>JBBAXF010000007.1:875901-2162505 GCA_037837765.1 Delichon dasypus
CTGACTCCATGGATCCTCCAGCTGCACATTCCCTGGGCTCCAAGTTTCCAAAAAGAATCCTGACCTTATCCAGGGGGATAAATCAGACACAGGCTGTAAAATGAACACAAATTTCGTGGAGACCCAGCCTGGAGTCAAGCAGTAAAACAGCAAAAGGTTGTCCCCTCTCTGCATAAAAGAACACTTAAAATATATTAAATAAGGTTTTTTTCAGAAAACAGGCTGGATGGGAGATTGGGAATTGGGAATTCATGGCTGGGCTGGAATTCCAGAGCAGCTGTGGCTGCCCCTGGATCCCTGGCAGTGCCCAAGGCCAGGTTGGACATTGGGACAGTGGAGGTGTCCCTGCCGTGCAGGGGTGGCACTGGGTGGATTCGAGTCCCTTTAACCCAAACCATTCTGGGATTCCGGGATGTTGCCCAGCATTCCCTACAGCAGGGCACTGCTTTTCTGGAAAACTCCGGAGAGCTTTAGTGAGGATCAGAGGAGTCAAACTCCGAGCCAAGAAACTTCTCCCAGGCTCTTAATTGAAGTATTCCCATTAATCAGAGCCACGTGGATGTGGAAGCTCCCAGCCCGTGTCCCTCCCTGGCTGAGCCACGTCCCCGCAGCCAGGAATGGGCTGAGACATTCTTCAGCTAAAAATAATCCTCTCCAGGTGAGAATGCCTCTGCTCCCAATTAGGCTGCAGTGAGGGATGGAAGCCAAGGAAAACTGCTCACCCTAATTAGTCCCTGTGCGGAGCCTTGGCAGAGCCATCTCTCATCTGCTGCCGCATCCGTGGGCTCCACTGGGGCTATCCACAGGGAAGGACCCGCATCCCTGCTCCTGCTGCTCCCAAGGGCATCCCTGGGGCTGGGAGCATCCCCCGGGGCAGAGGGAGTCCCCAGCCCGTCCTTTGCGGTGCTCAGCGTCCCAAACCAGAGCTGGGAATTGGTAAATCAATGTGAGGGAAGTTCTGTAGGAGCGTCCCACTCCCGCTGCTCCTCAGGCCCCGAAGTTACTGCTCCTTGAGGGTAAAAAGCTTCAAGGAAAGCTTCGGTGGAAAAAAGCTTTCCATTCTGCTCCCACTGTATCTTACAGATGTTACTAGATGTCGGGGGCTTTCCCCAACATTCAGGTGGTTTCAGGGTCCTTTGCTCCCCTGCACAGCTCCGAGCCAAGCTGAAGGAAGAGACGGAGTTCTCAGGTTTAGATTTTTCAGTGTTGCACACTTCATTTATTGTTTCTTATCTTACAATTTTCTCAGAGTCTGACAAGAGTTCGCAGCTGCATGGATTCCTCACGTCTCCCCCCGAGCTGGGCTGTCCTTATCTTTTATACTAATTACTACATATTTCTTATTTACTATTTCTTACCAATGTCTATCACTATCACTAAAAGGTCATCTTACTCTGACCCAATCCTCACTGACTACTTTGTGCCAACGTCACTGCTGAAATGGAGTGAGGGAAGGAGAAGGAGAAGGAGAAGAAGAAGGAGACAACGCCCCAAATTCTCCATCTTGTCCCCATTCACTTCAATGCTAGGAACCTAAAACTATTATTTTCTCACTCTGTGATAATCTAAAACTACTATTTTTTCACATTCTTGTGACCTGTAAACGTTCTCTCAGTGTAGGAAGTTTTTCCCATGGACTGAAATCAAAGCCAGCGTCTCTCTGAGCTCTGGGCTGGGGTCCCAGACCCCCCTGCCCAGGTCCCTGACCCTCCAGGGCAGCCAGAGGAATGCCCTGGGCTCCAACAACTAGGTGTGAATCTGCCTTTGAGCACCTCACATTATCTAAGCCACTCAGAGGAAATCCCCATTTTACAGCCCATCCTGAGGACTGACTCCAGCTGGCTGCTCAAATACACATTTCCCCCACATCCAGACTCACATCTCTCCCTCTCCAGCGCTCCACAAATGCTTTTGGTGCTGTCTCAGGTCCTGTGGGGTTCACAGAAGCGATTGCGAGTTCTGCTGCACAGGGGTAATTCCAGGTAAGTGCACTATCAGATCAATGCCCACGGATCTCTAAAAATCCGAGGAAAGGCATTTTAGCCCAGCTGCTGTGGAGCCCATTGAAATGCAGGTGCAGCACCCTGGTCCTTGTGGCTCCACAGACTGACTCACACCCCGATTCCAATTAGCTTTAGCTCATTAAATGGGAAGGAAGTTTGTTGTCACCTCGCCTCAAACAGGTCGAACATTCCTAATTGGGAAAAAAAAAAAAACTAAAAACAAAAACCCCCAAACCAAACCCTCCAGTAGGTTCCATTTCATTTTTAGAACAAAATGAAACCGTTCCTCACGGCTGCCTGGCAGAAGCTGCTCCCTGATCCCGGTGTCAGCTGTGCAAGGGGAGCTCGTTCCTCACGCCGACGTGGGTGGGAGCTCCTTTAACGTGCAGATCAACCCACGCAGCCAGAAATGTGCAAAAAGGCTCTCTGTGCCCCTGTCCTGCCCTTTTCTTCCATGGGATAAACACAAACACTCTGGGAAGCCCGAGCTCTGACAGGGCAGTGATCCAGGGGGGTTTTGGAGCTGCAGCCGGGAATCCCTGCGTTCCCCTGCCCAGGAATGACGCCCTGCACCAAAGCTTGTCTGAATCCGTGCGCTCCCCTGCCCAGGGATGGTGTCCTCAACCAAAGCTTGTCCAAATCCCTGTGTTCCCCTGCCCAGGAATGACACCCTGCACCAAAGCTTGTCCAAATCCCTGCACTCCCCTGTCCAGGAATGGTGTCCTGCACCAAAGCTTGTCCAAATCCCTGCACTCCCCTGCCCAGGAATGACACCCTGCACCAAAGCTTGTCCAAATCCCTGTGTTCCCCTGCCCAGGAATGGTGTCCTGCACCAAAGCTTGTCCAAATCCCTGCACTCCCCTGCCCAGGAATGACACCCTTCACCAAAGCTTGTCTGAATCCCTGCGTTCCCCTGCCCAGGAATGGTGTCCTGCACCAAAGCTTGTCCAAATCCCTGTGTTCCCCTGTCCAGGGATGGTGCCTGCACCAAAGCTTGTCCAAATCCCTGCACTCCCCTGTCCAGGAATGGTGTCCTGCACCAAAGCTTGTCTGAATCCCTGCACTCCCCTGCCCAGGAATGGTGTCCTGCACCAAAGCTTGTCCGAATCCCTGAGTTCCCCTGCCCAGGAATGACACCCTGCACCAAAGCTTGTCCAAATCCCTGCACTCCCCTGCCCAGGAATGACACCCTGCACCAAAGCTTGTCCAAATCCCTGCACTCCCCTGCCCAGGAATGACACCCTGCACCAAAGCTTGTCCGAATCCCTGTGTTCCCCTGCCCAGGAATGACACCCTGTACCAAAGCTTGTCCCAATCCCTGAGTTCCCCTGCCCAGGAATGACGCCCTGCACCAAAGCTTGTCTGAATCCCTGTGTTCCCCTGCCCAGGAATGACGCCCTGCACCAAAGCTTGTCCAAATCCCTGCACTCCCCTGCCCAGGGATGGTGTCCTGCACCAAAGTTTGTCCAAATCCCTGTGTTCCCCTGCCCAGGAATGACGCCCTGCACCAAAGCTTGTCCAAATCCCTGCACTCCCCTTCCCAGGAATGGTGCCCTGCACCAAAGCTTGTCCAAATCCCTGTGTTCCCCTGCCCAGGAATGACACCCTGCACCAAAGCTTGTCCAAATCCCTGCCCTCCCCTGCCCAGGAATGACACCCTGCACCAAAGCTTGTCCGAATCCCTGTGTTCCCTGCCCAGGAATGACACCCTGCACCAAAGCTTGTCCGAATCCCTGTGTTCCCTGCCCAGGAATGACACCCTGCACCAAAGCTTGTCCGAATCCCTGTGTTCCCGTTCCAGGAATGACGCCCTGCACCAAAGCTTGTCTGAATCCCTGTGTTCCCTGCCCAGAAATGACACCCTGCACCAAAGCTTGTCCGAATACCTGCACTCCCCTGCCCAGGAATGACGCCCTGCACCTAAGCTTGTCCAAATCCCTGTGTTCCCTGCCCAGGAATGGTGTGTTGCACCAAAGCTTGTCCAAATCCCTGAGTTCCCCTGTCCAGGAATGACGCCCTGCACCAAAGCTTGTCCAAATCCCTGCACTCCCCTGTCCAGGGATGGTGCCTGCACCAAAGCTTGTCTGAATCCCTGCACTCCCCTGCCCAGGAATGACAACCTGCACTAAAGCTTGTCCGAATCCTTGTGTTCCCTGCCCGGGAATGACGCCCTGCACCAAAGCTTGTCCAAATCCCTGAGTTCCCCTGCCCAGGAATGACACCCTGCACCAAAGCTTGTCCAAATCCCTGTGTTCCCTGCCCAGGAATGACACCCTGCACCAAAGCTTGTCCAAATCCCTGCGTTCCCCTGCCCAGGAATGACGCCCTGCACCAAAGCCTGTCTCAATCCCTGTGTTCCCTGCCCAGGGATGGTGTCCTGCACCAAAGCTTGTCCAAATCCCTGCGTTTCCCTGCCCAGGAATGACACTCTGCACCAAAGCTTGTCCAAATCCCTGTGTTCCCTGCCCAGGAATGACGCCCTGCACCAAAGCCTGTCTCAATCCCTGTGTTCCCTGTCCAGGAATGACGTCCTGCACCAAAGCTTGTCCAAATCCCTGTGTTCCCTGCCCAGGAATGATGCCCTGCACCAAAGCTTGTCCAAATCCCTGTGTTCCCTGCCCGGGAATGACGCCCTGCTCCAAAGCTTGTCCAAATCCCTGTGTTCCCTGTCCAGGAATGACGCCCTGCACCAAAGCTTGTCCCTGTTCCCACTGAGGTGCAGCCCCTCCCGGTTTCTCCAGTTAAAGATGTTGTGGGCAGCGACTCTGAGCTGCCTGGGCCTGGGAAAAATTCCCGATTCCGGGAGCTGCTGCAGCCTCACCAACAGTTCATTAGCAGGAGGCCGATCAATCGGCATCTGATCAATCCAATTAGCAGCAGCGACTTGAGAAACCCCTCAGGAGGTGTTTGCACACCCCGAGCGCCCCAGGGAGGAGGGAAAGTCAGGCACATTCTTTCCTGGAGCTCTGGGACGTGGCCTGAACCCTCAGACCCAGCCTGGAAATCTGGGGAGACTCGAGGAATCCAAGTACAGCTGGATAAGGAGAGGAGAAATTATATTTTGCTTCCCCACATCTGCTTTCCAAACCCAGCTTCCTTAGAGTCCAGGCAGAAAAAGTTTCATTTTCAGATAAAAATGTGACCTCTCTTCATGAGGAATTCCAGGAGGAAATCCCTGTGCCCCAGCCAGAGCCAGAGGAGAGATCACAGACCCTGCAATCGAGTTGTTTTACCTGGAGCGAGCGGCTGATGCACTGCTGCTGATGGCAAGTGTCAGGAACCCTCCAGAGCTATAAAAACAACACTTAAATTCACTACAGTTTAAATCCTTTCCACTCTTGGTCCCTCCACTTGAGCCGGGCGCTGCAGGCAGGAATAGAATTATCCCTGGAGCAGGAAGGGACACGGAGCATTCCCCACTCAGAGGACATGGAGAACAAACTCCACCAGGAGCTCTTCCCAAAGAGAGGAAATTGTGGGAAGCAGAACAAGCAGAAAGCTTCCAAAGCAGTGTAGATGCAGGCCTCAAAAAGATACCAGAATGAGGGCACAGAACAACAGGACTGTGTTTTTGTGCTGTGTAGGGTTGGGCCCTGGCAAGGAGAAAAGTGTGTTAAGCAAGATAATAGAAAAGTTTAATAATGAGGCTTTGGGCTTTGTTTATGGAAGAGTCTAGAAAGTTCCTGAAGAGAAAAAAAAAAATGTGAAACAAGCAGCCATAGTTAGATATAAGGTGTGTGTGCAGTTTTAATGATTGGCTCATGCAGATGACTGTAAGCTGTTAACAATTTGCTGTTGGTTAGAGAACTTTTAAAAGGCCTTGAAACACAGAGAGCTCAGAGAACTCTCTCTCGTGACACAGAGAATTCTCTCTTGTGACACAGAGAACTCAGAGAACTCTCATGACACAGAGACCTCTCTCTCGTAACACAGAGAACTCCCTCTTGTGACACAGAGAATTCTTTCTTGTAACACAGAGGATTCTCTCTTGTGACAGAGGATTCTGTCTTGTGACACAGAATTCTCTCTCGTGGCAGAGAATTCTCTCTTGTAACACAGAGAACTCAGAGAACTCTCTCTTGTAACACAGAGAACTCTCTCGTGACACAGAAAACTCTCTCTTGTGGCAGAGAATTCTCTCTTGTAACACAGAGAACTCAGAGAACTCTCTCTCGTGACACAGAGAACTCTCGTGACACAGAATTCTGTCTTGTGACACAGAGAACTCTGTCTTGTAACACAGAGGATTCTCTCTTGTGACACAGAAAACTCTCTCGTGACACAGAAAACTCTCTCTCGTGACACAGAATTCTCTCTTGTGGCAGAGGATTCTCTCTTGTGACACAGAACTCAGAGAACTCTCTCTTGTAACACAGAGAACTCTCGTGATACAGAATTCTCTCTCGTGACACAGAGAACTCTCTCTGGTGGCAGAGAATTCTCTCTTGTGACACAGAGAATTCTGGCTGCTGGTGGCAGCACGTGAGCTGTTGCCATCTTTCAGTTGCCTCACCCCGTATTGAGGCTGCTGTTGCCATAAAAGCTCCAGGAACGTCTCCCAGTGGCCCTGTCCCGTTATTTGGAAATATTTAATATCCAACAGGCCACCACCCGCCCCGTGTCCTCCCCCCGAGAGTGTTTAACTGAATAAGGACAGAATCCCAGCACTGAATCCCGGCCATAATGGCCCAAGCCAGCGGAGGAGAGCGATCACAGAGCGGGGCTCATGGGTTAGTACAGTCTGGTTTTTAGTTGTAGAAGAACGCGGAATGTGGGGCTGCTGCCACCACAGGGGGGACAGGGGTGACACCGCCAGTCCTGCTGCACCCCAGACACCCACGGGTGCTCCCTGTGTCTGCCCTGTACAGGGACACCCCAAACCCAGCCTCCCAAAGGCCTCTGCAGGTGTCTCCAGGTGTTTCAGACTGACAAGAGCCCCCCGGGCTGAGGCAGGGGGGATCCCCGTGATGCCCAAAGTTCCACCTTCCACGAAATTCCATGTTCTGCGCTGCCCAGGTGCAGCTCTGAGCTCACACTCAGCGTCACTCAGCTCTCTGCACACAGCAGCCACACAAAACAAATCCTGTTCCTGCTGCACACCAAGGACACCTGGGACAAGTGTTCAGCCCAAAAGCACAAACAGCGGTGGCTGGAGGGAGGAACAAGAAGGATGGGACTGGAGAACCTGGAGCTGGAACTGGACAATTCAACCCCAATGTGCAAATGGACCAAAACTGATCAAAGTGTGAGACCTGGTGACCGTTTGTCCATTCTGTGTCCATTTTGTGCCCATTCTGTGTCCATTTTGTGTCCATTCTGTGTCCATTTTGTGTCCATTTTGTGACCATTTTGTGCCCATTTTGTGCCCATTTTGTGTTCATTTTGTGTCCATTTTGGGTCCATTTTGTGCCCATTTTGTGTCCATTTTGTGCCCATTTTGTGCCCATTTTGGTTCCACCTTGGGTGTGTCCCTGTCCAGGCTCTTGTCCTGCCCAAGGTGTGTCCTAAAGGCCTTTCAATAAATATCTAATTTATTTAATAAACATCTGCTTTATTCTCCAGCTCTGTGCAGTCTCTGTTCCAGCTCAGCCATCCCAAGGCATCACCAGCTCAGCTCCCCAGCTGCTCACAGGGATGAGGGTTCGAGGGCAGAGCAGCAGGCGCTGGAGCTGATAATTAAACCATTTTATCTGCAGAGTTTGATGGCTCTGCCTCTCCCCAGCTTGACAAAACTCCCACCAGCCAGAAGCAGCCCTGGCCAGCTGCACCCCAGATCATGATCCTGGGGGCTGTAACCCTCTGAAACATTTAGGCTGACAAAAACCAATGTCTGCTTCAATCCTTGCCAAATTTGGGGGTGGATCATAAAGCGGAATATTTTACGGCAGCCCAGCTGCCTTTGCCTGCAGGACTTGGGTGTCTCATGGGTGCATGGACAGGAGCTACCCACGAGTGGATTCGCCTTTTTCTCCTGCCCTGTGTGCTGGTTCCAGCTGAAGTCAGACGATGCCTTTCCAGCTCGGCACAGGAAATGTGCTCAGCAGAGATAAAACCACTCCCGTTCTCCCTGCTCTGCTCTCGGTGTTGTCCCAGCCATGGCTTCACTGCCACGGCAGCAGAGTCAGGGCAGCTCTGGGTGTTGGGGAGGATGAAGCCAAGAAACCCTATAAATATGATTGCCTGTATTCTGAGAATGAGAAACCTGTATGTGAGATAGAATTGAAAGTAAGATTTGATGTTTGGGATGTCCTAGCTACTGGATGTCTGGGAAAGCAGTTCCGTGACCAGCTGAAGGTCACCTGCAGCCAGACCCAGAGGTCAGATGGGATGTTCTGTCTCACCCCAATGTATGGTTCATCCCACACCTGTACCCCTCCCCTGAAGGATCAGGTATCTGTGACCCCATTGGCACAAGTCCTGTTCCAGCCCACCTTGAGACCCCTGATCAGGGGTCCCGAGGGGGCTGGACGCTCTCTTTGCCTGGCACCCTTCCCCGAGGACTTTCCTCTCTTGGAATTTCCTCTCCCAGCCTCTCCCTTCCCCCATTCCCTAGGTCTCACCACGAGCTGCAGCCTGGCAGCTCAGAGCAAGGCCTCACATCCCTTACAATAAACCTCATCTTCTAAAACCCAACCTCAGAGATCTCTCGTCTACATCCATCCACACCGTCCTGGAGTCCTCAGCAACAGCGGAAGAAGCAATTTCTACATCTGGGAAGGGGTTGCACCAGGCTCAGGTGCTCCCCAGAGGTTATGGAAAGCCTCAGGGGAGTTTTGTGCCGCTGCATTTTTCACATGCAGAGGGTGTGAACAAGTCAGCTCAGCACCTTCCTCCCCTGAGAGTTAAACAGCCGCAGCAGGAAACCTCCATTGTTACCCTGGTTTTTCTGAGTTTTTTAAAGCCTTTTTATTTTCATAAATGGAGTCAGATCCTTTTAGTTACTGTAGAATATTAGAGCAGTTTTCTAACTTTTCCCACAGATGTAACATGAACAAATCCTTTGTTTTTCATTCTCTGTCCTTTGTTTGCATATTTCTAACCTGAAAACAATTGTAACTGACAGCTGGTCTGGCCACTGAGGCTGAGGGGTGAAAAACCCCAGAAGCCAATCCACAGCCAGACCCACAAATGTATAAAAAGTAAGAAATAAAACAAAGGGGTCTCTCTCTGCCTGGATTTCAGCTTTTGGGCTGGGCGGAGAAACCTCTGCTCTGCAAAACCTCTTGTCTGCGTGTGGCTGCTTTGTGTGTCTCAATGACACTCCATCCCTGATCCACGGCGTCTCCATGTCCTCCCTGCCCTCCACATGCAGACAGACATGAGGAATCTGCCCCCAGACAGCCCCTGGCAGCTGCAGCACAGGGAATGGGACCCCACAGCTGCTCCTGGGAAATGCTGGCTCCTGCCTGTCCTGGTTTGGGACAAATTTGGGAGAAAACCCCTGTATAGGTTCCCTCTAAGGAAGCAAACCCAAGTGGCCCCTCCCTCCAACCGGTCCAGAAAAAAAACCTCTTTGGAGAAAAGTGGAAAAAACTATTTCACTAAACAAACAAAGTGCATACCAGTATAAAGAATGAATAATATGAAACAATAAACCCTCTCGTTCTGGAGTGAGATGGCAAATTGAGAAAGTCCTTGCCGTGGGTGGAGCTCGGCTCTCTCTCAGTCTCTCCTCAGTCCCAGTCCCTCCGGCGCTGCTGGAAAATGCCGAGGTCCAGCCCCGGTGGGCAGCAGGTGCAGCCCCCAGTGCTCCCCTGGGTTTTCAGTCCAGAGCAGGTTTAAACAGTGCCAAGAAAAAGGGGAAAAAATAAAAAAACCGGTCCAGGGAACTTCTCTGCCCTAGCTGGCTGAAACTAACTAAAAGCAAAAAGATCTCTGTCCTGCAGTCTCTCCAAGCCTCCACTGAACACCCCGTCCAGAGGAGAATGTGGAGGAGTCAGGCAGTTTTCTCAAAACAAACTCCGCGCTTCTCCTTGCTCTTAGAACCAGTCTGAAAGGCACAGAACTCAATGTACAGCACAAACAGAACAGAGGATTGGGGATACAAACATCACAAAGTCACCCTAGGACACTGCCTTGGACCCTGATGCCACACAAGGCATCACCCACTTGGAATTCTGCTCCCTAAACAGAATCCCAGGATGGCTGGGGTTGGAAAGGACCCTAAACCCCACCCAGTGCCACCCCTGCCACGGCAGGGACACCTCCCACTGTCCCAATGTCCAACCTGGCCTTGGGCACTGCCAGGGATCCAGGGGCAGCCACAGCTGCTCTGGCAATTCCAGCCCAGCCAGGAATTCCCAATTCCCTGTATCCCACCCATCCCTGCCCTCTGGCAGTGGGAGCTATTCCCTGTGTCCTGTCCCTCCAGCCCGTGGAAATGTTCCCCATATTTCCTGTGGGGCCTCTTCAGGCCCTGGAGGGCCCCAGTTAGGTCAAGCCTGGCCTTGCACCCGCCCCCCTTAATTATTAACAAAGTTTCCCTCTCTAAAACTTCCGCAGAAATTCTACCCACTCTCAGCCGGATGATTTCTTGCCTCACACGCCAAGTGTGGAACGTTCCGGAGCCGTGGGGGCGGCGCAGGATTCCGGCAGCGGATTTCAGCTTTCAGAGCCCGACTCCGACGCTCGCTGCGGTGCCTCTGCTCCCTCACAAAATCTCTTTGTAATCCTGAGGGAGTCCCACTTTAATTTGCAGAAATTTAATGACAGTATTGCTTTGGAAATGAGAGTTAACTTTTGAATGGTGTGGATTCCTTCGGCTGATGGGGAGGAGGCGTGCCTGCAATGATAATCATTTAACAGAGCCGTGTGGGGAAATACCAAAGCATTTGTAACTCTTCACTGATGCTGTGCTCAATAAACTCTTCAGCTACCCTTTTTTACATATCTTATCTGAATTTTCAGCGCATTTCACCTGCATGGCTTGGTGCAGTGGTGAACCAAAGCCTTTGCAGTTTCCCTGTTCCTCATTTAACTGAGCTTTTTGCCTCTTCTGGGCACCCCAAAAGGTGGGGGAGAGGCTGAGGGGAGCCCTGCCCTGGCCACAGAGGGGAGCAGCTTTGACAGCCATTCCCTGCTGGAATCTCCAGGCAGAGCAGAGGTTCTTGGGCTGCCAACACAAAGGTTTTCATCCCTGTGCATCCCAAGGATCGGCATTTTGGGATATTTCCATGTCACACCTCACCTCTAAGTCCAGTCACACCTGTCCTCACTTTCCTCATCACACTCCTCATCCTGCAGCTGCCCCCACCACCATCCCTCAAAAGATCAGAGTTTTGGCTGCTCCAGAGGCTCTCCTCTATCTGTTAAAATATCCACATCTTCCACACGGGTTTCTCTCCTGGTCTGTTCCATTTTTATTTCCATTTTTATCCCAGTAAAGCCCAGCTCTTCCTTCAGCCCCGACAGCCCAGGAGCAGCCAGAGCCAAGGCATCACCCAAACCCCTGGGATCCACCTGCAAATGTTCTTCCAGAGAGCAGAAATTAAAGGAATTCCCATCCCACCATAAGCAGAGAGAGCTTTCCCTGAGCTTACAGAATCCAGGGAAGTTCACGCTTGGATTGAGGACCTGCCCTACCACCCCATCCACAAATTCACTCCCAGACAGCAAAGCTGTGCAGGAGCCATTCCAGTTTTCATGGAATTCCAGAAATTTGGGGGTTAAAGCTCATCCAGTCCTTCTTCCATCCCAGATTTTTTTGAAAACATTTTTCCCTTAACTTTTCCACCCTGGTGCTGTGGCCAAACCCCTCCTGCCAGTCTGGAACACCTTTGGTTCATCCAGGGATGCCTCGGGAATTCAGCTTTTATATCATTTATATATCCCACTCCTGTGTCCCAGTCCATGGGAAAGATGGGAAGTGCAGGAGCAGCCCCTATTGAGTTTCCACTTCCTCAAAATATTTGCTGTTTTAGGGAAAACCCCTGTGCGCAGAGACAAGTGAGGATAAAATATATTTAAATGAAATCCAAAGCTTCGAAGGAGTTTATTTTTAGCAAAGCCAGCTGGGGCTTGAGATTTCACTTCCAAGGGAAATCCTGCGAAAAAGCACGGAGAGAGGAGCAGAAATCAGAAAGGCAAGTTTTGCTTTAGAGTGTTCCTGCAAGACAAATAATTTGGGGGAAGAACTGGAGGATATCAAAACACCAGGAGCTGTTCCAACTTCCACGTGGTTTCCACTCACACCCCCAGTGTTTATTTAATAATCAAACAGCATCATGAAATCAAAGAACAGAGAAATGGTCTGAATGGAGACACGATGTGGAAGAGATTTAACAGATAATGTTAGAAATTCCCCTTGAACCTCCCTGAATTCAGGTGCTGGTTTTTAGGGATCCTGCTCCTGCTGTCGGCTCCCGAGGCTGCAGAGCTGCGACAGCGCTGCCTGAACAAAAACAAAGAGCTGAAAGAAATATTTTCTTTCCAGAACCTTCCGATCCACAGAACTGCCCAGAGATTTCCAGGGTCTGGGCATTCCTGCCCTGGCACAGGTAAAGCCCCAGCACAAATGAGGAGAAATTAAATGTGTTTGTAACGAAATTCTCTCTCGGCCAAGGAGATTATTTTTGTTTTATTCTTCGGCTATCAAATCCGAACAGCTTTGATCATTACTGCTTCTCCTTTGTTTCCTGGGCTTAATTTTTCTTTCTTTAGAGGAGAATTATTTCCAAGGCATCCGAATCCCTGCTGTGAAGCCAGGTAGGCTCTGCCAGGGGAGGAGCTCCCGGGGGCCTTTTCTGTTCCCATTTGCATCTCCCAGAGCATCCAGGAGTCTGCTCAGGGCCTCCCACTCCTTCAGGGAGGGGAAGGAAAAGCCTTCAGGCCAGTAACACTCATGTGAAAGCCTTCTGCAAGAGCCAGTGACCTAAACAGAGCTGAATTCCCTGGATTTAGGAGATGTGAGAGCAGAGACTCCGTCCTGCTGTCCTTGGGATAACAGAGGAACCTCTGCCCGGCAGCTCAAAGGCGGGGACTGAGGTGATGCACAGAGACAAAATTACCTGTTAGGAGCCTTTCGAGGATTAATGACTGCTCTTGCATTAGCCAGCGCATCTGAAAAGCATTTTGGGGAGTGCTGAGGGGCCTTTTCCTGCTGCTGCTCCAAACCCTGTGGGAAGGTGTCACCGAGACACACAGAGCAGCCACACGCAGACAAGAGGTTTTGCAGAGCAGAGGTTTCTCTGATCCACCTCAAAGCTGAGACAGGGCAGAGAGAGAGCCTCTTTGTTTATTTTTACTTTTTATACATTTGTGGGTCCAGCAGAAGATTGGCTTCTGGGGTTTTCACCCCTCAGCCCAGTGGCTAAACCAACTGTCAGTTACAATTGTTTTCAGGTTAGAAATATGCAAACAAAGGACAGAGAGTGAAAAACAAAGGATTTGTTCATGTTACATCCGTGGCAAAAGGTAGAAAACTGCTCTTAATATTGTACAATAACTAAAAAGATCTGACTCCATTTAAGAAAATCAAAAGGCTCAGAAAAACCAAAGTAACAGGAAGGGGCACCCCAATCCCTGCCCTGTCCCCCGGGAGCGGGGCTGGGACCTCTCTTGGAACCAGCTGGGGCCCCGGTTCATTTCCTTTTCTTTTTTGGGAAGGAGAAGGAGTAAGGGAGCTCCCAGGGCTGACGCGACGAGCTCCGACTGCTGAGCAGGGCGAATTCCTGCAATTCCTGCCTTCATCTCCGGGGTGGAATTGATGGAATTCATTACTGACACATCCACGCCCACCCTGGGCCGGGACAACGCGGGGACAGCAATTAATGGATGTGCAAAACCGCTCGGGTTTAATTGCTGGGAGCGCAAGGAGCGGCAGCAGCAGCTCCCAGCCACCGGCCTCCCAGAAAGGGATAAAAGCAGCCAAATCTCTCCTCTTTGATCCCCCAGCTCACACGGAGCAACCTGAAGGTTTTAATTGCGGGATAACACAGGGAGCTGTTTTCTCTGAAGCCCGGTTGACTCAGTGATCCCTAAAAACCCCTAAAACCTTTGAACAAAAACCAGATTTAAGTCCTAAGAGAGCTTTTCTTTATCCTTCAGGGTGCTGGAGGCCGGGACATCTCATGTCTGTCATGAAAGGGCTCAAAGAACAGCGCCAGAGTCAATCCACCTTTCCTGAGAATCAGGATCGGCAAATCCTGGAAAAACCTCTGGCTGCTGGAGCATTCCCCACCCAATGTCCCCTGACCACTGCCTCTGCATTTTCTCCTGGAGAATCCCATGCAAGCCCAAAGTTCAGGGATAGTCACACCTGTTTAAGCTCTGGTGTCAGAAAAGAAGGAAAATCCAGATATAATAAAGGATTTGAGGGTAACAGTGTGTTATTCCTGCATGATTTAATGCCCAGGCAACAAACAGCATCCAAAAATAATTGGCACCTTCTCCCAGATCCTGACTGCTCCTAATGCAGGTAAATGATGCTGGAACGAGGCTGGGGAACAGGGATTTGAAGATGAGGGGCTTGCAGCTTTGCTTTTATCAGAGCAGTGGTCTGCTCTGCCACATTCCCGATGTCAAATCTCAGCCTGGATTGAAATTTTCTGTGTTGAGCTGCCCTGAGTCAGGGGTTTTAGGAAAAGCTGGGTTTTCCTACCTGCACATATCTAAGTTTTCAATGGAAGATCCTTGAAAAACACGAATTTACTGATAGAGGGTTAATTTTAAATGGAATCACGCAGAATCAATGAGTTTGGAAAAGATCTCCAAGGTCAACAAGCCCAGGCTGCGACTGATCCTCACCTTGTGTCCTAGGGTGACTTTATGATGTTTGTATCCCCAATCCTCTGTTCTGTTTGTGCTGTACATTGAGTCCTGTGCCTTTCAGACTGGTTCTAAGAGCAAGGAGAAGCGCGGAGTTTGTTTTGAGAAAACTGCCTGACTCCTCCACATTCCTCTCCAGACGGGGTGTTCAGTGGAGGCTTGGAGAGACTGCAGGACAGAGATCTTTTTGCTTTTAGTTAGTTTCAGCCAGCTAGGGCAGAGAAGTTCCCTGGACTGTTTTTTTCCCTTTTTCTTGGAACTGTTTAAACCTGCTCTGGACTGAAAACCCAGGGGAGCACTGGGGGCTGCACCTGCTGCCCACCGGGGCTGGACCTCGGCATTTTCCAGCAGCGCCGGAGGGACTGGGACTGAGGAGAGACTGAGAGAGAGCCGAGCTCCACCCACGGCAAGGACTTTCTCAATTTGCCATCTCACTCCAGAACGAGAGGGTTTATTGTTTCATATTATTCCTTCTTTATACTGGTATGCACTTCATTTGTTTAGTAAAATAGTTTTTTCCACTTTTCTCCAAAGAGGTTTTTTTTTACCGGACCAGTTGGAGGGAGGGGCCACTTGGGTTTGCTTCCTTAGAGGGATCCTATACAGGGGTTTTCTCCCAAATTTGTCCCAAACCAGGACACCTTGTCACCAGCCCAGGGCACTGAGTGCCACCCCAGTCATTCCTGGGACACCTCCAGGGGTGGGGACTTCACTGAATGCTCTTGGAATTCCAAAAGGAAACTGCTCCCATGGCTTGCACAGGCATTTTGAGGATCCTCAGTCGCCGGGAGAAATGATTCCCAGAAAACCTGGGGTCCCAGAGGCTCTGAGGTGGCTCCAGGTGTCCCTGCCTTGGAACTGAGAGGTGGGAAGGGGCAGGGAATGTCACAGCTGGAGTGGCTCCTGTGCTGCACCAGGGTGAGCAGCAAAGCACCAGAGGATAAATTACAGCTTTCCTGCCGATGCCGCTGAAATAAATCCTAAAGAAAATGTTCCCACATCTGGTTCTGCCTCACCCCAGGGACTCAAGTGGCAGGTGAGGACGGCAAAGAGGAGTGAGGAGCTTCTCCCTGTGGAGTCACCATCCCTGGGTGTGTTTAAATAAAGCCTGGATGTGGCACTCGGTGCCACGGTTTAGCTGAGGTGTTGGGGCTGGGTTGGACTCGATGATCTTGGAGGTCTCAACCCAGTGATTCTGTGTGACATCATCCCCAGGGCTTTGCAGTCTGAGGGGAACTTCAAACCACGCTCCTGGAAATGTCCCCGAGTGCCAGCCAGGGCAGAGTGGGACCCTCAGTGCTCGAACCACTCCCTAAAGCTCAGCTTTGGGCAGTTCATCCCTCTGCACCTCCAGCAGAGCTCCCGGGAGAACCAGAGCCAGGTTTAATTTGTTAGAGGTCATCAAGGCTTTGAGAATGAAGCTGAAAATCCCTTTAAATATAAAAACTAAAGCAATTCAGCCTCATCTCGCAGATAAACTCTGAGCCAAGCAAGAGCTGGAGTTAATTATTCTTTTAAAGGCAGATTTTTCCGCACGCACTTGGAATTATCTCTGCCATCCCCACACAGAGCTCTGATAACGTTAATGAACTCCAGCATCTGGCTGTGGGATCGCTGGGCTGCATCAAAATACTCGTGGTGGGTGGGGAGAAACTCCTTGGAAGTGATAAAGGAGGAACCTCGTGGATATCTGAGTGCCACCACCGAAGGGTGGGATCTGCTGGAGTCCAGGGCATTCCTTTGGCTGCCCTGGAGGGTCAGAGACCTGGACAGGGGGGTCTGGGACCCCAGCCCAGAGCCCAGAGGGACACTGGATTTGATCTCAGTCCATGGGAAAAACTTCCTGCACTGCGGGAAGGATTGCAGGCCACAAGAGTGTGAAAGATTGGAGTTTAGCTCATCACAGGGTGAGAAAACAGTAGGTTTGGGTTTTTAGTATGGAAGTGAATGGGGGCAAAATAAAAAATTTAAGGGGTTGTCTCCTGCTTCTTCTTTCTTCTTCCCTCACTCCATTTCTGCAGTGACAGTGGCACAAAGGAGTTTAAAGAGATTGGGTCAGAGTAGGGATGACCTGTTTAGTATAAGTGATAGGTATTGGTAAATAATGATAAATAAAGAACACCTAACAATTAATATAAAAGACAGAGACAGCCCAGTTCAGGAGGAGTCACCAGATGCCCGAGCAGCTGCACAGACCTTTGTTGGGCACTGAGAAAATTGTAAGATAAGAAACAATAAACAAATCTCGCAACCTTGAAAAATCAGAACCTGAAGGCTCCGTCTCTTTCTTGCGTTTGGCTCAGAGCTTTGCAGAGGGCAAAAAGACTCTGAAACCACCTGAATCTCTGAACAAAATCCGAGAGGGATCAGCCTCCTGCGGAGCATCGGCACTGGTGCAGCCTGAAACGCAAATCAGCGCTCAGGGAACTGCTGAGCTATGAACTGCTGCCGTGGTTCAAGGAGAATTCCATAGAAATGTGAGCCTGGAAAAGGGGTGTGTCCCTAACCGGTGGCTGTTAGAAATTTTCAGGTTGGAAAAGTCCTCTAAGGTCCACAGGTCCAGCTGTCAGCCCAGCCGTGGTCACCACGGCCCCGTGTCCTCAAGTGCCACATCCACATCTTTCTGAACGTTTCAAATGTTGGGGACTCCCTGTGCCAGTGCTGGACAACACCTTCCACGGAGAAATTCTTCCTAATCTCCAACAGCGTGGAATCGTGGAATGGTCTGGGTTGGAAAGGATCTCAAATCCCACCCAGTGCCACCCCTGCCATGGCAGGGACACCTCCCACTGTCCCGATGTCCAACCTGGCCCTGGGCACTGCCAGGGATCCAGGGGCAGCCACAGCTGCTCTGGGCACCCTCACAAGGAGGAATTTCTCCCCTGGTGCAACTTGAGGGCACCTGAGGTCAATTCTCAGCATTTCCTCTTTTATTGGCCAACATTTTAACAAATCTGTCTCTGAAGAGTCAATGATGGAGTTCCAGAAATACATAAGGTGATAAAAAAGCTTTCCACAAATCCAGGAAAGAAAAAATTTATTCCTGAGTTATTTTGCGGCTTTCACTTTGCTTTTGGAGAGGTGAATTCTCAGTGAAATTTAAAGATGTCACCCTTCCTCTATCTTTTCACTCTTATGCCTGGACTCCACCTTTTCATCAAGCAAAAATTCGTGTTTTGTTCTGTTCCTGCCTGGTGTAAACCCCAGTTCCCAAAATTCACCAGCCATACCCTGGCCAGAGGTCAGGAGCACCTCGGGACTTTGTCCTGCCAACTTCACCTTCTGAAAACAACCCCATGCTCCAAAAACCTCTGCAGGAAACTCCCCAGGGCTCCTCAGGGCCGTGCCGTGTGTCCCACCGCTCTAGGAAGTCACCAGGAAAAATTATCCCGACTTTCCCTGCTCTGCAATACTTTCCCAGCCTCCCCTTCTTCCTGCTGGGTTTTTAATTCAGCCCCGACCTCGTATTTTTTATTCTTTTTTACAGTCTGCTTGCCCAAATTAGATGCAGCGTGCTAAGATTAACTACATCAGAGCCACCTAATGAGATGCAAATCCTGCCAGCACTCTTCTATTAATATCTCCCAGAATATTTCCTGTTGGGGCTGGGATTTGCTGGGGGCTGGGAATTCCCAGTTGCTCCCATTGCCCTGTTAGGGTGAGCTCCAGCCAGACTGGACCACCTGGAGCAAGGTGGGCACCTCCTGCTCCTGCAGGAGGTACAAAATTAGGGCGGGAAGTGCTCTCCTGAACAATTAATTAAAGTGTTCTCCTGAACAATTTAATACAGCTGGAATCCCTGAGGTTGGAAAAGCCTTCCCTGACTGATCCAAGCTGTGCCCGATGCCCACCTTGTCCCCAGGGCCCCGAGTGCCACGTCCAGGAATTCCATGGACACCTCCAGGGGTGAGGATCCGCCCTTCCAACGCCCCACTGCACAGAGTCTGCAAGGGAGTCACCACCTCTGTATTCTTCCTTATTTTCAGGAAAAAAAAAAAAGTTGATTTTTCTCTGCTCAAATCTTCTGAATTTATACTCGGGGGAAAAAAAAAGGGAAAAAAAAAAAAAAAAAAAAGGAAAAAAAAAAAAAAGGAAAAAAAAAAAAAAAAAAAGCAAGTGCCTGATTAATTCCTGAATTATTCTCCCAGGTCACTTACATAATCGACTTATGCAATATCTATAGCCTCTATTTCTGATATTTTTAGGATAAACCTGTTATAAGAATTTGATAAAACATGAAAATGTGTTGGAGCAAATATTGTATGACTCTTCCCAGCAGAATGGGGAAAATTGTTTGCCTCAAAACCTCGTCGAGTGTCTGCGGCTGCCCATGGGAGTTCCTGAGGAACATCCAGGGAGCGACAAAGCAGCCCTTGGGATTTCCCTGTCCAAGGGCCAAATCCTCCTTCCAAAAGCAGAGTTCATGGCCAGAGTGGGGTCCAAGAAGGGAAATTAAATCCCACATTTCCCGTGGAGACTGAAGAGCCTGCCCCAAGCACAGCCCCTTCCCCAGGATGTAAATCTGCCACTTTTTGGGACAGTGCCTCCCCTGCAGAGCTGATCCAGCCCCAGGAAGTGCCAGATGTTCCCTGCTCGTGCCTGGAATGCTGAGCCACCTGTTCCTCTGGGATGTGGGGAAGCATCCAGAGGAAGTCATCAGGAAGGGATCAAAAGCAGGGAAAGAGCTGTTGTATCATCCCTGAGAGTGACCATGAAGGCAAGGAGACGGAGTCCAGTTTGGAAATCCCAGCGCTGTTTATCCAGGGGCACAGGCAGGAGCAGCCAAGGGCTGCAGGGACATCAGGGATGTGAACAGCCTCCATAAATCCAGGGATGAGATCCCCGAGGGGCCGAGGACACAGGGTGTCCTAGGGTGACTTTATGATGTTTGTATCCCCAATCCTCTGTTCTGTTTGTGCTGTACATTGAGTCCTGTGCCTTTCAGACTGGTTCTAAGAGCAAGGAGAAGCGCGGAGTTTGTTTTGAGAAAACTGCCTGACTCCTCCACATTCTTCTGCAGTCGGGGTGTTCAGTGGAGGCTTGGAGAGACTGCAGGACAGAGATTTCTTTTTGCTTTCAGATAGTTTCAGCTAGCTAGGGCTGAGAAGTTCCCTGGACTGTTTTTTTCCTTTTTCTTGGAACTGTTTAAACCTGCTCTGGACTGAAAACCCAGGGGAGCACTGGGGGCTGCACCTGCTGCCCACCGGGGCTGGACCTCGGCATTTTCCAGCAGCGCCGGAGGGACTGGGACTGAGGAGAGACTGAGAGAGAGCTGAGCTCCACCCATGGCAAGAACTTTCTCAATTTGCCATCTCACTTCAGAACGAGAGGGTTTATTGTTTCATATTATTCATTCTTTATACTTGTACGCACTTCATTTGTTTAGTGAAATAGTTTTTTCCACTTTTCTCCAAAGAGGTTTTTTTACCGGACCGGTTGGAGGGAGGGGCCACTTAGGTTTGCTTCCTTAGAAGGAACCGATACAGGGGTTTTCTCCCACATTTGTCCCCAAACCAAGATACACGAGATAAAAGGGGCGGCTCTGAGGGTCCAGTGGGAATAGGGGAAAAGGTGCAGAGGGGAGGCCAGGAAATGGGGGGACTAACGGGGTCACAGGGGTGGAACACTGCGGCAAAAAGAACCCAGAGCGGGGTCCGCGGGGATGAGGAACATCCCAGGAGGGTGCGTGCATGGGGAACGGGGCTGGGCAGGGTGACATAAACTAACCAACCAACAGAACAACGAATCCTAAGAGACATTAACCTGTGGCTGCAAAGGCTCCTCAAGGAACGTTTTCCTCACCCTGACCCATTGGGGTGCTCCTGTCGGGTCACACTGGTCCCTCCAGGGCTGAGGTGCAATTATCCCAGTGGAAGGGCTCAGGGCTCCCTCAGCAGCACAGAACCAGCAATTCCAGCTGGGGATTGTCCTGGTGTGGCCAGGATGGACAGCTCCTCTGCTCTCACTTGTGCATTCTCCACCATCAGGAAAAAGGGAGGGGAGAAACCCTTGGAGGTGAAACCTATTTCCCAAAACGCCTCCCTGTGCAGGATGGGACCTGGGAACATGGAAGTTTTCCC
Source organism: Delichon dasypus (assembly GCA_037837765.1). Taxonomy (NCBI): domain Eukaryota; kingdom Metazoa; phylum Chordata; class Aves; order Passeriformes; family Hirundinidae; genus Delichon; species Delichon dasypus. Next base: position 896,750 of record JBBAXF010000007.1, read on the forward strand.
TCCCCCTCAGGATTCAATACAACCCTTGGTCTGCAGGTCAGCACAAAGCCTCACAAGCCTCTCCCTCACCACGGGGGAGCTTTAGGTTTGTTGGGTTTGGGTTGGGCTTTTGTTTCGTTTTTGTGTTCTTTTGTTTTGTTTTTGGATTTTTGCTGTTTGTTTTGTTTTGGGGTTTTGGTTTTGCGGGGGTTTGTCTGTTTAGGGGGTTTTTGTTTGTTTTGGGGGGATTTTTAATTGTGTTGTTTGTTTGTTTGTTTGTTTGTTTTTGTTTTGGTTTGGGGTTTTTTGTGTGTTTTTCTTGTTTTGTTTTGTTGTGGTTTTGGTTTTGGTTTTTTTGCTTTTGGGGTTTTTTTTTTCCCCTCTGGGACCTGCCCATCTCAGGGGATTGATCTTGTAGCTGGGGCCAGGAGGAAGAGCTGTCCCGGGTGGAATCAAACCCACGGGAGGGCACCGGGACACCCCAGGGCTGCACAACGTGTGACTTATTCCTGGCAGCAATCCCCTAAATGAGCCTTTTAGTTTTTTATTGCAAAAAGATCGCCAGGCTCTGCTCTAGCAGTGGGTGCAGGCAGGGGGTTCTTGCCCTTTCTCTGATTTTATTCTCTTGCTCTGTGACCTTTTCTGCACAGGGGACCTGCAGTGGCACGGGTGGCACTACACAGCTTGGTCCCTCTGATTCAAACCCCTCTTTTCCTGGGATACAAAGGCACGGGGGAGGAGAGGCTGCTGAGCTTTCCTGTAGCTGGACAGCATCAGCTCAAGTCAGACGTGACTCAGGCACCCCCAGATGAGGCAAACACAAGCACTGGAAGCTGCGGGAAGGTTCTTGGCACACCTGACATTTGAGAGGAGCAAAACAAGTCCTGAACATCACCCAGATGTCAAAGCTGCAACACAGAGCTCCTCCCCACAGGAGCTCCACCATTACCCAGGCACTGCTTTCTTTACTAAAGGCACTTCTTCATACCTTTGATTCCTGTTTTCACCCCTAAAAGAGTGCTTTGAGAAAACAAAGCTTAATATAGACCATAGAGCAACTTATTCATAAATGTCTTCTGGAGTTACCAAGATAGAACAGATTCGAACATATAAAAATACATCAGAGAAACACAGAAGGTTGAGGTTTCTCTAAACTTTGTGCAGCCTGAGTCTCCTCGTTGCTACCACCACTGCTGCAACATTGCAGCGAATGTCAGAAACCGGGCGGTTTTCTACCCAAAGCAGATCAATCACAGCTGCATCAGAAATTCACTGTTAATATTCAATATATGATAGAGATTTGTGGGAATTTTGGAAATTTCTACCCAAGGAAGCACCAATGCTGCACTCAGTGCTTCTTTATAAATTGGTTTGGGTTGGGAGGGATTAAATCCCACCCAGTGCCACCCCTGCCATGGCAGGGACACCTCCCACTGTCCCAGGCTGCTCCAAGCCCAATGTCCAACCCGGCCTTGGGCTCTGCCAGGGATCCAGGGGCAGCCACAGCTGCTCTGGGCACCCTGTGCCAGGGCCTCACTGTATTTTATTTTATGATCAACCATTAACATTTCATTTATTCAAAATGCCTTTACTGAATCTTTCTTTTTTTGTTGTCTCAGTTCCGTTAAATAAAATGCTGATGGAGATGAGTAATGAGTTTGTCACCCTGGTTTTTCTGAGTTTTTTAAAGCCTTTTGATTGTTCATAAAATGGAGTCAGACCTTTTAGTTACTGTACAATATTAGGAACAGTTTCTGCCTTTTTCCCACATATGTAACATAAACAAATCCTTTGTTTTTCATTCTCTGTCCTTTGTTTGCATATTTCTAACCTGAAAACAATTGTAACTGACAGCTGCTCTGGCCATTGGGCTGGGAGGTGAAAACTCCAGAAGCCAATCCACAGCCAGACCCACAAACATATAAAAAGTAAGAAATAAACAAGCTGGGGGCTCTGGGCTTGGCTCAGCCTTGAGCTCGCTCGAAAGAACCCTCTGCCCTGTGAAATCTCTCATCTCCATGCGATTGCTTTGCGTATCCCTACAGCATGAGTTGTCTTTGCTTTTCCCTGTAATGATCATTATTACCCACTTGAAATTAAATTACATTTAAATTTTGGTGATGAACGCCCTGGGATGGACGTGCACGGGCTGGGGCTCAGCTCTCCGTGCCCTGGAGGATCCCAGCACGGATGCTGATGTGCTGCTCCGGGACAGGAACAGCCACACCCAGCAGGTGCCTGCCCTGAGCCCAGGGCTGAGGGCTGGCAGGAGATGGAGCTCCCCAGCCCTGGAGCTCCCTGTGCTGCTCATCCTCAAAGCAAACGGGCTCTGAAACCTCTCCGGTGCCAGCTGCTAAAAAAAAGCCTGGGAAATTTCGGTGTGGGACAATCCTGGCTGAGTGTGCCTCCTGGCTCAGAGCAGGGCAGGCATCTGAACCCCCAATTCACAGAAAATATTAAATACTAAATGCACAGGAAATCCTCTTAGGTGTCACGTGACTGTGGGGATTCTGCGGCAGAACCTGCACCAAAAGCAGTTTTCATCCTCCAAAGGTTTTATCTGGACATTGTCCATATAAATCATTGAGGCTGGAAAAGACCCCGAGATCATCGAGTCCAGCCTGTGACCAAACACCCCCACATCCTTGTCCTGCTGCATCTCCACAAAAACACTTGGAATATTCTGCAAAAAACACCTGGAATATTCTGCAACAAACACCCAGAATGCTCTACAACAAACACTCAGAATAATCTGCAACAAATACCCAGAATATTCTACAACAAACACCTGGAATATTCTACAACAAACATGTGGAATATTCTGCAGCAAATACCCAGAACATTCCACAACAAACTCATGGAATATTTTACAACAAACACCTGGAATATTCCACAACAAACACATGGAATATTCTACAACAAATGCCCAGAATATTCCACAATAAATTCATGGAATATTTTACAACAAACACCTGGAATATTCCACAACAAACACCTGGAATATTACACAACAAACACCTGGAATATTCCACAACAAACACCCAGAATATTCCACAACAAACACCTGGAATATTCCACAACAAACTCATGGAATATTTTACAACAAACACATGGAATATTTTACAACAAACACCCGGAATATTCCATAACAAACACCTGGAATATTCCACAACAAACACATGGAATATTCCACAACAAACACCTGGAATATTCCACAACAAACTCATGGAATATTCCACAACAAACACATGGAATATTTCACAACAAACACACAAAATATTCCATAACAAACACCTGGAATATTCCACAACAAACACCCGGAATATTCCGCAACAAACACCCGGAATATTCCACAACAAACACATGGAATATTCCACAACAAACACCTGGAATATTCCGCAACAAACACCTGGAATATTCCACAACAAACACATGGAATATTCTACAACAAACTCATGGAATATTTTACAACAAACACCCGGAATATTCCACAACAAACACCCGGAATATTCCACAACAAACACACAAAATATTCCACAACCAACACACAAAATATTCCACAACAAACACCTGGAATATTCCACAACAAACACCCGGAATATTCCATAACGAACACCTGGAATATTCCACAACAAACACCTGAAATATTCCACAACAAACACCCGGAATATTCCACAACAAACACCTGGAATATTCCACAACAAACTCATGGCATATTTTACAACAAACACCCAGAATATTCCACAACACGTGGAACATTCTCCAGGCAGGCTGCAGGAAGAGCTAAAGCGGAGCTGGGCACATCAGACGGAGCCACAACCAAGCTGCCCGCTGCGCTCACTCCCAGCCAGCGCCAGGATCCATTCCGACCCCGAGGGCACCAAGGAAAGATCCAGCACCCTCCAGTCCAGCTCTGAACCTGGTCTGGAGCTTTCTTTAAGAAGAAAATCCATCTCTGCCCTTGGCATTGTGCGAGCAAACCCCGGCAATAACGCCTCAATAACAGCATCTAACGAAGATCTCCCATGGCACATCCCGGATTTCCATTCCTTCCCCAATTTCCTCACCTGCTCCAGATTTCAGCAGCTCCTTGATTAACTTGAAAATTAATGCAGAGGTCCAGTCCTTACTTTGACTGGAGCACTGCAGTAATTCCACTGATTTGATGGCCACAATTCCATGCGATAAATGCCAGGGAAAGCTGCAAGAGGAATGATTTTCAGCCTCTGAGGGGCAGGGGTGGCTCCTGCTGCCTGTCCAGGCCGAGTCTCAAACTGGCAGCACCAGGCCAAAGTGATGGAGGGAAGAGGAGCCAGCCCCAGCATTTCCTCCCTGAGCTTCTGCTGTGGAGAAACAAAGAACGTCTTTGATCTCTGGGATGGGGAAATGGCCCCAGAGATCCTCCCAGCTCTGGGAGAGACCCTGGTGAGACCTGGGATAACAGCCCCACCCCAAAGCATTGTCCGAGTGGGAGCTGGGGATAGAGAGGTTTCACTTCCACCAGAGGAACTGCACTCAGTGGATGCTACGGGGAGAGAGGGAACACACATGGCTGTGAAAATTCAGAATTTTAGAAGCATATAAAAAATGTGAAAGAGAAACAGAAATAAATACAGTTTGTGTAATTTTTGCAGAAGTAGAAGAGCAACTTGCAGCAGCACACAGAACGTAACTTGTTATGCAGAAAGAGCTGCTACCGGCGCACGTAGCAATCCAGTTGCTAGGTAAAAACTACTAAGATGAGAGGTATATTGTGAAAATTCAGTACCCAAGACTTAGGTACAGTGAGAAATCCATAAAGCAGAAAGCTATGGCTTGAATCCAGCGAAACCGGGCGACGAAATTTTGGCAAGAACAAAGTGACCCGAAAAACATCCAAACCTCCACTGTGCCTGCCCAGAAGAAAGGTCAACCAGCTAACACCTGAGGAAGACGTCGGCCTTCCTCCCAAAATCCCAACCCTTCCTCCCAAAATCCCAACCCATCCTCCCAAAACCCCAACCCTTCCTCCCAAGAGCCCAACTCAGGACCACCAGGAGCGGTGGCAGCTCATTCGAATACAAAACGGGAGAAGGCAGGGTATGGGTGGGCAGGGAGCTGTGGGTTCTGTGGGGTCAGTGTGTGTTTAAACACGGCAGCTGTGGGTCTGTGGGGTCAGTGTGTATTTAAACCTGTGAGCTGTGGGTCTGTGGGGTCAGTGTGTATTTAAACACGGCAGCTGTGGGTCTGTGGGGTCAGTGTGTATTTAAACCTGGGAGCTGTGGGTCTGTGGGTCAGTGTGTATTTAAACCCGTGAGCTGTGGGTCTGTGGGGTCAGTGTGTATTTAAACCTGGGAGCTGTGGGTCTGTGGGGTCAGTGTGTGTTTAAACACAGCAGCTGTGGGTCTGTGGGGTCAGTGTGTGTTTAAACACAGCAGCTGTGGGTCTGTGGGGTCAGTGTGCATTTAAACACGGGAGCTGTGGGTCTGTGGGGTCAGTGTGTGTTTAAACACAGCAGCTGTGGGTCTGTGGGGTCAGTGTGTGTTTAAACCTGGACCTTGCCTTCACCAGGCACCCTAACCCCTAACCCAACCCTGTAGGGGTTCCACCATGTACGGTGGAAAATCCCCCGTGGTCCCAGCTGGAATAAAACAATCACAAACAATTACAAATTCTAATTGTAAAGTCTACAACATTTCTAAAACATTACAATTTCTGATTGTAAAGTCCTTGTTCTGAAAATCACTGGGGCTTTGCTGAGTCATGTGAGGAGCACCTCCAGTGGCAGCTGTGCCTCCCAGGAAAAGCAGGAGTATTTCCGTTTTCCTCCCAGGAGAAGCACAGGTGTTTGGCATTTTCCTCCCAGGAGAAGCAGGGGTATTTGGCATTTTCCTCCCATTAAAAGCACAGGTTTTTGCTATTTTTCTCCCACGAAAAGCAGGAGTATTTCCATTTTCCTCCCAAGAAAAGCACAGGTATTTGGCATTTTCCTCCCAGGAACAGGAGGGGTATTTGCCGTTTTCCTCCCAGGAACAGCAGGGCTATTTCCATTTTCCTCCCAGGAACAGCAGGGGTATTTCCATTTTCCTCCCAGGAACAGCAGGGGTATTTCCATTTTCCTCCCAGGAAAAGCAGGGCTATTTCCATTTTCCTCCCAGGAACAGCAGGAGTATTTCCATTTTCCTCCCAGGAAAAGCACAGGTATTTGGCATTTTCCTCCCAGGAAAAGCACAGGTATTTGGCATTTTCCTCCCAGGAACAGCAGGGCTATTTCCATTTTCCTCCCAGGAAAAGCAGGGGTATTTGGCATTTTCCTCCCAGGAAAAGCACAGGTTTTTGCTATTTTTCTCCCAGGAAAAACAGGAGTATTTCCATTTTCCTCCCAGGAAAAGCAGAGGTATTTGGCATTTTCCTCCCAGGAACAGCAGGGCTATTTCCATTTTCCTCCCAGGAAAAGCAGAGGTATTTGGCATTTTCCTCCCATTAAAAGCACAGGTTTTTGCTATTTTTCTCACAGGAAAATCAGGGGTATCTGCCATTTTTCATGCAGGAAAAGCAGGAGTATTTCCATTTTCCTCCCAAGAAAAGCACAGGTATTTGGCATTTTCCTCCCAGGAACAGCAGGGGTATTTGCCATTCTCCTCCCAGGAAAAGCAGGGGTATTTGGCATTTTCCTCCCAGGAAACGCACAGGTATTTGGCATTTTCCTCCCAGGAACAGCAGGGCTATTTCCATTTTCCTCCCAGGAACAGCAGGGCTATTTCCATTTTCCTCCCAGGAAAAGCAGGGGTATTTCCATTTTCCTCCCAGGAACAGCAGGCGTATTTGCCGTTTTCCTCCCAGGAAAAGCACAGGTATTTGGCATTTTCCTCCCAAGAAAAGCACAGGTATTTGCCATTTTCCTCCCAGGAACAGCAGGGGTATTTCCATTTTCCTCCCAGGAAAAGCAGGGCTATTTCCATTTTCCTCCCAGGAACAGCAGGGCTATTTCCATTTTCCTCCCAGGAAAAGCACAGGTATTTGGCATTTTCCTCCCAGGAACAGCAGGGCTATTTCCATTTTCCTCCCAGGAAAAGCAGGGCTATTTCCATTTTCCTCCCAGGAACAGCAGGGGTGTTTCCATTTTCCTCCCAGGAACAGCAGGGGTATTTCCATTTTCCTCCCAGGAAATGCACAGGTATTTGGCATTTTCCTCCCAGGAACAGCAGGGGTGTTTCCATTTTCCTCCCGTGGGCTCCATAGCCCCTCTGACACGTTAAACCTCTCCCTCTCTGCCTCTCCCTCCCCTCCCTCCTCTCCCAGCCTCCAGCCCACCATCCGCTTCTGAGCCCATGGGGTTTTTCCTGAGGATAGCTGCGCCATTCATTTCCCTGTCCTTTCTCCTCTCCCCTGCTCTAAAATGGGAGGTTATTTCTCTCGGCGTTCTTCCTGCGTGGATAATTTTATTCAGCCCACCTGCTCTGACTTCAGCCTGTGCTCCCGTCATTTGCAACTGTTCCTGAAAGTACCAGAAATGTAACCATTCCAAAAAATGCCACAGGTGGGGGAGATGCTTAACATAAAGAAAATCAAAATTGACCAAGGCGGCGTTTGAATGGTTTAAAATCGAAGTTTCCCTTGCTCAGCTGGAAAAAGGCACAGGGAAGGGGACAGCTGAGGTGGAGAGGAGGTGTCACAGATGGTGGTGGCGCACAGGGACACAGGTGTGTGGGGTGGCAGAGGGCAGGGGAGCTCTCCAAGGTGGGTTTGGGCAAGGACAGCTTCCAATGAACTCCCCAAAAATGTAGTGGCAATATCTGCGCGTGGAGACACCAGTGCTCAGGGGAAAAATCCCCAGATTTCTGGTGGTGACCCCAAAGGAACCTCAGCAAGGGGCAGAGAGCCCCTCACATCCCCGGGGTTTGGACTGAACCTTCCTCTCTGAGATGCTCCAACACCAGGAAACGCCAATGAAGTTCATTCCAGGTGTGATTCCCTCTCAGATCACAGGAATCTCCCATGGCCTCAGGGCTGGCAGCTTATTGAAATCTCCCGAGGTGGTTCTGATCATCCCTGTGCAGAAATGGCCATCCCAGTGCAGGAATGAACATCCCAGTGCAGGAATGAACATCCCAGTGAGGAAATGAACATCCCAGAGCAGAAATGAACATCCCATTGAGGAAATGAACATCCCAGTGCAGGAATGAACACCCCAGAGCAGGAATGGACATCCCAGAGCAGAAATGAACATCCCAGTGCAGAAATGAACATCCCGGAGCAGAAATGAACATCCCAGTGCAGGAATGAACATCCCAGTGCAGGAATGAACATCCCAGTGCAGGAATGGACATCCCGGTGCAGAAATGAACATCCCAGTGCAGGAATGAACATCCCAATGAGGAAATGAACATCCCAGTGCAGAAATGAACATCCCAGAGCAGAAATGAACATCCCGGAGCAGGAATGAACATCCCGGTGCAGGAATGAACATCCCAGTGAGGAAATGAACACCCCAGAGCAGAAATGAACATCCCAGTGGTGGAGCAGAGCTCCTGGCCATCCACCAGTGAGGGGACTGGGACAGCACGGGCACCTTTGGGGCTGCATGGGCACCTTTGGGGCCATGCAGGAGACTTTGAGGCTGCACGGGGACCTCTGGGGCGGCATGGGGGCCTTTGGGACCATACAGGAACATTTGGGGCTGCTCAGGGACCTTTGGGGCAGCATGGGGACCTTTGGGGCTGCATGGGGACATTTAGGGCTGCATGGGGACCTTTGGGACCACACAGGAACATTTGGGGCTACACGGGCACCTTTGGGGCTGCTCAGGGACCTTTGGGGCAGCATGGGGACATTTGGGGCTGCATGGGGACATTTGGGACTCTCCTCCTCTCCTCCCCCTGCCCCGAACACCATTCCCAAGCTCTGGCTCTTTCCCAAAGCTGCTGCTCCACCTTTCCACGCTCACGCCTGTGGCAGCAGCTGAAAACCCAGGTGTGAAGGGGAGTTAAACCCGGGAAAACCCCTCGGAATTCCCAGTGGCAGCCCAGAGCAGGAGCAGCAGCTTGTTCCCCGCTCCTCCCCGCCGCCCCGGGCTCTGGCAGCTCCTGCGGGGATCTGGATTCTCTGGGATGCAGATGTTATTTTTACAGCCACACTCCCGGCATCACAGCAAACATCGTCTGGAGCCAGGCTGAGCTCCGCCGCGATTCCCGCGTTTCACCCGCTTTGCTTTGCCCTTCCCCTGGGCTGAGCCGGGATCGCTGCTCCCGAATCCAACAGCCGGGCTGGGATCAGCTCCTGTCCCTCCTTCGGCACACACATCCCTTGGAACAGCGATCTCATTCTGCTGGGGAGGAGACGTTACATTCCCTAGGAAACGCACTTTTAAATCGGGAATTCCAGGATTTCTACCTGAATGTGTGGGAGGAAAGGGATAAAGGCACGCTCACCATCTGCCGAAAGCATAACGTGGATCAGGAAAGGGAGGATCCCGGAGGAGAGAGAGGAGTGACCCGGGAAAGTGCCCGAGGGCAGGGATGGGTGGGATACAGGGAACTGGGAATTCCTGGCTGGGCTGGAATTGCCAGAGCAGCTGTGGCTGCCCCTGGATCCCTGGCAGTGCCCAAGGCCAGGCTGGACATTGGGCTTGGAGCAGCCTGGGACAGCGGGAGCTGTCCCTGGACATCCAGGGGTGGCACTGGGTGGGATTTGAGGTTCTCCCAAACCATTCCGGTTTTCCCTGGAAGAGCTCAGCACCACCTTTGTGCTGCGTGAACACCAGCACAGCCGGGAGATAATTCGGCCACTCCAGGGAATAGAAAAACTCCGGGCTGATATCAGAGAGCGCTGGAATTGTGCAGCTCCCTTGGGATCAACTTCCCAACTTTACTTCCATCCTAACTTTCTACGGTTATTCCTGAGCAGGTTTGTTTTCCAGGGATGTCTGCAGCTACTCCAAAAACGCATTTAGCAGTTCATTTAGCAGTATTTAGCAGCATTCAGCCGCTCTCTACAGGAGCCTCAATCACGAGTGAAGTGTCCCAGCAGAATTGAACATCGCAGCCTAATTCCAGCCGGGCTCCTGCGTGATCGCATCCCTGGATCCCGGCGTTAAACTGAAGTCATGCAGAAGGAAAGATCCCCTTTCAATAACATTGATCTTTTGGATATTTTGGAGCTCCGGGGCTGGGTATTTTAGGGGAAGGGCGGGGTGCATCGGGAAGGTTTCAGCTGAGCTGCTCCATTTCCTCGGGATGGATTCCCATCGATATTCCTGTCCCGCTGCTGTGTGCCCATGGAAATGCCCGGGATCCAGGAGCACCAGGGGGCTGGCAGCATTCCTGGGGTTCATCCCTGGCGTTGGTCCAGCCCCAGGAGGATCCATGAGCAGCATCCCAGTGCTGGAGGTGATTCCTGGTGGGATGTGTGGGCTCAGCATTCCAGGATGGAGGGACCGGATCTGTTCATTCTCCACCCCTGCTGGTGGGGGTGAGTTGGGGCCTCGGGAGGGAGGGTTGGGATTTTGGGAGGAAGGGTTGGGCTCTTGGGAGGAAGGGTTGGGATTTTGGGAGGATGGGTTGGGGTTTTGGGAGGAAAGGTTGTGGTTTTGGGAAGAAGGGTTGGGGTTTTGGGAGGAAGGGTTGGGATTTTGGGAGGAAGGGTTGGGATTTTGGGAAGAAGGGGTGGGATTTTGGGAGGAAGGGTTGGGCTCTTGGGAGGAAGGGCTGGGGTTTTGGGAGGATGGGTTGGGATTTTGGAAGGAAGGCTTGGGATTTTGGGAGGAGGGGTTGGGATTTTGGGAGGAAGGCCGACATCTTCCTCAGGTGTTTGCTGGTTGACCTTTGTTCTGGGCAGGCACAGTGGAGGTTTGGATGTTTTTCGAGTCACTTTGTTCTTGCCAAAATTTCGTCACCCGGTTTCGCTGGATTCAAGCCGTAGCTTTCTGCTTTATGGATTTCTCACTGTACCTAAGTCTTGGGTTACTGAATTTTCACAACATATATATCATCTTAATAGTTTTTACCTAGCAACTGGATTGCTACGTGCGCCGGTAGCAGCTCTTTCTGCATAACAAGTTACGTTCTGTGTGCTGCTGCAAGTTGCTCTTCTACTTTTGCAAAAATTACACAAACTGTATTTATTTCTGTTTCCCCTTCAGATGGAGGGATCCTGATCCATGCATTCTCCACCTTTGGATCAATCCCTGCCTGCCTGGAGCTCATTTTAACCCCAAATTCATCCAGCCCACAGTGATGATTTGTCTCGTAGAATCACTGTGGCTGCCCCTGGATCCCTGGCAGTGCCCAAGGCCAGGTTGGACATCGGGCTTGGAGCAGCCTGGGACAGTGGGAGGTGTCCCTGCCACGGCAGGGGTGGATTGGGATGAGCTTCAGGCTCCTTCCCACCCAAACCATCCCGGGATTCTGTGTTTACCAAAACGAGCCGTGTTTGAACTCTCAGCAGCTGCACTTTGCTGCCCTCCCCTTCTCTTCCCTGTGAAAGTCTGGAGCTGCTTCTCCTCTCCGGATCCGTTTCCATGGTTTTCCAACAGTTCGCAGCTTTCACATTAAAAAGTTGATGCTTTGCTGTGCTGAGCGTGGCGTTCAGGAGATCTGGGGTTTGCGGGGGATCCGAACCCCTTCTGTTCCCTCTCTCTGTTCTTCGCCTTCCCACTCCTCATTTCCGTGCTGGCCACTTTTCCCCCTGAATTTAACCCCACAAGCGGGCAGCGGTTCTGGGAGAGGAGAAAAAGGGATAAGAGGGGATTTAAACGGGGTTGCTTTTAGCAATTCCCCTTTGCGGAGTGCCTGGCACTCCCAAATTCCGCTCGGATTTCCTGCAGGAATTAACCGCACCGCTGAAGCGCCCAGATCTGTTCCAATCGTGGATGGGGCAGGGAAGGAGCCTCGGGAGGGTCTCAGGATACGGAGGGACTGGGAAGGGTCAGCGGGGCTGGGACAAGCGGGGAATTCCCGCTTCCAGCAGGATCCGAGCATTCCCCAGGGAAAGCCTGGCACCGTCTGGTTCCAAACAACGATAAAAATCTGTCCATAAATATTACGTGTGTGAAAAACGCCGTTCACTTCTTTTAAAATTTTAAAAGTTTAATAGTAAATAAGATGGTTATAAAAATAGAATTAGAGTAAAAAATTGAACAGTTTTAGAGTTAGGACAATACAAGACAATAAAAACAAAGTTACAGACGTCTGGGTGCCTCTCCCGAGCCACAAGCTCTGGAGAAGGACCCCTGCTAACAAAGGATTATCTCTTAAAAACAATAGCCGGTTGAATATTCATACATTTCATACATGATGCATAAAATCCATTCAAACAAAGAATTGTCTCTGGTCAGTGTCACTTTTTTTCTTTAATCTCTATGGCGTCCACCAGGCTGAGAGAGGCAGGAGGAGTTGGTCTCTTCTGATAAGGAAGTAGTAAATTCTTTTTCTCTGAAAGATTTACGTTTTCCCGTGGTTGGTACATAAAAACTGCATTTTAACTACAAAACTACATTTACCGTACTATCGAAATATTAATACCACATTAACAATTAACACAATACAACACATAGGGTAAATATCTTGCGTAGAGCCGTGTAATATGCGCTTTTCACATGTGGATATAAAACAATGGGCATCAGAGACAACGGTATCGCATGAATGCATGGAAAATACACAAAATATTCCGTGTGCAAAAACGGACATAAATGCTGCCTATCAATAATATATTCCATACTTTATATTACATTTATTACGTTAATATTACATCTATAATACAGATCTATACATTCCTTTTTCTTGCTATGCATACTCTAACACGCTGCTTTTATACACGCGCATATTTCTTTTTACCAAGAAGTAGAAACCTAGTTCTATTATTTCTCACAGAAATACATTTTTATTGCCTCATATTTCTCTATAAATCCACATTATACATAAATATAAAAATATGTGATGGATAATCCAGGCAATAATGCAAAGCCATTATTCACATATTGCCCTGTATTTATATACAATGTCTGGTTTATATGGGATATAAAACTGATAGACACTGTAAATACAATTATATTTATATAAAGATTAATGCAGATTCAGTTTGGGGTTATCTGCATTAAATACACACGTTTCTGTCCTCCCCCCCCCCCCCCCCCGAAAAATTCCTTGTATTCATTCCACTCAGAAAAATCCATTTTAAAAATTGAAATTGGATTTTATGAAAACACATTAAATATTCCCCCTTTGAAACCTCCAAAAGGATTTCTCTGCCAGGGTGTGCAGTGCCCCATTCCTGGAGCACCGGGATGAGCACGGGACTGGCTTTTTATGGGATTGATTTGGGCTTGAAACCCTTTGACAGCTTCACTGATAAAAAAAATAACAACAAAAAAAAAAGTGAGCAAAGGGAAACAGGCTGAGATTGCTAATTTTTAATAGGGTTGGGAGGTGGCGGGGGTTTTTTTGGTTGGTTGGTTTTGTTTTTTACAGTTTTGGCATTCCATGGGAATTTTAGAAATGCCAACTTTACTGTCAGAACAATAGGAGGGGAAAATGTATTTGACCTCCTTCTAATCTGGAGGTGAATTCTCCATCCGTGGCTAATCCATCCGTGCCCAGATCAATATCCACACGTTCCCAGTCTCCAATATCCACACCTCACCTGCAGATGGATCAGACCCGGGTAAGGTTGTTTAGATAGGGGCCGTATTAACCCACGGCTGCAGAATCGTTTTCTGTATCCCAGCAATCCTGGTGATGGTCTCCTCACCCAGAGGGACTTCAGAGCATCCCAAATCCCAACAAACTCTGGGATCTGGCTGTGCCTCATTGCAATAACCCCAGGTGATCCAGGTGCAGTGTGCAAATTTATATATACAAAATATATATTTTTTTCTCTTTTATATTTTCTTTTCATCTCTTTCCATGTGCCCCTGTGCCTGATTTCAGTGCAGTCACTGCCTCCATCCCTGCTTGCCGAGCTGGGAAAACCCAGGGATCTTTTTGGACACCACCAGGATTAAAAATACATGAAGGAACACATCAAGAAACAAAAAAATGGGATAAAGGAAATCCTATTTTAAGACCTGCGGTGGAACAACGGTGCAGGTACGATCTTTCCCAAGCCTTTAAGCCTGGCAAATGCTCCTCCTGCCCCCCTGTGCTCCTCCCCTGCTTTCTCCAAACAAGCAGAGTTTTGCTTTGCAAATTTTCCCCTCTTTTCCTTTTCCAGAGGAAAACCCCGGCATCTTTACAACGATATTTGTGATTTTATTTTGCAGGGAGACTCGAAGGAAACTCCCGAGCAGTGCAGCAGCAGGAACTGCAATTCCTGCAATTCCTGCCCTTCTGAAAGGGCAGAGGCTGGAAAATGAACACCCAGCAACCAATAAGGACAGAAACTACCAGAGGGAAACCCTGAGGGTGCAGCTCGCTCCTCCCGGCAGTCAGGGGTGGGTCTGGATGGGAAAATCACAGAATCCTGGGATGGTTTGGGTGAAAGGGACCTTAAATCCCATTTCATTCCCACCCCTGCCATGGCAGGGACACCTCCCACTGTCCCAGGCTGCTCCAAGCCCAATGTCCAACCCAGCCTTGGGCACTGCCAGGGATCCAGGGCATCCTGGAAATGCACCAAGAACAACCTGGGAAATTTATAAAATTTACTTCCCGGAGATTCTGTAAGCAGTTTTGGGGAGGTTTTCGTAACCGGGAGAGACGAGTGGGATGGCTCCAGCCCTACCTGGCAGTAGGCATGGTTGCCAAGGGCTTTGTGGGCTTCATCAATAACCAGACATTTGATCTCCACAGCAGGACAGGTCCCACGAGAGAGATCATTGACCATTATCTGAGGCGTGAGGAAAAAGACTCTCTTGGTGTTCCACAGCTCCCTCCGGCCCAGAGCCTGGGTTCCTCCTGGAAATTAAACAGACAACATCAGGGAACTGCTCTGCTGAGAACAAGGCTCATGATCTGAGAGTGACAGGGCTGGCAGACAAACAAAATCATGGAATGGTTTGGGGTGGAAAGGGACCTCAAATCCCACCCAGTGCCACCCCAGCCATGGCAGGGACACCTTCCACTGTCCCAGACTGCTCCAAGCCCAGTGTCCAACCTGGCCTTGGGCACTGCCAGTGTGATTTGGGGTGATTTGGGATGGTTTGGGGTGGATTTGGAGCCCTTTGTCCCCCAGCTGCCCAGGACGTGCTCAGGGTTGCAGTGTCACAGCTCTGCTAAAGCCACTTCGGTGTCACCCTGCCCAGCCCCGGCCCCTCAGGGCTCTTCAGCCGGGTTCTCACTGCAGTTTGCATTTCAAACATGACTAGGAGTGGGATCTCTGTCCCCTTTCACCCATCGCCAAAGAGCTCCCAGGGCTGCATTTCCAGCTGCCACTGAGGCTGCCTGCTGTTATCTAAGAGCTTTTTCAGCATAATTACTGCTCCTCTAGCAGCTTGCTCCCCAGCAGAGAGATACGATCAGAAAACAAGGTAACGCCTCCCCAAGGAAATCATTTCTGATTCAAAGAAGGTGTTTCTGGGGAGGATCAGCCCCCAAAAATTCAGGTTAAAGCAACATCTTGTGAAAGCTCCTGGTAATTAGCTCCGATTGCTGCAGTTCCCTGTTGATAAAGGTGAATTTTAGGATGGGGTTGGGCGGGAGAGGTTTGGGTAGGAAGGGATCAGAAGGATCATCCAGTTCCAAACTGTCCATTGTGGCACCAAGTCTGATCCTTCTCATTCCTGGGTTGATCAGAAACGTTCCCTTCTTTAACCTCTCCTTTATTTACTCTTTTCCTGCCGTGAGAAAGGGTTAAGAGAAAAGCAAAGCTGGCCCAAAACTTAAAAGGTGTAAAGACAGGTTCATTAACAAAGCTACAAGAAAGAAAACATAATAAAAATTAGAATGGAACCTTGTTACCCTGGTTTTTCTGAGCCTTTTGATTTTCTTAAATGGAGTCAGATCTTTTTAGTTATTGTACAATATTAAGAGCAGTTTTCTACCTTTTCCCACAGATGTAACATAAACAAATCCTTTGTTTTTCATTCTCTGTCCTTTGTTTGCATGTTTCTAACCTGAAAACAATTGTAACTGACAGTTGGTCTGGCCACTGAGGCTGAGGGGTGGAAACCCCAAAAAGCCAATCTTCTGCTGGACCCACAAATGTATAAAAAGTAAGAAATAAACAAAGGGGTCTCTTCTTCTCTCAGCTCTCTCAGCTGTGAGCTGGATCGGCAGGACCTCTGTGAAAATCTCCTGTCTGCGTGTGACTGCTCTGTGTGTCTCAGTGACAGAACCTTCAAAACACTTCTCATCCCCCCACACAACTGTTCACTTTCCCACTGACACCATAAAGAGAAGAAAACTGGGATCTGCAGGCAGTTTCACCGCCTTAAAGTAGCTTTTCATCAGTTCTTCAGGAGAGGAGCCTCTCTCGGTGGAAGAAACACCCTGCTGTGACCAGCCAGTCAAAATCCCCGTGAATTTTGGGCACAGATTTCCTCAGAGAATCCCTTCCTTGCTGAACCACCACGGGGCAAACTCAGGGAGGGTGTCACAGTCTGAGCGCCCCAGTGACGGCGTCTCTGCAGGAGGAGTGCGTGAGGCACAGACAAACCCTGTGTTTGTACTCAGTCTAAACCCTGGATATTTATCCGTGCACGATCCACATTCCTGGACCCACGTACACCTCTGTCACCCTGTTTTTCTGAGTTTTTTAAAGCCTTTTGATTGTTCATAAAATGGAGTCAGACTTTTCAGCTACTGTACAATATTAGGAGCAGTTTCTGCCTTTTTCCCACAGATGTAACATAAACAAATCCTTTGTTTTTCATTCTCTGTCCTTTGTTTGCACATTTCTAACCTGAAAACAATTGTAACTGACAGCTGCTCTGGCCATTCGGCTGGGAGGTGAAAACTCCGGAAGCCAATCCACAGCCAGACACACAAATGTATAAAAAGTAAGAAATAAACAGGCAGAGGGGCTCTGGGCTTGGCGCAGCCTTGGGCTCTCTCAGAGGAACAACTCTGCCCTGCAAATCTCTCATCTCCGTGTGATTGCTCTGCGTGTCCTGATCACACACCTCCAGGCCATGAATATTTATAAAGTCTTCAGCCTGATGGTCACTAATTTACTGATTTTTTTTTTATTTTTATTTTTTTTTACTGCCAAGAAAACCTAACTGCCTTTTGTGGTGCTTGCAAGGATCAGATGCAAAGTTATTCAGATGAATCAAAATTACAGCTGAACGTTTAAGTGCTGCAGGAGGCCCTCATGACACTGAATCTCAGAGAAATAAAATGGCTGATGAAATTTCATTTAACAATAAACACTGGTGCCCAGGAGAGCAAAAATCCCCCTCATTGTACAGCAGCAATGATGGGCTCCAGAGGATATTACGGAGAACAGGATCTTCCCTGCACTGAAAACAAAGCCTTTCCCTGGGAGCCAGTGCTGCCGGCGCATCTGTGGCACCAGGAATGTTTCCAGAGCCCCAGGAATGAACCCACAGCTGAAGGAATGATCCCAGAGCTCCAGGAATGATTCCAGAGCTCCAGGAAGGATTCCAGAGCTCCAGGAATGATTCCAGAGCTCAAGGAATGAACCCACAGCTGAAGGAATTATCCCGGAGCTCCAGGAATGATCCCGGAGCTCAAGGAATGATTCCAGAGCTCAAGAAATTATTCCAGAGCTCCAGGAATTATCCCAGAGCTCAAGGAATGATCCCAGAGCTCAAGGAATGATTCCAGAGCTCAAGGAATGATCCCAGAGCTCCAGGAATGATTCCAGAGCCCCAGAAATTATTCCAGAGCTCAAGGAATGATTCCAGAGCTCCAGGAATGAACCCACAGCTCTAGGAATGAACCCACCGCTCTAGGAATGAACCCACAGCTCTAGGAATGATCCCAGAGCTCCAGGAAGGATTCCAGAGCTCCAGAAATGATCCCAGAGCTCCAGGAATGAACCCACAGCTCCAGGAATGAACCCACAGCTCCAGCAATGAACCCACAGCTCTAGGAATGATTCCAGAGCTCCAGGAAGGATTCCAGAGCTCCAGGAATGATTCCAGAGCTCCAGGAATGATCCCAGAGCTTCTGGAAGGATCCCAGAGCTCAAGAAATGATTCCAGAGTTCCAGGAAGGATCCCAGAGCCCCAGGAATGAACCCACAGCTCCAGGAATGATCACAGACCACCAGGAATGAACCCACAGCTCCAGCAATGAACCCACAGTTCTAGGAATGAACCCACAGCTCCAGGAATGAACCCACAGCTCCAGGAATGAACCCACCACTCCAGGAATGATCCCAGAGCTCCAGGAATGAACCCACCACTCCAGGAATGAACTCACAGCTCCAGGAATGATCCCACAGCTCCAGGAATGAACCCACCACTCCAGGAATGAACTCACAGCTCCAGGAATGAACCCACAGCTCCAGGAATGAACCCACAGCTCCAGGATCTGTCTGTCCAAACCGAGACACCCGGGCTTCCCACAAACACCAATCCCTTCAGGAACTCCCAGGGGGCTCAATCCCCACGAGGTTTTGAAACCCAGCCGTCACCTGGCGGGCCAGGGGCACGGTCACTGTCACTGCAGTGGGCACAGCAGGGTGGCAGAGCCACCCCAGCTCACCCGGAGATGTCCCTGCTCTCTGCTCAGCACAGCACAGCTCCTCCCTGGGTTTGGGACTGCTCTTCCCACAGAGAGATGTTTCACCCATCCGTTTGCTGGCACATAATGTGCTTTTATGGCCGTTTATCTCTTAACTGGTGAAAACACGCAGAAGATTTTTATCACCTGAGATTTATCTTGCTCCAGTTGGTGAATCCCAGGGGGAAACGCTCCAGGTGCAAATCCAGGCATTTTATGCCGCTGTAAAAGCTCTGGTGGCAGATGTGAGCAGCACGGGCAGGTGTGGAGCAGGAACGTGCCATCCCCTCTCCCAAACCGCCCAGCATTCCCAGGAAAGCTCCTCCGGGGAGGGAATGGATCCTCAGCAAGGAGTGGATGAAAAATGACCTTTGCTCTGTTTTATTAGGAAAAGCAAAGCAAATTACCTCTGGTCCAGGCAGGAGCATCCTCCCCCCGCCCCCCAGACCCTGAGCAGAGCAGGGTGAGCATCTCCAGCCTCTGCACAGCCCAGGGAAGCAGAGGAACAGGGAATCAAGGATCCAGGATGCCCTGCACACGGAGCACCCCAGCCTGGATTTCCTTCCTGTTAGCAAACACTGAGCCCTTACTGGGACTTTTCTGAGGAATTTGAGGGGCTGGAATGTGTCCAGGAAAGAGAACAGAGCTGGGAAGGGGCTGGAGAATTCCTGAGGGAGCTGGGAAGGGGCTGGAGAATTCTTGAGGGAGCTGGGAAGGGCTGGAGAATTCCTGAGGGAGCTGGGAAAGGGATGGAGAATTCCTGAGGAAGCTGGGAAAGGGCTGGAGAGAATTCCTGAGGGAGCTGGGAAGGGGCTGGGGAATTCCTGAGGAAGCTGGGAATGGGGCTGGAGAATTCCTGAGGGAGCTGGGAAAGGGCTGGAGAATTCCTGAGGGAGCTGGGATGGAGCTGAGCCTGGAGAAAAGGAGGCTCAGGGGAACCTTGTGTCCCTGCGCAAGTCCCTGACAGGAGGGGACAGCCGGGGGGGTCGGGCTGTGCTCCCAGGGAACAGGGACAGGAGCAGAGGGAACGGCCTCAGCCTGGGCCAGGGGAGGCTCAGGGTGGAGAGCAGCAGGAATTTCCCCATGGAAAGGGAGCTCAGGGCTTGGAAGTGTCCAGGGAGGTTTGCAGTGCCCATCCCTGGAGGTGTCCCAGGGATTCCTGGAGGTGGCACTCAGGGCTGGGACAGGGTGGGGATCAGGCACAGCTGGGATTCCATGGGCTGGGAGGGATTTTCCAGCCTCAGGGATCCTGGGAATTGGATAGAGGCCGCAGAGGATATTCCAGCTTCTTGGGACGCAGCATTCCCAGGACTTCAAATGCTCAGGAGATTCACTCCCCTGATATTTCCTGTGCCCATCCTGGCTCGTGCTCGGTGGGAAATGTGGGATAGCCAGCCTCAGCCTTCCCAGCCACGGAAGGAATTCCCATTTCAGCCACTCCCAGCCCTGCAGCAGCCCCTGCCCACTGGGAATCCATGCAGGGACACAGGACAGGGGAATTTCACAAAGCCCGGGAGGAGAGCTGGAAAGAGGTAGAACAGATTAATAAATATATTCCAAATTCACTTTCATTTTCCTGGTTTTCAGGTTAATGTCACCATTTATTCCTCCTTTCCCACACAGTGACAGAGCGGCCTTGAACAAGATAAAATTTCAACTTCCATTTTCTACCTTTCCAGTTTAGCCCTAACAGAGATGTGTGGGATAAAGAAAGGGAATAAAAGGCAGGGAAGTGATGGCCACAGTGACAAAAAGGAGCGCAAAAGAACCCCAACAAAACTCTGTTTTAATATTAAGAATTTCTTCAATTAAGAATTAAAATAGGAGGAAAAAACCTTTCTCTATGTGTGGAAGAGCCGGAGAGTGCTGTGGGATTAGTTTAAGTTTTATCCCAGTCTTTAAATTTGCTCAGTAAAAAGCTTTTATCCTTCTTGTCCTGGACACGAGTCCTGCGAGACTGGAGGTGAGGTACAGTCTCAAACTAATATATAATAATATAACACAAAATTATAACGTATCAAAGTAATATATATTAATATAGCTTGCCGATTGTAATACATCAACGTAACATTAAATTATAATACATTTAATAATCCTTATAATATGAGCAATACAAATTTTAGCCATTTTGGTTATTTTTTAGTAATTAGTTATTTTGTAATTTCAGTTACTTTAGTAATTTTTTTTTAATGCAGACACGAGCCCCGGTTATGAAGCCACATTTACATTTTAGGTGAATCCAAGGAGGAGTTCTGCCAGTCTGCACTAAAGCCCAGGTTTAAACGACAAATCAGAGCTGCGGGTCAGGGTTTCCAAAGCCGGCCCCAAGGAATGAGGCAGCACCGAAGCAGGGAGCTCTGCTGCAGTGCTGGAATATCGCTGCATCCCCCCGAATCGTTCCCTGCATTAATCGGTGCAGCTGGAGCCAGACGGACGCTGCAGCCCCGGCGTGGAGGGTAAAGCTGGCTCCTGACTGCGCTCAGCGCTTCGCTCCCCTTCATAATCGCTTCCCATTTTTGGAAACTTGTCGGGGGCTCCTTTTCAGGAGTTTAAATTCCCCGGCATTCAGGTGGTTTTAGAGTCCTGGCCCTCTGCAAAGCTCTGTGCCAAACGCAGGAAAAGACGGAGTCTTCAAGGTTACATGCTTCGTTTATTAGTTCTTATCTTACAATTTTCTCAGTGTCCAAAAAATGTTTGCCACAGCTCGGACATCTGGTGACTCCTCCTGTCTCTGGGCTGTCCTTATCTTTTATACTAATTGTTACGTATTCTTTATTTACTATTTATTACCAGTGTCTATCACTATCACTAAAAAGGTCATCTTTACTCTGACCCAATCCTCACTGACTACTTTGTGCCAACGTCACTGCAGAAATGGAGTGAGGGAAGGAGAAGGAAGGAGAAAGAGACAACGCCCCAAATTCTCCATCTTGCCCCATTCACTTCAATGCCAAAAATCCCAAACTCACTGTTTTTTCACCCTGTGATATACTAAACTACTGTTTTCCACACTCTTGTGGCCTGCAATGCTTCCTGCAGTGCAAGAAGCCTCTCCCATGGACTGAGATCAAATCCAGTGTCTCTCTGAGCTCTGGGCTCTGGGCCGGGGTCCCAGACCCCCCTGTCCAGGTCTCTGACCCTCCAGGGCAGCCAAAGGAATGCCCTGGACTCCAACACAAACTCCCCAGGGTTCCTCCATCCCTGCATGGCTCAGTCCTCGCAGGACCGGGGGAGGCTCGAGGCGCCCTCGCACAGCCCCTCGCTCAGAAGCGATGGATGCCTGCACCGCGTCTTTGCTCTGCTGAAGTGAGAACTAATACACTGAAAAATGATGTAACCAAGCACTTGGCGTAATTGATCTCCCCAGCAGAGTCATCATTTCAGCGCGAGTTCACAGGAGGCTGCCATAAACAATCCTGGAGAGGT
This sequence comes from Delichon dasypus, assembly GCA_037837765.1. Taxonomy (NCBI): domain Eukaryota; kingdom Metazoa; phylum Chordata; class Aves; order Passeriformes; family Hirundinidae; genus Delichon; species Delichon dasypus. Next base: position 918,760 of record JBBAXF010000007.1, read on the forward strand.
TTCAAACGCTCCCTGTCAGCGGGTCCTCACATCTCCTGCACCTTCTGCAGGCTCTGCTCGAGTCATCACGATGAAATACAAACAGCAAACGGAGCCTGGGGAGGGGCAGGGGTCACTGTGGTGACACAGCCTGTTGGAGTCCAGGGCATTCCTTTGGCTGCCCTGGAGGGTCAGAGACCTGGACAGGGGGGTCTGGGACCCTGGCACAGAGCCCAGAGGGACACTGGATTTGATCCCAGTCCATGGGAAAGGCTTCCTGCACTGCGGGAAGGATTGCAGGCCACAAGAGTGTGAAAGATTGGAGTTTAGTTCATCACAGGGTGAAAAAAAAAATAAATTTAGGTTTCTAACATTGAGGTGAATGGGGCAAGATGGAGGATTTGGGCCGTTGTCTCCTGCTTCTTCCTTCTTGTTCCCTCACTCCATTTCTGCAGTGACGTTGGCACAAAGTAGTCAGTGAGGATTGGGTCAGAGTAGAAATGACCTTTTTAGTGATAGTGATAGACATTGGTAATAAATAGTAAATAAAGAATACGTAGCAATTAATATAAAAGATAACGACAGCCCAGTTCGGGAGGAGTCGTCAGATGCCCAAGCAGCTGCACAGACCTTTGTTGGGCACTGAGAAAATTGTAAGATAAGAACAATAAACGAAGCGTGCAACCTTGAAAAATCAGAACCTGAAGACTCCGTCTCTTTTATCCATTTGGCTCAGAGCTTTGCAGAGGGCAAAAAGACTCTAAAACCACCTGAATGTCGGGGAACAAACCTGACAACAGCCCAGCCCCTCAGGCTGGATATCAGGGACCAGTTCTTCACTCAAATTTTCACTGAGCTGGGATCCACAGGGATCATCCAGCTCCTGTCCCTGCCCAGACCCAACAATCCCACCCTGGGCATCCCTGGAGCGCTGTCCAAGCTCTCCTGGAGCTCTGGCAGCCTCGGGGCCGTGCCCATTCCCTGGGGAGCTGTTCCAGTGCTTATCCCACCCTCTGGGGGAAGAACCTTTCCCTGCTCTCCATCCAGCCCTGGCACAGGTCCGTGCAGGAGTCACCATCGTGGAGGTGGCACTCGGGGACACTTCACTGAGCACGGTGGGGTTGGTCACGGGCTGGCCTTGAGGACCTTTTCCAGCCCTGATTCTGTGATTCGGGGCAGGGAAGGAAACACCCCAGCCGGATCTGCTCACTCCACAGGGATTCTCCTGCCCCTCCAGCACGTCCGGATTGACAGGACAGAATTCCCTGGTGGGGCTGCAGGAGACGCCACACCCCAGCAGCACATCCCAGTCCCTGCCAGGGAGGAGGAGAAGGAGCAGGAGGAGGAGGAGAAGAAGGAGAAGGAGCAGGAGGAGGAGGAGAAGAAGGAGAAGGAGAAGGAGAAGGAGAAGGAGAAGGAGAAGGAGAAGGAGAAGGAGAAGGAGAAGGAGAAGGAGAAGGAGAAGGAGAAGGAGAAGGAGAAGGAGAAGGAGAAGGAGGAGTCTCTCCTGCTCTGCCTTCGGGCAGGGTGCCAGCGCTCCCTCCTCCTGGTGCCGCACATCCCTGCTCCGGGAAAAACAACATATGGCACCGGGTGCTAAATGTCAGCCACCAGATGATCCATGGAAAGAGCAAAAAAAGGGAACACAGCTCCTCTAAACACCGCGGCAGGGGCTGCAGGAGCCTCCAGCAGCTGCTGCCTGCGCTGAGCTGCCTCATTTTGGGGTCCAAAAGCGCAGACTGAGGACATGCAGCACCCGGATGCCCCTGGTGCGGGATGTCCAAGGGTTTCCCAGGGAGCAGGGCAGGATCTGGCCACAGAAACGTGGAATAATTTATCTTGGAAATGACCCTGAAGACCCCTGAGTCCGGCCCTTCCCCCGGCAGTGCCCAGGCCACCGCTGCCCCGTGTCCCCAGGTGCCACACGCACAGGGCTTTCGAGCCCCGCAGGGCTGGGCACTCCTGTGCCAGGGCTCTTCTGGGGAAGGAAGCATTCCCCAAATCCAGCCCAATCCTCCCCTGCCATGTCCTGGCAGCAAGCACCGAGCCCTTCTCCTCCCACGGGACACAGGGAAGCGCATCCCTCCTTCCCACGCCAGCACCTCGGAGCTGCCAACGCGCCTTAAAGCCTTTGTATCCCGCCTCACCCGCGTTCCGGGATCACCCCGCTGTCTTTTCAGCTCTTCCCGAGGGCGGCTTAACCTGGAATTGCGGCGAGCTCACAGCGGAGGCACAGCCTGCACGGCAGGAGAGCTGGATTCTCCTTTTCCTTGGAAGACGTGGCCAGGTGAGCCGTAGATCACAGCCCTTGAGCACCCGGGGCTTTTAGCTGCACCCGGGGATGCACTCGAGCAGCTTTTTGTGCTGCCGGAATGTTTTAATCTGGTTTGCTCCGCACTCACAGGGGCACCTGGGAACGGCTTTGGCCTGGCTTGGGAGGAGATCCTGGAAAATGCTTCCCTGCACAAAGAGCTGCCAGCTTCCCTGGCAGTGCTGAGAGTCCCTGAGAGTGCTCCTGGAAGGGCCAGCCCCGGGCTGGGCAACCCCCAAACCCGCTACCCTGGGGGCTGAGCGGGGCACCAGCGCCTGGGCACTGCCCCAGGGGTGCCCAGGGCAGCTTTTCCACCTGGGATTAGGAAACGCGAGCTCTGGTCCCAGACTGAGCGTCCTGTACCCTCCCCGGCAGAGCAGGATGGCTCTGGGGACCACGCAGACCATCAGTGTCCCAGCAGTGTCCCCACCTGGCCATCAGCAAGGTTATTACCCATTAGTGTCACCTCTGTGTCCCCACCCGGCCATCAGCAAGGTCACAGACCGTCAGTGTCCCCTCTGTGTCCCCGTGTCACTCACAGAGATCCAGCCCCAGCAGTGTCCCCTCTCCATGTCACTCACAGTGATCCAGCCCCAGCAGTGTCCCCTGTCCCCATGTCACTCACAGAGATCCAGCCCCAGCAGTGTCCCCTGTGTGTCCCTGTGTCACTCACAGAGATCCAGCCCCAGCAGTGTCCCCTGTCCCCGTGTCACTCACAGAGATCCAGCCCCAGCAGTGTCCTCTCCATGTCACTCACAGTGATCCAGCCCCAGCAGTGTCCCCTGTCCCCATGTCACTCACAGAGATCCAGCCCCAGCAGTGTCCCCTGTGTGTCCCTGTGTCACTCACAGAGATCCAGCCCCAGCAGTGTCCTCCCCATGTCCCCGTGTCACTCACAGAGATCCAGCCCCAGCAGTGTCACCTCTGTGTCCCCGTGTCACTCACAGTGATCCAGCCCCAGCAGTGTCCCCTCTGTGTCCCCGTGTCACTCAGGGAGATCCAGCCCCAGCAGTGTCCCCTCTGTGTCCCTGTGTCACTCAGGGAGATCCAGCCCCAGCAGTGTCCTCTCCATGTCCCCGTGTCACTCACAGTGATCCAGCCCCAGCAGTGTCCTCTCCATGTCACTCACAGAGATCCAGCCCCAGCAGTGTCCCCTGTGTGTCCCTGTGTCACTCACAGAGATCCAGCCCCAGCAGTGTCCCCTCCATGTCCCCGTGTCACAGAGATCCAGCCCCAGCAGTGTCCCCTGTGTGTCCCTGTGTCACTCACAGAGATCCAGCCCCAGCAGTGTCCCCTCCATGTCCCCATGTCACTCACAGAGATCCAGCCCCAGCAGTGTCCCCTGTCCCCGTGTCACTCACAGAGATCCAGCCCCAGCAGTGTCCTCTCCATGTCCCTGTGTCACTCACAGTGATCCAGCCCCAGCAGTGTCCCCTCTGTGTCCCCATGTCACTCACAGAGATCCAGCCCCAGCAGTGTCCTCTCCATGTCCCCGTGTCACTCACAGAGATCCAGCCCCAGCAGTGTCCTCTCCATGTCCCTGTGTCACTCACAGAGATCCAGCCCCAGCAGTGTCCCCTCTGTGTCCCTGTGTCACTCACAGTGATCCAGCCCCAGCAGTGTCCTCTCCATGTTACTCACAGAGATCCAGCCCTGCCCTGATGCCCCTGGCTCAGCCACATCACACGAGCTCAGCTCCTGACTTCAGGATGACAAAAGGAAGGTTGGATTTGTCTCCTGGAGGCTGAATCGGAGCCTTTTCCCCACAGAAGAAGCATCAACCCCGAGGGATGATTTATAATCCTAAATGCACTGATATTATCCTGCCCAAAGCAATATCCTACCCAGAAAGAGGACAAGTGATGGCAATCGTTTGTTCATGTGTCACTGGGCATTAGAAACAAGGCAGCATTAAAAATAAATCCAATTCATTTGCTCTGGGCTTATCTCTGAAAAATATGTTCATTGAGCCGTGATTTGAGTGTGTCTGAGATCAGCCAGAGGAGCCCAGCGAGGCTGGAGCCGGTAATGTACTGGGGAGTAAAACTTCAAATTACCAGCTGCCAACAAGGCAGGGGCTGGGGCTGCGCATCCCGCGTGCTTATCCTGACACGCAGCAGGAAAACCATCCCGGGGGATCCGTCCTGCACAGCAAGGGCAGCTACTGCTAACAGGCACCACCCCGGGGCACGGGGGCACGGGGACATGGGGGCACGGGGACACGGGGACATGGGGGCACGGGGACACGGGGACATGGGGACATGGGGACACGGGGACATGGGGACACGGGGACATGGGGATATGGGGACATGGGGACATGGGGACATGGGGGCACGGGGACATGGGGGCACGGGGACATGGGGACATGGGGACATAGGGACATGGGGACATGGGGGCACAGGGACACGGGGACACGGGGACATGGGGACATGGGGACACGGGGATATGGGGACACAGGGACATGGGGGCACAGGGACACGGGGACACGGGGACATGGGGACACGGGGACACGGGGACATGGGGACATGGGGACATGGGGATATGGGGACATGGGGATATGGGGACAAGAGGACATGGGGACATGGGGACACAGGGACACGGGGACATGGGGACACAGGGACACGGGGACATGGGGACACAGGGACATAGGGACATGGGGACATGGGGACATGGCGACATGGGGATATGGGGACATGGGGGCACAGGGACACGGGGACACGGGGACATGGGGGCACGGGGACATGGGGACATGGGGACATGGGGACAGGGATGGGCTGTGGCACAGGGATCCAGTCCCTGCACAGGGACCACAACCCTGCGTTACATTATAAATTTGGCTTTTCACAAGATGTGTGCTGTACCGTTAATAACTTTGTGTAAGGATAGAAGTTTTTATTTCTGCTATTAGTAAAAAACCAAGCATTGTGGTAGTATTTGAAATAGTGTAATTAAACTGTCTGTTTGGTCGGGATGACATCCAGGGAACGTGTAAAGGAGACCCTGCTGTTGATGCACCAGCTATCAGCATCCACCATCTGAACACAGCACGGACCAAGAGCCCAGCTGGAGGTGATAATGAAGACACAGCCCAGAAACACGCGTGCTCTGAAAAGGCAGACCCAAGGAGGGACCGTGTCGCTGGAGGACACGGAGAGAAATGATCCTCACGCTCCAACTCTGAAGCAAAAGGAAGAGTCATTATTTAAATTACTTCATTTATTAAGATTCTGGACAATGAGCAGGGCTTGGAGAACAAGGTCACCACCTCTCCACTCCACTGGCCAGGCTAGAAGTCCATCAACTGTCCCTCATCGGAGAGGAATGAGAAAAACAACTCCTGTTTGTGTTATAAAACTCCACTACAGGAATGTAAACATTCACAGAAGGCTGACAGAATATGGCAACAGCACCGGGCAAAACTGTTCCTGGAACATGGAAACTAGTTTATGGAAAAATAGGAATGTGCTACAGACGGATGCAATAGAAAGGGTATTTAAAGAACAGCTCTGAAACAGCAGGGTGTGGACTCGGCTGAATGCCGAGTCACCCCGCCGGCCCTAATTTTGCTTAATCTGTCTCCTAATTGTCTTTATTCTGTTAAATCTATTTCTTAAAATTTACCAGGAAAGTGAACCTCGTTTTTCACACCTGGCTCTGAGGGATGGAAAACAAACTCACGCAAAAGTCATGGAAAAACAGAGCCAGGGAAAGGTTTGGGTCCAAGGGACCTTAAATCCCACCCCAGCCTGCCGTGGCAGGGACACCTCCCAGTGTCCCAGGCTGCTCCAAGCCCAGTGTCCAACCTGGCCTTGGGCACTGCCAGGGATCCAGGGGCAGCCACAGTGTTGGGAGGGGTTTCCCTATAAATCACCCCTTCCTGTGGCTAATGCATTATTTAATCAATTTATTATTTCCTTTCTCGCAAACCGACCTGAAATCCCCAGTAAAGTCAACTTCCTGAAGGGCTTCCACCCTGCTGATCGTGCCCTGCCATCATCAGCTTCACCGACGCAGGGTGGGGGGGAACGCGGGGAAAAATAAAAAAATATCTTCCTCTGGGTTTGAGGATTGCTTTTAAATAGAAATCAGGGTTAAAAAAAAACAAACAAACAAACAAACAAACAAACAAAAAAACCCCTTCTTTCTGTGTTTTATTCCCACCTAACCTTCCACAGGTATCAGCGGCTTTGGATCCAGCTCTGGGAGATGCTGGAGATGAGCAAATCCAGCTCTCCATCGCACAGCACAAATTCACTAGGAAGCCGCCAGAGCTGAGCCTGGCTAATGAGGCTCCATTGATTAATCTCATTAAATATTTCGTTAGGGCAGAAATGGGGAATTAGCAGGTCCTTACAGCAGTTCCACCTTCGGCAGAACGCAGCCGAAAGTGCAGATCCTGCCGAGCCAGGCCGGGATGAGGCTGATCCCATCTATTTATGGGATAGTGGCTGGGGTGCTAAAAAGGAGAGCTGGAATAAATGGAAGCGGGAGAAAATTCATTATTTTCTGATCCACTCCTTTTCTGAATAAATACAAAAATCACACATGGAAAGAAAACACGGGATTTGGGAGAGGAGCTCTGGAGTCCTTAAATCTGGGAAGGATTGAGGGAAAGGCAAAGCGGAGGAGGTGGGCAGAGCTTCCAGAGTGGATTTTGGAAGGATTAAGATGTGGCAAACTGCTGATGCGGCAGATTGAGGCCTCCACCCCACCGATCCCCCCATTTTTACCGGGAGCAGTAATACGGGTACATTTTATTCCAAACACAGAATTTATTGGAATTAAGTCTGTCGCAGATTCCTTGTTTCCCACGGTGCACTGAATGTTAATCAAAATGGGAACCGACGCGAACGTAAAACGGAATAAATAGATTTAAAAGTGGAACAGTTCAATATTCAACAGTGATTCTCAGCATCACACAGGATCACTCAGGCTGGAAAAGCCGTCCAAGATCAGAGTCCCAGCTGTGCCCAATCCCCTGTCCCAGCCCAGAGCTCTGAGTGCCACCTCCAGGAGTTCCTGGGACACCTCCAGGGATGGGCACTCCAAACCTCCCTGGGCAGCACATTTCAGTGCTTAATTCCACCCTAAAATTGGGTGAGATGAGAAAGCTGGAGCAAAAGGGAATTTCAGTGACTTTGGCTTCCACCTGGAAAGGTGAGAGCGAGCTGCCCTTTGGGAAAGGTCAGCGCAGGAATTGCCCAGGGATGCCCAGGGATGCCCAGGGATGTCCAGGGATGTCCAGGGACCCGGTCCCATGCAGCTCTGCAAGGCTGGGACCAGAGGGATTTGGGATCCCTTCATTTCCTCAGCACCACCCACCAGAGAATTGGCCCCGATGGAAAATAACAATGGCTTTAAACTGAGTGAGGGCAGGGATGGATGGGAGATTGGGAATTCCTGGCTGGGCTGGAATTCCCGGAGAAGCTGTGGCTGCCCCTGGATCCCTGGCAGTGCCCAAGGCCAGGCTGGACAGGGATTGGAGCAGCGGGAGGTGTCCCTGGACATCCAGGGGTGGCACTGGGTGGGATTTGAGGTCCCTGCCATCCCCACTCATTCCAGGATTCTCTCTGATTCCTGCAGGCCCAGGGGAGGCACAAAGCTCAGCATTCCTGAAGCGGTGTGGATGGAGAGGGGCTGCCACCACAAATGCACCGACAGGAGAGGGAGAACTCTGTCCACACAGGGGAACACAGCCCTCCCTCCAAAACAGCCAGGAGGGAAAGAAACCCTCCCTCCAAAGGAGCCAGGGGAGTAAAACTCCTTCTGAAACAGCCAGGGAATCAAATCACCTCCCTCCAATGCAGCCATGGAATCAAATCACCTCCCTCCAATGCAGCCAGGGAATCAAATCACCTCCCTCCAATGCAGTCAGGGAATCAAATCACCTCCCTCTGAAACGGTCAGGGAATCAAATCACCTCCCTCCAATGCAGCCAGGGAATCAAATCACCTCCCTCTGAAACAGCCATGGAATCAAATCACATCCCTCCAATGTGGTCATGGAATCAAATCACCTCCCTCTGAAACAGTCAGGGAATCAAATCACCTCCCTCCAATGCAGCCAGGGAATCAAATCACCTCCCTCTGAAACAGCCATGGAATCAAATCACCTCCCTCCAATGTGGTCATGGAATCAAATCACCTCCCTCTGAAACAGTCAGGGAATCAAATCACATCCCTCCAATGCAGCCAGGGAATCAAATCACCTCCATCTGAAACAGCCATGGAATCAAATCACCTCCCTCCAATGCAGCCAGGGAATCAAATCACCTCCCTCCAATGCAGCCATGGAATCAAATCACATCCCTCCAATGCAGCCAGGGAATCAAATCACCTCCTTCTGAAACAGCCAGGGAATCAAATCACATCCCTCCAATGCAGCCATGGAAAGAAAACCCCTCTGTCACAGCCAGGGGAGTCGATGCCCTCGCTGTGACACAGCCAGGGGAGTTGAGTCGATGCCCTCCCTCTGTCACAGCCAGGGGAGCCGATGCCCTCCCTCTGAGCTCCCGGCACTCTGCCAAGGCCCGTTGCTGTCCCTGGTGTCTCTGCAGTGAGTCCAGCAGGCAGGGCCAGTCCCAGGGGATCCCAGCCTGGTCTCAGCCCCGCTCTCCAGGGCGTTCCCCAGAGCTGGGGGTGCCCTGCTGGGAGCCCCTGAGGGAGGCTGCCTGGGATGAGAGCCCTCCTCTCTCTGCCTGGGTGCTCGGCTGGCCAGGAGAGGTCAGCTGGAGATAAGAGGGGGCCAATAATGCACAGCTCTCGCCTGGTACTTATAATTTCACAGAGAGGGTTCCAATTGCTTTGCAAAGTTGACCAAGCATTATTTCTTAACCTCCCCGTGTGCTAGAGAGCCCATTTTCCTCCTATGAGTTCCTGGAGGTGATTTGAGCCTGGTGATTAAGGGAGCTGTCTCCTGAAGAAAGCACTTCAGTGTCGCTGAGGCCTGGAGGAACAGACAGGAGTCTGGATTGGAAGGGGTGAAGCAATGAAAATCATCATTGCTCCATTAGAGATGGCAGAAAGCAGAGCTTTGGACACACCTGGAGGTCCAAAGCCAGGTGGGAACACACCTGGAGGTCCAAAGCCAGGTGAGAACACACCTGGAGGTCCAAAGCCAGGTGAGAACACGCCTGGAGGTCCAAATCCAGGTGGGAATATGCCTGGAGGTCCAAAGCCAGGTGGGAACACGCCTGGAGGTCCAAATCCAGGTGGGAACACGCCTGGAGGTCCAAATCCAGGTGGGAACACGCCTGGAGGTCCAAAGCCAGGCCTAGTGCAGGAGGGAGGAGCTCAGGTCCCACTGGGAACACCAAGGGCAGGCAGTGCCACAAGGAAATTGAGGATATTGAGGGCAGAGTGACACTTCTGGACTGTTCCAAGAGCAAGGACACAAACCCAGCAGATTTCTGGAGAGCTGGGTGTCAGTGACCTGCTCTGATCACCCCTCACTATCAGAAAGTTCTCACTCGTGGTGGCCAGGAAGTGTCTCTGTCCCTGGATTGTTCCTGGACATGGGGTGACACTGGAAGTTCCAACTTCCCTGTTTTCCAGACGGTGCACTGCCTTGGTCCATAGCTCTGGACCTCCCGTCCAGTGTTAGCCAGCTCTCCTCACAGCCCAGTCACACAGAACAATCCTGCTCCAGCCCCAGAACCAAGGACACCGCCGCAGCTCCCGGCCAGAAAGCGCAAACAGCGGCGGATCGAGGAGAGGAACTGGGAGGGTGGGACTGCATCACCTGGAGTGTAACTGGACAATGAACCCCGGTGTGCAGGGGAACCCAAACTCATCAAAGAGAGAGAACTCCTGACCCGTCACTCACCCTGGGTGCAGCCCTGGCCAGGCTCTGGCACTGCCCGAGTGCCTCCTTTGAAGGACTTGTAATAAACCCCCACTTTATCCCTTTAACTCTGCCCAACCTCTGTTCCAGGGAGCCTCCAGGCACCAGGGGGAGAGGAGCTCAAAGGGCAGCAGCAGCAGGAGGAGGGGATTGCACGGAAAGGTTCCTGCTGTCGGTGTGCAGGGGAGGGGATGGCAGCACGGAGCAGGGAGGGGAGCTCAGGGCTGCGGAAAACGCACCTCGAGCTCCCGAGGGCACAAAAGGAAGGAGAAGAGCAGAGGTCACTGCGGGCTGCAGCTTCCACATCCATCCCTGCAGGGAGCCACATCCACTTGCGTGACAGTCCCTGGAGCCAGGGAGGCACCGAGCTGTCCCTCTGTGTGTCAGCTCTGTCCTTCTGTCTGTCACCTCTGTCCCTCTGTCTGTCACCTCTGTCTGTCACCTCTGTCCTTCTTTCAGCTCTGTCCCTCTGTCACCTCTGTCCCTCTGTCTGTCACCTCTGTCCTTCTCTCAGCTCTGTCCCTCTGTCACCTCTGTCCCTCTGTCTGTCACCTCTGTCCCACTGTCTGTCACCTCTGTCCCTCTGTCCCTCACACCCTTCACTCAGGGCAGGCACAGCTGGTCCTCGTGCTGCCCCCAGCACCCTGCTCCTGCCACAGGCTGTGGTGGCACCTCAGCACCTCCTGTCGCTGTCCCCTGGCCTTTCTCCCATTATAAACCACAGCAGCAAAGCTCGGAGTGCTGGCACCAAGCGTGTCGTGTCCCCAAACCCGCCAGGGCTCCACTGGCACAGGGACACCTCCCACCATCCCTGGTGCTCCAGCCCCAGTGTCCAACCTGGCCTTGGGCACTGCCAGGGATCCAGGGGCAGCCACAGCTGCTCTGGCAATTCCAGCCCAGCCAGGAATTCCTTCCCAATATCCCATTTAAACCTCCTTTCTGTTCATCTGAAGCCATTCCCTGTGTCCTGTCCCTCCATCCCTTGTCCCCAGCCCCTCTCCAGCTCTCCTGGAGCCCCTTCAGGCCCTGCCAGGGGCTCTGCTCCTTCAGAGCAGATACTGCTAAAACCGAGCTGCAAAACCTCCGGAGCTCAGCAGGATGAGGCGCGAGCTCCGGAGTGCAATTCTCCCAAGGCAAGCCAGGGAAGCTCTGTCTGTGCAGGAGGCAGCGCCAGGAGAGATGGCAGCACCTTTGTGAAGCAGCTCTGGTAGCGCAGAGACAGCTCAGCCTCCCAGACGTGCACTCCTTTCACCCTGGACAGGAGGAAAAGCTGTCAGAGCGATTCGATTCTGCCATGCAGCAATGCAGACAGCCACTGGAATACGCTTAAATGCAGAGCAGTCACTTTGGAGACTTGAATAAAGCTGGCATTGCTGAGCAAAATGCGTTTTACACAGACCTTTATCGCACCTGGAGTAGCCAGCAATTGCTTTGTTTCCCAGCCTGTTACACAAACAACAGGCCGAGGTCTTTTTCCCCCTTGGAAAATGTTCCTGAGACGCCGTTTCTGGAGCTGCCCAAATGGAAGTGCCAGATTAAAGCAGAAAACACAGAAATTGAAGTTCTCAGAGCACCACAAACAGGCCAGTGCGTGCAGGGAGCCGTTCTCCCAGCGCTGCCTGCTCCTGCTCCGCAGCTGTTGTGCTCAAGGGCTCTCCAGCCACGCCAATCCGCAGCTCTGCCACAGAACCAGCCTCTCTCGAGGTCTGAGAGCACAGAGCTCCCTCCCCGGCTCCAGCAGCTCTGCCTGTAGGCACTGCCAGCGCCGTGTCTGGGGCATCCCTGTCCCATGGCAGGGCGGGGGACACTCCGTGGATCCACCCCAGAGACGAGCCATGGATCCTCCAGAAATTCCAGCTTGGTGTCCTCAAGGCGTGGCATTCAGGAGAGGGGATGTAATGGCCAAAGGAATGATTTTCTGGAGCAGCTTTTCCCGGCAGGAAGAGGCAGCAAAGCCCCGGTGAGGCTGTGTGGGGTGGGCACAGGAACTGGAACTGGGTCCATTCCCATGGAATCATGGAATGGGTTGGGAAGGACCTCAAATCCCACCCAATGCCAACCCTGGATATCCAGGGACACTTCCCACTGTCCCAGGGTGATCCAAGCCCAATGTCCATCCTGGCCTTGGGCACTGCCAGGGATCCAGGGGCAGCCACAGCTGCGCTGGCAATTCCAGCCCAGCCAGGAATTCCCAATTCCCAATCTCCCACCCATCCCTGCCCTCTGGCAGTGGGAGCCATTCCCTGTGTCCTGTCCCTCCAGCCCTTGTCCCCAGCCCCTCTCCGGTTTCCAAGTCCAATCCCAGAGTTCCAGGAGGTGCAATTTTAACGTGAGCAACCAGCCCCAATTAACGCTGATTGATTCACTGCCAGACTCCTGCAGAGCACACCCCAGCAGGCGTTCCCATGCCGGGAAATGAGTTTGAGTTTCACTCCTGAACTTTTAAGGAAGAGGAACCAGAAACTTCCCTGTTCCTCTCACCGTGGTTGCCCCAGTGCCAGGACAGAGGCACCTGTTGGACCCTTGGGCTGCTCCTCAAGGAATGTGGCTGTTTTCCATGGGGCAGCAGCCAAAATCCCCTCCTGGATGGCTGAGTGCTGGAGAGAGAGCACGGAGACCCTCGGGGCTGCTCGGGGTGTGTGAGCAGGTGCAAGGGACCTCCCTGCACCGGGCACGGCTTTTGTTCTTCTGTTCTGTGCACTTTGAGATTTTCTAATTTAATTAAAACCTTTCTGCTTTTCCAGAACACCCCCAATCAGCCGTCTGGCTAATTATTCTTGAGCCATTTCTGGGAGGTTGCTGGCCACCCTCAGAGTGTGATGAACCTTCCTGGGGCTCACAACACGCTGACCTCACGCAGAAGTTCATCACCAGACCCCCTTTGGGTGTGAGCTGCTCCAGGAGAGGAGTTCCTGGGACATTCCCGAGCTGTCCTGAGGCCACGCTCCCCTACAGCAGGAAAAGCTCCACCGGATTTGCCTCAGCCTCAGTTTTGTGCTGCAAAAGCTTTGGATTTCACTGCCATGAAAACTGAGAAATAAAACAAGAAGAAAGCCAACCACATCAGCTGCTGGAAAGGCTTTGGCATTCCTTACTCTCTGTCAGTCTCCTTTATCCTGAATAATCCTTAGAGGGCTCCAGAGCCAGCCACAAAAAAAAGCAATATATTCATAAATCATCAGGTGAGAGGGGAGAGAAAAAATAAATCCATTTATTTGTGAGCACTCTTGAGATCAGGCGGAGCAGGGCTGGGGATGTCACCAGTGCCAGCCCGGCTGTCACCTCCCTGCTGGGACACAGCCACAGACACTGCCTGGGCTGGCTGAGGGCTGGGACAGAGCCAGCCTGTGCCAACCATCCTGTTCCTGGATAAAGGCTGGGAGCACATCTCCTGTGAGGGAGGGAAAAGCTGGGAGAGCCCGGAATGTTCCCCTGGAGAGGAGAAGCATCCAGGAGAGCTGGAGAGGGACTGGGGAAAAGGGATGGAGGGACAGGACACAGGGAATGGCTTCAGATTAACAGAAAGGAGGTTTAATTGGATATTGGGAAAGAATTCCTGGCTGGGCTGGAATTCCCAGAGCAGCTGTGGCTGCCCCTGGATCCCTGGCAGTGCCCAGGGCCAGGATGGACATTGGGACAGTGGGAGGTGTCCCTGCCATGGCAGGGGTGGCACTGGGTGGGGTTTGAGGTCCCTTTAACCCAAACCAGTCTGGGATTCTGGGATGGAGAACACGGCAGGACAGGAGCCATCCCTGTGACCTCGGGGTGACACTCAGCCCGTCCACCTGCGGGGGACACACAGGGACAATCCCAGCCCCACACCCCACACGTGTCCCCTCCAGTCCCCCCAAAACCCGACCAGCCCAGCCCTACAGGCAGTGCCGAGCTTTCAGCAGCACAATCCTCACCTCCCTCCCTCCTTTGAAAGCACAGCGATCATGTTGTTAACCCCTTCCCGGGAGGGAGAGGCAGGACACGGTGCCAGCCCCACAGCCGCTCCCTGGGCACTGGGACAGGGCAGTGCCACCTTCGCCTGAGTGCTTCAGAGCAAAGCCACCTCTGAGCCTGCAACGTCCAGCCGCCCTGGGGCTCTGAGGAAGGACAGCAGCGCTGAGTTTTCCACTCTTTTCCTTTCCGTACCTCTGGATTAGCCACAGGTGCAGCAGCCACAGAAGGGTGTTTCGAAGCCTGGCACAAGCAGTGGCAAACACTGCCACCGCTGCCCCCGTCCCTGAGACATCAGGAGATGAAAAAGCTCCTTTCCCCCAATCACACCAGCCCCTGTGGCCATCGATTCCTTGGGAAAGAAGAAGGGGTTTTAACTCGCAAACCAATTTACTGGGTTTTGATATCCACGAGGTGCCGGTGATTGGAGACCTGCTGCTGCCAGGAAAGGGAACAGCAGTCGCAGCCCTCAGACGAGCCATTTATAAATGGCACACTTCAATTAAAAGAAATCAAATCAATATGGCAATAATTTCGTTTGCAGCAGGTGGTGCTGCAATTTTTCTCTCTGGGAAATGGGATGCACCTGTGCAGCATGGAAAGAGCAGCAGAGGCCTCAGCCGCAGCCTTTTATCCCAGTTCTGCTCAAATCTCCAAGGGTTAACAACAGCCACAAGCAGTGAGAGGAGAACGAACAGCAAGGAGGGGGATTTGTGCAGATTTTTAACAGCCAAAATAAAGAATAAAAAATAAAAATTAAAAAAAATAAAACAAAAAAACCAGCAGTGACATCAGCTCTCAGTGCCACCCTGAGCCTGTTCCAGCTCTCCTGCAGCATCTCCATAGCTCCTCTCCGTGGGAAAAACCCTTCCTGTCCCTCTTGGCGGGGTGGGAATCAACCCGTCAGGCAGGGCTCTGGATCTGGGCAGCTGAGACTGCCCTGGCCTGGGGAGGGTCCCCAGCACCGACAGTCCCTGCCCTGGTTCAGGCTCCAGTCCCTGCCCTGGTTTAGGCTCCAGTCCCTGCCCTGGTTTAGGCTCCAGTCCCTGCTCTGGTTCAGGCTCCAGTCCCTGCTCTGGTTCAGGCTCCAGTCCCCGCCCTGGTTTAGTCTCTTGTCCCTGCCCTGGTTTAGGCTCCTGTCCCTGTCTGGTTCAGGCTCCAGTCCCTTCCCTGGTTCAGGCTCCAGTCCCTGCTCTGGTTTAGGCTCCAGTCCCTGCTCTGGTTTAGGCTCCAGTCCCTGCTCTGGTTCAGGCTCCAGTCCCTGCTCTGGTTCAGGCTCCAGTCCCCGCCCTGGTTTAGTCTCTTGTCCCTGCCCTGGTTTAGGCTCCTGTCCCTGTCTGGTTCAGGCTCCAGTCCCTTCCCTGGTTCAGGCTCCAGTCCCTGCTCTGGTTTAGGCTCCAGTCCCTGCCCTGGTTTAGGCTCCTGTCCCTGCCCTGGTTCAGGCTCCAGTCCCTTCCCTGGTTTAAGCTCCAGTCCCTGCCCTGGTTCAGGCTCCAGTCCCTGCCCTGGTTCAGGCTCCTGTCCCTGCTCTGGTTCAGGCTCCAGTCCCTGTCTGGTTTAGTCTCTTGTCCCTTCCCTGGTTCAGGCTCCAGTCCCTGTCTAGTTTAGTCTCTTGTCCCTGCCCTGGTTTAAGCTCCAGTCCCTGCCCTGGTTTAGGCTCCTGTCCCTTCCCTGGTTTAGGCTCCAGTCCCTTCCCTGGTTTAGGCTCCAGTCCCTGCTCTGGTTTAGGCTCCAGTCCCTTCCCTGGTTTAGGCTCCAGTCCCTGCCCTGGTTTAGGCTCCTGTCCCTTCCCTGGTTTAGGCTCCAGTCCCTTCCCTGGTTCAGGCTCCAGTCCCTGTCTAGTTTAGTCTCTTGTCCCTGCCCTGGTTTAAGCTCCAGTCCCTGCTCTGGTTCAGGCTCCTGTCCCTGTCCTGGTTTAGGCTCTAGTCCCTGCTCTGACTCAGGCTCCAGTCCCTGCCCTGGTTCAGTCTCCTGTCCCTGCTCTGGTTTAGGCTCCAGTCCCTTCCCTGGTTTAGGCTCCAGTCCCTTCCCTGGTTCAGGCTCCAGTCCCTGTCTAGTTTAGTCTCTTGTCCCTTCCCTGGTTTAGGCTCCAGTCCCTGCTCTGGTTCAGGCTCCAGTCCCTTCCCTGGTTTAGGCTCCAGTCCCTTCCCTGGTTTAGGCTCCAGTCCCTGCTCTGGTTCAGGCTCCTGTCCCTGCTCTGGTTTAGGCTCCAGTCCCTGCTCTGGTTTAGGCTGCTCTGAACCCAGAGCAGGTTTTATCCTGGTTTGGGAACCGCCCCGTTTCTGACCCTTCCCTGTCCCCAGCCCCAGTCCCCTCTGGGGACAAGCAGAGCTGCTCATGGGCTGCATTCCCAAGGTCTGACGTTTTTTCTTCTCCTTTTCACACTTGAAGGAAGAGGTTTGAGTACAAAAGCCCAGCCTGGGCAGGATCAGAGGCTCACACTTCGCTGGATGACAGAAGAAAACACAGACCACAGGTCCCTCATTCCCACATTCCACAGGGAAGGGGCTCCTTGCTTGCATCCGCAGCTCCTCCAAAAGCTGGGAAAGAGGAGGGAAGACAGAGAAAATGCTACCACCAAGTGGAGGTGAAGGCACAGGTAACAGCAGTGCTTTAAAGGGGGAGTGACTCCAGCACCCGAAAATCCCCACTGGGGCTCCCGGGGATTCATTCAGGAAGGAGAGCACCCTTGTATTTCCTGATTATCTTCAACGGGGTGAAATGGAATTCCCTGTGCCTGCAGATATCCCAGAGCTCCGTGCTGAGCCCCAAGGGATGCACAGAGGCCGTGTGTGCACACACAGGGGAGGGATGGAGGGATGGAGGGATGGATAGTGGATGGATGGATGGATGGATGATGGAGGGATGGAGGGATTGAGGGATGGAGGGATGGATGGATGGATGGATGATGGATGGACAGATGGATGATGGATGGATGGATGGATGGATGGATGGATGGATGGATGGATGATGGGTAGATGGATAGATGGATGGATGGATGATGGATGGAGGGATGATGGATGGATGGATGGATGGATGATGGATGGACAGATGGATGGATGGATGATGGATGGATGGATGGATGGATGGATGGATGGATGGATGGATAGATGGATGGATGATGGATGGAGGGATGGATGGATGGATGGATGGATAGATGGATGGATGATGGATGGAGGGATGATGGATGGATGGATGGATGGATGGATGGATGGATGGATGGATGGATGGAGGGATGGAGGGATGGGTGGATGGTGGATGGGTGGATGGATGGATGGATGGATGGATGGAGGGATAGGTGGATGGATGGATGGATGGATGGATGGATGAATGGATGGATGGAGGATGAATGGATGATGGATGGATGGATAGTGGGTGGATGGATGGATGAATGGATGGATGGATGGATGGACGGATGGATTTAGGAACCCAGTGGATGCCAGAGGATTTGTCACCCGCGAGGGATTTCCCTCACTCACTCTGCCAGGTGCCAGCTCTCTGCTTCAGTGTCCTGGCTCCCGTGCCTGGACGTTTCCCAGACGAGGAGCATTCCATGTTATTTGGCAGGCAGGGAAGAGGCTTTCCCACGGCAGGGACAGGAATGCAGCACTGCCCCAGATCCTGCGGGAGCCTCCAAGCCCACAGTGGAAATTCCTAACCCGTGCTCACAAGATTGACTTGTTTTCCAAAACTCACCTAACATTTGAGCACTCCGGTGTTTAACAACAGATTCTTCCAAGAATTTCTTATTCCTCAGGCTGTCAAACACAGCTGGAGTCGCAGAATCCCAGGACGGGTCAGGCTCTGGGTCAGGGAGGGACCTCAGAGGGTCACTGGTGCCACTCCCTGCTCCAGCAGGGCCATCCCAGAGCTCAGGGCACAGCATTGTGTCCAGGTGGCTCTGGAATATTTCCATGGAGGCATCTAAAAGTGGCTTTGTTGTTCCCCAGGTTAGAGACTGCAGGAACCTGGGCTGTGGGGGGGGGGGATCAAAGCACTGAACGCAGTTACTGTTATTTAATTTTTATTGTTATTGTTTTCAACCCACAGCTTTTCTTTTGTCCCAGACATCTCCCGGAATGCCAGAAATTCCTGCTGGCTGCAGTGTTGGAGAGCCCACCCCACCCTGGGTGGGCCCAAAAAGAGCTGTGGGGATGGCAGAGAACCCCAAAATATTTCAATAAAGCGTCAGCACTGAGCTGCCCCTGTGCATCGGCAGCAATCCAAACAAACCCCAGGTTCCAGGGCAGACATTGCAAACCAGAGCTGCTCTCCAAGGCCTCGGCTCCCACCTGGGCAGTGAAATTCCTGTTGAGGTGTTCCAGAACACTCCTGCCCTGCATCGGTGGTGGTCACCCAGGGAAGCGCTGCTGGGCCGTTTTCCAAGCTGCTTTATCAGATGTTCCTCTGGGAACAGGGGTCAGGATGGTCGAGGTGCAGCCCCTAAAACCCAGAGTTAAGAGGATAAACCATCAGAGGCTGCAGAGAGGAGAGATCTGAGGGTGGCCAGGCTGGAACAGCTCCGAAACCAAGGCAGGAGTGGTGACGGGGTGGAGGTGGGGCAGGGATGATGTGCTCTTTGTACCCAAACCCAAAAACGCTCACTCAGAGCTGGCCAGGAGCGATTTGGGAAGGTGAGAGCTCCCCACAGGCCTCCTTCTGCAAAAGTCTCCAGATTTCTCTCTCCCTAAATAATTCTGACAAAATGTCTGTCACTATGGCAACCAGGGAAAACAAATTGGCTCGAGAGGTGTCTGATGTTCCTAATGCATAGAAATTACGGTCGCCTCGGCAACGCGATTTACCAACGGGAATATTTAGGGAACAATTAACAATGGAGACTCCTCGGCCTCAGGTGAGTCTCAGGTGGCTCCAGAGCCGCAGCAGGGGCTCCTCACCTGCCCAGCCTCCGAGTCCTCGGGCACTGAGCTCCAGGAGCTTCCAGCTCAGGGGCCTGCCCGGAATGGGTGACCCAGGAATTTCATGGACTTTGGAGGAAAACACCAGCCAGGGCAATCAGAGTGCCAGCACGGCCAGGCCCAAGTGACACAGGACACAGGGTGGCAGCGGTGACACCCACAGGGACATTCCAGCTCTGCCGGTGTGGGGCTGGAGCAAACCCCGCTTTGCTCTCCAGCTTCAGCAGCAGAACCCTCGGCTGGAGGGGCCACGGGAACGAGCTGAAAGTTGTGTCCCAGCCCCTGGGGACAGGGGACGGTGCTGCAGAAGAGCCAGGGCCATGGTGCAGCACCTCCTGCCTTTGGAAGAGTGATTGGATTCAGAGAATCATGGAATGCTTTTGGTTGGAAGGGACCTCAAATCCCAGCCAGTGCCACCCCTGCCATGGCAGGGACACCTCCCACTGTCCCAGGCTGCTCCAAGCCCGATGTCCAACCTGGTCTTGGGCACTGCCAGGGATCCAGAGGCAGCCACAGCTGCTCTGGATAACCTGGGCTCCCATCTGGAACCTTCCATGGAGGGAGCACAGCAGCATCAGCACCAGGTACCAGCCAAACACCGATTCCATTTCTCCAGGCCCAACACTTTGGTCTTTCCCGGGAGTTTGGGAGTTTCACACCAGGAGGAGCTTTACAGGCTGTGGCAAGAGGTCTCAGAGTAGAAACCCCTGTGGATCATCTCCTGGTTTGCCAGAGGATTCTGGAGCTGGGGTGAAAACTGAGGACATCGGGGGTGTAGAGCTGACCTCAGAGCTTTCCATCCCCCTTTTACCTGCACACACCTGGACACCAATCCTGAGAGACCCACCCCAAATCCTTCCACCACTGCTGAGGGCTTCCCAGGCTTGGACAGATACAGAATTTCCACCCAGCTCCCTGTGCTGGATGTGGGGTTCTGTGTCCCTCCCTGTCCCCAAGGATCCAAAGTTCCCTGGATCTGAACCACAAATCCACCCGTGGAACCCTTCCTGGGATCTCTCATCCAGCGGTGGGTGGGGAAAGCACAGCCCCAGGGATTTGCAGGGCAGCTCTCCTTTCATCCCAAATGTTGTATTTTAGCTCCATTGCCAGAGCTGGGATTAAAAGAGTGAGATGGAGTTTCGTGTTCAGACCCAGATGTTTATTAATTCTTATCTCTGTTACAGTCTCACAAACCATGAGTTCTACAGCACTTCCAGCTAACAAAGTAAAAATGGAGCCTTCTCCTTCTACCAGGCCTTTTAAGGATAAACTGACCAATTGTGAAATGACACCTAAAATATTTTCACTTTTAACCCAATAACCAAACACCCCTGGCCCGCAATGTGGATTTTTCCACCCAGTTCCAAAATCCCACCCAGACCCATGGAGAAGAAGGTGAAAAAGAAGGACTCAGCCTCTGCCCCGAATCCTCCATCCTGCTTTATCTCTGTTCCTGTGTTCTAAACCCTCCAGCTCTGAGTTTTGCACCCTGTGCTGTCACACACTTCTATCCAAACTCCACACCCACAATCCCAGCGCTGTCACTCCATTCTGGAGCCTTTTCCACGGCCTCAGGGCAGTGCAGGGTTTGCTGGGGGGTCAGAGCCTGGCGGCACAGAAAGCCTGGAATTCTCAGTGCCCAGGGTTCCAACACCAGCCTTTCTCTCCTCCCGTGAGGCAGAGCAGCCCAATCCCCCCTCTCCCATTCCTGCAACAGCCTGAGGAAAACTTCACCTGCCCAGGGCTTTCATCCACAAGAGCACTGACAGGATCCACAGCAAATGCATTCCAGAGCATCCCTAAACACTGTCCTGGGAACAGGATGGGATTGGATGGGATTGGATGGGATTCAGGATCCTGAGGACTGGGAGGAGCTCACACAGTGACGGGTCAGTGATGCTGACACCCCCAGACAGGACATGGTCCCCACCCAGACACAGGCACTGATTTTGTAAAAATATATCATTTTCTGACCCTCCTGGTTTTCAGTCCACCCAGTATTCCCGAGGTGCAGTAATCAGGAGCAGAGCACCTTTCCCAGAGAGGGCTGGAGGCCCTGCCCAGAGCAGGGAACACACCTGGGCGCCTTGGAAAGCTCTGCTTCAGCAAGAGGTTCCTGTTGGAAACAGGGATCCACCACAAGTCCTCAGCCTGAGACTAAAGCAAATCAGAAAAACCAGAACTGTCACCTGAACTCTGAAGAGGGACGTGGAGCATCAGCTGGACTCAGTAATCTCGGAGCCTTTTCCAACCGGAATGATTCCATGATAAAAACCAGAGATCCCCATCCCTCCTCATTTATGAAAGTGCTCTGGAAAGCCCTGAGGCCGGAGGATTCATGGATGCACAGCTCAGCCTTACCCCCTAACGAATTTACAAATGAAAGCCTTTCTCAGGCGATTATCTCAGTCCTGCTCGCTGAACACACCCAACGCCACGCAGAAAAACTGGGAGAAATTTGGTCAGAGAAGGCGATATCAAATCAAATTAAGTGTACATGACTGAGATCTAAGTGCCCAATGAGAAGTTTTTATGCCTCAGTAAGTGTTAGAAATAAAATTGACCAAATTCGGTTATCAAAAATTTAGAATTTTATTGAGAGACAAAATGACAGTCTCAGACAGCCACAATTAAAAGGACAGCGTTGAGCCCGGGGTCACCGCTGGGTGAACACGGATAACAAACTCTGTCAGTCTGCTATCCCCCCCAGTTCACATTTTTGGTTTGCAGCAGTCTCTTTTTATACACTGGATCGCGGAGAGAGGTCCGTGAGTTGGACGGTCTTCCCTCCGGGGCATCTTCATTAATCATGCAGGTCCCGGTATCGGGAGTTTGAATAGACCGGCAGAAGAGGACAATGCTGCTGATGGTCGGGCCCGGGTGTGGCGTGGAGATGTTAATTTTCAACGGAGACTCGTAGAGATATTCATCTGAAGCAATCAGCTTGGTCTCTGGACTTCTATCTCTGTTTTCCGTTGTCTTTTGTGTCCTTTCAGGGATTCCCGGCAGTGGCAGTTTCTTGGTTCCCTTTCTGGTAATTCCAATCATATTTTCTTTGTGTCCCCCGTGTGGTTTTCCCAGGCTGGGGAAGTCTTTTTTATTTTGCCTTTTATTTTATCCCATGAACCAAACTTAAACTTATAACAGATCAAATTATACAGAACTTACATGGACTGAGTTATACAAAACACACATTTATACAGTCGACATTACCCCTTTATTTTGATAACACGAATTAACTTTAAAACATATATCACATCTGTTTTCCATTGTCTTTTGTGTCCTTTCAGGGATTCCCGGCAGTGGCAGTTTCTTTGTCTCCTTTCTGGTAATTCCAATCATATTTTCCTTGTGTCCCTCCTGTGCTTTTTCCGGGCTGGGGAAATCCTTTTATTTGTGTTAAACCATTTTACTCTACCCTATGCTTAGTTTGAACAAAACTTTAACTTGTAACAGACAGAACTTACATGGACTGAGTTATACAAAACTTACATTTGTACAATTGACATTACCCTTTATATTTTGATAACACGAATTAACTTTAGAACATATATCACAGTAAGCAAACAGGGCTCTCCTTCGCATTCCCGGGATCTCTGCATTTGTAATCTCCCCTGTTATCATCTGCTAAAGGTAAGAAATTCAGCGGAGAGCTCCAGGCTTGTGGAAGCCCGGAAGACATCCAGGTTTTATTGAGAGGAAAAGCAGAGGAGCTGATAATCCCACTTTAATTTTTCTTTAGTATCCCTAAGAAGGCCATGTTCAGCTCCTCTTCCTTGGGCAGACCTTCTGCCACACACAATTCTCTGCTTGGAAGTTGCATTTCCTCCTCTTCAGGTACAATAAAACACTTCAGCATTCGAGGGCTGCAGCTCTCCCTGACCCCAGGGAGCCCTCTGGGAATACTGGAGTGGAGAAGAGCCGTTCAATCCTGGCACAAAGGGTTCAGTCCCACCGTCAGAGCGGGGATGGATGAACCCACAATCGCTCCTCACAGCAACCATTGACACCCAGCAGCCTCTGGCTCCGATCTGCCCCTCGCTGAATATCCATGACCACGGGAAAAGAGGGTTTTTTGCAGGAGTTTCCCAATTGTTATGCTGCAGATGAACGTTTGAAAAGTGTGCTCTGCTCTCTCCCAGATAAGTTATGTGGTGCTTGCTGCGGTGATTGGGCAAACTGATAAACTCTTCTGACGGATCCGTTGTGCCCGCATTGCATTTACAACCCATCCCAGAGTTTTTTCCAGGTTGGATCATTTGTTTTCCGGGTGGGATCCCTTGTTGCATGCAAAGCCTGTTGCTGAGAGGGCTCGGGGTGAATTTAAATATCACAGCGAGGCAAGGAGCGGATAAGAAACTCTGGCATCCACAAAAGCTGGCAAAGCTAGAGGGAGATCATGGATTATTTATCCAGGAGGATGGCGCTGAACACTCCAGTGCAGTTACAGGTATTTATTTAACAGAAAGGAATAACAGGTTCTGCTCGTGGACAGAAGTGAGGCCAGGGCTTCTCCACCAAGCTGACTTCCCAGACAGTGAGGTTCTCCCAAAATAACATGGATCAGAAACGACACAGGCATGGGAGGCTGGCGGGTCGTGAGCCCCACAAAGGTGCATCGAGCTCTGAGGGTGACCAGCAGCCTCCCAGAAATGGCTCAAGAATAATTAGCCAGACGGCTGATTGGAGGTGTTCTGAAAAGCAAAAAGGTTTTAATTAAATTAGAAAATCTCAAAGTGCACAGAACAGAAGAACAAAAGCCGTGCCCGGTGCAGGGAGGTCCCTTGCACCTGCTCACACACCCCGAGCAGCCCCGAGGGGCTTTGTGCTCATCCCCAAGTACACAACCATCAAGGAAGGGGTTTTGGGAGGCTGCCCAATAGAAATACCTACAAGTTTTGAGGTACATTTCAAAGACCCAGCTGATGCCTTTGTGCTGGCACTGGGGAAATTACGATGAGAGAAGCACAAAAGGTTCTGGGTTCTCTTCCTTAAAAGTCAGAGGTGAAACTCAAACTCTTTTCCTAAAATAGAAAAACACGCTTGGGTGCACTGTAACACAGGAATTTCCACAGCTGCTGTGTCAGAGACCAGTGTGGGTCTGTGGAAATGAAACAAGAGGAATTCAGAGAATTCCACAGCCTGGAGCTGCCTGAGATGTCTCTGGGTACCTGATCCCAGCTGGAAGGCTCCGTTCAACTCCCAACCCTAAATAACCAGGAGGCAGGAAAGGAAAGCAAAAAAAAACAAGTAACAGATGAATCTGTAGCTTCCCCTGCTGTGGGGTTTGATTTTGTACAAGGCCTCGCCAGCAGAGTCAGTCCTCACCTGAATATGAGGTCACTGATCCAAAGCTCGCTTCCCGACCCTCACATTTCCAGGATTTTGGTGTCTTGAGGAGCCTTCTGAGCAGGGAAAGCCTGGAGGCACCCAAGGTCTGTGTGTGTGCCCAGCTCCTGCCATGGCAGGAGAGGAGCCACGGCTTGGGTGGGAATTGTGCCGCTGTTTTTCCTGGAGCTGAAACTCCAGTGGGGGAAAATCAAGCTCGTGGTCTGTCCCAACGCCAGCAGAAGTTGCCTGCATTGCTCAGGAGGCAGTGAGGGCTACAGGTGAAGCATTTTCTGACCCATCCACAATGAAATCTTGAGCGTTTTCCATCACTGAAAGACAAATTCCCTGTGAGCTGTCGCAGACTCTTGGATGGTTTCTGGGAAAGGCAGCAGAGATGCTGGGGCAGCTGCAGTGCAGGACTGTGAAGCCCCTGGCAGAGCTTGGAATGCCCACGGCACAAAAATCCTGCCAAAACGGGTCCTGAGGGAGGAATTCAAGTACGGGAGAGGGGCTGTCCCCTCCCAGCGCTGTCTGGGGTCAGGGGATTGAAAGCAGCAGCGACATCGCTGCAGGACAGGTGAGCTTTGATTAGCCGCCGTGTCAGGGCTTCCTCCAGCCGGATCCTCTCGGGATCCTTCCCTGCACACACCGAGCCAAGCAGATGCAAATACACCCTGAAATGACACAAGCGTTTCCTTCCCGGAGCGGCCTCCCTGGGGCATTCCTTGCTAATCCTGTTATCCCACAAATAAACATCTGGAGATGCTTCAGGGATTCGTTTGTCCCTGGGCGAGAGGAGGAAACCTCTCCCTGCCACCAGGATCCGGCAGAGTCATTGCAGGGAGGTGCCAGGGACAGCCACCAGGTCACAGGGGCTGGGGACAGGACAGCCGGGGACAGGACAGCCAAGGACAGCCAGGGACAGCCACCGGGTCACAGGGGTTGGGGACAGGACAGCCAGGGACAGCCAGGGATGGCCAGGGACAGCCAGGGACAGCCAGGGACAGCCACCGGGTCACAGGGGCTGGGGACAGGACAGCCAGGGATGGCCAGGGACAACCAGGGACAGCCAGGGACAGCCGGGGACAGCCATTGGGTCACAGGGGCTGGGGACAGGACAGCCAGGGACAGCCATGGACAGCCAGGGATGGCCAGGGACAGCCACCAGGTCACAGGGGATGGGGACAGGACAGCCAGGGACAGACAGGGACAGCCAGGGACAGCCACCGGGTCACAGGGGTTGGGGACAGGACAGCCAGGGACAGCCAGGGATGGCCAGGGACAGCCAGGGACAGCCAGGGACAGCCACCGGGTCACAGGGGCTGGGGACAGGTGAGTGTGAGAGGCTGTCACACTGAGGGGACACCCTGGGACAGGCTGCAGTGGCACTCAGAATTCAGTTCCCACTTCCCGGCTAGTGGAAGCCACTTGGGGAAATTCCGGAGGTCTTCACCTTTGGCCAAAGGAGGGAAGAATCTCTGGTGGCTCCTGCAGTTGGGAAGACGTGAGGGTGAAAAAAGGGTTTGAGTCGGGTTCCAGGAGCGCCTGCTGGGCTCGGATCCGTGCTCAAGGAGAAGAGCAAAGTGGGAAAAGGGAGCATCCTTAGGCTGTGCCAGCACCGGAGAGCAGCTGGGACGTGCTCCAGGTTCCACCTCGTGGGGCAGGTGCTGAGGGGTGGAGAAGGCAGAGCCAAGAGAGTTTCTCTGCAGTTGTACCGAGGGGGAGAATTGTGGGAAATACCAAAGGTGAGAAGGTTTCAGAAAGCTGTGGAAGCAGCCCCAGAAACAGAAAGAGCAGAGGAATTTAGAATCAGCTGCAACTGCGAAGCTTGAAAATAGGAAAAGCTGCAATAGTGCAGCGAGCAATGACATGAAACAATAGTTTGAGTTTTAGGACAGACTTTAAGATTGCAGAAAAATGCACCCAGCAAGATAGCAGAAGGGTTTACGCTTCATAAGAGTTTTGTTTATTATTAATAGAAAGCATCCAAGCAAGCATTGTTTGAAGCAGGTGTGTGTGCTTTTAGGACTGTAGAACAATTGTCTGTAAGCTTTAGCAATACATTGGCTAGAAAGTTTTCAAAACACCCTGAAACAAGGAAATCTTTGGCTGCTGCTGGCAGACGTGAGCTGTTGCCGTCTTTCAGTTGTCTCAAACCCTGGAATGAGACTGATGCTGCAATAAAAGCTCCAGGAACGTCAAACAGTGGCTCCATCCTGTCCGTGCACAGAGCCCCAACACACAAACCTGTCGGGGCTCCTTTTCAGGAGTTTAAATTCCCCGGCATTCAGGTGATTTTAGAGTCCTGGCCCTCTGCAAAGCTCTGTGCCAAACGCAGGAAAAGACGGAGTCTTCAAGGTTACATGCTTCGTTTATTAGTTCTTATCTTACAATTTTCTCAGTGTCCAAAAGATGTTTGCCACAGCTCGGACATCTGGTGACTCCTCCTGTCTCTGGGCTGTCCTTACCTTTTATACTAATTGCTACGTATTCTTTATTTACTATTTATTACCCATGTCTATCACTATCACTAAAAAGGTCATCTTTACTCTGACCCAATCCTCACTGACTACTTTGTGCCAACGTCACTGCAGAAATGGAGTGAGGGAAGGAGAAGGAAGGAGAAAGAGACAACGCCCCAAATTCTCCATCTTGCCCCATTCACTTCAATGCCAAAAATCCCAAACCCACTGTTTTTTCACCCTGTGATATACTAAACTACATTTTTCACACTCTTGTGGCCTGCAATGCTTCCTGCAGTGCAAGAAGCCTCTCCCATGGACTGAAATCAAATCCAGTGTCTCTCTGAGCTCTGGGCTCTGGGCTGGGGTCCCAGACCCCCCTGCCCAGGTCCCTGACCCTCCAGGGCAGCCAAAGGAATGCCCTGGACTCCAACACAAACCCAGGAGGAAATCCAGCTCCCTGCAGGCAGGGGGGCACGGAGGAAGGGCGCACAGGGATTTGGCTTCCCTGGCTGGATCCTCTCACCCCGGGATGTTCCCGATCCTTTCGTGCTGGGGGATCACACGGAGGGGGAAATGGCAATGCAGGAATCACTCTCTTCTGCTGCCCTGGAGTTAGCTGCTCCTCTGGTCCTGCAGCCGTGGCTGAGAGACTCTTCCCCTTTCCCAGAAAGGGTTTGGATGGAGCACAGACAGACCCCAAAATCCCAGATTTCCCAGATCTAAGGCAGAGGAAAGGAACAGCCCCAAACAAGACCAAACACAACCTCTTGTCCCTGCCACGAGCAAGGATTAAAGCCCAGCAGGGAGAGCATTTCCTGGGCACCTCTGCTCCCCTCCAGGCACTGAAATCTCCTTGTGCACTCCCCAGATGAGAGAAACATCTCTGGTAGATCAGAGAGAGTCTCTTGAAAGGGAGACGGGGTTTGAAAACCTTTCTGCTTTGAGGGATTCATTAAAGGAGGAAAGGAGCAGGAAAAACACAGCACAGGGAGAGGAACGGAAGCATCTGATGGGGATTCAAAGCTCCTCGGGGCTGAGCAAAGCCAGGGAAGGGACCCAGGCTGCAGGGTCACATCCAGCTGGATGCAGAGAAACTGGGAAATGGGATTTGGGGGAGGAAAGGCACTCCCTAAGGGTGGCAGTGGGGCTAGAGGGGTCTGATCCTCATGGATGAGCCTTCGTGGGGATCACTGTGCTCTGGACACCCTAAAACAGGGACAGGTGAGGCATCAGCAGCTCCCTGCTGGGAACATCCAGAGGCCCTTGAGGGATGCCCAGTTTATCCCAGGATATCCAAACCACAGAACCTCCCACGATAACCTGTGACCCTGCGGAGGTTACAGACCCTGAACTTCCCTGAATTCCTCTTGAACCGCAAAAGCTGATCCCGCTGGCACAAGTTCCAGTCACAATCCGATGCTTTCCTTCGTGCTTTCTGGTCATATCCAGAACTCCCTTCCCAGCCTGGTGGGTGAAATGCTGAACTTTTCTTTTCAGACCCTGTGAATTCCAGAATAAAATCCCACAGGAAGGACCCTGGTGACCAGGGTGCTGCACTGGGCACCCAGCAGAGATCACACACAGAGAAGGAGGAGACTCGGTTTTCTCAAGACCTTGAGCTTTGTTTTCATCCTTAATTAGAACAAGACCTGAAAGATACAAATTCCTCAAACACAAACACCCAGGGGAAAAAAATATTAAAAAAATAAAAAATCATTTTGAGGTTAGGAAAAGACAAATTGGAACTTGCCATTTCAGTAAAATGAGTGCATTAATAAGGAAAAACACAAAACCCCACAGCATGTTGTTATAAAAAAAACTTCTGAAAATATCAAAACAGAAAACTGCTCCTGACTCAATTTTCCTACTCATTTTCTTTCAAAAATGGAATCCACTTGGTTGCACTGTTTCGGGGGGGGTTCAGGCTTTTTAAAAGAAATGGATATTCAAATTTCATATCATTCTGCCATTTCTCCCAGAAGAACTGTTGACCACCAGATTATCCCACAATCAGCTGGAGACAAAAGCATTCCTTTTATTTTTTGGCTCACACTGCTGAGAATGAAATCATTCCCCAGAGGTCACGAGGTTGTTGTGGCCAAACCCAAGGAGCAAAGTTGACTTTTGCTGTTATCGAGATCAGGGAGGGATTTTGTCTGAAATTTAAAAGCCTCTCTCCAGTTTGTCGCACTGCTGAACTTTTGATCTTGGCAAACAGCGGGATGAGGCCTTGGAACAAGCGTTGCCTGGGAGGAAGCTCTGAATTGCTTTTCTATCTCAAATCATTTTCTTTCTGTGCCCATTTCAAACCGTGTGTGGTCACATATCTGTGTGGGATATTAATTCCATTCACCCACTTTTTAATCTCCTCTAATAAGTAGAAATCATCATCCACAGCTGGCAGGGAATTCTCAGGGATCATAGGAAGAGGATGGGTGTTATTCCAGTTGTCACTGCCCTGACTGATGGACAAAAATCTGCAAAGTTTGACCCAGAGGTGTCCAAGGCCAGCAGTGAACAAACCCTGTCCCTGCCGGTGTCCTGCAGAATCCTGGAATTATTGAGATGGGAAAATCCCTCCCAGCCCATGGAATCCCAGCTGTGCCTGATCCCCTCCCTGTCCCAGCCCAGAGCTCTGAGTGCCACCTCCAGGAATTCCTGGGACACCTCCAGGGATGGGCACTGCAAACCTCCCTGGCCACTTCCAAGCCCTGAGCTCCCTTTCCATGGGGAAATTCCTGCTGCTGTCCACCCTGAGCCTCCCCTGGCCCAGCCTGAGGCCGTTCCCTCTGCTCCTGTCCCTGTTCCCTGGGAGCACAGCCCGACCCCCCGGCTGTCCCCTCCTGTCAGGGACTTGTGCAGAGACACAAGGTTCCCCTGAGCCTCCTTTTCTCCAGGCTCAGCCCCTTCCCAGCTCCCTCAGGAATTCTCCAGCCCCTTCCCAGCTCCCTCAGGAATTCTCCAGCCCATTCCCAGCTTCCTCAGGAATTCTCCAGCCCCTTCCCAACTCCCTCAGGAATTCTCCAGCCCCTTCCCAGCCCCCTCAGGAATTCTCCAGCCCCTTCCCAGCTCCCTCAGGAATTCTCCATCCCCTTCCCAACTCCCTCAGGAATTCTCCAGCCCATTCCCAGCTTCCTCAGGAATTCTCCAGCCCCTTCCCAACTCCCTCAGGAATTCTCCAGCCCCTTCCCAGCCCCCTCAGGAATTCTCCAGCCCCTTCCCAGCCCCCTCAGGAATTCTCCATCCCCTTCCCAACTCCCTCAGGAATTCTCCATCCCCTTCCCAACTCCCTCAGGAATTCTCCAGCCCCTTCCCAGCTCCCTCAGGAATTCTCCAGCCCTTTCCCAGCTCCCTCAGGAATTCTCCAGCCCCTTTCCCAGCTCCCTCAGGAATTCTCCAGCCCCTTCCCAGCTCCATTCCCTCCTCCAGACACGCTCCAGCCCCTCGGTTTCCCATGTCATGAGGAGCCCAGACCTGGATTCAGGATCTGAGGTGTGGCCTCGCCAGTTCCCAGCACAGAGGGACAATCCCTGCCCGGGTCCTGCTGCCACCTGTTCCTGATCCAGCCCAGGTTCACACCCCAGCCCTTGCTGCCCCTACACAATTAACAGAAGAACCTCTCCCTCCCCGGGGAAGGGATCCCATTCTGCTCAGCTCAGCTGCGCAGCCACGTCCCCAACTCCAGCCCCAGCCTCTCCTCCTCACATCCTTTATAAAAACACTTCTAAAAAGCCTGCAGTTGCTCAGGAAGCTCCAATTCTCATAGCACTGCCTCCTCCAGCCTTCCTGAGAGCCCCACAAATTTGTCAGACAATCATTCCATTTAAAAACTCAGCCAGGCTGTATCACTCCTCTCTTATTTTCTCCTGTAAATAACAACAATAAGCCGGGAGCACAATGACCCAACATTTGGGAACAGCTGATGAAACGTAGCAGGGAAAATGGCTCAAGCAGAACCTTTAATTCAACATTTCCCTCCTGTACCGAACAGCCACAACAACAACCCCAAACAAACAAACCGCACCAAAAAAAAACCAACAAAAAAAACCCCAAACAAATCAGGATTAATTTATCAGAGCAGCTGTGGCTGCCCCTGGATCCCTGGCAGTGCCCAAGGCCGGGTTGGACATTGGGCTTGGAGCAGCCTGGGACAGTGGGAGGTGTCCCTGCCATGGCAGGGGTGGGAATGGGTGGGATTTCAGGTCCCTTCCAACCCAAACCATTCCAGGATTCTGTGATCGCGGGCTGATAACTCAGGGGAGGCACCTGGAGGGGAAAGAGACACAACTTTCGGTGCAGGTAAGTGCCAGCACCGCAGCTGGGGGACTCCAGCAGCTGGGGGGACTCTGCTGCAGCAGAAAGTTCTGTATGAGCACCCTGGCTCTGCCAGGAGCTCGGATTTTCCTGAGCTGAGAGAGAGAAACAGGGGAGGCAGAAAAGCTGACAGCCCAGGGCCAGGCTCTGCTTCTGGTGGTGGTTTCACACCTCCAGGGAGCAGAAAACCTGATTTTTGTGGCAGAGAGAACTTTCTGTGCCCACAGCAGATGTTGTGCCCAGGTCCAGCAGCAGCTGGGCAGCACAGGACGCTCAGAACACGCGGCTGCAGCCAGAGAGAACCGGGATTGAAATGCACAGGAGCAGCCTGCAGCCTTCCCCACAGCCTGGGAGATCCAAATCAGTATTTCCGAACACCCTCCTTGCAGACCAAGCTTTTTCCTTCCGACTTAACACTGTGAATATTTACTGACTGCTCTGGCAGGTTCGATGTCCCGTGGGAATCCCTCCTGTGATCAAGGCAGCCAAATCAAACCCGTGTGTACTGCACAGGGAGAAAAAGCCTGCGGAGGCACAGCCAAGCCATTTGCATTTCCTTTGGCTTCTCTCGGAGATTGACAGCCCAAACTAGGCCAGGGATGCTTCCAGCAGCCCGGGGTGCTCCCAGGGGAAAGGTCCTGGAGGAGCAGGATCCACCTGGTGATGTTGCTGGAGGCCTCACCTGGTGCTGCCCCCATTTCCAGAGGTGGCATCAGTGTCAGAGGGTGGAAATGAGCCAAGGCACAGAGCTCTCATTTCTCACAGCATGAAAAGGGCCCTGCTTTATTCCTCTTCACAGCTCAGCCATCCTGACTCCAACCATTCCCTGACTCTGCCTGCAGCAGCTCCTGCTGGAGGTTCCCATTGCAGGCGCTGACTGATGGTGATTTCCTGCTGAACTCTGACTGCAGGGATCGGTGTGCAGAGTGTGACTGCAGGGATTGGTGTGCACAGTGTGACTGCAGGGATTGGTGTGCAGTGTGTGAGTGCAGGGATTGGTGTGCAGTGTGTGAGTGCAGGGATCGGTGTGCAGAGTGTGACTGCAGGGATTGGTGTGCAGTGTGACTGCAGGGATTGGTGTGCAGAGTGTGACTGCAGGGATTGGTGTGCAATTCAATTCTGACTGCAGAGATTGGTGTGCAGAGTGTGACTGCAGGGATTGGTGTGCAGTGTCACTGCAGGAATCGGTGTGCAGGGTGTGACTGCAGGGATCGATGTGCAGGGTGTGACTGCAGGGATCGGTGTGCAGAGTGTGACTGCAGGGATTGGTGTGCAGTTCAATTTTGAGTGCAGGGATTGGTGTGCAGAGAGTGACTGCAGGGATTGGTGTGCACAGTGTGACTGCAGGGATCGGTGTGCAGAGTGTGACTGCTGGGATTGGTGTGCAATTCTGAATGCAGGGATTGGTGTGCAGGGTGTGACTGCAGGGATTGGTGTGCAGTGTGACTGCAGGGATTGGTGTGCAATTCAATTCTGACTGCAGGGATTGGTGTGCAGTGTGACTGCAGGGATCGGTGTGCAGAGTGAGTGCAGGGATCGGTGTGCAGAGTGACTGCAGGGATTGGTGTGCAATTCTGACTGCAGGGATCGGTGTGCAACACTGCCCACAGGTTCCAACACCAGGCTGTAACTGCACACCCACGC
The DNA here is from genome assembly GCA_037837765.1 of Delichon dasypus. Taxonomy (NCBI): domain Eukaryota; kingdom Metazoa; phylum Chordata; class Aves; order Passeriformes; family Hirundinidae; genus Delichon; species Delichon dasypus. Next base: position 951,510 of record JBBAXF010000007.1, read on the forward strand.
TGACCTCACAGCTGGGATTCTCTCTCCCCAGGATCATTCCCCTTCATGATCCCCTCAGCAGCTAACCCAGCCCCTTTTATCACACTTATCTTCACTGGATACAGCTGGAACCCATCAGGGTGAGGCTGTATTGGGTAATTAACGCAGCTGTTAATTATCAGGGGCGAGGTCAGCTGTATTCCCTTCTCCTACAGCAGAGCACTTCAGGAGGGATGAGCGGCCCCGGAGCGGGCAGAGGGTGCTGCCGGCAGAAATCCCCAGCCTGGTACAAAGCTGTTCTGTCAAATCCAACCTCTGCAGCTCCTGGGGGTTTGAGGTGGATGCGTGGTATGAGAATGGCCGGGAGTGCAGCAGGGCTGGGGCTGGGAACAGCCACGTCCCACCTGAGCAGGAGCAGCTCCTGGCAGCTGTCCTGGGACTCGTGGCACTGTCAGAGGTGCAGCCATCAGGGGAGACGATGCGCTGGAATGGAGAGAGAGCTCGGCTGAGGTGTCCACAGAATCCCAGGATTATTTCATCTGGAAAAGCCCTCCCAGCCCAGCGAGTCCCACCCTGTCCCCAGCCCAGAGCTCTGAGTGCCACCTCCAGGAATTTCTGGGACACCTCCAGGGATGGGCACTGCAAACCTCCCTGGCCACTTCCAAGCCCTGAGCTCCCTTTCCATGGGGAAATTCCTGCTGCTGTCCACCCTGAGCCTCCCCTGTCCTATTCCCTGCCATCCACAGGCCTCCTCCCTCAGAGGAAGCCCCAGAGTCCAAGGTACAAAGCCAGTGCTGCAGCTCAGATCAAGGAATCCTGGAATGGTTTGGCCAGGAAAGAATTAAATCCCACTATTCCTACCCCCTGCTATGGCCAGGGACATTTTCCACTAACCCAGAGCGCTCCACACCCCATCCAACCTGGCCTGGAACATTCCAGGGGATCCAGGGGCAGCCACAGCTTCTCTGAGAGACCCGGAACAGCTTCGAGAGAAGCTGAGAGCAACAAAGAACTTTCGCACACAAATCGAATTTCCTGAGGAGTTTGCTCCACCAGCTTGACTGAGGGCAGCCGGTGGGAAACGCTGCGCCTTCGGGAGGCAGCAGGAGCGTGTTCAAACGGACTCATTGCCATCAGCAACACGGGGGGAATTATCTCTCTTAAGGTAGCAGCACATGCAGAGCTGTCCCCAATTGTAAAGGCTGAAATATAGCAGCAATCTACAGCCATAAGGTGAGATTTCCATCTTTATATGACATGAAAAATGCGCCAGACACAGGTTTGCCCATAAACAAAATTGCTTTTTTTTTTTCAGCTCCGCCTTTAATGCGAAATATCAATCTTTTGGTGGCTTTTATTAGGGAGAATTTAGCTTTTGTTTTTGACAGATGGCTCGCACTCAGTCCAGAGTACAACTGTATATCATCCCCCTTATAGACACATCTGAATTGCAGAACATATATTTTAAAAAGGCAGTAATAAATGGCAAAATACCACCTGGCGAAGCGAGGGCAGTCAGGGAGAGCCCACTTGGCTGTGGATTCAAAAGTGAAGAGCTTTGTCAGCTCCGAGCTTCTCACCACGGTTTGTGTTCACATTACCACATCCACTCTCCTGGCATCCAGCTGCTGCCCCACTGCAGCACAACCAAAGCGAACAGAAATGTTATTTAAGGCCAGGTTGCAGGGGCTGGTGGGAGGAAACCACACAAATTTCAATGAGCACAGGTTTTCTTCACGTTCTGTCAGGTTTACTGAAATTTCCCCAATAACTGATCCGAACCTGGGAGCCCCACCTGCCCCGCCCTTCCCAATCCTCTCCATAATTTCACCTTCAATGAGTTTGAAACTATTTTCTCACAGACCTATTTAATCTATTTCATATTCAAAACCATAAAGAGGCTATTTCGTTAAAGAATGGCTGTTAATCACCTTTTCTATCCTAATTAACTTACCTGCCCCTTCAGTCCTGGTTCCCTTCGGCGCCACCCACTCCCAAGTCCAGATGTTCAGCTCCACATCTGCCTGGGTCTTGCCTTCCTCCCAGTCCCTGCAGGTGATGTGGTTCCTGCTCACTCTTTAGATGGGAGATTGGGAATTCCTGGCTGGGCTGGAATTCCCGGAGCAGCTGATCCCTGGCAGTGCCCAAGGCCAGGTTGGACACTGGGGCCGTGGGAGGTGTCCCTGCCATGGCAGGGGTGGCGCTGGGTGGGATTCAAAGTCCCTTTAACCCAAACCATTCCATGATTCCCTGATTTGAGGAGCACTTTTCCAGGAGCTGTTTGGCTCCAAGCACCAGGGAGGAGGCAGCGGGAAGGGGAGGGAGGTGGGTGCTTGGGACACCTCGGAGCCGAGCACATAAATCATTGTCTGGAGATTTATCGCTCTGAAAACAGACAAAATAAGGGAAACAGGTTTGCACAGCTCCATCGGGAAGGTCATTGTCTGGGGAGCACTGTCACCCTGGTTTTTCTGAGTTTTTTAAAGCCTTTTGATTGTTCATAAGATGGAGTCAGACTTTTTAGCTACTGTACAATATTAGGAGCAGTTTCTGCCTTTTCTCACAGATGTCACATAAACAAATCCTTTGTTTTTCATTCTCTGTCCTTTGTTTGCATATTTCTAACCTGAAAACAATTGTTACTGACAGTTGCTCTGGCCATTGGGCTGGGAGGTGAAAACTCCAGAAGCCAATCCACAGCCAGACCCACAAATGTATAAAAAGTAAGAAATAAACAGGCAGAGGGGCTCTGAGCTTGGCTCAGCCTTGGGCTCTCTTGGAGGAACAACTCTGCCCTGCAAATCTCTCATCTCCGTGTGATTGCTCTGCGTGTCCCGATCACAGAGGACGGGCAGGGATCAGGGATGCAGCTGTGGATCTGCTCTCGTGGTGTTTGTTCAGTGGCACAGCCCCAGCCCTGCCTCCCGCTCTCCAGAGCCCTGTCAGTCCCCGCCGCTGCACCCACCCCTAATCTGCGCTCGTTATCAGCTCCCAGCCGCCTCTGTAATCAGCCACCCAATTTACAATTTCCCAGGTAGCTGCACAAAAATATTAACTACAGTTAAGGCTCTATTGGAAATAACAAAACCGACCGCTTTAAAAAAAAAAAAAATAAAACCACCTTGGTATTTAAAACCTTTACATTCCTCACACAACCCAAGGCAGTTGTGTGGCAAAAGCGAGTGTTTAGAACATAAATGGCTGTGATGAACCCATCAGGAGTGATTCATTCCCTTTGCTATTCGGAGCAGAGTTTCGGGGCCCTGAATTAAAATCAAACAGCACCCATTTCATCCATCCCTGCCTGGCTTTTGGTTCCAGTCGTGTGTGCAGGTCACTTTTACATTTTTAATTTGCCTGCTCTGTGTGGATGACCAGAGCACAATCTTGGACATCCAGGCTGGGCTTCCTGAATTCCAGGAGCGATTCCCACACCAGACAGCAGCTGCTGCAGGAGGTTTTCCCTGGATGGAGCAGGCAGGGAAGTGTGAAGAAGTGAAGAAGGCTGGAGTGTGCCCAGGAAGGGGGGATGAGGGAAGGAAGCACATCCAGAGCTCCAGGAGAGCTTGGACACTGCTCGAGGGATGCCCAGGGTGGGATTGTTGGGATGTCTGTGCAGGGGCAGGAGCTGGGATGATCCTTGGGATCGCTTCCAGCTCAGGACATTCCATGATTCCATCATCTCCGCCTGCCATGATGATACAGGAGTCTCCACAATTTACAATTTGCAAAAAAATGGAAGAAGTCCAAGTGAAAAAAAAAATTAATTCATGAGCAAGACTTGAGAAATTCCCTCTCCAATCTAATCCCAGGTAGGCATGGAATGGCAGGAAAAGGGGGAATGGCCTGAAGCTGAAGGAGGGCAGGGATGGACGGGATATTGGGAAGGAATTCCTGGCTGGGAGGGTGGCACAGATTCCCAGAGCAGCTGTGGCTGCCCCTGGATCCCTGGCAGTGCCCAAGGCCGGGTTGGACACTGGGGCTTGGAGCAGCCTGGGACAGTGGGAGGTGTCCCTGCCATGGCAGGGGTGGGATGAGAGGATATTTAAGGTCCCATCCAGCCCAAATTATCCTGTTATCCTGCAAGAGCCCCCATGGAGCCAGCACCCCAATCCAACCCGTGGGATTTGCTCCACCTCCTCAGGGTGTGGGGATTAAATCAGAGGCTGAGCCCCTGATGGCCCAGCTTTATCCAGGCCCTGCTGGAATAACAAATCCCACTCCCTCCTGCCACTGCTTCCTTCACATCATCCTTCAGGCACAATTTTTAAGCGTTTTCTCGATTCCTGACAATAAAGGAATAATCCTTGGTTAAGGAAAAAAAAATTCGATAAAAATATTATCCCAAAAGCAGGAGGGGACCCCTGCGGGGCAGTGGGTGGTTATGGATACACAACACATCCCCCAGCCCACAGCCCTGGTGGGATCCCTCTCCAGATCCGTCAGAATAGCGGGAATGACTTGAGCAGCTTTTCTCTCACTGACACTGCTAGAACAAAGCCCTTTGAGTTGGAATGAAGTCCTGGAGAACGCCCTCAGTGCCGCGGCTTTGTGGCACAGGCTGAGGGTGCACGCAGGGTTGTTTATTCTCCTCTACAGCAGATATAATTCTCTAACCTGTTTAATTCGTGCAGGGCTGCCAGGGATTGGCTGCAGTTATCCCATTCCCTGGATTCTCATCCCGTGGTTGCTCTCTCCTTGCCCCGTGGCACACCCAGGGCGTCTGAAACCTGAATATTCCAACAAAAGTGATCCCGCTGCCAATCCTGGCCCTCTGCCATCCCTCCCCTTCCTTGGCCTTGGCACCCAGCCGGAAATTAAGGACTTGAGAGTTCAGCACCTGCAGCACAGCTCTGTGAAAACGTGCAGAAGTGATTAATTCCACACCGGGAATCAGAACGGTGGGATGGTTTGGGTTAAAGGGACCTGAAATCCCACCCAGCGCCACCCCTGGATGGGCAGGGACACCTCCCACTGTCCCAGGGTGATCCAGCCTGGCCTTGGGCACTGCCAGGGATCCAGGGACAGCCACAGCAGCTCTGGGAATTCCTTCCCCACACCCAACCCAAAGAGCAGCCAGTGTTCCCAGCAGTTCCAGACCGGCTGGGATTTCCTCCATCTCTGACGCCAGCACCTCCTCTCCCAGTGCAAACCCGTCCAGGAGCAGCAGAACCGAGCAGTCTCCACTGAACTCTCCAGATCTGTTCAGGCCAAGGGGAAAAATCTGAGCCTACACCAGGATGGAGCTGAAAACCAGGAAGGGAGAGCTCTGGGAAAGCCGGGCTTCCCCAAAAACACCCCGTTTGCAGACCTGGAATTTACTGCTCTCCCAGGTGAAGGCAGCCCACACCAACCCTGATCCGAGTCCTTTCGGGTGGAGATCCACTCAGTGGCACAATAAATTTGAGGAAAATGCTTCCTCTGGCTCTCCTTTCCCAGCTGCCAGGGAGAGGGGATTGAATTTCACACCCACAGAGAGGAGACGAGCAAAGGCTTGAGCAGGGAGAGGGGATCGTGTCTGGATTCAGATTTAAATCATGTTCCGTGATCCTGGGCTTAATGAGGGGAAAGGGCTGTTACCCTGGTTTTCTGAGTTTTTTAAAGCCTTTTTGAATTTTCATAAATGGAGTCAGATTTTTAGCTACTGTACGATATTAAGAGCAGTTTTCTAACTTTTCCCACAGACGTAACATAAACAAATCTTTTGTTTTTCATTCTCTGTCCTTTGTTTGCATATTTCTAACCTGAAAACAATTGTGACTGACAGCTGGTCTGGCCAGTTGGCTCGAGAGGTGAAAACTCTAAAAGCCAATCTTCTGCTGGACCCACAAATGTATAAAAAGTAAGAAATAAACAAAGAGGCTCTCTCTGCCCTGTCTCAGCTTTGAGCTGGATCGGAGAAACCTCTGCTCTGCAAAACCTCTTGTCTGCGTGTGGCTGCTCTGTGTGTCTCGGTGACAAAGGGCAACACGCATCATGCAGAAGAAAGGTCTAAATTATTGCTGTCTTCGAGGGAACATTATAGAATTAAAGAATCCATGTTCAATGATTATTAGAACAGGGTTAATTAAACAGCCCGGTGCCCCAAATCTCTCCGCAGCAGCCAGCCCTGACCACTCACCCAGATTTCCACTTCCAGACAGGAAATTACACTTTTCCATGGATAATTTTACCCAAAGCTTTGCTGGGGCTGTAGCAGCTCCTTCCTCTCCGTTTTTACTTACATCACCCACCTTTGTGCCGTCTTCCCTGACGAAGGAGGTGCATCTGATCCATCTCAAACATTTAAACTCGAGGTTTCTGTGTTTGTGCCAAAGCTCCCCAGCCTCCAACCAACATCAAACAGGAGCTGGGAGGTTTTTCCAAGAGCGGGAGGGTACAGCTCAGAGAGGACAAATTGGGATAAATCACATTATCCATCATCCCAACCCAGCGAAAAAAAGCATTGGGTTCTTTCTCCCCTCCACGAGGAATCGGGAGCTGAGGTGTCACCCTCAGGCTTCACCTCCTCCTGAGGAAATCAGTTACATTTAATGTCAAATGGAAAATTTGGTCAGCAAACAGCAGTGCCCGAGCTGCGCTGCAGTGACGCGTGGCGGGCAGAGAGACCATGGGACCAGGAGCCTCTGCAGAGAGACGAGGTGTCAAACCCTCAGTTTAACTGGGAGAGGGGAAAAGCAAAGGCTGCAGTGCTCTGTCACAGCTCTCCTGGCTGTGAGGAATTGTCCTAGGGTGTTTTTATGATGTTTGTATCCCCAATCCTCTGTTCTGTTTGTGCTGTACATTGAGTCCTGTGCCTTTCAGACTGGTTCTAAGAGCAAGGAGAAGCGCGGAGTTTGTTTTGAGAAAACTGCCTGACTCCTCCACATTCTTCTCTGGACGGGGTGTTCGGCGGAGGCTTGGAGAGACTGCAGGACAGAGATTTCTTTTGCTTTTAGTTAGTTTCAGCCAGCTAGAGCAGAGAAGTTCCCTGGACTGTTTTTTTCCTTTTTCTTGGAACTGTTTAAACCTGCTCTGGACTGAAAACCCAGGGGAGCACTGGGGGCTGCACCTGCTGCCCACCGGGGCTGGACCTCGGCATTTTCCAGCAGCGCCGGAGGGACTGGGACTGAGGAGAGACTGAGAGAGCCGAGCTCCACCCACGGCAAGAACTTTCTCAATTTGCCATCTCACTCCTGAACGAGAGGTTTTATTGTTTCATATTATTCATTCTTTATACTGGTATGCACTTCATTTGTTTAGTAAAATAGTTTTTTCCACTTTTCTCCAAAGAGGTTTGTTGATGTTTTTTTTTTTTACCAGACTGGTTGGAGGGAGGAGCCACTTGAGTTTGCTTCCCAGAGGGATCCTATACAAGAGTTTTCCCCCAAATTTGTCTCCAAACCAGGACAGGAATAAAACTGGGAGAAACACCAGTACGAAGGCGGCTGGAGAGGGTGTGTTCCAGCGCTGGGGATGTTTGTCCTGCTCCAGCTGGGGATGCCAAACCCTGAGCTGCCATCAGCTGGGTGCTGATCAAACTGAGGGGAGATGCTGCAGACAGCCCCCAGCCCGAGGCGTCACCGCCCCTGGCAAGACCTGCCTCGAGATCACCATCCCCTCCAGGTTTATTCTCCCAAACACACGGATTTTTCCTCGTTTTTTTTTTTTTCTTCCTATTGACCACCCTTTGTCCACAGGGCGATGAGGCACAAGCTCATCCCCAGACCAGGGTCACTGACGGGACTCGGGTGTGTCACTCCTCGTGGAGTAAAGCTGGAACGTGGCTCCATTCCGAGCGCTCAGTGATGGCTCACGGTCAGGAACGCAGCTCCGGGAGGGAGCCAAAGAGCAGCGGGACGGGATCTGAGAAATAAAGACACAGCTTCCAGGGGAAACGCAGCCCCTGGATTTAGCAGGGGCACTTTGGTTCAGCTTTGGGAAGGAGGAGTGGAATTCAACCCCAGCTCAGGGCTCAGACTCCTCAGGGAAGCTGTTCCCATCTTGAAAAGCCAGAAAAAATCCTTCCTGAAACTCCCTCCCTCTACCAAGAACGGGAATACAGGATTTTAGACTGAAGGTTTTATTTATTTCCTGGATTGGGGCAGCCACAGTTTCTCTGGGCAAGCTCTGCCAGGGCCTCAGAGCCCAGAATTCCCTCCATTGAAGGAATTCTTTTCAAAGACTTGCAAATATTTTACACACACCGCTGCCCTTTCCCCTTCCACACTCCACAGCTCCAAGTGGTGTTTGATTTTTTCAATAATACGACTTAATACCCGAGCTCAATGGCTGGTTTGTTTTTTTTTTTTCCAAGTCATGTAATCCCCTCAGCTTAGCTATTTAATTAAATTTAAAGAAAAAAAAAGAAAAAAAAAAGAAAAAAAAAAAAAAACACAGAGAAGAAAGCAAATATCTGTGCTGCAATAGGTTACAGACTGCAGTGACTCCGTGTGGAGATGGTGTTACCTCGGAAGGAGCAGGGAATTCTCTGTGCCACTGACTGGGAATCTCCCCTCTCCTGCCAGGCCTGCTCCCCCTTCCTCTGAGGGAAAACTCAGAGCAGCTGAAAAATTCCTGTGCCTGAAACATCCAAACAGCAGCTGGGAGCTTGGGGGTCTGGGAGTGGGGAAAACCACACAGATTTATGGAAAAGACACAGATTTATGAGGAAAGACACAGATTTTTGGGAAAAGCCAGAGTTTCCTGGCCTCACACACCTCAGCAAAGCTCCCTGAGGTCAGCTCACAGTTGGTCCGGTACAATTCCATGAGGTGCCACTGCCCCTCCCAGCTGCACCCTATTTTTCACTAAAAACCCCAGGGCCTTTTCCTCAGGAATATGGGAAAGACAAGGGAATATGAGGGAAAGGGATGTGACATTGCTCGGGGGTGGAACCTGCTGCTGGAGACTGTGGTTCCTCAGATTTGGGGTGATGCCCAAAGTTCCACCTTCCACGAAATTCCCTGTCCTGCGCTGCCCAGGTGCAGCTCTGAGCTCACACTCAGCGTCACTCAGCTCTCTGCACACAGCAGCCACACAAAACAAATCCTGTTCCTGCTGCACACCAAGGACACCTGGGACAAGTGTTCAGCCCAAAAGCACAAACAGCGGTGGCTGGAGGGAGGAACAAGAAGGATGGGACTGGAGAACCTGGAGCTGGAACTGGACAATTCAACCCCAATGTGCAAATGGACCAAAACTGATCAAAGTGTGAGACCTGGTGACCGTTTGTCCATTCTGTGTCCATTCTGTGTCCATTTTGTGTCCATTTTGTGCCCATTCTGCGTCCATTTTGTGTCCATTTTGTGTCCATTTTTTGTCCATTTTGTGCCCATTTTGGTTCCACCTTGGGTGTGTCCCTGTCCAGGCTCTTGTCCTGCCCAAGGTGTGTCCTTAAAGGCCTTTCAATAAATCTCTGCTTTATTCTCCAGCTGTGTCCAGTCTCTGTCCAGTCCAGTTCTCTGTTCTGGGGACAGCAGAAGACATTCCCAAGAGCCCAGGTGGGCTGGGGACACGAGGAGACATTCCCAGGAGCCTGGGGACATGAGGAGACATTCCCAGGAGCCTGGGGACATGGTTGGAGACATTCCCAGGAGCCTGAGCACCCCCTGACAAGGTGGGGCAACGGCCAGGTCCAGAACCTGGGGCAGAGGAAGACAAGACAGGATAAAACCTGGCTTAGGCTCAGCCTGAGGATAGCACCAAGCTGTGATTTAGGGTGAAGCTTAACAGAGCTCAGCTGGTGGGCAGAGCCCAGGGCCTGGGGTGGGGGACACCCCCAGAACCCGCAGGGGTGTGACAGCCACCGCAGCGGGTGGCACTGGGGGACAGGGGGACTCTCCAGGGTGTCCCCCAGCCCAAAGCCTCCCACATCCCCGTGGATTGTGTGGGGTCAGGGGGCTGTGGCAGGAGGAGCTTCCCACCAATAGTTCCTGGCTGGGAGGGTGAAGAGGGGCTGGGACAGAATTCCCAGAGCAGCTGTGGCTGCCCCTGGATCCCTGGCAGTGCCCAAGGCCAGGCGGGAGCAGCCTGGGACAGTGGGAGGTGTCCCTGCCATGGCAGGGGTGGCACTGGAGGGGATTAAAGCCCCTTCCCACCCAAACCATTCCATGATTCCATGGTTTTGTGAAGGAGGAATCTCCCCAGCTCCTCCCCACAGCCCCACTCCATTGCTGGTGAGTCCGTGGAGCTTTCCCCCATTCCATCTCTGGGAGGACATCCCCATCCTGGGCATCCCCATGGAAAAAGTTTTTCTCTCATTCCGTCCACATCTGAAGGACACAAGGCCTGCATTCCCAGCCATGTGTCACGGCTGACTGTGGGCACTGGAAATTCTGCAGCTCAGCTCTCTAGAATAAAAGCAAGTTTCTGAAATGGGAGCTTTCATTAAGAGAAGATTTTAATTTGTCTTCATTAATGATGTGTGTGCTTACTGAGTGACCTACATTTTGATTACTGAAGGGAATTTTTTTTTTTTTTTCCCTCCTAGCTGGAAGGTGCAAAGTTATTTTTATTTTCCTCTTTAATCCTGGAAATGGGTTAGGCTTTAGTTGGATGCAGAGATTCAAACCTACCAAGCTCATGATGCAAGGGGGTCACAGCTTTGGGAATTTCAGCATTTGCATCCACGCACTTTTTGTCTGCATGAGGCAGATAATTCCTGACAGAGGGAGCTGAAAGAATGGCCAGGCTGTGTGTGCTCCAAAATACACCCCACATCTCCAGAATTCCCAATCTCCCACCCATCCCTGCCCTCTGGCAGTGGGAGCCATTCCCTGTGTGCTGTCCCTCCATCCCTTGTCCCCAGCCCCTCTCCAGCTCTCCTGGAGCCCCTCCAGGCCCTGCCAGGAGCTCTGAGCCCACAGCACTTCCACACCCTTAATCCACAAAAAGGGAAGGAGAGCCCCACGCTGGCTCCCTGCAGCCATCCAGAATCCCCTCTCCCCGATTTCCCTTCACGTGTTTGAAACCCTGTGCTGCGAATCTTAATTAAATCCTCATTTTTCGATATCCAAGCGTGTTGCCAGAACATTTTTGGCTGTGTCCTTCCACGGGAGCACTGAGGAGCCTTTTAAGCGTCTAGGACATTTCTTCCGTTTTCATTCTTAAAAGGTACATTTCGTCCTTTATTCTTTCAGATTTAGGCTCCAGGCGCTCCAACAATTTTTGTTTTTGTTCTCCCCCTCACTGATGCAGTTTAAAAAAAAAAAAAAAAATCATTCCAAAGTTTCTGGTTTCCACTCGAGGCTTGTTTTTCTCAGCTGTCTCCTGGGCTGGCTCTACTCTTTATGCAAACAACCCGCCGTTATGCGATAAAATATCTAATTAGATTGATTGATACCGTCCTGTCAGCAGAGGCCAGCGCTGCCTTGCGGTCCCCAGGAAATCCGTGTGCCGGGCAGCACGGCTGTCCCCGGGGATGGAGGCAGCACTGCTCTTCCCCGAGCCGGCCCGTGGTTCCTCCGCTGGGTCTGGTTTCTGTAATCACGGCTTTCCCTGCGGTGGAAAACCTCCGCCTTCCCCAAACCGCCTTCGATGCCGCCAAGGTGAGGAGGAGGAGGGTGCTCTGCCTGCCCCGGGAGCGAGGGCTGTGCTGCCACAGCCCCAGGTTTCCCTCTGTTATAAATACCTACTGTGAAGTCGTTTTTCCGCAAATATTAAAACGGGTGCCGAATGTATAATGCTGGGAAAACTTTGCTGTGCCGATAGAGTTGGGTTTTTTAAATTTATTTCTGCTACTGACAAAACTTAGAAATGGTAGCGTTGTCGCTAGAGGACACGAAAAGGATGATACATATTTAACTCCAGAGTGAAAAGAAGGGAGTTTATTTACCTGACCTCGTTTATATAGATTCTGGACAATGAGCAGGGATTGGAGAATGAGGTTATCACCTCTCCACTCCACTGGCCAGGCTAGAAGTCCATCAACTGTCCCTCATCAGAGAAAAACAACTCTCGTTTATGTTACAAGCGTGAGAATCTCCTCTACAGCGATGTAAACATCTCAGAAGGCTGACAGAATATGGCAACATAGCGCGATAAATATGTATATTTCTGAGGCTGTGGCATAACATTAAAATGGAAACTATCTGATGCAAAATGCTTTTTGGAGCTAACTCCGAGCGTGGCAAAGTTAATCAGGAAATTCCTCACCTTCCTGGATTATCCTGTCTGGAAGAAGGTGGCAGCGATGACGGACACCGGAGCCCCAGAGGAGGAATTTGTTGACCCTCTGCAGTCAGGGAGTGTGGGGATGGGCAGGATGGAGCCACAAGGATTTGCTCAGCAGGATGGAATGGGGGCAGGCTGGGGGCTGAAACCAAGAAAAGAACATCTAAACTCAAAGGAATGTTTGAGAAATGCACGGGGGTCTATGAATGTGCAACGGGCTGGAGCGTTTAAAGAAGAGCTCCTGAGTTAGCGCCTGCTCTTGGCTGAACGCCAAGCACCCGCCCGTAATTTTTATTTTTTGCTTTTGTGTCTCCTATTGTCTTTTTATTAAACCTGCTAAATTTCACCAGAAAAGTGAACCCCGTTTTTCACACCTGGGTGTGGAAACCCTTGAACCTCTCAGGGAAACCCCCAGGGCTAGCACAGAGTTTCCCCACTCTATTCCAATCGGTGTTCAGTGGCTGCAGCTCGCACAGTTCCCTTATTAATTAGAATTCTACCAGCACTGGCTAATTGTTGGAGTCCAGGGCATTCCTTTGGCTGCCCTGGAAGGTCAGAGACCTGGACAGGGGGGTCTGGGACCCCGGCCCAGAGCCCAGAGGGACACTGGCTTTGATCCCAGTCCATGGGAAAAACTTCCTGCACTGCGGGAAGGATTGCAGGCCACAGGAGTGTGAAAGATTGGAGTTTAGCTCATCACAGGGTGAAAAACAGTAGGTTTGGGTTTTTAGTATGGAAGTGAATGGGGGCAAGATGGAGGATTTGGGGCGTTGTCTCCTGCTTCTTCTTTCTTCTCCCCTCACTCCATTTCCTGCAGTGACGGTGGCACAAAGTAGTTTAAAGAGATTGGGTCAGAGTAGAGATGACCTGTTTAGTATAAGTGATAGGTATTGGCAATTAATGATAAATAAAGAACACGTAACAATTAGTATAAAAGATAAAAACAGCCCAGTGGGGAGGAGTCGAGGAGTCACCAGATGCCCGAGCAGCTGCACAGACCTTTGTTGGGCACTGAGAAAATTGTAAGACAAGAAACAATAAACAAAGCATGCAACCTTGAAAAATCAGAACCTGAAGACTCCGTCTCTTTCTTGCGTTTGGCTCAGAGCTTTGCAGAGGGAAAAAAGACTCTGAAACCACCTGAATGTCAGAACTAAAAACCCGAGAGCCAATGATCCTGTCCCAGGCTGATTGGGCCCGTGCTCAGCGTTCCTCTTCTTTGGGTTGTGGTTTCCTGGGTCAGGGTCACAGATCGCCCTGCTGGAGCTCCCTTTCCCCAGCCAGAGCTGATTTCGGCCCCTGAGTTGTCTTTATCAGTTTCATTCTCATCCTGGGAGCTCTGCCAGGTGTCCTCGTGGCCCTTAAATCCTGCACTCCCTGTGCCCACTCCCAGCGGCTCATCCCCCTTCCCAGGCTTTGTGAACCTCCCCCCGAGCCCGGATCATGGAAGCACGGCTGGCCCTGAGCCTTAAGAAGGCAATTCCACCCAGTAATTTGCTTTTCCAACACCTGGACATCACTTAGAGCTCCGTGGCTGCCCTGTCCCATGGATTCAATCCCCCTCCTCCTTGATTAGGCTGGAAAATACACAGAGATCAAACATTCAAGAACATCCTCCTTAAAAAAAAGTTATGTATCCCGTGTTCTGCACCATTCCCAAGTGGCTGTTTGGAGACAGTCAAGGTTCCTGTGGCCTCCTACAGCCCCTCACTGGGAATTCCTGATACAGGCTGCATGAAGCTGTTATGATTGTTATGATACACCACAAAGGTGCATCACACTCTGAGGGAGACCAGCAACCTCCCAGAAATGGCTCAAGAATAATTAGCCAGACGGCTGATTGGGGGTGTTCTGGAAAAGCAGAAAGGTTTTAATTAAAGAAGAAAATCTCAAAGTGCACAGAACAAAAGAACAAAAGCCATGCCCGGTGCAGGGAGGTCCCTTGCACCTGCTCACACACCCCGAGCAGCCCCGAGGGTCTCCGTGCTCTCTCTCCAGCACTCAGCCATCCAGGAGGGGATTTTGGCTGCTGCCCCATGGAAAACAGCCACATTCCTTGAGGAGCAGCCCAAGGGTCCAACGGGTGCCTCTGCCCTGGCACTGGGGCAACCACGGTGAGAGGAACAGGGAAGTTTCTGGTTCCTCTTCCTTAAAAGTTCAGGAGTGAAACTCAAACTTTTCAGTATGGGAACACCTGTTAAATTTTGGGGGTGTGCCACAACTCCTGAGTGCTCCCAGGGCCCTGTGGGACACAGGGAGCTCTCTTTGCTCCTCCATCCATTGCCAGAGCATTTTCTGTACCCTTTTCCACAGTTCCTCAGCCTTTGAGCCCCGGCTTTAATCCTGCACTGCTGGTACCCCACTCCCACCCCCTGGAATTCACCTTTGTGCTGCCTCTTCCCCTGCAAAAAGAGGGGGAGATGCCAGCATTGCCAGAAACTCTTGGAGAGGCTGGGAAACTCTGAAGTCAGCAGCGCAATTAACAGATTTCCCTGTTAATTCGCATAATGGGAAGATTCCGCAGGGATGGAGCAGAGAAGGCTCTGCAATCCCTGCCCATGGAGGCACAGGAAGGTTGGGAAAATCTGCTTAAACACGCTCCAAGTGTGCCAGGAGAGCCAGCTCAGCTGCACCTCGGCCCTTCCCCGCTCTCACGTCATCCCGGAATTTTAACCTGTCCCAGTTAAATAAAATATTTGTGTGCGGCAAAGAAAAGGTGAAACGAACGGTGCAAAACGAGCCGTGCTGTGCTCGGGGTGTGAGAGCTGAGGAGGCTCGGGAACGTCCCTGGAATGTCCCTGGAATCTCCAGGGATCAGGCCAGGACTGGTCCTGGGAGGGTTAGGGAGAAGCTCCTGACTCCCAGGGAGAAAGAGAAACGCAGAGGCCCAAAGAAATGAGAAGAATCAAATATTGCCTGCCTTGGAAAGCTGCTCGTCACCTACCCGAGGAAATAAAGAGAATAAAGATAAATACGCCGCGTGAGGAAAACTGCAGGCCTGGAGGAGAGCTGGCATTTTCCCAGGACAAAGCAGGAGCACAGCTCAAGGAAAAGCAGAAGGAACTGCCTGCTAAAAAGTGTCTCTAGCTCAAAGCCACGTTCCTCAGCGCCTCTTGTTCGTGCTCCTTAAATACTCCCATTTTACTCCGGTGCTGAAGAGCATCCGGCTTCTCCTCCAGGACGAGGAGGATTCCCCAATCCTCGTTCCCCACGCGCTCCCTGGGCACGTTTCTGATTATTGTCCCTTCACTCCTGGTGAGAATATTTAATAAAATTCGCTGAAATTGCTCCCCACTCCTGTCTTTGAGGAAGGCCACAGGTAACTCCCTCCAGCCCGTGGCTTCCACTGGCACGTTGTTCATCCCTCCCGCAGGCAATTATTCATCTCCTTGGCCCGATTATGGCTCTCATTATTATCCATCCTCTCCTATTTGAGCAGTAATATCCCATCTGTGCAGTGGCAACTGTTCCATTCCCTTATTCCCTGCACTTAGCACGAGCCATCCCTATTGGAAATCCAGATAATGGATGTGCTGGGGCTGCGCATTTAACTGGCCTTTAAATCCTGCCCATCCCCTCCACTTCTCCCTTTATCCCTTTTTGCCCTCATGAGCTCTGAGAGTCAGTCTTTCATTTCCTTCAAGGGGCACAGCTGAGCCTGTCCCGGGGCTCTCAGCATTCCCTTCTATGGTTTTTGGGTTTCAGGGTCAGTTATTTCCTTTATTCATTGAAGATTTATTCCTAATCCCTTTCTGGGATGAATTTGTTACCCCAGGGCCCGGTTCTAGAAATGTTTCGGCGCTGTGGATTCAGACAAATCGAGGATTTATCCAGCTACCTGAGTTCTGCCAAATTTCCCAACAAACCCCCGGAATTCCTCAGTTTGTCCCTCTGAAATTCCAGACCTGGCTGAGGGTTTGGGCTCTTTGGCAGCGTCTCCCCGCCCCTGCCTTTTTAATCCCTCCAGACTCAGTGGCTGAGCCTGGGCTGACCTGTGAGCGTTCAGTTCAGGGCTTTTGCACACAGAAATAAGAGAATTCCTGACGATTCTCTCCACCCCGCCTCCACAAACACTGCAAATGTTCAATTATCTGCCACTGATCAGCTGCCTGCCACGCACAGGGATCGTCTGGCTGCTCTGCTCTCAGGTGTTGTTGACTCACCAGCATCGCCACAACTTTTTGGGGGGCTGATTTATCCACGGGAAGATCAAGTCTCTGCCGCTGATTCGATTCTCATTTATCCCCACGAGGGGGACAAATGGACACATTTCCACCCCCCATTCCCTCCCTGAGGGCCAGGAGCAGCTTCCCCTGATATTTCCCTCGCTTTTCCCACTTTTCCTGTTGTTTTTTTTTTTTTTGTTTGTTTGTTTGTTTTTTGTTTGTTTGTTTGTTTGTTTGTTTGTTTTTTGACCTCGTCATTTCACCTCCAGCCCCTTTTCTTCAATCAGTGCTGTTTGTTATTACGGTTTGATTTTTTTGTCCCTGGACCATGGAATCAGGGTAATACAATACCAACAAGAAATACTCCAAAAGAGGGGACGTTCAAGTGTAAAATGCTGAATGCTCCCTCAATATTTTAAAAAGAATGTTCTGACTGGAGGGAGCAGAGGCTGCTGGCAATGCTCCTTTGAATTAATGCTGCTTAAATATTCCAAATTTCCCTTTGATCTCATTAATTCCAATCACAAACCAAGCGCAGCTTTCAATCTGAGTGAGTTTTTTGGGGTTGTGAGGGGGTTTTTTTGGTTTTTTTTTTTCCTGAAAAAGATCAAAATACATCTTCTGTCCAGCAATTAAACAGTTTGTTTCTGAACTCCACCAAGTTTAATATTCCGCTTGAAATGCAAGGGTAGGAAGCCAATTAATAAGAAGTGTATTAACCATGATTTATGCTGAGCTTAAACACTTGGCAGTGAGGCTTTAATGGGATTTTGACTTATTTAATGGGCTGGGGAGAACGGGAAGGCAGGGAGGAGGTGGCTTGGGGTCTGGAGCTTCCTCCAGTCTGTAGGACCTCCTTCTGAAATTTGAAATATAAAACCAGAGCCTGGCAACGCAGCTCTCCCGGCGTGGTATTTCCACTCTCCCGGTGTGCTTTAATCCTGGAGCTTTGTGCATTGTGGAAATGTTAAAAATCCCAGCTGGAAAAGGGCTTTCCCTGCCCAGGCTTTCCCAGGGGGAAGCTCTGGCCCAGCTCAGCCTCTGCCCTCAGAGCTGCCACTTTCCTTGGACTTTTCCCTTAGGAAAAACCAGTGGAGCCCTTAGGAGGAGGTGAGAACACAAAATCCAGGAATATCCCTTTACCTCCCAGCCTCTGAGCCAGGAGTGAGCACCGGGGAATTCATTCCCGCTCCCTTCCCTGAGCAGCCCTGTGATGTGGTTTTTCCTGGAGCCCTCTGATGAGCTGAGCTCCTGCAGGAGGGGCTGGAAGTGCTCCCACAGGAGCTGTGAGCAGGGCAGGGAGGGATCACATTCCCACCTCATGGGCCTTTGTCCCCACAGCTCCTCCAGCAGCTCAGCAACGAAACACCCCTGGGCTCACCTGGGCATTCCTGATCCTGGGCTCACCTGGGCATTCCTTTTATCCCTGTGCTCACCTGGACATTCCCTGTGCTCACCTGGGCATTCCCTGGGCTCACCTGGGCATTCCTGATCCTGTGCTCACCTGGGCATTCCTTTTATCCCTGTGCTCACCTGGACATTCCAGATCGCTGGCCTCACCTGGACATTCCCTGTGCTCACCTGGGCAGCACTCCTTTTATCCCTGTGCTCACCTGGGAATTCCTGATCCCTGGGCTCACCTGGACAATCCCTGTGCTCACCTGGGCATTCCTTTCATGCATGTGCTCACCAGGGGATTCCTGATCTTACGCTCACTTGGGCATTCCTGACCTTGTGCTCACCTGGGAATTCCCTGTGCCCACCTGGACATTCCAGATCCCTGGGCTCACCTGGACATTCCCTGTGCTCACCTAGGCAGCACTCCTTTTATCCCTGTGCTCACCTGGGCATTCCTTTTATCCCTGTGCCCACCTGGACATTCCAGATCCCTGGGCTCACCTGGACATTCCCTGTGCTCACCTAGGCATTCCTTTTATGCCTGTGCTCACCTGGTCATTCCTGATCTTGTGCTCACCTGGGAATTCCCTGTGCCCACCTGGACATTCCAGATCCCTGGGATTGCTCTGGGACGTGCTTGGCTCCTCCTCAAAGCAGCTTTTCTGTGGCACAGCAGCAGCACCCCTGAGCAGCTGAGGTGCTTTTCCAGAGAAGTTTGTGCAGGAAAAGTGACAGGGAACATCTCCTGGTGTTCTCTGGTGTGCCAGGCAGGAGCATTTCCCTGGAAATGAGATCTGGAACCGAAGAATTGCAGAATCATTAAGGTTGGAAAAGAAACCCTCAGGATGATCAAATCCAAACTTTGGTCACCATTTGCCTATTAAACCATGTCCCAAAGTGCCACTTCTGCTCCTTGTCTGGACACCTCCAGGGATGGACACTGCAAACCTCCCTGGCCACTTCCAAGCCCTGAGCTCCCTTTCCATGGGGAAATTCCTGCTGCTGTCCACCCTGAGCCTCCCCTGGCCCAGCCTGAGGCCGTTCCCTCTGCTCCTGTCCCTGTTCCCTGGGAGCACAGCCCGACCCCCCCGGCTGTCCCCTCCTGTCAGGGACTTGTGCAGAGCCACAAGGTTCCCCTGAGCCTCCTTTTCTCCAGGCTCAGCCCTTTCCCAGCTCCCTCAGGAATTCTCCAGCCCCTTCCCAGCTCCCTCAGGAATTCTCCAGCGCCTTCCCAGCTCTGTTCCTTTCCCTGGACACGCTCCAGCCCCTCCAGGTCTCTCCCACCATGAGGAGCTGGACAAGGATCTGAGGTGAAACAGAACCTGCCCAGCTCCTGTCCCTCACTCCCTCAGCTGCCTCCCATCCCCTGTCCATGCTGGAATTGTGTCCAGTCGGTCAATCCCCGCAGACCATCCCTATCCCAGCAGGAGCTTGTCCAGTTCTGGATCCATCCCCTGACCTGCCCCAACCACACGTATTTATTCTTTCCCAAACTTCAGCCAGGACTGGGATCTGCTGTGTGTTGGGGACGATGAAGCCAGAAAGCCCTATAAATATGATTGCTTAGACTCTGAGAATGTGAAACCTGTAAGTGAGATAGAATTGAAAGTAAGTTTTGATGTTTGAGATGTCCTAGCTACTGGATGTCTGGGAAAGCAGTTGTGTGACCAGCTGAAGGTCACCTGCAGCCAGACCCAGAGGTCAGATGGGATGTTCTGTCTCACCCCAATGTATGGTTCATCCCACACCTGTACCCCTCCCCTGAAGGATCAGGTATCTGTGACCCCATTGGCACAAGTCCTGTTCCAGCCCACCTCGAGACCCCTTATCAGGGGTCCCGAGGGGGCTGGACGCTCTCTTTGCTTGCACCCTTTCCCGAGGACTTTCCTCTCTTGGAATTTCCTCTCCCAACCTCTCCCTTCCCCCATTCCCTAGGTCTCGCCACGAGCTGCAGCCTGGCAGCTCAGAGCAAGGCCTCACATCCCTTACAATAAACCTCATCTTCTAAAACCCAACCTCAGAGATCTCTTGTCTACATCCATCCACACCGTCCTGGAGTCCTCAGCAGCAGCAGCAAAGCAATTTCTACAGCTGTGTTCGGGTGTCTCCTCTTCCACAGCATTCCCATAAAGCTGAAGAGCTCCTCCTGTGCTGCGAAAGCCGCGTTATCCCAACAATGGGATTGTTTATGCAATATGTTTGGGGCGTTTTCAAAAAACCAGATGTTCAGGCGGCTCTGGAGGAGCACCGGGATGCTGTAAAGTTGATGCCTGTCATAAGCTATAATATTTTATTTAACTCCGAGTAAAACTCAGCTGACAGAGATACTTTATGGATCCCTATTAATGGGAATGGGAGCCATGGATCATGCCTAACGCAGGGAACAAATCACGTGGGCCGGCTGTTTTGGAAGGAATCTTTCCAGAGCTGGGTTTGCTATTTAATTCAACAGCTTCATCTGGGGAGATGTCCTTCCCTGTTTGTGCTGAATGTTTGATCTGTTGATAAATACAATAATTTCTGCTGGAAAAAAAGCATGGAATCACAGAACGGGTTGGGTTGGAAGGGACATTAAAATCCATCCCGTCCAGTGAGGGTGTGGATGGTGGAACCCATCCCGTTCAGCGTGAGGGTCTCAGAATTCCAGAGGGGTTTGGATGGGGAGGGATCTCAAATCCCGCCCAGTGCCACCCCAGCCATGGCAGGGACAGCTCCCACTGCCCCAGGCTGCTCCAGCCCCAATGTCCAGCCTGGCCTTGGGCACTGCCAGGGATCCAGGGGCAGCCACAGCTGCTCTGGCAATTCCAGCCCAGCCAGCAATTCCTAATTCCCAGTCTCCCACCCATCCCTGCCCTCTGGCAGTGGGAGTCATTCCCTGTGTCCTGTCCCTCCATCCCTTATCCCCAGTCCCTCTGCAGCTCCAGGCCAGGTTGGACGCTGGGCTTGGAGCAGCCTGGGGCAGTGGGAGCTGTCCCTGCCATGGCAGGGGTGGCACTGGCTGGGATTTGGGATCCTTCCCCATCCAAACCCCTCTGGAATTCTGTGACCCTCACGCTGAAACCCCCAACTGCGACACCAGCGGTGGCTCTGAGGGATGTGCAGGATGTCCCCAGGGAAGGAGATGGGAAGAACAAGGACTCTCTTCGCCACCTTCTCCTGGCAGCAAAGAAAAGGGGAACGGGAATGGAAGGCATTGGATTAAGCAGCAAATTTGGCACCAAATTCCGTGTGTGCTGCCGTGGTGACGGAGGAGCCCCAGGCACAGTGAGAAGGGGGCTGTGCTGGGGACAGAGGGACTGTGCTGGGGACAGAGGGACAGCCTGGGGACAGAGGGACTGTGCTGGGGACACAGAGGGACAGCCTGGGGACAGAGGGACAGCCTGGGGACACAGAGGGACTGTGCTGGGGACAGAGGGACTGTGCTGGAGACACAGAGGGACAGACTGGGGACAGAGGGACTGTGCTGGGGACACAGAGGGACTGTGCTGGGGACACAGAGGGACAGACTGGAGACACAGAGGGACAGCCTGGGGACAGGGGGACAGACTGGAGACACAGAGGGACAGCCTGGGGACACAGAGGGACAGCCTGGGGACAGAGGGACAGTCTGGGGACAGAGGGACAGCCTGGAGACACAGAGGGACAGCCTGGGGACACAGAGGGACAGCCTGGGGACAGAGGGACAGCCTGGGGACACAGAGGGACTGTGCTGGAGACACAGAGGGACTGTGCTGGGGACAGAGGGACAGCCTGGGGACAGAGGGACAGCCTGGGGACATGCTGCCTGGTGGGGAGCAGGAGGAGCAGGAGCGGCCGGGATGAGGTGCTGCCCTTGCCGGGTTCCCTTCGCCTGCCGAGCACTTTGCTCACAGATTTCCCTGGAGCATGGAGCACTCCTTCTGGGACAGCCTGGCTTTCCTTCCCGGAGTGTCCGAACACAGAATTCCCTCAGCTCCCAGGGCTGGCTCCTGTTCCCACCCTGCTCCACCCCGGGAGGATTTGGGGCTCCGGGCTCGGAGCAAAGCCCCACTGCTCCCGACGAGGATTTGCTCCTTCCAGCTGGCCGTTTCTGCATGACTTGAGAGCACCAGGAGATTACGGAGTGTCCTTTCCTCTTCGGGGTTTTTAATTAACATTTCTATCATCGAGCTTAATTAGCACGGCTCTGGTTTCCATCTGCTTTTCCCTGCTGCAGACGCTCTGCTCCGACATCCTGCAGCCCGTCGTGAGGAATAGTAAACGAGCAGTGCCGCGCTCACACGGCACATCTGGAGCCACACCACCTCGGGGACGAGGGACAGGGACTCTGGTGTCACTGAGACACACAAAGCAGTCACACACAGACAAGAGATTTTCGCAGAGGTTCTTCTGATCCAGCTCCCAGCTGAAAGAGTGGAGAGAAGAGACCCCTTTGTTTATTTTTTTACTTTTTATACATTTGTGGGTCCAGCAGAAGATTGGCTTTTTGGGGTTTCCACCCCTCAGCCTCAGTGGCCAGACCAATTGTCAGTTACAATTGTTTTCAGGTCAGAAATATGCAAACAAAGGACAGAGAATGAAAAACAAAGGATTTGTTTATGTTACATCTGTGGGAAAGGTAGAAAACTGCTCTAATATTGTACAGTAACTAAAAGATCTGACTCCATTTAAGAAAATCAAAAGGCTCAGAAAAACCAGGGTAACAGTTCTGATTCTCTCAGCTGTCGAGAAAGGCTCGGAGCAGTTTGTTTGTCACAGGCTGCATCGCCTGCGCCGTGCCACAGCCAGGATGCTGCTGGCTCCTGGGCACCCCAGAGGAGATGCAATTCCTCTTGGGCACCAGGAAAAAAAACCACTTTAAAAATATAAATTATTTGCATTTATCCCATTTAAATGCTGCACTGGAATGAAATGTTGCACGCAATCCCAGGAAAGAACATGTTAAATTAGAAGGAAAAAAGGTAATGTGTCACCATGATTCGCAAAGCAGTCACACGGAGAGAGAGGTTTTGCAGGGCAGAGGTTCCTCTGTTCTGACTCAGGCTGAGTCTGGGCGGAGAGAGAGACCTCCTTGTTTATTTCTTACTTTTTATACATTTGTGGGTCCAGCAGAAGATTGGCTTTTTGGGGTTTCCACCCCTCAGCCTCAGTGGCCAGAGCAGCTGTCAGTTACAATTGTTTTCAGGTTAGAAATGTGCAAACAAAGGACAGAGAATGAAAAACAAAGGATTTGTTTATATTACTTCTGTGAGAAAGGTAGAAAACTGCTCTTAATATTGTACAGTAACTAAAAGATCTGACTCCATTTATGAAAATCAAAAGGCTGATAAAGAAGCTCAGAAAAACCAGGGTAACACTCTGGTTTGTTCCTGGTGTCACCTGGAGCTGTTCCTGACACTCTGGCCGCGGGAGCTGCACGTGCTGGGAGCGCTGGTGCAGCTGTCGCTCAGAGCTTGTCTGGATCTCTGGGGATGAGCACCGTCATAAATACGATAGACCAAATTCTATAAGTCAAAATTTTAGAATTTTATTGAGAGACAAAATAACAGTCTCGGACAGGCACAATTAAAAGGACAGCGTGTCTCTTTTTATACACTGGATCGCTGAGAGAAAATCGGGACTCCGAGGTTCCCTCTTCCTCATTAGACATTCATGTTCGGGTTCTGGTGTGTCTGAATGGATTTGCTCTGGAAGACAATGTCCTTGATTGTTGTGTCCAGGTGCTGCAGAGATGTTAATGTCGAGAAGAGACGGATGAGATATCGATCTGATGTAATCATTTGGTTCTCCGAGTTCTCCATCTCCCTTTGCCGTTGTTTTTGTTCTCCTTTTAACGATTCCCAGCAGAATCGTGTCCCTTTTCCTGTAATTCTTAGCATAGTTTCTCGCGTCCCTCCTGTGTAATCTCTGACAAAAGAAATTCCTTGTACCCCTCTCTGTGCAGCTTTCGTCTCAGTTAACCCGTAGTATATCTGATTAGAAGTAAAACTTATATTTACAGGGGGTGAATTACATCTTATATCTTTTAACAGGAATTAACTTCAGGACATGTATCACAAGCACGATGCCATCAGCTCTGGCAGGCAGGGCCCTGGGCTGCAGCCACGCCAGCAGCAGTGACGCTGGCCCCGTGCAGGGACAGGCCAGGGCAGAGCAGCCGATGCTCAGCGACCTTTTCACTCGGCTGGTGGAGATGGGAGCGCCAGCTGGGATCCTTTGAGCCCAGCAGCTTCTGACAGCTGACCCGAGGCATCGGTTCCTCTTCCACCTCCCGAGAGTTCCGTGGGTGCCCCGGGGCTTCTCCCTCAGCTCAGCTCCCAGCCTTGTCCTGCCACGGGCTGTGCCCAGCGTGGCCCTGTCCCTCCACAGCCGCCAGCTCCTGGGAATCCCAGGAAAGGAGGGTCGGAATGCCAGGTATGGAACCACAGAACCCCAGCATGGGTTGGGTTAAAGGGACCTCAAATCCCAGCCAGAGCCACCCCTGGATGTCCAGGGACAGCTCCCACTGTCCCAGGCTCCTCCAGCTCCAATGTCCCACCTGGCCTTGGGCATTGCCAGGGATCCAGGGGCAGCCACAGCTCCTCTGGCAATTCCAGCCCAGCCCCTCCCCACCCTCTCAGCCAGGAATTCCTTCCCAAAATCCCACCCAAATCCCCCCCTTTTCCGGCTTAAATCCATTCCCTGTGTCCTGTCCCTCCATCCCTTGTCCCCAGCCCCTCTCCAGCTCTCCTGGAGCCCCTTCAGGCCCTGCCAGGGGCTCTGAGCTCTCCCTGGATCTTTCTCCTCTCCAGGGGAACATTCCCAGCTCTCCAGCCTGGCTCCAAGGGGCTCCACTCTGGAGCAGCTCTGGTTTCCTCTGGGCTCTCTCCAGCAGCTCCAGGTGCTGCCGTGTCCCCAGGGCTGGGGCAGCTCTGCAGGTGAGGTCTCACCTGAGCACAGGGGCAGAATTCCCCAATTCCTGCTGCCCACACTGAGGGATCAGCCCAGAATTTGGGATTTCTGAGCTGTCAGAGCCCACGACCAGGGCACATCCAGCTTTTCATCCCACAGATCCTCAGGCAAGGCCCCACCCTGGGGGAGACTTCAGCCAAGCTCAGAGCAGGGAGTGGGACTGGGAGGCCCTGGGAGCATCCCAGGAGCTCTCTGAAGGCACCAAAGCCCCTCAGCTCTCATCTGCCAGCTCCGGTGTCACAGGTGTGAGAGAGGAGGAGGCTGTGCGTGCCCTGGCCCAGATCCAGGGAGAATTCCAGGGTAAGGAATTCCAAAGATCAATTCCAGGTGAGATCATTGAATATCTGCCCTGGTCCCTGTTCTTGCAAAGCCCATGGCAAAAGCCGTGCCCGTGGCATTTCGGCTTCTGTCAGCAGCTTCCAGAGGTGTTCCTGGATTTGCCCATCCATCCTTACCTGACCTGGGCTCAGGCTGGGGAGAGGGATGGGGCTGGCTGGATAAATCCCCCAGCTGTGTGCCAGGCAGCTGGCTTTCGGTGCTGATTAACTGTGGCGGGGCGCGGAGCTGTCTGAGAGCCCCGGCAATTAGCAGGGACAAGAGAGACTGCGGAGAGCCCCGGTGATTTATCTGGGATAACGCGGGGAGGAGGGACGTGCCGAGTCAGCAGGCCCAGTGCCATCCCAGCCCTGCTCCAAGACGGATGGCACAACCTCCCTGGGCTGCTTCCAAAGGAGCTCAGCTGGAATTTGATCTTCGTGGCACCGGGAGCAACAGTGGTGGGGACGTGCTTGGAGTCTGTCCGGGATGACGGCAGGGAATCTGCGCCTGGAGCCAGGGACGGGGGTCACCCTCACCCCAACATCGCCCTGAGCCCCCCAGGAGCACACAGGGTGGGATTTGTGGGGGGAAACACTGAAATTACAGCCCTGAGCCCCCCAGGAGCACACAGGGTGTGATTTATGGGGGAAACACCGAAATTACAGCTCTAAGCCCCCCAGGAGCACATAGAGTATGATTTATGGGGGGAAACACCAAAATTACAGCCCTGAGTCCCCCAGGAGCACACAGGGTGAGATTTATGGGGGGAAACACTGAAATTACAGCCCTGAGCCCCCCAGGAGCACACAGGGTGAGATTTATGGGGGGGAAACACCGAAATTACAGCCCTGAGCCCCCCAGGAGCACACAGGGTGTGATTTATGGGGGAAACACTGAAATTACAGCCCTGAGCCCCCCAGGATCACACAGAGTGTGATTTATGGGGGGGAAACACCGAAATTACAGCCCGGAGCCCCCCAGGATCACACAGAGTGTGATTTATGGGGGGGAAACACCGAAATTACAGCCCGGAGCCCCCCAGGAGAACACAGGGTGAGATTTATGGGGGAAACACTGAAATTACAGCCCTGAGCCCCCCAGGATCACACAGAGTGTGATTTATGGTGGGGAAACACCGAAATTACAGCCCGGAGCCCCCCAGGAGCACACAGGGTGAGATTTATAGGGGAAACACCGAAATTACAGCCCGGAGCCCCCCAGGAGCACACAGGGTGTGATTTATGGGGGAGAAACACCAAAATTACAGCCCTGAGCCCCCCCGGAGAACACAGGGTGTGATTTATGGGGGGAAACACTGAAATTACAGCCCTGAGCCCCCCAGGAGCACACAGGGTGAGATTTATGGGGGGGAAACACCAAAATTACAGCCCTGAGCCCCCCAGGAGCACACAGGGTGTGATTTATGGGGGAAACCACCAAAATTACAGCCCTGGGCCCCCCAAGAGAACACAGGGTGAGATTTATGGGGGAAAACACCAAAATTACAGCCCTGAACCCCGCAGGAGCACACAGAGTGTGATTTTTGGGGGAAAACGCCGAAATTACAGCCCCAAAGGAACAGGGGTGACACCAACCTTACAGCTTCCCGCAATCAATTCTCACGGAGCTTTGCAAGGAGCTCGGTTTTATTAATTCCCAGTGGTGGCCAATCCATCAGAACCCCTGCAGAGGTGTAGGACTCCAGCGCCTGCTGGGCACAGGTGAAAGCTGCCTTCTGTTAGAGGATGTGTCCATTTCAGGACACTCCCTCCTAATTTGTACAAAACCGAGACAAATATCAGGAAAGGCCCTGGCTCACAGCAGAGGGGAAAGGGGTGGGAATATGTCCCCTAGGAAGAGAAGGAGGGTAAATATAAATGGGATATGGGCGAAAATTCCTCCCTGGCAGGGTGGGGAGGCCCTGAAATAGAATTCCCAGAGCAGCTGTGGCTGCCCCTGGATCCCTGGCAGTGCCCAAGGCCGGGTTGGACACTGGGACAGTGGGAGGTGTCCCTGCCATGGCAGGGGTGGCACTGGGTGGGATTTGAGGTCCCTTTAACCCAGACCATCCCAGGGTTCCGTGATTTTCTGAAAGGACGGTGAGTTCAGGAGGAATAATCGGATCCTTGCTCCACGTTCCTGCAGAAGTGTGGGATCGCTCACACTCCGGCGCGTTTCCATCTCTGGGAGACAAAGGTCTCAGGTCTGGCGGCTGAGGCTGGAAGGAGGTGAGCTCAGATCAGCAGCAGGAAATCCCTGCTGGCACGCCACACCCAGCCCAGCTGAGCACCAGGGCACACAAAGCCTCCAAAGGTTCTCATTTCTCCGTCATGATTTCAATTCCTTGATGCCAACAGGAGCATTTATCTGCGCTCCCAGGGATAATGGGAATGCAGGTGAAGCAGAGCCCAGCTTTGGCAGATCCCCTGGGATGAGGGCACCTCGAGGAGGAAACCTGGGCTGCTCAGGAGCACAGGGCCCGTGGCTGGGGTTCCCTGCAGGACTGCCAGGCAGGGCAGATGTGCTGGGATCACATTCCTGCCCTGGTGTTGGGGAGGAGAAAGCCAGAAAGCCCTATAAATATGATTGCCTATATTCTGAGAATGTAAAACCTGTAGGTGAGATAGAATTGAAAGTAAGTTTTGATGTTTTGAGATGTGTTAAGATACTGGATGTCTGAGAAAGCAGTTGTGTGACCAGCTGAAGGTCACCTGCAGCCAGACCCAGAGGTCAGATGGGATGTTCTGTCTCACCCCAATGTATGGTTCATCCCACACCTGTACCCCTCCCCTGAAGTATCAGGTATCTGTGACCCCATTGGCACAAGTCCTGTTCCAGCCCACCTTGAGACCCCTGATCAGGGGTCCCGAGGGGGCTGGACGCTCTCTTTGCCTGGCACCCTTCCCTGAGGACTTTCCTCTCTTGGAATTTCCTCTCCCAACCTCTCCCTTCCCCCATTCCCTAGGTCTCACCACGAGCTGCAGCCTGGCAGCTCAGAGCAAGGCCTCACATCCCTTACAATAAACCTCATCTTCTAAAACCCAACCTCAGAGATCTCTCGTCTACATCCATCCACACCGTCCTGGAGTCCTCAGCAGCGGGAAGAAGCATTTCTACACCCTGGATTCTCTGCCTCCAGCAGGCAGCAGGGAGGAGCCCAGTGCTGAATGCCCCAATTCCCAGCTGGACGCTGCAGATGTGGCCTCTGGGACCACAGGGTGACCCAGCCCCTGTCCATGGCAGCAGGTAATGGGATAAATCCCACCCCGCCCTCCGCTTCCTCCATCCCTGCTGCTTCCAAGTCTCCATGGCAACCATCCCAGCGAGAACCTGGAGAGGACTGAGGAAATCCTCAAATCCTCCCTGCTCCTCCACGTTCCGCTGTGTGAACGCCGCTCCTGCCCGAGCAGCAGCGCTGCGGTGGGTGCAGGGGCTTGGCTGATTTCCCTGCACCAAACCTGGGGCGGTTCTGAGAACCCCGAGCGTCACCCTGGTTTTTCTGAGCCTTTTGATTTTCTTAAATGGAGTCAGATCTTTTTAGTTACTGTACAATATTAAGAGCAGTTTTCTGCCTTTTTCCCACATATGTAACATAAACAAATCCTTTGTTTTTCATTCTCTGTCCTTTGTTTGCACATTTCTAACCTGAAAACAATTGTAACTGACAATTGGTCTGGCCACTGAGGCTGAGGGGTGGAAACCCCAAAAAGCCAATCTTCTGCTGGACCCACAAATGTATAAAAAGTAAAAAATAAACAAAGGGGTCTCTTCTTCTCTCGGCTCTCTCAGCTGGGAGCTGGATCAGAAGAACCTCTGCGAAATCTCTTGTCTGCGTGTGACTGCTTTGTGTGTCTCGGTGACACCTGAGTGCTCACAGGCACCAGGAATGGAGGTTTTATTTAGGTTTATTTAGGCCACTGCAGAAAGCCTCTGTTAATTCCCCTGGGGAGGAGTGCAGCAGGTTAAAATGGAAACACGGCTCTGGGTCCGCTCACGGGACACGCCCTGGCTGGTGCCACAGATTGTTAGAAGGAAAATCGGCTGTTGAAAATGTTTCTCAGTGTTTCTTGGCTGTCCCAAGGACCCCAGCACACACTGAACATGCTGGGGACTCTCAGAGCGTCCAACACAGAGACAGAGGCTGGTGCTCCACGGCAGATCATTGATCATGGAATCATTGGGATGGAAAAGCGCTCTGAGGATCAGGGGTCCTGGCACAAGTTCCGAGCTGTAAGAACAGTCCTGGTTTCTGTTTTCCAAATATTCCTTCTTGAAGCACCAAAGCTGCAGAATTTCCCTTCACAGCTCCTTTACCTCCTGGATAATTCAGCCTCCCGAAGGCTGGGAACTTCCCTGGAAGTGCAGGAGGTCATCCTTTGGTGCCTGGGGGCACCAAGCCATCCGAGGCTCCGTCTCTCCTGTGTGAAGTGAAACCCAGCAGGCAAATCTGAAATCAATTTCCTATTTACTTGCCTGGGATTTATTTGTGACTCCAGAGGCAATCAGGGACCAGGTTTGTCTCCATGCTGTGATAAATTAACGGGAAGAGTGGAGTAGGGTAAGAGTGGGCAGCACGTGGCAGGTCCAGCTTCAGATCTGAAAATGTCGAAGGTCCTCAAGGCACCCGAAGGCGGAAGGAATTAAATACTCGTTAAAAGTCTGAACTTTGGGAAGGGTGATGAAGGGATGGCTCTGAATTCCCCCTGTGGGTGGAGAACCAGGCCCAGCTCAGGCTCTGCCACAGGCCAGCTCGGCTCTTCAGACAACATCAAAACAGATAAAATAAATAAAAGCCTGAGGAGGTTGGATATTGGGGAAATTCCTTCCTGGAAAGGGCTGTCCAGCCCTGGCACAGCTGCCCAGGGCAGGGCTGGAGTCCCCACCCCTGGAGGGATTTAAATCCCTGTGGAGGTGGCACCTGGGGACGGGGGTGGCCTTGGCAGTACTGGGGAAGGGCTGGGACCATCTTAAAGGGATTTTCCAACCCGACCAATTCCGTGATCCCATAAATCCAAACCTGTAAGAATGATGGCTGTGGGATGTCCCTGGAGCTTTGCTGAGCCCAGAGGCTCCCCGGGGTCCAGCTGCAGCACCCAGACCCTGTCCCACCAAAATCCAGGGTGGGAACAAATGGAAATAGTCCTGGGCTCAGAGATGCCAGCTCCTGGGAGGCTCCTGCAGGTGGGAAGGGTGACTCCACGGGGAGTGGGAACATGGGGCAGCCTCCGTGCTGCACAGCAGCTCGGGAGCTGGAATGGGAACTCCAGGAGGGGAAAAGCGAAAAGGAGGGGTTTTCTGCTGTCAGAGCAAAAAAGAACTGGCACTGTTCATTGCTGTAGCCTGCCGAACAGAAAACAACGCTTTAAGCCTGAAGTGGTCTTCTTAAAACTCTATTTATATTTTTTTTCCTCCGTGGAGTCTCTTTGTAATCCTGTGGCGCACAGACTGGGAATAAGAGAGACCTTGGAGTGTGACACAGCCAGCTCCACAATGAGCTGCTCTGAGCACATTTCTTAGGAATTTTAGAGAGATTTAAGACAGAACTTCTCTCTTTTTAAGCTTCCTTTCAGTGCTTTCAGATGTGGACTCACCTTTCTGCTCAGAAGCTTCCCCATATCCGATGGGATAAACCTGGAACAGGTTTAGCTGCCTTTGGAAAAGAAATGTTATTTAATTGTTCCTTTTTCTCTCCCTTTGTCCTTTGCTGATCCTGGAAGTGCAGCTGGTGGGTGGATCAGTGCAGCCTGAGCATCCCAGGCTGTGGGAAGGGAATTGGCTCCTGATCCAGGAGGGGAGAGCTGAGCAGAGGAGGGGCCAGGACAGGGAATCCAGCCTTGGAAAATTCAGCTCTGATGGAAAAACAGAGCCCTGGTTGACGTTTGTGGTGAACTGCAGTGGATTCCGGTCTCATCCTCTCAGAATCCCGGGATCACTGAGGTGGGAAAAGCCCTCCAGAACCATCAGGTCTGAGCTGTACCCAATCCCTGTCGCATCAGCCCTCTTGTCAGAGGGTAGAAATGAGCCAAGGCACAGAGCTCTCATTTATCACAGCATGAAAAGGGCCCTGCTTTATTCCTCTTCACAGCTCAGCCATCCTGACTCCAACCATTCCCTGACTCTGCCTGCAGCAGCTCCTGCTGGAGGTTCCCATTGCAGGCGCTGACTGATGGTGATTTCCTGCTGAACTCTGACTGCAGGGATTGGTGTGCAGGGTGTGACTGCAGGGATCGGTGTGCAGGGTGTGACTGCAGGGATCGGTGTGCAGGGTGTGACTGCAGGGATCGGTGTGCACAGTGTGACTGCAGGGATTGGTGTGCACAGTGTGACTGCAGGGATCGGTGTGCAATTCAATTCTGACTGCATGGATTGGTGTGCAGTGTCACTGCAGGGATTGGTGTGCATTCTGTGACTGCAGGGATTGGTGTGCAGAGTGACTGCAGGGATTGGTGTGCAGGGTGTGACTGCAGGGATTGGTGTGCAATTCAATTCTGACTGCATGGATTGGTGTGCAGTGTGACTGCAGGGATTGGTGTGCAGGGTGTGACTGCAGGGATCGGTGTGCAATTCAATTCTAACTGCAGGGATTGGTGTGCAGAGTGTGACTGCAGGGATCGGTGTGCAATGTGTGACTGCAGGGATCGGTGTGCAGAGTGTGACTGCAGGCTTTTACCCAGCCAGACTGTGGCCTCAGGGATGGGTGTGCAGAGTGTGACTGCAGGCTTTTACCCAGCTAGACTGTGACTGCAGGTAGCAGTGTGCAGATTCTGACTGCAGGCTTTTACCCAGCCAGACTGTGGCCTCAGGGATGGGTGTGCAGAGTGTGAGTGCAGGTTCCAACACCAGGCTGTAACTGCAGCCCCAGCCTGACCTCACAGCTGGGATTCTCTCTCCCCAGGATCCTGTTCCTTTGTGATCCTTTCATTCCCTCTTCCCCAAGGTTCCCTCCTCCCTCACGATCCCCTCGGCAGCTAACCCAGCCCCTTTTATCACACTTATCTTCACTGGATACAGCTGGGACCCATCAGGGTGAGGCTGTATTGGGTAATTAACGCAGTTGTTAATTATCAGGGGCGAGGTCACCTGTATTCCCTTCTCCTACAAATCCCCACCTTGTCCCCCACCCCCAGGTCCAGTTCCTCCTTGGCCACCTGCAGGGATGGGCGCTCCAAACCTCCCTGAGCCCCTGCCAAGGCCTGACCGCCCTTTCCATGGGGAAATTCCTGTTGATGTCCGACCTGAGCCTCCCCTGGCACAGCTGCAGTGGAAGTTAGAGAGAAATCACAAATATTTGACCAGATTTAGACATTTTTAGGGCAGATGTGAATCCAGAAGTGATTTCTCCAGATGTTCCTCTCACTCTCGGGAGCTGAAGCACCGAGGGACTCTCAGGGAAGGTTCCTGGGGCTTGCTCCTCCCTGGATAATTTTCTTTGCTTTAGAAGTTGGAATTTATTACCCATAACTATCAGAAGAAAACAGCAAAAAGGAGAGGTATCCATCATGTGTCCATCACATCTCTTTAAACCCCATTCTCCTCTCATTCCCAGTAAATAACCCATGAAATTATGTGAAAATAAAACCCCATCATAATAAAAATGACTTTTTAGGCAGTTGGCAGAGCAAATTTCCAAGCAAGAAAAATAGAAGCCTGGGAAATAACTCAATATTCAAGATACCAGACGATCTTCATCAGCCTGTGTTACCAGATTATGTTGTCAATGGAAAATCTTGATTTAAGGCTTTTTTTCAGAAGTGCTGTGACTTAGATATTGAAATTTCCCAGCAAATAAAGTCGTACACAGGGATAAATCAGCCCCTTCTCTCACAACATTTGCTCAGGGATTTAATTTGAAAGCTGAATAGCTTATGGCATTTATTATCAGCTCATTGAATGACAAGTTTAAACTTCAGCTAAATATTCAGCCTGCTTTTAATGTGACATTTTCGCTGCTCGTGTGCAGCAAAGTCTATTTATTATTCCCAGAATAAAGTTCAA
Source organism: Delichon dasypus (assembly GCA_037837765.1). Classification (NCBI taxonomy): domain Eukaryota; kingdom Metazoa; phylum Chordata; class Aves; order Passeriformes; family Hirundinidae; genus Delichon; species Delichon dasypus. The sequence goes on from JBBAXF010000007.1 coordinate 984,449, forward strand.
ATATGGGGAAACAAGCCCAGGAAGAAGAAGTGGAATATTGAGGAGCGACGAGTTTATTTTAACTGCTCCGCCAGCTACTTTTAAGAACAATTACTCACTGAAATGTTGGGGTTTGGAAAATTTTGCTGAACTGCAGCATAGGGGGTCATTAAGATGGGTTGGAATTTCCCGAGGCCCCCATGACTGTTCCTGCCCTGTCAATCCCCTGTGAGAAGGATCCATCCAGAATATTTCATGTATTCCCACGGGATCGCATCCTGGGATTTTCATAAACTGCTGAACTTCAAACAAACACATCTTTTCCCCCTTCTTCTCCTGTCAGGATGGATTCTTTATTTTAATGAACGCCAGAAAAATTCTTCTGCTTTTCAGCCTGAGCCCGTGGATGCTTGAAAACTTCTTGTCCTTATGGCAGCTCTGTCCTTCAGGATAAATCCTTCCCTGGTGTCCAGCCCTGTGTTTTTCCAAGGTAATCCCACCCCTCCCAGTTCCTTCTTGGCTCATTAATCCCCACTTTCAGCCTCCCCAGGGGAGAAGCTCAGTTTGGGTTTGGTTTAGGCAGAATTATCTTGAACTGGGCATGAGGAGGACACCAAAGCAGCTGGGCCAGCTCAGCACCCAGGTTCCTCCTGCATCAGGGTTGGGACAGAGTTTTCATGGAATTATGGAATGGTTTGGGTTGGGAGGGACCTGAAATCCCACCCCTGCCATGGCAGGGACACCTCCCACCATCCCAGGCTGCTCCAAGCCCCAATGTCCAACCCGGCCTTGGGCACTGCCAGGGATTCAGGGGCAGCCCCTCCCCTCCCCTGCACGGTTTCAGCTGTGTTTGATGTGTTCCACACCCAGCACATTCCCACATCCACCTCCCATCCAGAAAAGAGGGAATAAATCAACAGATTACCATTTAATTTATTAGCGCCAGCTGTCTGTGCCCACCCCCAGCTCACATCTCTGAGCTCAGGTTCTGCCTCTCCGAGGCTCCCGAGGCTCCCTCCTAATGAAAGCCGCCGAACTCCGGTGTTATCTGCGGAATGCACATGGATAAAAACCAAAATAAGCACCAGGAGCCAGGCTGGGAGCGCTGGAAATAGAAATCTGAAAGGTTTTTACTGGAGCAAGCCCATGAATAAAACCCATTGCACATCCCTGGGAAGAAGTGTGATCCCTGGAAATGAACTTCCCTGGCTGACAGGCTCCGAGGAGCCCTCGGCATCCACACAGAACCCCGGGGAAGGATGTACTTGGAGTTACAGGAGCTGTGTCGCCTGCCAGCCCTCACCAGGCAGTGCAGCGTGGAATTTCAAGTTGGTTCTGTGTCACTGAGACACACAGAGCAGTCACACGCAGACAAGAGATTTTCGCAGAGGTTCTTTGATCCAGCTCCCAGCTGAAAGAGCAGAGAGAAGAAGAGACCCTTTTGTTTATTTCTTACTTTTTATACATTTGTGGGTCTAGCAGAAGATTGGCTTTTTGGGGTTTCCACCCCTCAGCCTCAGTGGCCAGACCAACTGTCAGTTACAATTGTTTTCAGGTTAGAAATATGCAAACAAAGGACAGAGAATGAAAAACAAAGGATTTGCTGATGTTACATCTGTGGGAAAGGTAGAAAACTGCTCTAATATTGTACAGTAACTAAAAGATCTGACTCCATTTAAGAAAATCAAAAGGCTCAGAAAAACCAGGGTAACAGTTCTGATTCTCTCAGCTGTCGAGAAAGGCTCGGAGCAGTTTGTTTGTCACGGGCTGCGTCGCCTGCGCCGTGCCACGGCCAGGATGCTGCTGGCTCCTGGGCACCCCAGAGGAGATGCAATTCCTCTTGGGCACCAGGAAAAAAAAACACTTTAAAAATATAAATTATTTGCATTTATCCCATTTAAATGCTGCACTGGAACGAAATGTTGCACGCAATCCCAGGAAAGAACATGTTAAATTAGAAGGAAAAAAGGTAATGTGTCACCGTGATTCGCAAAGCAGTCACACGGAGAGAGAGGTTTTGCAGGGCAGAGGTTCCTCCCACATTCCATGGAATAACAGAATCCCTGAGGCTGGAAAATCCCTCCCAGCCCACATTCCATGGAATAACAGAATCCCTGAGATGGGAAAATCCCTCCCAGCCCACATTCCATGGAATAACAGAACCCCTGAGATGGGAAAATCCCTCCCAGCCCACATTCCATGGAATAACAGAATCCCTGAGATGGTAAAATCCCTCCCAGCCCACATTCCATGGAATAACAAATTCCCTGAGGCTGGAAAATCCCTCCCAGCCCACATTCCATGGAATAACAAATTCCCTGAGGCTGGAAAATCCCTCCCAGCCCACATTCCATGGAATAACAGAATCCCTGAGGCTGGAAAATCCCTCCCAGCCCACATTTCATGGAATAACAAATTCCCTGAGGCTGGAAAATCCCTCCCAGCCCACATTTCATGGAATAACAAATTCCCTGAGGCTGGAAAATCCCTCCCAGCCCACATTCCATGGAATAACAGAATCCCTGAGGCTGGAAAATCCCTCCCAGCCCACATTCCATGGAATAACAAATTCCCTGAGGCTGGAAAATCCCTCCCAGCCCACATTCCATGGAATAACAGAATCCCTGAGATGGGAAAATCCCTCCCAGCCCACATTCCATGGAATAACAGAACCCCTGAGATGGGAAAATCCCTCCCAGCCCACATTCCATGGAATAACAGAATCCCTGAGGTGGGAAAATCCCTCCCAGCCCACATTCCATGGAATAACAGAATCCCTGAAATGGGAAAATCCCTCCCAGCCCACATTCCATGGAATAACAAATTCCCTGAGGCTGGAAAATCCCTCCCAGCCCACATTCCATGGAATAACAAATTCCCTGAGGCTGGAAAATCCCTCCCAGCCCACATTCCATGGAATAACAGAATCCCTGAGGTGGGAAAATCCCTACCAGCCCACATTCCATGGAATAACAGAATCCCTGAGGCTGGAAATTCCCTCCCAGCCCACATTCCATGGAATAACAGAATCCCTGAAATGGGAAAATCCCTCCCAGCCCACATTTCATGGAATAACAAATTCCCTGAGGCTGGAAAATCCCTCCCAGCCCACATTCCATGGAATAACAGAATCCCTGAGCCTGGAAAATCCCTCCCAGCCCACATTCCATGGAATAACAAATTCCCTGAGATGGGAAAATCCCTCCCAGCCCACATTCCATGGAATATCAGAATCCCAGAGGCTGGAAAATCCCTCCCAGCCCACATTCCATGGAATATCAGAATCCCAGAGGCTGGAAAATCCCTCCCAGCCCACATTCCATGGAATAACAAATTCCCTGAGGTGGGAAAATCCCTCCCAGCCCACATTCCATGGAATAACAGAATCCCTGAGATGGGAAAATCCCTCCCAGCCCACATTCCATGGAATAACAAATTCCCTGAGATGGGAAAATCCCTCCCAGCCCACATTCCATGGAATAACAGAATCCCTGAGATGGGAAAATCCCTCCCAGCCCACATTCCATGGAATAACAGAATCCCTGAGGCTGGAAATTCCCTCCCAGCTCACATTCCATGGAATAACAGAATCCCTGAGGTGGGAAAATCCCTCCCAGCCCACATTCCATGGAATAACAAATTCCCTGAGATGGGAAAATCCCTCCCAGCCCACATTCCATGGAATAACAAATTCCCAGAGGCTGGAAAATCCCTCCCAGCCCATGGAATCCCAGCTGTGCCCGATGCCCACCCTGTCCCCAGCCCCGAGCTCTGAGTGCCACCTCCAGGAATTCCCTGGACACCTCCAGGGATGGGCACTCCGCCATATCCATAATTTTGGGGGTTGGAAGGGACCTTAAATCCCATCGGCACCCCCCGAACCATGGACAGGGACGCTCCCAGGGTCCCAGGCTGCTCCGATCCCACCCAGCCCGGCCTCGGCTCAGGTGCAAAGGTGCAAATTTCACCCCAAAAGGACCAAAGTGCAGCTTCCCCTCTCCTCATTTTCCTCTGCTGACATCCAGCAAAGGAATTCCCCGGTGCCCCGGCCCCGTCCTGGCGTGGGGACGAGCGGGGGACGAGGGGCGAGGGAAGGGGAGACCCCAGCCCAGCTGGTCCCTGCAGGGGACGTGTGGCTCTGCTCACCCCCACTCACTGCAGGCACAGTCCTGCAGCTCTTGTGCTTCCCAGAAAACAAAACAAAACAAACAAACAAAAAAAAAAAAACAACCAAAAAACCCAAAAACAAACAAACAAACAAAAAAACACCCAAAAAACAAACAAAAAAAACCGAACAAAAAACCAAACAAACAAAAAACCACCAACCCCCCCAGAAAACCCAAAACAAAAACAACCCCTCCCACAACAACAACAACAACAACCACCTCCCCCCAAAAAAACCAAAACAAAAACCAAACAAACAAAAACAAACCACCAAACCCCCCCAAAAAAACCAAAACAAAAACAAAAAACGCCCACAACAACAACCACCTCCCCCCCAAAAAAGCAAAACAAAAACCAAACAAACAAAAAAAAAAACCCAAACCCTCCCAAAAAACCCAAAACAAAAACAACCCCCCCCACAACAACAACAACAACAACCGCCCCCCCAAAAAAAAACAAAACAAAAACCAAACAAACAAAAAAAAACCCCACCAAAACCCCCCAGAAAACCCAAAACAAAAACAAAAAACCCCCACAACAACAACAACCCCCCCAAAAAACCCCCAAAATTAAAAAAACACAAAACCAAAAAAAAAACCACAAAACAAACAAAAAATCCAGCTGCCTATTAAAGCTGAAACGAGGCATTTTGAGAGCTTTTAGATTTATACAGGCAATGCCTCAAAAGAAATGGATGGCTCCACTATAATGAGAAAGAAAGAAAAACCTTTCCCAGAGCCCGTTGTAAAATAAATAATTAAAAAAAAAAAAAAAAAGACATTGATGTGGCCCGCTAAACAGAAAAAAAAAAATCTAATTTAAGGTTTATGACAAACATGACAAAACAAGCACGGGCTGCTCGGGATCATTCACGAAAGGCAGCAATAGATGGATAAACAGCCGTAAGTAATGCAGGGAAAAATTGTTAATTAAACATTTAATGTAACCGAGCTCGTGAGCCGGCTGGGGGTTTAACCGAGCTCTATTTTTAGTGCTCACTGAGCTGAGCAGCTCCTCTACCCACATACAGAAATTACGGGCACGGAGTTAATTACGGGTTGGGAGGCGCTGCCTGGGAAATGGGGCTGGAAAGTGAGGGGCTGGCGTGGGGTTATTCCTTCCTCTGGCAGGGCTGTGTTTGGGATCTGAACCCCTGGGAATGGGTCAAAGATGCCCAAAGTTCCATCTTCCATGAAATTCCATGTCCTGCGCTGCCCAGGTGCAGCTCTGAGCTCACACTCAGCGTCACTCAGCTCTCTGCACACAGCAGCCACACAAAACAAATCCTGTTCCTGCTGCACACCAAGGACACCTGGGACAAGTGTTCAGCCCAAAAGCACAAACAGCGGTGGCTGGAGGGAGGAACAAGAAGGATGGGACTGGAGAACCTGGAGCTGGAACTGGACAATTCAACCCCAATGTGCAAATGGACCAAAACTGATCAAAGTGTGAGACCTGGTGATCGTTTGTCCATTCTGTGCCCATTCTGTGCCCATTTTGTGTCCATTTTGTGCCCATTCTGTGCCCATTCTGTGCCCATTTTTTGTCCATTCTGCGCCCATTTTGTGTCCATTCTGTGTCCATTTTGTGCCCATTTTGTGACCATTTTGTGCCCATTCTGTGTCCATTTTTTGTCCATTTTGTGTCCATTTTGTGTCCATTCTATGTCCATTCTGTGTCCATTTTGGGTCCATTTTGTGTCCATTTTGTGACCATTTTGTGTCCACTTTGTGCCCATTCTGTGCCCATTCTGTGTCCATTTTGTGTCCATTTTGTGCCCATTTTGTGTCTTTTCTGTGTCCATTTTGTGCCCATTCTGTGTCCATTTTGTGTCCATTCTGTGTCCATTTTGTGTCCTTTCTGTGCCCATTTTGTGTCCATTTTGGTTCCACCTTGGGTGTGTCCCTGGCCAGGCTCTTGTCCTGCCCAAGGTGTGTCCTTAAATCCCTTTCAACAAATCTGCTTTATTCTCCAGCCGTGTGCAGTCCCTGCTCCAGCTCAGCCTTCCCAAGGCTGGGAATGCAGCACACCTGTGCGGTGCCGGGGGCTGCTCTGCTCCTCACCCACCCCAGGGGCTGCGGGGACACGGCTGGGACGGCGGATCCCGACTGTCCCCAGGGATGTCCCAGCCCACAGGACACTGTGCTCAGCACCCCGGAGAGGGCCGGGAGCACCTCTGGGGTGATGGGGTTTGCATTCCCAAGCCGTATGCTGTCCAGGGGATGGCTGAACCCCGCGGGAAGTGGGGAATGAATGCCTCGATTTGCTTTTCCGACCAAGCTGTCTATCTCAGCCCACGGATTTTCTCACTTCTACCCTCCCAAATCTCTCCCCTTCCCATTGGGAGGGTGAGTTAGAGCCTGGCGGGGGATTGTTTGACAGCTGGGGTTGAACCTCGGGGAAAACCTCTGCTCCTGCAAGGATCAGCTTCCCTGGAGCCCCACAGCGCCCTGGTCCCTTCCCTCCTCTCCTTCCCCGAAAAGCAGCCCGTGCTATTGGCACGTCTTCCTTTGGAATGCCAACCCCGGGGAAGAACAAAGCAAATCCCCCTTGAGGCATGACTTTAAAGAGTTGAGATTTTAGCTAAGGGTTAGAAGCAATTTCTATTGATCAAGATGTCAGTTAGATTAGTAAATGGCAGGTTAATGATTATTAGATGCCCAAGCTAGAGTTAACTGTTATATCATGAGCTTGTTTATAGAAAAAGTGGAGTAAGTGAAGCGTCATAAGAACAGATTGAAACCAGTAAGAACAATGGCCAGCACCTGGACTTGGTATCAATCAATCACGAAGCAGAGGACCTTGGACAGTGCCAGAGGGTCCTGAGACCTGATGAAGACTCTCCTGACTTCATCCTTGGAGACCACTGACCCAATTTGAGACCACTGACCCAATTCGAGAGGATTGCACACGCGTGAAGGACCGATAGCCTCATTTTAATACAGAGCGGGGATGGGAGGTGCTGGGGTTATGCATATGTATTGTAGGTAAGGTCTTGGAAAATAAATAGAGAGCAAAGAGCCTTGTTCGGGGCGGCCACGCCTTTGGGAGATGACTCCCGTGCCCCCGCCGGTGAATAAACATAACACTGAATAACTTTAATTAGTTAGAGATCTTTGTCCGTGATTAAATCGGTTTTCAATGAATCACCCTCTCCCTGCGAGCCCTCACTGGTGCGGACGCTCCCTGCATCCCAACGAGGCCAGGCCATCCCACAAACCGCTGCCCTGGGCTTCCAGCAAGCCCCCAGAATCCACAAGAACTTCTGGGGGAAAAGGAAAAGCCACGGGTTAAATGTGAACAGTGACAAAGCGGCAGTGAGCGCTGCCGAAACCTGCCTGGGTTTCACTAATGCCCGCTGCCCAAAGCGTCGGGGCGGGTTTAAACGTGCTGCTGTTTTATCCGGAGCTGGAAAAGCTCCGAGAGTTCCTGCCAGAGCAGCACAGAGCACCCAGCGCCGGCGGGGCACAGACAGCATCCAGCACAGCTCAGACAGGAGCGTCTGAACTCCACAGAAAACGAGGCAAGATGAGGAGAGGCTCCTTATCCCAAACGCCAGGCACACTCTGCTTCCTCTGCCCCCGCAGCGTTCCAGCTGTTGTGGAGACCAGGCTACAGCTGGATGAGAAAAATGGGCATTCCCAGCTGGAAGGGGCAGGGACACCTCCACACGCCCCAGCCCCCGCGAGTTGGGGGTCAGAAATGTTAGTGGGAGACCTGAAAAGAGCTTTCTCCGCTAAGCTTTCGGCGTTTTTGTTACTGTCGCTGCTGGAAAATGAATCTTTGGGTGAAGGGTGACTCCTCGTGGATGGGGAGCGGGGCAGGGTCCGGCTGCAGCAGCTCCTGCAGAGACTTCAGGGGAATCTCTGCTCTGCCGGGGCTGCAGGCTCCCAGCAAGGAGGTGCATGGGCGTTTATTAGCTGATGATCAATAATAGTTAATAATAATGGTGACGGTGACTGTGAGGTATCACCCAGGCAAGCAAACAAAGCGCTAAAGTTCTCCCTTCTCAACTTCAAGAGCCACAGAGGAGGGAGACTGAGGAGTCTCCCGGTCCCAGCACCCACGTTTTGGGGCTGAGCCCAGTCCCCAGGTGTGGCAACGACAAATTTTATCTAAAAAAACGGCAATGGCAGCGTGGCTGAGCCACCCCCTGATCCCCCTTCCAACCACCACCAAGGCACCTCCTAGAGCCATCTGCAAAGGCTTCATTAAAGCTGCAAGGCTTTAATGAGGTCGTTAAGGCTTATAAGATATTGGGAAGGAATTCCTGGCTGGGGTGGAATTCCCAGAGCAGCTGTGGCTGCCCCTGGATCCCTGGCAGTGCCCAAGGCCGGGTTGGACATTGGGACAGTGGGAGGTGTCCCTGCCATGGCTGGGGTGGGAATGAGATGGGATTTGAGCCTCTTCCAACCCAAACCTCTCCAGGATTCTGTCTGATTCTATACAATTTAACATCAATAAACTCGTAAATAAGACTTTGTTAAGTCTCTCAGGAGCTGCAGTGACCCAGATGCCTCAGGAATGGCCCCAGCCTCCCAGCCCAGCTCCTTCCAGCAGAGGCAGGTGAGGAACATCCACCACACCCCAAAATCGAGGGCCAGGCCATCAAAAATCCAGCTCTGAAGGCAGAGAAAGCCCCCAGGAGCCTTTAGCACACCACCTGCCCCGTGACAACACGCTGACACACTGTTTATTACTCGCCAGACCCTTGGATGTGCAGTTCATAAAATCCATTATGTAACAGAGGTTTATTTTTAAGGAGCTCGAGCCTCCTGCAGCAGAAACCAGGGCCATTTACTCAAGCCCAGAGTGGATTCAAAGGCATTCAGGCTGCTTGGAACAGGCTGTTCGTGCCTGATGCTCCTGCAGGAATGCTGAGGATGCCTTATCCCTGTGGAAGGACGTCCCTGCCAGTGCTGAGGTGGCAGCCAGGGCTGGGTTATTGTCCTGGTTTGGGGCAAATTTGGGAGAAAACCCCTGTATAGGATCCCTCCAAGGAAGCAAACCCAAGTGGCCCCTCCCTCCAACCGGTCTGGTAAAAAAAAAAAAACCTCTGTGGAGAAAAGTGGAAAAAACTATTTTACTAAACAAATGCGCATACAAGTATAAAGAATGAATAATATGAAACAATAAAACCTCTCATTCTGAAGTGAGATGGCAAATTGAGAAAGTCCTTGCCGTGGGTGGAGCTCGGCTCTCTCTCTCTCAGTCTCTCCTCAGTCCCAGTCCCTCCGGCGCTGCTGGAAAATGCCGAGGTCCAGCCCCGGTGGGCCGCAGGTGCAGCCCCCAGTGCTCCCCTGGGTTTTCAGTCCAGAGCAGGTTTAAACAGTTCCAAGAAAAAGGAAAAAAACCAGTCCAGGGAACTTCTCTGCCCTAGCTGGCTGCAACTAACTAAAAGCAAAAAGATCTCTGTCCTGCAGTCTCTCCAAGCCTCCACTGAACACCCCGTCCAGAGGAGAAAGTGGAGGAGTCAGGCAGTTTTCTCAAAACAAACTCCGCGCTTCTCCTTGCTCTTAGAACCAGTCTGAAAGGCACAGGACTCAATGTACAACACAAACAGAACAGAGGATTGGGGATACAAACATCATAAAGTCACCCTAGGACAGTTATCTCTGCCTGCTCCGTGGGCAGCACAAAGGAGGCTGGAGCAGCGGATCGAGGGTTCAGAAAGTTGGGAATTTCCATGTGAATGCTCAGCAAAGAGCTTTTTTCCCTTTGGGGAGCTTTCCCCAGCCTTGCAGCCCCGCTGCCTGCCCGTGCCCGGGCTGAGATCCCTGGAAGGGTTTGCTCCTCGGAGCTGGGAGCTGGCGTTCGTGTCCGTGCTCAGCAAGGACCTCGAGGAGCCTGAGGAAAGCAGCCCCACTGCTCCAGCACTCCCTCACCCCATAAAAATCCCCAGAATTGCTCCCCTGGGTGATTCTATCCCCTTGGTGCCAGCTCACCCCATCCTGGGGCAGGACGCTGCTCCTGGCACATCCCCAGCAGGGTCCCCACGGAGCTCCTGCTCCCGGCAGGGTTTGGGATGTAGCAGTGTGTTTCCCTGGCTTTTCTGAGTTTCTTTATCAGCCTTTTGATTTTCATAAATGGAGTCAGATCTTTTAGTTACTGTACAATATTAGAGCAGTTTTCTACCTTTTCCCACAGAAGTAACATAAACAAACCCTTTGTTTTTCATTCTCTGTCCTTTGTTTGCATATTTCTAACCTGAAAACAATTGTAACTGACAGTTGGTCTGGCCACTGAGGCTGAGGGGTGGAAACCCCAAAAAGCCAATCTTCTGCTGGACCCACAAATGTATAAAAAGTAAAAGAATAAACAAAGGGGTCTCTTCTTCTCTCCGCTCTCTCAGCTGTGAGCTGGATCAGAGGAACCTCTGCAGAAATCTCTTTTCTGCGTGTGATTTGTGTTTCTCGGTGACAGCAGTGCATTTCCACAGCCAAGAAAATGATCCTGTTTAAGGAAAAAGCTTTGGTTTACAGCTGGACATAATTCTGTTCAGGGAAAAAAGCTTCAGTTTACCCCTGGCTGTACAAGGAGCCAAGCTAGAAAGGTCTGTGCTCTTTCCATCTGCGTCGGCCCAGTGCCAGCACAGGGGCACGGGATGAGCTTTGGAAATGTTTCTCAAAACCTGTAGCTGTTTCTGCTGGCAGCCAGCCAAATGAACCCTCCTGAAACACGAAGTTTTTGCAAAGGCACACAGAGGTGCTCGAGTGCTTTTTGGGAATGTCTTAGCCAGGGGTCAGACGCCCCTCTGGCACCTGCACGGGGTTTTTGTTCTTTCGTTCCTGTGTTGTTTGTTATTTCACCTGGGTGGGATTTCGGAACTGGGTAGAAAAATCCGCATTGCGGGCCACGGGTGGTTGGCTATTGGGTTAAAAGTAAGAATAATTTAGGTGTCATTTCAAAATTGGACAATCTGTGCTTGAAAGGCCTGGTAGAGAAAGGGATAGGAGGCACTTTTACTTTCTTAGCTGGAAGTGTGGCAGAACTCACAGCCTGTGAGACTGTGCTGTAGGTAAGAATAAATAAACATCTGAACACAAAATACCATCTCGAGCGTTCAATCCTGGCTCTAACAGAAGAACAGAAGGTAAAACACCCCACAGGATGGATCCCTCACTCCTCTGCTCTGGGGCTCCAGGATCGCTGGGACAAAGCTCCTGCTCCACCACAGGAGTCTGGGAGCTCTCAGGCTGGAAAAGCCCTCCCACGGCACGGAGTCCAAGCGTCCCCCAGCACTGCCAGGGCCACCAGCGACCCTGCTGGGCATCCCCAGCCCCCAGGGCATGGCAACAGTGCCCCGAGGAGCACAGAGTCCACCCTGGCTGCAGCACAGCCCTGTCCTGCTCTCCTGCAGTTCTCCTGCAGCTCCCCTGCAGCTCCTCTGAAGCTCTCCTGCAGCTCTCCTGCAGCTCCTCTGAAGCTCCCCTGCAGCTCTCCTGCAGCTCCCCCAGCTCCCCTGCAGCTCTCCTGCAGCTCCTCTGAAGCTCCCCTGCAGATCTCCTGCAGCTCCCCTGCAGCTCCTCTGAAGCTCCCCTGCAGCTCTCCTGCAGCTCTCCTGCAGCTCTCCTCCAGCTCCCCTGCAGCTCCCCCAGCTCCCCTGCAGCTCTCCTGCAGCTCCTCTGAAGCTCCCCTGCAGATCTCCTGCAGCTCCCCTGCAGCTCCTCTGAAGCTCCCCTGCAGCTCTCCTGCAGCTCTCCTGCAGCTCCCCTGCAGCTCCCCTCCAGCTCCCCCAGCTCCCCTGCAGCTCTCCTGCAGCTCCTCTGAAGCTCCCCTGCAGCTCTCCTGCAGCTCCCCTGCAGCTCTCCTGCAGCTCCCCTGCAGCTCCTCTGCAGCTCCCCTGCAGCTCTCCTGCAGCTCTCCTGCAGCTCTCCTGCAGCTCCTCTGAAGCTCCCCTGCAGCTCCCCTGCACCTCCCCTGCAGCTCCCCCAGCTCCCCTGCAGCTCTCCTGCAGCTCCTCTGAAGCTCCCCTGCAGCTCTCCTGCAGCTCTCCTGCAGCTCTCCTGCAGCTCCCCTGCAGCTCTCCTGCAGCTCTCCTGCAGCTCCCCTGCAGCTCCCCTGCAGCTCTCCTGCAGTTCCCCTGCAGCTCCCCTGCAGCTCCTCTGAAGCTCTCCTGCAGCTCTCCTGCAGCTCTCCTGCAGCTCCTCTGCAGCTCCCCTGCAGATCTCCTGCAGCTCTCCTGCAGCTCCCCTGCAGCTCTCCTGCAGCTCCCCTGCAGCTCCCCTGCAGCTCCTCTGAAGCTCTCCTGCAGCTCCCCTGCAGCTCTCCTGCAGCTCCCCTGCAGCTCCCCTGCAGCTCCTCTGAAGCTCTCCTGCAGCTCCCCCAGCTCTCCTGCAGCTCTCCTGCAGCTCCTCTGCAGCTCCCCTGCAGCTCCTCTGAAGCTCCCCCAGCTCCCCTGCACCTCTCCTGCAGCTCCCCTGCAGCTCCTCTGAAGCTCCCCTGCAGCTCCCCTGCAGCTCCTCTGAAGCTCCCCTGCAGCTCTCCTGCAGCTCCCCCAGCTCTCCTGCAGCTCTCCTGCAGCTCTCCTGCAGCTCCCCTGCAGCTCCCCTGCAGCTCTGGAGCACAGGGCTCCAGGCAGGGCTGATTGCTGCTCCAGGACTGGGAATGCTGGCACAGCCAGGGCTCCAGATGGGTGGAAAGGAGCCTCTGTCCCTGCTCCTCAGTGGGCTCAGGTTGCCCTGAAAGCATCAGGGCACTGCTGAACGCTTCCAGCATCCACACGGATCCAGCATCCACAGGTGTCCAGCGCCCAGGGAGAACACAAGGACCGGGAGAAACGGGGTGGGTGGGCACTGAGGGCACCCCTGAGTGAGGCAGGAGCTGTTTCTCTGGCAACGCAGAAAATTCCAGTGCTAAAAACAGACTCTGGAAGAGCCAGCCAGGGCTGGGCACCCACCCCGTGCTTTTTATTAATCCTGACACCTTCCAGAGGCAGGGATCAATAGCAGAGCTGGGGAGAGCCCCAGCATGGGGCAGCCTGGGGGCTTTCTCTGAACCTCCTGGGCTCCACGAATGCTCCATGGTCAGAAACCAAGGCAGGGAGAGGAGGAGTCGAGGAAAGACAACGAACCACAAAGGGAAATAGATCTGCCTAAATTATTCAGCAGCCTTGATGAGAGCAACACTTGAGAGGCTGGGCCACCTTCCCTGAGCGCCTGATGAGGAACCGCAGGGTCCTTCAGGGTGGGAAGGAAACTCCTGGCTCCCTGATCCAGGGTGGGAGAGCTGAGCAGATCAGAGGAGAAGGTCAGGAAGGGGAATGCAGCCTTGGAAAACCCGGCTCTGACGGAAACGCGGAGCCTTGGCTGAAGTTTGTGGTGAGCTGCAGTGGATTCGGATCCCATCCTCTAGGAATGCCAGAATCCCTGAGGCTGGAAAAGCCCTCCCAGCCCATGGAGCCCAAGCTGTGCCTGATGTTCTGTCACGGTTTGGGATTCTTTTCTTCCCAGCCAGGGTCAGGATGAATAATACACAGGAAATGTAGGCTGGAGTTCGGACTGGGAATGTTCATTATCTCTGATCTATTTACAGCATTTACAGACTCAGCACCGTGAGCTCTCAGAAAACCAAAGTGGAATGGAGGCTTCCAGCTCTTTCCAAGGGTGTTTAAGCGCCGATCACCCGATAACGAGGTGACGCCTCTGTTATTTGTATTTCTGACCCAACAGTGACCACCCGGGGCCCTCAGTGCAGATCCTTTTCACCCAGTTACAGAAAACCACCCAAAGTGAAGACGAAGGAGGACAAAGACAACACCCCAAATCCTCCACCTTGACTCATGTACATTACTGTACACTAAAACCCCAAATTCTACGTTTCTAGGATTCCAACAATGCTCCCAGCCGCCTCCAGGAATTCCTGAAGCCCTTCCAGAGGCACATTTCCCTGTCCCTCCTGCTGCCAGGCCCTGCACAGCCCGGCAGAGGAGCTGAGCCCCTTCCCTCCGTGCCCTTCCAGGGCCAGTGCTGATTTAGGATTTGCGGGTGCATTTGGGATTTTTGCGTTCGGGTTGAGTTCAGAAATTGGAGCAGACAAAAAACCCCAACCCATTCCCGTGCTCGGTGCTGGGCCACGGCCTGGAATTCTGACAAGCAAGCCGAGCTCCTTCCTGCCGCTCCCAGCGCGCAGGGATTGCTTTCCCAGCTCCGTGGAAAGTTCAGGAAGAGCTAATGAAGGTGCCACGGCTCTTTGCCGGCAATCAGCTCCCGGGAGAAAATTGCAGGAGCCCGAGAAATTGGCAAAAGCTCAGAGCCTCTCTGCTGCATCCCCAATTACAACAATCAGCTCCAAAGCCTGCTCTGCAAACTAATTGTTTGTTATTCTGCTGCGGATCTGGAGAGGTTTGATGTTGGATGGGCGCTGTTTTCCAAGGAAGCGGCGCAGATCGTTCCCATACCTTTCATTTCCTGCGAAGGTAACAAGGAAAACACAGTTGCCTCAATAAAACAGAGCTGAATTCCTGGCTTTCATTTAAATAAATGCAGCAGATCAGCGAGTTACCGAGTTTCACTTCGCGGCACCGCAGGAATTAAGGCCAGAAAATGATTTACACAAACAAACAGCAAAAAACAGCAAACTCACAGACTGAAACAGCCGTTCCTTGCCCGTCCCTTTCCACAGGGACCCCAATTCCTCCTCATCCCCTATCCACAGGGCATTCCCACACTCTCCCACACCACAATCCGGCCCTGCTCCCGCTGCAGAGCCCTGAGGGGAGGAGGATTTCGCTCCTCCACAGCTCCTCACTCGGGTTTCTCTTCCTCTCCATCACATGCAGGTTAAACTCTCCTACCACGGAGCTGTCCTGCACATGGATTTATCCCTGCCCAGGCCACAGCTCAGCTCCCTTCCCATGGATCCGTGCCCCCAGATGTGCCCAGGCGAACACCTTCTCCTCATCCTGCCTCCTGCCACTCTGGGTTCACCAAGAGCCTTCCAGAAAAATCTCCCTGAGCTCACACGGGCGGAAGGAGGAACAGAAAATTCCTGCTCCAGTTGTTAACCAGGGATTTGCTTTTTACTTGCCTTGTTTAGTGCAGACTTTTGGCCCTCCTGGCAGATGGATTTACTAAAGGGAGGCACCCTCCAGATTCTGGTGCGTGGGGCATTTTTGGAAACAAACCGTAATTTTTTGAAAGCTGGAAAGACAGATTTAGATTGGAAATTAGGGAGAATTAGGGGAAATGTCGGGGGCTCCTTTTCAGGAGTTTAAATTCCCCGGCATTCAGGTGGTTTTAGAGTCCTGGCCCTCTGCAAAGCTCTGTGCCAAACGCAGGAAAAGACGGAGTCTTCAAGGTCACATGCTTCGTTTATTAGTTCTTATCTTACAATTTTCTCAGTGTCCAAAAGATGTTTGCCGCGGCTCGGACATCTGGTGACTCCTCCCGTCTCTGGGCTGTCCTTATCTTTTATACTAATTGCTACGTATTCTTTATTTACTATTTATTACCAATGTCTATCACTATCACTAAAAAGGTCATCTTTACTCTGACCCAATCCTCACTGACTACTTTGTGCCACCGTCACTGCAGAAATGGAGTGAGGGAACAAGAAGGAAGAAGAAAGAGACAACGCCCCAAATTCTCCATCTTGCCCCATTCACTCCAATGCCAAAAATCCCAAACCCACTGTTTTTTCACCCTGTGATATACTAAACTACTATTTTTCACACTCTTGTGGCCTGCAATGCTTCCTGCAGTGCAAGAAGCCTCTCCCATGGACTGAGATCAAATCCAGTGTCTCTCTGAGCTCTGGGCTCTGGGCTGGAGTCCCAGACCCCCCTGCCCAGGTCCCTGACCCTCCACGGCAGCCAAAGGAATGCCCTGGACTCCAACAGGGAAATATCAAATCATTCCAAGCATTTAAAATCACAGGAGCTCCATCCTGAGAGGCGGCTGAGGTCCAGCTCCGGAGCCTGAACAGGTTTTTCTTTTCATCCACGTGGCTCCTGGCCAGCGCCAGAGCAGCAGCTCAGACCCACCAGGACGAACCATTCCTCCTGCACACAGCTCCCGATGGACAGGGATCTGGAATGTGCTGCGTGGAGAATCTCTTCTCCTGCCCCACCAGCACGGGGGGCTCAGAGGAGCCAGGGAGATTCCAGAGGGCTCTCGTAGGAGCAGAAGGGATTTGCCATCCTGGGTGTTCTGCCCTGACACAACCCACCCTCCTCTCCCCTACAAACATCTCCCTTTTCCCATTCCCACTCCAGCTGGGGAGCCTGTGGGACATTTCAGCTGCGAGAGGCTCCTCCACATGGCAGGGAATGTGCTTCAGGTGCCAGCTGCCAAGGAGAAACCCCATGGGCACTGGAACCCATCCCTCCTTGTTTGGCTGAGCCTGAACTCCTTGCTTTGAAGGGCAATCTCCAGGAAATATCCCAGCACACCTCATCCCATAGAAAATGCAAGGGATCTTCCCGAAGTGCTCAGCTCCCTTTGCTGGTTTGGAGCTGCTTTGTGCATTTTGGGCATGTGGCCAATGGACATTGATTCTCCACAAGGTTTCTCTGCTCCAGCGATGCCTTGGGGAGGAAAAAAAAGAGAAGGAAAAGTGTCAGGGAAGCGGTGAGCAGGCTGTGTCCTGATCTGTCACCTCGCCTTGCCGGGTGAAGGCATCCGGCGTCCTCTGACAGCAGAGTGCTGGTGCCTGCGGGCCTCCAGGGGATGAGTGGGAAGATTGTTTTCAAAGTTTCACAGTAATTTCCAAAGCAAGCTGTCCTGGTTTAGGGACAAATTTGGGAGAAAACCCCTGAATGGGATCCCTCTGGGAAGCAAACCCAAGTGGTCCCTCCCTCCAACCGGTCTGGTAAAAAACTTCTTCAGAGAAAAGTGGAAAAAAACTATTTTACTTACCAAACAAAGTGCGTACCAGTATAAAGAATGAATAATATGAAACAATAAAACCTCTCGTTCTGGAGTGAGATGGCAAATTGAGAAAGTCCTTGCCGTGGGTGGAGCTCGGCTCTCTCTCAGTCTCTCCTCAGTCCCAGTCCCTCCGGCGCTGCTGGAAAATGCCGAGGTCCAGCCCCGGTGGGCAGCAGGTGCAGCCCCCAGTGCTCCCCTGGGTTTTCAGTCCAGAGCAGGTTTAAACAGTTCCAAGAAAAAGGGAAAAAAACCAGTCCAGGGAACTTCTCTGCCCTAGCTAGCTGAAACTATCTGAAAGCAAAAAGATCTCTGTCCTGCAGTCTCTCCAAGCCTCCGCCAAACACCCCGTCCAGAGGAGAATGTGGAGGAGTCAGGCAGTTTTCTCAAAACAAACTCCGCGCTTCTCCTTGCTCTTAGAACCAGTCTGAAAGGCACAGGACTCAATGTACAGCACAAACAGAACAGAGGATTGGGGATACAAACATCACAAAGTCACCCTAGGACACCAGCTTTCCTGTGATTTCCAAAGCAGGGGATGCAGTTAGTGCTGGCTTTATCCAAGCCCGCACCCTCTGGGCTGGTTCGCTGCCACCAGGGACTCGTCCCCATCCGAAGGGGACGGCCGGGAGGAGCTGGGGACCAAGGGAAAAGCACCAGGACCATGCTGCCCTGGGGAAGGGCCTGGCAGATGCGCTCCCAACCCTCTGAAATCCCTGCAGGGTGTTCATAAAAATGGGAAAACAGAAAAGGGGTGAATGCCAGTGAACGCAGAGCTTGGCTTACCACAGAACCCCAGAGGGGTTGGGGCTGGAAGGGCTGGGTTAAATCCCACCCAGTGCCACCCCTGCCACGGACAGGGACACCTCCCGTGCATGAGGTTGCTCCAAATCCCACCCAGCCTGAACCCCTGGAGTCTTTGCAGCTGGAAGAGCCTTGGCTGGGGAGCTGCTGGTTTCCTTCAGCCCCTGCGGTGTCTGTGCAGCTGGGTTGGTGCTTCCCACCCCCGATGAAGGGCCAGGAGCGCAGGAAAGGCAGGAAAATGGCAAAAATTCCGGCAGCAAGCTGCTTGGACGGACACCAGCCCTCGGTGCCGTCAGTCTGAAATCCCACAGCGCTCCTTTTTCCACCACTATCCGGGGAAGGAATGTCCCAGCGGCTGCCGAGGCACACGTTGGAAAAGGAGATGGTTTTCGGGGAGGAGGTTGGAAGCTCCCAACAGCACCTGGGGTCCACAAAGCCTCAATAACTGATCAATAACTGATCAATAACTGATCAATAACTGGTCAATAACTGATCAATAACTGGTCAATAGCGGGAGTAAATTCCCTCGGCCAGGGGGAGCTCAGCTGGGAGCTCCTGGTGGAGCTGGGAAGTTGGCAGTGACCCCAGGAGTCCTCGTTAAGGAATCTTTTTGTCCTTCATCGTGCAATTTCTGTTTCAGATTTGGAAATCTTCCCGATTGCTTTGGTCTCCTGCTGCAAGTTTTGAACATTTTGTCTTTTGTAGCACTCGAGAACATCAAATGGGCTTGCATTGGAGAGGAGGATGCAGATTTCCGACACAAACCACACGTTTATGCTCGCTGCTCCCTGAGTCCCCGGCTTCAAAAAGCAATGCCTTAGTGCTGCTGTAAATTTCCTTTAAAATCCATAAAAACATAAAACTCCAGGTTCAAGGGAAGAAACCAAAAGCACTGTGTAGCCCTTCAGAAATAAATCAGACATAAAACCACAACTAAGTGTCTGAAATGAAGTCAAAAGGCTGCGGTGCTCCCGAAATTGACTTGAAATCGTGGGATCTAAAATCCTACTGGAGCTCTTGGGACCTCCTGTTTCCTTTCCAGAATGCAAATCTGCAGGATTGGTGTTTTCGAGCGCGGTGGGTTTGCTTTGCACCCAGAGCCCAGGTGAAAGGTGGTGCTGCAGGGCGAGAGAGCTCCCAGCACCTCGGGAATTGGGGAAGTGGTGCCTTGGGAAAGGAGAAAATCCTGCAGGATCACGTGGGGGAAACCAGAGCAAGGGAGAGGACATTTTATAGGATAAAGGGTTGGGTTACTTCAGGAGAGGGGAGAGGGGAGAGGGGAGAGGGGAGAGGGGAGAGGGGAGAGGGGAGAGGGGAGAGGGGAGAGGGGAGAGGGGAGAGGGGATGAGGGGAGAGGGGAGAGGGGAGAGGGGAGAGGGGAGAGGGGAGAGGGAAGGGAAGGGAAGGGAAGGGAAGGGAAGGGAAGGGAAGGGAAGGGAAGGGAAGGGAAGGGAAGGGAAGGGAAGGGAAGGGAAGGGAAGGGAAGGGAAGGGAAGGGAAGGGAAGGGAAGGGAAGGGAAGGGAAGGGAAGGGAAGGGAAGGGAAGGGAAGGGAAGGGAAGGGAAGGGAAGGGAAGGGAAGGGAAGGGAAGGGAAGGGAAGGGAAGGGAAGGGAAGGGAAGGGAAGGGAAGGGAAGGGAAGGGAAGGGAAGGGAAGGGAAGGGAAGGGAAGGGAAGGGAAGGGAAGGGAAGGGAAGGGAAGGGAAGGGAAGGGAAGGGAAGGGAAGGGAAGGGAAGGGAAGGGAAGGGAAGGGAAGGGAAGGGAAGGGAAGGGAAGGGAAGGGAAGGGAAGGGAAGGGAAGGGAAGGGAAGGGAAGGGAAGGGAAGGGAAGGGAAGGGAAGGGAAGGGAAGGGAAGGGAAGGGAAGGGAAGGGAAGGGAAGGGAAGGGAAGGGAAGGGAAGGGAAGGGAAGGGAAGGGAAGGGAAGGGAAGGGAAGGGAAGGGAAGGGAAGGGAAGGGAAGGGAAGGGAAGGGAAGGGAAGGAAAGGAAAGGAAAGGAAAGGAAAGGAAAGGAAAGGAAAGGAAAGGAAAGGAAAGGAAAGGAAAGGAAAGGAAAGGAAAGGAAAGGAAAGGAAAGGAAAGGAAAGGAAAGGAAATCCCTTGATGCCCAGTTCAAGTCTCACTCCACATTATTTTTTGGGACACCTCCAGTGCCCTCCATGCCCAGGGCCTCCATCCCTCACATTCCCTGATCACACCCCAGCCTTCCCCTGCCTGTTCCCTGCTCCCAGCACACGGCATTCCCAGAACCCCTATTAATAAACCATCACCTTTTTCTCATAATTTCATCATTACAAATTTAATTCCCCTCCTAAAACCCTCGCTCTTCGCCCGGCTTTGTTTTGCTCGGCTCATTCCAGCAAAGCCTCTTCTCCAGGATTCCAGCGGGGTTGGCTTCTCCCAGCCTGCAGCTGAGGGGGAACTGTAATTCCTGAGCCAACAACCATCTCACACTCATATGTGCGTAATTTCAAATAAAAATATTGAGCACCCCGTGGCTGCCTACGAAGACGTAGATGAACTGTGAGCCTCATTTGTGCTGTGTGGATGCCCGAAAATCCCTTTTTAATTTGCTCTGTCACAGTTAAATATGATTGCTCAGACAGCACAGAGCATCTTTTACGGCGGGGAGACAAAGAAATCATTTGGATGAAAGAAGTGGGGAAACAAATTTCCAGCCAGATCTCAGCGCAGGCAAAATCCCACTCCCGGTTCATGGTACATAATCAAGGTTTTATTAGTTCTAAATCAGCTCGTATGAATAGAGGGATAACACAACCGCTGGGTAAAAATAGATTTTTAGGGAATTAACAGCGCAAGAACATGTAGCTGCTGAAAGGAGAAGTGCCCAAGGAAGGAAATGAAATCTTACGGAGGTGAAAGCCGTGGGCTGTTGTGATTTGTACCGACAGGAGCTGGAGCTCTCCAGGAGCCCTGCCCGGAGCCAAGGGCACGGCTGGCATGAAGAAGCCTGGAATTCACAGCAGCAGCCATGGCAGGATCGTGCACAGGAGGGGCTGCTCCGCCCTCACCCTGCCCAGGGAGCTGGTCCTGAAACACAAGAGGGTCAGGTTAGGTGGGAGACTGGGAATTCCTGGCTGGGCTGGAATTCCCAGAGCAGCTGTGGCTGCCCCTGGATCCCTGGCAGTGTCCAAGGCCAGGCTGGACATTGGGACAGAGGGAGGTGTCCCTGCCATGGCAGGGGTGGCACTGGGTGGGATTTGAGGTCCTTTCCCACCCAAACCATTCCAGGATTCTCTGGTTCTCCCTCTGTCCCTGTTTCCATCCCGCTGTGACCGTTTTGCTGCAGACTCACCCAATGTCACCGAAATTCAGGCTGGGAGCAATCCAGTTCTCTCTTCCCAGAATCCCACCGGACCACGGCCCCTTTCCCCACAGTTATTTCCCCAGTGACACTTCACCCGATGCCACCAAGGCTGACACAAATCCCTGTCAGTGGGAACCCGGGGTTTGCCATCAGCATTTTCCTTCCTGAGCTCCCAAGAATCTTTGGATTTCGAATTTCCTTGTCACAAATGACATTTTCCCCCAGGTTTTTAGATTCCAGGTGCAGTTTGGCGGTGCAGGAGGTCAGGGGAGAAACACCCAGACGTCGCTCAGATGCAGCACGTGGGGACACGGGGCAGTGGTGGCCTTGGCCGTGGTGGGGAACGGCTGGATTTGATCTCAGAGAGCTTTTCCAGCCTAAGGAATTCCGTGATTCTATAACCCCCAGCAGGAGTAGGTTAGAGTTAGATTTCTGTGTACAATCTGTCTTTAAAATTATATATACATAAAATATAAAAATATAAAATAAATCAAAGTATTTATGTATAAATACAAGAACATATCAGCATAAAGTATATTTATATAAGTATACATTATAAATATACAAATATAAAAATTATAGATACAAATATAAAAATTATAGATGCAAATATAAAAATTATAGATACAAATATAAAAATTATAGATACAAATATAAAAATTATAGATGCAAATATAAAAATTATAGGTACAAATATAAAAATTCTATTTAAAAATATAATATGTAAAAACCTCTATCAATCACACTGAAATGCTGTTCCTGGAAACCGGACCAACAATAATACCAGTTCTTCTCCTCTCCTTATGAAAAAAAGCTCCAAGGTAAAAGTTCTCCAAATTGCAATAATTCCCTGCCAAGGAAGTTAAATTGAAAATTTGAAGCGGCCCCTTGGGCTCTCACACGGGAGAGATCCACGCCTGCCTGGATTGGGCAGGGATTTTGGGGTGGCCGGGTCTGGGATTTCTGCAGAGCACTCTTTGTAAAATCCCCTGGAAAGGCTGTCGGGTTTGCACACGGAGGATCTGCAGCCTCCACTGTCCTGCGGGAGCAGAAGAAGATTCCAATATTTATACCGATAAAAGAGAGCAGCCCCGCATCTGTTTGCTTCTCCAGGCCCTTTCCCATGGGATTGAGGCACCGATCTGTTCCAACCCAGCCGCTGCTCAAAGACAAAATCCCCGAATTTTCACCAGGAAATCCCATTTTTGCATCCCACTTTCGTGATGGCCTGGGCAGTGCTGGGTTGGTCTGGAGCTCCAGGGAGGAGGAAAATGGAGCAAAGGCCTGGAAAGCCCAGTCTGGAAAAGAAACCCTCTGGAAATGGGATGTGACAGGTCAGGGATGCAGAGTGGGGGGGGGGAAAAAATCCTCTTTCCTCAGGGTAGAGGCGATCCCGTGGAATTATCAGGCACTGAGCTGAAAATAAAGCTTAAGGGGGAGTTAATCACAGGGTACGTAATTAACTCGTGGAATTCACTCCTCCACAGAGCACTGGAGGAACCAAACCATGAGGAGCTTCCAAAGGTCTGGACAAATGCAGGAAAAGCAGATCCATTGGTGGGAATTAAAAGACGCCATTGCCTTTGAATTCCCAGTAGCTGGGATGAGATGCTGGAGGAAAAACCTCCGGATTTTTTGGTCCTCTTCAAATTTTCCTGGATTTTATTTTTTTTTTCCCCTGCTCTCTGTGTGAGAACAGGGCCTGTGCAGGATTCCTGCAGGAATATCCCTCAAGGGCCGTTTTCCCACAGGGAGTTGGTGCTGGGATCGCTCTCCAGGGTGGATCATTTTGACAGGGATGGGATCAGGCTTTGAGCAGCACAGGAGCTGCAGGATCCCCATAAATCAGAGCCATGGCTGGGTGTTCCCTATGGAAAGCACAGACCCGTCCCTCCGTCTCCTTTGTAAACAAAACTTGTCCATTTAAAAGAAGGAAATTAATTATTTTCTTCAGCTGATGACTTGGTTCTGTACCTTTGCTTTCCAGCCCAGAGTGAATTTTATTTTTTCTTTTTCCCAGCATTAGGCATGGCAGATTTTTGAGGGGAAATATTCCAAATGCTAAAAAAGAAAAAAAAAATCAGATTCAATTAATTATTCCAGCATGTAAACACAGGATCATTAAAGCTGGAAAAGGTCCCCGAGGCCACAGAGTCCCAGCTGTGCTCGATGTCCCCAGCCCAGAGCTCCGAGTGCCACCTCCAGGAATTCCTTGGACACCTCCAGGGATGGGCACTGCAAACCTCCCTGGGCAGCCCTGCCAATGCTGATGAGTCTGCCCAAATTTAAAGAAGCGCGCTTTTTGGGGGTTTTTTTTGTTTGTTTTATGTTGCTGTCGGTTTGGGGGGGGGGTTGTTTTTGTTTTTTTGTTTGTTTGGGTTTTTTTGTTGTTGTTGTTTGTTTGTTGTATGTGGGCATTTTTTGGTTTTGTTTGTTTGTTTGTTTGGGTTTTTTGGTTTTTTTGGGGTTTTTTTTGGTGGGTTTTTTGTTTTGTTTTGGTGGGGTTTTTTTTGGGTTTTTTTGGTTTTTTTTTTTTTTTTGTTTTTTTTTTTTTTTTTTTTTTTTGCTTTTGTTTCTGTTTTTATTTTGGGGGTTTTTTTTGTTTTTTTGCTTTTTTTTCCCCCCCCAGGTGTGCTCATATTTTCACTTAATAAATGGAATTATGGTGGGGTTTTTTGTGTGTTTGTTTTTTTGTTTGTTTGTGGTTTTTTGTTTGCTTTTGTTTCTGTTTTGCTTTTGGTTTTGGTGGGGTTTTTTTTCCCCCCAGGCACGCTCATATTTTCAGTTAATAAATGGAATTATGGTGGGGTTTTTTGTGTGTTTGTTTGTTTGTTTGTGGTTTTTTGTTTGCTTTTGTTTCTGTTTTTGTTTTGGTTTTGGGTTTTTTTTCCCCCCCAGGCACGCTCATATTTTCACTTAATAAATGGAATTATGGTGGAGTTTTTTGTGTGTTTTTTTGTTTGTTTGTGGGTTTTTTGTTTGCTTTTGTTTCTGTTTTGGTTTTGGTTTTTTGGGGTTTTTTTTCCCCCCCAGGCACGCTCATATTTTCACTTAATAAATGGAATTATGGTGGAGTTTTTTGTGCGTTTTGTTTGTTTGTTTGTTTGTGGTATTTTGTTTGCTTTTGTTTCTGTTTTTTGTTTTTGTTTTGGGTTTTTTTTCCCCCCCAGGCACGCTCATATTTTCACTTAATAAATGGAATTATGGTGGGGTTTTTTGTGGGGTTTTTTGTTTGTTTGTTTGTTTGTGGTTTTTTGTTTGCTTTTGTTTCTGTTTTTTGTTTTTGTTTTGGGGTTTTTTTCCCCCCCAGGTACGCTCATATTTTCACTTAATAAATGGAATTATGGTGGGAGTTTCTGTGTGTTTTTTTTGTTTGTGGGGTTTTTTGTTTGTTTGTGTTTTTTTGTTTGCTTTTGTTTCTGTTTCTGTTTTTGTTTTGTTTTGTTTTGTTTTGTTTTCCCCAGGCACGCTCATATTTTCAGTTAATAAATGGAATTATGTGGGGGCAAAGGCAAATTGCACGGAGTTCTCAGGGATCCACATCAGCTGGTGACGGACAATTCACTTCCCCCCCCGAGCCAACGCGGTGCCTGAACTTTTAGGAGCAGATGGAGCACAAATAACATTAAGAGCAGGGAATTTTCCTAACCCAGGGCGATTGTTCGGTCACAGAAATCCTGTGACAAGCCGGGCCCGGCTCAGACCGGTGGAAATCAGGTGGAGACGCAGAACTTTGATTTCCACCTCGGCGCTGGGATGCGCTAATTGTGCCCTCTGGGAGCTGAGCGCCTTCATCCTCACATGAAATAATTCCTGGCCGTTCCGAGCGCAGCCTTTACGTCTGAAGTAAACATATGTTGATGGGTTATTTCTGGGATAATGCACCATCTGCTGTTTGACAACGCGTTCCTCCTCGCAGCGCGGTGATTAGTGACGGGTGAAAGGGAACAAACGTTTCCTGTGAAATTCTCCTCGCCCGCAGACAGCTCGGGAAGGCTGGAATCAGGGAATATTAATCTTCCGAAAAGGATCAAGAGGTTGTTTAATCCGGCCCGTGGCAGGGAGGCAGGAGCACCCTGACGGATGATTTTACCCTTCTCTCTCAAACACACCCGGGAGGACGCACCAGAGCGCCCCAAGCACGCTCCTGGCCCCAAAATCTGAGAAGATTTATCTGTTCTGAACAATTAATGTTGGAAAATAAATCAGCTTCTTTTTTTTTTTTCTCCCCCCAGATTATTTTATTAAAATATTACTACAGTGAACATCAGCTGGGAGAGGAAAATTTTGTTAAACCTCCTCAAGCCCTGCTCTGAGCCCTCACCTGGGCTTGGACACTCCACAAAGTCCTCTTCACCCTCCTGGTGTATGGGACATATTCCTAAAATGGAATCCCCTGAAATTGGGAGGGTTATTTGACATCATTTCGGGGATTTATTTTTATATAATTTTGGGGTTTTATTTTGATATAATTTCGGGGTTCTATTTTGACATAATTTGGGGGTTTTATTTTGACATAATTTCATCCCTCAGTGTTACCCAGAGCAGCTGTGGCTGCCCCTGGATCCCTGGCAGTGCCCAAGGCCAGGATGGACATTGGGACAGTGGGAGCTGTCCCTGCCATGGCAGGGGTGGCACTGGGTGGGATTTAATGCCCCTTCCAATCCAAACCATTCCACGATTTTATGTGAAGCCCACAGTGGCTGGAAAAACTCACCCTGAGGAAACTCAGACTCCCCACATCATCTTCCCATCTCTCTGGAAGCTGTGATGGAAAAAGCTGCTCCAGGAGGAGCGCTGGAAGAGCTATCAGGTTTTTCTTTTTTTTTTTTTTTACAAGTCAAGCTGTTGGAACATTATTTCAGATTAATCTGATGCCTGATTTGGGCAAAATCGAATCATTCTGTGAAAGGGAAGGAAGATTAAATCATAACTGCAAGAAACGTTCCAAAACCCCATTCAAACTGTAAAGAATCAGTGATTTAATTTCAAAAGCACACGAGCCCAGGATCACCAGCACCTGTCTGGAAAGCAAAGGATGGTTTTGAAAGCATTAGGTAAATAATCACTTCTGTTTTCACTGGAATAAGTCACAGACAATTCTGCCCCAGCGGGAAATGCTGGAGCCTTCAGAGCAGAGTGAGAAAACGGGAGATAAAACACCCCAAACCTTCACAAAGACACGGCCCAGCACGTCGGTAGATGATGAAAAGTGGAGTGAAAACCTCCACCAGCCCTGCTGGGGAACACTCTCCTCATTTTTCAGTTTCAAAACCACCTGAGCAGCGCCTCAAATCCCCCCTCCTCCTCCATCCTGGGGCGGATCAGGAATCAAGCGGGAAGGGCCATGGACGGTGAGCACGGGATGGGATAAAAGTGTTTCTCTGTGCCCAGCTCGGGGCTTTCAGCACGGGAAAGGGGAATTCAAAATGTTGGGAGCACGTGGCAGCCCTGCTGCTCTCCTGAGGATGGAGAGCGGGTCCTCATTCCCAGCTGGAGCTGTGGGAATCCAGAGCAGATCCATTTCTGCCCCCTTCTTCATGGAAATGGGCTGATGGCTTGGGAAGGCTGAGCTGGAGCAGAGATGGGACACAGCTGGAGAATAAAGCAGAGGTTTATTGAACGGCCTTTAGGGTACACCTTGGACAGGACAAGAGCCTGGGCAGGGACACAGCCAAGGTGGAACCAAAATGAGCACAAAATGGACACAGAATGGACACAGAATGGACACAAAATGGGCACAAAATGGACACAAAATGGACACAGAATGGGCACAAAATGGACAAAAAATGGACACAAAATGGACACAAAATGGACACAGAATGGGCACAGAATGGACAAACGATCACCAGCTCTCCCACTTTGATCAGTTCTGGTCCATTTGCACATTGGGGTTGAATTGTCCAGTTCCAGCTCCAGGTTCTCCAGTCCCATCCTTCTTGTTCCTCCCTCCAGCCACCGCTGTTTGTGCTTTTGGGCTGAACACTTGTCCCAGGTGTCCTTGGTGTGCAGCAGGAACAGGATTTGTTTTGTGTCCCTGCACAGGGGAGATGGAACTTGAGGCATCATCAGGAGGCCGAGGAATCACGGAGACATTTCGCTTGGAATGAGCCATAAACTACCCAGGAAAAGAACAGAACTCGGGGAGTGTGTCACGGCAAAATCAGGAGCAAAGTGCATCAAGGCTTTATACATTCCACGAGTGAGCAGAGCATCCATTAATTAATCCCTAAAGGTTCCCGGGAGTTACAAAGATGACTGTGTAAAGTGTTAGTAACTCCTCAGTTATTGTTTTCCTCGGTTCATTTGTTGCCACCACACATAAACGTTCTGATTGAACACTTAATGACCACAAAATACCTGAGCAGCGCTTTTCCCCTAATGATGACGCTTCCCATGCTCCTTATGGCCGTCAGCCTGGAGCCGGAAAAGGCTGGAGTAATCCCATTATCTATTGCAGCCATTTAGCTGTAGAAATGGAGCATGAAATAAACACTTGACATCACTAGCCCCGGCACAGCAGGAGCTGTGATCACCCCAAATCCGCCTTAACCTGGGGCACACCTCCTAACAACCCCCTGAGGCAGCCGGGATCCGCCCTGGCACTGCCACGGGTGCTCCTGGAAAAGGCTTTGGGAGCAAAGAGGCTGAATTTCACTCCATGTGCACTGCCCTGCTTCCCCTCTGCTGCCCTTCCCCAGGGGACAGGGACAGGAGGAGCGGGAACGGCCTCAGGCTGCTCCAGGGGAGGCTCATCGGGAAAATTCCTTCCCAAAAGGTTTGTCCAGCCCTGGCACAGCTGCCCAGAGCAGGCCTGGGGTCCCCATCCCAGGAGAGATTTAAATCCCTGTGGTTGTGACGCTTTGGGAACACAAGGTCAGCGCGGCCCTGGCTGTGCTGGAAATGGTTGGGCTCGATGGGATTTTCCAGCCTGAACAATTCCATGATTTTTTATTTATTCCACAGTGTCGGGGGCTCCTTTTCAGGAGTTTAAATTCCCCGGCATTCAGGTGGTTTTAGAGTCCTGGCCCTCTGCAAAGCTCTGTGCCAAACGCAGGAAAAGACGGAGTCTTCAAGGTTACATGCTTCGTTTATCAGTTCTTATCTTACAATTTTCTCAGTGTCCAAAAGATGTTTGCTGCGGCTCGGACATCTGGTGACTCCTCCTGTCTCTGGGCTGTCCTTATCTTTTATACTAATTGTTACGTATTCTTTATTTACTATTTATTACCAATGTCTATCACTATCACTAAAAAGTTCATCTTTACTCTGACCCAATCCTCAGTGACTACTTTGTGCCAACGTCACTGCTGAAATGGAGTGAGGGAACAAGAAGGAAGAAGAAAGAGACAACGCCCCAAATTCTCCATCTTGCCCCATTCACTTCAATGCCAAAAATCCCAAACTCACTGTTTTTCACCCCGTGATATACTAAACTACATTTTCCACACTCTTGTGGCCTGCAATGCTTCCCGCAGTGCAAGAAGCCTCTCCCATGGACTGAAATCAAATCCAGTGTCTCTCTGAGCTCTGGGCTCTGGGCTGGGGTCCCAGACCCCCCTGTCCAGGTCTCTGACCCTCCAGGGCAACCAAAGGAATGCCCTGGACTCCAACACCACAGAGTTGTGATCTTGTTCCAAGCCTGTCAGGAACCAGACCTTCCCCAGCGCCGTGCTTTAGGTGGGAGCCCAGGTTCGGGTGCTCGGATTAGACCTTGGCTATTAAATCGTCACCTCTTCCCCCAAACCCCCCTGGGCTGGGTTCAGCCCTCAGCACCAGACACATCCATCAAATCCACGGGTGGATGTGAGGAACAAGGGCCACTTTGGGAGGAACACCCCGTCCCAGACAGCGGCTCCAGCTCCCGAAACAATTCCGTGCCAAACCATGGAAAATGCACCTCCTCTTCCTGTGTTCCTTCCATCCCTGTCCCTGCCAGGGCAGAAAATGCTCAAAAAAGTGTTTAGAACCCATTCTCATCCCCTGCAGGCTCTGCCCTCGTCCCCAAAAACCAAGGCTGGCGTGTCCCATGCTGTCCTAGGTTACAATGTAAAATCTGCCCAAAGTTGTATTCTATCACCATCTACATGAAATGTTGAAACTAAGTTGTGCACTGTTTCTCTTGCCCCCTCCCTCCAGACTCTCTTCTGTTCATGGCCCATCAATGCCTTCCTGTATGACTCATAGATAACCCCCTCCAGTAGCTGTCTCTGTTTAATGGGCAATCAAGGACCCATTACAAAACTGATAAAATGATATCAGTCCATTGTGAGACGCTCCGGCCAGGGGGAGGAGCCAAGCATTCCCACCTGGATATAATCCGGGATTTGGGACAGCACAGGCAGCCTTACCCACTGGATTCCCAGAGGACAAGAGCTACCAGACCTTTCTGCAGGAACACTGCTTCAACAAAACCACTTCATCTGGACTGCTACCACCACGGTTTCAGGTTGTATTCTGACTCTGTCACTGATCTTTTGTACCATTGCGTGTGTTTTATTTTATTTTACTTTTTTTTCCCTCTCCTATTAAATTGTTTTTTTTCTGACTTGGAGTCTCTTGCTGGTTTTGCCTTCAAGCCAGCACACATGCCAAACTAAACCGGAGCTGTATCCAGCAATGGAAGGGCAGCATTCCATGGAATTGCCCCCTCTGGAGTGGAAGGGACCAGGCTTTACCGGCTGGGCAAGGATGGCAGTGCCGGGGTGACCCCAAGGGGAACTTTTCTCCCTAAATGCTGAAGTGTCTCACCAGAAGGAAGGCGCAGGCCCGAGACTTGCGTATTTTACCACCTGGGTGTTCCGTTCCAATTAAAAATTCCTCCAAGAAAATTAATAATTACTCCTGAAACAGGCAGGAGGCATCTCCCAAGGGAGGGGATGGAGCGGGGTGGGATCCTGGCAGCAGCAACCCCAAAGACAGCCCAGGTTATCCAAAACGTTACACGGCGAGGCATCAGCAGAAATTGCCATAACCTCCCGAGTTTTCTGCTTCCCAGCACAGAATAAAGGATCTTCCAGGCCTGCCTGGGATATCCCACCTGTTTCCAGGAATTCCCTGGCTGCTGGCAAGCTGTGAACGAGAGCAGGATCTCGTTAGCGATGTGCTTCACCCCATGGGTGCCCAAGGGAGCGCAGAGGAAAACAGAGCCAGGGGAAGCGGGGATTAAGCGCGAGGGTTTTGGGGTGAATCCCTCAGTGTGGTTCCAGCCCAGCCCAACCCTGCGCAGCCCCAGTGCCCCCCACCTCAGAGCACAAGGCAAGGAAGGAAAGGGTAAATGATATTATTCTGCATTTTTAAAGCGGAACTGTGCACGAGGAAGCAGAGGAACGAGCGGAGCCCAGCTCCTGGCAAACCACAATAAGCTGTGGAGGACATTTAGTGGTGATTTCCCTTCTGAAGGGAAAACAACATTAGAGATCTGCAGGGCCTGAGATTTGCATCTTTCCCTTCCTCCTCTCCACTCCCCCTAAATCTTTTATGGGGATCATTAAAGAACGTTGAGCACTACCGGAGTCATCACAAATAAACTTCTGCCAGTTACCCAGTGCCTGGGGCACCGCAGGGACTCGGAGAGATCCATCAGAGTCCTGGCGCACAGCAAAGCTGCTCCGGGGAGGGCAGGGCTGGGAGCACAGCCGGGCTGAGGGAGGAATTCAGCCTCTCCCTCCGAAAATCCAACCTTCTCCCTGCTGTGCTCCCGGCCCACGCCTCAGCCCCATCAGCTCCTTCTCAATTACTGCATAAAAAAAAACTAATTGGAGCTCAGTGCCCAGTGGAGGGAGGAAACACAGAACCCTGGGATGGTTTGGGTTGGGAAGGGATCTTAAATCCCATCCAGCCCCACCCCTGCCATGGGCAGGGACATCTCCCGCCGTCCCAGGCTGCTCCAAGCCCATCCAGCCTGACTCTCCTGACCTGGGCTGCACTCGGAGCACGGGATCCTTGCAGGAGGAGTCTGGGGCCACCACAGGCTGCTGTAATCCCCGTTTGCTCTGTTGGATCCTCCCAAAGCCAGGCTGGCTCCGATGAGCTCTGCCCCAGCTGAGTGGGGGAAGCAGCGCCGGGATTTATCCAAACCCTGGCAAACAAATCTTCATTAACCGCTGAAAGCTGCGCTCGGAACATCCCGTTCTGTCAAGGGCTGGGCGCTGTCTAACGAAGAGAAATGAGGCGGCCAGGGCAGTCAGAGCTGGGGCTGAGTGACTTCCTTCCCTGGGCACTCGTTCCCTCCTCCCACCTCACCAATCTGTGCTCTCAGGCTCCTCTCAGTGTTCCATGGCCGGTGTGGTGGAATCATGGAATATTCCGAGCTGGAAGGGATTCACAGGGATCATCCCAGCCCCTGGCGCTGCACAGATCCCAACAATCCCACCCTGGGCATCCCTGGAGTGGTGTCCAAGCTCTCCTGGAGCTCTGGCAGCCTCGGGATTGTCACCATTCCCTGGGCAGTGCCAGCACCCTCTGGGGGAAGAACCCTCTCCTAAGAAAAGATCCTCCCAGAACTCTGTCCAAAGGTGATCCAGGCCGTGCCCACCAGCCCCAGGAGCTTTGTGCCGTTCCCATAAATCCACTGCTGCATCCTCCTCGTGCCCAGAGAGTGCTCGGGGCAGTTTGGACCCCTGGCTCAGCTCCCGAGGGTGTGGAAACCACGAGTTTGTAGCCAGCTTAGCATCCATCATCCAGAATAAAGAAAAACTCACGGCATTATCTTTGCCTCATTTTCGATGCAGTCGACAAGAGCGATTTCACTGCTCCGGGCCAAGCAAACTACACACGACACAGGATTGCAGATAAAATACTGAGCTGCATTCAAAATTCACTTTCGGTTTTTAATGCGTCTGAGCTTGAGCTGGCAATTCACGGGGAGAGGAATAATAGAGCTGAGCACCACGGCTGGATGTGCAGAGCCTGAAGGGGAAACGGCTCCTTGCAGCTGCTCCTGCTCCCTCTGCTTCCCGTGGAGCACAGGAGGGCTGGAGCCCCTCCAGAGCCGGGCTGGGAGAGCTGGGAATGTTCACCAGGAGAGGAGCAGGATCCAGGGAGAGCTCAGAGCCCCTGGCAGGGCCTGAAGGAGCTCCAGGAGAGCTGGAGAGGGGCTGGGGACAAGGGATGGAGGGACAGGACACAGGGAATGGCTCCCACTGCCAGAGGGCAGGGATGGATGGGAGATTGGGAATTGGGAATTCCTGGCTGAGCTGGAATTCCCAGAGCAGCTGTGGCTGTCCCTGGATCCCTGGCAGTGCCCAAGGCCAGGTTGGACATTGGCACAGTGGGAGGTGTCCCTGCCACGGCTGGGGTGGCACTGGGTGGGGTTTGAGGTCCATTTAACCCAAACCAGTCTGGGATGATGATTCTGTGATGGGAACCCTGTGTGCACAGGGGGGTACAACAACCCCACCCCCATGGAGAGACGCAGTCAGAAGCAGAATTTTTGGTTTAAAATATTTGGGTTATTGGAGCTCAGGCCAGTTTGGGATGTTTCTTCATGGAGAAGATGAACTGGTTCTTCCCCAAAAGATTTGGATTGGAAGGAATTTAAAATCCCATTTAACTCCACCCTCTGCCACAGCAGGGACACCTTCCACTGTCCCAGGCTGCTCCAACCCCAATGTCCGACCTCGGAGCACTGCCAGGGCTGGAATAACACTGGAATGGTGGAGCATCCACGGCATCACCACGGCTGGGAGGATCGTCCAGGCTGTCCCCAGCGAGCGGCTCCGAGCTGGGATCGGAGCAGCCTCCCTTCCCTGCACACAGCCAGCCCCGTGCCAGCCCTCTGATGAAGCTTCTCATTTTTTTTAATTGAACTGTTTCTCATGCCTGCTCACATACCTCTTCCAGAGCCCTGATATTTATCTAACATATTGAAAAATTATTTTAATTTTCAGGATTTCTTTTTTTCCCCCCACCCCTCTCTCCCTCCCTCCCAGGCAACCTGGCAGAGATAACAAAGCCATGAACAAGCCTCATTCATTTCATGCGTTTCTGAACATCATGGCAACCGCTGTCAGAGAATTTAATCACGTTGCTTTCATAACATTTGTTTTGCACATTTCCGCGGAGCGTGGCCGTGGCAAACGTGACTGGCCTGAGGTTCGTGTGCAGGAGACGGACCCAGAACTTCATCCCAGGGTGTTCCTGGCAGGAGCTGCAGGGATGAAAAGCGGGATGTGAATGGGGAGCGCTCACTGCACCCTCCTCCTGCTCTGCCCTGCGCTTCGTTCAAAGCTTCCTGGAGCTAAAGAGGTCGGAATCTGCTTTTCCTGCTGGTGTGGGGAGAAGGGGAGTGAATCTCAACAGTGTCATGGAATTATGGAATGGTTTGGGTTAGAGGGACCTGAAATGTCCTCTAATCCCACCCCTGCCATGGCAGGGACACCTCCCACCGTCCCAGGCTGCTCCAAGCCCAGTGTCCAGCCTGGCCTTGGGCACTGCCAGGGATCCAGGGGCAGCCACAGCAAATCTGGGAATCCCAGCCCAGCCAGGAATTCCCAATTCCCTGCATCCCACCCATCCCTGCCATTCCCTGTGTGCTGTCACCCTGGCCCCGGTGAGCAGAGTCTCCCTGCTCCTGTGAGATAAAACTCCTGGTGGAGCTCTGGTGTCAGACGTGAACCTGCCCAGGGGTCACCACCAGCTTCACCCACCTGCAGCCAGCAGATAACAGCAAGGGAAGCGTTCTGTGCCTGCAGCTCTCCCTGCTCACTGATTAATTCCGTCTCCAGGAGCCCCTTGGAGCAGCCACCAGGACGTGCAGGTACCACTCCTAACTCCCAGAGCGCTCTCCCTTCCAGGCAATCCATTTGCGTTTGACATTTCCGAGTTCTCCGGCTCCGTAAAATGCCCTTCTGACTGGTTTCATGTAAATCAAATTGCTTCAGATTTCTGCCTTCAGATTAGAACTGATCGCATTAAACCACAAGATGCTCTTGGCCACAGCGAGGCTAAAAATGAGATTTTGTGCGGTTGTCCTTTTTCGTTAAATTTTTTGGGGTTTTTTTTATTCTTGTTCTTGTTTTTTTGTTTGTTTGGTTTTTTTTGGGGGGGGGGTTGTGGTTCTTGTTTGTTTGTTTTTGTGGTGTTTGTTTTTTGGGGGTTTTTTTTTTGTTTGGTTGGTTGGGGGGGGGGGTTGTTTGTTTGGTGGTTTTTTGGGGTTTTTTTGGGTTTTTTGTTGTTTCTGTTTTGTTTGTTTGTTTGGGTTTTTTGTTTGTTTTTGTTGGGGGGTTTTGGGTGGTTGTTTTTTGTTGTTTTTTTTTTTTTTGTGAACAGACAAATCTGTCGTTCCCAAATCATTTGTCCGTGTGGTGTTCTGGTGAGATCCAGCTTGGAATGTGGCATCCAGCTCCAGACAAACCTGCTGGAGAGGCTCCAGAGGAATCCATGGAGCTGCTGCAGAGCTGGAGCCAGGCTGGGCGAGCTGGGAATGTTCCCCTGGAGAGGAGAAGGCTCCAGGGAGAGCTGAGGGTACCTGAAGGGGCTCCAGGAGAGCTGGAGAGGGGCTGGGGACAAGGGATGGAGGGACAGGACACAGGGAATGGCTTCAGATTGGAAAAGGGGAGGTTTGGGTGGGAGATTGGGAACTGGGAATTCCTGGCTGGGCTGGAATTCCCAGAGCAGCTGTGGCTGCCCCTGGATCCCTGGCAGTGCCCAAGGCCAGGATGGACATTGGGACAGTGGGAGGTGTCCCTGCCATGGCAGGGGTGGCACTGGGTGGGATTTGAGGTCCATTCCCACCCAGAGCGTTCCAGGATTCTCTCCTGTGTTTTCACAGGGTGCCTCCCCTGCCCTGCTCCGTGCTGAGGCTGCTGCATCCCCAGGGATGTTCCCTGGGAAGGGCTCTGGGAGCCGCAGCTGTGGGGACGAGGCAAATCCTGAGCTGACCCCTCGGGGGGGGGAAACTGCTTTGGTCAGGCCCAGGAACACCTGGAACCTTTCCAGTGATCCAGGGATCACCCAGTGCCTGCGCCTGGAGCGGGTCCCCAGGCCCAGTGACACCGGTCCAGCCCCTGGCTGCCCCCGTTCCCCCCACGCTGCTCCAGTCCAGGCTGCCCCAGCTGCTTTGTGGTTGCTGTTGCTTCCTTTAATTACGCAGGAAAACATCTCCCTGAGCTGCAGGTAATTGGAGGAGCAGCCTGGGCGCTCGGGAACTTGGGGGAAATAAATGCGGGAGGCTAAATTAGATCCAGCATTTTTAAGTTGCAGAAGTGCAAAGGCAAAAAAATAGAAATCAAGCCCAGCAGCAGCAGCAACAAATATTCCCAGAGAGCCCTGTTTGCTGGAGGCAGAGAGGGAGGAGGGAAGCTGGAGGAGCACCAGGGAATTCTGGATTCACAGCTTCCAGCCAGGTCAGAGCCAGACCCCGAAATCCAGGATCTCCAGTGCCTGGGGACATTACAGCCACAGCTCCAGGCCCTCCTGCCCTCCGGACAAATTTGGGAATTGAAGCAGTTCTTTGGATGGGTTTGAGCCCCAGGAATGCCTGGATGTGGCACCGGGAGCTCTGGGATGGGGACAAGGTGGGCATCGGGCACGGCTGGGACTTGGTGACCCTGGAGGGATCTTCCAGCCTCAGGGATCCCGGGATTCTGCCCTGGTGCCTCCTCTCTGGCAGCTCCTGGGGAGGATTCCAGGCAGATGCTGCTCCAGCGGGTTTGCCATGGAGAGCTGGGATTCCAGGGGGACTTTGGAGCCTCTCCCCTGGGGCAGGAGCAGCTGTGGGACACTGGGGCTGCTCCTGGCTCCTCCTTAGCAGCCAGTGTCTTCAATCTGGGATCCAGGCCATGGATCTGCTCCACAGTCTGGGATCCATGCCAGGGATCTGCTCCATCCATCCAGGATCCAGGCCATGGATCTGCTCCATCCATCCAGGATCCATGTCATGGATCTGCTCCATCAATCTGGGATCCAGGACATGGATCTGCTCCATCCATCCAGGGTACAGGCTGTGGATCTTTTCCATCAATCTGGGATCCATCCCATGGATCTACTCCATCAGTTTGGGATCCATCCCATAGATCTGCTCCATCAATCTGGGATCCACACCATGGATCTGCTCCATCCATCCAGGATCCATGTCATGGATCTGCTCCATCTATCCAGGATCCATGTCATGGATCTGTTCCATCCATCCAGGATCCATGTCATGGATCTAATCCATCAGTCTGGGATCCATGCCATGGATCTGCTCCATCCATCCAGGATCCAGGCCATGGATCTGCTCCATCAGTCTGGGATCCAGGCCATGGATCTGCTCCATCAGTTTGGGATCCAGGCCATGGATCTGCTCCATCCATCCAGGATCCAGGCCATGGATCTGCTCCATCAGTCTGGGATCCAGGCCATGGATCTGCTCCATCAGTCTGGGATCCAGGCCATGGATCTGCTCCATCAGTTTGGGATCCAGGCCATGGATCTGCTCCATCAGTCTGGGATCCAGGCCATGGATCTGCTCCATCAGTTTGGGATCCAGGACATGGATCTGCTCCATCCATCCAGGATCTCCCTCCCTGGGGCAGACTGAGCTGTGCCAGCCTCTGCTCAGCCCCGGGCAGATCCCACAGCGTGCCCTGAGCCAGGAGAGGCAGCAGCTGGGCTCCGGGTGAGATTCCTGCGTGCCTGCCCTTCCCAGGGCCATTCCAGCCAGGAGGAACAGTGCAGTGTGGTAACAGGGACCAGCTGGAACCTTCTGCAGAGGAGCAGCAGAGCCGTGCAGAGCTGGGTGAATGTGCTCGGATGGATTATACAATATTATAATCACACGCAACGAGTACTTTTACTTTCTTTTATGAGTATTTTGGGGGGGAAAGGAAACCCTGAACGCTGACTGTGAGTGTTGAATCTCAGTCCTGGAGGGCTGAGACCCCCGTGGGGCTCGGGGCAGAGTGCCCTTCCTCACAGGGACACCCCCGATCCATGTGGGGCTGTCGGGGGCACAGGCCAGGCACAGGGGAGCTGCTGGGCTTCGTTTAAAACATTTCATTGTGAGGCTGAACTCACAGAGTCCGGCCTGAGTCCCTTTGTCAAAGATCACAAAGGGTTTTCCTCCCTTCATCAGGCTCTTGCAGCAGCACGGTTTAATTATTATTTTTAATTATTCCCGTGGCTGCTTTCCCTGCAGGCAAAGAGAATCCCAGGATGGAGGGACCTGAAATCCCACCCAGTGCCACCCCTGGAGGGACAGGGACACCTCCCACTGTCCCAATGCCCAACCTGGCCTTGGGCACTGCCAGGGATCCAGGGGCAGCCACAGCTGCTCTGGGAATTCCAGCCCCTCCCAGACACAAATTCCTTCCCAATATCCCACCCAAATCTCCCTTCTTTCAACTTAAAACCCATTCCCCCTCTCCTGTCACTGCTTTCCTGTTGGAGTCCAGGGCGTTCCTTTGGCTGCCCTGGAGGGTCAGAGACCTGGGCAGGGGGGTCTGGGACCCCAGCCCAGAGCCCAGAGCTCAGAGAGACACTGGATTTGATTTCAGTCCATGGGAGAGGCTTCTTGCACTGCAGGAAGCATTGCAGGCCACAAGAGTGTGAAAAATGTAGTTTAGAATATCACGGGGTGAAAAAACAGTGGGTTTGGGATTTTTGGCATTGAAGTGAATGGGGCAAGATGGAGAATTTGGGGCGTTGTCTCCTTCTTCTTCCTTCTTCTTCCCTCACTCCATTTCTGCAGTGACGTTGGCACAAAGTAGTCAGTGAGGATTGGGTCAGAGTAAAGATGACCTTTTTAGTGATAGTGATAGACATGGGTAATAAATAGTAAATAAAGAATACGTAGCAATTAGTATAAAAGATAAGGACAGCCCAGAGACAGGAGGAGTCACCAGATGTCCGAGCCGCGGCAAACATCTTTTGGACACTGAGAAAATTGTAAGATAAGAACTAATAAACGAAGCATGTAACCTTGAAGACTCCGTCTTTTCCTGCGTTTGGCACAGAGCTTTGCAGAGGGCTAGGACTCTAAAACCACCTGAATGCCAGGGAATTTAAACTCCTGAAAAGGAGCCCCCGACACTTTCCCTGACAGAAATTCCCTCTCCAGCCACGGCAAGATGCTTCCACGACTTCCAAACCCACCAAGAACCTTTGATTCCCGAGCTGAGCCAGGAAGAACCCTCAAGAAGAGCAGACAGAATGCTTTTGTTCTCCTTTCCTGCAGGTTTCCCCCAGAACAGACAGAAGCAGTGACACTGATTACTTGTTGCATCATTAATATTTAACAGCTTGCCATCATAAAATATTTAAACTCAAATATATTGATTTTTAGCGCGTTAATACGGCGGCAGCACAAACAGGATTAGCGAGGTCTCATATGCAGAACTTTAATTAAATCCATAAACCACACTTTTTTAATAAGCTCTCACACCAAACTCGACTTCAGATAAAAGCTTTAAAATGGGCAGGGAGGCTCTGCAGGACCCAGGGAGGTTTTTGGGACCGGAGCATGTCCCACGCTCCCTGAAGGGAATTCCTGCCTTTCCTGAGAGCCTCAGCTGGCATTTTCACCTGCTCCGAGCAACCTCAACGTTTTCTCAAAGAAAGAAACAAGAGTTTATTGACAAATAATGACGGTTTGGCTGGGGGTGGAAGGAGATGAGCTCTAAGGTGCTTCCAACCCAAACCAGTCTGGGATTTTACGGTTCCTCAGCACAAGGAATGGGTCTGGAGAGCTGGGAACATGCTCAGGGATCACATTCCATGGCCCAGGCCAAGGCAGGGTGTTGCATGGGATCACCTGCCAGGGCCTCTGGGGGATTTATCCCCCACCACCACCAGGGAGAACCCAGCTCCCATCCCACCATTGCTCTGGCAGTGGAAATTCCCATTTTTTACCTTTCTTGGAAGTGTTTCTGTGCTGCTCCCATCAGTGGAGCAGCAGGCAGGGGGTGGCTGCAGCCACACTCAAATTAAATCATGAAGCTTTGCAGGGCATAAAGGCATTTCTAGCACCCATCCCTTCCAGCACCCATCCTCCCTGCAGGGATCTCTGCTGTTCCTGGCCCATCCAGGCTCACTGCAGGGCTGGGACAATTCCATCATCCCTCGGGAGATGCTGCAGCCAGGGGAGGAGCCCGGCATTCCCAGCTGGATCACACCTGGCACTGGGAACAGCAGCACAGCCCGTGTGCACGGGATTGCCAGAGGAACCCCGGAGCCATCCCAGCACCACGGGAGCTGCAGAGGAAAACTGCACCCTGCTGCAGGATGGCTGCTGCCAGAACCACATCTGTCACTGCAGGAGGCTGGGCTGGGCTGGGACCAACACCCTGAGCAGCAGCGTGTCAGCCTGCGCCCTGACCATCCACGGGTTTGGTTGTGCTACTGCATTTGTATTTTTGATATTCCCAGTAAAGAACTGTTATTCCTATCCCTGTATCTCTGCCTGAGAGCCCCTCAATTTCAAAATTATAATCATTCAGAGGGAGGGGGTTTACATTCTCCATCCCAAGGGAGGCCCTGGATTTCCCTGGCACACACCTGTCTGTCCAAACCAGGACATCCCCTCATGAGAGAGCTGAGTTTATTTAAGAACATCGTCCTGGAAAGTCAGGGAATGCCCAGGAAGGAGCCGTTTGTTTGCCATCAAATCCTGAATCCAGATCCAGCCAATCTCCCTCCCTGTCCTGCCCCCTCTCAGGGAGCACCTGGAGGGGGGATTCCTGCCTGGGAATGTGGCTGGGTGCTGATGCTCCCCGAGTTTCGGGAGAAGGAACTGCCCAGCCAGTCCCCACCAGCCTTTGGAGCCTTTCCCACTGATCACTGTTATCCCTGTTTTTAAAACCTCCCTCCTGAGCATTGCCAGGGCTTTTTACAAAAGGGTGGATCCAGGTGGGAATCGGGCTGTGCTCCCATGGAACAAAGGACAGGACAAGAGGGAAAAGCCTCAAGTTTCCCCAGGGGGTGTCTGTATGGGATACTGGGAATTTTTCTCCTTGGAAACATTGTCCAGTCCATGATGGGTGAGGTGAACCCCACCCTCAAATCCCTGAATTCCTGCCTCACTTCTCACCAGCGCTATTCCAGAAACACCATTTCTACATTTCAGTTGGCGTTTTCCAGGATTTTTTTTTTTTTTTCCTAATAAAACAAAACAACGAGGGGCAGGGAATGACCTTTTCAGGTTTTAGATGTTCTGGAAAGGGAAAAAAAACCCCCAAAACCAAAAAACCCCGAAAAAAACCCAAACCAAAACAAAAAAACCCCAACTAAGTGATTCTGTTTTAAAAGCCATTAAAATGTTCCAATGGAGGAAGCTCAGGGATCCGTAATTATTACCAGTGGCAGGGGTTATTTTTCCTGCTCTTGTTAGAACCTTCCTCACAACTATCAGCCTCCTTCCTGCCAAACGAGATCCTCTGCCGTGGCCTTCAGGGTCTGCTGCGAGGAGAATCAAATCCTTGCAATGCTAAGGGGAGCCCAGGCCCGAATTCCTGAGGGGCACAGGCCCCCCTCCAGCGCTGGGAGCACTGGGAGCCCCAGCCAGGAGGGTGGAGGGGCTCAGCCGGCGGGACCCCGACCACCCAGCACCACCCCACATGGGGATTTCAGGGTTTTCCCGTGGTTTTCATGCTTTTTCCCACGGTTTTCCTCCAGGATATCAGGAATACCCACTGGACTCTGAGCCAGCAGCTCCACTGGGAGCATTGCCAGGGGAGCCCTGCCTGGCTGACCCTGCTGGTGACCACTGCAAATCCCAATCCCTGCTGCAGCCAGCCCTGTGCAGCTCCTGCCAGCACTGGGAGAGCAAATCCCAAATAACCTCTTCCCTCTTCCCTCTTCCCTCTTCCTTCTTCCCTCTTCCTTCTTCCCTCTTCCCTCTTCCCTCTTCCCTCTTCCCTCTCCCCTCTTCCCTCCTCCCAGACAGGGACAGTCAGGAGCTGCTGACGCCTTTTCGTCTCCCAGCGCTTCTGGCTGTGGGAATCACTTCCCAATGCTTGGCTGTGGAATTGCAAATCTGCTTGGGTTGGGTTTGAGGGGATCAGGATTGTTACTGAAACCCCTGAGAGACCGCTCCAGGTAAATCCTGGCTCATCCTCAGCAGCCAGTGGGATCCAGGCCATGGATCTGCTCCATCAGTCTGGGATCCATGCCATGGATCTGCTCCATCAAAACAGGATCCATGCCATGGATCTGTTCCATCAGTCTGGGATCCATGGCATGGATCTGTTCCATCCATCTGGGATCCAGGCCATGGATCTGCTCCATCAGTCTGGGATCCATGCCATGGATCTGTTCCATCAGTCTGGGATCCATGGCATGGATCTGTTCCATCCATCTGGGATCCAGGCCATGGATCTGTTCCATCCATCTGGGATCCAGGCCATGGATCTGCTCCATCAAAACAGGATACAGGCCATGGATCTCCTTCCTTGGTTCTGCTCCATCCCATCTGGGTTCCATGCCATGGACCTTTTTCCCTCAGTCCTGCTCCATCCATCCAGGACCCACGGTCATGGAACTCCTTCCCTGTTCTCAGTCCCTGAATCCCAGCTCCATCCCACGGATCTCCTTCCCCAATCCCAGCTCCATACCACAGATCTCAATCCTCATTTCCCCTCCTCAATCCCAGCTCCATCCACGGATCTCCTTCGCAATCCCAGCCCCATCCCATGGATCTCCTTCCTCATTTCCCCTCCTCAATCCCAGCTCCATCCCACGGATCTCCTTCCTCATTCCCCCTCCTCAATCCCAGCTCCATCCCACAGATCTCCTTCCTCAATCCCAGCCCCATCCCACGGATCTCCTTCCTCATTTCCCCTCCTCAATCCCAGCTCCATCCCACGGATCTCCTTCCTCATTTCCCCTCCTCAATCCCAGCCCCATCCCACGGATCTCCTTCCTCATTTCCCCTCCTCAATCCCAGCTCCATCCCACGGATCTCCTTCCCGGCCCCAGGCATGTGCAGCCTGGCTGAGCTCACGCTCCGGGGAGAGAGCGATCAAAGGCTGCTTTTTCCTTCTGGAAAGATGTGCGGGAAGCGTTCCGGGAGCTGGAATTGCATCCCTGGCATCTGTGGAGCTCTGCTACCACCTGCAGGGCTCCCGCTCCGCGTCCGAAGGGCGGGCGAGGCTTCGGTTCTCCCCCGCTCTCATTCCTGGGGTTGTGCAGCCGCTGTCCCAGCACAGGGTCACACACCCCGGGCAGCTCCCACATCCCGCTGCCCCGGTTCGGACAAGACGCCGGGAATCCCAGGAAATGCTTTATCCATGCCCAAAAGAGCTGGCGCGGATGCCAACGGGCGCGGCGAGGAATAAACGCTGCCCTGCCCTGGCTGGGGGCACCGGGCCCCTCCAGGAGCCCCGGCTGCACCCCCAGAACCGGCGCAGGGAGAGGCACCAGCTGCCGGGAGATGGAGCAGGTCACGGCGGAGATTCCGCGCGTTTCCCTGGAGAAGGAATGTGGGTGGCGGGGCTGGAGCCAAGGGATGCCCGGGTGAGCTCCCCGCGCCGTGCCCGGAGCGCCCGCAGGCTCCTGACTTCTTAAAGAAAATGTGGGTATTGATCTCGGATCGATACCCAGCTGAGACGGACAAAATCCCTCTGGCAGTTTAAAGTTAGAAAGTG
Source organism: Delichon dasypus (assembly GCA_037837765.1). Lineage (NCBI taxonomy): Eukaryota > Metazoa > Chordata > Aves > Passeriformes > Hirundinidae > Delichon > Delichon dasypus. The sequence goes on from JBBAXF010000007.1 coordinate 1,027,152, forward strand.
CGTGTTTGTTACGACTCGTGTGGGATCGCTCCCAAATTCACACCGCGATTTACGGGTGATCACAGAGCCCTTTTATTTACAAGAGCATTCAATGCCCAAAACACAAATATTCGTAAACCTGGTACATCCCATTCCCCGCTTCTATGGTAATTAGCTCAAAAGCCGTTAAGCGTGGTAGTTTGTCCTAGGGTGACTTTCTGATGTTTGTATCCCCAATCCTCTGTTCTGTTTGTGCTGTACATTGAGTCCTGTGCCTTTCAGACTGGTTCTAAGAGCAAGGAGAAGCGCGGAGTTTGTTTTGAGAAAACTGCCTGACTCCTCCACATTCTCCTCTGGACGGGGTGTTCAGTGGAGGCTTGGAGAGACTGCAGGACAGAGATTTTTTTGCTTTTAGTTAGTTTCAGCCAGCTAGGGCAGAGAAGTTCCCTGGACTGTTTTTTTCCTTTTTCTTGGAACTGTTTAAACCTGCTCTGGACTGAAAACCCAGGGGAGCACTGGGGGCTGCACCTGCTGCCCACCGGGGCTGGACCTCGGCATTTTCCAGCAGCGCCGGAGGGACTGGGACTGAGGAGAGACTGAGAGAGAGCCGAGCTCCACCCATGGCAAGGACTTTCTCAATTTGCCATCTCACTCCAGAAGGAGAGGTTTTATTGTTTCATATTATTCATTCTTTATACTGGTATGCACATTTGTTTAGTAAAATAGTTTTTTCCACTTTTCTCCAAAAGAGGTTTTTTTTTTTTTTTTTCCAGACCAGTTGGAGGGAGGGGCCACCTGGGTTTGCTTCCTTAGAGGGATCCTATACAGGGGTTTTCTCCCAAATTTGCCCCAAACCAGGACAAATGGGTCGGTGCTCCTTTTCATGGGGAGGGGTCCCCAAAATGAGGAAGTAAAGAAGTCTTCCTCATTCTGACCTTTCTACCATTTCAATGCAAAAGTGATAAATGAACCCTTGGTAGGACTCCTATTTCCTGTCTTCATGACCGTTCAACGGGTTTCTGGGCAGAGGAGGCCTACAATCATCTTATGTTCCTAAAAGCTATTCATCAGTTTCTGTATTCTTCATTATTAACACAGCTAACCAAACATAAAGTTGGCAAGTAATCAGTTATTCTAATACGGAAGAGTGATCTCAAATCCATTTTCTCTCAGTTAATTACTAACTTTTAATTTCGGCAAAGCCTACCTATCTCTTTTAGTTAATTCCAGCTAAGCTTATCTTTAGCTAAAACCCTAACCCCTCTGAAATCTTTAATTCTCTGAAGTTTACGTCTCACTCCGGAGCCGTCTGTCCCCGGGCCCGCACGGGGCCATTCCCACGGCACAAACCGGGATAAACTGGAATGGGAACGGCCAAAAGCGAATTCCGGCCGCAGAGGCGACACCGGCGCCGTCTGCCGGGGTTTTCCCGAGCTGAGAGGGAGAGGAGAGGGAGGCAAAGAGCGAGAGCAGCCGCCAGCGGGACTGTCCCGGCACCGGAGTGGGAATCACGGCACCCTGTGCCCCGCTCCTGCCCCCGCCGCGTCCCGCATCCATCCGCACCCGTTCTGGATCCCGCATCCATCCTGCATCCATCCCGCACCCATCCCCATCCCGAATCCATCCCGAATCCATCCCGCATCCATCCCGAATCCATCCCGAATCCATCCCGCACCCATCCCACACCCATCCTGGACCCATCCTGCATCCATCTCACACTCATCCCAGATCCGTCCTAGATCCATCCCTCACCCATCCTGGATCCATCGCGAATCCATCTCACACCCATCCCAGATCCGTCCTGGATCCATCCTGCACCCATCCCGGATCCATCCCGGATCCCGCTCCCATCCCGGATCCCGCTCCCATCCCGCTCCCATCCCGGATCCCGCTCCCATCCCGCTCACATCCCGGATCCATCTCAGATCCCGCTCCCATCCCGGATCCCGCTCACATCCCGGATCCATCTCAGATCCCGCTCCCATCCCGGATCCATCTCAGATCCCGCTCCCATCCCGCTCCCATCCCGGATCCATCTCAGATCCCGCTCCCATCCCGGATCCCGCTCCCATCCCGCTCCCATCCCGGATCCCGCTCCCATCCCGCTCACATCCCGGATCCCGCTCCCATCCCGGATCCATCTCAGATCCCGCTCCCATCCCGCTCCCATCCCGGATCCATCTCAGATCCCGCTCCCATCCCGGATCCCGCTCCCATCCCGCTCCCATCCCGGATCCCGCTCCCATCCCGCTCACATCCCGGATCCCGCTCCCATCCCGGATCCATCTCAGATCCCGCTCCCATCCCGGATCCCGCTCCCATCCCGCTCCCATCCCGCTCCCATCCCGCTCCCATCCCGGATCCCGCTCCCATCCCGGATCCCGCTCCCATCCCGCTCCCATCCCTCTCCCATCCCTCTCCCCGGGTCGCTCCGAGGGCGGGACGCTGCTGTCCCGCAGGGCCCCAGTCCCTGCTGCTCCTCAGGGATTCCCGACCCCTCTCCACGTCCCGGGGTGGGCTCGGTGCCCTCGGAGCCCCCCGCGGGTTCCAGCCGGGCTGCTCCAAAGGTTGGGATTTCCCTCCTGCCCCGCATCCCTGCCCCGAGCCCGCGCTTGGCAGGAACGCGCTGAGCTCTCGTTATCCAGCGGGATCCCATCGGCTTTTACCCCTCTGCGGTGACCTTAGGGCGGCGCCTTAAACCTACAGAAATAGCGCTTGTAATTAATCTATTTCCACAAGATTAGCGTGTCAAATGTCACAGCGCTCATGTAAGATCCCTTCGGAGCCTCAGATCCTTCTGTCGCAGCGGCTCGGAGCCCGTGGCGGCGTCAGCGGCCAGCGAACAGCGCGGCGGGGCCGGGGGGCTCCCCGCGGACCCTCCGTGCCACGGAAATCCTCGGCTCGGCGCTGAGAAATCCCGGGGCTGCTCCATCCCCCGGCGGGGCGAGGCCAGAGCGGCGCTGAGATCGCCCTGGGACAGGGGACAGATCCTGCACGGCCGAGGGGGGCTTGGCACCCTCACCCCTCCTCTGCTGCCAGCCCCCATCCCATCTTCCCATCCCATCCCATCCCATCCCACCCCATCCCATCCCATCTTCCCCATCCCATCCCATCCCATCCCATCCCATCCCATCTTCCCATCCCATCCCATCCCATCCCATCCCATCCCATCCCATCCCATCCCATCCCATCCCATCTTCCCCATCCCATCCCATCCCATCCCATCCCATCCCATCCCATCTTCCCCATCCCATCCCATTATCCCATTATCCCATCCCATTATCCCATTATCCCACCCCACTGATTCAGGACGAGCCGATGCCGTCTCCCGTCTCTCCCTTTTCCCCACGGCTCCACTGTTTATAAACCGGCAGCAAAATAACTCCAGGAGAGTCCGAGGGATTTGTTTTATCTTCCTCTCGCATGGAAACATCTTGTACCGAATCCCTCTTCCCTCTGAGGAAAATCCCTTTTTTCTCTCCAGCACAGGACTTTTATTTTTAGGTTTAATTCCGTGTATTCCCCCGGGGGTTGGAGGGAAACATCCCGGATCCCGTCAGGGCTCTGCTGCCGCTCTCAGGAATCCTCTGCTCATCCCAACATTTGCATTTCAGCTCAGCCACAGCTGCTCTGGGAATTCCAGCCCAGCCCCTTCCCACCCTCCCAGCCAGGAATTCCCAATTCCCAAAATCCCACCCAAATCTCTCTTTTTCCCATCTGAAGCCATTCCCTGTGTCCTGTCCCTCCATCCCTTGTCCTCAGCCCCTCTGCAGCTCTCCTGGAGCCCCTCCAGGCCCCGAGATCTCCCTGGATCCCTTTCCTCTCCAGGGGAACATTCCCAGCTCTCCCAGCCCGGCTCCAGCCCTGGAGCAGCTCCGTGGGTTCCTCTGGAGGAGGTGATGGAAGTTTTCACCTGGACTTTCGTGGCAAGAGGAAAAATCTCCTCTCTTCCAAGCACAATCTTCCTCTCAAAAACTGCCCCCTTTAACTGGGTCCTCTCTTGAGCGCGGCTCCTTCCTTTGGAGTAATTAAAAACTATGGCCTTTACTAATTAAATTTAATAATTGAAAACTAATTTGGAAAGCGGGTTCCTCTAATCAGGTTATTTGTTTCTTTTCTTTCCGCAGAACAAAAGAACTTTTCTATCACCAAATCCCCCCCGAAGGCAGTTCGGGGGGGAAATGCTCCCCTCGCATTCCAAGAGGGGAATTATCCCGAATCCGGGATTCTGTCACCTCATCCAGGCCCTGCCATGGGCACAGGGACAGGCCAGGTCACCCAGAGCCTTCTGTCCCCTGCGCTGCCTGGCCCCATCCCAAATCCTGCCTTTGCATCCCTCTGCTTCCTCCTGGGACATCCCAGGGTAAATCCCATGGAGTCCCACAGTGTCCGTGTCCCACGGTAAATCCCACGGTAAATCCCACGGTAAATCCCACAAAATCCCACAGTGTCCATGCCCAGGATAAATCCCAGAGTAAATCCCACAGTGTGTCCGTGTCCCAGGGCTGATCCCAGTGTAAATCCCATACAATCCCAAGGTGTCCGTGTCCCAGGGCTGATCCCAGGGTAAATCCCATACAATCCCAAGGTGCCCGTGTCCCAGGATAAATCCCATACAATCCCAAGGTGCCCGTGCCCCAGGGCTGATCCCAGTGTAAATCCCATACAATCCCAAGGTGCCCATGTCCCAGGGCTGATCCCAGTGTAAATCCCATACAATCCCAAGGTGCCCATGTCCCAGGGCTGATCCCAGTGTAAATCCCATACAATCCCAAGGTGCCCATGTCCCAGGGCTGATCCCAGTGTAAATCCCATACAATCCCAAGGTGCCCATGTCCCAGGGCTGATCCCAGTGTAAATCCCATACAATCCCAAGGTGCCCATGTCCCAGGGCTGATCCCAGTGTAAATCCCATACAATCCCAAGGTGCCCATGTCCCAGGGCTGATACCAGGGTAAATCCCATACAATCCCAAGGTGCCCGTGTCCCAGGATAAATCCCATACAATCCCAAGGTGCCCGTGCCCCAGGGCTGATCCCAGTGTAAATCCCATACAATCCCAAGGTGCCCATGTCCCAGGGCTGATCCCAGTGTAAATCCCATACAATCCCAAGGTGCCCATGTCCCAGGGCTGATCCCAGTGTAAATCCCATACAATCCCAAGGTGCCCGTGTCCCAGGGCTGATCCCAGTGTAAATCCCATACAATCCCAAGGTGCCCATGTCCCAGGGCTGATACCAGGGTAAATCCCATACAATCCCAAGGTGCCCGTGTCCCAGGATAAATCCCATACAATCCCAAGGTGCCCGTGCCCCAGGGCTGATCCCAGTGTAAATCCCATACAATCCCAAGGTGCCCATGTCCCAGTGTAAATCCCATACAATCCCAAGGTGCCCATGTCCCAGGGCTGATCCCACTGTAAATCCCATACAATCCCAAGGTGCCCGTGTCCCAGGCTGCAGGGCACACGGAGCTCAGTCCCTCGCTGTCGTTCCCCAGCTCCGGGCGCTGCCCTGGCACCACCGCATCCCTCGGAATTCCCTGTGCCCTGGCAGCCTGGGCTGCTGCCACGGAGCGGGACCCGGCGTGTCCCAAATCACCCCGTGGCACCGCCCGGCTCCAGCGCCTCCGGGCACCATTGAAATGCTTTTCCACCCTCCATTTTCTCCCTCTTTCTCCTCCTCCTGCTGGAAATTCAGGGTGACACTGCGATAAACTCCGGATTAGCGCAGCTGGGCTGGGGCGTGTCTGGATGCGGACACGGTGTGATATTCCCGGGAAGGAAGGAGGAGCGGGAAGAGGAAGGGACACAGCCGGAGAACCGGGAACTTCCCGGGATTAGCTGAGGGCTCTCCACCTGCAGCCTCCCAGCAGCTCTTTGGGAACAACAAAAATCAGATTTTTGCTGCCTTCAAATACTCCCAGAGCGCTCTGGGGTCGGTGTTTGGGGTCCTGGGCAGCAGTGTGGGGTCTGGGGGCTTTGGGGTCCTGCCAGGGCCACGGTGGGCAACACGTTTGGATCCTTAGGGAGCCTCGGCCTTGCTGAGGATTTGGGGTGAGCATGGGAACGGGGCACCCAAACTTTTCCCAGGCACCTAAGGAGCTGCTCAGCCAATTTTCAAATGGATTTGGGGAGCTCAGCGTTGAACCATAAATGAAATCCTTCACTAGAGCAGGCTGCTCCGAGGTCTGGCTCGGACACTTCCAGGGATGGGCACTTCCAGGATGGATCCACCCCGTCAAAGGATGAGCATTTTAACCAGGGCACTGGTTCCTGGCCATCAGAGAACCCTGGCACAGCCTCATCCCCTTCCCCAGTGTCGCCCCAGCTGACGCAGGAATTGGCAGCATTCCCTGCTCAGGATGATGGGAATCCCCCCACGTGCCACAGCCAAGGAGGCCACGGGACTGGGAGTCCTGCCAAGGCTCCGAGGTCTCCAGCAGGAGAATTCCAGAGTAATCCCACCTCTCCTGGCATGCAGGGTCACCTCCGCCCTGGCAGAGGCACCATTCCCACTCCCACACCCATTCCCACTCCCTTTCCCACTCTCTCATTCCCATTCCCATTCCCAATCCCATTCCCACTCTCCCATTCCCATTCCCACTCTCCCATTCCCATTCCCATTCTCCCATTCCCATTCCCACGCCCACACCCATTCCCATTCCCATTCCCACTCTCCCATTCCCATTCCCACTCTCCCATTCCCACTCTCCCATTCCCACTCCCATTCCCACTCTCCCACTGCCACTCCCATTTCCACTCCCATTCCCATTCCCACTCCCATTCCCACTCCCATTCCCATTCCCACTCTCCCATTCCCACTCTCCCATTCCCACTCTCCCATTCCCACTCCCATTCCCACTCTCCCACTGCCACTCCCATTCCCACTCTCCCACTCCCATTCCCATTCCCACTCCCACTCCCATTCTCACTCTCCCACTCCCACTCCCATTCCCACTCCCATTCCCACTCTCCCATTCCCACTCCCACTCCCATTCCCATTCCCACTCCCATTCCCATTCCCACTCTCCCACTCCCATTCCCATTCCCACTCTCCCACTCCCACTCCCACTCCCACTCCCACTCCCACTCCCTGGCCACACCCAGCCTCCCTCTCCCAGGATTTCCCCACCCCTCACTCGATCCATTCTTTTTCCCAGCTTTCTCCCTGTGCCCGTGAGGACTTGGGAGGAAAATCCTGCCTGTGTTTGCTCCCAGCTGGGCACCGGCCTGAGCTGCACGGGTTTAACGGGAATCACCACAAACCCCTCGGGAAACAGAGGGGGGAAATTCACAAATTACTAATTATCCACGGCTCTCCAAATTAACCCGCACAGAGCAGCAAAGAACGTTTCCATTTAGGATTTGACACAAGCGGGAGGGCGCGGGAAGCTCAGCACACGCTCGGCGTCCGCACGGCAATTCCGGATGTTCCCTTGGCACTCCGGTGCCACGCGGGATGGAGCAGAAGCTCCCGCGGAAGCAGAAGCCCTGGCACAGGGTGCCCAGAGCAGCTGCGGCTGCCCCTGGACCCCGGGAATTGTCCAAGGCCAGGCTGGACAGAGCTTGGAGCAGCCTGGGACGGTGCGAGGCGTCTCCGAGATCCTCCTGGAGCCTTCTCCTCTCCAGGCTGAGCAATCCCAGTTCTCCCAGCCTTTCCATGGATGTGTCCCACTTTTCCAGAGCAATGACAAGGGTTAAAATCCCAGTGCTCTGGTCCTGTGAGTGCTGGAGCTGGTCCAAGTGCACTAATAATGAATTAAACCAGGGCGGGGGTGAAAACCAGGATTTGATCATAAACAGCCTGGAAAAGCGGGGGAGAAGGGGCAGCAGCCGTGGAATGAGGACATTCCAGGAGAGGTGGGAGCAGCTCCAGAGGCTCCAGCACTGAGCACCAGGCAAAGCAGGGAACAAACCCGGGGTTATTTCATTCAACAGCTCCAGGTCCAAAGGAATCATCACAACAGTGCTTAGAGAGCACAAGAACAACAGCCCGGGGACCGCCGGGGAATCCCAGCTCAGCTCTCATCCAAAGGCCGCTTCTGGAGGCAAAACAAAACAAGGATGTTGCTGAAAAAATAAAAATATTTACAGGTAAACCCACAAAACTCCAGGGATCGGTTCTCACCCTCAACCAAAGCACTCTGGCCAAGCCCGAGTACAAAATTCCCTGTGCGGTTATTAAATCCTGCTAAAAATCTGAGTTTTCCTCGGGTTCAAAACACAGCACGCTGCAGGAGACAAAATAATAATAGTAATAATAATAATAATAATAATAATAATAATAATAATAGTTATCACGCAGCTCTTTGTGTTTCAGGTCAATGGAAAGAACTGAAGGCAATTTGGGATGTTCTGCATTGTTCCGTACGGTGAGTGAGGATTTACAGATGGCAAGTTCACTGAAGCGATTTTATCTCCCAGAAACAATATTTGTAACATGGAGAAAAATTCCAACAGTTTCTGCAAGGAAAGCATTCCGAGGAGGAGACACGGGCAAGCAGCTTGCGGATCATTATCTTTTAAAAGGCAGGAATTCTGAGCTGCACGGACACAAATAAACTCATTTAACCCACTGGGAAGTGCAACCTGAGAGAGAAGGAACTGGAGCCGGATGAGAATTGGGAATTGTGATGTCCTGGCTGCAGGCCCTGGGTTTTCCAGCTCCCAGCCTGACATTCCCGCGGGATTGCTGAGTTTTCACACAGCTTGACCCCGGTGGTTGTGGCTGATCTCTGCCCCAGCACTGCAGGGACAGGACAGGAGCACCCAGACAGGAACGGCCATGGGGTGAATTTGTGGGATCCCGGAGCTGATCCATCTCCAGGTAAGGAGTTCATCCTGCAACAGCAGGAAAACTCTTCAGGCATTTCTCCTGCAGAGCTACAAACGGGTTTCTGCTGCTCTCTCCGGTGAGGAAATGTCACATCCACAGCACAGGGTCCATCTGGGACATCACTCACCTCCTCTGGCCTCACTCCAGGGCAAGAATTCCCCATGGAAAGGGCTTTAGAGCCCCTTTCACCCCAAACCACCCTGGGGTTTATCATCCCCACTGCCTGGGGAAAGGGAATAAAACATTCTGCAGTTTTCAGTGCTTTGACTTCCACAAATGAAAGATGTTGATATAAATAATCACCATGATATGGATTTTTTGTTGTTGTTCTGATCTATGGGGTTTTTAAAAATATTTTTTGTTGTTCATGGATTTTTTTGCGGTGATCCATCCCTGGGAATGTCCAAGGCCAGTTTGGATGGGGCTGGAGCAGCCTGGGGCAGTGGGAGGTGTCCCTGCCATGGCAGGGTGGCACTGGGTGGGATTTGAGGTCCCTTCCAACCCAAACCCTGGGATTCCATGATTCCTTCTCCTCCCCACACACAAACGCGTAAATCCAGCCGTGGAGCTCCTCCTGTCCTGCCAAGAGATGCCCTGGAATAATTAAATCAGGATTTATTGCTGTCACTGGGATGAATCCCTCTGGGTCAAATTAACAATTCCAGCCTTTTCAGCGCAGTTTCTCTTATTTGCATTTAAAGTTCCACCAAATCTGAAGGAGAGCTGCAGGATTTTATGGTCTGTGCAATCACCTGGGGTATCTGAACGGTGTTTTATGGTGACAACACCCTCCTGGACCAGTGAAATCCCAGTGAGGGGAACGGAGGAACTGGAGCAGCCCTGGCTGCAGCCAGCTCTGCAGGAATTCAGGGGAAATAAATCCAGAGCACTCAACCCTCCCCATTCAGCAAAGTCATAAAGAAACGGCTTCTGAAGCAACTATTTCAAATATTATTGCACCTTTCTAAATAACGCCGTGTGGGCTTGGGAAACCACCACCAAACGTGTTAAAACAAAGGGAAAGGAAACTCTGGAGGCAAAAAAAAAAAAGAAAAATCCTTAGTAGCAGGCCTGGCAGTGGGCAGACACCAGGGAAATTCAAGGTAATTGAGATCAGAAGACAACCCCAAATGTGCTAAATTAGTTAAATTCCGTTTTAAGTGACGGTTCTAACCACGGAATCACTTTCCCCCTCCGTTTTCAGGGCTGTCTGATTAAGCCCAGCACCTGCCCCTCGCATTTGGGATGAGCCCTGGCCGCGCTCCCCGCGCCGGTGCCGAAGGCAGAACGGCCCCAAGGACCCGAGCTGGGCTTTGTGAGCACGGGAAGAACAAACGCCCGAAAAACCCCACCAGGGAGCTCATGGCAGAGGGGGCACGGAGCGAAGGAGGAACCAACCCAGCGGAACAATCCAAACATGCTTTATGCACCGAAAGCAGGAACAGCCTCGGGGGGACCCCTGCATTTAGCACCACCGTGAGATGGGAACGCCCAGATCGTACAATCCTTGGGAGAAGAGAAGGGGGCACACGGACACGAGGGAGGAGGATGGGCTGGGACGGAGGTTCTATTGGACAGCATGCCGGGAATGCTGCTGCCGTGATTTCTGCTCGTGCCCCAGCTGAAAGCACGCAGCAGGATTAAGTCCCTTCACCCAGCACTCGCAGGAAACAGGAGGGAAAAAAATGCAAATTTTCTTCGTTGGATCCAAAAAAAAACCGTCCCGAGGAGGCAACGGCTTTGCAAACGTCTCCAAGGATCATCCCAGCCCTCCTAGCAGGAAGCAGGTGACAAAGGAGAGTACAGGCAACATCCTATGGCATTTATTATGTACAAACCTTGAGATACAGAAACAAGGCAGCCCTTGGTCATTAAAAAACCCCCGGTGCAGCACCGGCGCTCTCCCCGCGTGCGGACGCAGCCAGGGCCGGCGGCGCTGCGCTCAGCCCGGCGCAGGGAGCTCCGGGGTCCAGAGCAGCCAGAGGCGAAACTGCACGGCTCCGACGGACAGACCTCAGCCGCGTTCGATCCCAGCTCTGTCCCAAACCCCCGCCACCAGCGGGGCGTGCTGAGCCAGGCCTGGCTGAGCCGAGCTGAGCTGAGCTGAGCCCTGCCGAGCTGAGCAAAGCCCAACCGAGCTGAGCCAAGCTGAGCCCAGCCAAGCTGAGCCAAGCTGAGCCCAGCCAAGCTGAGCCTGGCCGAGCTGAGCTGAGCCAAACCGAGCTGAGCCAAGCCGAGCCCAGCCAAGCTGAGCCCTGCCGAGCTGAGCACAGCCCAACCGAGCTGAGCTGAGCCAAACCGAGCTGAGCCAAGCTGAGCCCAGCTGAGCAGAGCCCGGCCGAGCTGAGGTGAGCCAAACTGAGCCCAGCCAAGCTGAGCCCAACCGAGCAGAGCCTGGCCGAGCCAAGCCCAACCGAGCCAAACTGAGCCCAACCAAGCCGAGCCCGGCCGAGCCAAGCCCAGCCGAGCCAAACTGAGCCCGGCCGAGCCAAGCCCGGCAGAGCCGAGCCCAGCCGAGCCAAATTGAGCCCAACCAAGCCGAGCCAAGCCAAGCCAAGCCCAGCCGAGCCAAACTGAGCCCAACCAAGCCGAGCTGAGCCGAGTCGTGCCGAGCAGAGCCCAGCCCAGTAGAGCCCAGCCCAGTAGAGCCCAGCGGAGCCGCAGCGCCCGCTGGCAGGGTCAGGCCCGGCCGGGCCGAGCTCAGAGCGCCGTGAGGCCGAAGTTGCAGCGGCAGTACATCATCCCCGCCGAGTCCAGCCACGAGTCCGAGATGGGCTCGTACCTCTGCACCGTGTTCAGGTAGGACGAGCCCGAGTGCCCTCCCACCACGTACAGGTGGTCGTCGATCACCGCCGCCCCCACGCCTGCGGAGGAAAGCACCGACATCAAACCCTGCTCGACATCAAACCCTGCTTGACATCAAACCCTGCTCGTGTTCCCTGCTGCTGTCACCCCTGCCACCCACAGCCTGACCCCAGTACCCAAAGAAAGCATGGACACCAAACCCTGCCCGTGTTCCCTGGTGCTGTCACCCCTGCCACCCACAGCCTGACCCCAGTGCCCAAAGCATGGACATCAAACCCTGCTGCTGTCCCCTGCTACTGTCACCCCTGCCACCCACAGCCTGATCCCGGTGACCCCAGTACCCAAAGAAAGCATGGACACCAAACCCTGCTCGTGCTCCCTGGTGCTGTCACCCCTGCCACCCACAGCCTGACCCCAGTACCCAAAGAAAGCATGGACACCAAACCCTGCCCGTGTTCCCTGGTGCTGTCACCCCTGCCACCCACAGCCTGACCCCAGTGCCCAAAGCATGGACATCAAACCCTGCTGCTGTCCCCTGCTACTGTCACCCCTGCCACCCACAGCCTGACCCCGGTGACCCCAGTGCCCAAAGAAAGGAGGTGTAAATGAGGAGCCCTCTCTGTTCAGGTCTGACACCCCTTTTGTGCCTTTCCTATGATAAAACCTCCCTCTGTCCCAGTGGCCCCTGTCAGGGAAACTGGGAGAGAATCAGGGAATGTCCTCAGCTGGAAGGACCCACAGGGATCATCCATCCCAGCCCCTGTCCCTGCCCAGACCCAACAATCCCACCCTGGGCATCCCTGGAGCGCTGTCCAAGCTCTCCTGGAGCTCTGGCAGCCTCGGGACCGTGCCCATTCCATGGAGAGCTGTTCCAGTGCTTATCCCACCTCTGGGGGAAGAACCTTTCCTTGATCTCCATCCTGAGCCTCCCTGGCCCAGCTCCAGCCCTTCCCTGGGTGCTGTCCCTGTGCCGGGATCAGAGATGGGAGCTGCACCCCCGAGTCTGCACACCCAACAAAATCCAACAGAACAGCGAGCACAGAAGTGCTGAAATCACTGAAAAAACAGCAGCTAGAGTACAACTACGACTTCCTATAACTCTTGTTACAGCCCAGCATTAATAAACTGAACTTGGAGAAACCAAGGTCCTTTCACAGAGCTGGTGAAGTGACCCGCCACTCTTCCTGCCACTGTCCCTGCAGGTTCTACCAGCTCCGAGGCTCCTTTCTGCCATGTCCCACCTGTCCGGGGCTCCTTCATGGGCCGGCACACCGTCCACTGGTTCTGGTGGGGGTCGTACCTCTCGATGCTGGACAGGTGGGACACCCCATTGTGTCCCCCCACCACAAAGATGAAGCCCAGCATGACCCCCACCCCAAAGTTTATCCGTTTGTCAGCCATGGAGGCCACGGTCTCCCACGAGTTCTTGCTCGGATCGTAGCGCTCCATGCTGCAAAGAAAACACAGCCGTGAGTCCGGGATCTGGGGAGCGGGATTCACCCCTGGAATGTCTCAGGGACAGCCGTGAACATGGGGAATGGGGATCTGGGAAATGGGATTCACCCTTGGAATGTCTCAGGGACAGCCATGAACATGGGGAACGGGGATTCACCTCTGGAATGTCACAGGCACAGCCATGAACCTGGGGAATGGGGATTCACCTCTGGAATGTCACAGGGACAGCTATGAACCTGGGGAATGGGGATCTGGGAAATGGGATTCACCCCTGGAATGTCACAGGGACAGCCATGAACCTGGGGAATGGGGATCTGGGAAATGGGATTCACCCCTGGAATGTCTCAGGGACAGCCATGAACATGGGGAATGGGGATTCACCCCTGGAATGTCTCAGGGACAGCTATGAACCTGGGGAATGGGGATCTGGGAATGGGGATTCACCCCTGGAATGTCACAGGGACAGCCATGAACCTGGGGAATGGGATTCACCCCTGGAATGTCACAGGGACAGCCATGAACCTGGGGAATGGGGATCTGGGGAGTGGGATTCACCCCTGGGATGTCACAGGGACAGCCATGAACATGGGGAATGGGGATCTGGGGAGTGGGATTCACCCCTGGAATGTCACAGGCACAGCCATGAACCTGGGGAATGGGGAATGGGATTCACCCCTGGAATGTCACAGGGACAACCATGAACCTTGGGAATGGGAGTCACCTCTGGAATGTCACAGGGACAGCCGTGAACCTTGGGAATGGGGATCTGGGAAATGGGGATTCACCCCTGGAATGTCTCAGGGACAGCCATGAACCTGGGGAATGGGATTCCCCCCTGGAATGTCACAGGCACAGCTGGCTGTGCCCAGGATCTCAGGGATGGGGATTCACCCCTGGAATGTCACAGGCACAGCTCACCCTGCCCAGGATCTTAGGGATGGGGATTCACCCCTGGAATGTCACAGGGACAGCCATGAACCTGGGGAATGGGGATTCCCCCCTGGAATGTCACAGGTACAGCTGGCTCTGCCCAGGATCTCAGGGATGGGGATTCCCCCCTGGAATGTCACAGGTACAGCTGGCCCTGCCCAGGATCTCAGGGATGGGATTCACCCCTGGAATGTCACAGGTACAGCTGGCCCTGCCCAGGATCTCAGGGATGGGATTCACCCCTGGAATGTCACAGGGACAGCCATGAACCTTGGGAATGGGGAATGGGATTCACCCCTGGAATGTCACAGGCACAGCTGGCCCTGCCCATGATCTCAGGGATGGGGATTCACCCCTGGAGTGCCAGCTGGCTCTGCCAGGATCACCACACAGCAATAACGGGATACAGAGGGAAGGGCTGGGGCTGGTGGCAAATTCCGTGGTGCAGCTGCTTGGTACGACCCAACAGCAGCACCCAGAAACTGTGTCATCACCTGGGAAGCACCCATCTCATCCCAGGGCACCTCCACGACCAAAGCAGCCCAACAGCGTGGCCAAAAATCAGTTTTGACCTATTTTTATAATGTATTCACTCAAAGGCTGGACTCAGTGATCTCCAAAGACTTTTCCATCCCAAATGGTTCTGTGGCATTTCCCCCTGACAAAGCAATGGGCTCAGCCTCTCCCAAGTCTGACCCACTGTCCTGCACCTTCAGGTCACACCCTGAAACCAAGAGGTTCCTCAGAGCCAGAAGCTCTTTCAGGTTTTTAAAAACAAGGATTTAAAATGTATATCATATGAATAATAATCTCTTAAAATAACAGATCGATCTATTAAATTAATTTAATGTGAAAATAAAAACTCTGTGGGAAACTGAACACAACGCAGAGCTGAAGTGCATTTCTTTGGGTGCACAGCGAATCCAAACCTGCGCCGAGGATAAGATTCAGAGAGAAAAAAGCGCGTGGAGAGTGCGTTTGTATCCCTCAGAAAAAGCAGCAAAGAGGCTGCTGATCAAAACTCCGAGGGCAGGAGAGGCTTCAGGACCAAAGGGCAATGAATTCTCCTGGTAATCAATATTTCTGATCGCTGCACAGACGCTCGCTCATCCACACACTCACGGCTCAGAGCCGATCCTGCCCCAGTGCAGCTGCGGGAGCGCAGAGGGGCAGGAAACAGGGGAAGAGGAGACCTGCAGCAGCACAGAGTTTGGAAAAGGGGCTTCATTACCCAGCGAGAGCTTGAGTTAATGCTGGAGCTTGGGAGAGCCTGGCTTAGTGCTCACCCCTCCAGTCAGGAATAAAACCAGGATTATTGACAGAACCCTGAGCTGGAAGGATCGAGGAGTCCAAGGATCCTTCTCCTAATAGAAAGAAGAACCTTTCTCTAAGAGGAGAACCTAAAAGGAGAACCTTTTCCTGGTATCCCACTAAACCTCCCCTGACCCAGCCTCGAGTACAAGAAGTCGATGCAGCTCATCGCTGCAGTGCCACCCTGCTGAACAGCCACTGTGACCCCTCCTCAGGAGCAGGGGTTTCACTCTTCATTCAGCTCGTGCAGTTTGTTATTTCGCTTCCTGGAGGGACATTCAGCTGACTTGTTCCCATTTTAACGATGGAAAATGATTCCTTTGGATAACTGCATGTCCCTGGACATCCCTGCAGTCAGAGCAGCAATCCCCATCCTGAGTTCTGTTCCTAGCAGTAACACTGATTCAAGGTCCCAGCAGAGTCAGGTATTTATTCTGTGTGGATTGAGCATGAGAAAACTCCTGTTCACCTCAAACCAGGCCTTTTGCGTAAAACTCACCACCCACACTCAGATGTTGCAGGCTTGAGTTACAAGGCTCGGTAACACGCAGGCAACATCTCTGCTTTTACCTTTTTGGTGAAATCACCTTTCAGGTGATCTAAAAAAAAACACCACCTAGTCCAAACGAGGGGAAACACACAAAGTGAAACAAAACCAGAGATTTCCCATTTGAATGACGGGACTGATGAGGCAGAACAGGCACGGATTAATTAATTGGAGATGATTTAATTGGCTGCCCAGGGGGTCTTGGTGGTGCCCAGGTGGGTCACCCCAGCATGTACCTGTTCATGTGGGCAGGACAAGGATTAAATGTCCTGCCCAGGAGGCTTTGGTGGTTCTCACAGGGTTTTGGTGGTGCCCAGGAGGCTTTGGTGGTGCCCAAATGGATTTGGAGGGTGACCCCAGCATGCACCTGTTCACATGGGCGGGATAAGGATTAAATATCCTGCCCAGGGGATTTTGGAGGGTGACCCCCAGCAAATACCTGTTCATGTGGGCAGAGGAAGGATTAAATATCCTGCCCAGGGGATTTTGGTGGTGCCCAGGGGATTTTGGTGGCACCCAGGGGATTTTGGAGGGTGACCCCAGCATGCACCTGTTCATGTGGGCAGGATAAGGATTAAATATCCTGCCCAGGGGATTTTGGTGGTGCCCAGGGGGCTTTGGAGGGTGACTCCAGCACGCACCTGTTCATGTGGGCAGAGGAAGGATTAAATATCCTGCCCAGGAGTTTTAGAGGGTGACCCCAGCATGCACATGTTCACGTGGGCAGGACAAGGATTAAAAAGCCTGCCCAGGGGATTTTGCTGCTGCCCAGGAGGCTTTGCTGGTGCCCAGGGGGTTTTGGTGGCACCCAGGGGGCTCTGGAGGGTGACCCCAGCACACACCTGTTCACGTAGGCAGGATAAAGATTAAAAAGCCTGCCCAGGGGATTTTGGCGGTGCCCAGGGGGTTTTGGTGGTGCCCAAGGGGTTTTGGAGGGTCACCCCAGTATGTACCTGTTCACGTGGGCAGGACAAGGATTAAAAAGCCTTCCCAGGGGATTTTGGCAGTGCCCAGAGGGTTTTGGTGGCACCCAGGAGGCTTTGCTGGTGCCCAGGGGGCTCTGGAGGGCGACCCCAGCACGCACCTGTTCATGTGGGCAGGACAAGGATTAAAAAGCCTGCCCAGGGGATTTTGCTGGCACCCAGGAGATTTTGGAGGGTGACCCCAGCACGCACATGTTCACGTGGGCAGGACAAGGATTAATGAGCCTGCCCAGGGGATTTTGGCGGTGCCCAGGGGGTTTTGGTGGCACCCAGGGGATTTTGCTGGTGCCCAGGGGGTTTTGGTGGCACCCAGGGGGTTTTGGTGGCACCCAGGAGGCTTTGCTGGTGCCCAGGGGGTTTTGGTGGCACCCAGGGGGCTTTGCTGGTGCCCAGGGGGTTTTGGTGGCACCCAGGGGATTTTGGCAGTGCCCAGAGGGTTTTGGTGGCACCCAGGAGGCTTTGCTGGTGCCCAGGAGGCTCTGGAGGGTGACCCCAGCACGCACCTGTTCATGTGGGCAGGCCCGTAGCCCCCGATGGCGTAGATCATCCCGTCCAGCACGGCGGCGGCGAAGCAGCTCCGCGTCCTGCTCATGGGGGCCACCAGCTGCCACTCCTTGACCTTGGGGATGTACTTCTCCACGCTCCTCAGGTAGGACTGGCCGTCGTAGCCGCCCAGGGCGTAGAGCTCCCCGGCCAGCACGGCCGTGCCCAGCGTGCTGCGGCTCTCGAACATCCTCTCCAGGGAGCTCCAGGTGTTGGTGTCGGGGTCCCAGCACTCCACGGAGCTCTCGTGCTTCCTGTAGCTGATGCCCTGGCACACGTGCGTGGCGATGCCCCCCAGCACGTAGATCTTCTGCTCCAGCACGCAGATGCCGAACTCGTAGCGGGGGATGCTCAGAGGGGCCAGCCCGATCCACGAGTCGTTCTGGGGGAAATACATCTCCATGCTGCCGGGGGAGAGGAGGGAGCCAGTGAGAAAAACTGAACGGCAAAGGGGAAAGGAGCGCGAAAATAACGAACCGCAGAGGAGAGATGGTGGAGTCCAGGGCATTCCTTTGGCTGCCCTGGAGGGTCAGGGACCTGGACAGGGGGGTCTGGGACCCTGGCCCAGAGCCCAGAGGGACACTGGCTTTGATCCCAGTCCATGGGAAAGGCTTCCTGCACTGCGGGAAGGATTGCAGGCCACAGGAGTGTGAAAGATTGGAGTTTAGCTCATCACAGGGTGAGAAAACAGTAGGTTTGGGGTTTTAGTATGGAAGTGAATGGGGGCAAAATGGAGGATTTGGGGCGTTGTCTCCTGCTGCTTCTTTCTTCTTCCCTCACTCCATTTCAGCAGTGACGGTGGCACAAAGTAGTTTAAAGAGATTGGGTCAGAGTAGGGATGACCTGTTTAGTGTAAGTGATAGGTATTGGCAAATAATGATAAATAAAGAACACGTAACAATTAGTATAAAAGATAGAGACAGCCCAGTCCAGGAGGAGTCACCAGATGCCCGAGCAGCTGCACAGACCTTTGTTGGGCACTGAGAAAATTGTAAGATAAGAAACAATAAACAAAGCATGCAACCTTGAAAAATCAGAACCTGAAGACTCCGTCTCTTTCTTGTATTTGGCTCAGAGCTTTGCAGAGGGCAAAAGACTCTGAAACCACCTGAATCTCAGAACTAAAAACCGAGAGAGAAGAGCAAATTATAGAGGGGAGAGCACATCTGGAATTACAAATACACATTCGGGAGCTGCAGTTTGTAAATAGGTATATGTGACATGCCTGCAATTTAAACAGAAATATCAGCGTAGCACAAACTAACCAGGAAAATACGTCCTTAAAACAGCTTGTTTCCTTTAACCAGCATGCCAAATGTGAAATTTAAATCTTAAAAGCACGTCTGAAATTTAAATGCGAAAGTTAAATCTGAAAGGTAAATCTGAAATTTAAATCTTAAAGACACGTCTGAAATTTAAACGTGAAAGTTAAATCTGAAAGTTAAACCCGAAAGTTAAACCTCAAAGATAAACCTTAAAGTTAAACCTTAAAACTGGATCTTAAATCTGAAATTTAAATGTGAAAGTTAAATCTGAAAGGTAAATCTGCAATTTAAATCTTAAAAGTAAATCTTAAAAGTACATCTGGAAGTTAAATCTGGAAGTTAAATCTGAAAGTTAAATCTGAAAGTTAAATCTGAAAGGTAAACCTGAAAGGTAAACCTGTAAGGTAAACCTTAAACCTTAAGATTAGATCTTAAATCTGAAATTTAAATCCGAAATTTAAACCTTAAAGTTAAACCTTAAACCTTGAAGTTAAATCTGAAATTTTAATCTGAAATTCAAATCTGAAATTCCCACTTTCTTTTAATCATAGTGGTCGTGAGCTCACGGTGGGTCCAGCTCGCCCCATGTCAAGTCCAGCCGATCTACCTGAACAGTTTAATGAATAAATTACCTAAATAATTAAGAGGCTCTCTGGTACAGAGGAAACATGATCTGTTCAAAAACCATACAGGAGCACGAGGCCCCTGGAGAGCTGATGGGCACTAAGAGCCCAGAAACAGGAGCTGCTGAAACACCAGAGAACAGGGATTAAATATATTCTAGAGTAATTTTGTTTTTATGAAGCACCAAAAAAATGGAAAAAAATCCAAATTATACTGGCAGGCTACATTTTTATAATCGTTGAAGAAGGTGGGAAAGAAGCAGAGCTGAGGAATGTCAGAGGATGACTTTATTCACTCAAACATTATTTTTTTAAGTCTATAAACCCAACAATTGCCAGCCCCGATGTCTGGTTTAAGATCAGCGGCCATCATTGGGAAAATGAACTTTGAATGGCTTTGACGTCTCTGAACACGCAAAGAAAAGAACCCACAGCTCTCCCCAGGTTTTCAAAGGTGCTTCTCGCTGCAAGCACAGGACTGTCACAGAAAGGGACATCCCAGAATATCCTCCAGAAGGCAGCTGTGGGACCGGTCCAGGCGGTCTGCCTGGGCACAGGGAGCGCTGCTGGGGCTGCTGAGGGCACACTGAGCATCAAGGCTCCTCCTGTGCACGGATAAACGTATATTTGTATATTTGTATAAATGTATATTTGTATATGAGCAGCCCACACAAAGTTTAACCACCAGCTCTGGGAATGTTAATCCCGCGCTCTGAGCAAACCCAGCCACACCGGCTTGGGGCATGAAGTTATTTTTGTCTCTCCTTGGCTCCTCCTGCTGCCAGGACGAGCCCCAGGGAGGCTCCCCGGGATCTGGGGAGGTTCCTTGTGGAGAGCAGCTGGAGGAGGAGAGGGGCACTGCCCAGTTCTGCCAGCGCAGACACGGACACCTGCAGGCAGCTGGGACTGCAGCCACGACCACGCCACGATGCAGAGCTCCTCCAGCAAACCCCAGGATCACTGAGGCTGGAAAACCTCCAAGATCCAGTCCCAGCTGTGCCCGATGCCCCTCCCGTCCCCAGCTCTGAGTGCCACCTCCAGGAATTCCTGGGACACCTCCAGGGATGGGCACTCCAAACCTCCCTGGCCACTTCCAAGCCCTGAGCTCCCTTTCCATGGGGAAATTCCTGCTGCTGTCCACCCTGAGCCTCCCCTGGCCCAGCCTGAGGCCGTTCCCTCTGCTCCTGTCCCTGTTCCCTGGGAGCACAGCCCGACCCCCCCGGCTGTCCCCTCCTGGCAGGGAGTTGGAGGGAAAAGCCCCTCTGAGCCTCCTTTACTCTCCTTCACCCTGCTCTGATTAAGGCTATCCTAATGCCAAGGAATTTTGAATTATCAGGAAGCCCATTTGTCAGAGAGCAAGTTAAATTTTATGATTTGTTTGAAATTATAACAAACCAGGGGGAGAATGAACTAAAATGGAAATAACTGGAAGGAAAACCAAGAACTGTACAAACCTAATTAACCACGTTATTAACTCAATCAACAGGATGAAAATGATTTCACAAGCAAGACCCCCTAACAGTGCAAATTACTTATTAAATAAAAAAGCATTAAAAAAACCTGCTGAAGAGTTTTTATGGAGGAAAAGAACAACAACAACCTGCAAACTCTGCTGGGATTTCTAACCTCAGAGACTGGGGGGATCCCAGCTCCCAGTGCCCCTGCCCAGGGGTGCCAGGCAGGATCCCAGCTCCCAGTGCCCCTGCCCAGGCTGCCAGGATCCCAGCTCCCAGTGCCCCGGCCCAGGCTGCCAGGCAGGATCCCAGCTCCCAGTGCTCCTGCCCAGGGTGCCAGGCAGGATCCCAGTGCCCGTGCCCAGGGTGCCAGGATCCCAGCTCCCAGTGCCCCTGCCCAGGGTGCCAGACAGGATCCCAGCTCCCAGCGCCCCTGCCCAGGCTGCCAGGATCCCAGCTCCCAGTGTCCCTGCCCAGGGTGCCAGGATCCCAGCTCCCAGTGCCCCTGCCCAGGATGCCAGGCAGGATCCCAGCTCCCAGTGCCCCTGCCCAGGCTGCCAGGATCCCAGCTCCCAGTGCCCCTGCCCAGGATGCCAGACAGGATCCCAGCTCCCAGTGCCCCTGCCCAGGATGCCAGGCAGGATCCCAGCTCCCAGTGTCCCTGCCCAGGGTGCCAGGATCCCAGCTCCCAGTGTCCCTGCTCAGGCTGCCAGGATCCCAGCTCCCAGTGTCCCCGCCCAGGGTGCCAGGATCCCAGCTCCCAGTGTCCCTGCTCAGGCTGCCAGGATCCCAGCTCCCAGTGTCCCTGCCCAGGATGCCAGGATCCCAGCTTCCAGTACCCTGCCCAGGGTGCCAGGATCCCAGCTCCCAGTGTCCCTGCCCAGGTGTGCCAGGATCCCAGCTCCCAGTGTCCCTGCCCAGGGTGCCAGGCAGGATCCCAGTGTCCCTGCCCAGGGTGCCAGGATCCCAGCTCCCAGTGTCCCTGCCCAGGGTGCCAGGATCCCAGCTCCCAGTGCCCCTGCCCAGGGTGCCAGACAGGATCCCAGCTCCCAGTGCCCCTGCCCAGGGGTGACAGGATCCCAGTGTCCCTGCCCAGGATGCCAGGATCCCAGCTCCCAGTGTCCCTGCCCAGGATGCCAGGATCCCAGCTCCCAGTGTCCCTGCCCAGGGTGCCAGGATCCCAGCACCCAGTGCCCCTGCCCAGGATGCCAGGATCCCAACTCCCAGTGCCCCTGCCCAGGCTGCCAGCAGCGCCCCAGGGCTGTTCCTCACCTCTCCAGGCAGGCGAAGAGCCCGGCCTTGCCCCCCACGGCACACAGCACCTTGGGCGCGCAGCGGGGCCGCGTCAGCAGCACGCTCTGGTGCGACAGTCTGTGCTCGGGCATGAAGTGGTACTTGAGGGCCTCGTTGAGCAGGTGCTTGCAGGTGTGGTCGTCCCTGATCAGGTGGTTGGCCTCGTAGAGCCGCGTGAGGAACTTGACGCTGAGCAGGGGCAGGCGCACGCAGTGCAGCAGCTGCGCCAGGTACTTCTGGCGCTCCCGCACGTCGTACTTGATCCAGGACTCCAGGGCGTGGAACACCGTCTCCTCCGACACCACGTTCAGGCAGTCGTTGGACACGATCTCGTCCAGCTCCGAGTGCGTCAGCTCCAGGAACTCCTCGGTGCGGCACACGTCCTCGAAGTTGCGGCAGATGAACTTGCCGGCGGCCAGGTAGAGCTCGCGGCAGCCGTAGGTCTCGGCGAAGCGCGAGATGCCGATGCAGTTGCCGGGCTCCAGCTGGCTCTCCAGGAAGGCGCAGCACTCCTTGAGCACCAGCTTGACCTGCAGCAGGTTGGCGGCGGGCAGCAGCGACTCCACGGTGTCCTGCGAGATGAAGACGGTGCCGGTGTAGGCGTACTCCACGATGGCCCGCAGCGCCGCCTCGTCCACGCACTGGAACTCCACCTCGGCGTTCTCCTTCTCCGACAGGTTCCCGGTGAACATGGCCTTGAAGTAGGGGCTGATGCTGGCCAGCACCACCTTGTGAGCGTGGATCTTGGCCTCGCCCACGCGCAGCACGACGTCGCACAGCTCGCGCTGCTGCCGCAGCAGGTTGAGGCCCTGCAGGAGCTGCTCCGAGTGCAGGGGGGTCAGCTTGGCCAGCAGGAACGGCGGCGACGACGGGTCCATCTGGGACAAACACAGTTCGCGAGGCGTCACTCGGCGTTTCGGGACCGAGACGCGCCGCGCCTGACAGCTCAGGGGTGTTTCTCCTCTTTGGCTTTTAAATGGATTGGGTTTGTTACTCCCCAATTCCCTTTTCCATACTGAATTTCTCCAAGAGCCGGGTGTGATCAGCTCTGCGAGGGTTCAACACCTCTGAGGGCGCCCAGCACCTCACAGAAAATGGTTTCGATAACTTTGCCAGGTGGCGTGGCTGAGTGTGTCTCGAAAAAGCAAAAAAAGGTTTTAATAAATAAGAAAACAATGCAAAACCAAAAGAACAAAGCCACTCACAGTGTAGGGACAGGCCCCACCAGCTCCTGCAACACCCCAAGGATGCACTGAGCAGCCCCGTGCTCTCCCTCAGGTATTGAACGATTCGGGTGGGGTTTTGGCAAACAGCCCAACAGAGAACAACTAAATTTCTGAGGAACAGCTGAAGAGACCCATCAGTGTTTTTGTCTTGCTTTGAGCCAATTAATGCCAGGAAAGCAATGAAGTTTCTGGGTCCTTTTTACCTTATTAGAACAACAAGGGGTGAGTGCAAAACCTCTCCCCATACGGAAACACGTGCTCGGCTGTGGGGAGCATTCCTACATTTCAACCCCTTACCTGCTACGCTTCTTCATGCCAGTTAAATCCAGGACCTTCAAATGTTCATTAACAGTCTATGCTAGAGTCAGCTCTGAATTTAAAAACCCCACAGCCATTCCTTTTTTTTTTGTTCTGGAGTGAAATATCTATGATCTGATTGTTGGGGTGTCTGTGCAGGGCCAGGAGCCGGACTGACATCCTGTGGATCCCTTCCCACTCAGGATATTCTGTGACTCTACATCAAAGGTTTGAGAGATCTGAGCGGTGGCTGAAATAGAAATAAGGACAGAGAACTAAAGAACACAACCCGCTCATTTGAGACAAAGTTTTAAAAGTTCTTAAACTCCTTTTGTGCAGCTCAACTCCTGCCTGCTTAGCGCTCCTGGGGAGCAGCCCAGTCCTGCTGTGCTTTTCTGTGGCAGGGAGCAGCTTCCCATTCCTTTTCCCATTCCCATTCCCATCCCCATCCCATTCCATCCCCATCCCTCCCTCTGCCAGCCACCCCCCCAGAGCCCGTGGGGCTGGAGCAGATTCCTGTGCTGTGGATGCATGGAGGAGCACAGGAGGAACGGGAGATCCTCACCTCACCCTGTAGCTCCCGCCGTGCCAGGAAATCCCTGCTGGGACGGTCTCAGAGCTCCTCAGGCGAGCAGAAGGACAGGCTGAGCAGCCTGGAACTCCAGGAGCGCAGAGGGGAGGATCCTCACTCCTCCACAGCTCCACACAGCCCCCGTTCCCAAAGTCCCTGTGACACCTGGGGCACCCGCTCTAATTCCGGCTCCCTGAACGCTTCCCAGGCTGCAGCAGCGCTTTGTTCAGCCCCCGGAGCTGCGCTGGGGAGAGGTGGAGGGGAGGAACGTGACAGGATCCTGGGCCACGGGGAAAGAATCCCATTGTTCTCCAGGGAACAGCGCAACCGCCCTGCTCCTGAGCCGAGCAGCTTCTGCCTCGCTAAATGATCCGCAGGATCTCGCTCCTCTCATCTTAACAATAACCTCATCATCTGCACGGCTCCTCCAGTGACACCTCCCTTGCAGGGGAGCCCACTGAAAAGTGCTTCAGTGGAAATTATCAGACGGGCTGCCAACGTCTGAACGCAGAACACAATAGCAGTGACAGGGAAGGGAAGGGGCTGGAAAGCCTTTTACCCACGAGGAGAGAAAGGAGCTCTCCTATTATCACCCTACACTGGGAAAAAAAATACCTGAAAGAAACTAATTTTAGCGCATCTGGAAAAGGCAAGATCATAGACAACAACATTTCCACCATCGCGATTTTGCAGCACAAATCACACATGGAGGAATTTTAAAAATTTAAAATAATAATTTAAAAAGGTGTCCAGCAGCTAAAGGAATGTGTTCTCCTTTTGTGTTTGCATTCTGTTCCTAACTTGATCGTGCAAACACACAAAAAATCAGGAAACACAGAATGGTTACAGTTCAGCTGCAAAACCTGCCCCAACACCTATAAATAACCACATTTAAGGTATTCTGCAGCAATAAAGCTTCGTGTGCCACCCTGGCAGAACCTCTGCATGGCCAGGCTCGCCCATACCGCGAATTCGCTGTTATTTATTTCACTGTTTAGAAATACATCAGGAATCGCAGCGCAGCGATCTGTGCTCACGCCACACACCAAACGCTCACCCCCGGGCTCTGGGCTATCAGATCCTTTCAGCCTGCGGTTCGAACTTATCTCGAACAGCAACAGGGACTGGAAACGGGACAGGAATCGGGACCGAGCTGAGGGATCCGGGCGTGCTGAGAGGCAGCAGGGAGAGCTGCGGGCTCTGCTCTGCCCCGAGCGCTCGCCGGGGCAGGGGAGCGGCCGGGCTGGTTCCGGCACTGCCGGAGAAGAAAGAAACACGCAGCACAAGCTGCCCTACTTCTGCAATTCCTGCTCTCGCTGTGTTCGTGCCTAACCCCGCTGCCCGAGCTCCGGGGGCAGCGGCAGGTCCCGGCCGGAGAACGGGGCTCGGAGCAGCCTGGGCTGTGAACCCTGCCCGGGGTGTGAACCCTGCCCGGGGTCGCTTTCAGCCCAAACCGCTCCGGGTCCCTGCGGCTCCGCCACTCTCCGCTCACACGGGGAGCTCCCCGCGCCGGGCGGGCCCCCCGCTGCCGCTGCCGCTGCCGCTGCATGCTCACCCCGCCCGGGGCCATGGCAGTGCCGGGAGGCGGCGCTGCGGCTGTGTCCCGGTGCTATCCCGGTGTTATCGCGGTGTTGTCCCGGTGTCGTCCCGCTCTCACCTGTGCCGGGGTGCCCCAGGCCCGGCCCGGCCGCGCCGCCGCCTCGTTCCGCCGCTCCGCCACCGCCCGTCCGTCACTTCCGCCCGCCCCGCCCCGCCCCGCGCGCCCGCCAATCAACGGCCGCGCCTCCGCACACACCCACCCCCGCCGGCACCCCGGCGGTACCACACCGCGCACTGCGAGGGGAGGACACTCCGTGCCTTCGCTTTTCCAGCGGTTTTGCTTCAGCCCCGTCCCCGCCGCTCTCGCAGCGCTGCCCTCCGCTTCTCCGCCGCCGCGTCTGCGCCCCGTTTCGCGGGTAGCGGCCTGAGGAGAAGTAGAGGAGGCACCCGTGTTCCCCCCGCTCGCCGCGCCGTGGTCGGCGCCGCGCCGGCGCGGCACGCGGCGCCCCCTGGCGACGGCGGCGTTGCCGGGCGGGGCCTGAGGGCCGCCCATGGCCGCGGCCTCGGGCCATGGCGGAGCCGCCGCCCGGAGCCGCCGCACCGCGGGGCCGCGGCCGGGCCTGGGAGCGCGGCGGCTCCGCGCAGGACGCTGAGGACAGCACGGAGCCGTCCGCTCACAACGGTTCGGGCACGGAGCCCCCCGGCCCCGCTTTGAACGGTTCGGGCACGGAGCCCTCCGGCCCCGCTTTGAACGGTTCGGGCACGGATGTCCCCGGCCTCATTCACAACGGTTCGGACACGGAGCCCCCCGGTCCCGCTGCGGACGGGCCGGGCACGGAGCCCTCCGGCCCCGCTCACGATGATTCGGGCACGGAGCCCTCCGGCCCCGCTCACGATGATTCGGGCACGGAGCCGCCCGGCCCCGCCGAGGACGGTTCGGGCACGGAGCCGCCCGGCTCGCAGGAGGACGCGGCTCCCCCGGCGGGGCCGGAGCTGTGGCTGGTGCCGCCGGAGCTCCACGCGCGGCTGCTGGACCGGCGGGACTACCGCGGCCGTGCCCAGGCCGTGGAGCAGCTGCGGCGGGCGGTGGAGAGCTGCAGCCCGGCCGCGCTGGGCTCCGCGCCCGCCGCCGCCCTGCTGGGGCTGATCGCGCTGCTGGACGCGCTGCTGCACGACCCCAACTTCGCGGTGGCTCGGGGCGCGCTGGAGGTGACCCGGCTGCTGGCGCTGCGCCTCGGCCGCCGCGTCCCCGCCGTGCTGGCCCCGCTGGTGAGCGCGGCCGCCCGGGCGCTCGGCGACGCGCAGCCGGCCATGCGGCGGGACGGAGCCCGGCTGCTGCTGCGGCTGATGGCGGCGGCCGGCCCGCGGCCCGTGCTGCGCCTGCTGCTGCAGGAGCGGCTGCTGCGGCACCGCAGCGCCCGGCTCCGCGAGGAGCTGCTCAACACGTGCATCGCCGCGCTGCTCGCCTTCCCCGCCGCCGAGCTGGACCCGCCCCGGCTGGCGGCCGCCCTGGCGCCGGCGCTGCTGGACTCCAAGCGCAGGGTCCGGCACGCCGCCATGGAGGCGTTCGCCGCGCTGGCCTCGGCCGCGGGCCCCGGCGACACGGGCGCGCTGCTCCGAGCCCTGGACGCGGTGGAGCTGCGGGCCGGCGGCGCGGGGGTGCTGAGCGCCGTGCGGGCCCGGCTGGCCAGGAAGGCGCTGCCCAGGCTGGGCGAGCGGGGGCTGGTGGAGTACGGCGTGCCCTTGCCCTGCTCCGGCCGCTGCCGCGGGCAGTGCCGCCCGCCCGGCGCCGACACCGAGTGGCTGCTGATGGGCAGCAGGAGCCGCAGCGCGCACGGCCACGGCGGGCACCCCGCCTGTGCCCGGCGGGGACCGAGCCCCAGGAGAGTGCTGAGCGCCGGCAGAGGCAAAAACAAGCTGCCCTGGGAGAAGGAGCTGGCCGCGGACAGGGAAGGTGGCTCGGGGGTGAGGATTCCTGCCAGCGAGGGTGTGGAGCAGGTACGTAACTCCTTGGGGGGGGGCTTTATCCTGAAGGCTTTTCCCAGGGGAGGATGAAGAGTTGTCGGAGGCTTGTTAAGTGGGAGATGTTCGGGAGGAATGGCCGCTGTTTCGTGTTGCGTGGGTCTGTAGGCTCAGAGAAGGTAAATTTGCGAATTCCTCGTGTCAGATTCAAGCAAGCAGTTTACCAGATAAGCAGACTGCTTATCACTTACCCTTATCACTGCCTGAGATACTCCTTAGGTCTGACAGTAGTGACATGACTCTGACATGTCAACAATGACAGGTGAACCCCTGGGAACGAGCACAAAAGTGAGGAAATCAGCCTTTATTTGTATGTTTGCGTTTGAAAGCGTGCGACTGAGCAGAGAGAGAGTCTGGGGGAAAACTGAGCAGCTCCTTCAGCTCGGGCTCTGGAGGCAGAGCTGCGGGATGGGGCTGAGCCGGGGCTCTTTGGGATAAACCTGGGGGCTGCCAAGTGCCTGTGTGGCTCTTGCTCCTTGGGCTGATCCGACCAGGAAGGATGTAGGTCAGGCTGGAATAACCACCCGCCTTGAGTTTGGGTGTGATCACCTACTGACCACGTCGGCAGCTGGAAAGGGGAGGAACCTCTGGAAAACTGTCCAGGTTCTTTTTTCCTTTGCCGGCGGTTCCGTGACGTGTTTTGGATGCCACACGTGGGGGCGTATCTCTGTGCGGTGGTTTTTCTGTCGGTTTTGTGGGGGGTTATTTAACGTGGACGCGTTTGATTTATCGTAACTCGATCTCCTTCGAGGGAGCTGAGGCAGACAGAGCTCCTCAGGAAGCCAGAGGCAGTGCGGAGGAGATTGCTCGGTGCCACATTTGCGCACTCCGATTTTAATTCTCAGTTGCTTGGTAACTCGTTGCTGGGCTGCATGAGGTCATGGACGGCGAGTGCTCCTCTGCGGCCTGGCTGTGGGGCAGCCCTGAACAAAATAAACTCAGCTCCTGGTTCCCTGCCGTCAAACCTTGGAGTGCATGCCTAGACTTGAATGCTCGTCCTTTTCCTTGGTGCCTGTGTTACCTTTCCTGAGGCTCCTGGAGATGTCAGTGTCTTCCTGAGCTGGTGAATGGGCTCCTTTGGGATATCTCCGCAACAAGATGTGTAGGAAGCACCTCTGGAGCAAGAAGCGTTTCCTTTTTGGAACAGTTTTTCAGTATTAGCTAATCCAGCTTGTAAAATAAATAAAATAGCAGTGCCAGTGTTCTGGCAGGTTCAGGTTGGGCCCAGCCCTGTGCTGCTGCTGGTTTTCTGTAGCTGTGAACAAAAAGCAGGTTAATACAGGCCCCAACACCCGGCTGGGGCTTGGAAAGGAGGAACATTCCCTGCCTGGGAGAGCCCCTCTCCAGGGAAGTCCGGGAGGGGCTCTGGAAATGGTCTTTTTCTGAAAGGAGCGAATCCCTTGCACCTGTGGTTGTGTTCATCTGTGTAACGCAGGAGGGGTTTGCAGCCCTGCAGAGAGGGACAGAGAGACGCTGGCTGATGGATTCTGTTTGCCTGGTGCGTAAAGTGCATTTGAGGTGGGGTAAATCATCAGTTCCTGGGATGGTTTGGGTTAAAGGGACTTGAAATCCCACCCAGTGCCACCCCTGCCATGGCAGGGACACCTCCCACTGTCCCAGGCTGCTCTAGCCCCAGTGTCCAACCTGGCCTTGGGCACTGCCAGGGATCCAGGGGCAGCCACAGCTGCTCTGGGAATTCCAGCCCAGCCCTCCCCACCCTCCCAGCCAGGAATTCCCAATCTTCCATCCATCCCTGCCTCTGGCAGTGGGAGCCTGATCTGGCACAGGATGAATTGGAGTCCTGTTGGCCAGACCCCGGTTATGACAAGTAATTGATTTAGTAGTGGAATATTCACCTGATTGCTGTAGATTACTTTGCTCTACTCCTTCTTCACATCCTGATCCTTTGTGTCATCACATCTGGAGCTCTCTGGGGCAGGGGACACTGTCCCGTGATGCTGGTGACCAGAGGGACCCAGGGAGGGGCTGGATGTCAAGGAAAGGTTCTTCCCCCAGAGGTGGGAAAAGCACTGGAACAGCTCTCTATGGAATGGGCACGGCCCCGAGGCTGCCAGAGCTCCAGGAGAGCTTGGACAGCGCTCCAGGGATGCCCAGGATGGGATTTTTGGGGGGTCTGTGCAGGGACAGGGGCTGGGCTGGATGATCCCTGTGGGTCCCTACAGCTCAGGATTTTCCAGGGTTCTGTCTTGGATGGAAGAAGGTGAATTGTGTTTCAGTCTGGGAACGCAAACCTCGCTGAAGACATTCCAGGAGCCGTGTGTCAAGCTCTAGCAATCAGGATCTGTGTGGGAAGTTAGCCCTGGATGTGCCCTTAACTCCCTCAGTGAGGAAAATGCATTTATCCTGCGTAAATTCAGGCAGTCGACTGGTTTCTGGACATGTCAAGTATTAATTATTAATTCAGACATTCCTTTGAAATGAATATGCTTAAAAATTAACCTTTGGAGTCATTCTGTGGCTGAAGGGATGCATGGAAGTAGCTTAATGTTTAAAGCTGTTTCCCTGCCAGTATTTTTAGGGTCATGTTACAGGGTGATTGTCCAAGGCCGCGTCTAGACTTCCCTGATCAGATAAGATGTGAATAAAACACGTGTAAGTTAATGTGTACTAAAAATAAAAGGTAGATAAGGCACACTGACCCCGGGGGTTTGTCTGGCAGCTGTGGATTCTCCATCCCCAAAGGAGCTCAGGCATTGGAATATTGAATATTGCAGAGTGAAAGCTACCCAGGGACACACAGACCCTGCAAGAGGCTCCTTTTGGGGGAAACAAGAGCATTTGAAGATTGCGCTGGATATTTAAAGGCCTTTCACAAAGTTTGTGTGAGCTCTGGGATCTCCCCTAACTTCGGTGTTGGGCAACACTGTGGAATTCTTCTCATTTCCATATTGATCTGATAACTGGAGAACTTGATAGCTGGGCTTTGTGGAGTGTTCAGATGACCCAGGAAAGCAGATTTATGGCACAAAACCTCTTGGCTTTCCAAGGATCAGAGGGACACAGACTGGGATAAAGGTGTCCCTTCCTTGGGTGTCCCTCTGGGACCCTGCTTCTTCTGGAGCTGGGAGAGGGTTCTGGGGAGATGCTGGTGTGTCTTTGTGTGGTGTTTCTCAGTTTTTAGTTCTGAGATTCAGGTGGTTTCAGAGTCTTTTTGCCCTCTGCAAAGCTCTGAGCCAAACACAAGAAAGAGACGGAGTCTTCAGGTTCTGATTTTTCAAGGTTGAGCGCTTTGTTTATTGTTTCTTATCTTACAATTTCCTCAGTGCCCAGCAAAGATGTTTGCAGCTGCTTGGGCATCTGGTGACTCCTCCTGGACTGGGCTGTGGCGTTATTGTTTATACTAATTGTTACGTGTTCTTTATTTATCATTATTTGCCAATACCTATCACTATTACTAAACAGGTCATCTCTACCTTGACCCAATCTCCTTAAACTACTTTGTGTCACCGTCACTGCTGAAATGGAGTGAGGGGAGCAGAAAGAAGCAGCAGGAGACAATGCCCCAAATTCTCCATCTTGCCCCCATTCACTTCAATGTTAGAAACCTAAATTTACTCTTTTTTCACCCTGTGATGAGCTAAACTCCAATCTTTCACACTCCTGTGGCCTGCAATCCTTCCCGCAGTGCAGGAAGCCTTTCCCATGGACTGGGATCAAAGCCAGTGTCCCTCTGGGCTCTGGGCTGGGGTCCCAGACCCCCCTGCCCAGGAATGCCCTGGACTCCAACAGGTGTTGGTCTCCCTCTGTTAAAACATTGCTGATGCTGCTGGTGTTGGTGTCATCCAGTGGGAAGGGATGCAGGGTGGGAATGTTTGATTCCAGGTTGGACACTGGGGCTTGGAGCAGCCTGGGACAGTGGGAGGTGGATGGGATTTAAGGTCCCTTCCCACCCAAACCGTTCCAGGATTCCTTGATGGGTCACTCTCAGGGGCTGTGCTTTGATAACCAAGTTACCAGTTCCAGGTATTTTCCAACATTTGTGGAATTGAAAGGAATCTGAACCCTTTTGAGAAATCCCAGATCTGTTATCTGCTCCAGGGAAAGGCCTGGCAGCTTTGGGTTTGCTTTATTCCCCACCACCCCAAGCCCGTGTTTAGTGAATTTGCAATGCTGTAATTATCACTTGTGTACAAGGGAGCAGAGTTTTCCCTCCTGGAGCTGGGATGGGAACAGCTGAGCGAGGCTGTCCAGTCATGGAAGTGTTGGAGTTTACTCCTTCTGCAAGTGTTGCTTTATCTGTGTGGAAAAATGGGATGAAAGTTTATCCTGTACCAGCTCCTGAGCAGAAAATTCCCTCTACCCCAGCTGAAACCAGGCTGTGCTGATTGGTACAAGGAATATTTCATTATGGATGGAATGATGCTTGGTGATTGCAGGAATGGGAATGCCGAGGTCTCACATCTTTTATCCCAACTTGTAATCACCTGGAATGAACCACTTCAGCATTTTCCTCCCGTTCCTTTCTTCCTGGAAGGGAGAGCAGAGTAAATGCAGCCTGGGAATGATTTAAATTGCTGATTTCACTAATTAAATCAGAAATTTATTTAAAGCATGCCCTTTTCTTTGTTAAGTATTGGGATTATTGAGAATTTCTCCCTACCTGTAGCCAATTCTCAGTAAAAGCTGCTGGTGTTGCCAGGTACAGTTTTAGACTGAATCTGGAGTGTGTGGTGTGCAAGAAACTGTTCCATTCTGAGATTTTGGGGTCCTGTTGCCTTTTTAAACAATTCCCCATCTAAAGCACATCATTCATAAGGCCAGTGTTCCATTTTTAAATTTTAATTTTTAAAACAGTGCAATTCTCTACCGGTTTATTTTGTTTTCCCCCTTTCAGTGTGAGTAGTTTTACCCTGCATTTTAGCAAAACCTGCAAAACAGCTAAAATGCTTTCTAACACTTAAAATATTTGAATATTGGCTAGGTGGGAAAGTAAAGCTTGCTCTTGTTTGCACAGAGCAGGGCTGCGCTCTCATTTCACACGCAGTTTCTTTTGCTTTTCCCTGCAGTTGGCTGCATCCAGCGATTTCCTTCACTCCCCGAAGCTCTGGCCCTCCCAGGGCATCCCAGGCAGCGAGGAGTTGTTTTCCTGCAGGAACAGAGCTCCCAGGACTTTATTCCAGCCCAGCGTGGAGCTGAACTGGGAGCACTCTGCCCTCGGTGCTGGTGAGTGGGGGCACGGGGACGTGCTGGAGCTGCCAGGGCAAAGCAGATTTTAGACTTTCGGTAGTCAGAAGGATCTGAAAAGCCCGGGCAAGACCAGACCTGAGTGAGCGTGTCCCCGTGGCCCTGGGCTCTGTCCTTGTCCCCTCTGGGGAATCCTGCCCTTGCCAAGTTTGCCCCCTCGCCGTGGCTGGGGTTTTAGGGCGTTTGCTCCCCTTGTTGTCGCGTGCTCAAAGAGGGGATTGTTCCAGGGGGTCCTTTAGCCCCCCTCAGTTCCCAGCTGGAGCAGTGCCCTGGAAGAGCAGCCAGTCCTTTTCCCTTTTTCCCTCTGAGCTGCTTTGTGGGGTTGCTTAGAGACTCTGGCATGAAGTACTCCTGAGTTTCACCCTCAGAGCTGCACAGAGTCTGCATCCCCTCTGAAAGACAGCTGGATGTTCTCTGCTGGACACCACGTGTGACACGTTGGCTCTTTGTGTTCTCCCTCTTGGAAGGTGCTCTGGGCTCCCATCAGCCCCAGATTTCAGGGAAGTGTGGGACACTTGGATACCCCCAGGCACGTGGGAGGAGCGGCAGCGTGGGCTCTGATTTGCAGTTTTTGGGAGTGAATAACTCTCAGCAGGACAAAGGTACGTGGCTTCTGTCGGTGGCCTAAGGCAGGGCATGTCACTTTGGAGTTGTCTCTTTGTTCCTTTGCTTCCCTAAGGAATGGAAACTAGCGCTGGAAGGTTGTTCAGTGCCTCTCCTTCCTGTGTGATTTCACTTGTGGTTGTTAATTTACAGCCCCACCTTTGATCTCTGGCACTGTCAGGGTGTTAGAGAAAAGGTGCTGCTGTGGGAGGATCACAGCAGTGTTTGATCACTTGCATCGCTCTTTTTGTTTTAAATGTAGTTCTCCAAAACGTGTCTGAGAAATTGGTTTAAGGCTTAAACTCACATTTGGAGGGGAATGCCATTTGCAGATGAAGTTGTTTGATTTGTCTGCTTGCTTGGGCAAAACCTGACTGCCTAGTGGTGCATCATTTCACGGGAAATTATTCTTATGATAGATTACTTCACTGGAAATCATTTTTGTGGTGCATTATTTGGCTGGAAATCATTCTTATGGTGTATTATTTCATTAGCAATCCTTACTACGGGACCCAGTTACCACAAGCACTGTTCTTTTCCTTTGCTCAGTTTGTTCCAGCCTCAGTTTTTCCAGCAAGACCCAGAGAAGTTTTTGCACTCAGGCAGAGCCCACCATGTCCTTCCAAGGTCCCAGCGCCAGCCAGGGCAACTTCATCCTGCCCTCCTTCCCCCTGTCATCGCCCAGGAACAGCCCCAAGCACCTCTCCTCTCCTGCTGCCTCTCCAGGGAAATCCCAGGAGGATCCCAGGAGCCTCTCCAGCTCCTGGCCCCTCAAAAGCTTTGAAGGGCTGCCTAGGCCTGGCTCCCAGAAGCAGCTGCTCAGCCAAAAGCCAGGAGACAGCACAGGTGGGAATGCTCTCAGTGTGATCAGAAGGGATTTGGGGGTTGTGTTTTGGGGGATTCTTCAGTGGGAGGAAAATCCACAGTGGCAGGTGAGAGGGAATTGGGCAGTGCCTCAGGAGTGGGAGGGATTTATTGATTTATTGATTTATTTACTTACAGCCTCACTGCTCACATCCCTGCAGGCTTCTCCTCAAAGGTGGAGCAAAATAAGCTCCAGCCCTGCTTTTAGTGATGTCTCGGGGAAAAGTCTGTCTTCCAACTAAAATAAACCCCTAAAGAGATAATGATCCCACTTTTAGGGGGAGCCAGTAGAGAAATAGCTGTTAGTGTTCATCCCCTAATTAATCCATGTGCGAGAAGAGGGTTACTGGGTGCATTTTGCCTTTTTGCCTCTTCCTTTGAATCATGGAATCCCAGAATAGTTTGGGTTGGAAGAGACCTTAAAACTCATCCAGTTCCAGCACCCTGGGTAAAAATACCTTTAGTCTCTGTTTAGTTAATCTGCTTCCTGGTCACTCAGGAGGTTTCTGGAACAAACTAACAGTTTCCACACGAAATTTTGCGCTGATTAAAGAAATCTGAAATTTCGTCTTCACTGCGACCCATATTTTTGTGCATTTATAGGAAATTTCCAGCTGAGTGCTTTGGGAATATCCTGCCCTGAAATGTGACTCTGCCTTGTGGGGATGGATTTATCGCTTGCTTTATTTTTGTATTTATTATTTGTTCTTGTATTTATCATTCACCTTATGTTTTCCATATGCATTTTGATTTTTTTCTGGTTCTTTGGAGTGCCTTTGTTGTTACAGCAGCTTCCGTGGAAGTTTGGGGATGAGTGTTTTTCTCTTAATGAAGAAAGTTAATTACCTTTTAAAAGGGGCTAAGGGCAGTGCATGGGCTTGGATGATCCTTGTGCGTCCCAGCTGATGACATTTTGATCCCACCTTGGTGTGCACATGCATGAAACACTCATTTATATTTTCCTGAAGCAAGGAGAGACTAAAAATGGAACAAATTGAGCCTGCGCAAGTGTGTTTTTAACATTTCTTCCGTGGCAGAAGGAGTTTTGTAGATGCAGAAGTGAGAGGTGACATTTGTCCTGGCGCTGTCCCTGACTGTCCCTGTGTGTTCCAGGGGACAGCCCACTGGAAAGGCATTCCCTGCAGCTGGAGAAGCATTCTCTGCAGCTGGAGAAGCATTCTCTACAGCTGGAGAAGCCCCCCATGCCTCTGGAGAAGCATTCCCTGCAGCTGGACAAGCCCCCCCTGCCTCTGGAGAGGCATTCCCTGCCTCTGGAGAGGCATTCCCTGCAGCTGGACAAACCCCCTCTGCAGCTGGAGAAGCATTCCCTGCCGCTGGAGAAGCATTCCCTGCCTCTGGAGAAGCATTCCCTACAGCTGGAGAAGCATTCCCTGTCTCTGGAGAACCATTCTCTACAGCTGGACAAACCCCCCCTGCCTCTGGAGAAGCCCCCTCTGCCTCTGGAGAAGCATTCCCTACAGCTGGAGAAGCATTCCCTGCCTCTGGAGAAGCCCCCCCTGCCTCTGGAGAAGCATTCCCTACAGCTGGAGAAGCCCCCCCTGCCGCTGAGGGCCGCCCTGGGCAGGGTCCCGGCGGGGCTGCGGGGTGCCCGGCCCGTGCCCCCCATCCCGCGGCTGCCCGGCCCCCGGGAGCCCCCCGAGGGCACGGAGCTGGCAGCAGGGCTGGCCGAGCTGCACCTGCAGCCCCGGGAGCTGGAGCAGGAGGAGGTGGGTGAGATGGGATCAGTGGATTTGGGGGCAGGGTGGGGTTTGGAGCACCCCGGGGTGGTGGAAGGGGTCCCTGCCCAGGGAACAGGGTGAACTGCAAGGTCACTTCCATCCCAAACCGTTCTGTGACGTCCTGGCTTTGCTTTTGTGCCTGTGCCTTCCATCCTGTGGTTCCTGCTGAAGGGAACTTGGGGCGTTAAACAGAGGAAGAACTTCTAACGTGAAGAGTCTTCAGTAAAAAGGGGGAGGGATGCTGCAGCAGCAAACTCCAACAATTAGAGATTTTCCTGCTTGTTTGAGTAGGTTCTCTGCTTGCTGAGCACTGATTGCATGATTTAGAGGAGGTTTGGGTGGGTTTTGGGAGGGAATTCCTGGCTGGGAGGGTCTGGGATGAATTCCCAGAGCAGCTGTGGCTGTCTTGGATCCCTGGCAGTGCCCAAGGCCAGGCTGGGCATTGGGCTTGGAGCAGTCTGGGACAGTGGGAGGTGTCCCTGCCATGGCTGGGGTACAATGAGATGATCCTTAAGGTCCTTTCCAAGCCATTCCATGGTTCTATTTGTAGGGTGTGCAGTTTTGCTGGGAAAAGCTTGAGCTCCCACCCCTCCTTTAACCTCCTCAAAAGCACGGAGCAGTCGATCTGCTCTGGCAGGAATCTCCCCGTGCTCTGGGCCACAGCGCCGCTGTGAAGTTGTATCTGCTCGCAGGAGAATTGTTCTTGTGAGATAAAACCAGGAGAGAGGGATCGTTCTAATCCCACAGAAACCGTGTGGGTGGCGATCACACTGCCCAGCAGGGCCCTGTGCACCCCGGGGGCTGAGCTGCACGCTCCCAAACAGACTTTATTTAGCCGAAAAGAAGCTTTTTCCCTCCGCAGCGAGTGCCCCGTGTCCTTTTTCCCCACCGTCCAGATGCAGAATTCCCTGAGGTCCCTGCGCAACAGCGCGGCCAAGAAGAGAGCAAAGCTGAGCAGCAGCATCGCCGACCGGGAGAGCCCCGACTCGGCCGTGAAACTGGAATTCTGCGGGGATTGTTCCTCCCAGGGCTCCTCCCCCGGCGCCTCCGAGAGCGGCATTTCCAGCCGGGAATCCCCGTGTTCCCCCCTGGGCACGCTGCCCCCCAGGAGGAGAGTGATGTGAGTGTCACCTGGTGTCAGCTAAATCGAGGTATTGGCTGGGGATAATTTACAGAGCGTCGCCTTGCTGAGTAGCCTGATGTTTCTGTGTGAGTTCTCCTCCTCTCTGAAAACACAAGAGCTGCTTAATGGCATTGTTCTGGGGTTTTTTCTGCAGGGAGGCAGGGCAGTAAATATTTGATAAAGACTTTCCCTGGCACAGCAGGAACATGACCAGAGCTGAACGGGGGAGCGAGAAGGATAAGAGTGAGGAGGAAGGCTAAGGTTGGGTTATTACAGCCTGGAAGTTCAATTGGGTTTGTTGGGGAGAGGAAGGCAATGCAGATTGTCTGGTTCCATTTGTTCCTGAGAGATAATTGTGAATTTAAAATGCTTTCTCAATAGAAATTGAGTGGTGGTAAGTGCTGCTCTGATTGCAAAGGGCAATAACCCAGTTGGTTATGAGCAGTATAAACTATTGTTTAATGAAATAAAAGGAGTTTTGAGGACTTTTGCAAATTTCCCAGTCCAAAATCTCCCTCTCTGCTCTCAGAGCCCACGATGAAGCTCTTTGTAGCTCTGCTCTGAAGGTATTTTTCTGTGTACCGAAAGCATCTTTCAGAGACTCACAGAATCCCAGAGTGGTTTGGGTTGGAAGGGACCTGAAAAATCACCTAATTCCAACCCTGCCATGAGCAGGGAACCTTCCATATAACTGACGTAGAACTGCATTAACAACAGAAACAAAACAGGGAACACAAAAGGAAAGGGGTTTGAGGCAGGAGGAGCCTGGGATGATTCACAAACAGAAGGTTGTGCAGCCCAGAATTAATTTATCCTAACATCCCTTCCCCGCGTGCATTGCTGCTGAATCACGTTTTTAAAAATAATCTTTAAAGTTGAAATGCTGGCAAATCCTTCAGAAGTCAAAGCTGTGGAGCCCTGGCTGTGCTGGTTTGGGCTGAGCCGTGCTCTGTGCAACGTTGCCATGTGCATTAGCCAGTGCTGGGTGTTTTACTGCACCCTCAGCCAGAGGAGTTCTGAACTAGCCAGCAAGAGAGGGGACACGTGGCAGTCACCCCGAGCCGGGAGAAGGGACAGACTGAAAGCCTTGGAATGCCCAGAAAAACGCCAGGGAGTTCAGCTCAGGGGGGTTGTGAGCACCAGGAAAGGGGGTTTGCTGTGTTTGTGGAAGGGTTGGGTTGATCTGCTGGTAAACTGCCGTGGGTGATGGGAGCTGGATCCAGGAATTCCTGGAGCATGGGCCTTCCCCTGGAGCTTAAAAGAGTCTTTGGCTGTGGGTGTTGCACTGGCTCTGGGTTCCATCATCTTTCACATCCAGAGAATCATCTGAATTTTGAAATAATTTCAAAGTTGTTCTTGTAGATGAGAGCATTTTCCTGGAGAATGTCTCTGCTGGACACTGAGTTGGGAACAGCTCATGCCTGCAAGTGGCAGGAGGATTTGGTCACTCTCCTTGGCCAGCTTGGAACCAGCGTCATCAGTCCCCAGGCCAAAGAATTCCTTACTTTTATGGGTGAATCCTAAATTTAGTCCTAGTGTGAGGTTTCTCCATAAGGGTTTTCTTTAGGGTGTTCTTCACAATTCACCTGCTCATCAAATAATTCCCACTGAATTCTGTTTCTGCTCAGTGTAAGCGTTGGTGGGAGTACTGGAAGTAGTTTCACCGTGGAGAAACTGAAATCTGTTGTCGTTTTTGGCTGGACTTTGAGCGTTGTGGAGAGTTGCACCAATAAAACGTGTTTGTCTGAACAGGTCAGACACTTTTCCAGCACTTGGCAGCAAATCCCGCCCTGCAAAAGCATCTCCAGCAAGGCCCAGGGACGCAGAGGGGGCAGAGCATCACCCCAGCACAGGTATGCTCCTGTCAGAACCCACCTGAGGGACCAGAGTGCCCCTTGGTGTGGCTGTTCTCACCCGGGCAGCGAGCCCACATCCCTTCAGCGCTTAACAAAGGGAACTCCTGGCTGCTCCGGGGCCAAACTGGGATTTGAGGGTGCTCAGGTGAGGAGTGCCAGGCTGGCAAGCAGCTCACGTCCTGTGGGAATTGTGGTTAAGTGCTGCTGCTGTGTTTCACCCTCCCAGGGCAGTGCAGGTCCCTGAGATGGGCAGGGACCAACTCTGAGCTCTGTGTGGTTGATTTGTTATTTTAATGTGTTTGGGTTCCACTGGGTGGAGGAAAGGAGCTGAGGGAGCTGTGTCCACAGGTTGTCCCTCCATCCCTTGTCCCCAGCCCCTCTCCAGCTCTCCTGGAGCCCCTTCAGGCCCTGCCAGGGGCTCTGAGCTCTCCCTGGAGCCTTCTCCTCTCCAGGTGAACATTCCCAGCTCTCCAGCCTGGCTGCACTCGTGTCAGTGGGATGTGAACATCATTCAACAGACCCTGTTGGCTTCAGTAACCTGACAATGCCCTGCCTCAGGAAAGGGATCAATTCAGATGTGGGGTGGCATTTTAGGAGGATGAAAGACATCCCAAAGCAAGACCAACCTGACTTAGAGTGAGTGCTCTTTGTGCTTTCAGGCCCTGCAGAGTCGGTGCCTGCTTTTGCACCGAAGAACGATCTGGGTTTCACATCTGAGGATGTCGTTGTTGTTGGCAAAGGTACTGCAGACCCCAAATCATCCCTTTGTCTCTCTGAGTTATGAAATGAGGGAAAATGTGCCTTTGTAAGGTGGGAAAAGAACAAATAGGCCTGTAAAATATTTTAGATTGTTCACAATCCCAGGTTCAATGGGAGTGCGTGGAATTACAATTGAAAGTGTTGCAGTCCCTGGATAGAAAATTCCAGTCGCGACACCCTCGGAATGAGATGGTTTGATGTCCCTTCCATCCCAAACCGGTTCTGTGACACCGTGTTCTGCCCTCCAGGTGTTTTTGGGGGCCCTCCTGGCCCAGCCCCCAGGCAGCCCATGCCCTGTGTGGCCAATGGGGATGCCCAGGGTGCCGGGGAGGGAGCGGAGCCAGCCCCAGGGAGAAGCTTCCAGCAGAACAGCGCTTCCCATTCCCGTGGGAGTGAGGGACAGGTAAGAACTGCACAGCCTGGAGCTGTCTCATCCTGGTGGTGTGGGAGCGAATCCAGCCCTCTCAGTCACAGTCTCTGTGTTGGGCTGCTGCTTTTTTATCTTTTCCTGTCAGAGTTGGGATTAAATGCTTGAGAGGCTTTGTTTTCTGTTTGGACTCAGATGTTTATTAATTCTTATCTGTGTTACAGTCTCACAAGCTGTGAGTTCTGCTAACAAAGTAGAAAATGGCTCTAACTCTCCACATGCTCTTTTAAGGATGAATTGTCCAATTATGAAATTACACCTAAATTATTTTCACTTTTAACCCAATAACCAAACACCCCTGGCCCGCAATGTGGATTTTTCTACCCAGTTCCAAAATCCCACCCAGACCCGTGGAGAAGAAGGTGAAAAAGAAGGACTCAGCCTCTGCCCTGAATCCCCCATCCTGCTTTATCTCTGTTCCTGTGTTCTAAACCCTTCAGCTCTCAGTTCTGCACCCTGTGCTGTCACACACTTCTATCCAAACTCCACACCCACAATCCCAGCGCTGTCACTCCATTCTGGAGCCTTTTCCACGGCCTCAGGGCAGTGCAGGGTTTGCTGGGGGGTCAGAGCCTGGCAGCACAGAAAGCCTGGAATTCTCCGTGCCCAGAATTCCGGGGAAGCAGGAGTTTGATTGCAACAGCCAAAGCCATCGAGCTGCTGCTCCTGATTTTGCTTTTGGTGCCGCCTGGATGGCAAATGGAAGTGCCAGCAGCTCCCCACACGCTGAGATCCCTGGAGAGGGGCTGCAGGAGGGAGTGGAGCTGGAAATGCCCTCCCTGACTCGCACAGCACGTGCACATGTGGAAGGAGGGATTGGCTGCCTTGGATCAGATCTTGGATGAATGAATCCAGCTCCAATCAGAAGTTTTCCTTAAAAGCCTTCCTGAATATTTGCCCATAATCTGGTTTCTGACACTTGTTAAATACTATTCACAAATGTAAATGGAGCAAGATTTATCTGAGTGAAGTGTGATACAAAGTACAAACCATGGAAATGAAACTCCTTTTGCAAACCTTTAAAATAACATTCGAAGAATACTAAAACTGGAAGTTAGTG
Source organism: Delichon dasypus (assembly GCA_037837765.1). Lineage (NCBI taxonomy): Eukaryota > Metazoa > Chordata > Aves > Passeriformes > Hirundinidae > Delichon > Delichon dasypus. The sequence continues at coordinate 1,068,468 of JBBAXF010000007.1, forward strand.
ATTAACAGTGTCTCAATTTTCTGATTTCCACTGAAGGCGTAAACCCTTGGTGGGATCAAATTCAAAGGAGTAAATGGATTAAATTTATTAAACTGAATTTAGATTTAACTGGGTTAAATTTATTTGTTGAGTTTTCCTGAGGCACAGAAAAGTGTCCTAAACACATGAGAAAGAAGGGTCAGGGTGGAAAAAATCCTGATTTTCCGTGCTGATCTTGGCCAGCTCAGGAACTGGGGAATCGGTTCTGGGGTGACTTATGCATGATTTTTATTATTTTTTTGGCAGATAAAAGTGACCTTGTCAAAATCTGCTCAGGAGAAGCTGAGGAGGAGGAGGAAAGAAGACAAAGAACACAACCATAAAGAGCAGCAAGAAGGCAAAGACTTGGAAGGGAAGGAAGAATTCCCTTGGGAAAGGATTAGATTGAGCATTAGTGAACCAGAGAAACTCACAGCAGAAAGTGAGGATGAGGGTTTGTCTTAGATGAATATTCCTCATTCAGTGCCGCAGAAATGGGAATTAGGGCTGGGTTTGAACTTGGTTCTGAGTGGTTTTATTGTGGTTTGGACGTTTCCTTCTTTCCTAGGGTTTAGTCTCTGTGGGGATTTATTGACATCGCCAAGAAATGGATCTTTGTCCTTAGAAAACGTGGCCTTGAACCCTTCCCTGAAAAGAACATCCAGTTTGAAGAGGTCAAAGTGTTCATCCTTCCTGGATTCCGGTAAGCTGGGACAGCAAACTCCCAAAATATTTGGGTAGCTGGAGCGGGATAGTTTCAAAATACAATTCATTTGTGCAGTGGACAGTGCTGAGGTGCTCTGGAAGATCAGGACTGTGGGGCTGGAGGGGATTGAATTCCTCACTGGGGATTCAGCTGATCATTTTTCATCTAAAATCTCTTGGGGAGGTTCATGAACCATCCGAGGGTTTTGGTCTGATCAGGAGCTGAAATGACACAATGCATTAACAGCCAACTGACTCCCTCCCCTGGAGGCAGGAGGGAGTTCCCAAAATCCATTTTCTGGGTTCATTTTGGCACTGAGTTGCCTTTAAAAAAAAAAAAAAAAAAAAAAAAAGCAGTAGAAAAATATTAAGAGTAGAATCTGCTACTGATGGTGCTCCAAGGTGGCCAGAATTTCTCACGTGTCTCCCCAAGGTTTATGGTGTCATTAGCACACTGTGCCTCTGCTCATACACTAAACAACCACTGCCTTTGTGTTTGTGACTCTTAAAAGTGAGGGTTGTGTTCAAAATTGGATTTATATTCAGACAGAGAGAAGGCAAATAAATTTCATTAGAAAATAAGAGAAACAAGGTAATCTAGGTGCAACTGCCAACAGAGGAGCAGCACTGTAGATGGCAAACCTGTATAAATCAAAAGAAAATTCCGTTCTGACTTCTCTATGCTTTTATAGTGCAATGAAGCTGATTTATTTACCTACAGAACACAGGAAAATTTCCCCCTCTCCCCATTCCAATTTATCCTTAAAAAGACCAAAAAAACCCCAAACCAACCAATCTATCCTTAAAAAAAATACAAAAACAAACCAACAAAACCAACCAATAAAATAAATCTAAAGGATATAAACTGTCTGCAGTCCTACAGAGCCACCCACATCTACTCAGTAGCACCAATCTGATATGGGTGTAATTAAAATGAATTAACAATTGGTTGAGTGAAACTCTGGTTGGTTGAGGCTGCCCCTGGATCCCTGGAAGTGTCCCAGGGCAGAGCTTGGAGCAGCCTGGGACAGTGGGAGGTGTCCTTGCCCATGGCAGGGAGGGAATGGAAGGGATTTCAGGTCCTTCCAGCCCAGAGCACTGTGGGGTTCTGTGTCCTTCGCAATCCCTGTTTCCTGGAGCAGCATTTTTGTGCCTCAGCCTCGTTCCCTTGCCCTGCTGTGGCTGGGTGCAGCTGGCAGAGCTGCTGAGGCTTTGTCCCCTTGTTAAAAAAGGACTGCAATATGATCCTGGCTTTCACATTTATGTATTAGCTTCTGCACTGATCATAAGTGTTAAGATACGGTATCACATTTACCTTTGTTTACTGGTAATCTGCCAGTTTAACTACGTCCTGCATAGCTTATAGAAACAGTAGTGTGGTGAATAGATGGTATTAAACTAAACTAAACACTTAACTCTGGGTGTTAAATACCTCTGTGTAACCAAACAAATGGTGTAGGGCAGTCGTGTTACCCGCTCTGTGCTGATTGAATCCTCCGAGCGATGAGGTAACCGCGACACAAACCGGAGCACAGTTAGGAAATGCCAGGCTCACTTTAGAGAGGACTGGCTAAATCCTTACCAGAGCATGTGAAATACCAGGATGGGGACACAGGGAGGAATAAAACACACTAACTGGACACGCAGATGAGCCAGGGTACAAAGAAACCAAAGAAAAGAATTCAGTTCACGGGAAGGTTTGGATGACGCACGGACTCTGTGAACACACCCAATACAGTGATGTAACAGTACAAGTACAACACTACAGGAAACCACCGGGCTCTTCCTTGCCCGTTCACCAGGAGCACCCCAGCGCTGGGCACCTGTCCCTTATTTTATCCCCCCGTTACACTTTGTACGGGCGTTGAGGTTTGCTTGCGTTTTTCACAGCCGTGTGCCCGGAGGAGGCGCGGGGCCGCTGCCGGGAGCCCGTGACGCAGAGCCCCGAGGTGCTGGACCCCGCCGAGCTGCAGCCCTTCCCCAGGCCCGAGTGGGCGCTGGCAGAGGCGCTGGCACTGCTGGCTGACCACGACTGGTGCGTGCACGGGGGGCACGGGGACGGCTCCGGTCAGCAAAGGCTGGAGCTGGTTCGAGTCGGAAAGCGGTGTGTTTGTGTGAAAAACGAGGTTTGCTCTCTTGGTAAATGTGGTAAAAAACAGTTTAATAGAGAAATAAGGCAACTGGGAAATAGAAATAAAGCAAAGGATCTCGGCACTCGGCCAAGAGAACACCGCTAACTGACACTGAAAGGCTCCTTCCTGAAAAGCACCAGCTTGTTGCACATTCCTAAATTCACACGCACGGCTCAAACATTGCTCTTGAGTTTGATTTTCCTGAAAAGCACCAGCTTGTTGCACATTCCTAAATTCACATCCATGGCTCAAACATTGCTCTTGAGTTTGATTTTCCTGAAAAGCACCAGCTTGTTGCACATCCCTAAATTCACATGCATGACTCTGTGATTGGGACACGCAAAGCAATCACATGGAGATGAGAAATTTTGCAGGGCAGAGTTGTTCCTGTCAGAGAGCCCAAGGCTGCGTGAAGCCCAGAGCCCCTCTGCCTGGTTATTTCTTACTTTTTATACATTTGTGGGTCTGGCTGTGGATTGGTTTCTGGAGTTTTCACCTCCCAGCCCAATGGCCAGAGCAGCTGTCAGTTACAATTGTTTTCAGGTTAGAAATATGCAAACAAAGGACAGAGAATGAAAAACAAAGGATTTGTTTATGTTACATCTGTGGGAAAAAGGTAGAAACTGCTCCTAATATTGTACAGTAGCTAAAAGGTCTGACTCCATCTTATGAACAATCAAAAGGCTTTAAAAAACTCAGAAAAACCAGGGTGACACGACTCAAACATTGCTCTTGAGTTTGATTTTCCTGAAAAGCACCAGCTTGTTGCACATCCCTAAATTCACATGCACGGCTCAAACATTGCTCTTGAGTTTGATTTTCCTGAAAAGCACCAGCTCGTTGCACATTTGTAAATTCACATGCATGGATCAAACATTGCTCTTGAGTTTGATTTTCATTAAAAGCACCAGCTTGTTGCACATTTGTAAATTCACACGCACGGCTCAAACATTGCTCTTGAGTTTGATTTTTCTCTGTTCAGTTTCTACTCACCCCCAACAATTTTATCTTGTAGCTCAAGCTGCCAGTGGTTCCATTCTGTCTCACATTCTCTGAGAGCACAGGTTCAATAAATTCCTTCCCTGGAGCTCTGCCCATTGCTATCTTCACCTGGATAAGATAATTTAGGAATGTGGGGGGGATTTTCTTCCTCCCCCAGTTTAGGTGTTACATGAACAAAAGCTGTCTTCATTTTGATATCATGCTATAGCCTAAGAAATATATATATATATTCATCACACCACTTATTCCTAAGTGTCAATAACAGCAGAAATAAACTATATTAATACAGCAGAGTTTTCCAGTATCATACATATAGTATTCATTTTAATATTTGTGAAAAGCCAGCTTTATAAGATGTATTTATAACATTTATTAAGATGCTGGCAGGCTGCACGAGAGTCGCCTGCAGGAGTTGTGGTAGCAGCCTAAAAGGTTTTTTGCCCTCTATTTATCTCCCAAAGTCTTAGATACAATACATGAGCATAACCCCAGCACCTCTCATCCCTGCTCTGTATTAAAATGAGGTTAAAAGTCCTTCATGTGCACGGAATTCTTCCCTTCAATTGGGTCGCTGGGCTCAGGGGATGAAATCAGGAATGTCTTCATCCCCAGGACCTTTCTACCTTCCCACTGCTGGCAGGGCCTTCGTCACCCTCTGGCACAATCCAGTGTCCCCTTCTTTGTCATCGGTTGTTATAAAGTCAAGCTCCTAATGGCAGGCTCAATTAGCATCAATTAGCTCTAGCTTAATCATCTGATAATCGTTAACCTAGCGTTTGTTTGTCTAGCTTGCATCCCGATCGATGTAAATTGCTTCTAACCCTTGGCTAAAATTTTAACTCTTTAAAATGACAATTCAGTAGAACTCAGCCAAATGGGTGTAATGTCAAGAATACTGAGGGGGATTGTGAGAGGAGAAAAACATGGGGGTTCAGTCAATTTGAGATTACCCGAGCTTTGTAAATGAGGGCTGGGAACTGGGCTTTCAGAGACTTGGGGAGTCTGAGTTGAAGGGCTGGAGGGGCCCCACCAGCCCCTTCCCGGTGCTTTGGGGGGGATTGGCAGCTCACCTTTAGTGCTCTGTGTGGAATAAAAGCATCTCTTCGGTGCTTCCTGACTTGGGATGTGCTTACAGAGCTGCTGCCTTCAGTCTGGGGAAGGACAGAGATGCTTTAACTGCCCCTGCTGCCCCTGGGAGCGGAGCTGGGAGGCTGCTGTGCTGTGACAGTCCCACAGGGAAAGGCACATTTCCTTGGCAAGGGTTTCCTGCGTGATTTCCTGGCTGGGAGGGTGGCAGGCCCTGGATCCCTGGCAGTGCCCAGTTGGACAGGGGGGTTTGGAGCAGCCTGGGACAGTGGGAGGTGTCCCTGCCGTGGCACTGGGTGGGATTTAAGGTCCCTTCCCTGCCAAACCATTGTTTCTCGTTGCTTTATTTTACTGTCTCATTTGTTTGCTGTTTGGTTCCTTAGAATTCCACACTTGAAGATTCTAATGAAACTGTTTGAACGGATGGAATTTAAATATTATTTTCTCACACAGGGAGAAGAAAATCGAAGGTCTGAACTTTGTCAGGTGCTTGTCTGCCTACCATGCCCCTATTCTGACTGCAAAGCTCCACGAAACAACTCTGGCTGTGGCTCAAGAGGTTAAATTCTCCTATCAGAATATTGCACTGGCTCTCTGTGTGTATATATGTATTTTATAGCTCTCTGAAGTGATTGATGCTCACCTCTGGTGAGTGTTCCTCAACAGTCTCAAGGATGATTTGAGACTCAGAGGCTGAGAAAATGTAGATTTTTAACTCGGTAACATTTTTATGAGTGTGCATTTTAATTCTCACCCGTTGTGAATCAAGTTGGAAATGTGTTTCTCGGTCGCTTGTGATGTTACTTAAAAATGACAAAGGGCAAACATGAATATTTATTTTAAAAGTCTCTCTGCTAAACATTATTCATTGTTTTTTGGGTTTTTCCTGTGTGCAGGTCAAGAATTTACGCTCAGGTGTTTCTCGAGCTGCTGTGGTCTGTTTAGGGGATTTGTTCACCCACCTGAAAAAGAGCATGGATCAAGAACTAGATAATGCAGTAAAAGTCCTTTTGCACAAAGCTGGGGAATCCAACACTTTTATAAGGGAAGAGGTAGACAAGGCACTGAAGGCCATGGTTAATAATGTGACTCCAGCACGTGCACTTTGTTCTCTTATAAATGGAGGGCAAAGGTAATTGCTATAAAGACTTTGTAAAGACTATTGTGAATAGAGTAAATTTATCAAATGTAGGCTTTTTAACATCCAATCAGAGTACAGTAGACAGAAATTTGAAAATCACTGAATCAGCTGTGCTAAACCACTACCCTGGGCAATGTTTGTTGGCATAAATTGAATTAAAGCCCCTCTGTTTTCCTTTCTGTGCATTATGTCAGAGGTTGGCTGTTGATTTTGGAGCTTGGTGCATTTTCTGGCTGTTCTGCACCACTGCAGTGATTTTATTTGCTGTTGCTGTATATTCTTGGGGAGCTGCTGTTTTGCTTTGCCTGGTAAAGCTGATTCATAATGTTCTTTCTTTTCCTCCTTTGCTCTGCGGCCAATTCCTGCCTTGGCCAGTTTTCAGCACCCCTCTTTATTTAGAAAACTGATTTATAACTTCCAGTTCTCCAGCTGCATCTATCTTGCTTGATTCCTCCTCTCTAGGCTGAGCCTTTGTGGCTGCATTTTAATTTCCTTCCATTCTTTCCTGGAGCTAATTCCCTTCTTTCCCTGGCCCTGTTCAGTCTGTTTTCCTTTTCCATCCTCATTCACCGCTCACCACATCTGAGCTGGGTTCCCCCCTGGTGCTTCCTCTCCTCTCTGCCACCCCTTGGTGACATTTCCCAGGCTCCATTTCCCTTCGTGGCACATTCCAGGTGCTCCATCCCAAATCTCTCCACAGATTTCCTGCACAGCTCCAAATCTCAGAGTTTGTCTCGATTCAAAATGTTCTCTTCTGTTTCCTGGGCAGCTGGTTGTGGTGGGATGCGTGGGTTCTGTCTCCTGACAGCTCTGCTGCTGTCTCCTGCTCTTTAAACTGAAAGGCAAAAATCAGCTTTGGGATTTCTGTTCTTTATGAATTGCTGGGATTCAAACTGACTTGGGATGGATGCCCCATCCCTGGAAGCGTCCAAGGCCAGGCTGGACGGGGCTTGGAGCAACCTGGGATAGTGCCAAATGTCCCTGCCCATGGATTTATGGTCCCTCCCAACCCAAACCAGGCTGAGTCCATGATTTTGGGAATTCAGGAGCAGCAGGCAGTAACTGCCCATGGCTTTGGTTCAGCAGCAAGGGAAGTGCCTTTTTGGGTCCCTCCCTGGCCCCCCTGGTCAGAGCTGTCCCTGTCAGACCTCCCCACCTTCCCTGGCACATTGACACTCACCTGCTGAGGGGTTTCCTGTGGGGATTTGCCCTCTCCAATTTGTGAGTTTGTACGGGTTCTGTTATCTCAAGGCACCAGAACTGAGCTGAACACAGCATTTGGGCACAGATAAATCTGTTCGCAGCTCAGGCTTTCCCAGCTCATGGAGTACAGGATGTTTTTAACGGGTAGCACATCAGGGCATGGCCAGAGGTGCAGCTTTGCTAGGCCTGGCTTCAGGAAGCTCTGGCCATGATAGCAGGAGGGCAGCTCCAGAGGCTGTGACCAGGAGTAGGGAATGACCCTTCAGAGGGGAGGTTTGTGTCTCAGTAGGAAGCGAAAAGGGATGTTTGACACAACTGCAATTCCACAGGGGATGTTCTCTCTAAGTTGAGCTGAGTTGCTTAAATTCACCACAACATAATCCTTCAATTGTGGTGTCACTTAGAATTCATGAAACCTTTTAAAATGTACCTGGTTTCTGCTCAGCTCCTTCCAAGCCTGCTGCGATCATGACTTTAATGCTGGCAACCCTGACTAGGCAGAAATTCTGATTCTTCATCAGCTCCAGAGCTGGGTTTGACTTTACCAACAATAATAATAGTAGATTTCCCACAGTGGGAGGTGTCCCTGCCCATGGCAGGGGTTGGAGCAAGGTGAGCTTTAAGGTCCCTTCCCAACCCAAACCAGTGTGGGATTCTGTGAGTAGATTCATGATCCATGATTGCAGAGGTAGAGCTGAGAGTGATTTTCCTTCAGGATTTTAAAATCCTGTTTCTTACCTGTGTTCAGCTCTAAGGTGTTGTGTGCACACAAATGTTTTCCAGCTGTTCCCACGAGCAGGGGCTTGTTTGCTTCATGGCGTGAGGTCTCTCAGCTCACGATTCTCATATTCCCCTTGAGAATGCAGCAGGAGTTACAAATTGTCCTCAAAGTCACATTTTTAATCCAAATATAAAATTGGAGACGTTAGGGTTTGCAGGATTTTGTTCCTGAACACAAATGGGCTCAGCAGGGGAAGCAGGATTTAGATAAAAGGGTCATTTGCTGCCCGAGTTTGAAAGCTGGTTCTGGCTGTTCTCTCCTTTGATCAGCACAGGTGTCCAATTTGTACAGAGCAGGGATCGTGAGACTCCTGCAGGATCTTTAGGAGTCGATGGAACACCGCTTGGGTCAATTTTACAGGGATATCAAGTGCCCAGGATGTGTCTCTGAACACAGGGTTTTCATTGAAAGAACACTCATGCGCTGTATAAAATGAAATTATTTGAAGGAAAACTAGAACCGAAATTCTAAAACCTCCCTGCCTGTGTTCCTGTATCCAGGAAGAGCTGTAGTGGAAGGAGTCCCTGCCCACGGGATGGGCTCGGGGGGGTCCCTCGCAGCCCAAGCACTCGGGGCCCCGGGATTGCCAGGCTTGGTCTGGCAGGGTGCGTGAGAGGTGCGAGTGAATCCCTCAGGGCTCTTTCCCTCTCCAGCCACCTGCACTCTGCCGTGAGGAGATGCACGGCGCAGCACCTGGGCGACATCGTGGAGCGCGTGGGCCCCGAGCGCATCCTGGCCGGCGGCAGGGCCGTGCCCGAGCGCCTGCTCCCTGCCATAGCCAGGTTTGCCCAGGACAGCTCCCAGCAGACACGGTGAGTGTTGGAGCATTCCTGCAGGGAGCACAGCCCGGCTGCCTCGGGGGGATGGTTTGGGGTGGAAATGCCTCGGGGATCCGAAAGGGCTGGAGGAGGCCTGGAGCTCTCTGGGCTGGTGGAAGGTGTCCCTGCCTGTGGCAGAGGTGGAAGGGGAGGGGGTTTAAGGTCCCTTCCAAAAAAAACCTTTGAGTGCAGCTGTTATCCCAGCACCGCAGGACTGGTAGGATAGTGCCTGTGGCAGGAATCACCTGGATAACTCCTGGCACAGGACAGGGCACGGAGGAGATGCAGCCACACAGGGAATGCTGGCTCTGGGATCCACACCTGGATCTGATCCACATCCCTGGCTGACAAGGCTGGAGCACCCCGGTTAAAGCCAGCACAACTGGAAGGCTGCTCTCATTAATTTGGTCAGTTGATTAAGTAATGATCCTTGAGCACATCCTCTGGGGGAGGATGGAGAGGGGTCTGCAGTTAACAGCAGTCTTGGAGTCATGGGATCACTGAGGTTGGAAAAGACCTCCAATGACTGGACACTCCAAACCTCCCTGGCCACTTCCAAGCCCTGAGCTCCCTTTCCATGGGGAAATTCCTGCTGCTGTCCACCCTGAGCCTCCCCTGGCCCAGCCTGAGGCCGTTCCCTCTGCTCCTGTCCCTGTTCCCTGGGAGCACAGCCCGACCCCCCCGGCTGTCCCCTCCTGTCAGGGACTTGTGCAGAGACACAAGGTTCCCCTGAGCCTCCTTTTCTCCAGGCTCAGCCCCTTTCCAGCTCCCTCAGGAATTCTCCAGCCCATCCCAGCTCCCTCAGGAATTCCCCAGCCCCATTCCCAGCTCCCTCAGGAATTCTCCAGCCCCTTCCCTGGACACAATCTCCCTGCACCTTTCCATTTTGGAATCACACACCCGTAGTGACCCAGTGACAAAGGCAGTCCCTGTCCTGCTGCTCTCCCTGCAGGTACTACGGGCGGAAGATGCTCTTCAGCATGATGGCTCATCCTGACTTGGATAAAAGCCTGGAGAAGTTTGTGCCAGCCAAGGATTTGCCTTACATTAAGGAAACTGTTGGCAGCCTACGAGAGAAGGTGTGTGGGGAAGGTTTTGTGTAACACCTGGGGCAGGTGGAGGTGTCCTGGGGGCTGCTGGGTGTAGCCAATTCCAGCCCTGCAGCCACGTTCATTCCATGAATTCCTGCTCTTTGTGCAGGGCCTGGGGGAGATGCCCTTGGATACACCCTCAGCCAAAGGAAGGCGTTCCCAGACTGGAAATGTTGGACATTTGAGGTCGTCCTCGACTTGCAGAGATGCGTCCATCATCCTGGACAGGTAATGAGCTCCAGTGCTTATCCTGTGAGGAAGCTGGCCAAGCGCAGAAACAGCCACACAGGGCTGGGAAAGCTAAACGTCCCTGAGGAAAAGGAAAGTCTTGACCTGTTCAGAGGAGCTCTTAAACAGAGTGACTGGTTCTATTAAAATGGCTTTGTGCATTTCGAAGTTAATTTGTCTATTGACCGTCTCTGAAATACGCACAGGACACAAACCACCTGGAATTCATGGAATGGTTTGGGTGGGAAGGGACCTCAAATCCCATCCAGTGCCACGCCTGCCATGGCAGGGACACCTCCCGCTGTCCCAATGTCCAACCTGGCCTTGGGCACTGCCAGGGATCCAGCGGCAGCCACAGCTGCTCTGGGCAGTGGAGATCCAATGGATCCATGTCAGCAGCATCCAAGATGTTGCTGTTCAAACTCATGGAAAAACCATTCCTGGTTGGAGACACAGCACAGATTACTCATTTGTGCACAGCTGTGGACACCAAGGACTTACTTCGACCCTGACTGGGATGCTGAAGGGTTTAGATCATACTCTGACCACTCTTAGTTTTGTTTTATCTTCTTATAGGTTTTATATTGACCTTTTCTAGGTCTTGGATATACAGCAGCAATTTTTGGGCTCACTTAGATAAGAATACAATGACCTTATGGATTACTCCAGGACATTCCACCCTTTCTTCCATATCATTTGATGGGTGCCCAAATGAGTACATTTGACCTTTAAAGACACCTATCTATACATTATCCATATATCTATACAGACACAGTTATTTCAGTGCTCACTGCCCGCCCAGGATATCACTGGTGGCTGGTAGGACTGGAGCAGCTCATGGTGGTTAAATCATGCAGTGGCAGTGATGGGCTGCACAGGCATTCCAACCTCACAGGCTGTTCCCACCCCGAATCGGATCCCCCTGAGGCACACGACACATTGCTGCAGCACCCTCCAGGTGCAGGCAGGCCCCTGAGCAGTCGGCCCCATGGATGGGTTTGTCTTTGCTCGAGGCAGGATTGATGCAAACCATCCCCTCGTGTGCAGCACCAGAGTTGTGTTCAGAGCACAGGGGTGTCACCTGGCCTTGCTGGCAGCTCGTGTTCCGTGCATCCAGCCATGGATTACCCGGGATGCAGTGCCCATGGGAAAGGCCACCCCTCGGTGTGTTCCCCAGTGACCTGGGGCCTCACAGACTCACCATGCTGGAGATGACTCCCCCTTGTTTGCAGTCCACGTGCTCCCGTGACACTGGGCTCTTGCAGCCTGATCCAGCTGTTTGTTGTGGTCGTGTTCCTCCCTAGCCCAGCTCTCGGCACAGGATGGACTTTGACTGTCAGCCCCTCCACCTGGCCACTGATGTCCTGCCATTCTCCAGCAGACAAAAGCAGTTTCCCTCTGTGCTGCCAATTGCCCTTTTTCCTCCTTTCCAGCCGCTCCCACTGAGCGTTTTCCACCCTCCACCAGTGCAGAGGGAGAGTGTTGGCCACTTCCCTTGCTCAGGGATGTCAGGAGCCAGCTGGAGGCTCTCAGCTCTGCAGCCTGACTGGATCCTCCTTGTCCTTCAGCAGCTTCCACGACTCCCCATGGAGGTCTCCATACAGCTGCTTCCCATTTCCCGCTGGTTCCATCAGTGAGGAGACTGTGTCACCTCCCACCCTCTGCTAGCTGTTCCCTGGTGGGGCCTCCTTCAGCAGCATCACCTTGTCTTGCTCTGAGACACTTTAAGGAGCAGGTTTAAGTTTAAGGTTGCTCTGAAATGAGCAACCTTCCCTTGATTCCAATCCCTTCCTGCCAATAAGGAATGAGGCATGAGTAGACAGAAATAACATTTTTTTTAACAGAATGCCAACAGGCAGGGGGGAAATGTAAATAACTGCTTGATAGCACAGTGCTAAATCTCATGAACTGCCCAGGAAAAAGAAGAGCCCCAAAATGCTGGAAATAGCCATTGCTATCAGGGATGGCCTCAGGCTTTAGGACAAAGGGACAAGCTGGTGTCAGACCCCTCTTGGGGAGGCAGGAGCCTCATGGAGCAGTTCCAGCAGCAGACAAAGGCCTGACAGCTCATCCAGGGACAGCCTCCTCCCCAGGGCTGGGGTTGCTCCGGGCTGTCTCTCCCTGCCCAGTGCTGCCCACAGCGATCCAGAGTGCGGCTGCTCCGCTCCTGCTGGGATTCCTCAGCTGCGGACAGGCACCCACGGAATTCATCCTCCAGGCAGCTCAAACCCGCTCACTGCAGTCCCACCAAGCTGAGGGAAAAGCCAGAAATGAATGGAGAACCCAAAAAGGGAAGGAAAAAAGCATCTTTGGCTGAGCAAAGGCCAAGCAGCCCACAAAGCCAACAGCACAAAGAGCAATCCTTCAAAGTGCCTGGCGGAGGGATTTTACAAACACCCAGGACAGCACCACACACACACACACAGGGTCCCTGGCTGAGGTGGATCTGGAATACAGGAATTCTGGATCACCCCAGGACACTTCACTGTATCCTGGGAGGACAGTGAGGCCCTGGAAGAATTCCCAGAGCAGCTGTGGCTGCCCCTGGATCCCTGGCAGTGCCCAAGGCCGGGTTGGACATTGGGCTTGGAGCAGCCTGGGGCAGTGGGAGGTGTCCCTGCCATGGCAGGAGTGGCACTGGGTGGGATTTAAGGTCTCTCCCAACCCAACCCATTCCATGGTTTGTGACTCAGTGAGCTCAAAAAGAAGCACCCTCAAATTTAAAGCAAGTCAAAAACTGCATCCAAGAGCACAGAGTTCAGAGAGCTGTGAGTGCAGTGTCTCTTCAGGACCAGATTTCTTTAACACACCCTCCACAGTTCAAAATAATAGCTGATTCTACATTTACTGGTAAATCTTGATTGCTTACTCCATTCCCCATCCAAGCCTCATGTTCAGGAATTAGGAGTGAAGTAATGACTGCCTGGATGTAAATATCTGAACAGAGAGGTGATTCCCCAGGTTTTGTAATTCTTTCCATGATTCTCTAATGAGATCACAGGAAATTTTTTCTAAATATTCTGGGAGGAGCTGTTGGGTTTTCACCTCAGCATGGAGTGCTTCTGAGGTAACACCTGGGGTCAGTCTTTAAAATACTCTGGGTATAAAGAATTAAGCTACAGTAACTTTTGGGGAGGTTGTGACCCATTGATGATGTACGGGAAATTCCTGGTGAAAAAACCAGCTGCATTTGGAGCAGAGTGGATGTAAGACTTCGGGAACAACAGTTTTGTAATTCACCATCTTGAAGGTGAAACGTTTTATTTACATCTGATGCTTTCCCTTAGAGAATGTGTGGGATGAGCCCATGAGAGGGGCTGGGCCAGGGGAGGCTCAGGGTGGACAGCAGCAGGAATTTCCGCATGGAAAGGGAGCTCAGGGCTTGGAGCTTGTCCTGGTTTGGGACAAATTTGGGAGAAAACCCCTGTATAGGATCCCTCTAAGGAAGCAAACCCAAGTGGTCCCTCCCTCCAACTGGTCCGGTAAAAAAAAACCTCTTTGGAGAAAAGTGGAAGAAACTATTTTACTAAACAAATGTGCATACAAGTATAAAGAATGAATAATATGAAACAGTAAAACCTCTCATTCTGGAGTGAGATGGCAAATTGAGAAAGTCCTTGCCGTGGGTGGAGCTCGGCTCTCTCTCAGTCTCTCCTCAGTCCCAGTCCCTCCGGCGCTGCTGGAAAATGCCGAGGTCCAGCCCCGGTGGGCAGCAGGTGCAGCCCCCAGTGCTCCCCTGGGTTTTCAGTCCAGAGTAGGTTTAAACAGTTCCAAGAAAAAGGAAAAAAACCAGTCCAGGGAACTTCTCTGCCCTAGCTAGCTGAAACTAACTAAAAGCAAAAGAAATCTCTGTCCTGCAGTCTCTCCAAGCCTCCACTGAACACCCTGTCTGCAGAAGAATGTGGAGGAGTCAGGCAGGTTTCTCAAAACAAACTCTGCGCTTCTCCTTGATCTTAGAACCAGTCTGAAAGGCACAGGACTCAATGCACAGCACAAACAGAACAGAGGATTGGGGATACAAACATCACAAAGTTACCCTAGGACAGAGCTGTCCAGGGAGGTTTGGAGTGCCCATCCCTGGAGGTGTCCAGGGCAGTCTGGACGTGGCATGGGTGACTTGGTTCAGTGGTATAAGAGCTACAGTTTAAGGCCACCTCCTGTTCCACCGTGGCCCGTGGAATAACATTTCCCTTTGCCGCAGGGACAGCGCAGAGCCTCAGGAAGCCCCACGGAGAGCAGCTCCCCGCAGTGCCCTGGAGAGTGAGGACTATGTCAGGGACATTGTGAGCTTACTGAACGCCAAAGATTTCCGGGAGCGCATCAGCGGCGTGCGGCAGCTGCTGCTGGACACGGAGAGCAGCCCCGCCTTGGTGCTTGCCAACATCGTCAAGGTAACTCCGGGAAAAGCCTGGGACTCAAAGGGACTCAGAGCCGGGCCACAGAGTTCTGAGACAGGTCTTTGCTCCTTCTCGGGGTGAGGAGAAATGACAGAGCGTTGAGGAGCAGGGGTCTGTGTGAGGCACTGAGGGAGGAAAGGAAGGGAACGGGAGGAGGAACGTGGAATTTCTCACTCGGGGCGCTTTTGAGTATTGCTCTGAGGAACTGTGTCTGTCCCATCTCTGGAAGTGTCCGAGGCCAGGTTGGATGAGTCTTGGAGCACCCTGGGATAGTGGAAAGTCCCTGATGATGGCAGGGGTGGAATGGGACAGGCTTTAACATCCCTCCCCATCCAAACCAGCCTGTGATTCCATGATTTCTGGAATGCTGTGTGCTGTTTTTCGTGCCACTCTTGGGTAAATATCAAAATATGGAACAGTCGTGAAAAAAGCAGAAAGGGTTAATGAAGAACTGTTAAAACTGTCTCTGAAGTAGAGTTACAGGCTTTCGTGTGGGAGAAGGTGAGGAGAGAATTATGCCAAATTTATTGTGCTAAAGCTCAGGATGAGGATCCTGTCCAATAGGAAAGGAGGTTCTGTAGGAGAAAGAAACCTCCAGCAGCTGTAAATGAAAGATAGATACAATGAAAGGAAACCCAAGCTTGTCCAGCAGTGCTGTATTTTTGTGTGGAATGATGGAATTCTGCTGGGGAAGCTCCTGGTATCCAAACTGTGGATGGGTTTGAAACCTTTCTGACATTCCCTGTGCTGAACAGAGCCATGACTCCCTAAAAACTTTTTAGGCTCGTAGGAAATGTGAGTCACAGTGAGTTACTGTGCCTGGAGCCCGTTGCGCTGCAGGGGCTCAGATCAGATTAATGCACGGGGTTAAAATAGCAAACGTTGCTTGACTTGTTCCCAAAATGATCCCAGGCATTTGCATATCCCAGGATCCCAGAGTGGTTCGGGTTGGAAGGGACCTTACAGAGCATCTGTTTCCAACCCCTGGAGGTGGCAGGTGGACAGTTAAAGTGTAACAGTAGAGCAGGTGATGAGCTTTGCCCCTCAGGCACTGATTCCCAGTTCCATGATGCCTGGATGCTTTTCCAGATCTTCGATGCTTTCAAGCCTCGCTTGCACGACTCCAACAGCAAAGTGAACCAGGTGGCTTTGGAGGCCATGCACAAGATGATTCCACTGCTCAAAGACAACCTCTCACCTGTCATCAACATGTTAATTCCTGCCATAGTGGACAACAACCTCAACTCCAAAAATCCAGGGATTTATACAGCTGCCACAAACGTTATCCAGGCTCTGTGTCAACACTTAGGTGAGCAGTTTATTCTCTCTTCATTTGAAACAGTTTTAATTGTGGTGATTGAGTTGTAAATTAAAAGGGTTGCTCTTCCCGAGAGTTTCACAGAGTTGCTACGCTGTGTAAAAATCTCTGGGTTTATTCTCACCTCACCAATCACCCGGATATTGCTCAGCAGTGATTTGGTTGTTTTTCCATTGCATTTTCTTATTTACCTTTTCCCATACTGGGTTTATTTCCAGATAATTTCACTTCCCATTTAAGAATTTAACGTCTTCTGCTCTTTGCCTTTAGACACCTCCCTGCTCCTGCAGCCGTTCTGCACAAAAGCCCAGTTCCTGAGTGGAAAGGCAAAGCAGGACCTGACAGAAAAGCTGGCTGGTACAGTGCTGTTTTCCTTTGCTTGGTTGGTTGGTTGGGTTCCTTTAATTAGGGAAATTAATTGCAAGCTGGCAGTGGGTCTGCGCCTTCCCTTCTGTCTGAGGAGGTTGTGCAGCTGTTGTCACATTTCAGCTCTTTAATGGGAATTGGAGCTATTGCTGACAAAACAAAGAATTAGTATTAGCATTAGTATTATAGACTCAGATCTATAAATACCTGGGATTTATAAATATCTATAAATATATTAAGGATTTAATTTAAATTTAAATACTTGGTATATTTAAACGCCTTAAGGATTAACATTTATAGATACCTTAAGCATATAATAATTTTAACATGACATTGCATTCTCTCTCCCGGTGCTCATTCCCTCATGCTCTTCCCAGAATCCCAGACTGGTTTGGGTTAAAGGGACCTCAAATCCCAGCCAGTGCCACCCCTGCCATGGCAGGGACACCTCCCACTGTCCCAATGTCCATCCTGGCCTTGGGCACTGCCAGGGATCCAGGGGCAGCCACAGCTGCTCTGGCAATTCCAGCCCAGCCAGGAATTCCTGGAGAAAGGCTGAATTTCCATGTTTTAAATGAACAAGGAATGTCTTTACGGGAAGTGTGCTTGAACCAAACATTTCCTTGGCTCGCTTTCCGAGCAGTTCTGTGTGCAGTGGAACTCAGTAACACAACGGGCAGGCTGTTCTTGAAATCTCCCTGAATTTATGCTTTCTGAAGGTGTTAAACAGCCTCCAAACAGTCCCTCTCTTGCTGGGATTTTTGGGGTGGTTTGTATTATATGTCAGAAGAAGCTGTTCTGGCAGAGGGAGAAACACTGGGTAATGAAACACTGAATTCATGCTTGAGGATCTATTCCAACCAAAGTGATTCTGTGGTTTAATTGTCCAGGTAGGGAAAATATTTCATCCTATAAACATATGTATTTATTTTTTATACATGTTTTATATGTGTGTGTGTGTGTGCAGGGCCAGGAGCTGAATTCGTGATCCTTGTGGGTCCCTTCCAGCTCAGGATATTCCATCATTCTATGACTCTATATTTAAGTATATTTAAGTATATTTAAGTATAAGGCTGCTTTTGCCTTAAATATCTCCTGCTTCTTTCTGAGATAGAGGGGAAATTGGAAATACCAGACCTTACACTGTGAGAAATAAAGGTCCTTATGAGAACCCTAACTGAGAAAAAAAAAAACAAAAAACCCACACAAAAAAACCCCACCAGCCTAAATTCCCCTTTATTTCTTTTATTTTTTTAAATTTTTTTTTAGCTTAATGGAAAAGTGTAATTATCAGCAGCACTGGTGCTCCTGTGTAAACTCCTGGGAGAGGATAAAAGGAGTGGTTGTGGGAAAATCTGGTATTTTTTATGGGAAGCTGATGATGTTGCAACAGCAAACTCTTGTGTATGGCAGCAGTTTGAGGAGATGATTTAAGTGCTTTTAAAACTCTCTCAAAGGTGGGGATCACATCGAAATTGTAATTTAAATGAATATTTTATCCTGAGCCCTGCTTGGTGCCTTGCAGAGCTGGTGCCAGAGCTGTACCCCTCTCAAGGGCAAGGATCACATTGAAATTGAAATTGTAATTTAATTGAGTATTATTTCCTGACAGCACTGGTGCTGGAGCTGTACCCCTCTCAAAGCTGGGGATCTCATCTAAACTGTAATTGGAATGAGTATTTTCTTGCAGAAGTGGTACTGGAGCTGTACCCCTCTCAAAGGCAGGGATCCCATCTAAACAGTAATTTAAATGAATATTTTCTCCTGACAGCCCTGTACCCCTCTCAAAGGCAGGGATCCCATCTAAACAGTAATTTAAATGAGTATTTTCTCCTGACAGCCCTGTACCCCTCTCAAAGGCAGGGATCCCATCTAAACAGTAATTTAAATGAGTGTTTTCTCCTGCCAGAGCTGGTGCTGGAGCTGTACCTCTCTCAAACCTGGGATCCCATCTAAACAGTAATTTAAATGAATATTTTCTCCTAACAACCCTGTACCCCTGTCAAACCTGGGATCCCATCTAAACAGTAATTTAAATGAATATTTTCTCCTGACAGCTCTGGTGCTGGAGCTGTACCTCTCTCAGACCTGGGATCCCATCTAAACAGTAATTTCAATGAGTGTTTTCTCCTGCCAGAGCTGGTGCTGGAGGTGTACTCCTCTCAAACCTGGGATCCCATCTAAACAGTAATTTAAACTAATATTTTCTCCTGACAGCCCTGTACCCCCCTCAAAGGCAGGGATCCCATCTAAACAGTAATTTCAATGAGTGTTTTCTCCTGCCAGAGCTGGTGCTGGAGCTGTACCTCTCTCAGACCTGGGATCCCATCTAAACAGTCATTTAACCGAGTGTTTTCTCCTCGCAGAGCTGGTGCCGGAGCTGTACCCTCGGAAGCCCTGTGCCGTGGAGCAGAAGGTGCTGCCCGTGCTGTGGCACCTGCTGGGCGCCTCGGGCGGCGGCGGCTCCGTGCCCGGGCCCCGCACGGCCGCGGCCAGCTTAGCCCAGGCCCTGTGGGCACAGATGGGCCCCGGCCTGCTCGCCCACGCCGCGGCGCAGCCCCCGCACATCAGCAAGAGCCTGGAGGAGCTTTTGGAGACGGGAACGTAAAATCGCCCGCCCTGCAGGTGAAGCTCCGGCGCCGCCTGAGCCGGGCACACGGACGGTGCTGCGGGGACACGGGCGGGAACGGCCCCTGTGCGGGCCCACGGTGCCTGAGGAGAGCCCCGGAGCCGGGCTGGGCTGCACCGGGAGAGCCCCCGGAGCCGGGCTGGGCTGGGCTGGTCTGCACCGGGAGAGCCCCAGAGCCAGCCTGGGCTGCACCAGGAGAGCCCCGGAGCCGGGCTGGGAGAGCCCCGGAGCCAGGCTGGGCTGGGCTGGGCTGCACCGGGAGAGCCCCAGAGCCAGGCTGGGCTGGGCTGGACTGCACCGGGAGAGCCCCCAGAGCCAGGCTGGGCTGCACCGGGAGAGCCCCAGAGCCAGGCTGGGCTGGGCTGGGCTGCACCGGGAGAGCCCCGGAGCCGGACTGGGCTGGGCTGGCCTGCACCGGGAGAGCCCCCGGAGCCAGTCTGGGCTGCACCGGGAGAGCCCCCGAGCCGGACTGGGATGGACTGCACCAGGAGAGCCCCCGGAGCCAGGCTGGGAGAGCCCCCGGAGCCAGGCTGGGCTGGGCTGGACTGCACCGGGAGAGCCCCAGAGCTGGCCTGGGAGAGCCTGGGGAGCTAAACCGCGCCATGCTGGGAGAGCTGTGCCGGGCACTGTGGGGCTGGCTCCCCTCGTTGTCACCAGCGTGGCCGTGGAAGAGCCGCTCCAGCCCATCCGTGCTTCCCTTCAGAGGCTCCGGGACCTGTCCCTGGATTGCTCATGAAGAACCACACGGTCACATCAGCGCTGCACTTTACAAGGAAAAGCGGAAGAGAATCCTGGACACGGTGCTGCAGTGCTATTTGTGAAAAAGACATATTTTTGTACCCCCACAGGCAGTGGTGCAGTATTTGTTGTCTCAGGGCTGGGCAGTGGGGATAAGGAACCCCGACCCTTCTACTTCCCCCGCTGCTGGCTCTGGACACATCGGACATGGGACACAGCGGGATATATAAATAAAGGGATTTATTTCTGTACAGAGATGTATTTCTGCAAAGGAATGGGGAGGAGTGGCTCGAGAGCTGCTCTGCTCAAAGGAACCTGGTGACAGCGGCTGAGTGTGAGCCCAGGTGTGCCAAGGTGGGCAAGAGACCAAAGGCACCTGGCCTGGACCAGGAACAGTGGCAACAGGAGCAGGGCAGTGACTGTCCCCTGTGCTGGCACTGCTGAGGCACCTCCAACCCTGGGATCAGCTCTGCACCCCTCACTTTAAAAGGGGCATGGAGGGGCTGGAGCGTGTCCAGGGAAGGGAACAGAGCTGGGAAGGGGCTGGAGAATTCCTGAGGGAGCTGGGAAGGGTCTGGAGAATTCCTGAGGGAGCTGGGAAAGGGCTGGAGAATTCCTGAGGGAGCTGGGAAGGGGCTGGGGAATTCCTGAGGGAGCTGGGAATGGGCTGAAGAATTCCTGAGGGAGCTGGGAAGGGGGCTGGAGAATTCCTGAGGGAGCTGGGAAAGGGCTGGAGAATTCCTGAGGGAGCTGGGAAGGGGCTGGAGAATTCCTGAGGGAGCTGGGGAAGGGTCTGGAGAATTCCTGAGGGACCTGGGAAGGGGCTGGAGAATTCCTGAGGGAGCTGGGAAAGGGCTGGAGAATTCCTGAGGGACCTGGGAAGGGGCTGAGCCTGGAGAAAAGGAGGCTCAGGGGGAACCTTGTGGCTCTGCACAGGTACCTGACAGGAGAGGGGATGATTCCCAGGGAACAGGGACAGGAGCAGAGGGAACAGCTTCAGGCTGGGCCAGGGGAGGCTCAGGGTGGACAGCAGCAGGGATTTCCCCATGGAAAGGGAGCTCAGGGCTTGGAAGTGGCCAGGGAGGTTTGGAGTGCCCATCCCTGGAGGTGTCCCAGGGATTCCTGGATGTGGTGCGGGTGACTTGGTTTAGTGATTTAAGGGCTAAGAGTGGCAGTGCTGGGTGGACAGTGGGACTGGGTGATCCTCCGAGCCCAATGATTCTGGGATGTTTCTATAGGGAGCTGTATTTATCTCATTCCCTTTCCCGGGCTCCGTCTCACAGCCCTGCCCCTCAGGGCCCGGCGCCATTTGGCGGGAAGGGGCGGGCGCTGGGGGCGGCCGGTGCGCACGCGCAGGGGCCGGCGGGCACGCGGGCCGGTGCGCGCGCGCGGGGCGCTGTGCGCGTGCGCGGTGCGCGAGGCCCGGGCGAGGCGGCGGCGGCTGTGGCGGCCCCGGCTGTGGCGGCCCCGGCAGGTACCGGCGGAGGGGAGGGGGGGCCGCGGCGGCGCGGGGCCGCGGGGAGGACAGCGGGGCGCTCCGAAAGCGGCCGGCAGCGGCCGGGCCGAGGGACGGCCGCGGCGAGAGGCCGAGGCGGGCGGGGGCTGGGCCGGGCCGCGCGCGGGGCGCTCCGAGCGCCGTGTCGGCCCCGTCGTCTCCCGCGGCCGCTGCCGGGCCTCGGGTCTGCACGAGAGGCGAACTCTGCCGTGGGGGTGTATCCCGGTATCCCCGTTGTATCTTCGTATCCCCGTTTTCTCCGTCGAGCGGCCGCTGGGCGAGTAACGGGCCCGCGCGGTGCCGCTCCGCGCCTCGCGGTGTGTGACGTTACTGCTCAGACCGGGCCCCAGAAAGGCCCTGAGCGAGAGGGAACGGCCTCAGCCTGGGCCAGGGGAGGCTCAGCTTGGACAGCAGCAGGAATTTCCCCATGGAAAGGGTGCTCGGGCCTTGGCAGGGGCTGCCCAGGGAGGTTTGGAGCGCGCAACCCTGCCGGTGTCCGAGGAAGGGCTGGACGTGGCACTCGGAGCTCTGGGCTGGCGGCGAGGTGGGGATCGGGCACAGCTGGGACTCGATGGCCTTGAAGGGCTTTTCCAGTAAATGATTCCGTGATTCAAACCTAATCCCGGCACGGCCGCGCTGGGCCCGGGCAGCGCCGGCCCTGCTCCGGGTGGTTCCAGCAGCGCCTTATCGGGGCTGTGAATGGAGCGTTCTGGGCAGAGCTCCGATAAGAGCTCCACATTCCTGTCCTTCTGCAGTTTCCCTGTTTGTTTTCCTTTCGTTCATTCACCTTTATAGGCGGCAGTTTTGTGTACTGCAGTTTTTTGCTGGTAACAGGTTGAATAATACATGTTGGCATCAATTATTTAATAGCAGTGTGTGTGTGTGTGTAGCTGCCTGATACTCTCATTCAGTTGTGTAGCCTGTGTGATGTCAAACCCTTTGGAATTAAAGTGAAAACCGCCGAAATTAAGGTGAAAACCCTGGAATTAAGTTTCCCTGGTGTGCCCCAGCCCCGTGCCCACCCCTGGACTTTTGTGGTCTGGGCATGGCCTGTTTCATTGGCTGGTTTAAACCGTGCATTGCTGTCAGATTTTGGGATATGCCAGGGACCAGACTGGAAGGTGTTTGGCTGGAAGAGCTGTCAGACAGACTTGGTTTCAGTTTGGAGCCTCGTGTGCAGCTCAGACCTTGTGTGATTCATATGGCTCCTCCCTCAATTCTTTTTTCCCTCCTAATCTGAAGACAGTTGGGTTTGGGGAGCTATTGTTTTAAGCTGGAGTGTGTCTTCTGAATCAGCTAGAGGGAGAAAACATCTCTTAAACATCAGAATAAGTTTAGGTCGTGAGTTACTGCATTTCTAATGATGATGGAATCCATGGAATCATTAAGGCTGATTGTTAAGTCCAGCCCTTCTCCCATGCACTACCGCTGTCCCACGTCCCCATGTGCCACATCCACAGGGATTTAAATCCCTCCAGGGATGGGGATTCCAGCCCTGCCCTGGGCAGCTGTGCCAGGGCTGGACAGCCCTTTCCAGGAAGGAATTTCCCCAATATCCAGCATGAATCTCTCCTGGTGCAACTTGATGCTGTTTCCTCTCGTCCCGTCACTGTTACATCAAATTTTAGAGCTGTGAATAGCCTTTAAACTATCTTTTTTCTGGTGCTGGGGCTGCAGTTTGTGTCACTCCCTCCTCTCACCCCTCGATTTTAGAACCAGCAGCCTTTGGGTGATTCAGATCTCTGCCTGTTGCACTGGTAAAGGCACAGTGATACTCTTTGGTATTTAATGTATAATGTAATGTTACAAGCGGTGTTTACACCCTAAATCAGAGTCCCAGAATGGTCTGGGTTGGAAGACAATCTAATTCCACCCCTGCCATGAGCAGGAACACCCATCCCAGGTTGCTCCAAGCCCATGGCTGCCTAATGATGGAGAGCAGAAATACTTTAAGAAGCAGTTAATAGCAAACTTGCAGGGTAGACCACGTGGACTCTTGAACAGTGTGCCAAAGTTCCTGGGAGAACATGAACTGTTATCCCAGGAATTGAAGCTGCTGAAGATAAGGGAGAGAGGATTTTTCCTCTCTGGCAAGAACTTCGCCCCAGTATGTAGTGGTGTCTTGCCCATGTCCTTGTTGAAATGAAAGCAGTGGTGTGGCTTTTGTCTCTTCAGGTTTTCAGTGTGAAAGAACTCTGGGGAGTTCAGTTGCGGGGACTTCTGGTTTCTTTTTTAAATCCCAAATGCATTTGCCCCCTGCTCCGAGGAGAACGGGAGGAGCCAGGAGTGGAGCGCAGCGTGTGAGGATGGCAGTCCAGCACTGTCCTTCCTCCCAGCTGGGCTCACAGCTGGGAGCTGTTGTGTCCTGCAGGGTGGTGCAGGATCCCTGGGATCCCTGAGCCGGCAGGGGCATGGAGGAGGCTCGGCTCGGTGCCCGGCTCCGGGAGGGAAGGCCGGGATCAGCCGAGGCTGCGTGGCACCCAGCCAGGTCAGGCTGGCCTGGCGCTGGCGCAGCAGGGCAGGGCCGGGCAGTGGCTCTTGGCAGGGACATCAGAGCAGGAGTGGGAGGAAGCAGGAGTCTGTCCCGAGGGGCAGGAGGCAGCGCCTGGCACTGGGTGTGGGTGGCAGCGAGGGGCTGCAGGTCGGGGGCACTCTGGTGCTGCTGGGTGCGTTTGGACATCACGAGTGGGGACTGAGTTGGTGCTGACAGTAATTCTTGTCTTTGCTTTAGCCTGGTGTTGAGGGCACCTTTTGAACTCCTGTTTCTTTCACCGAGAATTTACTGACTTGTACTGAGTAGGAAAATTGAATGAATTTAGAGACGTGGGTCCATGGTGCCCTTGGCACTGCTGGAGTAACTTGGACCTGATGGTCTCAGACGGCTTTTCCAGCCTGAATGTTTCTATGGAATTTGAACGTAATTCTTTATTTAGAATAAACTTCCACTTGGCTCCTGCAGGAAAACTGTAACGATTCACTTTTATGCCTCGGCAGCTCTCGGTGACAGTTTTTTAGAAACCCGCAATGATTTGCGTGCGCAGTTGTGAAAACCTGCGGCTGCCGTTAATAGTTTTTATTGCTGAACGAGGCTGATGAGCGAGGCAGATGTAGTCAGGGCTGTGGTGAAACGCAGGGGTCTGGAGCAGGTGGGACGCTCTGAGCTGCCGTGCCACGGGAGCGCTGAGCGCTCGTGTCCCCGCAGGATCCAGTCGCACAGCGGCGCCATGGAGAACGCGGAGAGCACGGAGGAGGAGCGGCCGACCGCGGGCAGCGAGAGCGCGGAGCCCGGCGCCGAGAGCGCGCCCGACGAGCAGCACATGGACTTCAGCACCGAGATCATGAGTGTCACCGAGATGGAGCAGTCCCCGGACAGCTCCCCGGACGTCAACGAGGACAACACGCAGGAGAGCGAAATTCCAAACATTGAGAGCTTACAGACCACGGATATCGAGGCTGACTTCCCTCCGGATTTTGACAAGTTTTGGAAAGTAGTAGAGGACAATCCGCAGGATTTCACGGGATGGGTTTATCTACTACAGTATGTAGAGCAGGAGGTTAGTACCTGCCCCCTTCTCCTCAGTCTCCCTGAAATAAATCACCAAAGAAAACCTAAGTCATGGAATTCCAGTGGCAAATGTGCAATGGACATTAGGCTGTCACAGGTGCTGATTTAAGGCAGGTGTCCTTGCCAGTGTTGTCATTTAATCGTAAAATGCCAGGATTGTTTGGGGTGGAAGTGACCTTAAAAAGCTCCTCCAGTTCCACCCCCTGCCGTGTGCAGGGACACCTTCCAGGAGCCCGGGTTGTCAATATCAGGACAACACCAGGCATTTCTAACACAGTGTTAATAGTTGTATTTTAAATAACCCCAAGCTGTCGCTGCGGGAAGCACTGACCGCGCTCGCTCTGCCTTTCCCACAGAACCACTTGCCAGCGGCCAGGAAAGCCTTTGACAGGTTTTTCTCACACTACCCCTACTGCTATGGGTACTGGAAGAAGTACGCGGACCTGGAGAAGCGCCACGACAACGTCAAGCAGTCAGACGAGGTACGTAGGGCCCGGGGCCAGCGCTGCCACCAGTCCCAAAGCCGACAATGACTGTCCCACTGTGAGTCATTGGGCTGCCAGTGCCTGCCCTGCACGGCCAGGGCTCGAGGGACGTGTTTGCACGTGTCACGGCTGTGGCATTTGGAGCTAATGTTCTCTCTCTTTGTTGGCAGGTGCGTTAAACCTCTACAGTTTGTCAAGCTTTGCAGTGCAAGCCTCTGTATTACACTGCAGCTTAACAAGTAGGGCAGGGCTTTTCTGTCACTTCCATTTATTACTCATTTTCAAAACAATATAGTTGGTTTGCTGGTCACAATTGCTCCATCTTATTGCATTTTTGGTCAGACGCTGTCAATGATGCTCTAATGGGTCTGTGCCCTATGGTCTGTACCCCAAAGCCTGCCCACACAACCTGGTCAGAATGCAGGGACCGCTGCGCTTTGAAGATCAAGACTCTGCACGTGGAGATCAGAACATTGCCATGTTCTATCCAACCTCCACCCGAATGGTAATGGTAGATTATTTAAACAAAATTCCAGTAATTAGTATTTCTAAGGTTCACCGGATAACACAGTGTTGCCTCTCTCTTAGGACCCCATTAAGGATTTGAAGTACAGTTCATGTTCTCTTCATAGGTTTATCGCCGAGGGCTTCAGGCAATTCCTCTTAGTGTTGATCTTTGGATACATTATATAAACTTCCTAAAGGAGACCTTGGACCCTGCTGATCCAGAAACTAACAGTACCATCCGGGGGTGAGTTGGGAGCAGCCTGACATCCATACACACCACTGGGATCAGCTTACTGTGTTTCTAAGACAAGGAGCAAATTCACAACAAGCTGTGTCACTTCAAGGATTTGTAAATTCAGAGATGATGGAGCCAAATCCCCTAAGGAGGGGGAGACAGTACAGTGTGGTACAAGGGGCAGAAGTTGTGGCTTGAGAGCTTCAGACTGGATGTTAAGAAATAGTCAGTGCAGCATTTGGAATCCTGGAATTTAATTCCTTGAGGTTTCCAGGGTGTGACTAAGGTGTGTCTGCTCGCTGTGGCTGGCGGTGGACCTGGTTAAAAGCTTGGACTCAAGTTTGACCGGAAGGCTTAATTGAACTGGTATTGAATCTGAATCAAGCTGCAGAACTGCTGCACAGCTTTTGGGTGTTACACTGCTGCACTGGTGGGTGTGGAGTCTGTAAAAGACAAAAGCGGTAAAGGTTGTGCATTTTCCTAATATCTTGTGTTCCTGCCAGTGGCTTTTGCTGTTGCCTTTATTTCTTCTGTTGTGGAAGTGCTGAAGGAAAAAAAATGAGCTTTCGGAATTGCTAGACACCTTGCTGCACATACCTGGAAAACACTTTGAGGAATGTAAATAATTAATATAAGTGTAGTTCCAAGTAAATGAGGGTGCTCATACCCTTTAATAGGAGCCAAGACTTTCCTCCCTTGTTGTTTCCTGGCGTGCAGACACCAGTGTAAAACGATTTCCTTTTCCAGAGCCTATGAACACGCAGTGCTGGCTGCTGGGACAGATTTCCGTTCTGACAGACTCTGGGAAATGTATATAAACTGGGAAAATGACCAGGGAAACCTAAGGGAAGTTACATCCATCTATGACCGCATCCTGGGAATCCCAACGCAGCTCTACAGCCATCACTTCCAGAGGTAAAGGGAAAACAGGGAGTTAACGCCAGGGGAGAGGTGGAAACGCTCAGCACAAAACTTGGAACACTTTTATGTAGTTGTTTACTTACATACTCAGGCAGTTGTTGTTCATTGTTTTAAAGTGCTGATGCACATTGGAGGAATTTGGCTGTAGGTCAGTTCAGAGGTTTTGTTATGGAATGAGGACAGGCCTGGGAAGTGTGGGGAAGAAGAGAGGATGTCTTTGAGAAATCAGAATGAGCCGTTTTGGACTTTAATACTGGTGCAGTGCCCACGTGTGGTGAAGCACCGGTTTAAGTGACTAAAGGGGAATCCTGGTTCAGTTTTAGCTAGTGGAATTCTGCGCTGGTAGGGAGCCTTGAGCAGCAGCCTCAGTTAAATTGCACACAGTCCTACCCATAACTTCCACAGATCTCTTGGTGTGGGCGGTGAAGTATTCCCAGTTTAACCGATTTTGTCCCTTGCCATCCCTTTTCCACGGCAAGGGTCCTGCCAGCCGGCCACGCTGCCCTATGACACGTGGCCCTTGAGAGGGTGATGGGTGCTGGCAGTCTTGGGTGAGGGCTGGCAGCGCGGTGTCACTCAGGAGCGATGAAGCAAAGCAGAACCCCCTGGGATTTACAGCTGTGCCCTGTTGGGCAGCACTGCAGCATGAAACAACCCCTTTGCAGTGCCTCTTTGTGGCTGTTGTCAGGTTCAAAGAGCACATCCAGAACAACCTGCCCCGAGACTTCCTGACCACGGAGCAGTTTGTGCAGCTGCGCCGGGAGCTGGCGGCCGCCAGCGGCCACAGCGGTGAGGACGGGGAAGAGCTCCCCTGCGGCACCGAGGACATCACCGACCCCGCCAAGGTACTGCACAGAGGGCACCCTGCCCTTCCCTGGGGCTGGGCACAGCTTCCACTGCAGCCACTGGAGCTGGGGCTGGGCACAGCTTCCACTGCAGCCACTGGAGCTGTGCCCAGAGAGCCCTGAGGGCATCACTGACCCCGCCAAGGTACTGCACAGAGAGCACCCTGCCCTTCCCTGGGGCTGGGCACAGCTTCCACTGCAGCCACTTGAGCTGTGCCCAGAGAGCTCCTGCACATCTCTGCCCCGTGGCTCGTGTGGTTACAGGACAGCCCCTTCCAGTGCTGGCAGGGGTGTTAAAGAAATGAGTTAGAAAATTAAAGGAGTTGGTACAAAAGCTTCGGAACAAACAGTGGTTGTTCCAGGTCGGCAGATTGGGACCTGTGGTCTAGGAAAGCTCCTCATCAGCAGTGAGCTGGGCAGGTTCAGGCTGTTACAGGCCTGGGGAAGCCTGGAGCTGTCTAAAGGAATTGCTGATGGTGAAAACACAGGCACGCTGAAACCAGGGCTGACTTGGATCCTAATCCATCCCTAATCTCCAAGCAGCTTTAGCACAGGATAAAAGCCAGTTCAGCTGTGTGTGCTAAGGGCAAGGCTCCATCGGTGTCCCAGCCCTTCCCTGCTGCTCAGGGACAGTGCATGCAGGGGACTGGCACAGGAGGCAGTTACAGAGGCGGTACCGTGTCTGCCTGTGTTATATTTTCTAACCTTCTGTTCTAGCTGATCACTGAGATAGAGAACATGAGGCACAGAATCATTGAGATCCACCAGGAGATATTTAACCACAACGAGCATGAAGTCAGTAAGAGGTGGACGTTTGAGGAAGCGGTAAGTGGGGTTTGTGCGAGGCAATGTGAGCCGGTGGTTTGGGAACAGGACTGGGAGCTGGGAATTCTGTGAAACAGCCTTAACTTAAGCTTGAAGAGAGACTCCAGGTTGGAACAGTTTCACTTCTCTGCCGTTTTTTTTGTGAAGAGTCACCTGATGATGTAAAGATCTCAGAGCAGTGTTTGGAGAGAGGCAAGGTGCTGTAATGTTTACTAAGCCAGTGAGTCCTGAGAGTTAGTGCTGCTCATGCCCTGGGGTGGTGCAAAGGCGTGAGGGGATGGAGGGGATTCCCTTTGAAAGGTAAGCCTGTGCTCAGAGGAGAACGAAATTCCTGTGGTTTTGTATTTTGGCATTACACACTTAATCGGGTAACTTTCGCTTTGGACCTCCTATGTATAATGTATTAAAAGTAATTAATTAAACTAATGACTTGATCACTGCAAATACACAGCTTTCGCTGCAGTTGGATTCCATTTGAAAAAACAATGGGAGGTTTTCATTCTCAGTCTTTATACTTTCCTGCCTGGCAAACATGGGCCTTGTTTTAGATTTACTTATTACTGTAAAGAGTGCATTGTGTTGGCCAGCTGGGACAGATTTCCAGAGGCTCTTCGGTGGCTTGGGTGATGTCAGAAGCCCTGGGTGATTCTCTGACTGGCCCAGGAGCTCAGCAGCAGAGTGGGGAGCCATTGTCAGTGAGCTGTGTTCCAGTGACCCCTGGCAGGAGGGAGCAGAGCAGGCAGAGTGTCCCAATTCCTGCCTTGGGAAGCCTGAAGCTGCAGCTCTCTGGGACTTGGGAGAACGCTGGAGGCGTGGGCATTGGGCAGGAAAGGTGTGGGAAATGGAGAGTCCCCTCGCTGCTGGCCACAGTGTGCTCTGGTTAGCAGCAGTGTCTGCTCTGGAGCACCAGGGGCTGGGAGGAGCTGGGCATGCCAAGTCCAGCGTGTCTGTAGGGACAGCAGTGAGCTGGGTGGGCACACGTCCCACCCCGGGGCTGGGGATTGCTCAGAGCTGTTCTCAGCAGGAATGGGAGCTGGGCAAAATGGCCACAAAACATTGGGTTCTACACCAGAGATCAGGGAGGTGCATTGGGGGGGTTGGCTTTAAGTTTCAGGTGGCTTTGAAGAATTGGATTCTCCTTAATTACTGTAAGTTCTTCATCCCTTTGTATGGGTTTGGATCTGAGGGGAAATTGCAGCACAGGAGAGACATAATCAAATGCAATTAAAGATAGTGAGGGGAAAGCAAAGGATCTCTGTCAGGATGCCAGACGAAGGAATTTCAATTTAAACAGAGCATTGTTTAATTTTCTGTGCTGAGCTCTGTCGCACCCAGCCCCTCTTGCAGCCATCAATAACAACACGATGGTGCTAAATTTGTGGTCTTGCCATAACCAGATTGATGTGAATATTCGATAGCAAGTCCAGTTCAGTGCTGTGTCTTTCCTTGTCACCATTCTCAACCACATTCTGAGCTGAATCCGTGTGCTGGGTGTACCCCGGTGAGCACTCCACTCGTGTGGATGGGTGTGGGCAATGTCCAGTGTGTCCGTAATGTCACTGACACTGGGCTGCCTTGGCTGCTCCCCCAGCATCTCCCAACACTTGCACTCCTAAAGCTCTCTAGGAAAGGTTTCTAGCCTGGAATGTCACTGCAGTGAATCCCTTGATCCATACCTGGGTTGAGTAGATGAGGAGGTGTCGCTGGGATGGCAGGAACTGAGTGCTGGTTGTGTGGCTGTTGATTGTTTGACCCCCCCCTTGGTGGTGTGTTTGTAATCACCAGTTGCATCCTGTGACTCTTGCAGATCAAGAGGCCTTACTTTCACGTAAAACCTCTGGAGAAAATTCAGCTGAAAAACTGGAAAGAGTACTTAGAGTTTGAGATAGAGAATGGCACTCACGAGCGAGTCGTGGTCCTCTTTGAGAGATGTGTCATTTCATGTGCCCTCTATGAGGACTTCTGGATCAAGGTAAGGGAGGCAGCTCACGGCTCTGCTGGTGCACACCTTGACCTGGTGACTAACCCTTGTACCCTGTGGAACGTTGTTCATCTATAACTATATCTGTTGCATTAGGAGATGGTCTGCTTGCAACCAGATTTGACTGCTGCATTTGCCAACTGCGTTGCCTCTCTACGTCCTTCCTTACAGAAACTAGTCTAGTGGTTCCATAAAGGTGCTGAATGGGTTTAAACAAAAGAATTTTATCGTTCTGGCATGTTCTTGGAGGCAAATACAAGCTTTAACCCGCCTGGTCTCTGCTCTGTTTCCAACCCTAGTATGCCAAATACATGGAGAACCACAGCATCGAGGGCGTGAGGCACGTGTACAGCAGGGCCTGCACCATCCACCTGCCCAAGAAGCCCATGGTGCACATGCTGTGGGCAGCCTTCGAGGAGCAGCAGGGTAAGGGCGGCCCTGCCTCTCAGGGGGGCTCTGCTGGGGGAGCTCTGCCATCTGCCCCGTCCTAAAGCGTCTCCCTGCCGTTTCCAGGCAACATTGACGAAGCCAGAAGGATCCTGAAGACGTTTGAGGAGTGCATCCTGGGGCTGGCCATGATCCGCCTGCGCAGGGTGAGCCTGGAGCGCCGGCACGGCAACATGGAGGAGGCGGAGCAGCTGCTGGAAGATGCTGTCAGGAATGCCAAGTCCATCAGTGAAGCCTCCTTCTATGCCATCAAACTGGCCCGGCACCTCTTCAAAGTGCAGAAAAACCTGCCAAAGGCAAGAAAAGTGCTGTCAGAAGCCATAGAACTGGACAAAGTATGTGTTCCCTCTTGGCTGTCTTACCCAAAACTCAAACCACCCCGGTGTCTTTCTCTCTTTCTGAAGCGTTTTGTAAAACGTGGCAACAGTGATGACAGGAGTTGTAACTGGATGTAATGTCCCATTACCGCATGGAGACAACAGTCCCTCTAAACTGACGTTGCCAAGGCCCCAGTTTGGGAATCTGGAAGTTTGCATCCTTTTCCCATGAGAAGCACGATGTGCTTTGCACCTTTATTTTAATTTTTAGAATCTTAATGTTCTCAGTGTTATTGGTGTGGGCAGGACGTGGTGGTCTGGTGGCAGCACAGGAATATCTGGCACTCAGATGCTGCCAGCAAAGTGCAGCACCTGGGTTTGTGGTGTCGGTCACCTCTGGTCTGTTTGTGCAACAGACCAGCCCAGGGAGAAAGGAAAATCCCTTTACTGCCTGTTGTTGTGTGTGTTTACGGGGTGAATTGTGGTGTGTAACAGTTAAATACCTGCTCTGAGGGTCAGGTGTGCAGCTCCTAATGCCTGTTCTGCACAGGAAAACACCAAACTGTACCTGAACCTGCTGGAGATGGAGTACAGTGGTGACCTCAAGCAGAACGAGGAGAACATCCTGAGCTGCTTTGACAAAGCCGTCCATGGGGCCTTGTCCATCAAAATGAGGATCACATTCTCACAGAGAAAAGTGGAATTCCTGGAAGATTTTGGGTCTGATGTGAACAAGTAAGATGTCCTGTGGGCAGGGGTGGCTGGGAGAGTGCTGGGAAGAGGGTGGGGTCAGTGGCTTCTGTAAGATTGTTTCCTTTGTGCCATCGGTGCTTTTCTAAAGCAGCCTCCTGGTGTTTAACAGGAATCGTTTGTAAACAGGAATAGATTTGTAAACAGGAATCTGTTTTCAGATAACTGGCCCTTAGCACCTCAGTGGGCAGAGCTTTGCTGCCTGCCCTGCCGGGTTTTCCTTTGTTAAGCCCTGTGAAGGGAGGTGCTTCCCTAGGGAATGGGACAGGTCTGTGACACAGGTGTCCTTTGAAGCTCTGCTCCCTGGGAGCTGCTGCTTGTTTCCAAAACTGCGCTGCTTGGGTTTTTCAGCGCTCAGCACTGTTAACAACTGTGCACTTACGTGGGAGGATACACCAGAAATGCACGTTTGTATTTCAATGCTACGATGCTTTTTGCCTCTCAATTGTCTGTTGTTTTTATTTACATTTTACAGCTAAATAACCCGGAAGGATTAATGACAAGTCAGTTTTTCTGCTTTGTATGTTTTTAACAATAGCTCTCCTTAAATTCTGCTGCCTCTGCATGGCAGGCAGTCAGTGCAAGTTTGGGATCTGAGGCAGATCAGACACAAGGAATTTTGCAGTTCCCAAATAATCCCAGAGCACAGAATGGGTGCGAGGAACTCTTTTCACCCAGAGCACGCTGTCAGAAGTTGCAGGTTTTGTGAGATGCTGCAGATGAGGGGATGTTTCAATATTTGTGGGAATTTTAGCCAGGACTCTCCTGTGCTGCATTAACCACACGTGTTCTTCCCTGCTGGATGGGCAAAGGCTGTAGGTGCTGCTTTGGGATTGGAATAATTTCCAGTGTTTAAATATTGATTCCCACATCTCTCTGCTGCCGTGGGTGGCATCACCAGCAGGCTCTGAAGGAGCAGCTGAATCACAAATCACTTCTAGAAAACTACTTTATAAAGGAGCTCTATAAAAAACTGCATCAGGTTGTGGCCAAGTTCAGCAGGTGGGGAACCAGAGCTGTTACAAATGGAACCGAGTTGTCTTTCCCCTACTGGTGGTGGATCACTCATTACAATTTACTACATTGCAATTTGCTGTACTGTTGGGGTTTCCAGCAGGCTTTGCTGAGGTGTTTGGAGTCCTGGCAAGGCTTGACTGGCTGTGCTCTCCCCAGGCTCCTGGATGCCTACGACGAGCACCAGGTGCTGCTGAAGGAGCAGGAGACGCTGAAGCGGCGGGCAGAGAACGGGTACGGCTGGGGACAGCTGCCCTGGGCAGGGGAGGGCAGGGGAGGGAGCAGCCTCCTCTGGGGGGTTCTTTAGTCTGTCAGTGTAGGCATTTGTCACTTTGAACCGACTGATGTGAGAGCAGAAGCATTTTATTGTAGTCCTTTAAAGCATGTGCTAAATAGAGCTGTGCTGCCTTAAACATTCATGGAATTGTTTGCCTTGGAAGGGACCTTAAAGCCCTAAAACCTGCCATGGACAGGGACACTTCCATAGGCTGCTCAGAGCTCCACCCATCCATCCCTGCCTTGGACACCCCCAGGGATGAAAACACTTTTGAAAAATCAGTTTCTGAGTTGTTGAGCCAAACAGATCTGGTAGATTAGCTCGGTCTCCAAGCAGGAACGAGCCTTTGCTGTCGCATTTCGGGCAGCAGCTCTAACCCCAGCCTGTTGTGAAGCACAGCACAAACTGTCCTTCCCTCAGCCCAGTTCCTCACCCAGCTGAGCCCAGTTGAGGCTGGCCCAGCGTTCCCCGAGGTGCCAGAACGTGTTCTGAGGCTGTGTTCCCTCGCAGCTCGGAGGAGCCGGACGAGAAGAAGCTGCTGACGGAGGAGGCAGGGCTGGCGTCGGCACAGCTCATGGACGGGGACATGCAGGTCAACCAGGCCGCCTACAACTACAACGCCTGGTACCAGGTACGCCTGCAGACTTGCACTGCTGGCAGAGGAAACTCCCTCCTTGGGCTGTTGGGCCCTCCTGGGCGTGCTCCACAGGGGTTGTGTTGTGTGTGGGGTAAGGAGCAGTGATGCTCCACAGGGTTTGTGTGTGCAGTGAGGAGCAGTGATGCTCCACAGGGGTTGTGTTGTGTTCTTTGTGGGGCGAGGAGCAGTGATGCTCCACAGGGGTTGTGTGCTGTGTGCAGTGAGGAGCAGTGATGCTCCACAGGGGTTGTGTGCTGTGTGCAGTGAGGAGCAGTGGTGCTCCACAGGGGTTGTGTGCTGTGTGGGGCAAGGAGCAGTGATGTTCCACAGGGGTTGTGTGCTGTGTGGGGCAAGGAGCAGTGATGCTCCACAGGGGTTCTGTGTGCAGTGAGGAGCAGTGATGTTCCACAGGGGTTGTGTTGTGTGTGCACTGAGGAGCAGTGATGCTCCACAGGGGTTGTGTTGTGTTCTGTGTGGGGCGAGGAGCAGCGATGCTCCACAGGGGTTGTGTTGTGTTCTGTGTGCAGTGAGGAGCAGTGATGCTCCACAGGGGTTGTGTTGTGTTCTGTGTGCAGTGAGGAGCAGTGATGCTCCACAGGGGTTGTGTGTGCAGTGAGGAGCAGTGATGCTTCACAGGGGTTGTGTGCTGTGTGGGGCGAGGAGCAGTGATGCTCCACAGGGTTTGTGTTGTGTTCTGTGTGCACTGAGGAGCAGTGATGCTCCACAGGGGTTGTGTGCTGTGTGCACTGAGGAGCAGTGATGCTCCACAGGGGTTGTGTTGTGTTCTGTGTGGGGTGAGGAGCAGTGATGCTCCACAGGGGTTGTGTGTGGGGCGAGGAGCAGTGATGCTCCACAGGGTTTGTGTTGTGTTCTGTGTGCACTGAGGAGCAGTGGTGCTCCACAGGGGTTGTGTTGTGTTGGAACTGTGTGCACTGAGGAGCAGTGATGTTCCACAGGGGTTGTGTTGTGTTCTGTGTGGGGTGAGGAGCAGTGATGCTCCACAGGGGTTGTGTGTGCAGTGAGGAGCAGTGATGCTCCACAGGGGTTGTGTTGTGTGTGGGGCGAGGAGCAGTGATGTTCCACAGGGGTTGTGTTCTGTGTGGGGCGAGGAGCAGTCCGGTGGCTGTCCTGTCACACGGGGAGGGTGGCAGAGTTGCGCTGTGTGTAAATGTTTTGCTCAGGCTGATCTTGGGGTGCCCCTTCCCTGTGTGCCTGGATAATGACTGGCTGCAGGCAGTAATTCCTGTAGTACACTGCAATGGGTTCTGCTGGTGCACAGCCCCAACGAAATCAGCTTGTCCTCTGGGGCTCTTCCCATGGGGCACCTCGGCTTGGAATAGAATTGTTGAGGTGGGAAAAGCCCTCTCAGCCCATCCAGTCCAGCTGTTCTGCCAGCACTGCCAAGGCCACCGCTGACCCGTGTCCCTACTGCCACATCCATGTGCTTTTTAAATCCGTGGAAGTTTTGAAGTGGTTTTATGAAGTGTTTAGACTGTGCAGAGCCCCCAGAGCTGGGAGAGCAGGGACATGAGCCCTGCTTTGGGATTGCCTGGGTCAGGAATACTTCCCAAAGTCAGGCAGTGGGAGGAGCCTCATGCAGCACAGACTGTCCAGTGCCAGGTCAGGAGAAACTCCCGAGTTTCACACCCAGCACTGCAGGAATGGCAGCCTTGAGGCTGTGCCAGGGAGACTCAGGATGGATTTCAGGGAAAGGTTCTTCCCCCAGAGGTGGGATAAGCACTGGAACAGCTCCCCAGGGAATGGGCACGGCCCCGAGGTTGCCAGAGCTCCAGGAGAGCTTGGACAGCACTGGGTGGGATTGCTGGGGGGTCTGTGCAGGGACAGGGGCTGGGCTGGATGATCCCTGTGGGTCCCTACAGCTCAGGATGTTTTGATTCCGTGACTTTGTGATCTGTGAGGATCCGTCCCGTGGCAGCACGGTACCTCCACCCCTGCCTGCCTTCCCTGCCCTTGCCAGGCTGTTCAGAGGGAAGGGCACTGTCCTGCACCCAGGGGGGCTGTGCTGGCACGGGGGGAGCTGTGTGGGCTGTGCTGCCCCAGGGACGTCCTGGCTGACGCTGCTGCTGTGTTTGGTTCCAGTACAACTACCAGAACGCCTGGAATTATGGACAGTATTACCACACAACCTGATCCCCGGAGGGAGAGGAGGAGTCCACTGTGCTGCAGTTTCAACAAAGATGGAATTAAAAAAAAAAAATTATATTTTTCTAATTTGGGGCTGTGAAGGAACTGTTGTGCCACCTGCTTTTGGTCCTCTGCATGTGAACCGAGCTGCTGCTCACGGGATATGTGTGAAAGCAAGATTCGTGTGCTGGTAACTGATAAATGGTCTCTGTACAATTCTCATTTACCATAAATTTTTTAATTCCCTGCACTAATTTATGGAGTATCGGAAGAATTCTCATCGGTCTCACGATTCCATAACCGAGTGGGTGAAGCCCTGGGGGTCTGGGTTGGTTTTGCCCTGGCCCAGGGCTGGAGCCAAGGCTTGTCCTGCTCCCAGCCCAAACCATCAGGAGCTGTTCCAGGCCCGGGCTGTGTTGGGATTGGGGGCCTGGCAGAGCTGCCACACGGGTTCTGTAGTGTGGGAGGGGACAGGGATTAAACCACCTTCATTCTTTTTTAAAAGCACAAACTGTGTTTGGGATGAGTTTTGTATTTAGAGTTTTTCATGTACACGGTGTGAGCAAAACTTTTTTTCATTTTGATCAAAGTGATCATTCCCATTTTTGTAATAAAAGCGAGGAATTCAGTAGTGCTCTGAGCTTTCTTGGGCTGCCTCATTCGAGCCAGGAGGAAGAACAGAACTGAGCTGAGCTCTGGTGGTGGCCTCAGGAGGGGCTGTGGAACAGCCGGGTCTCTGAGCAGAGCTGCTGTCAAATGGAGTGGGAATGCTGTGGGACTGGGAATGCTGTGGGATTGGGATTGGGCTCTGCAGCAGCGAAGGAGCCCGGGCTGGGTGTGAGTGGGGCCCTGCTGCTCTGGGGGGAGCACAGACACAAAGAAGGGAGGCACTGGCAGGTACAAACTCTGCTTTAGTGGTGGGGCTGTCACTACAGCAGCGGGGCAACAACACTCAGCACTCATCTCCACAAAGGCACCGCTGTAAACGGAGCCAGGAGTTACGGCAGCACCAGCAGGAAGCTCTCTCTGGCAGAAACGGATTCCCAGCAGCACAGGGAATTCTTCACTCAATATCCACCAGCTCCACTTCAAAGAAGAGTTTTGCATTTGGTGGGATCCTGTTGGCAAATGTTAAGGAAGCTGAACCAGCCCCTGCAGTGACCGCTCCCTGGGCAGGGAGTCCCCAGCCTCTGCCGTGTCCCTGTCCCAGCTGGACAGCCCGGATCCAGCAGGGAGCCAGAGCTGCTGCCCAGGAGCTGCTGGACTCAGGGACGGCTCCATGGACACACCCTGAGCACACCCTGCTCCTCATCCCCAGCTGCCCCTGCCCTGGCTGCAGGGGTGGGGCAGTGCCTGGCAGGTCACAGCATTCCAGCGCAGGAGGACAACCCTTCCCTCTTCTCCAGAAGGGTTGGAAAAAAGAAACGGGGCTGCAAGGACACTGCAGGATCCTTCCTCCACCCCCTACTTCAGCTGTATCCCAGAACCAAATGCAACTCTGTCCCTGCTCCTGTTTCCTTGCACTGGTCAGGATCCCCATCAGTCACGAGCACTTGGAAGCACTGGAATAAAAATGCAGGTGGAAAACAGCAGCAGGTTTTTCTCCAAAAGAAAAAGGCAGTTGTGCCCCCAGAAGTGCCCTGAACAGCTAACAGGTGAAGCCCCTGCTGTATCCCTGTCCATAAAGCGCATTCCCAGGTTCCCTAAGGAGTCAGAGGTCAGGAAAGGATACTTGGCATCGGGCTGCCCCTTCTTGCCATAGGCCCACTCGGGCTCGATCTCCAGCTGGGCCTTCTCTCCTTTGCTCATGGTCAGCAGGGCCTCGTCCCACTGCAATGACAGAGAGCAGCCACTGCACCTCCTGCTTTTCCTGTGGCTCCCAGAACACCCACCCAGCCCCGTGGAGCGCTCCAGGGAGATGTTCCTGCTCCCACAGCACTCCCACAGAGCAGATCCGTGCTGGGGTGACACCGGGGAGCAACGGGAACACGCATTCCACCAGCACTCCCAGCTTCAGTGTTCCCTTCCCAGGGAGTGCCCAGGGATTGGTGCTGTGTCCCCACTGAGGGAGGGCTCTGGCACCCACAAACCCGGGAGGAACACTGGGATAAACACTGGGATAAACCTGGGCTACAGCCACCCCCTGCCCATGGACACAGCCCCTTCCCCAGCTCCAACCCCGTCCCACATCCGCGCTTTCTCCTCCTCAGCCTGGAGAAAAGGAGGCTCAGGGGGAACCTTGTGTCCCTGCACAAGTCCCTGCCAGGAGGGGACAGCCGGGGGGGTCGGGCTGTGCTCCCGGGGAACAGGGACAGGAGCAGAGGGAACGGCCTCAGCCTGGGCCAGGGGAGGCTCAGGGTGGACAGCAGCAGGAATTTCCCCATGGAAAGGGAGCTCAGGGATGGCACAGAGTAAAGCTCAGGGAATGCAAATAGGGATGGATGATGGATGGATGGATGGAGGGAGGGAGCCCCTGGATCCCATCAGTCCCAGCTGCCGTGAGAGACTGACAGGAGCCTGAGGCAGGGCTGATCCCAAGGAACAGAGCCTGTGCTCCGTGCACTGCCTGACAAGGGAATGACTGAGGATGAACGTTCCATCCTCCCAGGGTAATCCCTTGCAATCTGCCTCCAGGACCCAAGAACTGCAGCCCCGTCACAAATCCCAGAATGGAAGTGCCCGGGGCTGGGAGGGAGCCCTGGATGCTTTACTTACACCTCGGATCACTTTTCCTACACCGACTTTGAAACTCAAGGGCTTGGCTGCTTTTTTCTTCTTTGAACCTGGAAAAGAGTTTTACGTTCATTCTCCTCAACATCACACCAGCACGCTCCACACTTCTGTAGAAAACTGCCATTACAATCATGCTCTGCATCAACAGCTGTTCTAGTATTATTTTTAGCCCGACATCAGATTTTTGGGGGAGATACTAACACTAAAAACATCATTAAATGTTCAAGCTGCACCAAAGCATCTTTCAAACCCTGAAGACTCATTCCTGAATTTCTCAAGTTGACTGTACAAGTCATGGACATATTAAGGAGCCAAGAAAAGTCAGCAGGGAACATACAAGTATGAGGAATTACAGATTCCAGTGACTCTGGAATACTGTTCCTGAGAGTGGGACATCACTGCTGGGAAAGCCTTTGCAGTATTGCAGAGTTTCATACCCCCAAAACCTCTGATCTGTCACAAAAACACCAGCAGGGAATACTGCACACCGGAGCACTCAAATCCCTCTCCTGCCAGTTCCTCCATATTTAAAGATTTACCAGAGAACGGCCCCCAAGATGTGTTTATTTAGAGAAATTCAGGACACTGCTGGTGCCAGAGTTCCATAGGCACCATCCCCAGTCAGGATTGACTCCCTGCATTCCGCATTCCCGGGCCTGGAATGCCAGGGCTGGCTGGATGCAGCCCTGTCACTCGACACCAGCCAGTCCTAAAATAAAAAACCAGGATCCGGGAGCTGCAGGCAGCTCAGCAGCACCATGATAAAGCTGTTTGTCAGGAACGCTCCCAGACACACCTTCCAGGGACAAACCCCTGCCCACAATCAGCTGGAGGAGCACAGGTAATTCCCTCTGGGAGCATTTACAACCAACCCCAGTCGTGTTTATCTGCACAGCTGTACATCCATAACCTTACTTGATTGAATATTGGTATCGAAGACTGTCCCATCCTGCAGCTTGCCCGTGTACCAGCAGTGGACGGTGTCTCCTTTCTTCGGGAAGTTGGTTTTATCGCCCTTCTTCAAAATGGATTTTGTGTACTTTGGTGGCCCCTAAGGTTATAAGAATAGAGTTATGACTGGTGGGTTAAATACTCCCAGATATCCAAGACTGAACAGCCACCGAGTTTAAGGCGCCAAAGAAGACACTGTTAGCGAATGCTGTGTTCGTGTTACTGCAGGGCTGCAACATTTGGGGGAAACGCACCTTAAGGTTAAGGTGGGCTATAAACACCAGATTTCTCGCTGCAACCATGTTTTTGAAGACTTAGGATCACACAATCTCCTGAGCTGGAAGGGACCCAAAAAGGATCATGGAGTCCAGCCCCGTCCCTGCACAGACCCCCCAACAATCCCACCCTGGGCATCCCTGGCAGCATTGTCCAAGCTCTCCTGGAGCTCCGGCAGCCTCGGGGCCGTGCCCAGCACCCTCTGGGGGAAGAATCTTTCCCTGATCTCCCCCTAACCCTCACCCCCAGACAAGTGACCCGGATCATTTGGTTTTTCCAGGCGAAAAACGCGGGTTGAGGTGAGGGCACCGCACCAACCTCCTCCGCAGCCTCCTCAGCCTTCACCGCCTTCCCCTTGGCCTCCTCCGCCTTGGCCGGCTTCGCCTTCTCCGCCGCCTTCTCGGCGCCGTCCGTGCCCTTGAAGCGCTGCGAGGGGAAGGATGAGGAGCCGCATCCATCGCCCCAAGCCCTGCCCGAGCCCAGCTCCGTCCCCGCCGCCCCACGGCCTCACCTGCGTGTCGAAGAGCTGCGTGTAAGCCGCGATCAGCTGCTCCTTATTCGCCGTCTTGGCCACGTTCTTCACCTGCCCCAGCAGCTTGTGCTCCGCCAGGAACTGCGGGACACGCGCGTCAGGCGTTGAGGGAACAACAGGAAAAAAAAAAAAAAACAACAAACCCAGCAAATCCCAAGCCTCCCGCACGCAGAGCCCCGAACGCTTGATGCTCCCAGGCCGTTACCGCCTGCGCCGCGTGCTCCTGCAGGAATTTGATGATCTCCTTCTTGGCCAGCGCCTCGCTCCGCAGCTCCTCGGCGCTCCAGGGCTGCGCCGGGCCCGCCGCCGCCGCCGCCATTTTCCCACCCGCCTCCCGCTCCTCCTCCGGGAGAGGAGGGCTGGGAGCCGCCCGGCAGGGAGAAGGGGCGGGCCGGGAGAAGGCAGGCGGGAGAAGAGGAGGGCTCGAAGGCGGCTTCCCGACCCTCCCCTTCACCCTCGGCCGGGCTCCCGGGGGGATTTCGGCGAGGGGCGCCCGGGGAGGGACAAAATGGCGCCGGCGAGGGGCTGGCGGGGCACGCCCTGAGCGAGAGGAGCGGCGGGCATCGCCCGGGGCTCGGCGGGCGCCTCAGGGCAAGGGGAGGGCCGGGCGGCGGCCGGGGGAGAAGGGGAGGGCCGGGGGAGAAGGGGAGAAGGGGAGGGCCGGGGGGCGGCTCCCCGTGCCCGCCGGCGGCGATTTCAAGCGGCGGCCGTGAGGCAGGGCTAAGATGGCGGCGCGCGGGGCGGGATGAGCGGCGGGCGGCAGCGCACTCTGCCGCAGGTGTGGCGGGCGCCCCGCTCCGCAGCCCGGGACGCGGGCGGGGACAGCGATGACGACCTGCTGCTGGCAGCCGCGGCCGCGGCCGACCCCGGCCCGCTGCAGGGCTTCAGCGAGGCGGCGGGCTCCATCTGGATCTACCCCACCAACCTGCCGGTGCGCCCTTACCAGGAGCGCATGGCCGGCGCCGCGCTGCTGGCCAACACCCTGGTGTGCCTGCCCACGGGGCTGGGCAAGACTTTCGTGGCCGCCGTGGTCATGTACAACTTCTACCGCTGGTTCCCCTCGGGCAAGGTGCTGTTCCTCGCCCCCACCAAGCCGCTGGTGGCTCAGCAGATGGAGGCGTGCGGCCGCGTCATGGGCATCCCGTGCCGGGACATGGCGGAGATGACAGGTACGGCCGCTGCCCGCGTGCTGCGAGGTGTGAAAAACAGCAGCGGGGGGGAAAAAAAAATAATAATAATAATAAAACGTGAGGTGTTTGAAGCCGTTGGTTTCGCAGTAGTTCAAACCCCAGGTGGCCTGTATAAAGGGTGAAGCGCTGTGGGTCAGTGTGCACGGCTCTGCGCGCACGGAGCGCTCTGCGCCGTGCTTAAGCCAGAGAGTGATGGCTCGTTTAATCCGTTTTGTAGCTTCTCTCCCCGTGTCGCTTTCTGTGATAAACGCCAATCACTTGTTTTAAAATTTTAAAAGTTTAATAGTAAATAAGATGGTTATAAAAATAGAATTAGAGTAAAAAATTGAACCGTTTTAGAGTTAGGACAATACAAGACAATAAAAACAAAGTTACAGACGTCTGGGTGCCTCTCCCGAGCCACAAGCTTTAGAGAAGGGACCCCTGTTAACAATTCATACATAATGCATAAATTCCATTCTAACTAAGAATTATCTCTGGTTAGTATCACTTTTTTCCTTTAATCTCTATGGCGTCCACCAGGCTGAGAGAAGCAGGAGGAGCTGGTCTCTTCTGATAAGAAAGTAGTAAATTCTTTTTTTCTTTGAAAGATTTACATTTTCCTGTGGTTGGTACATAAAAACTACATTTTAACTACAAAACTACATTTACCATACTATCAAAATCTTAATACCACATTAACAATTAACACAACACAACACATATAGTAAATATCTTGCGTAGAGCCATATAAAATGCACTTTTCACACTTTCCTTGTCGCTTTCCTCGTTGCTTTCCTTGTCAGTTTCCTTTCTCCTTTTCATGAGGGTTTTGCAGCCCCACCTCACCCGAGCTGCAGTTTATTCCTCACTGAGGCACCAGCCTTAGTGACCGAACCTATCGCCTGTTTTCAGGCTCCTAAAAACCTCCTCACACCTTTCCCAGAGGTGTTTTAAATTATGTTTAGGGCAGTGGGCAGCTACGAGGCATCTGGAGCTGCCCAGCCTTGATATCCACGGTGCTGGATTTAATTCTTTTAATGCAAAAAACTCTCTTCCTAGTCATTGTATTCAGTGAGGGTGGGGAGGCCCTGGCACAGGGCGCTCCTGGATCCCTGGCACTGCCCAAGGCCAGGTTGGACACTGGGTTTGGAGCAGTCTGGGACAGTGGGAGGTGTCCCTGCCATGGCTGGGGTGGCACTGGGTGGGATTTGAGGTCCTTTCCCACCCCAAACCATTCCATGATTTTGTTTGTCTGCCAGCCCTGTCACAAGATCATGAGCCTTGTTCTCAGCAGAGCAGTTCCCTGATGTTGTCTGTTTAATTTCCAGGAGGAACCCAGGCTCTGGGCCGGAGGGAGCTGTGGAACACCAAGAGAGTCTTTTTCCTCACGCCTCAGATAATGGTCAATGATCTCTCTCGTGGGACCTGTCCTGCTGTGGAGATCAAATGTCTGGTTATTGATGAAGCCCACAAAGCCCTTGGCAACCATGCCTACTGCCAGGTAGGGCTGGAGCCATCCCACTCTTCTCTCCCGGTTACGAAAACCTCCCCAAAACTGCTTACAGAATCTCCGGGAAGTAAATTTTATAAATTTCCCAGGTTGTTCTTGGTGCATTTCCAGGATGCCCTGGATCCCTGGCAGTGCCCAAGGCCAGGGTTGGATATTGGGCGTGGATCACCCTGGGACAGTGGGAGGTGTCCCTGCCATGGCTGGGGTGGCACTGGGTGGGATTTCAGGTCCCTTCCAACCTAAACCATTCTGTGATTCCGTATTTTTAGAGTGTTTTGTTAAGCCTTTCCTCCCTAGTGGCTATTTTCATTGATGTAGTTTGTACAAGGAAATAATCTCCTTTAAGGGTATTAATGAAGCTTTCCTGTTTCTAGGTTGTGAGGGAGCTGAGCAAATACACAAACCAATTCCGGGTCCTGGCCCTGAGTGCCACCCCAGGCAGTGACACCAAGGTGAGCCAGAGCTGTTTGTGTGACTGAAGTAATCAGGGTTGGGTGGAAGCTCTGTTGTTTTGCCTGAAGCCTCTGCAGGGTCCTGAGAAATTCCACATCGGGACTGAAACTCTTTACAATCCATTACTTGCTCAGACTTGGTGTTTCTCATGCTGTAAACCATTTATCTGTGAGGGTGGGCAGGCCCTGGCACAGAATTCCCAGAGCAGCTGTGGCTGCCCCTGGATCCCTGGCAGTGCCCAAGGCCAGGTTGGACATTGGGCTTGGAGCAGCCTGGGACAGTGGGAGGTGTCCCTGCCGTGGCAGGGGTGGGAATGAAATGGGATTTAAGGTCCCTTTCCAAACCCCAGCCACTCCGGGATTCTATTTCCTGACCTTTCTTTCATTTTTTGCTCTAGGTAATGGGTGCCTTTTTCTTTGCTACAATATGTAACCCCTGGTAAAATATGGAAATAGTTACTTTGTTTTTGT
Organism: Delichon dasypus; assembly: GCA_037837765.1. Classification (NCBI taxonomy): domain Eukaryota; kingdom Metazoa; phylum Chordata; class Aves; order Passeriformes; family Hirundinidae; genus Delichon; species Delichon dasypus. Next base: position 1,112,664 of record JBBAXF010000007.1, read on the forward strand.
GGCTTCCCTACCAGGCTGTGCAACAAGTTATCTCCAACCTGCTGATTGCTCAGATCGAGGTGTGTGCTGAAGATTCTCCAGAAATTCAGCCTTATTCCCACGAGAGACAAGTGGAAAAAATTGTAGTTCCTCTTGGGGAAGAACTGGTAGAAATTCAGAACACTTACATCAAGGTGAGTGGCTGCTTTTCTTTTTTTGGTCAGTGACAGTAAATATTTTATCATCTCTGTCTAGACTTGCAGTGTTTATAAAGGCAACACTTCCCTATGTAATTAACTTTGATTATAGGGTAAATTAAGCAATGTGGTTTCAACTCCAGCAGCTGCAGTTTCACTTTGCGCCAATTATACCTTTTACCTTGTGGTAACTTGAGAAGATCAGGTGGAAAACTTGCAGTTGAATTTTCCTCACCCTCTTTCATGAGTCTTTGCAAAATTGACACCAGACCTAAACTGAGGTCTCTGCATTTGGCTGTATGCAGTAGGATTAAGGTGTTGAGAATTCCATAAGGAACATTTTCTCTGATTAAGGATATTCTTTAGAACTTTAAGTCATCTGTGAGTGCAATTAGTTCTCCTGGAGTTTTTTAATTGGTTTATTTGGCCTATTAATTTATTTATTGGTGTATTTCTGTTATTACGATGATACCTTTTTCTTTTTACCTTAGTGCTCAAGGATAAGAGATTTTTGGGGGCCAGAGCTGTTTGTAACTTAGTGATCTGTGCCATCCCAGTAAGATACTTGTAGGCAAATAATGTAACATAAAATACCACTCTGAAAAGTCTAAATTTGTTTAAAGGCATAAAAAGTTAGAATCAAGTTATATTATCAGACTGTTGGCCTCAGAGCATTGTTTTTGGTTAAAGCTGATTTTGGTGTAGCTTTGTGAAGGGCACTGGATGGCAAACCCGTGAGTGCATCAGCTCTTTTCAACCCAGTGATCTGAGAGTGTTTAAACGAGGAACTTCCACTGGTGAAGAGAAACTTCAAAGCAGTTTTGCATCACCCCAGGTGCCCCTGAAGGCTTCTCTGCCGAGTGCAGGGGTTTATTTTGGGCTGTTTCACTTGGGCTTTGAGCTGCAGTGAGCACGTTGGTTTGGCTCCACCAGCCTTGCCTGTGCTGCCCTGTGGCTGCGGTGCTTTCTGTTTCCTTTCTCCGCTCTGGATTTGCATTTCAATTGCTGCTGCTTTCCTGGAGAGCGCAGCTTCTAGTGACACCCGGGGCTGCAGGGATGGTTGGCGGTGTGTGCCAAGCCTCGGCTCTGGAGGCTTCAGCTCTTGGGGGAAGAGTGGCTCCTGGGTCTGGAGGCGACCATTTCAGATTTGGGGCTTAAATGGCTTTTGTAAAATCGGAGCAGCATTCCCAAGGCAGGAGAGCAAAAGCAGCTGTGTGTGCTGCAAGAACGAGAGCCAGGCGTCGTGTGCACAATCAAATCCTTCTCTTTAATTGTGACAAACGGTAAACAAGACAACATTTCAGTGTGAACGAAGGACAGTGTCAGACAGCACAGCACAACGATGCCAGAGGAGCTCTGTGGAGATGTCTTCACAACAATAAGCAAGGCCCTGAGTATCACAAGAGCTGGAATAAACTTTTTAGGCACTAACTCTGGTTTGGAAAATACACAGTATGCAGGAGAACATTTATCTGTTAAGGCTACGTCATTTAATCTTCCGAAAACAGGGGGTGAATGCTGATTTATTATCTCCTTCCATGAGTGGAAAGCTAATAATTCCACATTAAAACTGAAAACCCACGAGTGGCTCCTGAGTAGAGCCGTGGATGGATGATAAATCACCTGTTGCAGGCAATCCTGCCTGACGTGGTGCTGTCAGATCTGAGTGACAGTGGTGTTTGCTTGGCATTCACTGGTGTAACAACTGGACAAACTGTATTTTGTGTCAGCTAAACACTGGAGCTGTGCTTGTGGTGAGGGCCGGTGGCAGCTGTTGGTACCAAGCCATACAGTGGCTCTCCAAATTGGAGCTGAAGTAGGTTGGGTGGTTGGTTTGGGTTTTTTTTTTCTCAGCAGCAGAAGCCTTCTAACAGAAGTCAAAATAAATAAATACTATCTTGGAATTCACAGCTTGCCAAAAGCAGCGGGGAATGCTGGGCTGCAGTGGGATATCAGCACACTCAGATCATGGTTCAGGGATGTTTCTAGAACATCACCCACGGGGAGCTGGGACACAGGAGGGGGGGACAGGGACATCACACACAGCAATGCTTTGCAGGAGAGGTTTGAAATGTGAGTTATGTACAAACTGGTGCTCTGTGGGGACAGGATTTCACTGCTTCCAGGAGCTATCCAACGCCTGTTGTGCCAAAGCATTACGAGAATTTCTCCAACTGGCAAAAGCAATCAGATGGCAGAAGCTTCTTTAGTTTGCCACAAAATCAAAGGTGAAAATTACTTTTATTGGCTCTTAGGAAAGTCTGGGGGAGGATATGAGAACAAAACCTTTAATTTAATTCCTCCCTGGGCCCTCTATTCAACTCAATTTTAAAAGTAATTTCACTGTTTTTCTTTAATTAAGAGCTTTTAGTTTAATACTGGCTGGCATTTTTAGTTTTCCTTTTCCCAGGCTCTGACACTATATTGCATTTGTTATCTCGGGGTTTTTTTCTCCTCTCCATAGAGACTCTTGGTTTGTTTGTGTTTTTAAAACTAAGGCTTTTGTGTCTCTTTTTTTAATTCTCTCTTTCCTTTTCCCCCTCTCCTTGCTGCTTCCCAAGGAATCTCCGTGCCCAGCAGGCACCAGAGGGCACCTTGGTCCCATTTAAGCCAGGGCCACTCTGATCCCGCTGCTCAGGGAGAGGTTTTGGGGTGAGCACAGAGCCCTGTGGGACCAGGAGGCTGCATGTTGCTCCAGAAGTCCCCCACAAATCCATTTTTGGAGTTGTTTTCTCACCCTGCTGTGAGTTAGCAGCCGCTGGCTCTGGTTGCTGGTCTGTGTGTTGGAATTAAAGAGCACAGACACTCTGGAACCCTAAACCCTGCAACCAATAAATAATGCTGGTGATGTACTCAGTGAATTTCATATAAAAAGACATTTACTTCTATTAACTCTACCATCTTGTCAGTAATGGTTGACATTAGGGAGGGACTTTGGAGAGCAAAATAGCTTTCTGCCCTGACTCTAAAGTGCAGTAGGTGCTCTTGGGCTGTGTGGAACAGTGGGAATGCCGCTCCCACACTTTCTGGGGGCTCTGGAATGTGGGAGCTCGGCCTCTGCAGCGAGCCAGGCTGGCAGCTGAGGGGTCCTCACAGGGGTGAAGGGCAAAACAAACAAGAAACCGATATGAGGAAGGAAGAGCTCTCACAGTGAGCGTGGTCAGGTGCTGGGACAGGCCCAGAGGGGCTGTGGGCTCCCCATCCCTGGGGATGCTCAAACCCAGCTGTGCCTGGCCCTGCCCTCAGCAGAGGTGTCTGCCCGAGATCACTCGGAGCTGAGGTGTTCTCTGTGGATATTTGGGTCATTTATGCCGTCAACAACTGCCAGAGCAGTGCCAGAAGTGCTGAACAATTTATTCCAGCTGCAGTGTTTTAACACCCAGCAGAGCTGTGAGAATAAAGTGTTCAGAAAACGGCAGTTAAAAATAACCAGTGTCTCCTTAGGAATGCCAGAGCCAGTCATGGGATTCCTGGGGGGGTGTGATGAGGGTAAGCTGGAATTCTGCTGTCAGCAGCTGAATGAGCAGTAGTGGGACCGTGGTGCCTTTTTGGTCTCTCTCCAGACTCGGGGTGCTTTGGTTGGGAGCTTTCTGAGGTAAGCGCTGGGGGTCTCTGTGCCGCAGCTGCTCTAATCCCAGTGGCCTAAATCTGGTAGTTCTCCTCAGGAGCTAAGACCTGGACATTCTTTCTCTGCCTGTGTGAGGTGGGTTTGGTGTGTCACACCCAGCGGGGTCTGTGCAGCACCAGAGCAGGCCAGGGCTCCAGGATGTCCCCAGGGGCCATCCCGAGCCACAGGCAGGCTGGGGATGCCAAAAAGTGTGTGAGGGAAGAGGTCTCTGCCTCCCTTACCTGGTAAAAAAAATATATATAGATAAGCTGAACTAACTTTTGAAGTTCTCAAACCCTCCATGAAATTTGTGTCAAAGCCGTCAGAGTTGCCGTAGGGATCTGTGGGTGGGGGGCTGAGCTGGGCCGGTTGTTCCGAGCCCAGCTGAGAGCCCCTGTGAGGGGGGGACACCTGGGCTGCCCGGGTTCACCTGTGAGAGGGAGGGAGGAGGCTCCGAGGGGCAGCAGCGCGAGCTCAGGGCCGCTGCAGGAACCAGATCTCGTTGTGGCGGTTGGCGGCCGCCGGGTTGGTGTAGCCGGCGATGATGAAGGTGTCCCGCAGGCACAGCTCGGGGCTCTCCAGGATGGCCGCCAGCAGGTTGATCTCTCTCATGATGGAGTCTTCGTTGGTGATCCCTCGGAAGCTCCTGCAGTGGATGATCAGATCAGCTGTGGGTGCGGCTCCCGGGCAGGTGGGGGTGGCTCTGCACCCAGGGGATGGCGACAGGACAAAACGGGACAGCCCTAAGCTGGGCCAGGGGAGGGTTAGGCTGGGCATGGGGAAAAAGCTGCTCACAGAACGAGTGACTGGGCTCTGCAAGGGGCTGCCCAGGGAGCTGGTGGAGGCACCGTCCCTGGGGGTGTTTAAGGAAAGCCTGGATGTGGCACTCAGTGATGTTGGGTCATAGGTTGCACTCAATGACCTCAAAGGTATTTTCCAACCTAGTTCACTCTGTGATTCATTTTAATCCCACTGTTTTTCCAGAGCCCAGAAATGCCTTCTGGATTACTTGGCTGTGTTTCACCAGTGGTACTGACTGTGGCTGATCCCAAACAATTTTTTCTTAACGTTTTCTGTGCCATGTCAGATGCTTTGTTCCCCGCTACGCAGAACAGTCTGAGGATTTTTTATCACGCATTTACAGATGCAGTTTTGCCAGTTGATAAAAATGAGCTGGAAGGGACCCACAAGGATCATGGAGTCCAATCGTGGCCCTGCATAGAACCCTAACAACCCCACCCCGTGCACCCTGCCAGCGAAAGCTCCTGGAGCTCTGGCAGCCTCGGGATGTCACCATTCCCTGGGGACCTTTTCCCATGCTTATCCCACCCTCTGGGGGAAGAACCTTTCCCTGTTATAAATTGGTGACCATTATTTCCTGACCATCCCATTCATAAAACAGGCAGCTTTTACAGCTCCTGAAAATGAGGTTTTGCCATTTGTCACCTTTTACAAGGTCTAAAAGCCATAGGGCGCACGGATTGAGACCTGGGTGTTTCCTGTGCCTAGCAGAGCAGAGTGTGACAGCATTTCTCACCTGCTGTAGACAATGGTGGCAGGCCACTCCTCGATGATGATGTCCGAGTCAAAGGGGTGCGGGGGCTCGTCCTGCAGCACCTCGGGCAGGTAATAGGCCACTGTCACCGCCTGCGTCATCGCCGACTGCGCCTCGTTGGTGTGCACGATGGTCACGATGGGCACGGTGATCCCCAGGTACAGCCCTGGCCGCGCACGGGGGGCGAGAGGGTTCAGGAGACGCAGGGGAAGGGTTTGCACGCGGTGCTCGCCCGCTGGGTTTGTGCTGAATTGCTGAAATCAGCACCACGGGCTTCATGAAGGGACCTCACTGGCATGGTTTAGACAGCGCGGGGTGTGCTCCAAGCTGGAAGCGCCCAGAGAAGCTGTGGCTGCCCCTGGATCCCTGGAAATATCCCAGGATGTTTGGGTTGGAGCAGCCTGGGGCAGTGGAAGGTGTCCCTGCCCGTGGCAGGGGTGGAACAGGAAGATCTTTAAGGTCCCTTCCCACCCAAACCATCTGTGAGTCCATGATTTCGGTGTGCTGTGTGGTTTGTGTGCGTGTCCAAAACACGGCGGTTGGTGAGCTCTCCCCTGTTCAAGCAGGGCAGGGAGTTTGCCTGAAGTCTTTTTCCCCCCTCCTGAAAGAGTTGTGTTTATCTTCCAACTGCCCTTTTGTGTCGTGGTTTAAATATTTGGGAGCAAAACTGCAGGGAAGGGGGAAGGGAAGGGGCTGCTGTGTGAATTCACCGAGGGTCTGCTGGCGTTAAAAATGTTGCAGCCTTTCTTTTTGCACTGTTGTGTGTTTGGACTGCAGGAGGCAGAGGTGGCTGACAGAGGGAACTTCACTTCTGTACAGTTTGATAAAATCCCTGCAGTTCTGGAGCTAAAAAATACTTTTAAACCATGTTAAAGTGTTAAAAGAATGGAGGGGGTGGGGAAGGTACCTGAGGAAGGAAAAGCTTTGGTGATCAATGCTTGTATTTTCTTGGAAAGACATTTAAAGGCTGAGTCAACTGCAGCACAGAACACTCAGCGTGGCAAAACTTGGTAGTGACTGGAGGATGGAAAACATGAGAACTGATGTCTGGGAGTGAAAACCAGATTCAATTGGATTGGACACCAGGGGCACATCCTACAGGCAGGCACAAGCTCTCAAGGACACGGTGGCTCTGCCGTTATTTTGAGTTCAAATTGGATTACCTTTCTGGAAAACGTGCTTCAGCCACAAATTTGCCGTGCCCATAGGGACAGGGACAATTTAATATCTTGAACTAAAGGGAAGGAGGCAGAAAACTCTGGTCCTTTTCTGGTGTCACACCCTGACAGGCGATTTCAGTGCTGCTGTGAAAATGAAAATCCTGTAGCAAATGCCAGATTTCCAGCAGAGAGCTTGGAGCAGCCTGGGACAGTGGAAGGGGTGGCACTGGATGGGATTTGAGCTCCTTCCAACCCAAACAATTCCATGATTGTCACGACTATTCTGGAGAGGCCGTATCATGGAAAAGCATCCCTAGAGGGGGTGGATTTGGTAGAAGCTGTTCAAAGCATCTCCCAAATTAGGAGTGAGGGCAGAAATGCAGTTTTTCTAACTGCTGTGGGATTGGGGTGTCCGTTACCTGAGGAGTTCTGCTCGCAGATGTACCTCATGAGCTTCATGAATCCGAGGCAGATGCTCTGCTCGTACTGCTTCTCCTTCATTTTGATACAAGCCCACTTGGCTTTCCCGTACTGCCTTTTCTCGTAGAGCAGATCTCCCAGCTGCAAACACACAGGGGAGAGTCTGGGATTGTGGTTTAATCACCTAAAAACACCAACCAAACAAATGCGAGCTGAGCACCGGAACTGCATCGATTCAGCTCTCGGTGACACGGTCCTGAGAGAAACAGGAATTTTAATCCTTGCTCCTGTAAACCGAGGAAAGCACTGCTGATTTTGGATCAAAAGTGACCTCAGCAAAATTCTAGGTAATTCTCCTTTAAAATAAGGATCTGTCATCTTTTGGACTGGAGTTATTAAACATTTAGTTGCAATTAACACTGAATAACCTTAGTTTTTAGCTGCAGTTGTTACAGTAATACTGTAACATTAAAAAATGCTTTCAACATAAACAGCCAGGAGTCCCAAACTGTTTAGATGAAACACACTCAAACGATGGTATTTATAAGTGGGAAGTATTTAAATCTGTTTAAAAGAAATGTGGCCAAAAAGTCCTCATAGATTGTCAGTAAAGGTTTTCATGCTTTTGATTTAAGGTTGGACATTTGTTAGCACATTTCCTGAGCTGGAAGCAACTTGCTGTACATTAATTTCATGGTTTGTTAATTATAGGATGAGTTTATAAATTGCTGCTTTGTTTGATAATGATCCGTGATGCAGAAGTACATTTTTGGTTTTAAATTCAGATATTCATCTCTTTCAAGTACTCTGCTGAGGTTTTATCCACATGACTGTAAGGGGGCAAATGCAGCTATTTGAGTGAAGAAAAGGGGCATTTTATTTCAAATGGCAAAGCGAGAGGGGTTTCTGTTAAATTAATTATGTCTCAAAGGCTGTAACTCCTGGCCATCTTCTGGCTTACAGAAGTTTTGCAAGTTTCTACGTCTCAAAAAAGAAAATTAAACATGTACAAGGGCTGAGATGTTCCAAATGAGAGGGAGTGGCACAGTTACAACGCTTTGCACTCGATGTTCAAAATCCCGAACATTTCCAAGGCCTTTGTAAGGAGCCCCGTTTGTGGGAGGCAGGAATGCAGCTGGGAAGGGCAGCAGTACCTTCTCCTTGCGCTGGATCAGGGTGAAGGGGATGCTCTGCCTCTCCTGGGGGTTGTTATTCCTGGTCAGCTGCTGGATGGGCTCTGCCATGTCTGCAACAGAACCACAGAGTTCCCACGTGAGACCCCAGGCTGCAGAAACAACCCAGAGATGTGCTTCACTCCCTCGGGCTCTGGGGCTGCTCTTGTTTGCTCTTCTCTAGGGAAGGAAAGAGCTTTTCCTAGCACAGGTCACCTGGGCTGTGAGGAACGGGATTCCCTCTCCCATTCCCTAAATTTCCAGCTGCCCAGGTGTCCATGGGCAGCTTTTGGCTGTGCCCCATTCCCTGGCCCCATGCAGGGGACATTCCCAGATCAGCAGCCCTTGTGCTGTTGGGTTCAGGTGAATCCTCATGAAGTAAGTTAGGTTGGCTGCTCTTGTTCGCTCAAGGAAATAGTGCTGTGGGAATTAATTTCCAAAGGATGTTTAATGTCTAAAGGTGTGTTTATAACTGTGGTGGCCCTGACATCAGTTCTAGCTGAAGGTCGTGAAAAATTTCTGCTTGGGAGTAGATCCCTGGCAGACAGGCTCGGGAGCTGTGGATGCAAGGTCAGCCTTAGGAGTGGAACGTCTCCCTTCCACGAGAGTAGGTCCCTTGCCTTCCAAAGCTGACGTGACAAAGGCATTTGTGTACTTAGAGGATTAGAAACTCAATTTTATGTGCAGTGTCTGGGAGTGTGGGTGTGAGCTCCTGCCCTGCTGCCCCGTGGTGTGTACTGGGCATGCAGGAAAAGGACAAGTTTCAGCTCCCAGAGCCCTTTTCCTGGGGGTCTGAGGTGCCCCAGGGTCTCAGTGGAAGAGGCAGGATGATGGGGAAAGAGAGTATTACCCATGTTTGACAGGAGAATTAAGATGCAGGAGAATTAACTTGGCCAAGGTCACTCAGTAAATCTGTAGCTGAGCTGGGAATCAAACCTCCATCTCCTGGCATCCAGTTTGGGGTTTAGCCCTAAGACTATTTGGAATAGTAAGGATCCTTAAACAAAGGGGAGGGGAAAAAAATAAAGGGGAGAAAGCTACATTTTAGTTAAATGTAAACTTTTTTTTTTTCTTTGCAGTATGTCACTGGGAAATGTTTAAAACGGTAAATGGATCTCTGTGGAGGCTGAGGGAAAAACAAGAGTAGATTAGAGTTCAGCACTGAATTTTCCAAGAATTAGGAAAGCTTTCAGGACTCTAGAAAAGTTAACTCTATTTTTAGATGACTTTATCAATTAGTGGGGAGGGGGTTTATGTTTTTTGCATTCCGTATTAATGCAGAGGATAGGGATTACAAGTGATTAAAATCCTTTGGGGAGTTTTGTCCTTCAGTTTATGAATCTGTGCTCGGTGCTGTCCCAGTCTGGAGAGCTCCAGCTGCACAGGGCCAGGCAGGCAGGGAGGCACAGGGACAGCTGTATTTCCTCAAGTCGTGGTTTCAGTGATCCACAGGGATCATCCCAGCCCCTGGCCCTGCCCAGACCCCCCAACAATCCCACCCAGCGCTGTCCAAACGCTCCTGGAGCTCTGGCAGCCTCGGGAATGTCACCATTCCCTGGGGAGCTGTTCCAGTGTTTATCCCACCTCGGGGGGAAGAACCTTTCCCTGGTGTCTGTCCTGACCCTGCCCTGGCGCTGCTCCAGGGTCCTGTCCCTGTCCCAGGGAGCAGAAAGGCAGGACATGGTCTGCTCCTTGTCACAGGGGGATTCCTCCTTCTGGAACATCCTCCCCTCTTCCTTCAGCACCTGGAGAAAAATCTTGTCTTTATTCTGTCTTGATTTCTTGTATCATGTGCCGAGTGCCACACAGCAAGGCTGTAACCCTGGATAACTGTGTAACTAAAACCTGGTCACACCCTGCTTTTGACAGATTCCTTAGACTCTGTATCCCTCCTCATGGAATTTAGGAATGAGTTCTGTGGGAAGGGCTCTGGTTTTCTGCTGCACGGAGCTCTCCTGAGGACCGACTGCACTCAGGAGTGTTAAACAGAGACGCTGCGTGCCCTGGGGATCCCGGAGCTGTCAGATTCCAGCTCTCCAGTGGCTGCTGGAGTGAGCAGTGACACTCTGGGATGGCTCTGGGCATGCAGAGACCCCCGTTCACACGCGTTAATTGTCATTTAAAGCTTTGCGGAGTTGAGACCTCAAGGTGTGTCTGGGAAGGGAGGACGGACTCAGTTTGCTGTGCGGGCATGTTTAGAATGAGATTTTTCAGGAGCAGTAATGTAACGCTGGTAACGTCCAGCGCAGCCTGGGCCGGGTTTGGCTCTCCCCACCTCGGGGAAGGTGAGTTACCTGCGGGGCTCTGCCGCTCTGGGCAGGACACGGCGGGGTTAACTCTGACCCAAGCCGCGCTTGTAGTGACTCCCTTCTTGTTAGGAGTTCTGACTCATCAGCCTTGCACATTCTCCAGCCTTAAAATTGAAAACAACCAATTCCTGACTAAGATGAGCCCGGGAGCCTCGCTGTCAAAAGCAAATCCATCCTTTACTCGTTTACTCCGTGCCGCTTTTAAACACAGCCCCCTTTCCTTAAAGCGCTATCTGGGGCTGTAGGGGATGTTCTTAGGAAGAATGCTTTTGCAGGTAGTCAGTTTAATATCTAATTAGGTCTGAAAGCTCGCGCTGATAGTTTTTAGCGTGAATGGGTCACCCCCGTGCCGCTGCAGCCGCTCCCCTGCTTTATGGAAAGCTTCGCATCGCCCCGGGTGAAGCTTTAGCTGCCTCAGAGCCAGACTTGGGTGGCTCCGACTCAGGCAGGGTGTTTATTGCCGGGTGATCGCTGCCGTGCCCCCCAGCCCGTCCCGGTGCCAGCCCCGCATCCCATCCTTACCTCGGGGCACGTCCACCTGGTGCCCCCTGCCCACGCTCTGCCAGTAGTTCAGCAGCCGCTCCTGCTCCTCGTCGTCCATGCGCTCGGCCGCCTCCTCCTCCAGGCTGCTGCCGTGGCTGTGGTACGCCGAGTCGGGGCTCTCCTCGGCCAGCCCGTCCAGCTCCTCCAGCGTGATCGCGGCCGGGCCGCCGGGCCCCGCGCCCCCCATGCGGCACCCGCCCGTCTCCATCCCCGCTCCGCTCCGCGCCGCCGCCGCCGGGCTTATCAAGGGACCGGGGGCGTGGGGACCGCGGGGACCGCCTCTGCCCGCCCATCATCCCGGGAGTCTGGGATGGACAGAGCCGGGAATGGGGACCGCCTCTGCCCGCCCATCATCCCAGGAGTCTGGGATGGACAGAGCCGGGGATGGGGACCGCCTCTGCCCGCCCATCGTCCCGGGAGCTCGGATGGACGGGGATGGGGACCGCCTCTGCCCGCCCATCATCCCGGGAGTCTGGGATGGACAGAACCGGGGATGGGGACCGCCTCTGCCCGCCCATCATCCCCGGAGTCTGGAATGGACAGAGCCGGGGATGGGGACCGCCTCTGCCCGCCCATCGTCCCAGGAGCCTGGGATGGACGGGGATGGGGACAGCCTCTTCCCGCCCATCATCCCCGGAGTCTGGGATGGACAGAGCCGGGGATGGGGTCCGCCTCTGCCTGCCCATCATCCCAGGAGTCTGGGATGGATAGAACCGGGGATGGGGACCGCCTCTGCCCGCCCATCGTCCCGGGAGTCTCGGATGGACAGAGCCGGGGATGGGGGCCGCCTCTGCCCGCCCATCATCCCGGGAGTCTCGGATGGACAGAGCCGGGGATGGGGGCCGCCTCTGCCCGCCCATCATCCCGGGAGTCTCGGATGGACAGAGCCGGGGATGGGGACCGCCTCTGCCCGCCCATCATCCCGGGAGTCTGGAATGGACAGAACCGAGGATGGGGACCGCCTCTGTCCGCCCATCCCCGGGAGCTCGGATGGACAGAGCCGGGGATGGGGAACAGTGGGAACCGCCTCTGCCCGCCCATCCCCGAGCAGGGCACCGGGGAGCTCGGGGATGGAGCGATGGATGTCCGGTCACGGGGCGGGAGGACCCGGGGAAGACCCGGCTGTGCCCGCTCAGCACCGGGGCAGGGAGCCTGGGGATGGAGGGATGGAGCTGGGGATGGAGGGATGGAGGGATGGGGGACCCGGCGGGACCCGTCTCTGCCTGCCCAGCACCGAGCCAGGGCTGGACGGGTCCCGGGCTGGATGCCTGCTCCTGGTCCTCGATGCCTTCACCCTGAGCAGTGCAGAGCTTACACAAGTTTGTGTTCTCTCTCATTCCTTCTCTCCCAGCTGTTCTCTTCATTGTGTTTTCCCTGCTTCGTTTCTCATTAATTCTTCTTTATTGGGATTTTATTTTGCTTTAAAGACACGTCTTTAGTTTAATTTAGGAGGTCTCTGAAGTCTTTCCAAAATGTGAGGAGTGCAAGAACTCGGGGATGTTTTGCTACTGAGGTCCAGCTTTGGAAGTTTTCAGCTGTGTAATTTTGCAGTAGCTGAGATGAGCCTTTGTGTGAGCAGCCCCGCTATGGGGTGGATATGGCAATTAAAGCAGGATCTGGGTTTGAATCAGGAGTCTGTGTGGACTCTCGGTTGTTTTTCATTCCAAATTTAACATGAAATGGCTCTTGTGGCCCTTTTTGTGAGGGCAGGAAAGGGAATCTCAGGGCATTTATGGGTTTAGAATAATAGGAGAACAACCCTTTTCTGTGCACTGTTGCTGCTTCCAGGGAAAGCTGGAGGTTGGGGATGTGACTTGTGATGCTTAACGTGCCCCTTCCTTTTTCCCTTTTTCTCGGCGGTCCCTTTCTCCAGGCTCAGTTTGGCTCCCTAGGCTGTGAAAATGAACCCTGAGTCACCTCAGAGGCTGAGGTGTGCCAGTCCTGACTGTGTTCCTGGCAGGGCAGACCCAAATCCTGCCGTTCCTTGGGGAATTCGTAAACAGAGGCGCAGCTGGGGATGTCCTGAGAGGGTTTTTTGGGGTACAGCGGTGGCAGGGAGTGAAGCACGGGTCACTGAGCGGGGTTTGGGCTCTGGGCTGCTGGGTGAATCAGCACCAGAGGCTCTGGAGTTCACTGGGAAGGCAAATCCTGGAGCAGGGCTGGAGCTGGTGCTTGTTTAAGTGTCTGGGTGGGTGCTGATCCGATTTCACGGGCAGCTGCCTCGGAGCAGCGCCACGGCTCCCTCGCAACAGGGAATTTTCTGGCAGTGACCACGTTTCCCTCTCAGCCCTGGCTGAACCCTCGGGGGGGCACGGTGGGAACCCATCCCTGCCCCAGGTAAATCCCACATCACACGCTCCACTGCTGGGGATGAGGAATTTTCCACTGGAGTTTGGGTTGTCAGTACCAAGGGAGGGCATCCTGGCTCTCGGAGATTTCCTCCAGGAGCTGGCACTCCTGTTTGAGGCAACGTGTGGATGTTCTTTTTCTGCCCACCCTGCATAAATAATTCATGGAAAACAGGTCCCGACTCTTTTGCTTATGCATTATGAGAATTAATAGTTGCTTAAATGAAATTATTTCTAAGTGTCAAGCATCTTTGCTGGAGATGAGAGAAAAGACAAAGAAAAACCGGGCAGCAGAAAAAGAGTTTAAAATCACAGCTAAATTTCTCTTTATGTGAGTAATGCCGCAGAATATTGACTATGAGAAAGAGGCTGGTAGGAGTTGAAAATCCTGTTTTAAAAATCCATCTGTACGAACGACTGTGTGTGGATTTAATTTGTCTTTGATTCCTGATGAGCTTGGTAATTACTGCGTTTGATGGTGTACTGGAGATGTGGTGGGCTGTGTCTGGATAGATAACAGAGGAACTCATTGTTACTGCAGGTGGAAAAAGCTGATTTTTTGTTATACTTGTGGTGGTTTTTTCCCCAAGCTTGCTAATTTTGTGTATAAACAGCCACTCTGGAGAAAGCACAGTTTTGGTAGTGCTGTGTTCTCAGTGCTTTCCTGGTTCTATATCTCTGAACAGGACAGAAAATTTGATATTCAGCCTTCAAAATTTCACATCCAAACCATCCTTAGTGGGACGCTCTTTTCTGTCTGGCAGTCACTTACTGAGGGATGGGTTGGTGTAGAAAAGCCGCTTCTTTTAACATTTCTCAATGAAATGTAAAATTGTTCTCGGTGAAATGAGTTGAAAAGTGAAAACTGGAGGTCTTGTTTTGTAACCTGTAGGGAAAGAAAAATGCTGTAACAGGAGAAAACTCAGCTGTTAGAAAAAGACAAAGTGCTGGATTTTTCTTGGATGGATCCCAGCTTCCAGGGAAGAACGGTGGATTTTCAGTGTGTCTCATGTCCGTGGAAGATTGGGAAGGGTGTGAACGAGTTAATATAAACTTTTAACAAAACTTTGGTGCCAAGATCGTTACTGGGCTGATCAGTATTGGGTTTGGAGGGTGACAAAATCAGCTGAAATCCACCCTGCTGTGTTCCTGCTGCTTTCCTTCCTTCCTTCCTTTATAGGCCAGGTGAGAAAATGTCAGGAGGAAACTTGCACAAAATGAACTTTTCCACCTGGTTCAGAGTTTGTTTGTCACAGCTCTGAAGTTTTACAAGAAAATAATGAAAACTCAGTTCAGGTCAGAGCTCCAGAACCTCTAAAACTAAACTCAGTGCAGGTCAGAGCTCCAGAATCTCTAAAACTAAAAACTCAGTTCAGGTCAGAGCTCCAGAATCTCTAAAACTAAACTCAGTGCAAGTCAGAGCTCCAGCACCTCTAAAACTAAAAACTCAGTTCAGGTCAGAGCTCCAGAATCTCTAAAACTAAACTCAGTGCAAGTCAGAGCTCCAGCACCTCTAAAACTAAAAACTCAGTGCAAGTCAGAGCTCCAGCACCTCTAAAACTAAAAACTCAGTTCAAGTCAGAGCTCCAGAATCTCTAAAACTAAACTCAGTTCAGGTCAGAGCTCCAGAACCTCTAAAACTAAAAACTCAGTGCCAGAGCCTCCCCCAGCTGGCAGATGCTAAATGTGGTTTGCTCCTGGAAGTTACTTTTGGGGATATTGGCTACTGCATGGGCACTCCTCAAGGAATCACCCTTGGGGAGGCCAGACCCTCCTGGTTTCAGTGCTGGAACGAGGCAGGGAATGCTCTGCCTCATCCTCTGACCTTCCCTGCAGCAGCGCGAGGCTCTGGCTGCGTTCACACCTCCCTGCCCTGGGACAGCCTGGCTGTGGATCCTGGGGATGGAAACCCCTCCTGAGCCCCATTTCCAGCAGGTCCTGGTGGGCAGAGTCTCCTTTTGCCCTGCCTTCCTTTGCTCTCTTCCTTGAGGACGTGAGGATCGGGAGCGGCTCGATGTCCGTGAGGTTCGCGGCCACAGCGCGCGTCTGGATTTGTCCTGGAGCTCTTGGTTATTCCCTGCTCCTGCTTTGGGGGATCCCCTTGGGATGGAGCAGTGGCTTGGGGTGTGGTGCTGCCACCCTGGCACTGCCTGGGCTCGTTTCCTTCACACCAGCTCGGCCCCAGCACGTTGGGAAGGGATCCTGGAATAGCCACGGCCAGGTTGGACATTGGGGCTGGAGCAGCCTGGGACACAGGGAGGTGTCCCTGCCGTGGCAGGGGTGGGATGGATGGGATGGGATTTAGGGTCCTTCCAACCCAGAGCAGTGTGGGATCCTCTCCTGATCACTGCCAGTGCTGCAGCCAGGGGGTTTGGGAGGGCAGGGGAAGGATGGAGGAAGGTGCAGCTCTCTGTCAGCCCAGCGTGGCTCTGTAAAACACCCGCTCAGGGGAGGCTGGGAGCACCTGGGGAGCTCCTGTGGAGGGCAGACACCTCTGGAGTCCCTGTTTGTGGAGGTCCTGTCTGCTTGGCAGCAGGTTTCTGCCAGCCCTCCTTCTCCAGTGGGGAAGAAAAGCCACTCTAGCAGTTATTTATGGATGTTTTTCTTTGGTAAAGAACCCCTGCAAATCTGCACTAGAATAATTGGGTCAGGGCGTTAGTTTAGAGCCTTTGTTTCTTATTGTGCCAACAGAAAACAGATTAGGAGCAGTTTTTAGTGAGGTGCAGCTGGCACAGGAGCTCTTTGCCCTGTACACAAGCCCTCCGCTCCTGTCAGAGCTCCAAAACCAGGTTCTAAGCTCATCACGGGCTCCAAGAACGCGTTGCGGTTTGCTGTGGGAGATACCTCGGGACAGAGCAAGCCTTTGTGCTCTTGGCAAGTTCGGTGCAGGACGGGATGACTCTGCCAGTTGTCTTTTATCTGCCGGCTGTAAATCTGTCAGCCCTGAACTCCAGTTACTGAGCTGGAGAAAGCCACGAGCGCGATTAATTGGAATTAATTCTATGGCCGTGTTTGGGTAACGCGACACCGAAGCGTTCTGGTAAAGGCTGAGGGGACTTTTCCAGAAGGCATTATCTCTTTAATTAAAAATGAAGGTATGGAGGCAAGATAAATGTAATCAGGGCCTGCTGCTGGGGCTCTCCTAAGTAGGTTGTGTTTACTGTTCCCTGGTAGTTCTGGAGCTCCAGGTGACTGGATCCTGCTGCCTTTCATAACAGCGCCGGCTTTGTTTTGCAGGAGGTGATTAAATCAGACAGGGGTGTACATTGAGCTAACAGGGACAATATCATTTTCTTATATGTTAGAAACTAGGTCAAGGGATGAAACAGAAAAGTCCAGGTAATGGAAATTGCTTTTTAGAAAAAAAACTAAGCTCTGCAGCAAGTATAGGAAATCATAAACCAGTGCTGAAATATCAGATCTAGTGGGCATTACTTTTTTGATGAAAATATTAATTTCTTTTCGAGAGGAACATTTGTGAAAAGCCTGACTCCATTTTCACTGCTTGAGACATAGTTTAAGCTTCATCTTCAGCATTTCAAGTGTGCTCATGTCCTGTTGTTTGGGGTTTGATGGGAGGGTAATGAGCTTTTCCAGTGGGATCCATTCAAATAAAAGGCACTGAGTTCTTCCTTCATGGTCAGCATTTTAGTTTATTTGGTAAATACCTTTTCCTGTGAGCTGGCACAGACATCTCTGTCCTTTTAAAGGGACTCATCAGGTACAGCCTGGATTAAAAAACAACAGAACAGTATCCAACTCTGTGATAAAACACCAAGTTCTGAATTTTAAACCCTTGAAACGAAACTGCATTTTTAATTCTGTTCTCACTAGTATCAGAAATGAATTCCTTGTGCATTCAGCCTTCCCCATGGCTTGGTGAATGGTTTCGGCTGTATTTTAAGAAAACAACATTTGATTTCTTCAGTTTTCCCCCCTTTCCCCCAGAAATTCCTGGCACTACTGTAGCCTCCAGTTGGAGTCTGCTTGGTGGTGGTGGTAGAGGTGTTAGTGGTTTATTTGGCTTAATTAATCCGTGAGCCTTAATTAGAAGGAGTGCCTGGGGATGGAGTGTCCTGCCTGGCTTTCCCTGGGATTAAAGGAGCCTGGACAGGGTTTGGGAAGACCTTGGAGCCCTTTGGGAGCCGGGCTGACCCCAGGGGCCAGGGAGAGGCTGGCCCAGGGTAAAGTCATGGAATGGTTGGGGTTGGGTGAGACCCTGAATCCCATCCAGTGCCACCCCATGGGCAGGGACACCTCCCTCTGTCCCGGGCTGCTCCAAACCCAACGTCTAGCCCGGCCTTGGGCACTGCCAGGGATCCAGCTGGATCTGGGAATTCCATCCCAGCCCCTCCCAGGGAAGAGGAGCACCCCAAGATGCACCAAAGCCCTCCCAGTCCTGCCTCCACGGCTGTGATTTCCCTTTAGCTGCTCTAAGCTGCTTATCCTGCTGGCTGGAGTGACCTGTGGGCAGGGATGGGCAGGGTGGAAATTCCCCAGCGCGGCTCCCCCAGCTCAGCCGGGGCTCTCACAAGTTTCCCTTCGCCTTTCCAAGTGTTTTCCTTGCGTTTTTGGTTCTTTGGGGGATTAATGCTGCTGTCATTGATGATGGCAGTTATTCCCACTCCGTTCCTTAGGGTTTTAGATTGGATATTGGGGAGGAATTCCTGGCTGGGCTGGAATTCCCAGAGCAGCTGTGGCTGCCCCTGGATCCCTGGCAGTGCCCAAGGCCAGGTTGGACATTGGGCTTGGAGCAGCCTGGGGCAGTGGGAGGTGTCCCTGCCGTGGCACTGGTTGGGATTAAGGTCCCTTCCAGCCCAAACCATTCTGTGATTCTGTTTTTATTTTAATGCCACACAGGTTCTGCACACAGAATAAGATAAAAGAAGACCTATAAATAAAAAAATACTATAAACTAAATTATAAACTGAGCTCTAGGAATAATCAAAGCAAGCAGACAGAAGTTAAACTGAGCTGGCCCTGCACTGCCAGAGCACGAGCAGCGTGTTCTTGTTAAGGATATTTGTGCATCCTAACAGGATCTGGGATCCCAGCGCAGGAGCAGTGCCTGGAATAACAAGTGGAATGTTGTTACTCAGGGATGAACACAGGCTGAGCTCTACGCGTGGCTTTCTTTACCTGCCAGGACATTTTCTCCCCACCAGCTCCAGGCCTGCTGGGATCAGTGTTGGAAGCCTGACTTAGGCCTGGCTTTATTGGTTTAGGTGGCTGCTTTTCAGTGGGCTGAAGGGACACCGAAGGGATTCAGCATTTGTTACCCTATAGCCCTCTTAGGGCAGGGCAGCTGTGCTGCTGCTGGAGCACCTGGAAAACTTGGGAAACACGTGGAAGAAGCAACAGGAAACTGTCAGTCAGCTTTGGAGGAGCCCATTCTTGTGCACTGGAATGTTTATGGAGCCCTTGGCCAAGGGGGTCAACAGGTTATAAACAGTGTTTGTAGGACAAATCTGATTACTGCAATTATGGCAGAGTTAGCGCTCAGGCCAAACTAAGTCTGTGGAAAAATCCTGACCACCTAAGGCTGGGAAACAAAGAGGAAAAACAGGATTAAGATGCATTAGTGCAGGTCATTGTCCTTGCTGCAGCGAGGTGGAAAGCAGGTACATGTGATGTTTGAAAACAAGCTGTGTTTTGGGGTGGGTTCCGCTGTGCCTGTGCCCCTTCCTCTCTGCTCGCGTGTCCCCGCTCCCGTCCCTTCCACACACAGGTTCTGGGCACGTTGGCCGGTCCTTCACCCAGTTTAGTTCTTCTCAGAGGTGAATCCAGGTGTGGATTCCTGGGATCAAACTGTGAGGGCAGCTGCAGCCCCTGTCCTGTGCCTGGGTGTCCATCCCGTCCCTGTCCCTCTGCTGGGTCAGCCCTTGTTCCATTCCAGATCCCAGGGGGATTCCCCTCCTCGCTTCCTGGGTTGATCCAGGTTATCCTGGGGCATGAGGGTGTGGGAAGGGACCCCCAAGGATCCTGGAGTCCGACCCTGCACAGGACACCCTGACAATCCCACCCTGTGCCTGAGAGCCTTGTCCAAGTGCTCTGGCAGGAATTTGGGGAATTAACCTAAAAACATCCCGATGGTGGAGAGCCCTCCACTGAGGCGGAGCACCTGGAACGGTAACAAAGCATTCCAAACTCAGCACAGCTCACTCGGAAAAATCCTGTGTCTGAAATAAAACCAATGAGCTGCTCGTGTTCTGTTGAGTAGGAGCTATAAGATTAAAAATAAAAATAAAATCATTTCAAAGGCTCAACCCTCCCTTCACTTGTGCTGGGTTTTGGTTGCAGGTGCTGGAAGCATTTGCTGGGCGCCTGATTCAGGTGGGAGTTTTATCCAGGAGGGAAATTCCCAGCCTGACCAAATTCCAGATCATCCTGGCAAGGGATCAGTACAGGAAGAACCCCTCTGCACAACATGGAGTAAGTTCTTTATTTATTTCATGCTATTAAAGTAGCAAATAAATAAAAATAATCCGTAGTTACAACATTCCCAGGGACATTTTAACGTAGATTTCTGGTTTTATCCATGGAATAAAATATCACAGAATCAGGAAACTATTTGGGATGGAAGGAATAACTTACGAAATCTATAAAATATTCCTAATTATTGCACATCTCAGGATGTCATTATAGATGAGTTGAGGAAAAGATCAAGAACTCCATCTAAGTGAAATTGCTTTGAGAACTTACATTGTAATCACTGACAGCCGAGTTTTCATTTCCCCCTCAGAGGTGTACTCCTGCTCCTGTTTTTTGGTAAATCCTCACGGAATGGTCCAATTTTGTAGACTTAAGGAAAATTGCCTGAAAAAAAAAAAAAAAAGACTGTGTGCCTCAAACAGAGCAATGGGAAATCTCCTTCGCTGTAAGCAAGGCAACTTTGCTGACCTCATTCCGTAGCCTGGGTGGGTGTGCCAGAAATCCCTGGTTTTCCCAGATGGGAGAAGTGGTTTCTGACGTCTCAGCTGTCAGAATCCGAGGGGTGATGAGCTAATTCTGGGAGAGAAGTGAGGTGTGCTGGAGGTGGGAGAGGATTGCCTTCCCTGGGGGCTCTGAAGGACAGACTGCTCCCTGGGCATCGCTTTGGGGTTCGCTCTGCTCCTCAGGTGTCACTCTGGTTTTGGGCAGGAATTGCAGGGGGATTCCTGCTCCTCAGCCACTTCCTAATTCAGTCAGAGTCTGCTTTTCTCCCCCAGGGAATCCATCAGGGCGTCATTGAAGGGGACTTTGCCCTTTGTATCAGTCTGTACCACGGGTACGAGCTGCTGCTGCAGATGGGAATCCGCTCCTTGTTCATCTACCTGTGGGGAATCATGGATGGATCCAAAGGTGAAATGTCCTCAGGAGCATCCGTCCTTTCAGCTCCGCTCTTCTCATCCCATTCTCCTGGCTGGTTTGGCACTGAACACCTGAAAGAATGAGGGCTTGCAGGTGGATTCAGTGCTTTGTTCCCCCGATGTTAAAGGCAGAGTCTGTCTGGGGAAGCAGACGGAATCCTGAGGTGTTCCAACTCTCTCCAAAGGGTTGTCCCGCACCAAGAACGAGCTGGGCCGCAACGAGGACTTCATGAAGCTCTACCAGCAGCTGCAGGACATGTTCTCAGACATTGCTGTGGCTCCTGAGAGTGGGAGTGTTTCCAGGAGCACAACAGGTCAGGATTCCCCTCTTAGGGACAGAATATTCCCGTTTCAAAGTTGTGCTGCACTGGCTGCTGCTCTTTATCCCAGACTGACTTCCCAGTATTCTGTCTCCACCTCCTGCTCTCTCTCCCCCTAAAGTTGTTTTAGCTACTTTGAAGCAAGTTTTCTGTGTTTGAAGTTTTTAATTTGCTCTAGAATGAAGGTTAAAATACAACTGTTTCACTGTAAGTCTATTCCAGCGTGACTCTAACAAAAGTAAAACACTTTCTCAAAACCCGGGTTTAACAAATCTTCTTCTGTCAGCAGTTTATTGTTTGGTTTAGAACCAGTATCAGGAATTGGGTCTGACTCAGGTAACTACAGTGAGAGGGAATGAAGTTCACTGCACCTCCCTGCTTGTTGCAGGTTTATTTACATCTTTCATTACTTTATTTCCTTTCCAGCACTGGAAAAGAAAAAGGAATTTGTTTACAGCCATCCAAAATTAAAGAAACTGGAGGAAATCGTACTAGAACACTTCAAATCCTGGAAACAGAGATGTTCTGGTGAGTACCAGCAACTCAGAGGAAAACCTGGTGGAAACGAGGAATATCCTCCTGAGTGACTTCCTCCTTTGTGCTGCTTTATTGCTTTGATTGTCTGTGCATCTTTCCCTCTAGAAGGACTTCACCGTAAGATTCCTATGAGGTAAAACTTCCTGTAAATTCTCATTAGTAATTTGATATAAACTGCTCTAACAGCTGAGTAAAACAGGGATAGGGAATTCATTCCTAGGGCTGCCAGCTTTCCTGCTGGTGCTGTCCCAGTTTGTCCTGGCAGACAAACTCAGAGCCCTCCTGCAGAGTTCCATGAGCACATTTAAGGACATTAAGGGTAAAAGTTCTGATATGCAGCCTGAGGATAAGAATTGACAACTCTGAGGCATTGATTTGAAATTCAAACCCTTCAGTTACATTCATTCTTTTTCAACTTGATGAAGACATCATTCAGATCTCTTTGGTTTTGGGATGTTTCAGCTTCTTGATTCCAGCCTTTGGAATGATGACATGAGTGATAATAACACTTGTACTGCATCTTGTTGGCTTTTCATCTTGCCTGTTTGCATCTCTGTGCTCTGTGAAATTTTGGTAATATCTGACCTGCCCTTCCCTCTTTTTATTTGTGGGGGTTTTTTGTCTCTTGGATGCAGTGTTCTCAGCAAACCTTTGAAATGACTGATGCTTTCTAGTAGGCAGTTTTGTTTCCCCAGCTCTGGGTTTGTAACTTTAGGATATGTCCCAATGCATTTAATGCAATTCACTCCTTTTTTCCCCTTCCCATTCAGAATTATTTCTGTCCTTCCTACCTCCCTCCCTCCTTTTACCTCCACTTTAAAAACCGTACATTTGAGATGGAAAGGGAGGGAATTCATGCCTGGAACAGCACCAGCCCTTTCTGTTCCATTCATTGTCCAGAGCAGCTGTGGCTGCCCCTGGATCCCTGGCAGTGCCCAAGGCCAGGTTGGACATTGGGACAGTGGGAGGTGTCCCTGCCATGGCAGGGGTGGCACTGGAGGGGGTTTAAGGCCCTTTCCCAAGCCAAATCCTGGGATTTGAGAAGGGTTGAGAAAAGGCATCACTACAACTTCCAGGCTTTTTATTATTAACCCAGTATTTCACTCTTAGGAAATGATAAATATAGATGGAAAAAGTCAGGATTTGCCTGTCCAACCCAGCATCTCCCATTTCCATCCCAAGCCTTGGGCACTCACTGATGGCTCTTCTTGGATTTGGATGGGATATTGGGATGGAATTCCTGGCTGGGCTGGAATTCCCAGAGCAGCTGTGGCTGCCCCTGGATCCCTGGCAGTGCCCAAGGCCAGGTTGGACATTGGAACAGTGGGAGGTGTCCCTGCCATGGCAGGGGTGGCACTGGATGGGATTTAAGGCCCCTTCCAACCCAAACCAGTCTGGAATTCTGGTTCTGCTGTCCTGAGGGTCCTAAACTGGAGAAATGGAGACAGTGGCATCGTGAACTTGATTCCAAAACATTTCCCATCCAACCCCAGCTTTTCAAAGTGACTTTAGTAAGATAAAGATAAAGACAGATGAGGACATTCTCATCCTCACATTCTCCAGAATCAGAGCATGCTTTGATGGAGTTTTTCAAGGAGATGCATCTTGGAGCTTTTCCTGCCCATTTTCTCTTCCCATTACGTGAGACAAGAGCCGTGAATGTGTAACTTGGTGGGGGGGCTGCCCCGTCCATTTTTTATCGATGTCTCTATTAAAAGCTTGACGTTTTCAAATCCAGCAGATGGAGCCAAGAGTGAAAGCTCCCCTGGGGACACGAGGGTGATGATCTTCTCCTCGTTCCGGGACAGCGTGCAGGAAATCGCGGAGATGCTGGCGCGGCTCAGCCCGGCCGTGCGGGCCATGACCTTCGTGGGGCACTCCTCGGGCAAGAGCACCAAAGGCTTCACCCAGAAGGAGCAGCTGGAGGTAAGGAAAGAGGAGGCTTGGACAAGGAATGGGTGGTAAAGAGCATTAATTGTGGAAATAACTCCAGGGGGCTGAGCTTTAGGTGTCCTTAGTAAATCCCTGCGGAGTCCAGTGGTTTCCAGAGTATCCAAAATTGTACTTGCTGAGCAAAATAATTGATATATTTACATTATATTAACTGCTAGATTTAGACGTCCAAAAATCTGGGGGAAGGATGCGAATACGCAGCTGTGGGAATTTTATTCTTCTAGGTAGGAAAGATAAGATCTACCATTAAATTCTGACCTAGCAGAGCTCAAAAAAAAAAAAAAAGACAACCCATAAAATATTTAATTGCTAAGTCGGGAGGATCAGTTGTACAAGAATACCGTGGTTGGACACAGAATAAGATGTGGGTTTTTTTCCTTTATTTTGGGGGAAAAAACCTCTTTATTTTAGAGTGAGTTGGGGACTTGAGTTGGAGACTTGAGTTGAGGAGTGAGTTGGGGACTTGAGTTGGGGACTTGAGTTGGAGACTTGAGTTGAGGAGTGAGTTGGGGACTTGAGTTGGAGACTTGAGTTGAGTGAGTTGGAGACTTGAGTTGGAGACTTGAGTTGGGGACTTGAGTTGGAGACTTGAGTTGAGGAGTGAGTTGAGGAGTCAGTTGGAGACTTAGTTGAACTCTTTATTTTAGAGTTAAAGAGTTGAAATGCTGATGTTAGTCATGCTGGGGCGTGCCATTTGATCGCAAGGCAGCAGCCGGGGAATTTGAAAAGACAAAACTCGGTTGTTTTGGAACGCGAGTCGTTTCTCCCGGCTGAGCTGCCGGATCCCGTTCCCGCTGTCCCTGCAGGTGGTGAGGCGGTTCCGGGAGGGCGGGTACAACACCCTGGTGTCCACCTGCGTGGGCGAGGAGGGGCTGGACATCGGCGAGGTGGATCTCATCGTGTGCTTCGACGCGCAGCGCAGCCCCGTGCGCCTGGTGCAGCGCATGGGCCGCACCGGCCGCCGGCGCCACGGCCGCATCGTGGTCATCCTGGCCCAGGGCCGTGAGGAGAGGGTGAGTGGGGCACGGCCAGGGAATCCCTCGGGGATCACCCCAGCTCCTGATCCTGCGTAGATCCCCCAACAATCCCACCCTGGGCACCCCTGGAGTGCTGTCCAAATGCCCCTGGAGCTCTGGCAGCCTCGAGGCCGTGCCCATTCCCTGGGGAGCTGTTCCAGTGCTTATCCCACCTCTGGGGGAAGAACCTCTCCCTGATCTCTAGCTTAAACCTCCCCTGGCCCAGCTCCAGCCCTTCCCTGGGTCCTGTCCTGGTCCCAGAGAGCAGGGGTTGGAGCTGTTCCTTGGGATGATGCTGCAGCTCCTGCTGATTCTCTGCTCAGCCTCCTCATTCAGTGTTCCAGGAAACTCCAACACAGAGCCCTGGGATGGTTTGGGTTGGAAGAGACCTGACAGATCCTCCAGTTCTGCCCCCTGCCATGGCAGGGACAGTGGGAGCTGCTCCCAGCACCAGTGTCCAGCCTGGCCTTGGGCACTGCCAGGGATCCAGGGGCAGCCACAGCTGCTCTGGGAATTCCAGCCCAGCCAGGAATTCCCAGTTCCCAATATCCCCCCCAAATCTCTCTTTTTCCAATCTGAAGCCATTCCCTGTGTCCTGTCCCTCCAGCCCTTGTCCCCAGTCCCTCTCCAGCTCTCTTGGAGCCCCTTCAGTCCCTGCCAGGGTCTCTGAGCTCTCCATGGATCCTTCTCCTCTCCAGGTGAACATCCCCAGCTCTCCCAGCCTGCCCTGTCACCGACTGTTAAACTGCAGCTCAGAGATTCCAGGGGTTTTCCAGGGGTGCAGAGGAAGGTGTGGGGCAGGGGGTGGAGCTGGGAGGGGACACTGGGGGTGCTGGTGATGGCACTGGGCAGCGCCGTGCTGCTGACCGGGCTGGTGACGCCACTGGCGCCCAGAGCTGGCTTTAGTGGCCGCGCTCTTGCGTGTGAGGATGAAGAGATCGGCTTAGGTGCAAATCCACTTTGGCTGGGTTCCTGCAGCCCAGCGCTCCAGCGGAGCATCAGTAATCATCCCTGGGTACAGACTGTCCCTCGGGACATCCACGTCCCGCTGGGAATGTGCTGGGAGCTGGGGGATCCCGCCACAGCCGTGCCAGCTGCATCCCACAGCCCTGCACGGCCCGGGCTCGTCCTTGGAATGGGCCAGGGCAGGCTGGGCACTCCCTGCTGCCACCAGCAGTGGAAGGGAATGCAAACCAAGAAATCCAAGATCTGCACGAATCAATTGTAAACCCGGAATCTCAGGCTCTTGGTATTGTTTCGATTCCAGTCAATGCCGTAGCTCTGGTTGGGATTTGTAGGTGACAGGGATTTAATTCTGAATGAGGCTGCCAAGAATCCTCCCTGAGGGGAGGAAAGTTTCCCCTTTGAAGGGATGAGAGTTAAAAATGATAAACCTGAGCAGAGCTTGTAAATAGGTATTTTCTCCCGCTGCTTACGGAGGCTGGTTGCTATTGAAAGCTCTGCTCTGTAATGGGATATAAAATAGTCCCTTAAATTCCTTGGAGCTTCACTTAAGTAGTTGGATTACTGTGTTGTCCAGATTTTCTCAGATATCTTTGAAGCAGAACCTGCCCCCCAGGTAGAACAGTCATTGTATATAATTATTTTTTTTAAAATTTGAGATCAGAAAATAAGTTTAATTGCAAACCAATACTGTCTTGGTGGGTTTATTTGTTTTTTTCTTGAGGGTGTCTTTTTGGGTTGTTGTTGGGGTTTTTAAGTTTAGCAGAACTGGAAAGAGGCTCAATGTGGAGATTCCTCCCCATCACTTAAATTGCAGCTAAAAAGTTAATGTCCGTGTCTTAATTTATAGGAATTTGTTTGGGGGATTTTTTGTGGTTTTTTTCCTTTGCATTGGTTTTCAGGAGGTTTTTTTTGTTTTGGTTGGTTTAGTTTAAAGGTTGTTTTTAATCAAACCACTTCAGGTCAATCACGAAGCTTTTTGAAGATGTTTTATTGGGAGAAAGGGGTCGGTGCTGGTCTGGGAGCGTGATGTTGGCAGGAATTTCTGTGAGCTCTGTGTTTATTCCGTGATTCCCACATGTTCCCGGGTCAGCCTCTCCACGTCGCTGCTCCCGTGTGTCCCGGGCTCCTGGAGCTGCTGGGATGGGGTTTGGGATGTCCCCTGGCGCCGTTCAGCACAGGGGAGGGAAAAGCCACCAAAGTGACAGCTCTGTGATGCTGCTGAATTTGGTAACACCACGTTTATTCGCCCATAAAAACACTGGGGTTTGTTCTCTGGGATTAAAATTCATTTCTTGGAATGCCTGAGGGGTTCATCAGAGCTGCCCATGGGCCTCTTCCAGTTTTATTGGGGAGCATCTCTTTTTTTGCTCCCTGCAATCATCCCTTTGAGGTGGCAGCTGCCCCCCCGGCCTCTCAGGCTCTGGAGGGGCACAGCACAAAACCTCCTCGGGAGAGGCACTTCCAGAGTTCCTCTGCTCCCTTTCTCCGGCTTTCACAATGAAACGGGAGTGTAATTAAAAGGACTCGTGACATCAACAAATCACCTTAGGCCTTTTTATTGCTCGAGCTCCTCTGCCTTCTTCCCCTGTAATCTAATTTACATCATCCCTGTATCAGTGGCAGATTGTAAGTGCCCCCAGGCGAGGGCTGTGCTCCTTTCTCACTCTCCAGTGCTGTGCCTGCTTCTGGTCCATTAAAAACATCCCAAACCAAACAACACCTCGCCGAGGGAACAGAAAATAATGAGAAACCCCCGCAGACACCCAGGGGTTCTTTTAGTTCTCATCAATTGCTGCGAAAAAACAATCAATCAGCAGACGATTTATCTATTCCCCTTCCCTTTCAGACGTACAACCAAAGCCAGTGCAACAAAAGGAGCATCCACAAAGCCATTTCGGGGAACAAAACCCTTCGCTTCTACCAGCACAGCCCACGGATGGTTCCGGAAGGCATCAATCCCAAAGTGCACAAGATGTTTATCACTGCTGAGGAGCAGGAGCCCAGCACCTCCAGGATGCTTTCCAAAGAGAGGAGATCCAGCTCCCTGCAGCACAGATCTGCTCTCTTTGCCTGTGGTAAGAGGATTGTGGTGTCTCCAGCACCTCCGACCCTCTCTCCCAGGGGCTGGGGGCTCTGCAGGGTCACTCTGTCAGCTCAGACACTGCTCAGGGCTTTTCCTGAGCATCCTCACAGCTCTGCCCTTGCATATCCAGATCCTGAGTGGGGTCTTGGTTCATCTTCCTCCGTGGAGTCACTCACTGAGGGTCAGAAACTCCAGCTGCACACAGAGGAACAAATGTTCATCAGAGAATCCCAAAATCCCAGGCTGGATTGGGTTGGAGGAACTTTAAAGTTCCTGTGGGCAGGGTCACCTGCCCCCATCCCAGGCTGCTCCAAGCCCCAGTGTCCAGCCTGGCCTTGGACACTCCCGGGGCTGGGGCAGCCACAGCTGCTCTGGGCATTGTGGCTTTGTAAATACAAGAAAACAGAAATGCTTGAAAACCGATGGATTTTGATGTGAGGAAAAGGAGAAATCAAGGGTAGGATATTTGTGAATTGTGCAGAGTCTCTTGGAGGGAAATTAGGAAAATTCTCTTGGAGGCTTTTTAGCTGATGGAATGGAATGGGGATGCTCAGGAAACTGAACAGAATCCTAAAACAGGAAAAAAGAGCTACTTTTTATGAATACTTGGGAATTTTCGTGCTTTATCTCTTTGTTAGTGCTTTCTGTAAAGACCAACAGCAACTTCTTGAAAGAAGAAACTCGAAGCCTTGGGAACCTTCCTATTTCTGATTCACCAGACACAGCTGCTGGAAAACAATCAGCACAACATGGAATGAAAATAATCATTCTGAAGCGTTGGTTGGTCTGTCCTAGAAAAGAGAAACGAGCAGGGAGAGCATAAAGCAAAGGATAATGCTGGGAGTGTTCCTGCTGTGAGAGCAGCACTGTGGGGCTGGAATTACCCAGTGCCTTTTGTGTGAGCCACGAGAGTGCAGCTCCCCGGGGCTGGGGGGTCTGGGTCCCCAGGGTGGCCAGGGCTGTGTCCCCAGAGTGACCAGGGCTGTGTCCCCAAAGTGACCAGGGCTGAGTCCACAGAGTGACCAGGGCTGTGTCCCCAGGGTGGCCAGGGCTGAGTCCCCAGAGTGACCGGGACTGGATCCCCAGGGTGACCAGGGCTGTGTGTCCACAGTGACCAGGGCTGTGTGTCCACGGTGACCGGGGCTGGGTCCCCAGGGTGACCAGGACTGGATCCCCAGAGTGACCAGGGCTGAGTCCCCAGGGTGACCATGGCTGGGTCCCCAGGGTGACCAGGACTGTGTCCCCAGGGTGGCCAGGACTGGATCCCCAGGGTGACCAGGGCTGTGTCCCCAGGGTTACCATGGCTGTGTCCCCAGGGTGGCCAGGGCTGGGTCCCCAGGGTGACCAGGGCTGTGTCCCCAGGGTGACCAGGGCTGTGTCCCCAGAGTGACCAGGGCTGAGTCCCCAGGGTGACCGGGGCTGAGTCCCCAGAGTGGCCAGGGCTGTGTCCCCAGAGGGACCAGGGCTGTGTCCCCAGGGTGGCCAGGGCTGAGTTGCTAGAGTGACCGGAGCTGTGTCCCCAGAGGGACCAGGGCTGAGTCCCCAGGGTGACCGGGGCTGTGTCCCCAGGGTGGCCGGGGCTGTGTCCCCAGGGTGACCGGGGCTGAGTTGCTAGAGTCACCAGAGCTGTGTCCCCAAAGTGACCAGGGCTGTGTCCCCAGAGGGACCAGGGCTGGGTCCCCAGAGTGACCAGGGCTGAGTCCCCAAAGTGACCAGGGCTGTGTCCCCAGAGTGACCGGGACTGGATCCCCAGGGTGACTGGGGCTGAGTCCCCAGAGTGACCACGGCTGTGTCCCCAGGGTGGCCAGGGCTGTGTCCCCAGGGTGGCCAGGGCTCAGGGCTCAGTGCTCCTCCTGCCAGCCAGGGCTGCCCTGTGCAGGTCACTGAGCACCTACCTTGTGTTGAGTCCCCTTTGTTTGTGAATGAGCCGGGGGCTGCTCCTGATTTTAGTCACACTCAGGGTAAAGCTCCAAAAGAGGACAAAGAAAGGAGTTGGTTTTTTTGCATTTTCTCTTCATTTTGATGCCTATTTCCATGATAAAAATGGGTAAAGCTGGCAGCAGTGGGTGAGCTGGGTCTGTTCTTATCTCTGCTCTCACTTGGTTGTCAAGGTCCAGTTCATCCTCAGGTTTCTTCTTGGCAGAAACTGAGCTGTCATGGACTGAGTTACCGCAGGAATTTCAAGCATTCTCTTTGTATCCTGGTCAAAATAAATACAGTCGTGGAATCTTTTAGGTTGGAAAACCCCTCTGAGTCCATTGAGTCGAACCATTCCCCAGCACTGCCCAGGCCACCGCTGCCCCATGTCCCCAAGTGCCACCTCCACAGGGCTTTGAATCCCTCCAGGGATGGGCACTCCAGCCCTGCCCTGGGCACTTCCAAGGCCTGTCCACCCTTTCCATGAAGCAATTCCTCCCCATGTCCAACCTGAACTTTTCCCTGGCACAGCTTGAGGCTGTTTCCTCTGGTCCTGCCACTCATTACCTGAAGAAATACACATCTCCTGTTCTTAATTTGATCCAATTTCTATTAATTGTACACCCCTCTTTCACTTCAAAACCTCTTCCATAACTTTTGTCCGTCAGCCCCAGAAGGATCCAATACCTCAAGCTGCTCCATCATTAACCAAGTGTGTCCTTCAGTTTTCAGAGCTCTCCTTCAAAAAGTGCAGCAAAAAATCCCTTTACTCCATAAGCCTCTTAAATAATTTCTTGTATTTTAGGTTTTTTTTTTCTCTCTGATTTTGGGGGTTTTTTTTGTTTTTTTTTGTTTTTTTTAGGAGTTTGCTAAAGCAAGGAGCATGTTAATATTGTTGTTCCTGGGAGCTGAATCTCATTTCAATCTACCAATCTAACTCCTTTTTCTTTTGGCTCCTGTCCAGATGAAATCTCATTTTCTCAATTCTTCTGCTGGTTCTCCACAGTCCTTCTGCTCCCTCATTTCAGATGGAACAGTTTTGAGTCATCAATAGCCTTGGGTTTTGTTTGATTTTACAATTTCACATTATTTCTACCATTGCTGGTTTTATCCTAGTGATACTTGATTTGGACTCACTTTTTAAGGTTACCAACACCTGCTTTACTGTGTTTTACAAAAACTCTGTGGGGTTTTTGTGCCTTTCCAGTTGCCCGTGGCTGACTCTTGCTCTCTTCCCACCTCAAGAACAATGAAAATACTTTGGTTCTGAAAAAAAAAAAAAAAAAAACCAAGGAAAATAACATGGATTGAGTGCTGTGTTTGTGTCTGCTCGGGCCTGGCATTCTGAACTGGGAATGTTCTGGGAGATAATTCCCATGGGACGGCACCAGCTGCTTCCCAGTGCCAGGGACTGCGGGACGTGGTGATTCTGAGGCTGGGAATGTTCTTGTGCTCCCGTTCTCTGGTGCCAGCAGTCCTGTTTGTCCAGTCCCTCTTCCTCTGTGTTTGGGCAATGTTCTGGGCGGCCACAATCCTCCCCGTGCTCCGCAGCAGGAAGCCCAGAGCTCTGGGAATCATCTGTTCCCAAGTTGTGCCAGCTGCTCCAGGGCTCCTTGCCCGGCAGGGTTGCATCGGGATCACCTGGGATGATATCACGGGATCATCTTGTCTCTGTCCCACGGAGCTGGAACGCAGCGCTGAAGTCATCGTTGTTCTGATGGGGCTGGATGGGAACAGGGAATGGGCACGGCCCCGAGGCTGGCAGAGCTCCAGGAGCCTTTGAGCAAAGCTGTCAGGGGTGCCCGGCGTTGGCGTGTCCGGGCTGGACACTCCCACGTTGTGGGACCCTTCCAACTCAGGATATTCCACGGTTCTGTGTCCTGGTTTGGACAGACAGGTGTCTGCCAGGGAAATCCAGAGCCTCCCTTGGAATGGAGAATGCAAACCCCCTCCCTCCTAATTATTATAACTTTGCAATTAGGGGCTCTCAGGCAGAGATACAGGAATGGGAATAACAGTTCTTTACTGGGAATATCAAAAATACAAATGCAGTAGCACAACCAAACCCGTGGATGGTCAGGGCGCAGGCTGACACGCTGCTGCTCAGGGTGTTGGTCCCAGCCCAGCCCAGCCTCCTGCAGTGACAGATGTGGTTCTGGCAGCAGCCATCCTGCAGCAGGGTGCAGTTTTCCTCTGCAGCTCCCGTGGTGCTGGGATGGCTCCGGGGTTCCTCTGGCAATCCCGTGCACACGGGCTGTGCTGCTGTTCCCAGTGCCAGGTGTGATCCAGCTGGGAATGCCGGGCTCCTCCCCTGGCTGCAGCATCTCCCGAGGGATGATGGAATTGTCCCAGCCCTGCAGTGAGCCTGGATGGGCCAGGAACAGCAGAGATCCCTGCAGGGAGGATGGGTCCTGGAAGGGATAAAGAGCAGTGACACAGCTGGATTCACAGCTGGGGATGGGGCACACACTGCTGGGTACAGCCTGCGCTGCGCCCAAGGCATTCTGTGATCCCTGTGGGTCCCTTCCCACTCAGTGATTCCAAATGCTTCTCTGAGAATTGTTCTTCATTTCCTTTCCCTTTGGGTCTCTTTTTTCCTCCTCTGCAAGGTCCTTGGACTGGGTGTTATCTCTTCAGGCATGCGACATCTCCTACACTTGGGTCAGAAATACTTCATAGCAGTGTTGATTTTCTGGGACTTTTTTGGTGATAAAAACATCAGTGTTGGTTCATTTTTCCAGGTTTTCCTGAGCAGGAGGTGAGCAGGGCTCAGGGTTTGCTCTCTGCAGACACGGCCCCTGGCAGCTGGAACTTGAGAGGATTGAGAGATCCAGGCTGATTCCTTTTCTGTGGCATTAATTCCCAAAAGAGCCTGGGCTGCAGATTCACCCCAAATCCTGTCTGCACAGATATTGGCAAATTACCTTCATTATTTTCCTGCCACCTTCACACATCTGACCTGAAAACAATCACATTCTCAGCCCTGATTCTTTGGAATCGCTTCCCGCCCAGGGCTGTTGGAAGGATTTGGCATTGTTTGGAATAGTGATTTGTATCTCTCTCTCTCTATTTTTAAATGATGCCCTCCCCAAAAACAGCTGTTTAATGCTATTTATCCATATAAAACAATTACACTCTTTGGATGCTTGTCCCTGGCTTCAGATTCTCTGCATCTGGTTTTGGTCGTGGCTCAGAGATGTTGTTTTTTTCTGTGCCTGGTACCACACCAAGTTCTTTTATCCTGTGCATCCCTTTTCCTACAGCAGGTTACGTTTTCCTGTTGTTGTTTTTCCCCCCCACAGGCCAAAAGCAAATGAACTCCCACGAGAGCTGGTCCTTGTCACCTGAGGAGTTTGAAATATGGGACAGACTCTACAGGATTAAGGAAGGCGATGGGATAAAGGAACCAGTATTGCCTCGAGTTCGGTTTGAAACCTTAGAAAACCTGGACGAAACGCCAGTGAGTTCCATGCAGTGCTTCCCTTGACACAAAGCCTGAAGGATGCTGGAAATAGCAGAGTTAACTCCGGATTTGAAGGAAGTCTGTTACAAAAATGCCTTTTTGAGGTTTACACGTGGGTTTCTGAGGTTAAGAATTTAGAAACTGGATGTTTGAAATGGCTCTTTGAGGTTGGGTCTGTAAGTAAAAAGTCAGGTCTGTAAATTTAAAGTTGGGTCGATAAATTAAAAACACATTAGGAAGCCTCAGTGTCCATGAAGTTCTGCTCCTGTTTTTAGGAATTCTGGGCAGGATGCTGTATTCACAGAGCCCCAGGATGGTTTGGGTTTAAGGGGATCTTAAACCCATCTCATTCCTGGCCAGGGACACCTGGGCATCTTCCCTTAGCCCAGGTTACTCCTGACTTTTTTATTTTAGACCAGACTTAAACCTGTGTGATAATGTTTAAACCCTTCCCTGCATTTCTGTATTTACTGTCCCTGACAGAGAAGCTTTGCTCATCAATTCCTTGCTGAAAATCCCCTTTCCCATCCCAATTTCCCCTGCAGAAGCCCCGGGAGGGGGCAGCTCGGGAGCTCTCCTTGTCTGAGTGGAGCGTTTGGCAGAATCAGCCCCTTCCCACATCCCTGGTGGAGCACTCGGAGCGTTGTCACCTCTTCATCAGTGCCATGGAAATGATGGAGCTGATGAGGCACCAGCAGGTAAGAAACGTGCACAGGCAGAACAGTTTAAAAATAATGAATTTTTTTTTAAAAAACCAATAATTGTGACATGAATGATGTGCATTTAATCTTGTTTCAAAATGTTTCCCACTGCTGTGCTGTGATTCCTGATCTTCTCCACAGAGACTGTTTTAAAAAGGTATTTCCCTGCACAGGAAAAAAACCAAACAAACAAACCCAAACCATCCTTAAATCAGTCTTTTTTAAATGGATTCCAGTATCAATTTGTGACAGAATGACATTAAATACAAAAGTTCCAGTTGCCAAGAGGAATATCAGAGCTATTCCAGGAACTGGGAAGGGTTTGGTGTCGTGTGTACATCAAAAGCATCCCAGAAAAGTCACGCAGGAACACGTGGCACGTTTTAGGGGATTTGTGTTTTGAGGCTTTTTCAGTTTGGTTTTTTTTTTTTTCCTGAGCTAAAAAGCGAATTGTTCCTGAGAATTAAGGGATGAGAGGAGCTAAGCCAAACAAGCACGGATGGCAGCTGTTTGGGAGATGGGAATTTTCTTTTCTGACAGGGATGGATACAGAAATCCTTCTGGAAGGCACAAGGAGGTGGGTGTCGAGGTGGATGGAGGCTTCAGTGGGTCACCACACTGTTTTTCTCTCCCCAAATGTTGCCTTTCAGCACGTGGAAGTTTTTTTAGGTCATCAGAAGCTGTTGCTAAGCTGCCAGAGTTTCCTGAATAATACCAGGACTAATCAAGGAGGAGAATGGAGACATTGTAGTTGTGCTCCTTGCTCCGAGGGTGTCAAAGGGGGGCTGTGGACAGACCTGCCCAGCCCAGAAAAGCTTCTCCATCCCACCAGAGACATTCCTGACCCCTCTGAGGGTCCCTGTCCCCAGCTGGGGTCAAGGGCACTCCACAGAGGGAGAGGGCAGGGATGGGGACAGGAGGGATGTCAGGAGGAGAGAAATGGTTCAGGAATTAGAAGGTGCCCCCTGAGCCCCCTCAGCTGCCCTTGTGCCCCACTGGGTGAGTTCCAGCTGGGTTTCTGGGGTTTTTTATCTTCTTTTCTGTCAGAGTTGGGATTAAATGCTCGAGACACGGTGTTTTGTGTTCGAACTCAGATGTTTACTAATTCTTATCTCTGTCACAGTCTCACAAGCTCTGGATTCTGGCTAACAAAGTAAAAATGGCCCCTATCTCTTTCTTTACAAGGCCTTTTAAGGATAAACTATCCAATTATGAGATGACAATTATTTTCACTTTTAACCCAATAACCAAACACCCCTGGCCAGCAATGTGGATTTTTCTACCCAATTCCAAAATCCCACCCAGCCCCGTGGAGAAGAAGGTGAAAAAGAAGGACTCAGCCTCTGCCCTGAATCCTCCATCCTGCTTTATCTCTGTTCCTGTATTCTAAACCCTTCAGCTCTGAGTTTTGCACCCTGTGCTGTCACACACTTCTATCCAAACTCCACACCCACAATCCCAGCGCTGTCACTCCATTCTGGAGCCTTTTCCACGGCCTCAGGGCAGTGCAGGGTTTGCTGGGGGGTCAGAGCCTGGCAGCACAGAAAGCCTGGAATTCTCCGTGCCCAGGGTTCCAGCAGTTGGCCTCCAGCCTTCTCCATTTGCGTTAACCAGAGGTGCAGGTGTGGAGCTCCCTCTTTTAGAGGAGGAATCCTCCCCGGGTGTCTCTGGTGTGCCCAGAGTGCCCCCAGGAGCTCGAGAGGTGACACAGGGCCCAGCAGTGCCCTGTGGGAGCCTCCTGGGGACAAGCAGAGCACTGGCAGGGCTGGAGCCAGCACTGACCCCAGGGTTTTAAACTTGGCAGGTTCTGGGGCTCTTTCTTACACTGAACCAGCTGGTGTCAGTGCAGGGACACCAGAACTGTTCCACAAAAAGGGAGGATGCAGCATTGTCCTGAGCTGATCTGAGCCGATCAGGCAGCTCTGGCACTGAGCTCTGGTCTGAGAGTTCCCTTCACATCCCCTGGAGTCGCCTTTGCCTTCCCTGAGAGGCGCTGAGAGCGCTCCCAAGGCAGGGGATGCTCCCACCGGAACCCAAAATGTTCACCTGGAGGAGAGAAGGGTCCTGGGAAAGCTCAGAGCCCCTGGCAGGGCTGGAGAGGGGCTGGGGACAAGGGATGGAGGGACAGCACACAGGGAATGGTTTCAGAGTGGAAAAGGAGAGATTTGGGTGGGAG
The DNA here is from genome assembly GCA_037837765.1 of Delichon dasypus. Lineage (NCBI taxonomy): Eukaryota > Metazoa > Chordata > Aves > Passeriformes > Hirundinidae > Delichon > Delichon dasypus. The sequence goes on from JBBAXF010000007.1 coordinate 1,148,435, forward strand.
ATTGGGAATTGGGAATTCCTGGCTGGGCTGGAATTCCCAGAGCAGCTGTGGCTGCCCCTGGATCCCTGGCAGTGTCCAAGGCCAGGTTGGACATTGGGACAGTGGGAGCTGTCCCTGCCATGGCAGGGGTGGCACTGGGTGGGATTTCAGGTCTTTTCCAGGCTTTCCATGATTCTCTGCTGGAAGGGTTTCGTGGATGTGCTGTGCATGCAGGTTCCTGCTATAAATATTCCCTGGCTGATTACACCCAGCTCATCTGGCTGACGTTCATTCACAGTGCTTAATTAACAGAGGGCTTTAACACCAATACAGGTCAAAGCTCTTTCCTTAAATACCGCAGAGAGGGAACCTCAAACCGCAGTTCTGCTGATGATTTTCTTTTACTTGTGGATAAAACATAAAATCAGGCAAATCATTATTTTACTGTGAATAACTAAATTATCTGGAAACTTCTGCTCAATTATTTCTCGGGCAGGATTTCATTCAGAGATTTGTCCTAACTAAACACAAGAGGCATTTGTGTGATTTTTTGGGGTGTTTTCTGTTAGAGAAGAAATTCGCTGAGCTGTAGCTTTCCTTTCCTTCTACTCATTTCAATGATTCAAGAAATTCATGGTTTTTATAACAGCTTTAAAAAAGTCAATTTAAAGCTTTTTTTTTTTTAATAGATGAGGTGAAAACGGTTGGCAAAAAAAAATTACATTGCATTGATATGCTCTTAAAATCTTCGAGAAGAAGCTGACCCAGTCAAAAAAAGAATTAAAAAGAAGTCAAAGAAGCCCCAAATGTGACCCCTGGAAAAGGCACATCCAGCAAAGCCTTTAATGCCCCGGGGGCTTTATTGCTACAGCAACGCCTGCAGGGCAGATCTGGGGATTTTCTCCCGGGGGGATTTTTGGTGCAACACGGGAACAAATCAAGCTGTCCTTCTGCAAAATAACTCCATCTCTCCATCTCTCTCTTTCTTTTTTTTTTTTTTTTTTTTAATTGCACATTAAACTGTGCTGTTTGGAAACAAGGATGGGCAGGGTAATCCTTTCAGTGGGGATGATATTTGTCCAGGTTTCTCCGGGAGCAGGGAAGTGCCAGTGCTTTGTTTTTCCTTAGGAGATGAGGAATGCTTCATTTGACTCTCCAGACTGGGAGGGTCGCTCTGGATCTTTCCCGTTTCCAAGCCGGCAGTGGGAACTCAGCTTTTCACAAGAAAAACAAAACAAATCCCAAAATCTTTGGGATCGTCTCCCTTTTTTACCCTCTGAGTCCAAACACCTTGGGAGGGAAACATCTCCTAACCCCGGGCTGACCCTGGAACTGCTGGCTCTGAAATCAGCTGTCATTTATCATTTATTTATCATCTGTCTGGGGCTCCTCCAGATGAGCTCCCTGCCAGCAGGGAAAACCTTTCCAGGACACTCTGGAATCCCGGTGAACCCAAAAAGCCTTCCCAAAAAGCTTTTGGAGTTTTAAATCAGATGTGTTCTGGGGGAAAGTTTGGTGTTTTCAGGCAGCTGGACCTTTTTTTTTCTCAGGAGACCCTGAATGAAAAGTTCAAAATGGTTCAAGTAAGGACAATGAAATGTTTTTATCTGGGATTTTTAGACCCTTGTTGCCTGTAAATTCTTTCTGATTAAAATCCTCTTCTGATTCCAGAGAAGGTGGAAGGGTCTGGGCTGGGTTTGGAGGGTGAGGTGCCAGGGAGCCCCAGAATCTCTCCAGTTAAAGTAGTTCCTTTGAATTGCTCCTTCTGATTTTGTAGCCAGGTTTTCTGAGTCCAAGCACTAACTGAGACCAGGGCTGGGTTGTTCAGACCTGGAATTGCAGGTGCTTGGTGCTTTTCCTGGTGCTGGGGTTGTGCTCCCAGTGAGAACAGAGACATCACAGTGATTTGGGAGTGGGTCTGGGTGGTCCTGCAGGTCCTTCCAAGCCCAACCATTCCATGAATCCGTGCCCTGAGCTTCCAGCTCTGCCGTGCCACCGCTGAACAAAGAGAGCAGGGACGTCCAGGCAAGGGGCAGGGCATGTTCCCAGTAAATGGGGTTGTTATTGTGGAATTCTGGAAAGATTTGGGTTGGAGGGACCCTAAATCCCATCCAGTGCCATGGCAGGGATGGGATTTCCACTGTCCCAGGCTGCTCCAATCCTGTCCAGCCTGGCCTTGGACACTTCAGGGATCCAGGGGCAGCCACAGCTTCTCGGGGCACTCTAATTTATCTCCTGATGTTCTTGAATATTCACCTCTTCAGCCTCTTTATTGATCCTTTTCCCATTTTTGCCAGGGCACATAGCCTGGATTTTGTAATCATCTTTTTTTTTAGGGATCTTTGGCTGGTTTTACTGGGTAGCAGAAAGCAAAACCCAACAGAACCAGCAGGTCTGTCAATAACATGATGCCATGAGGGAGAGAATTGTCTGTTTGGCAGAAGGAATTTGGGGTTTCTGTGTCCCTCAGGCTTCTTCCATGGCTCAACCAAATAAATTTTTTAAAAATCATCTCATGTCATACACTTAAACCTCCAAACCCAAGTTTTTGACAGTGCCTCGTGTTCTGGAAACAGAGCAATCGTGGAGCAGGGGTTGATTCCTCTGCTCATTACCCAGTTCCTGTGGGGTCCTGAGAAAATGTCCTGAGCAGAGCAGGGCACTCACAGGCCACCAGAACCGGGAGTGCTTTGGGCAGGGATCACCGGTGCTGCAGCAGTTTTGGGAAAAGATGGAAAAGATGATCAGAAAAAACTCCAGGAATCACAAAAAGGTTTGGATTGGAGAGGAGCTCAAAGCTGTTCCAAGGCCCTGCAGGAGAGAGGGGAATGGGGAGCGCTGGGAGGGATTGAGGAGCAGCATTGGCTTGGCCAGAGCACACCAAGGGGAGAATCCTGCGTGGTTTCACTCAGGATCCCAGTTAAAGGAGATTTAACTGTTAAAAATCCACGTTGTAGCTGTCTACAGGTTTATCTCTGATTTTCAGATAGCAGCGTCACCAGGGTGATGAATCTCGTTAGAAAATGTGCCTCCAAAGCAGCTTAGGAGGAGAGAGGGGGTAATTTCAATTTTGGTACTTGATGCCTTAAATTTAAATACCGGGAAACGGAGTGGCTGTAATTACACAGATATTTACATATCAACAATGAACATTTTAATATTCTAAGTTTACTTGAATTTAAATACTGGGAAACGGAGTGGCTGTAATTACACTGATATTTACATATCAACAATGAACATTTTAATATTCTAAGTTTACTTAAATTTAAATACTGGGAAACAGAGTGGCTGTAATTACACAGATATTTACGTATCAACAATGAAAATTTTAATGTGCTAAGTTTACTTAAATTTAAATACTGGGAAACAGAAAGGGTACAATTACACAGATGTTTACATATCAACAATGACAATTTTAATGTGCTAAGTTTACTTTTCTGTTCCTGTTTTCTATGCCAAAGTAGATTCTGTTTTTTAAAGTGAATCAGTGACTCCAAGCAGGGTCATTGATTGAGCACAATAATCTCCGAGCGATGCTGTTTTCCTGCTCCTGACCCATTTTCTGAGGAGCTGGTACACCCTGGAACTCTGTGGGTTGGAGGGGAGCTGAGCAGGTAATTTAAGGCTCCACAAGTCGTGCGCTTTCAGGCCAAAACGTGCTAATTCCAAATCTGCCCTTTCACTGCCTCAGCACAAACTGCCCTGGCCGGGACGCTCGGTTTTGTTTGGGAGAAAGTGTTTGGAGTGGCCCCGGGAAGTGGGGCGGTTACACAACCCCCGGCAGCCCGAATCAGGTCAATGAGCTCTGGCCTAGATGCTAAATTTGGCTGCTGGGCTGTCCCTGGCCCCGGCGGCGCTGCCAGGCTCCGCTGGGGCTGAGCTCCGCTCACGGCGCTCGGGGCCGTGTGGAGGGGACATTCCTGGGAAAACTCCTCACGGCTCCTGCTGCGGTGACACAATCCCGCAATCCCACGCTGGTTTGTCTTAAATCCCACCCTATTCCCACCCCTGCCACGGCAGGGACGCCTTCCACCGTCCCACGTTGCTCCAAACCCCGATGTCCAGCATTGGACACTTCCAGGGATCCAGGGGCAGCCACAGCTGCTCTGGGAAATTTGATTAATTTGAGTTGTGTAGGTTTTAGGGGTTGTATTTGAGTGGTGTTGAGTTTGTAGGCTTTGGGGGTTGTGTTTTGTTTGGGTTTGGGGTTTAGTTTGAGTTTTGGGTTTGGAGGTCTTGGAGGTTGTATTTTGGTTGGGTTTGGGTTTGTAGATTTTGGGAGTTGTAGTTTGATTTGGCTTGGGTTTGGCATTTAAAGGGTTGTAGTTTTGTTTTGTAGGTTTAGGGGATTGAAGCTCAGTTAGTTTTGGGTTTGGGGGTTTTAGTTTGATTGGGTTTGGGGGTTAGTTTGAGTTTGGGGTTAGGAGGTTTCGAAGGCTGTATTTTGATTGGGTTTAGGTTTGTAGATTTTGGGAGTTTTAGGTTTTTTTAGTTTTTTGGGGGGAGATTTAGGTTGATTTGGCTTGTAGGTTTTAGGGGTTGTAGTTTGATTGGGTTTGTAGGTTTTGGGATTGTATTTTGATTGGGTTTGGGGGTTAGTTTGAGTTTGGGGTTAGGTTTCGAAGGCTGTATTTTGATTGGGTTTGTGTTTGTAGATTTTGGGAGTTGTAGTTTGATTTGGCTTGGGTTTGGAAGTTTAAAGGGTTGTAGTTTTGTTTTGGAGGTTTAGGGGATTGAAGCTCAGTTAGTTTTGGGTTTGGGGGTTTTAGTTTGATTGGTTTGGGGGTTAGTTTGAGTTTTGGGTTTGGAGGTCTTGGAGGTTGTATTTTGGTTGGGTTTGGGTTTGTAGATTTGGGGAGTTTTAGGTTTTTTTAGTTTTTGGGGGGGAGATTTAGGTTGATTTGGCTTGTAGGTTTTAGGGGTTGTAGTTTGATTGGGTTTGTAGGTTTTGGGGTTGTATTTTGATTGGGTTTGGGGGTTAGTTTGAGTTTGGGGTTAGGTTTCGAAGGCTGTATTTTGATTGGGTTTGTGTTTGTAGATTTTGGGAGTTGTAGTTTGATTTGGCTTGGGTTTGGAAGTTTAAAGGGTTGTAGTTTTGTTTTGGAGGTTTAAGGGATTGAAGCTCAGTTAGTTTTGGGTTTGGGGCTTTTAGTTTGATTGGGTTTGTAGGTTTTGGAAGTTGTATTTTGTTTGGGTTTGGGGTTTAGTTTGAGTTTTGGGTTTGGAGGTCTTGGAGGTTGTATTTTGATTGGGTTTGGGGTTGTAAATTTTGGGAGTTGTAGTTTGATCTGGCTTGGGTTTGGACATTTTAGGGGTTGTAGTTTTTTGGGGGGTCGTAGGTTTTAGGGGTTGTAATTGTGTTAGATTTATAGGTTTCAAGGATTGTATTTTGATTGGGTTTGGGTTTGTAGATTTTGGGAGTTTTAGGTTGATTTGGCTTGGGTTTGGAGGTTTTATGGTTTGTAGTTTCGTTCTGGGTTTGTAGGTTTTGGGGGTTGTAGTTTGATTGGGTTTGGGGGTTAGTTTGAGTTTGGGGTTAGGAGGTTTCGAATGCTGTATTTTGGTTGGGTTTGGACTTGTAGATTTTGGGAGTTTTACGTTTTTTTAGTTTTTTGGGGGGAGATTTAGGTTGATTTGGCTTGTAGGTTTTAGGGGTTGTAGTTTGATTGGGTTTGTTGGTTTTGGGATTGTATTTTGATTGGGTTTGGGGGTTAGTTTGAGTTTGGGGTTAGGTTTCGAAGGCTGTATTTTGATTGGGTTTGGGTTTGTAGATTTTGGGAGTTGTAGTTTGATTTGGCTTGGGTTTGGAAGTTTAAAGGGTTGTAGTTTTGTTTTGTAGGTTTAGGGGATTGAAGCTCAGTTAGTTTTGGGTTTGGGGGTTTTAGTTTGATTGGGTTTGTAGGTTTTGGGGGTTGTAGTTTGATTGGGTTTGGGGGTTAGTTTGAGTTTGGGGTTAGGTTTCGAAGGCTGTATTTTGATTGGGTTTGGGTTTGTAGATTTTGGGAGGTTTAGGTTGATTTGGCTTGGGTTTGGAGGTTTTATGGTTTGTAGTTTCGTTCTGGGTTTGTAGGTTTTAGGGGTTGTATTTGGATGATGTGGGATTTGTAGGTTTCGAGGGTTGTATTTTGATTGGGTTTGGGTTTGTAGATTTTGGGAGGTTTAGTTTTTTTTAGTTTTTGGGGGGGGAGATTTAGGTTGATTTGGCTTGTAGGTTTTAGGGGTTGTAGTTTGATTGGGTTTGTAGGTTTTGGGGTTGTATTTTGATTGGGTTTGGGGGTTAGTTTGAGTTTGGGGTTAGGTTTCGAAGGCTGTATTTTGATTGGGTTTGGGTTTGTAGATTTTGGGAGTTGTAGTTTCATTTGGCTTGGGTTTGGAAGTTTAAAGGGTTGTAGTTTTGTTTTGGAGGTTTAAGGGATTGAAGCTTGGTTAGTTTTGGGTTTTGGGGTTTTAGTTTGATTTGGTTTGTAGGTTTTGGGGGTTGTATTTTGTTTGGGTTTGGGGTTTAGTTTGAGTTTCAGGTTTGGAGGTCTTGGAGGTTGTATTTTGATTGGGTTTGGGGTTGTAAATTTTGGGAGTTGTAGTTTGATTTGGCTTGGGTTTGGAGGTTTATGGGGTTGTAGTTTTGGTTTGGGTTTGTAGGTTTAGGGGTTGTACTTGGGTTAATTTTGGATAAATTTGCAGGACAATATTAGGCCAAGCCTGATCAGTGCTTCACTCTCAGAACTGTGTGGGGTGGGCAGGGGCAGCACCTCCTCCCATGTCACTCATGTTCAATGGCTTGGCAGCTAATTAATCCTTAATCCATTTAATTTCTGCCTTGTTTGCGTAATGCTGAAATGCTTGAATTGAGCTGTTGTGCGAGGGGCAGTTGTTCCCGAGATAAACCCAAACAGGCCCCTGTCAGCCCCGTTACTGTCACCCCGATGCTCCCTCTGCTCAGGTGACACCTGAGCATTGGACCCAGGTTTGTTGTTCCTCTTGGACTTCAGAGAAAGATTTCCATGTCCTGAGTCAGTGTTCTGACCAGAGGAAAGGGAATTCTTTACAACCTGCCAGATCAGCATCATCCTTTAACCCACTTGTGACAATTCTTTTCCTCGCTGTTTTTGTTAAGCCTTCTCCTAAGGCAGCTGGTGTAGTCTGGGGATGTCCTTGGAGATCTTCAGTTAAAAAAATCCAGACTTGGAGTTTCTTTGGACATCTTTACAGATGGATGGAGTAAGCATCAGCGTCTGTGTGAAACTGGTGTTGAAATGGTGATGGTGATTAATGACAGAATCTGTTAATAGTGCGCAGTTTGCTTTGCCTGCTGCAAAGAGAGAGCATCCCCAACCCTGTTAGGGATCAGTCTCCAGATTCCTGGGAGGTGGCTTTGGGTGCTGCTTCCTGAAATACCTTCAGGCAAGCCAGAGTCTGATTGTAAAAGTCATTTTTCTCACCCTCTATATAGGTACCTCGTGTAATTTCAGGGATTAAAGAATCCAGGGGTTCATCTGCCTGAACTGCCAAAAAATAATTGTTCTGTTCAGATCTTGCACGTCCAGGCCCACTGTGCTTTTCCCAAGTGCACGTTTAACAGAGCTGGTTGCCTTTTGAGCAGCAGATTTGTAGACATCCATGGAAAATTAATTCAGAGTCCGTGGGAAGTTCTTCAGGAGAGCAAAACCTCTGTCCCTTGCTCTAAAGGTGGCTGTGAGCAGCCCTGGGTGTGTCTGGTAACCACTGCCCTGTGTCCCCAGGGAGACTGCAGCTATGAGCGGGAGCTCCAGCCTCACCTGCGGATGGAGGATGTGAATATCCCAGGGAACAGAAGGAATCTCTCCAGGGCCAACCCCCCCTGGGATCAGAGAGCTCTCTGCTCCAGGAAGGACCTGGCAAAATCAAAGCCAAAACCATTCCCACCTGACGCAGGCGACAATGGGAGTGAGTTCTTCGCCACCTTTAAAATAACCAAACCCAAGGCTCCCAGAAGAGCTCCTGGACCCCGGGAGGAAGTGCCTGTGTCACCTCAGGATCCCTCAGCCTCTCCCTCAGGAGCGAGGCGTGCTGTGGCTGGACACTCGGACCAGAACGAGGGGCTGGAGGTGACATTTGACTTAAATGCGTTCATCGACCTGTGTGACAACAGTGACAGCCCTGAAACCCCTGCCAGCCCAGCAGCACAGGAGCACAGCCCTGCAGGTGACCCCTGCGGGTCCCTGGGGAGGATCCACGGGGATTCGGGCTACGAGACATCCCCGGTGGCCTCGGAGCTGTTTTATCTCCCCGAATCCTGCAGGGATCCCTTCGAACTCCTGGGACCGCCCCAGGAGCCCCCGGGGCTGGAACGAACATTGTCCCAGGTGCAAAGGCTTTTGTCACAGTCCCCTCCCTCTGAGCACGAGCTGGAGGGTTTGGAGAGCGTGATGGGAGATGAGGGAACAAGATCTCCTTCCCCAAAAGCTCTTTCTGATGGTCACTCAGAGGCACTGCAGGACAGCGGCTCCCCAACAACTGATTTCCTGGAAAATCCCAAAGTGACAGTTCCCAGGGAGTCCCGTGCCTCAGGAAGTCCCCGTTTGTCCCGAGCTGTGTCACCTAGCCAGGCTGCTGCTGTGGAAGAGGAGCAGCTCTGGAATGACAGCTTCGATGGCCTGTTTGACAGTGAGGAGTTCCCTGAAAACAGCGTTCCCGGCGTGAGCCACCCCCTGACAAACGGCCCTCCAAAGGAGCCTCTCGTTCCCAGGGACACGGGAGAGGCTGCCCTGGAGGCTCCTGGCGAGGAGCAGAGTCTCCATCTGTTCGAGGATGAGGATGGTGAGGACGTGCACGAGGGCAGCCCCGTGAGCACTGAGCCTCCAGCCAGGGCAGCTCCAGCTGGGACCGTCCCCAGCAGGGAATCCATGGACCATCCCTACGACTGCTCCCAGGACCTGTTCTCCATCACCTTCGACCTGGGCTTCTCCATCGAGGACAGTGGGGAGGAAACCTCTGAGGAGACCGGGAATGCTGATAACCCCAAAGTGAACGGGGCCCCGGGGAATGCTCCAGGGGCTGAATCCACGGAGGGTGCAAAGATATCCCCGAGGGACGGCTCCAGGCTGGAAAGCTCGCCGGGATGGGACTGCAGCAGGCTGGAGAGGAGGAAGGTGTCCACGCCGTTGTCATTGCAGAGCAGGGGCAGGGGTGACAGCAGAGGCACCGAGGGTGCTCCTGCTGCAGGGCCTGGCCTCAGGTCAGGAGGCAGCAGGACGGGAAGGGAACCCCCGGAACCTTTGCCTGCGGCACTTCTGACCCCAACAAGCAGGAGGGGTGTGAATGTCAAAGCCGGCAAAAGAATTCCTATGAAAGTCTTCTCTGACGCCAGGGAGCAAATTCCAGAGGTGCCTCCTGTAGGTCCAGGCCAAGAAAGCCCACGGAGGAAGAGCTTTGGGGGATCAGCCATGGATTCTCCTTCAGGAAGGAGAGAAAGCCTGGAAGACACCAAACTCCCTGGATCCCGTGGGTCTCCTGCTGCAGGTAGGGAATTTGGTGGGACAGGTGTCAGACCTTCACTGATAGGAAAGAGGATCCAGCATCTTTCAGATCCTCGGTTTGGTTTCGTGACTGGGGTGGGAAGGTTGAAAGGAAGAGGGATGATGGCTGTGATGCTGGAAGTTGGGTCAGTGAGGGGACATTCCCTGGGTCCTGTCCCTCCATCCCTTGTCCCCAGTCCCTCTCCAGCTCTCCTGGAGCCCCTTCAGGTACCCTCAGCTCTCCCTGGATCCTTCTCCTCTCCAGGTGAACATTCCCAGCTCTCCCAGCCCGGCTCCAGCCCTGGAGCAGCTCCGTGGCCACTCACGTTTGCAGACCCCTCTTGGTGCTGTCACAGGGATCTGTGTCACAAAGTGCTGCCACAATTCTGGCTCTATCAACTTTTAATGGCTTCTTCTCCTGGTTTCCTGCTTCCCGTCCCTTTTTCTGCCTGGGGTAATCACATCCCCGCCGGGGCTCTCCAGGGAAGCAGGATTTATTGTCCATCCCAGCTGGAGATGATCTCTTTTGATTAACAAGGCTGAAGGGAACAATATTTCCCCTGCAGATCAATAAATAATCTCCTTTGGAGGTGCTTTTCTAAGAGAGGCAGGGTTTGATTGCTCAGCTATAACAAAATTGCGTTGGGAGCCGCGCAGTTCTGGTGAACGTTGTTTATTCTGTTTTCTGCAGGACGCAGCAGCGACAGCGAGGAGGAGATCGTTTTCCAGAGAAAGAACAGGATAAAAAAGAATGTTTTAAAGTCTCCTGATGTGAGTCTTAGAGGGGAATAAAACAGGCCAGGGAAGCAGAATGGCAGTTTGAACAGCGGAACACGAGCACTGATGTTCATTCTGCTCCCACAGGGGATGGACGAGAGCGACCTGGAGTCTCCAGCTGGGGTCACCAGGAAACGCCGGCGCCCTCTGAACGTGGTCAGCAGTGAAATGGGACAGGAATGAGCGAAACTCATTCCTGCTGCTCCCCTGCAGTGCCTCCCCGGGGTCTCCCAGGATCCCAGACTGGTTTGGGTTATAGGGACCTCCAATCCCATCCATTCCCACCCTGCCGTGGCAGGGACACCTCCCACTGTCCCAGGCTGCTCCCAGCTCCTCCAGCCTGGCATGGACACTGCCGGGATTGGGGCTGGGATGACTTTGGAGTTCTTGTTTGGCAGTGAAACATCATAAGAGCCAGGAGTGATGTAATAACCTGCCTGCCACAAAGCTTTGAACCAAACAAAGCAAATTCATGGCACATTTGACTTGGTTTTTCTTCCAAATCCCATTTTTCTGTCCTGCTAGTGGGAGTTGTCCCTGTCCATGGCCGGGGTGGCACTGGAGGAGCTTTAAGATGATGATGAAATTCTGTCCTCTCTGAAGTCAATGAAATCAAACCATCCTTCAGTGCAGCCCAAATTTTTTTCTGTAATTATAACTACAGGTCATTCCCTGTCTCGAATGTAAGTTTCTCTCTGCACGACACTGGCATACTCCTTCCCTCTGGCCCCTGACATAGAGAATTTCCTGCTTGTTTTAACAAACGTGTAGCCAGAGGTTCGCAGAGCTCACACACAGTCTGTCAAAACTCACTTCAGACACTCGGTGTCCCCCCTGGCCCGAGGATGACACACGGGACGGAGCAGGCTGGGGTTCGGTGACCTGGTGGAATTGTCTCTTGCCGTGCCCTGCTCAGTGTCTGTGTTCCCTGTTGCAGTCGGACACATCCAGCGAGGACAGCGGGGATTTCCAGCGGGGCAGGAGCAGCTCCAGAGGCTGGCACAGGCCCAGGGCAGGAGGAGCCAAGCGGCAGCGGGTCAGGAGCCGTGTGACGGCCGAGGTGGGTGCCTCCCTGCAGGGAGCCTGGCTGGCTCTGGAGCAGCTGGAATCGCAGCTGGGATGCGGGGCTGGGGCTCTGCAGCTCCTGGCAGACACTGGAGCTGCAGCCAGGGAGTGCTGGGGGACAGAGGGCGCAGGGAGCAGTCAGCCCTGGCGGCTCAGGGGCCTGTGCTGCAGACAATCATAGCAACGACAGAATTAATAACTGCAGAATAGTGATAACAACAGGGTAACGATAGAACAAATGAGGGTAAAACGTCATAGTGGGAAAATGGTAACAAAGTGTAACAATCATGTCATATTAGGTCATGTGTCGTGTATCTTACATTGCATTATCTTACATCATATTACATGATATGATATGTTTCATGGTATTATATATCATATATCATATATATATATCATGTATCATATATCATATATATATATCATGTATCATATATCATCATCATATTCTCTCATATTATATTATATATCATCTATCTCATATATCATGTGATCATATTCTCATTCATTACATTACATTATATTACATTACATTATATTACATGCTATTACATTATAAAATATAGTATAATATTATATCAAATCATATCATCATATATCATATCATCATCATATTCTCTCATATTCATTATATTATATTATATATCATATCATATCTCATATATCATGTGATCATATTCTCATTCATTACATTACATTATATTACATTACATTATATTACATTACATTATATTACATGGTATTACATTATAAAATATAGTATAATATAATATTATATCAATTCATATCATCATATATCATATCATAATCATATTCTCTCATATTCATTATATTATATTATATATCATATCATATCTCATGTATCATGTGATCATATTCTCTCATTCATTACATTATGTTACTTTACATTACATTATATTACATTACATTACATTACATTATATTACATTATATTACATGGTATTACATTATAAAATATAGTATAATATAGTGTTATATCAAATTATATCATCATATATCATATCATCATATTCTCTCATATTCATTACATTATATTATCACATCACATCACATTACATCACATTATATTATATTATATTATAATTATATTCCCTGTGAATCCCTTCCAGCTCACAGTATTCTGGGATCACATGCCATATTACAATGATAATATCATAATAATATATTTTAACAAAATATTATTAATGATATTAGGAGAACGTTAACTGTAATAAAAGTTTATTATTCGTAGTATTACCATCAGCATTGAGCTGCTTGCTGATGTGAATGACCCCCAGGCCTCAGCCCTGGACGTTTAAGGCAGCAGTGTTCGATCTCAGCTCAGTATTTAACATTTGAGCAGGGATGGAGGCAGGAGAGGAGGCAGCACCAGGCTTATGGAGGCTAAAAACCCTTAAATGTTCACTGCTGTGGTTGCACTGGGCAGAAATTGCCGTGAGCAGGGCTCCAGGGCTCGATATGTTGGACATTTTAATGTCCTTTTAACAATAATCTTGGTTATTAATACTTCCCTTAGGGTGTCAGGGTTTTATGTTCTGGGGTACAAAGAAGGTGGAGTAAAATCCATTTCTCAGTTGGGTTTAAACTTTTTTTTTTTTTTAATGTGAAACCAAAAGGAAGGGAAGTGTGTGTGCCTGGGAAATTCCAGCCTGCCTTCACATGTCCCCTTCCCTAAACAGCCCCAGGGATGGACAGGTGTGGTGGTTCCAGGCAGATTTTGGGAGAAACCCTCCCATGGGGCCCCCTCCCTTCCTCTAACCGGTCTGGGAAAAGACTTCCTCAGAGAGAAGTGGAAAAAACCTGTTTATTGAACAGTCAAAGCACTCCCAGCACAACACCCGATGACAAGAGCTTCGTGCCGCTTACGGAGGGATAACAAACTTAAAGAAAGTCTCCTCTTGAGGGTCGTCACTGTGCTCCACCGCTCCGTCTGCGCTGGCGCTGGGAGAAAAGGAGATGTGCAGGGCTGGGCTTGGTGGGGTGGGTCCCCTGTGGAGGCCCCCGGTGCTTCCCCAGGTCCTCAGTCCGGAGAGGGTGGAACAGTTCCGAGGAGAGGGCAAAAAGGAAAAAAGGAAGGAAAAAAAGGAAAAGGAAAAGAAAAAAAAGGCAAAAATCTTCAGCTATTCTACAGCATCTAACTACGCTGGCACTAACTAACTAACTTCCAGGGGAAAAACAACAGAGCTTCTTTCGTCCTGCCGTGCTCCAACTCCCCCACTTCAAGGTCACTCCGAGGAGCAGAGTTTTCCTGGGGAAAAGCAAACGGCGCTTCCCTCCCCTGCACCCAACAGACGATTGGGGATCCACAGTCACCCCAGGACAGCAGGGCAGAACTGCGGATCCTCGGGAGATGCCAGGCACGGTGTTGCCCCAGCTGGGAGCTGTGCCAGGGCTGGGAGCAGCTCCAGTGCCCAGAGCTGCAGCCTGGGGACGCAGAGGGTGACAAACCCCCGGGAGCGAGGCAGCGCCTGGCGCTGAAGGCAGGGAATCATCCCGGGAGCTGGGAGCTGCCTGCTCTGACTCCCGTGTGCTCCAGATGATCCAAACTGCTTGGGAAAGGGAACTGTTAGGGATTCCTGCCCTTTGGGACCGTGGACTGGTGCAAGCAAAGAATGAAAAGGTTTGGGAGAGGGTGAAAATCAGGGATGTGGCACAAAGATGCCTGAGAGTTCCAGGAACTCAGCTCAGGTTTACAGCTCTGTGCGTTTTATTCCAGGTGTTCTAAAGGCAAACAAACCGTTCTCTGGGAGTCACAGAGACACATAATTATTTGGGGGCTAATTTGATGTTTTACTTTAGTGCTTTATAGCTGAAATTACAGCAGAAAAATGAACCTATATGGAGAAAACTCCCTCCTGAGTTAACTCGGCTTGTTTCCATGGATGATCGTGGGAATGTTTTGTTGCCTGTTTTGGTGGAATTTAGGATCCAGTCTCCTGCACTGCAGTCCCATGGGAAGTGCCTCATCTTCCCTGGACCCTTGGAGGGATTCAGTGTTTGGTGAATCCTAAATCCTGAGCAGAAAACCAGGCTGGGCTCTGTGTCTGAAGTTCCTGCTCGAGCTGGGCTTGGAGGAATCCAGCACTCTGAAATCAAGCTGGGTCTCTGGAAGGACACGAAATGAGTGAAGGTGGTGACGAAGTGACGTGCTGTGTGTGCTGGGCACGCTGCCTGTGCCAGGCCCTGCCCCAGCAGATGGATTCCCTTCCCAGGGCAGAGCTCTCAGGGCACTGTTGGTTAATTAGAGGCCGGGTTTTAATTCCCCTGAAGCAAAACAAAGCCGGGGGGCACCACGCTGCTCAGAATATTTCACTGCAGCAATTTGTATCCATCACGATAAGTGCATGCATTATTGTTGAGTATTGTCGGATTTTCCCTTTTTCTGACCCAGAGACGGGGCTCCTGAGAGGTGTTTAAAGACTTTTACTCCATTTTCAGTCTCGTGAGAAGGGTGAGATGGTGCAGATGTCACAATTCACGCCATCACAATCAGAAGCCAAACTGTTTCCTAATTACAACTCATTTTAAGGGATTCTTGGCTCATCAGCTTTTGCCACACTGTGCTGTGAATGCTTCTAAGCCAATCATCTATTAAAACACACCACATGGGTTTTGTTACAGTGCATCTTTCACAGTTCTATTTATCAAAAATACCCGGTCTGTTTGCAGAGCCATCCTTTAAGACTTGTTTCAGTTCCATTTCTCTCAGCACTCTCTGTCCTGTCCCATGACATTTATTTCTCAGTCAGCACCTCTATCTCCGAGTTGGCTCACAGGTGCACAAGGCTGTGTGAGCCTCCTGCCAGGCTTTGGGGATTCCCTGCAGATGCATTCCCAGGTGTGAGCCGGCCCTTGGAGCCTGTTAACTCTGCTGTGTGCAGGCTGCAGGCCGGCAGTTCCTGGAGGAGGAGGCTGAGCTGTCCCTGCTGGATGCTGAGGGCGTCTCCTCGGACGAGAGCGACGGCGCCGAGGAGGAGCTGAGCCCGAGCCTGGCCCGGTTCCTCAACGATGATGGGGAACCCACACAGGCCCTCAACGGTGAGTGGGGAATTCCCAGGGGATCCCAGAGCCAGGGCAGCCCCGGGGTGGGAGCTGGGAGCAGGGACCTGGGCTCAGGAGCTGCTCCTGCCGCAGGAGCCACGGCTCTGCCTGCCTGGAAAACCTCCTGAATCCTGAGCTGGGCCAGGGAGGCTCAGGATGGAGATCAGGGAAAGGTTCTTCCCCCAGAGGTGGGATAAGCACTGGAACAGCTCCC
Organism: Delichon dasypus; assembly: GCA_037837765.1. NCBI lineage: Eukaryota > Metazoa > Chordata > Aves > Passeriformes > Hirundinidae > Delichon > Delichon dasypus. The sequence goes on from JBBAXF010000007.1 coordinate 1,164,026, forward strand.
CAGGGAATGGGCACGGCCCCGAGGCTGCCAGAGCTCCAGGAGAGCTTGGACAGCGCTCCAGGGATGCCCAGGATTGTTGGGTCTGGGCAGGGACAGGGGCTGGGATGATCCCTGAGATCCTTCCAGCTGAGGACATTCTGGGATTGAATGGGAGCTTTCATGGCACAGGGTGGGTACACCTGGAATCCCAGAATGGTTTGGGTTGGGCTGGAAGGGATCTTAAATCCCATCCCAATCCACCTCTGCCACGGCAGGGACACCTCCCAGTGTCCAACCTGGCCTTGGGCACTGCCAGGGATCCAGGGGCAGCCACAGCTGCTCTGGGAATTCCAGCCCAGCCCCTCCCAGCCAGGAATTCCCAATTCCCAATCCATCCCTGCCCTCCATCATCTCAAAGCCTTAGGCCTGGGCATTGGGATTTCCAGAGGTGGCTGGAGAACTGCAGATTTTTGCCTTGGGAAACAATAAAGGAATATGAAGAACACAGTGAAACAGCTAGGAATTTAAAATTTCTCCCTGTATTAATGCTGAAATCTTTTTTTTTTTTTTGTTCTGCTGTGTGTTCCAGACACAGAGATGAGGGGGGTTTACCTGAGCTCGGTGCGCAGCCCCGCCCTCGGCAGCAGATACAAAATGGTCCATCGGGAATTCAACCCCGCGGCTGTTTTCTCCCAGGTGGGCAGGGCAGGGCAGGGCAGGGCAGGGCAGGGCCTCCCCCGCTCGGGGAGCTCCCCTGGGGGGACCACGATGAGGCTCTGAGCCTGCTTTGAGGAGCAGTTACTGACTTTCCGTGGTAAATTGAAAGTTCCAACACAAAACTTCAGCCCGGAGAAGGGAAAGATCTGGGAAAACCTCAGAGCCTCTTCCAGGGCCAGAAGGGGCTCCAGGAGAGCTGGAGGGGGGCTGGGGACAAGGGCTGGAGGGACAGGACACAGGGAATGGCTTCAGATTGGAAAAGGGGGGATTTGGGTGGGACATTGGGAATTGGGAATTCCTGGCTGGGCTGGAATTGCCAGAGCAGCTGTGGCTGCCCCTGGATCCCTGGCAGTGCCCAAGGCCAGGTTGGACACTGGGGCAGTGGGAGGTGTCCCTGCCATGGCAGGGGTGGCACTGGGTGGGTTTAACCCCCTCATCCCCAGTATTTGTGTGTGGGCAGGGCTGGAAAACTTCCGCTGCAGCTCTCCCCAACTCCCCGGCTCCGTTTCCCCCCAGATTCCCGAGCAAGACTCTGCTTACGCTGAGGACAGTTTCTGTGTGGGAGATGAGGAGGAGGAGGAGGCTGAGAGTGGCTGCAGTGAGGAGGAGGTGTGTGTGGATTTTGCCCTGCTGCCCAGCGAGGCTTTCAGCAGCAGCAGGCAGTACCTGACCCGCCGCAGGACGAGGCTGAAGCAGGCCGGGCTGGCAGCGAACGCTCCCGCCCCGCTGCGGAAGAAGAAACCATCCAGAATCATTCTCCAGAGTGATTCCAGCGAGGAGGAGACGGGAGCCAGCAGGGAGCAGCCCCTGGCAGCGGGGCAGGGCGAGGGGCAGCTCCCCAAGGCGCTGCCCTCAGCACAGCCCAGGAGCGGGGCCGGGGGAGCCGCAGCTCCTCGGGACACACACGGGCCGCTGGATCTGCCCCCAGAGCGGCCAGGCAGGAGCACACCCATCCCCACAGCCCGCTCTGGCTGCAGGAGCACGGATCTGCGGGCTGCTGCTGAGGTCAGTGCCCGGGGAAAGCGGGGAGCTTCCCTGTGGGAGAGAATTCCTGTGCCAGGGCTGTTCTGAGCAGCAGGAGCCAGGGAGTCATGGAATAGTTTGGGCTGGAAGGTGTTGCTGTAATAAAGCAGCCGGGACTCGGTTCCTTCCTGCAGGAAAAGCCAGTTCTTTATTCACAGAACTCCTTTTTGTGCAGTTCTTACAGACCTCGTGTGCAGCTCTCGTTGGCTGCTGGTTTTCTTGCCACTCAGTTCACTGGTCAGTAACTGGCATTTTACTTTTCCATCACACCTCTCTGTTCCTGGACTGTTCACATATCTTATTCACTGATTCTCGTGGCACACATCTGTTGTTTATGCAGGTGCAAACTTACTTTTTTTACTGGAATAGGTTGTTGTGTTAACTGCCTTCATTCTTATGATTTTTCCTTACAGGAACTTAGAAGGTACTGCTAGCTTAGCTGGAGTAGCAGGGCCTAAACCATATTTTATAAGACTTTTTGTTTACAATATCTCTTAAATTATATATTATTATCTTATAGTATCTCTTAAAGCCCAACCCATTGCACTTTCCACGGACCAGGTTGCTCCAGCCTGGCCTTGGACACTTGCAGGGACAATCTCCCTTTCCTTTGCTGCTGGAAGCTTTGTGTTCCCAGAGTAACCTGGAGTATTTTAGGAGGGAACAAATTCAAACTGGGATTAGATTCTCCCTTGGGTCTGGCACGCATGGAGGACCGCATGGAGCAGCAGTGTCCGCTGATTCTTTGGGTTTGTAGTTAGAAAATGCAGGTTCAGCCTGAATTCAGTGCTTGCAGCACCTCCGTGAGGTGGAGTTCCTGCTCTCTCTCACGCTTCCCAGCCTGATCTCCGTCCTTTACAGGATCCAGGTTTTGCTGAACTTCTTAGTGAAAGGTGCTGCTTTTGTCATCCAGACTCTGGGGTGATGGGCTCAGCTCCGTGGGGAGACTGACGGAGGGATTGGAGTGTCAGTCTGAGTGCTGGTATTGCAAAGCAGTTGACTCGATGTGAAATCAACCCCCATCAGCTGTGATTTTCAACACTCACAGGTGTGCAGCTCCTTGAAGAAGACCCACGGGAGCAGCTCAGGCTCGGCGTGTCCTGTCCCAGACCCTTCCTCAGCCTCAGCTCGGATCTCCTGTGATGCTGGGGAGCAGAACCCTGCCCTGGCTGGGATCTCCTGTGATCCTGGGGAGCACAACCCTGCCCTGGCTGAGATCTCCTGTGATCCTGGGGAGCAGAACCCTGCCCTGGCTGGGATCTCCTGTGATCCTGGGGAGCAGAACCCTTCCCTGGGTGGGATCTCCTGTAATCCTGGGGAGCAGAACCCTGCCCTGGCTGGGATTTCCCGAGTCCCAGGGGATCACGGCCCCTCCCTGGCTGGGATTTCCCGAGTCCCAGGGGATCACGGCCCCTCCCCGTGCATCCTGGCGGACAGCCGGGAGATCAGCTCGGGGCCGGGGGTGATTTCGTGCCTGCGGGCCGTGCACGGGCTCCCGGTGCAGGTTTGCTCCCTGGGCAGCAGCGATTACATCGTCAGCAACCGCCTGGCCGTGGACAGGCTGCTCCAGTCCGAGCTGCAGAGCCCCGGGAACAGGAATAAACTCAGCCAGAGGCTGCAGCGCCTGCAGGGCATCTTCGAGAGGATCTGTGTGATCGTGGAGACCGACAGGGTCAGGCCAGGTGGGTGCTCTGAGGGGACACTGGGAGTGGCTTCCACTGCCAGAGGGCAGGGATGGATGGGAGATCGGGAATTTGGAATTCCCAGAGCAGCTGTGGCTGCCCCTGGATCCCTGGCAGTGCCCAAGGCCAGGTTGGACACTGGGAGGTGTCCCTGCCATGGCAGGGGTGGCACTGGGTGGGATTTGAGGTCTCTCCAACCCACACCATTGTGGGATTCAATGTCAGGAACAAACACAGTTTTATCCCTCCACAGACATTTGTTTTAATCCAAAAATCCAAGCTCTGCAATGAGATGATTCCACTGGTCAATAACAGGGTTTTGCTTTCCTGCCCTCGCACTCCTCAGGAGAAACATCCCGGTTTTTCCAGAGGACTCAGCACTACGATGGCGTTCTCTCAGCCCTGGTCCAGGCTGGAATCAGGATCCTCTTCAGCTCCTGCCAGGAGGAGACCGCAGCTCTGCTGAAGGACCTGGCTCTGCTGGAGCACAGGAAGGACGCTGCCCTCCAGGTGCCCACAGAACCGCAGGGGCACCGCAGGGACGTCCTCAGCTTCTTCCTGAGCATTCCCAACCTCAGCTACGGAGCTGCCCTCAACCTCTGCCACTCCTTCGGCTCCATCACAGCCGTGGCCAACAGGTAACACCAGCACAGGGGCTCCAGGGCCCGGCCTTCCACTCCTTCTCCTCCTCTGGAGCCAGGGAATTCCTTCCTGCTCCTTTCCTGCCGGGATAGCTGCTCAGGAAATTCCTTCCTGCTCCTTTCCTGCCTGGATAGCTGCTCAGGGAATTCCTTCCTGCACCTTTCCTGCCGGGATAGCTGCTCAGGAAGGGCCTTTCCCACCTTCTCCCAGGAGCTTTCCTGTCCTGTCTCAGCTGCTCACACATTCCATCTCTCCCGGCTGAGCAGTCCAGGGCACTGACTCCAGCTCTGCTTCCACCCTCGCTCCTGCTGCCCCGCCCTCTCCTTCCCTCTGGCATTCCCTGTTTTCACTGCTCAGGTGTGCTGCCAGCCCTCGGGCACCTGTGCAGGGGCGACTGCAGCAGCTCCTGGTGCTGCCCCATCCCAGGCAGTGGATCCCGGGTTCCCAGTGCTGCTCTATCCCAGCTCCAGGTGTTCCCAGATTCCTGGTGCTGCCCCATCCCGGGCAGTGGATCCTGGGTTCCCGGTGCTGCTCTATCCCAGCTCCAGGGATTCCCGGGTTCCTGGTGCTGCTCTATCCCAGACAGTGGATCCCGGGTTCCCGGTGCTGCCCCATCCCGGGCAGTGGATCCCGGGTTCCCGGTGCTGCCCTGTCCCAGCTCCAGGGATTCCCGGGTTCCTGGTGCTGCTCTATCCCAGACAGTGGATCCCGGGTTCCCGGTGCTGCCCCATCCCAGACGGTGGATCCCGGGTTCCCGGTGCTGCCCTGTCCCAGCTCCAGGGATTCCCGGGTTCCTGGTGCTGCTCTATCCCAGACAGTGGATCCCGGGTTCCCAGTGCTGCCCTGTCCCAGCTCCAGGGGTTCCCGGCGCTCCAGGCTCCTCCGTTCTCTCCTGCAGCCCGGTGCCGGCGCTGGCGGCGGGGTCGCGGCTGAGCCGGCCCCAGGCCGAGGAGCTCCATCGCTTCCTGCGCCACCGCTTCGATCTGCAGCTGCTGCCTCAGCCGCTGCCCGCCAAGGGGAAGAGCTGAGCCCGGCGCTGCGGGCCCCGCACTGCACTTTACCCGCTCGGGATGGAATGTAAATGATGTAAATAAACTTTTGTCCGACCTCAGCGTGCGGGGGCTCCCGGGCCGGGGCAGAGCACAGCTCTGGGGCAGGGCTGGCTGGGGGCCATCGTCCCGAAATTCCTATAAAAACCACACGAGTGGGTTTATGCTCCACTACTTCGGCAAAGCTGCGGGAGGGAACCCACCAGCAGCTCCTGCACTACCGCGCCCCGTGTTTCCAGGTGGAAAAGGGAATTTTCCCCGTGTTCCCGGGACAGGGGCGGGGTTCTGGCGGCCCCGGGGCAGCGCCTGCCCGGGCTCGGTGCCGGATCCTTCCCCAGCCTCTGCTGCCACAAGCTGGAAAAGGATCGGGATCGATGTTCCCGACCCTGTGCTGCCCAGACAGGCTGGGACAGAGAAATCAATCCAGGAGCTGTCCTGGGCAGCCGGGAGAGCTGGGAATGTTCCCCTGGAGAGGAGAAGGATCCAGGGAGAGCTCAGAGCCCCTGGCAGGGCCTGAAGGGGCTCCAGGAGAGCTGGAGAGGGGCTGGGGACAAGGGATGGAGGGACAGGACACAGGGAATGGCTCCCACTGCCAGAGGGCAGCGCTGCATGGGAGATTGGGAATTCCTGGCTGGGCTGGAATTCCCAGAGCAGCTGTGGCTGCCCCTGGATCCCTGGCAGTGCCCAAGGCCAGGTTGGACATTGGGACAGTGGGAAGTGTCCCTGCCATGGCAGGGGTGGCACTGGGTGGGATTTCAGGTCCTTCCCACCCCAAACATTCCGTGATTCCAAACCAAGAGGATGAAGCCTTGCAGGCACCTTTCCATGCTGGACAGCTCCTGGATTCTGCTGCCCCACAACAACTCTTCAGTAATCTGTGAGTAAAAAAGGCTTGGCTTTGTTTATTACATTAAGGAAATGTAAAAATTCAAGCTCTCTCTAGAGTAAATTAAAAAGCAGTTTCGGTTCCTTCCGGACTGCACCTGAATTTATTGTACAGCTTTATCCCAGAAGATATTTTAGCTTAAAATCAGTCAGACCTTGGCAGTCATTGGTCTCTCTGTACATTTGTCCTTCCCAGGCGAAGCAGGACATGGAGAGAGGGAGCCTGGGCAAGGAAGTGCCAGAGCACCCATGGAAAAGCCGAGCGTTGCTGCAGGGCGGGAACGGGGTTAAAACACGTAAAACCACAGCAGCTTTTCCAAACTGAGCTCATCATTCCAGCATTCCCTCCCAGAGGGACAGCGCAACCCCCGTGCTCTGAACGGGAAGTGCTGAGCATCCACAACGTCCATCAGATGGAAAAGTAGGAATCCTGCTCCTCACTGGATGAGTCTGGAGTCGGAGCCGTGAAGAGCTTCCCCACCATCGGGGCCGGGGTCACCCCTGGATCAAAAGCAGGGATTATCGGGAGCTGTCCCAGGGGGTTCAGAGAAGCAAAGGGCTGATGGGACACAGCTCACAGTGATGAGAAGGAGCAGGGAATGAGGAGCTGGGAATACTCACTCTTGGTTCTGCAGGAAGCTGGCGTCCCGAGCACAGCTCCAGCCTGAGGGAGGGAAAGAAGGAAGGAAAGAGGCTCAGCCAGGGCTGGCACCGGCTCAGGGCGCCCATTTCCCTCAACTTCCACAACTGCTTCCCCTGACCCACAGGCACAAGCTGCTCCCAGGATCACAGGGATTTATGGAAAAGCCAAAGGAGTGCGGAGCCTGGGAGAGTGGAGGAATGGATAGCTAACCTCAGGGGCTGGGACACAAAGTGACGTGTGGTCACTGTGGGGCCCTCACGGGTACCTCAGGATATTCTGTGGCTCTGGGGTTATTGCTCCTCTTCCCAGTGTTCAGAAGGAATTTAACAAGAACCTAAAGATCACGGAATCCCAAAGCAATTCCCAACCCTGACCAAAAGCAGTGGAGTTAATCCTGACAGTGCAGAGCTCCCTTCTCACAAAGGAGCAGATGCCAAATCCAGGGAGGGGTTCCCATTTTCCACCCAGGGCACACAGGGGGCTGCGATCCCGGGATCCCAGGCTGTGCCTGGCTCCGGTGGAAGTGTCCAAGGAAAGCAGCATTACCGACTTCTTCTTGACCTTGTCCCAGGTGCCTCTGCTGCCCCGCGTGTTCTTCTGCATGCGGAACACGTGCCGGTCGTAGGCGTTCCTGGGACACGAGGGAGAGGGCTCAGCGGGGCTGGAATGCTGCCATGGAACCTTCCGGATGCAGCCACCGAGCCCACAGGGAGCTGCTGTGAACAACTGAACACAGCAGCTGCTCTGGGAGCACGGGGAGGAGCTGGGCTGCAAATCCCAGCACGGGGATCACACAGAGCCTCATCCCAATCCCGGGGCCAGCCCCTGGCTCCGCGTTCCCAGCTGGCTCTGGTCACTGGAGCACAGCCTGGGGCCCTGGGTGAACAGGGCAGGGCTGAAGCTCTGCTGAGGCTGGAGCAGGAGCTGCTGGCCTTGACTCTGCTGCCCACACGGGGATGCAGGAAAAGCTTTCCCCGAGCAAAGAAGGCTGCAGGAAGGGAGCTGCAGGAAGGGATGGGAGCTGCTGTCCCACTCACCTTTCTCAGAGACTAAAAGGGATCTTGGGGCAATGCCAGGGCTGGTGGAAGGGCTCCTACCTGTTGATGGGGACCAGCATTCCCGGGCTGATGTGCTCACACTGCGGGGTTTTCACGGGGGGAAAGAGGCCTGAGGAGGGGGTGAGCGGGAACTCTGAGAGGGTGAATTCCTCGGCGTCCTCGTCCCGGCTCCCTCGCAGCGCTGGCAGCTGCAGAGCCACCTCAGAGCGTCACTCACCAGAGCCTGGGGAGCCTCTGTCCCCTCTCAGCAGCCCCTCCACTCCTCCCTGCCCCCGTCCCTGCAGGGGCACAGCCCCAGCCCTGTCCCCACAGCTGGACACGATCCCAGCACCTCCACCTTGCCCCGAGTGCCCCTCCAGCCCTTCCCAGCACCTGGCTGAGGGGTTTTGGTGCTGCCACACCCTCAGAAAGTCATTTCTGGTTACAATCCCAGGCTCCCAGCTGCCCAGGACTGCTCAGAAGGACGATTACCCAGGGGCTGCCAGCAGCACGGGAAGGACAGGAGCCCCAGGATTTTACTGGTGGAACTGGAGCGGCCCCCTGGCACAGCCAGCAGCTGAGCAGCCCCACGGGCACCGCTGTCCCAGGTTTACCTGGACTCTCCTGCTCTGGAAGGGCGTCGCGGTGAAGACGTCGTCGTGGTTGTCCTTGGGCAGCTGCTCCAGGAACTCCCTCATCTGTTGCTTCCTTTTGAGGGTGCCCACCTTGGCAGTGATCACTGCCTCCTTCTTATCTGCAGGACGCAAACAGGAACGGTCTGAGGCAGCAGCCACGGGATTAAAATTCACTGCCTGCAGTCAGTGCCACAGCCCAGCCCATCCTCTGGTGGAATCTCCTACAGCTGCCCTAGGATCCTTTCGGGTTCTCACACAGTTTTTGCTGTCCCAAGCAGTTTCCCCACTCGGTGCTCAGGGGAGGGTCACTGCAGAGCCAGGCCCATGGTGGCTGTGACAGAACTGGGCTCACAGGTGCCCTGCAGAGCAAACCCAGCGCTGTGCCCGTGGCAGGAGGCACCGAGGCTCAAAGGCTCTGCTGCTCAGGGACACTTCCACTGGAGCCAGGCTCAGGGAATGCTCAGCTCAGCTTCTATCCACGGCAATCCTCTGTCCAATGCAGGGGTGGGGATGGCAAACACCAGAGAACGGCAGCAGGCTGTGCTGACTCCACGCTGCCCTCGGGCGTCCAAGGACCCAAATCCCACCTGGACAGAGCTCTGCAAGGAGCTCCCGCCCTGCTGGGCCTCCAGGAGCCTCTCAGGATGTCAAGAGCTCTTTGCTGTGAGGGGTCAAGGCCAGTGAACATCTTCCCCTTGTGCCAACAACTGGAAAACTTTACAAAGAACCTCTCTTCTCACCTCAGCCATTCAGGACATCCTCCAAGCTGCACACCACAAGGTGACCTGGCTCACTGTTACCCCTGATGCGCTTTTGCGGATTTATCCCACGGGACCAGAACTGGTGAGGCTGGAAAAGCCCTCCCAGCTCAGCGAGTCCGACCCTCCCCCAGCACTGCCCAGGCCACCACTGCCCCCTGTCCCCGAGTGCCACCTCCACAGGGCTTTGAAACCCTGTGAAAAGAGGGATGGGCACTCCAAACCTCCCTGGCCACTTCCAAGCCCTGAGCTCCCTTTCCATGGGGAAATTCCTGCTGCTCTCCACCCTGAGCCTCCCCTGGCCCAGCCTGAGGCCGTTCCCTCTGCTCCTGTCCCTGTTCCCTGGGAGCACAGCCCGACCCCCCTGGCTGTCCCCTCCTGGCAGGGACTTGTGCAGGGACACAAGGTTCCTCCTGAGCCTCCTTTTCTCCAGGCTCAGCCCCTTCCCAGCTCCCTCAGGAATTCTCCAGCCCTTTCCCAGCTCCCTCAGCCTCTCCTGGGGCTCCATCCCCTCAGTGCCTGAACCTGAATTCTTTACCAACCGCACAACACCCAGAAACAAGAAGCTGGTACTTTTCTGCTCAGATTTTCCCGACGTGGTTTTCCTGGGCTGCTGCTTGGATCCTTTCCCCTGCTGCTGCTCCAGGTACTTCTCCTGGCACTCCTGGGCCGAGCGGGACCCCACGGCCATGGCCACGTCCTGCCAGAAGCCGCTCCTGTGCTTCGGGAATGCCGCGATGGCCCTGCCAGGACAGCAGCTCAGTGTCACCACGGAGGGACGCGTGGGACAGCCCCTGCAGCCTGCCTGGGCCAGGGGTTGAGGCAAGCTGGGCTCTGCTGCCCAGAGCAGCTGTGGCTGCCCCTGGATCCCTGGCAGTGCCCAAGGCCAGGTTTGACACTGGGCTTGGAGCAGCCTGGGACAGTGGGAGGTGTCCCTGCCATGGCTGGGGGGGCACTGGATCGTTAAGGTCCTTCCCAATCCAGACCATTCTGTGATCATGTGGTGTCTTCTGAATTGGCAAATTTATTTAAACACTTTCAGCTGACAGATGTGTCACAAGATGAATTCCCTGCTGTCGTGTGCAGGTCCCCTCAGACCTGAGCTCCTGCCCGTGGAAAAGAGCTAAACCCAAACACGGCCATTTTACACTCAGTGTCTATCAAGTACTGCCCAGTGGTTTAAGTAATTGGATGATGGATTAATTAAACACCCTTGCAGCTGACCTGCCCTCACCAAAGCTGTTCACAGAAACATGTCACGTTGAACCTGTTACTGTACAGTGTCTCGGGAGGCAACCTGCTCCCCCTCACCTTATTGTACTGCTGTTTCATTTGTGAGGAAAATTAATAGGGAACAATAATTCTGATTTTTAATTATTAGGGAATAAAAATAGGGGAGTAAGAAATTAAACAGGCAATATTTCTAATAGGGAATTAAAACATAAAGAAAACCTGGGAAATCATGAATCTGAAAGCCCCCATCAGCCCCTACTGCTGTCTGAGGGGAACACAGAACGAGCCCTTACCTGTGAAGCTTCTGCAACTCCTTCTCAGACCAACCATCAGGTGCCCTTGGAAAAAGTTCCAGAGATTTCTGTCCCTTTGCCCTCTCGTGCTGTCTCTGTTTCGCTCCAGGCCTGGCACCGTTGGAGACTCCACTGCTGGTTTTTACCCGGGGTTCTCTGGCATTCCTGTCCTTCCTGCGCAACTCCCCGTTCCCGGTTTCGGGCTCGGTGTCGGAATCGAGGCAGCGCCTGGGAGGGTTGGTGCTGCCCTGTGCCCTCCTGGCCCGAGCAGGCAGAAGGGAAGCTCTGAGGGACTCTGAGGATGTTCTCCCTTCAGGGGTGAGCTCAGACTCGTCGCTGGACTCGGGCCCGCTCAGCCTCACCAGCACTTTCTGGGAGGGCTTTGCTGTCCTTTGGCCACGGCGCTTGTTGGCATCATCCCGGGAACTCCTGGGGCCAGAGCACGGTTTCCAGTTCCGAGACTCTGGTTTTAATATCGATTTCTTCTTCCTCTTGATCAGCAGAGGGGTGTCCTCACTGGACTGCTCCCCCTCATCCTGCTCCAAGGACTCCTGGGCGGGGAGGGCGCCGTCCTTTGCCGGGAGGCGCTGCCCGGCTGAGCGCAGGCAGCTCCTGTAGCCCTGCTCGTACATGCTCAGCGCTCCGGAGCCTGCCGCTCTCCTCGCTGCCCCCGGCGCCCCGCTGCTGCCCCTGCTGCTGCCTCTGCTGCTGCCCCTGCTCGGCGCCTCGCTGTTCAAGGGATTCCCCCTGGCACGGAGCTGGGATTTCCTTTGCGTTCCAGGATCGTTCCCCTCCTCGTCGGACGGGGAGCGCCTGCCCCTCCCGCTGCCGGCAGATCCGGGGGCTCCTCTGGAAGGGGCTCCTCCGGAAGGGGCTCCTCCGGAAGGGGCTCCTCTCTCCGTGCTTTTCCCTGCAACAGGCGGAGCCAGAGCCCCTCAGGGGGTGCAGGGGGGGTCCTGCTGTGCCTGCAGCACAGGGATCTGCACCCCCTGCCAGAGCTTTACCTGCCGAACTACAAACTCAGAGCTGCTCTCAAGGGCTCCCCGAAACTCTACAGACTGAGCAGGCACATCCCCAGAGCTCTGCTCGTGCTCCAGAGAGCTTTTCTGCAGGAAACATTGCAGCTGCTTTAAGAGAGAAACTTCTGCTTTATATTGCACATCCTTCTCAGGCTTCTATCACCTCCCAAATTCTACTAAAACCAAATTTTTGTTAAAAAAAAAACAAACCTCTGTTAATAGATTTTTTTGGCCAGCATTTCATTTCTTTCATCAGCATTAAAAAGCAAAAGCCAGGCCCCTCAGGTCACTGAGGTTGGTGGAACTCCAAAAAGTCCAAATCCTTTCATTTCAATTGCCAGAATGAAATCCCTGTGTTCCCGTTATGTAATTGACAGTGATTTACAAACACAGTTCTTGTTTGGAGCTGAAACTCTGCCTGAATCCTGCTCTGAGGGCTCTTCAGAGGAACAGCAATCCATCACGAAAATACCTGAATCACTTCTTTGCACTAACAGACCCAACCCTACTGCTCCAGCACCCAGCTCACAATCCCACTGATTCCATCAATAACTCGAAAATAGACAAAAAAAAATTTAGTTTTTACCTTTACTTTGGCTTTCTGGCATTTCCTCTGTCCTCCTCATGTCTTCCTTTGGTTTATCCTTCTTGGAGGTGAAGCTGGTCTTTCTTTTGGGTTTTTCACTACTAAGCATCTTCAAAATAAAACAATTGACTCTAAAATTAATTTAATCTCCTTTTCTCTGGGCTGAGCCCCTTTCCCAGCTCCCTCAGCTGCTCCTGGAGCTTCAGCTCTGTTTCCTTCCCTGGAAATGCTCCGACCCCTGGCAGCGAAAGGCCCGGAAGTGACCCAAGGATCTGAGGTGGGATCTCACCAAATTCCTGTCTGACACAATTATCTGTCACAAAACCCCCGATTTTCCCCACAGAAACAATTCCCCATTATGTCAGAATTAGAGACCACAACTACCTGATCATATGGACATAGGGCTAGTTTTTTTGTGTGTTTTGATCACGTTTCCAAGATCTCCTTCCCCTTCGGGTGCCTCTAAGAGCTGCACCTGTTCTGTTCCCCACCTGGCCAAGTTTAGTGATTCTATCTAAGCCACACTGAGGAGGATCTCACCAGGCTCAGGTAATCCACTCCCCCATTCTCTATGGTGACGTTCAGGTTCTGATCCACGAACTCCCTCTGCCCACACCAGAAGTTCAGGGGGGGTTTGACCAGGCGCCCGCTGCGAGTGTAGAGCCTGCTCGAGTCCTTCCTGGAGCTGTGCTTCGGTGTTACGACTGCAAAGGGAAAAAAAGCCCAAACAAAGGAGAGTTTTGGCCCAAATATTGCACGGAAAATTCAGTTTTGCAGATTTCACAAGCAGAGGAACAATGCTGTGTCTAAACAGCACTACAAGGGAAATGCAAAATGTACCCAAAGTTGTTCTTTTCTAAGCATTGTGACAGAAATAACAGGACCGAAGGAAGAATCTTCACAAATTATAGAATTTACTGTGAGGAACTTTTTACTTTCACTTTGTTTAGAAGGTTATAAATACAGTGAAAGTCGTTTGAGGAGGGGGAATGATAAAAGTTGTCACATGGAAGAGCTGCTCACTGAGACAAATGAGAGTGAAAAATAAATGGGACTGACGAGAGGAAAGCATAAAAGCTTTTACGGTGCTAGCAAGGAAATCTGATCCCAGCAGTAACCAACAGCACAAGGGGGTTTGGGAAAGGCCCACTGGACAAAGAGTCCAGAGAAAATCCCAGCTAAACCCCAAAGCTGCCAGTGCCCGTGGCAAGGCAGGGACTGCACTCGAAGGCTGAGCCAAACCAGGGGGTGTCACAGCTTCACAGCCATTCCCTGGAAACACCCACCATAAGGAACCTTTCCACAGCCCACTCCAGCCACCCCCAGGCGTCTTTCCCAAAGGAAAGGACTGTCAGATACTCACAGATGTTCTCATCGCTCCCTGGTGACACCTCATAGGTGGAGTTCCTCAGCGCAGGTTTCTTCGCATTGCTCGCTGCGTCTCCTGTGATTTCCACCACTTCGGTTCCCCCCACGGAGTCGTTCTCCTCGTTTTCCTCATTTTCTTCCACACCACTATCTTGAATTTGCTCCTTCCTGATGGTTTGGAGTTTGAGACAAGAAATGATAACCACTGAGGAAGCTGTTCCCAAACAGTGCAGATGTGAAGCCCTGGTGGGCAGTAGCCCGGTGGCCCAGCACAGCTTCACGCCCGTATCTAAAACATTTCACGCTCCTCCTCTGGTGTAACATCCCCAAAAAGCAAAGTCTCAATGAACACTTTGAACACTGCCATGAGAGAGAATCTCCAAAGAAGTTACCTCCTCCTTTCCCCAAGAAGCTCCTCCAGGTACTCCTTCCACCGTCTGGAGAAGCCGAAGGTGAATCTCTTGATGAAGCGGTAGGGGAAGCCTGAGGGGAGCACAGGGGACATTAACGGCAGGGCTGGCACTCCCTCGAGGGCATGAGAACCCCCCAGAGCCTGTGAAACCCAAACTTCAAACCCACCCACACAGTCCCACCCAGCACACTCCAGTCCCTCTCAGGCCTGGGAAACCTCTGCAGCACCAGAGCCACCCTGCTCACAGGCCTTATGCTGCTGCTTTCCCTTCTCAGGATATTAAAATGGAAACAAGTGTTAAGTTCTTAGCAAAGGAAGTAAGAAAATCTTCAAGTCAGAGAGCAGCCAGGCCAGGTATTTACCAGCAGGGACCCCAGTGCTGCAAGTGAGAAGGAAACACTGAAGTCACGGACACAGCTTTGGGCCTGAAAGAGCCAATGGTGAAGGTGCTAAAGAAACACCTTCACTGGTGGGTAAAAAATGGTGTAACACACCTGGGGCACACCTCTGTTAGGGGAATTAATGCTGAGGGAAGGGGAATGGGGGGTCAGGATGGAGAGCAAGGAAAGGTTCTTCCCCCAGAGGTGGGATAAGCACTGGAACAGCTCCCCAGGGAATGGGCACGGCCCCGAGGCTGCCAGAGCTCCAGGAGAGCTTGGACAGCGCTCCAGGGATGCCCAGGGTGGGATCGTTGTGGGGTCTGGGCAGGGACAGGAGCTGGGATGATCCCTGTGGGTCCCTTCCAGCTCAGGACATCCCAAGTATTTATTCCAGCTATGCCACAGAGTATCTCTGCCCTCAGAGCTGCCTGTGAGCAGCTCATTCCCAGCAAACCCGCCAGAGGAGCGCACAGAGCAAGGAGAACAAACCCCGTCTCCTCGCGACTCCCAGGCGCCCCAAACCGAGCTGAACGGGTCTGTGCTCCGCAAGGCGCTCACCTTCACGCCTCATGGCGGCCGAGTCTATCTTGCCCTGCAGCAGGTAGACAGCGCCCGAGGAGGTTCTCACCTGGTTGTGAGTGACGCGCTCCGTGACGGCGCTGCTGTGCCACAGCAGCTGCCTCATGTCCCTGGAAAAAGACAACCACAGAAATCACCGCCAGGAGCCCGGAATGCCGACGCTCCCCGAGGGAGGGGCAGTGACCCCTGGGTGCTGGCAGCGTGTGCTCTGGGCTCGGTTTTGCTCTCTTAGCCTGGAGCTGGCACAGCTCTGCCTGGCCTGACGCCGGGGCAGGGGACAAACCGAACGTGTCACTGCTGCAGGTGTCACTCTGACTGAAGAAGCTCAGTGCAGCAGCCTGGGACAGTGGGAGGTGTCACCCACGGCAGCGCTGGGGCTGGAGGGGCTTTAAGGTGCCTCCCAACCCAAACTGCCCAGAGCTATTTGATATTTATTTCCCTGAAGCTTTCTGACTATCTCAGCTCAGGACTCTGAAATGGTTTCAGCAGCAGTTCCCTGGATGCTGGCTCTCCTCCTCCTGCCCACACAAAGGAATTGTCTCCTCCTTGGTAAAGCCGCTTAAGCTCTGCACCATTACCTGGTGCTTGGTGTGCATGCTTTACTTTGCACTTAAATAACAAACGGGTTCTTACTTCCTTTTCCCTTCCACACAGATTGCCGTGTTTCCAGGCAGCACTTTAATCCTCCAGCTGTTCAGGCAGATGTTTGTCTGTTCCAGATTGAAAAAAAAAAGAAAAAAAAAATCATTTAGAAGTATTTATTAGCCAGCACCCCTCGATGATCAGATCCAATAAGGAAAACATCTCTTTCAGCATCTTCTAAGCTAAAAATCTGGAATATTAGAGGTTATCTGATCCTTGGCTCAGTCCTGAAGGTGACTTGGTTTAATTCAGGAAGCACAGCAAACACTCTTTGCCACGGTGAGGGAGAACAAGTCCCTTTCCATCCCAGATTTCCCCAGGGAACACGGGAAAGCCAAGCCTTGGGCAGGCGTGCTTGTGCCAGGCTCCCAGGGAACTCCAGGGATGCAGCACTGCTCTCCTAGGATTTGTTCACAAAGGGAGGAGTGCTGCAGGCTGCACAGTGCTCTCCTAGGAAAAGACTCTGCTCCAATTAGATTGAACAGGAGTCTGGATGGTCCATAGGAAAGCCAAGCCTTTCCCTCCCCATCAGCAGGGCACACTCCTGGATGGATTCATGCCCAGCTGGGATCTCCTCCCTGGATCTGAGCAGGCAGCCAGGAGCTGGCAGGGCCCATGGTCACACCATGGGTTCTGCACACTAAACCAAAAGTGCTTCTTTTACACAAAAAACCCTGAGCATTTGTCATCCTGGAGCATGGGGAAAAAGAAACCCTTTGTAGGGGAAAACTGACTGGTAAAGTCTAATGGAATAACAGTTCATTCTCTTCTGAGCGTTCCTTGCTTTTGACAAGAAAAAGAATAACCCTGAGCTATCAGCCCAGAGGAATTTCTCACGTCCCCACAAGGATCATTTTCTCCCACCTCTTTGTGTGCTTTGCCAGCAGGTTGATCAGCAGGAGGATTATCCAAAGGGACCTTGGGGTCCTCTGCCACCTTCTGCTTCCTTGGGAACTGGACTGGAGAGGAGAGCATGATGCTACACAGGCACTGCGAGGGTTTTTCGGGATTAGTCTCTGGTGCCTTTTCCACTGCTGGGGCAGCTGGTTCGTTACTGGGCTGCAACTCTCTCCTGTCCTCATGGGGCTCTGTAGCTTTTACTTCTCCATTTCCCCACCTTCCTTTTACCCCGTCTTCCCAAGGGGTGGAGTTCACACGCGAAGGAGTGGCTACTGTACTCTGATCAGCACCTTCATCAGCATCTACTTCAATGGATTCCACGAGGAAAACATCTACGTCGTCCTTATCAGCATCCTCATCCTCCCCTGGCTGCTCAGCACCTGCAGGCCAGGCTAAGGGATTCCCTGCAGCTGTGGAAGGAGGAACATTCTGCTGGGTTTGGGGTGGAGGTGGTCTAGCTGCCCATTCAAAGGAAAAACAAGGAAATTAGGGATATGTAAGCACAGAAACAGGCTGCCCAGGGGTGGGGGGGGGCCTCGTGCCAGGAGGGGTTCCAAGCCCTGTGGACGTGGCACTTGGGGACACGGGGCAGTGCCGGGGGCACAGCTGCACTCGCTGGCCTCGGGGGGCTTTCCCGAGCTCGGCAGCGCCAGGGTTCTCTGGCTGGAGGACGTTTGTGTTCTCCAGGGCAACCCCAGTACCTCTGTGCTGCTGCTGCAGCTGCTGCTTCACCCGCAGGAAGAACTTCTGGGGGGTTTCCAGCACGGGAGGCTCTGCAGGGAGCACTGCCGGGGGCTCAGGGCGGGGAACCTGCAGGCAAACCGGCTCTGGAAAATAATCAGACAGAAAAAAAACGCCTTTCAGTTTCGGGAAGAAAAACGTTCTCGTTGGGGGGTAGGGACAATGTGATTTTTTAATTATTTTTTTTTTTAATTTAAAAATAAACAAAACACAGAATCCCAGAGAGGTTTGGGTGGGGAGGGAACTTGAATCCCATCTCATTCCATGCCCTGCCATGGGCAGAGACACCTTCCACTGTCCCAGGGTGCCCTGGCCTTGGGCACAGCCAGGGATCCAGGGGCAGGCACAGCTGCTCTGGGCACCCTGCCCACCCTCATTGTAAAAAAGGGCTTGGTGTAAATAAAAAATTGTACATTGTAAAAAAAAGGTAAAAAGAAATCCAGCTTGGTGTCAGCTGCAAACCTGCCTGAGGGTGCACTGGATCTCACCATGTCATGGATAAAAACGTTGAAGAGAAAAGCCAGCAGGGAGAGCCCAGGAAAACGTCCCAGTGGGATTCCAAACCTCAAGCAAGGTTCCACAAACCTTCCTCTTCTCTGAATTGACTGTGTGGAATAGTTGCAGCAGTAACTTGGTTTGATTCATTTAGTTAGAAAGTGGTTTTGAAGGTGTTGTACAGGTCAAGCCAACCCATGAACAGCACAGAGGGAACAGCCAGAGCCAGAGGGGGAGGAAACCCTCTATGATACAGAGCATTTCAGCACGAAAAAACCTCACCATCCCACTTTTTCTAATCCCAGCCCTCTGGGGGACAACCAGTGCCAATGCTTTTTACAGATCTGCTTTTTCCAGATCCTGAAAGAACCGTGAGTGGGACACAGAGAGAAAGTGTTCACATCCGAGCCAGCCCTCCTAGAGAAGCTGTGGAACAATCTCTGCTTCTCAAGCGTGCCCAGGCTCTGGAGTGATGGGTGTTGGCGTCAGGGAGCTTTGTTCTCTCCACCAAGGAGGAAGGATTAAAGCAATTGGTAGCAGCACTGAGAAATCTCTCCTATCAACAGGTGACTGCAGTGTGTTCCAAAATCATCAAAACCATTTGGGAAAAGGAACTGTTAATCATTCCTGTCATTTGGGATTGCAGACTGGTGCAAACAAAGAATTAAAATGTTTAGGAGAATGTGAAAACCAGGGATGTCACTTAACTGCAGCACAAGGTGCCTGAAAGTTCCATGAACTCAACTTGGATTTACACCTCCGTGCTTTTTGTTCCAGGCATTCTGAAGGCAAACAAGCCATTCTTGTTATAAATAAGTTCTGTTCAAATAATCTATGTTTTAGTTACTTAATTGTTAAGTAATTCCATTAAGATTGTTAATGTTAGTTCTGTAAAAAGAATTTGCCTTATTCCTGTTTTAATATTGATTAATCACCTTATTTACTTGTTTGTTAATTAAGAATTCACCTCATTACCTGTATCTCTGCTCCCATTCGCCGGATAGTGTCTGAATATGCAAATAAAAAGAACACTGGAATTCTGGGAACAACTCAAGAACAAGAGACTCTAAAAAGCAGAGAACTAAAGTAAAATCCAGGACTGAAGTCGCACTTTAGATTAGTGCAAGGGGAACAGGGATCCGCGGAAGCAGCTTTATTTAGTCGCCGTGACCTGAGAAGGAGCCCCCCCATCGCTGGATGACCCCTGATCAGTGAAGTGAAACGGACTCCCCGGCAAGGGGAAAAGCCCGTGAGGGGGGTGGGAGTCCCCAGCTTTGCTGTGAAGCGAAGCTGTGTGCACCTCCTCCTCTGCGTTGCCAAGAGAGCAAGCAAGCTCTCCCCCAAGGCCAAGCTTGATAGTAAAGAAACATACAAAAGAGCAAGTCTCTCTCTGACTCTCTTTTTTTTTTTTCCAGAACAGTTCTCACCGAGTCACCGAGGGCCCGTGGAACTCACCTGGTCCCGGCTGGGCGCTGCCCTCCGCCCGGGCCGTGCCGGGCCACCGCTGCCCGGCCGCGGGGCTCAGGATCACGTCGGTGGCCACGGCCCTGCGCTGCTGCTCCGCCCTCGCCTTCATCCGCTGGAAGATCTTGGCCGGCGAATCCTGCCCGGGCGGCTCCGGAGCGGGGCGCTTCGGGGGCCGCTGCTCGGCGTCGGGGCCATTCCGGAGGTTCGGCCGCTGTTCGGCCACGGGCCCGGGCCGGGTGTCGGGGCCATTCCGGAGGTTCGGCCGCTGTTCGGCCACGGGCCCGGGCCGGGTGTCGGGGCCAGCCTGGCGCTCCGGCCCCGTGAGCTGCGGGCCCGACGCGCGGCTGTCCCCACCGGCGAGGCTGCCCTGGTCCTGCAGGAGCTGCTTGAGCGGCGTGAGCGTCCCCGCGGGGATGCTGCTGAGGGACACGGAGCGGAGCGGCGGCTCTCCCCAGAGGAAGCGGCGGCTGGGGGTGGCGATGATGTCGCAGGTTCTCTCGCGGCAGCCCCGGGCGGGTCCGGGTCCCGGTCCCGGTCCCCTCATGGCTGCGGTTCGGCCCCGCCGCTCCGGCGGCGCTCCCGGGCCGGCCCCGCTGCCCTCACGGCGCCCCGCGCGCAGATTCGAGCGCAGCCACCGCGCCCGTCCATTGGCGGGACAGGGCGCAACCGCGGGCCGGGACCATCGCGAGCGGCTGCGGGGGGTGTTAAGAAATAGAGACATCGCCGGGCGGCGTTGAGGCAGGCGGCAGCAGGCCGGGGTTGTGCTCCAGCTCCCCTCTCCTCGGCGCGGTGGTCCGGTCCGCCCGTGGGCGGGCTCCGCGGCCGTTGGCGCAGAGGCGGGAGAGGCGAGGCGGGGCTGAGGGGGAGCCGGGGCGGGGCTCCGCACGAATGGCCGCAGCCTACAAAGAGCGCCGGGAGCCTCCTGAGACGTAGTTCGGGGTCGCTGGAGTCTTTCCGGGGCGCTGAAGCCGCTGGCGGATATAGGAGGGAGGGAGCAGGGCAGAGGCGCAGCCCGGCTGCCCCAGCCCCGAGCGCGGCCGGACGGGCTGAAGGAGCCGCCGAAGGTGAATGACGAGAGGTGCCGGGGGCCCGGCACGGCCGAGCGGCGTCCTGGCCCCAGTGGGTGTGCAGGGCTGTGAAAAGAGCCATCAGTGCACGCTATGAACTGAAAAACAGTGGATTTAATTAGAGTTCTGGTCTGTCCTGGCTGGAAGATGCTGTAGTAGGGGTTCGTAGTTCGAGTGGGAAACGGGGGAAGTTGATTGAATAATGCATAAAAAGCACACGGTAAATGGGAATCACAGTGTAGCCGGCAGCTGCAGTGGGATGAGATGTGTCTGATTCCTAAATTAGCCCCAGCAGGTGGGTTAGGAACTCACCTCTGGGAGAGAAATTACCTCAGCGTCTGCCTGTTAGTAATAAACAGCTGCGTTACAAAACCCAGTTGTTGTTTTGAGGTCCTGGCCGCTACTTTGGAGCTCGTTACGATAATGAAAGGCTTGGTGTTCGTTACGGGAAATGCACGTGCTAATTAGCAGTTCCCAAAATCTGGGCATCGGGGGCGGGTGAGTGTCAGGGGAGGGAGCCCTGAGCTGGTCACAAAACAGAAGGGATCTCTGGAATTCCTGTGCTGCCTCTGCTGGAGCCTCCCAGAGAAGGAGAACGTGGAAAAGTTACAGCAGGGATAGCAAGGAACAGCTGTGTTTAGGTGTTACTGTTGTGGGGTTTTTTTCTTGTGGAGTGAGGGTTTTTTTTTTTTTTTCCTAGAGTCGGGATTAAATGTGCTGAGACAGTATTTCTTGTTTGAACTCAAATGTTTATTTATTATCCATAGCACAGTCACACAAGCTGTGAGTTCTACAGCACTGCTAGCTAACAAACTA
The DNA here is from genome assembly GCA_037837765.1 of Delichon dasypus. Lineage (NCBI taxonomy): Eukaryota > Metazoa > Chordata > Aves > Passeriformes > Hirundinidae > Delichon > Delichon dasypus. The sequence goes on from JBBAXF010000007.1 coordinate 1,185,074, forward strand.
AAAATGGCCCCTATCCCTTTCTTTACCAGGTCTTTTAAGGACAAACTGTCCAATTATGAAATGACACCTGAATTATTTTTACTTTTAACCCAATAACCAAACACCCCTGGCCCGCAATGTGGATTTTTCTACCCAGTTCCAAAATCCCACCCAGAGCCGTGGAGAAGAAGGTGAAAAAGAAGGACTCAGCCTCTGCCCTGAATCCCCCATCCTGCTTTATCTCTGTTCCTGTGTTCTAAACCCTTCAGCTCTGAGTTTTGCACCCTGTGCTGTCACACACTTCTATCCAAACTCCACACCCACAATCCCAGCGCTGTCACTCCATTCTGGAGCCTTTTCCACGGCCTCAGGTCAATGCAGGGTTTGCTGGGGGGTCAGAGCCTGGCGGCACAGAAAGCCTGGAATTCTCAGTGCCCGGGGTTCCAACATGTTTCATCAGTTAAATGTCTGTGGTTTCTAATGCACTGACTTCATACAGATGACTTCATTTGGTTCATTTGTCCTAAAAAAGCACAAAAAACCCCATTCGATCCATTATTTACTCCTTATATTTAGTGATACCTTACTGCTCCCATAGTTTCTTAACTCCTTATCAGCTCAGCTTTTGCCTAAAAAAGGCGAAGAAAATTAATTTTTTTCCAGTTACTTGCAGAAGCCACCATTGTGCTTCCTTTCAGGAACAAAGAATTAACCACGGGAAGTCAGGTGAGGGGAATTTCCTTCCTTCCAGGAACAATTTTGTGAGTGAGATTTGTGGGTATAATTTGGGCAGCTGTGGAATCCATACAGGTTTTGTTAGAATTCCTAAGATTTGTTAGCGTGGCTGAGCAGGTCCTCTCTTGTTTGTGTCTCCAGGTGCCAGTGGAGCTTCCCAAATGGAATCCCAGACTGGTTTGGGTTGGAAGGGACCTCAAATCCTTAAATCCCATTCCCACCCCAGCCATGGCAGGGACACCTCCCACCATTCCAGGCTACTCCAGCCCCAATGTCCAACCTGGCCTTGGGCACTGCCAGGGATCCAGGGACAGCCACAGCAAAATCTGGGAATTCCAGCCCAGCCCCTCTCCACCCTCCTAGCCGGGAATTCTGAATTCCCAACATCCCATCTAAATTCCCCCCTCTGGCAGAAATGCTCTTTTATTTTTTCATGCATAGCATTTCTTGAATCGTTTTTAAGCTTGTTTGCTGTTTGTTCCACAAAGGAAGAGATCAGGTCCGTTATTCAGAGGAGAAAAGACCAATCCAGGCTAAGCAGGAGAAGCTGATGAGGATAAAAGAGTTAATCTGGCTTTTGTTGAGGGTGGTTCTGGGGCAGAGCAGGTGCACCTGGAGACAATAAATGCAAATTTAGCTCAAGGCCTCTGAGTGACTTCTCAGCCTCATCGGCTGCTTGTGCCGTGGGTTTAAAAGGAGAAAAGTGGATTTTGTTGGGATTCATCCGCGTGGATTTCGGCAGTTACCAGAAAGAGCCTAAAATTGGGAGTCCTGCTGCCTCTCCTTGGGAAGGTGGCTGATGCCAATCAAAATCTTCATGGAGAATAAAAGAATCGATCATGGGATGTGGAGGATGACTGCGTTGTAAAGAGTTTTCCAGCTTCTTCCCGACTTCTGCCTCCTCAGCTCCCAGCGGAGGCGCAGCCCCCGCAGCTGAAGTTTCCTGGATCAGCTCTTCTGGCAGCAGCTGCAGAAATGCGACCCCAAAATTCTGCGGTACGGCCCAGACACCGCAGTGAGATCTGAAGTGTGGGGTTAAACTGGGGAAACCAACCCCAAACACCCCTTGGATGCTGTTTGGCTGAGGGGTGTGTGCTTTTCCATGGTTTTTTTCATGGAAATATTTAAATTTTTTCCCTTTTTTGGGGGGGGAGGTTCCTTTGACAGCCCTTGTCAGATAATTAATCCTCTAAGTTATATATATTAGGCATAGAGGTATAAGAATAAACGTTTATTCAGCTTTTTCGGGATCTTAAATCGATTAATTGCATGTCTGGAAGCAAAACCCTAATGCTCCTTTTGTTTGGGGCAGCTGGAAGAAAACACTTTCACATTTCATACATTTACACACATCTAGGTTCGCTCTATTAGCGGCTTCAAAACGCAGAAATACAGAATAATCTCCATTAAACCTGAGGAAACCCTTTCCTGCTGCAAATCCCTGCTGGATTTCATTGTGTTGACTGACAACCCCCCGCACCGTGCTTGGGGTGTTTTATTCTTACTTCTTCTTTCCCTCCTCTGGTCCAGGATTATTTATGTTCTCCGCCAGCGGCTCGGGCCGGGGTGGAAGGAGGGAGCAGGAAAGGAGGCCGTGCTTTAGGGGTAGCAGGAAAATAATGAACCAAAGCTGTTGGAGTCCAGGGCGTTCTTTTGGTTGTCCTGGAGGGTCAGGAACCCCAGCCCAGAGCTCAGAGAGACACAGAGAGATTCGATTTCAGCCCATGGGAGAGGCTTCTTGCACTGCAGGAAGCATTGCAGGCCACAAAAGTGTGAAAAATGTAGTTCAGTATATCACGGGGTGAAAAAACAGTGGGTTTGGGATTTTTGGCATTGAAGTGAATGGGGCAAGATGGAAAATTTGGGTGTTGTCTCCTTCTTCTTCCTTCTTGTTCCCTCACTCCATTTCTGCAGTGACGGTGGCACAAAGTAGTCAGTGAGGATTGGGTCAGAGTAAAGATGACCTTTTTAGTGATAGTGATAGACATTAGTAATAAATAGTAAATAAAGAATACGTAACAATTAGTATAAAAGATAAGGACAGCCCAGAGACAGGAGGAGTCACCAGATGTCCGAGCCACGGCAAACATCTTTTGGACACTGAGAAAATTGTAAGATAAGAACTGATAAACGAAGCATGTAACCTTGAAGACTCCGTCTTTTCCTGCGTTTGGCACAGAGCTTTGCAGAGGGCCAGGACTCTAAAACCACCTGAATGCCGGGGAATCTAAACTCCTGAAAAGGAGCCCCCGACAAAAAACCTCTCTTGGAGCAGCTTGTTCCTCGTGAGGGAACATTTCCCCATCCCGGGGCAAAGCTGGGGCTGCCCGGCGCTCCAGAGGGAAGGAAAAGCGCCGGGGCGCGATGGGAGAGGAGCGCTGTCCCCACGAGGTGGCAGGAGCTGCCTTCCCGCATCCGTGCCCAGCCGGGCTCGGCCGGGATGCTCGGGAACAGGAAAGGGACTGGAGTGGGGCACGGCTGAGCCGGGCATTCCCGGGATCGGGAAAGCTGCGGCTGCCCGCAGATCCTCACACTCCACGGGAGCATTTTGGATGAGTTCTGCTGCCACGTGGGGCTCAGAGAGACTTGGACAGGGACAGGAGCCAGGGAGGGGCTGGAGCTGGGCCAGGGAGGCTCAGGATGGAGATCAGGAAAGGTTCTTTCCCCGGAGGATGGAATAAGCACTGGAACAGCTCCCCAGGGAATGGTGACACATTCCCGAGGCTGCCAGAGCTCCGGGAGCGTTTGGACAGTGCTCCAGGGATGCTGTCCTGGTTTGGGACAAATCTGGGAGAAAACTCCTGTATAGGATCCCTCTAAGGAAGCAAACCCAGGTGGCCTCTCCCTCCAACTGGTCCGGTAAAAAAAATCTCTTTGGAGAAAAGTGGAAAAAACTATTTTACTAAACAAATGAAGTGCATACCAGTATAAAGAATGAATAATATGAAACAATAAAACCTCTCGTTCTGGGGTGAGATGGCAAATTGAGAAAGTCCTTGCCGTGGGTGGAGCTCGGCTCTCTCTCAGTCTCTCCTCAGTCCCAGTCGCTCCGGCACTGCTGGAAAATGCCGAGCTCCAGGCCCCGGTGGGCAGCAGGTGCAGCCCCCAGTGCTCCCCTGGGTTTTCAGTCCAGAGCAGGTTTAAACAGTTCCAAGAAAAAGGAAAAAAACAGTCCAGGGAACTTCTCTGCCCTAGCTGGCTGAAACTAACTAAAAGCAAAAAGATCTCTGTCCTGCAGTCTCTCCAAGCCTCCACCAAACACCGGGTCTGGAGAGGAATGTGGAGGAGTCAGGCAGTTTTCCCAAAACAAACTCCGCGCTTCTCCTTGCTCCTAGAACCAGTCTGAAAGGCACAGGACTCAATGTACAGCACAAACAGAACAGAGGATTGGGGATACAAACATCATAAAGTTACCCTAGGACAGATGCCCAGGGTGGGATTGTTGGGTGGTCTGTGCAGGGACAGGTGCTGGGATGATCCCTGTGGGCCCCTTCCAGCTCAGGATATTCCATGATTCCATGAATGATTTCTGATTTGAAAAGGAACCAGCCCCAAGTCTTAGGCAGCTGTTCTCACCTCCGTGACAAAACTCTGCCTTCCTTCCTTCCCTCCTAGCTGGGATGGTTTTGCTTTGGGAGTTTCCGGCTGCTCCCCTCCTCGGCTGGAGTGAGGAGCAGCCTCCTTAGGAACACAAATCCCCAAGGATCCCAAGTCCTGCCCTCAGCACCGTCCCACAGTTGTCACAACCTGAGCTCATTTTTAACTCACCTCTTGTTTTCCCGCTGCTGCTGGAGTGCATTCCTCAGTATTTCCTGTGGCTGCTGCTTTCTGGTTTCAGCTTACGAGTGTTCCTGGCTAGTTCCTGTTCTCGTGCTGGCCCTGCCCTTTCCCCCACTGATTCCCACTGATTTTCCCGGAGATTCTTTCCCTGGTTGTCCCTGGGGAGCAATCCCAGCCCTGGAAGCGCTGAGCCAGGCACTGCTGCTGCTCCTGGACCAGTTTCTCCCTGAGTTTGGGGTTTGGAGCTTTGCCTGCACAGGAGCAGGAGGAATTCCCTGTCCTCCTGCTGGGCATCTTCCCTGCATCTCCTCAGAATGAGAACTTCCAGGCTGGTTATTAATTACGATTCTGGCTCGAGATGTTTCTGTGGGGCGTTCAGGTGTAGTTTTTCTGAAATCCAATCACCCTCCTGGTAATTAATCTGCCACCCCAAGCTCCCTCACTGTCAGCCTGCCTCGTGTTGCCTGGCTGGGCTGTCCCATCAAACACTCCGGAGCTTTTGGGGGCTCCTCACAAGTTTTGTGAAAATTGTCCATGATAAACTCAGGTTTTGGTCAGTTAATAGTCTCATTTAAACAGTGAATAGAAAATATTTAGTTACTATCATAAAAAAAAAACAAACCAAAAAAACCAAATATTCCCCTCAGCATCTTTACGAGCACAAAAGATAAATATTTGTTTTATGCATTCTCTAAGAGTTACTGTATTGATTCCCAATAACAGATCCAAGCCATTCCAAAGATTTCCCGTTATTCTTTTAAAACATCCTTGTCGTCCTTTCCCTTACTGGTAAGGTTTCATTTTTACTCCTCTCTGCAACTTCTCTTATCTTTGGGGTGTCTTTTGCTAACTGCTCCCCGAGTAATCCCCGCTGGTTGGTTGCAGGGCTGATTTTTTTATTTAAAGACAGATTTGTTGTGCCTGTTATTAACACCCAGCGCGCTGTGAGGATGGAGTGCCCTGGTTTGTGCTGGGATGGAGTCCAACCCCTCCCCAGGGGCTGGGACAGTGATTTGGATTCAGGATGGGGATAACGAGCTGGGGTTAAACCACCAGAAGCTGACATTATTTCCCTGCAAGGTGAGATGTCGGCCCAGTGCCATAACCTGCCCCGAGATTTGGCACGAGGTCATGCAGAAGTAACAAAGGAAATTTAAAAAAAAAAAAATCCTTGCGTCTCGTAATTGGGGTGATTTTTCTCTGATGGTCATTTCCCAGCAGCGAGATTGCAGTGTGTCCATTCAGGGAAGAGAATTCAGCTCAGAAACAACAACTGGATCAAATCTGTGCAAGCCCTGAGCTAAAGTGGTGTAAAATAGGGCAGCGCTTAAGGCAGAGCCCTCTGCTTCCCCTGTTTGTTCTGTTTTTCCATCACCAAGGCCTAAGCTGCTGCTGGAAAGACTCCCTGTGTAATTCCCTGACAACTGGAAACAGGGAGAAAAAAAACTTCTCGAAGTTCTTTAAACCAAGAGCTGGTAATTCCCTTTTCTCCCGGAGCGTTACTCCAGCGGTGACGAGGTTCAGCCTAATCTGCATTAACGCTGCCTTTCAGCATCGCTTTCGGAGGGAGCCCAGAACCCCAGCCCGAGCTCCACGGGGCTGCTCTGGAACAGGCACGGAGCTGGAGATCCGTCCTTTACAGGGAATAATAAATGTTAATGCACTCCTTAGCATTTCAATGCCTGATTAAATATTCCGGAGCGTTATTAATTGAATATTTTATATTCCTGCAAATGGCCTCGAGCCTCACGGTGGCATGCTAATTCCAAGGGAAGGGCGAGGGAACGCGTTCGGGTTCCTGCAAGGAGAACTGCCAACAAGGCTTTTAAACTGACTGCAGGAACGGGTTCTTGGGCGAGTTAAGCACGTGGAGGCAACGTGGAGGTGTTTGCATTTCGGATTTCTGGGGTTCCAGAGTCACAAGGGTGGTTTGCTCTTGGTCCTGAGAGGAGAAGCTTGGTGATGGATTATCCCAGGGGATTCAAATTCCAGAGGTCTCAGTCACCAACCCCTTAGGGGCACCAGCGTGGTGATTCTGGGGTGTAGAGATGAACCTCTCCCCTCCTGTTAGAATTTAAGAAAATTCCAGGCTTCTCCTCCCCTAAAGTCGCAAAGAGTGGGAAGGTTTGACAGGGCCCCAAAGGGAATTCATGACCCTGTTCAGGAGATGAGGAGGAGCGGCTGAGAGAGCTGGGAAAGGGCTGGAAAACTCCTGAGGGAGCTGGGAAAGGGCTGGAGAATTCCTGAGGGAGCTGGGGATGGGCTGGAGAATTCCTGAGGGAGCTGGGAATGGGGCTGGAGAATTCCTGAGGGAGGTGGGAAGGGGCTGGAGAATTCCTGAGGGAGATGGGAAAGGGCTGGAGAATTCCTGAGGGAGGTGGGAAGGGGCTGGAGAATTCCTGAGGGAGCTGGGAAAGGGGCTGGAGAATTCCTGAGGGAGCTGGGAAGGGGCTGGGGAATTCCTGAGGGAGCTGGGAAGGGGCTGGAGAATTCCTGAGGGAGCTGGGAAAGGGGCTGAGCCTGGAGAAAAGGAGGCTCAGGGGAACCTTGTGTCTCTGCACAGGTACCTGACAGGAGGGGACAGCCGGGGGGGTCGGGCTGTGCTCCCAGGGAACAGGGACAGGAGCAGAGGGAACGGCCTCAGGCTGGGCCAGGGGAGGCTCAGGGTGGACAGCAGCAGGAATTTCCCCATGGAAAGGGAGCTCAGGGCTTGGAAGTGGCCAGGGAGGTTTGGAGTGCCCATCCTGGAGGTGTCCAAGGAATTCCTGGAGGTGGCACTCAGAGCTGGGGACAGGGTGGGACTCGCTGGGCTGGGAGGGCTTTTCCACCCTCAGTAACTCCAACATTCCCAATTCGATTTTCTCCTGGCAGAACTTCCGTGCAGGGTTCCGGGGAAATCATGTCACTACAGATTTCAAATACATTTCTTGCTCTTCCTCATCGCATACTGCAAAAACAGTAATTAACAAATGAATGAGCCATTAAGGCTCTGCGGGGGGCAGCCAGATCCGCCCCTCCTCCCGTGAGGCTGAAGTTCCTCAGTCCATTTCTGGGGAAATTTAGTGTCAGGCGTGGAGTTTTTACTCCACACTTTCATGGGGTATCCCAGCTTTCCATCCACTGAGACTCAGCTCTGGTGACATCTTTTTCCTTCCCCTCTCCCCTGTTTTGATAAAACCTGATTTTACTGCAGCACTTGGAAGAAAAAAAAAAAAAAAGAAGAAAAACCTGTTAATAAAATTATTTTCTGAGAGCACTGGCGTCCCAGCTGGGCCTGGGAATGATCCAGGAGGCTGGAGAGCCATCAGCTGAGAGGGAAGCAGGGATGCAATGAGAGGGAAGCAGGGGTGCAGTGAGAGGGAAGCAGGGATGTAGTGAGAGGGAAGCAGGGATGAAGTGAGAGGGAAGCAGGGGTGCAGCTGAGAGGGAAGCAGGGATGTAGTGAGAGGGAAGCAGGGATGTAGTGAGAGGGAAGCAGGGATGTAGTGAGAGGGAAGCAGGGATGCAGTGAGAGGGAAGCAGGGATGAAGTGAGAGGGAAGCAGGGATGTAGTGAGAGGGAAGCAGGGATGCAGTGAGAGGGAAGCAGGGGTGCAGTGAGAGGGAAGCAGGGATGCAGTGAGAGGGAAGCAGGGATGTAGTGAGAGGGAAGCAGGGATGCAGTGAGAGGGAAGCAGGGGTGCAGTGAGAGGGAAGCAGGGATGCAGTGAGAGGGAAGCAGGGATGTAGTGAGAGGGAAGCAGGGATGAAGTGAGAGGGAAGCAGGGGTGCAGCTGAGAGGGAAGCAGGGATGAAGTGAGAGGGAAACAGGGATGCAGTGATAGGGAAGCAGGGATGCAGTGAGAGGGAAGCAGGGGTGCAGTGAGAGGGAAACAGGGAAGCAGTGAGAGGGAAACAGGGATGAAGTGAGAGGGAAGCAGGGATGCAGTGAGAAGGAAGCAGGGATGTAGTGAGAGGGAAGCAGGGAGCCACCAAGGGTTGCCATGGCTACTCCAGCGTGTGGCTCCCGTGTCCCTTTGGATGGCTTCATTCCAGAGCTGGGGCACTGCAGGAGAGAGTGGGGACGGCGATGAGAGATCTCTGGAGTCCAGGGCAGCTCTTGAAACACGTGGTTTATCGCAGAGTTCCTTGGTGCAAGAGCTTAAGCTGCCAGCCACAGCTACAAGCGTGCCCGAGCACAAGAGAGCTATGTTCTCGTAACAATACATTATATTATTATATACATTATATCTCCTTTTGTGTTGAATATTCTAGTTCACACTGACCAACCAGCGCAAGACACAAACGCTACAGAATTTACATACTGCTGTGGTGGTTTCAGGCAGATTTTGGGAGAAACCCTCCCAATGGGCCCCCTCCCTTCCTCTAACCGGTCTGGGAAAAGACTTCCTCGGAGAGAAGTGGAAAAAACCTGTTTATTGAACAGGCAAAGCACTCCCAGCGCAACACCCGATGACAAGAGCTTCGTGCCGCTTACGGAGGGATAACAAACTTAAAGAAAGTCTCCTCTTGAGGGTCGTCACTGTGCTCCACCGCTCTGTCTCCGCTGATGTTGGGAGAAAAGGAGATGTGCAGGGCTGGGCTTGGTGGGGTGGGTCCCCTGTGGAGGCCCCCGCTGCTTCCCCAGGTCCTTAGTCCGGAGAGGGTGGAACAGTTCCGAGGAGAGGGCGAAAAGGAAAAAAGGAAGAAAAAAAAGGGGAAAAAAAAAAGAAAAAAAAAAACCCAAAAAAACCCCCAAACAAAAACAAAAACAAAAACAAAAACACCCTTCAGCTATTCTACAGCGTCTAACTACGCTAGCATTAAACGAACTAACTGCCAGGGGAAAAAACAACAGAGCTTCTTTCTTCTTGCCGTGTTCCAACTCCCCCGCTTCAAGGTCACTCCGAGGAGCAGAGTTTTCCTGGGGAAAAGCAAACGGCGCTTCCCTCCCCCCTGCACCCAACAGATGATTGGGGATCCACAGTCACCCCAGGACAGCAGCCTATAGGAACGACTACGTTACCACCCTGTGCCACGTTCCAAACCCTAACAGCTCGTTTCTAGACTCCTTTTCCCTTGGCAGGGCCCCTCCCCCTTGGAGCCTCGGCATCCTTTTGTCTCTTAGGGGTATTGCTCAACCAACAGGGCTCTTGCCTTCAGCTGACTCCATCCCTGTCTCCCGGCTGCGCGTCCTACATCTCAGAGCTCGCTTCCATTTCCATTTCGCTCGTAGGTTTCATGCTGTCAGGATCTTTTGCCAAGCAATCATATTTGTGAGGTGTAGAAATTGCTTCTCTGCTGAGGACTCCAGGACGGTGTGGATGGATGTAGACGAGAGATCTCTGAGGTTGGGTGTCACCGAGAAACACAAAGAAATCACACGCAGACAAGAGATTTCTGCAGAGGTTCCTCCGATCCAGCTTCCAGCTGAAAGGGCGGAGAGAAGACCCTCCTTGTTTATTCTTTTACTTTTTATACATTTTTGGGTCTAGCAGAAGATTGGCTTTTTGGGGTTTCCACCCCTCAGCCTCAGTGGCCAGACCAATTGTCAGTTACAATTGTTTTCAGGTTAGAAATATGCAAACAAAGGACAAAGAATGAAAAACAAAGGATTTGTTTATATTACTTCTGTGGGAAAGGTAGAAAAACTGCTCTAATATTCTACAGTAACTAAAGATCTGACTCCATTTATGAAAATCAAAAGGCTAATAAAGAAACTCAGAAAAACCAGGGTAACAGTTGGGTTTTAGAAGATGAGGTTTATTGTAAGGGATGTGAGGCCTTGCTCTGAGCTGCCAGGCTGCAGCTCGTGGTGAGACCTAGGGAATGGGGGAAGGGAGAGGTTGGGAGAGGAAATTCCAAGAGAGGAAAGTCCTCGGGAAAGGGTGCCAGGCAAAGAGAGCGTCCAGCCCCCTTGGGACCCCTGATCAGGGGTCTCGAGGTGGGCTGGAACAGGACTTGTGCCAATGGGGTCACAGATACCTGATGCTTCAGGGGAGGGGTACAGGTGTGGGATGAACCATACATTGGGGTGAGACAGAACATCCCATCTGACCTCTGGGTCTGGCTGCAGGTGACCTTCAGCTGGTCACACAACTGCTTTCCCAGACATCCAGTAGCTAGGACATCCCAAACATCAAAACTTGCTTTCAATTCTATCTCACCTACAGGTTTCACATTCTCAGAATATAGGCAATCATATTTACAGGGCTTTCTGGCTTCCTCCTCCCCAGCAGTGATGTTTTCCCGTTTCGTCCCCTCCAGCCGGGCACCGCTGGCACTGCCGGCGCTGGCACGCTCGGTGCCACCAGTGGGAGCAGGCAGCGCACTGGGGGTGTCCAGGGGGGCAGGAGCGGGGGTTTGGAGATGCTGGTGAGGATGAGGAGCAGCTCAGTAGGACGTGGGAAGGGTCCCTGAGTCAGGGCTGCTGCCCAGCGCTGACACATTTCCCTATGGAAGGAGGGGTGACACCTGGAACCCTCAATTTTCAGGGAATTAGCTCCCCTGGAAGCATTTCGGTGCAGGATCTGTGCACGTCTGTTACTGCTGTCACTGATCCCCTGTTCCCCTGGGATCCCTGTGCTCCCGAAGAGAATCCCGAGGCCTCCACAAGGGTCTGGTGCTAAAGAAGTTTAGGAAGAGATGTTCCCAGGAGCTGGAGTGATTAGAAAATATAGGAGTTTAGATGGGATATTAGGAATAAATTCCTGGCTGGGAGGGTGGGGAGGGGCTGGGATGGAATTCCCAGATTTCCTGTGGCTGCCCCTGGATCCCTGGCAGTGCCCAAGGGCAGGTTGGACACTGGGGCTGGAGCAGCCTGGGACAGTGGGAGGTGTCCCTGCCATGGCAGGGGTGGCACCGGCTGAGTTTTAACATCCTTTCCAACCCAAACCACTCTATAAAAATCAGCTCTGCCAATGAGCAGATAACCAAGGAAAAGGGAAGGAGCAGACTTTGGATTCCAGGCTAACAGCAGGAAATCACAGGAACATTCTGTCTTTGTTCTGAAGCATTAGCAGCAGGGTCTCAGGCGGCGCTGTGACGTTTTAGCCCTTCGGAGGCTGCAGAAGGGGAGGTTTCCGTGTTAGGAAGTGATGGATGAGGCTCCTTTGCCGAGTGCTTTTGCTCTCTCGAGGTGCCTGGTGCCAGAAAGCCGAGCCCTTCCTTCTCACAGGCGCCTGCACCTGGCCTGGCGCTGCCCTTCGAGCTCGTCCCCGTGGTCCCACCCACGCTGCCAGGTCAGATCAGATCTCTGCCTGCCTGCTCGGGGCTCAGCAGCCCTCCTCAGGTCCCTGTCTGTGGTGGTGTGTGTTTTGTTTTATTCGTTTTATGTGAGTTTGTACAGACTTTTGTAACGGTTTGTTCCATGTACCCCCTGTCTCTGTAATGGTTTCAACTTGTTTACCACAAAGTGGTCTTTTGTTCATTATGTGTCAATCATCCCTTCCCCCTACACCTAGCTGTCAATCCTCTCTCTCCCCTCTTGGGCGCCCTGTCTGTCACTCCAGGACCCTTCCCTGGCTTCTAGAAAGCTCCAGGGAGGGCGTCGAGTGATAGGCTGGGGCCTGGGAAATCCCCTACTGCCTTCCTGTGGTTGGTCCCCGGTTCTAATGTTGACACCCCCAGTTACACCCCGGTTTTTCCCTATTGGCTGACCTGTTGTCGCCACCCCTGATCCCTCCCCAGTTTATAACCTTGTGCACAGATGCTCTCGGTGCTCTCTCTGGGCAGCAGGCGTAGAGTGCAGAGCTCCGTGCTCTCTTGCCCTACAATAAATCCACCTTAAACCTGCTCAGAGGAGTCGACTCTTCATTCGGTTGCCGTGGTTGCGTATTCCATCGCTGCGCCCGTCGCTGGAGGTGGGGATCCAAGTTCCCACAGGGAGGAGGTGGCTCGCCCCGCCTGCCACCCCGACTTCACCACGTTGCCGCAGTGAGGAAGGCTGAGCCAGCCTGTGGCTGCGCTGGTCAGCGCGTATTGGGACACTGCGACACCTGTCCTCGGGGCCGAGCGGTTAAATCGGGCGAGCAGCTCCCTCCCTCCGGAGCTGGGAGGGATTTCAGAGCATCGCGGCATCGTGGTCTGTGCTTTTCACTGGAATTGTGGCTCTGGAACGCCCTGGGGTGTATTCACCTCAGCTCTCACCGGCGCTGCTCCTCTGGAGCGCACGGAGCAGCGGGAGCAGAGCTGAGGGAGCAGAAATGTGCCGTTTCCTCCACTGCCAGCCCCAAAACGTGGGGTTTTGGGCAAGGAGCTGATTTTTATTTCTGATTTTTTATTTCTGGCAGGGTTCGACACCGGCCGGCTGTTGCTGATCCTCCTGAGGATATCTTCCATTCCTTACAGTCCTGGGATGCTTCAGGCTGGGGAGGGACCCTAAATCCCACCCAGTGCCACCCCTGCCGTGGCAGGGACACCTCCCACTGCCCCAGCCTGGCCTGGGACACTTCCCTTCCAGTCCAGACCATCCCTGTGCTTCTGTGACCGCTCCCAGGGCGGTTGTGGGATCTTGGAGCCCATCCCCTCTTTCTGTGGGAGTGCACAGACGGCTTGGGATACGCTCAGTGCATCCTGTAAGGCAGGGGCAGGAACCTAAAGCACGAACCTACGTGGCTTTGGGGTGATTCCTGTCTTTCTGTGTTAGTCCCCTCTGGAAAATGAAGCCAAGAATCCCGGGGGGGGGGGGGGTTTGTTGGGGTTTTTTTGGGGTGTTGTGGGGTTGGTGGTTTTTTTGTGTGGGTTTTTTTTTTTTTGTTTGTTTTGTTTGTTTGTTGTTTTTTTTTTTTTTTTTGGTTGGTTGGTTTTGGTTTGGTTTGGGTTTTTTTGTTTTGTTATGTTTTGTTTTGGTTTTGTTTTCTTTTTGTTTTGTTTTGGGCTTTTTGTGTTTTTGTTTTTGCTTTTTTATTATTATTATTGTTTTGGTTTTGTTTTGTTTTGGGCTTTTTGTGTTTCTGTTTTTGCTTTTTTTATTATTATGTTTGGTTTGGTTTGGTTTGGTTTGGTTTGGTTTGGTTTGGTTTGGGTATTTTTTTTTTGTTAGCCTGGCTTTGTCTGTGTGCTCCCAGCGCCCCAGAGCTGTGCTGAGCCATCAGGACACGTGCCTTGGGGTGGGATGATAACGCTGGGACAAATCCCTTCCCTTTTGTGTCTCCACTCCTCGCCGACCTGTCTGAACCATGCCCAGGCCCTGCGCCGCTCCCGAGGGAACTGAGCCTTTCCCAAACCAGACAGAAACCTGCGGATTTCCACAGGATCTCCCGTCAGTCCTTCCCTCAGCAGGGAAAACCGTCCTTCCCCGTGCTGCATCCCCCACTCCTGCAGGAGCAGCACCGGAGCTGCTTTTAGTGACACTTCTGATTTATTAAAGAAATCTGGGTATTGATCTGGTATCGATACCCAACTGTGACGGACGAAAACCCTCTAACAGTTTAAAGTTAGAAAGTGGATGTTTATTACAGCCGGGCAGCACGCGGGATATTTCCCTAATGCGCGCTGTGAAATTCACAGGTAATTACAAAGCCTTTTATTTACAAAAGTGTTGAATATCCAAAATACAAATGCATATTCATACCCCTGTCACCTCCCATTCCTCGCTTCGTATGCTAATTGGCAAAAAGGCTATTAAGCATGCGTACTTTGTTTCCTGAAATGAGTCGGGGGTCTATTTTAGGGAGGGGTCACCCAAAATGAGGAAGTAAGATGAGTCTTCCTCGTCCTGACCTTTCTACCTTTTCAATGCATTCGTGACAAATGATTCCTTGGTAGAACTCACACTTTCCTGTGTTCAATGGGTCCTTTAAGCAGGAAATCTGCAGCTCTCTTATGTCCTATTTACCACATTTTGTTTTTCATTACAAGCACAACTACATAAACATAAACCTGACAAGAAATTAGTTACAAGATCCGGGGTAGCTTATCTAAGATCCAGCCTCTGTTAACTGCGAACAAAGATTACCTATCTACTTCAGCTAGTTCAGCAACTTATTATCTTAACTTTCCTAAAAATCTTTAGTTCCTCAAAATTAACGTCTCACTTCCAAGCTCTTTATTCATGGCGACATCTGGCAGGATGAGGAGCTCGTTTCATCCTCATGTCCCCCTCCTCTCGGGGTATTTTCCCTTCCCAAACCCTTTGGGATGCCTGGAGTGTGATCGTGATACGCAAATCAATCACACGGAGTCAAGAGATTTTCGCAGGGCAGAGAGTTCCTCCAAGCCAGCTCAAGCTGAGCCAAGGCTGAGCCAAGCCCAGAGCCCCTCAGCCTGTTTATTTCTTACTTTTTATACATTTGTGGGTCTGGCTGTGGATTGGCTTCTGGAGTTTTCACCTCCCAGCCGAATGGCCAGACCGACTGTCAGTTACAATTGTTTTCAGGTTAGAAATGTGCAAACAAAGGACAGAGAATGAAAAACAAAGGATTTGTTTGTGTTACATGTGTGAGAAAAAGGCAGAAACTGCTCCTAATATTGTGCAGTAGCTAAAAAGTCTGACTGTTTTATGAACAACCAAAAGGCTTTAAAAAACTCAGAAAAACCAGGGTGACACCGGAGGATGTCACTGGAGTGTCAGCAGCGAGTTGAGCGGGTAGGGCTGGAAGGAGAGAGGAGACGCAGCTGGGCTGTGGTGTGGGGAGAGGGAACGGGGAGCTTCACTCAGCTGGAGCCTTTCACAGCCTTGGCCACCATAAAGACAGAGCGCAGCGCTCCCTGGCAGTGATCAGTCACGTTATTGAGGGATTTTTCACCGCCCCATGCTGCGTGTGGTGAAATTGCAGTGAGATAAGCCGAGTTTTATTTGCCCGCTGTCTGTGAGGACTTGCGCCTTTTACTTGAGATTCAATTTCTGCCGCCCGTGTTTCTGGAATTATAAATGTAATTAACTGACTGTGGTGCGACAGTGACAGCTCGGAGGCGCTAAACTGCTGAAGTTTTTTACGGGGGAAAAAAAAATCCATCCTTGTGCAAGCTGGAGGGGGGCCTTTGCTGGCTGCTCTCCCTGGGAAAAGAATGGCAAAAAAAAGTCTTTTTTTTTTTTTTTTTTCTTTTTTTTTTTTTTTTTTTTTTTTTTTTTTTCCCCCCATAAAGGAAAAACAGTTTTGTTGTTTAAAGGCTCTGGGATGCTTCCAAATCGTTCCGTTAGGAAGCTGAGAAATAAATACATATTGTAAAATGAATTTAATTTGGGCTGGCACTAAAACTCGCAACGAAACAAGGATCATAAAAGAAGCCTGTGAGAACTCCGGGCTGTGAAAGGGCATTCCCGGGCATCTCTCTCTCCAAGAGCTCCATATTGCCTGGAAAAGAGGAGTGCTCTTGGGAATGGCACAAGGTAATGCCCGATTTATTGCTGGAAGAGCCCTGGAATGCAGATCCTGGGTGTGTGCAGCACCCTCCACCTGCAGTGCCTTCACCTTCCCTCGATTTTTTTTTCTCTGCAATAGTTTTTAGAAATAGAATCCCAGAATCCCAGACTGGTTTGGGTTGGAAGGGGCTCAAATCCCACCCAGTTCCACCCCTGCCATGGCAGGGACGCTTCCCACTGTCCCAGGCTGCTCCCAGCCCCATGTCCAACCTGGCCTTGGGCAGTGCCAGGGATGGGAATACTGCAGCAGCCTGCTGATTGCAGGGAAAACGTTCCAGAAGGATCAGCTTGGGACCCACCTGGCAGAGGAAATGTAAACCTTGTCCAATTTGTAAGCCCTGCAAAGGTCCTGCAGTGAGAAACACCAGGTAACTTCCTTAAATCTAATGGGATCATCCTTCTTCCAGTCATTCCACCTTCCAGGGAGGAGGCTCGGGCACTGTGGGGCTGTGGGAATGCCCAGGCAGGGATCCCAAATTCCAGTTCCAGCTCTCTATCCCAGGATCCTGAGCCCAGGGGCGTGGAGAGAACTGCAGCACTCCGGAGATGAGCCTGGCTGCTAACCAGACCTGCCTGCTCCTGGCCTTAGCAGGAATGGGATGGATCCCGCGGGTGCATTCCACGGGAAAATCCTGGAGTCGTTCCATGGAAAACGGTGGAAGTGACTGTGGGACTGGGTGCCCAGCGCAGCTCACTGCTGTTCGCACGGAGCCTGGGTTTGTGTTTCACTCTGACAACCCAAACCCCGCTGATCCAGCAGCACTTCCCTTTCATAGATAAAGAAATATAAACGATGACCTCTGTGGAACTCGGCTCCCTTCCACCTTCCCAGAGCTCCCCTCAGGGCTCACCTGGGCTGGGATCTGCTGCACCGACCTCTCCCACTCCACCCCAGCGCAGCACAGCCACCCCTGGGTGTTCCCTCCACATCCTCCGGGTCGCTGCCTGCCCCTGGAACTCCAGGATGGAATCTCCCACCATTAAACACGGGAGAAGCAAGCCAGCCCTGGGAGTTTATTTATGGATCCCGGAGATGCACAGTCCTTGCATTCCGTTAACCGGGGCAGGAATGGGATGGATTCTCGGTCCAGTGGAAAACGCTGTGGATTTTTGCTGGATTCCTCCCCGGGTTTCCCCTGCGCCAGGTGATTGATGATTCAGCTACCACGGGGTCACTGATGGCTGCTGCAGGATTGAGTTTCATCTCTCAGTCACCACCAGCGTGGAGCTCGTGTTGCTCAGCCACCTCCCGCTCCTTCAGTACATTAATTTAGTCTTGTTTGTAATAATTAGCCCAAATGTTCAGCATCCCCACATTTGCCAAGAGCTGTGACACCAGCCTCGTTCATCTGTGTCTGCAGCAGCAGGTCCTGCGAGGGGGTGAGGACAACGCTTCCTTCTTCTTCTGTTCTCTTCCCATCTCAGTTTTGGCCACGGATTGAGGTTGCAGGGCTGGAAGGATCTGCCTGGGCTTCCCTCACTGCTGCCCTCAGGAGCATCCCTGGGCGATGATCCCTGCAGGCTGGAATGGGTTTGGTTCCTGCTCCCGTGGGCAGCAGGGTTCTGCTGAGCGCTCAGCAGAGATTCATGAACCTTTTGGAGGTTTTTCCCACAGCTTGTTCTGCTGTGTCACGGATCTCCTCAGTGCCACAGAGCCTCAGGATCCCTGAGGTTGGAAAAGCCCTCCCAACCCATGGAGTCCCAGCTGTGCCTGATGCCCACTCTGTCCCCAGAACTTGGAGACCTCCAGGGATGGGCACTCCAAACCTCCCGGGCCACTTCCAAGCCCTGAGCTCCCTTTCCGTGGGGAAATTCCTGCTGCTGTCCACCCTGAGCCTCCCCTGGCCCAGCCTGAGGCCGTTCCCTCTGCTCCTGTCCCTGTTCCCTGGGAGCACAGCCCGACCCCCCGGCTGTCCCCTCCTGTCAGGGACTTGTGCAGAGACACAAGGTTCCCCTGAGCCTCCTTTTCTCCAGGCTCAGCCCCTTCCCAGCTCCCTCAGGAATTCTCCAGCCCCTTCCCATCTCCCTCAGGAATTCTCCAGCGCCTTCCCAGCTCCCTTAGGAATTCTCCATCCCATTCCCAACTCCCTCAGGAATTCTCCACCCCCTTCCCAGCTCTCTCAGGAATTCTCCAGCCCCTTCCCAGCTCCCTCAGGAATTCTCCAGCCCTTTCCCAGCTCCCTCAGGAATTCTCCAGCCCCTTTCCCAGCTCCCTCAGGAATTCTCCAGCCCTTCCCAGCTCCCTTCCCTCCGGGTCTCTCTTGCCCTGTGGAGCCCAGAACTGGCAGGGGACTCGAGGTGCCCCAGCAGTGCCAGCTCAGGGGACACCCGAGGCTCCTTTGTGGTTCTGAGCAGCACCACGGGCAGGGTGGGAGCCCAGGGAATGCAGCCACGCTCCGAGCACCGTGCTCACACCCATTCCCACCGGAGAGCAGAAGGAAAGGCAGCGGCGGAGCCAGGGAATGTGGCTCCTGAGCGGCCGTAGGAGCTTGGGGAAGGAAAACTCTCCAGTCACAGCACGTGCACCGGAGCCTCGGCCTCCCCAGATCTGAGAGCCATTAATCAAGTGGAATTAAGGCAGTTAATCAAGTCCCGGGAACTGACAAAAGATTGTCCCTGAGGCCTTTTTTTTTTTTTTTTTCCCCCCTCCGGCAGTCTCTTTGGAAGATGATGGGTTCAGCTTTCCACTTGGCTGCCCCGGCGGGAGGAGGAGCCGTCCCTTCAGCAGAGCCCAAGGTCAGCCTGGAGCTCTGCTGGCGCTGGCACTGCCAGGCTGGGGCCACCCAGGTGCCAGCAGGGACTGCAGCAGGTGCTGCACAGGTCAATTCCCGGTCTGGAAGCTGGTATTCCCCAGCCCGCTGCGCCTAAGGATCCGTGGGCAGGGATGTGGAGCCCGAGGCTCAGGCCTCCAGTTCATGCTGGAACGCTAATTCCGGCTCATCTCTTCTCGTTACATGATTTATGTAATTAATTTCAAGCTGAATTGCTCCAGATGCTGATTCTGCCCTCCTGGCTGGCTGCTGCTTTCTCCCTGTCTGCCCAAGGCTGTGTGGAATTCCGGGGGTGGGTGCTCCGGGGGCAGATCCCACATGGACAGAGAGGGGCCTGAGGCCACCCCGGCACAGCTTTCCCTGCTCACAGCCCTGGGGAGAGTGTGGGGCAGGAGCCCTGTGCTCGTGGACGCTGGAATGAGGGCACGCCTGGGAACAGGGAATTGGAGAAATCCTCGGGATGTCACTGTCACCCCAGTGCTGGCCGATGTTGGGAGGTCCCCGTGTGAAGCTCCCCGTGCAGATCTCTGGGGTGTGTGGGCACTGATCGGTGCAGCCTGGGGACAGGGACACGGGGGAGGGACACGGGATTTGAGACTTTGCAATGGACACAGGGAACGGCTCCCCACCGCCAGAGGGCAGGGATGGATGGGAGATCGGGAATTCCTGGCTGGGCTGGAATTCCCAGAGCAGCTGTGGCTGCCCCTGCATCCCTGGCAGTGTCCAAGGCCGGGTTGGACAAGGATTGGAGCAGCCTGGGGCAGTGGGAGGTGTCCCTGCCATTCCCTCCTTCCCAAAAGGAGCACAGAGGAGCTCTCCCTGGGACTGCCCTGGAGCAGCGTTATTCCCTCATCATTCCCGTGCGGATCGGGGCTCGGGACCGTTGTCCCCATCCAGTTCTGCCGGTGACAAGAGCTCGGTTCCGGGCGCAGGTCCCAGGGACGGCCGGTGCGGCAGACCCGGGCATCCCATCCCGGTCTCCTGTAATTGCCAGCAGCAGCAGCAGGTGGCGAGCCCAGCCTGGATTTCATCCCGCTCCCGGCCGCAGGAATAACCCGGGAGCAGCAGCACGGCAGCCCCGGAGCCGCTGCTCCAGCGGGTGTGTGACGGGAGGGGACAGCTCCTCCTGCGCCCCGGATCCAAACCCTTTCCTCGGATTTGCCGCGGACTTGTCCCTCTGAGCAGAATTCCCAGCCTTTTCCACCTTGGGAGGGAACATTCCAGTGCTCGTCCTGCCAAGGACCGGGATCAAAATCAGCGCAGGCAGGGAATGTTCTCAGCTGAGTGGAGGAGGTTCTGATGGAGGCTCTGTGGGGATTCCTGAGGGAGCCGGGAAAGGGCTGGAGAATTCCTGAGGGAGCTGGGAAAGGGCTGGAGAATTCCTGAGGGAGCCGGGAAGGGGCTGGAGAATTCCTGAGGGAGCTGGGAAAGGCTGGAGAATTCCTGAGGGAGTTGGGAAGGGGCTGGAGAATTCCTGAGGGAGCTGGGAAAGGGCTGGAGAATTCCTGAGGGAGCTGGGAAGGCGCTGGAGAATTCCTGAGGGAGCCGGGAAGGGGCTGGAGAATTCCTGAGAGAGCTGGGAAAGGGCTGGAGAATTCCTGAGGGAGCTGGGAAAGGGCTGGAGAATTCCTGAGGGAGCTGGGAAAGGGCTGGAGAATTCCTGAGGGAGCTGGGGATGGGCTGGAGAATTCCTGAGGGAGCTGAGAAGGGGCTGGAGAATTCCTGAGAGAGCTGGAAAGGGGCTGGAGAATTCCTGAGGGAGCTGGGAATGGGGCTGGAGAATTCCTGAGAGAGCTGGGAAAGGGGCTGGAGAATTCCTGAGAGAGCTGGAAAGGGCTGGAGAATTCCTGAGAGAGCTGGAAAGGGGCTGGAGAATTCCTAAGGGAGCTGGGGATGGGCTGGAGAATTCCTGAGGGAGCTGGGAAAGGGGCTGAGCCTGGAGAAAAGGAGGTTCAGGGGGAACACTGTGGCTCTGCACAAGTCCCTGACAGGAGGGGACAGCCGGGGGGGTCGGGCTGTGCTCCCAGGGAACAGGACAAAGATGGTTTAGTTTATTGGGAAAATTATTTAGATATTGGGAAAAAATCTTCACTGAAAGGCTGGTGAAGCAGGGGCTGCCCAGGGCAGGGCTGGAGTCCCCATCCCTGGAGGGATTTAAATCCCTGTGGATGTGGCACTTGGTGACAAGGGGCAGTGTGGCCCTGGCGGTGCTGGGAGCAGCTGCACTCAGCCTTGCAGGGCTTTTTCAGCCCGAACAACTCAGTGATCCTAAGGAGCCCGAAGACTTTTGGACCTGGCATTGGTGGTGGGGCAGTGCCTGGCCCTGGGAGCTCTCAGGGAATGGTTGGACTTGATCCTGGAGTGCTTTTCCAACCTCCAGGATCCTGTGACTGCAGGAGCAGAGCGCTGATTTCCTGGCAGCGCCCCCCGAGTGTGGTCAGCGTGGTGAGAGCCCCTCCGTGCCCCCTCCCTCAGGGCACAGCCCGGGCAGTCCCTGTGTGCTGGGACACAGGACAGCGCTGCTGGGGGGACAGACGAGGCACGGGGACAAGGGGACACCACCCCGGGACCCTCTGAGGGGTGCAGGGGGTGCCCACAGAGAGCACGGCTGGTGTGGCTCCTCCTGGGTGAAATGCATTTTCTGGCTGCTCGGTATCTCTCGGGGCAGCCTGCGTGGAGGCCCGGGGTTCGTTCTGGAGGTTAAACCCGCGCCGTTTTCAGCGCGCAGCGCTTGTTCTCTGTGCCGCTCCTCGCCGCCACACCTCCCTCCCCAGCCTGGAGAACGGAGCAGCAGAAGTAAATGGGCTGAGGAGCCGTTTGGAAGGATCTGAAAGCGCCGTCGCACGTCAGTCTGCAGCGTCCTCGCTCCATTAATATCCGCGGAGAGGAATGTAACAGAGCCATCTCGTGATTACTCTGCTGATTACGGGGCATCATTATCTGTCCCTCTCCGAGCTCTCAGCCAGCTCCGGGCTTTGAAGCTGAAGAGGAATAATGAGGGTGCAGAGCAGAGAGCACCCTCTCTCTCCCTCTGCCTGGGTAAAACACCCTCTGTGATTTATTACCTCCCCCTTAAGAAAAGCAGGACATAAATTACGGAGCGTTGCCGAATCTCTCGGCTCTCATAGACAAGGCTATTTGCTAATAGTCCTATTTGAAGGTCTTTCCGCTGCTGCCAAACACCCTAGCAGAATTTACCTGGGAACAGGAGTTCTTGATGAGTTTCGTTATTAATATATATAGAAAGGGGTCGCTTTTCTTGCTCCGAGGATGTGTCTGAAATGGAAAACACAATTCAGAGCTCTCAGCTGCAGCCACCGTCCCGCCTTCAGTGGGGACAGGCTGAGGGAGCTCTGTCACAGCGCTGGCTCTTCTGGCCTTGGTTTGGGGGGATCTGACCGTGGGGTTTGTGGAGAGCTCTGGGCTCGGTGCCGTTCTGCGGACAGGCGTAGGAAATGTGAGATAACTGAAAATGAGCTTGGGGCAGATGTGGGCAGCAGGGGCATCCTCATCCCTCCTGTGCCAGGAGCCCGGAGCTGGACACGGCGCTCCAGGAGCTGTCCCTGGTATCACCCAGCTCTCCTGGGCCCCCTTCACCCTCCAGGGATGTGTTTTCATCAGTTAAGCCACAAAAAAGCTAAAATTATTTCGCTCTGGAGCCCACAGCTGACTTTCCACTGCTTACCTTGCTCTCTGCTCTGAGTGTCTTGAACTCCGCATTTTCCACTGTCCCTGCATCCAGGGCTGCATCGTCCATGAGTTTTCTTCCTTCCTTCCATGAGATTTCTTTCAGGAATCACCTGCATCAAGAAATCATCTTCACACACTCTGGAAATCCCCTGGATCACCTGCGCCCAGCCTGGCACAGGGTGCCCAGAGCAGCTGTGGCTGCCCCTGGATCCCTGGCAGTACCCAGGTTGGACACTGGGCTTGGATCACCCTGGGACAGTGGGAGGTGTCCCTGCCACGGCAGGGTGGCACTGGGTGGATTTGAGGTCCGTTCCATCCCAAACCATTCTGGGATTCTGTTCCATGATAGAGCCCATCTGGCAGGCACCGAGATGGTTAAAGGCACCCAGGGGCACCAGGGCCCATCTGTGGGGAGGCATTCCAGGCAGGAATTCACCCCTGGGTCCGTGGGCACCTGCATGGGGCTCAGCTGGCACTGATGAGCACCTGTTCACCCTCCCAGAGTGCGCCTGAGCACCACATCCACATCCTCAGGGAGTGGGAGTCGTGCCCAGCTCCAGCTGATATGGGAAAGGCTCCCCCAGCCTGATGTCTTCCATCCCTCCATCATCCCTCCATCCATCCATCCATCTATCCATCCACCATCTATCCATCCCTCCATCCATCCATCCCTCCCTCCATCATCCATCCATCCCTCCATCATCCATCCCTCCATTCATCCATCCCTCCCTCCATCATCCATCCATCTCTCCATCATCCATCCATCCATCCATCCATCCCTCCATCCCTCTGTCATCCATCCCTCCATTCATCCCTCCATCATCCCTCCATCCATCCATCCATCTATCCATCCATCCATCTATCCATCCCTCCCCCCCTCCCTCCATCATCCTCCATCCATCCATCCATCCATCCATCCATCCATCCATCCATCTCTCCATCCATTCCTCCATCCCTCCATCATCCATCCATTCATCCATCCATCCATCCATCCATCCACCCCTCCGTCATCCATCATCCATTCACCCACCCATCCATCCATCCATCCATCCATCCCACCATCCCTCCATCATCCCTCCCTCCCTCCCTCCCTCCCTCCCTCGCTCCCTCCCTCCCTCATCCCTCCATCCCTCCATCCATCCATCCGTCCCTCCCTCCCTCCCTCCCTCCATCCATCACCCCCCAGCCCTCAGCAGTTTCAGGTGGGCAGAGCTTTGCCAAGCCAGGCCTGGAAAACAGCTGGAGGCAGGGATGACGGCAGAGGATGGCAGGGGAGCGGGACACCGTGCCGTGGCGGGGATGAGCTGTCAGCCGGGGTTCCGGGGGGGTCAGTGCGGTGATTTGTTTTTAATTTGGGTGGCTGACAGCTGGGATTTCATTTGTGGCCCCGCAGGCCGGGCTGTGCCGCACCAAACAAAAGGTGTCAGCTGATGTGTCGCATCGCATCAGCGCGGAGCTGCCTCTGCCGCGCTCGCAGACACCTTGCGGTGACTCCCTGCAAACTCCCGCCCTGGAAACAGAGCCTGGAGCAGCCGGCTGCGCCCTGGGAATGCAGCGGGATGGATCTGCACCCCCCGACACCGCCCAGCTCACAGCAGTGCCTGTCCGGGCCCCGCTGTCTGAAAGAGGCGCAAACCAAAGCTGGCTGCAGGCAGGGACCAGTGACGCCCTGCCCGCGGTCCAGAGGAATCCCGAAATCCAGCGAAAACGGCGTGGATTTATTAATGGGATTAAAGGCACGTAATGAAATTAATGCTGGAGCTGTGCCTGGCAGGGTCAGGCTGCCGATCAAGGAAAGGTTCTTCCCGCAGAGGGAAGCCCAGAGCACTGCCCAGACTCCCCAGGGAATGGTGACATTCCCGAGGCTGCCAGAGCTCCAGGAGCATTGGGACAGTGCTGCCAGGGAGGGGGGGAATGTTGGGGGGTCTGTGCAGGGGTTGGGATGATCCCAGTGGATCCCTTCCAGCTGAGGACATTCCATGATTTTATGGGAGCGGCTCTAACCCTGTCCTGCTGCCAGCTGAGTGTGGATCACTCCGGTCACTTGTGGAAGTGGAAAGTGGAACCTGAACTCCTCTCCACGCGTCTTCTCCTGCTGGTCTGCTGTGATGCCTTCAGACCTGTGTGCATCAGTTTTAACCACAGAATTCCAGAAGGATTTGGATTGGAAGGACCTGAAATCCCATCCTTCCCACCCCTGCCATGGCAGGGACACCTCCCACTGTCCCCGGGTGCTCCAAGCCCAATGTCCAACCTGTCCCTGGGCACTTCCAGGGGTCCAGGGGCAGCCACGACCCCTTTTTGCCTCTCCCTGTGTCCCCAGGCTGTGCTTGTGCAGCACGTCCTGCTCCGTGCATTCCTCAGCTCCTCTCGCTATAAACTGAAATCGTTTTTCCCAATCTGTTTTCCAGTTGTCACAAACACTTCGAATTCCCAGCCCGGCTGCCCCAGCTGCTCAGAGACCAGCCCGGGTCAGTCTGGGCTGTGCCTTTGGTGCTTTTCCTCACCCAGGCTGCTCAGGGAAAAGCCAGACAGAGCCAGGGCGATGCAGGGGCACGCTCGGCTGTCCCCTGGTCGCGGGCGGCTGCTCTCTCAGTGGGATGTTCTGGCTTCCTACCTCTGCTTTGTTTTATCCCCGTTGCCCTGGCTCGCTCGGAAATGTCACGCCAAAGAGCCTCAGAAGAGTTATTAAAGTCAAAATAAATGACATTTACTGTCTCCCGCTTTCCAAAAGCCTGTTAGCCAGTCACAGGAGGAAATGAGGGGTTTTTAAACCCTGCCTGCCTGATCCTTTCCCTTTTATTACCGTGTCTCTTCCAAGGATAAATCCCCTCTGAGTTATGCTGGGATAAATAAGTGCTAAGTCAATGTAATTGTTGTCTGCTCTCTGACACAAACCCTTGGTGCCCAGAGGGACCAGGACAGCTCTGCTGGGGCTGGGATCCTCACCCCGAGTCCTGCAGGGGATCCCCGAGAGCTCCCACAGCCCAGGGCCAGGCACAGCCCCGTCCTCATCACCGGTGCCAGCTCCTAAAGTCTTCAGGTTGCTTGGGATCACTGAATTTTGGGGGTTGGAAAAGCCCTGCGAGGCTGAGCGCAGCTGCTCCCCAGCACAGCCAAGGTCACACTGATCATGTCCCCGAGTGCCACATCCACAGGGATTTAAATTCCTCCAGGAATGGGGCTCCAGCCCTGCCCTGGGCAGCTGTGCCAGGGCTGGACAGCCCTTTCCAGGAAGGAATTTTCCCAATATCCAACCTGAGCCTCCCCCGGCACAGCTTGAGGCTGTTTCACCTTGTCCTGTCCCAGACCCTGACCCGCCTGGCTGTCCCCTCCTGTCAGTTCTGCAGAGCCACCAGGTCCCTCCTGACCCTCCTTTGCCCCTTTCTCACTCCCTCAGGAATTCTCCTGCCCCTTCCCAGCTCCGTTCCCTTCCCTGGACACATCCAATTGGGGATTTTGCCAGGACTCACGTGGGCTCTCCCCTCACACAAGGAACAAAGAGGTTTGGGTTTGGGCTCCAGCTCCTCCCCATCACTCGCCGCACGTGCAAAGAGCAGCCCAAGCACCGCAGTCCTGGCAGAGCTTCCTGGGATGAGATTCTCCCAAAAGCTTTCAGCTCTGCCATGGCAGTTTGTCTCTAATTGCAGAAATACCTTTGAGCGTATTTATCCACCCGAGTTTGATTTTAGTTACTCGTGATAACAGTGTTAATAGCAGCCTGAAGGGAAGGAGCAGGATTGCATTTGAGCCACAGGGAGCCAAAGACGAGGTGGTTCAGGTTTTTGCCTAATGGACCGTTCTGTCCTCGGAACAGTTTGTCTTTCCTGCCATTTTTATTTCCCCCCTTTGCCGCTTGATGTCTCAGGCCCAGAAATAAAAGGCAACAGAGTTATCTGATACCACAAGTGTCAGATCTCGTAACTTGGTGGAAATCAGTCCTTCAGGGAAATTGAATTTATTGCCAGTTGAAATATGAATGCTTTTATTGGCTGTGGAATGTGAGCCTGCCTTTGTTAGCAAGACTGAGCTGTTCTCGCTGAAGCCAAAGGTTGGATTTGGCTGCTCACAAGTTGTTCAGGGATGGAAGAGAGGAAAAAGAGACTCGGGACAAGGAAACTGGTGATGGAATTGCTGTTTTAGCCTGAAATAACTCTCAGATCCCCCAGCCCCTGACTGAGTCCTGCACGTTATTGAGGGCTCGGTCCTGCAGTTCTTGGTCTCAGCCCTCATTCCTGGTCTGCACAGGATGGGGATAAAACCCAGGAGCACCGCAGGAGGTTCCCTGTTCTGCTTCTTGGCCAAGAAATCCCTGATCCTTTCGAGCAGTTTGTCCTTTTCCACAGCCAGGGGAGGCTGGAGAGGGGCAGGCAGTGTCTGCTGGTGTCTGTAGGGGAGGCAGGGGGACAAAGACATTGCTTGTTACCCTGGTTTTTCTGAGTTTTTCTGAGCCTTTTGATTTTCTTAAATGGAGTCAGATCTTTTAGTTACTGTAGAATATTAGAGCAGTTTTCTACCTTTTCCCACAGATGTAACATAAACAAATCCTTTGTTTTTCATTCTCTGTCCTTTGTTTGCATATTTCTAACCTGAAAACAATTGTAACTGACAGCTGCTCTGGCCACTGAGGCTGAGGGGTGGAAACCCCAAAAAGCCAATCTTCTGCTGGACCCACAAATGTATAAAAAGTAAGAAATAAACAAAGGGGTCTCTTCTTCTCTCCACTCTCTCACTGGGAGCTGGATCAGAAGAACCTCTGCGAAAATCTCTTGTCTGCGTGTGACTGCTTTGTGTGTCTCGGTGACAATTGCTCACTGTTTTGGGGGCGTTTCCAAGAGAGAGGAACGATCCCACAATCCCACAATCCCAGACCCACAGGGATGGTTCAGTCCCTCCTGGTGGGAAGTCGGGTTTTTCCCGGCTGGCTGTGACCCCGGGCTGGGCAATCCCCGGTGGGGCTCTGTCCCCTCAGCTGGGACTTGGCATGAGGGCAGCTGCCTGAGGATCCTCCTTTGGGAATTTTTAAGGGATCCGGGCCTCTCAGAGCGCTGCCTCACCCTCTGGCACCTGGCTGAGCTCGGCTTACTTAGGACAACATCGACCCAATGCTTCTCCCACTCCTTTGGGCTGGGATTCAAACCCGGGCATTGTTTGCTTGGTGAGTTATGATGGATAGAACAGGGCTGTTCATCTTCCTGCGCGGCTTCAGGGGATTATTTACACCTTCGGAATCTGCCAGAGGGGAATTTCCAAGTCACTCACACAAACGGGTAATTTATTGGTGGCAGCGCGGGGAGGCTGAGGAGTTTGATTTCTGTGGAGAGGAAAGGTGCAGGGGAGCCCAGTTCATCAGGTCAGACTGCAGAAGCGATGCCAGGCTGGAATAAAGATCCTGGGAGCGTCATCCACAGCTGGCACTGGCTACCAGGGCAGCAGGGGAGCTGGCTGTGCCTCCTGCTGTCCTCAGGCACCGGGAAGGGAACGGTTTTTGCACGGAATCGAAGTTAGGGCTGGCTGTGACAAAGGACAGCCGGATAAAGATCCTTCTTTGGAAGCATCTCCAGTTCAAAGCGCCTTTCTGCGGCGCATCGGTTTCTGTCACCGAGACACACAGAGCAGTCACACGCAGACAAGAAATTTTCGCAGAGGTTCTTCCGATCCAGCTCACAGCTGAGAGAGCGGAGAGAAGAAGAGACCCCTTTGTTTATTTTTTTACTTTTTATACATTTGTGGGTCCAGCAGAAGATTGGCTTTTTGGGGTTTCCACCCCTCAGCCTCAGTGGCCAGACCAATTGTCAGTTACAATTGTTTTCAGGTTAGAAACATGCAAACAAAGGACAGAGAATGAAAAACAAAGGATTTGTTTATCTTATACCTGTGAGAAAGGTAGAAAACCGCTCTTAATATTGTACAATAACTAAAAAGATCTGACTCCATTGAAGAAAATCAAAAGGCTCAGAAAAACCAAGGTAACAGGTTTCCCATCTGTGAGGCTGATAAAGCTCCTCCCGCGGTTTAATGCTGGGTTTCAGTCCTGGCCGATCAATAATAATTCCCTGCAGGACGTGCGCCGAAGGGGTGATGGGAATTCACGGGCTCGGAGCCCGCGGCTCAGCCCACGCTGTGTTTACAGCGTCTTCATCAGGATTATCCCCTTCTGAGGCTCTTCCTCCACCCAAAAGTGCAGCTGCAAGTCCGTCCCTGAGCTTCTCCCTGCGAGAAACCTCCTCCTGCCGCTCCAAGGGGCTCTTTGAGCATCGGAGTGGCGAGAGCTGCACCCAGCACAGCGATCTCCAGCTCTTCCTTTTAGCTCTGGGCTTCTCTGAGGTTAAATCTGCGAATTTCGGGTGCAAAGCCCAATTTTCTCGGGTAGTGTCGGGGTCCCATCTGGGGTGCCAGTTGTTGGGGGCTCCTTTTCATGAGTTTAAATTCCCCGGCATTCAGGTGGTTTTAGAGTCCTGGTCCTCTGCAAAGCTCTGTGCTAAACGGAGGAAAAGACGGAGTCTTCAAGGTTACATGCTTCTTTTATTAGTTCTTATCTTACAATTTTCTCAGTGTCCAAAAGATGTTTGCCGTGGCTCGGACATCTGGTGACTCCCGACTCCTCTCCTCTCTCCTCCCTTCCTCTCTCCTCTCTCCCCTCTCTGGGCTGTCCTTATCTTTTATACTAATTGCTACGTGTTCTTTATTTACTATTTATTGCCAATGTCTATCACTATCACTGAAAAGGTCATCTTTACTCTGACCCAATCCTCACTGACTACTTTGTGCCAACGTCACTGCAGAAATGGAGTGAGGGAAGGAGAAGGAGGAAGAAGGAGACAACGCCTTAAATCCTCTATCTTGCCCCATTCACTTCAATGCCAAAAATCCCAAACTCACTGTTTTTTCACCCTGTGATCCACTAAACTACATTTTTCACACTCTTGTGGCCTGCAGTGATTCCTGCAGTGCAAGAAGCCTCTCCCATGGACTGAGATCAAATCCAGTGTCTCTCTGAGCTCTGGGCTCTGGGCTGGGGTCCCAGACCCCCCTGTCCAGGTCTCTGACCCTCCAGGGCAGACAAAGGAATGCCCTGGACTCCAACAGGGTAGGAGACCCCACCAGTGTGTTCCTTCACAGAGGCGACGCGCCGAAGCTGTTGGTGTGTAAAAATATGAATTTCCTCCCGGTTCCTGGGAACTCTTCGCCCTTGTGTCCTCCTGCCGAGGAGGGCTGGAACCAGCTCCACTTGATCCCATCACTGCTGGCCCAGGAATGATCCCAAGGAACCGGAGGAGATGGGATTGTATTTAACCGAACCTCCTGTGATCCCTCCACGTCTTGGGGCTTTCTGGATGCTTGAAGCTTTACTGTGCCCTTCAAAAACGGTCTTGGAGTTGTTCTGGGAGTCTTGGCAAAAGTTCTGTGGATCTTCGGGGACACCCGAGATCGCTCCTAAGAGACTCTGTGACCTCCTCCTCCTCCTCTGCAGGGTCAGGCTGGGATAAATCCTCCTCCCATGGATAAATCACCGTGCCTGAGGATGGCTTCAAACATAATTACTTGGTTACATGGAGACACTGGGTTTTTATAAAGCAGGGGAACAGACAGCAGGGCAGGAAGATGAAGAGCCTGACGATTTATTTTTTGTCTTCCAAGTGGTCATTTTTCACATCAGGTGAAGCAAAACTGGGCCTGAGTGACGGCCCCCTAATGCAATTAATTATTTATGGTTTTCTGCAAGCAGCAATCAAGAGGAGCAGCACCGAAATGGAATTTATACTTCAATTGATTTTTAGAGAGAGGCCTGTGGTGAGTGCAGGGTCTGTGCCAGCCCCAGCTGGGTCTCCCTGGGCTTTAAACCCCCCTGGCCAAGCAGGGACACGCCTGGGCAGGAGCTCCAGCCCGGAGCAGCCACGGGAGCTGCTGGCTCCCGGCCTCTGGGGGTTCCAGAAGGCCACAGGGCAACAATTATCCTAAAATCCCCGACTGCTTTGGGTGGGAAGGGATTTCAAAGTCCATCCCATCCCACCCCAGCCATGGCAGGGACACCTCCCACTGCCCCAGGCTGCTCCAGCCCCAGTGTCCAACCTGGCCTTGGGCACTGCCAGCGATCCAGGGGCAGCCACAGCTGCTCTGGCAATTCCAGCCCAGCCAGGAATTCCCAATCTCCCATCCATCCCTGCCCTCTGGCAGTGGGAAGCCATTCCCTGTGTCCTGTCCTTCCAGCTTGTCATGGGGTTTCCCTGACATTCAGGTGGTTTTAGAGTCTTTTCGCCCTCTGCACAGCTCTGTGCCAAACGGATGAAAGAGACGGAGTCTTCAGGTTCTGATTTTTCAAGGTTGCATGCTTCTTTTATTTTTCTTATCTTACAATTTTCTCAGTGCCCAACAAAGATGTTTGCAGCTGCTCGGGCATCTGGTGACTCCTCCCACCCAGGGCTGTCCTTATCTTTTATACAAATTGCTACGTGTTCTTTATTTATCATTATTTGCCAACACCTATCACTTATACTAAACAGGTCATCTCTACCTTGACCCAATCTCTTTAAACTACTTTGTGCCACCGTCACTGCAGAAAATGGAGTGAGGGGAGAAGAAAGAATCAGCAGGAGACAACGGCCCAAATCCTCCATCTTGCTCCCATTCACTTCCATACTAAAACCCCAAACCTACTGTTTTCTCACCCTGTGATGAGCTAAACTACAATCTTTCACACTCTTGTGGCCTGAAATCCTTCCCGCAGTGCAGGAAGCCTTTCCCATGGACTGGGATCAAAGCCAGTGTCCCTCTGGGCTCTGGGCCAGGGTCCCAGACCCCCCTGTCCAGGTCTCTGACCCTCCAGGGCAGCCAAAGGAATGCCCTGGACTCCAACACCAGCCCTTGGAAATTCTCTCTCTCCATCCTTCCTGAAGCTCCTCCAGGCCACACTGAGCTCACCCCCAAAGCTTCTCCTCTCCAGGTGAACATTCCCAGCTCTCCCAGCCTTTCCCACAGCAGAGCTGCTCCATCCCTCTGACATCCTCTGGACTCCCTCCAGCAGCTCCAGGTCCTCCCTGCGCTGGGGGGCCATCAATTAATTCCAAAAGAATCCTGGCCTTGCCAGGGTAAACTTCCATTTCCATAGTCAAGTTTGGGTGGGGCACTTGTTGTCTTTCATATCTGGAGCTGGAAAAACGAAATTCCTCCTTACAGGTAACATTTGCTGCTGCCTTGGTTGCGTTTTTACCCCACTGACCGCAAAGATTTCCCTGCTTGAGGAGATTGCAGCAGGACGAAACAGAGGAAAAGCAGCATTTTTTGCCATCTTTCTATTCTTCCCGTTTCTGTTTCAATCAGAGCGGAGCACGGTCTCCAGACACACGAGGGAATTTTCATGTGAGGTTTTGGATGTTTGTCACCCTGGTTTTCCTGAGTTTTTTATAGCCTTTTGAATTTTCATAAAATGGAGTCAGATCTTTTTAGTTACTGTACAGTATTAGAGCAGTTTTCTACCTTTTCCCACAGATGTAATATAAACAAATCCTTTGTTTTTCATTCTCTGTCCTTTGTTTGCGTATTTCTAACCTGAAAACAATTGTAACTGACAATTGGTCTGGCCACTGAGGCTGAGGGGTGGAAACCCCAAAAAGCCAATCTTCTGCTGGACCCACAAATATATAAAAAGTAAAAGAATAAACAAAGGGGTCTCTTCTTCTCTCGGCTCTCTCAGCTGTGAGCTGGGATCAGAAGGACCTCTGCGAAAATCTCTTGTCTGCGTGTGACTGCTTTGTGTGTCTCGGTGACAACAATACTTTATCTCAGAGTTTGCACACAGACGCACAGGACTGTGTGAGCCTCCTGCCAGGCTTTGGGAATCCTCTACAAATCCATTCCCCACATTTCCCCCTCTCTCCTGAACGGGAAAAAGCCTCCTCTGATGGCCTTGCTCGTTGTGAAGCGCACGTGGCGCCGTGGCTGACGCTGTCGCCACAACAATCAAAACACAAAATCCCGCTTTGCAAAGCTCTACAGATCCATTTCGCGCTCCTGGGGATATTCCAGAGCCACCTGGACGCGACCCTGTGCCCTGAGCTCCGGGGTGGCCCTGCTGAGGTCCCTTCCAGCCCAATCCATCCTGGGATTTCGGGATTCCGTAGCTCTGGGGTTGTGCTGGAGGCCAGGGAAGGCTTCGGGGAGCGAGGTGACAAATCCCGGCTCTGGGCTCGGCAGTGCCAGAAGTGCTGCAGGCGGATTAAGGGTCAAACGAGGCGCTACGAAAGGAAAACTTAAGAAATGTGAAAATCCAAAGGCACGGCAAAAAAAATGTTCAATTGTTTTGGACGCAAGAGCCACACGGCAGGCTGAGTCAAATTCCTGTAAAATTCCTGTAAAATTCCTTTAAAATACCTGTAAAATTCCTTTAAAATTCCTTTAAAATTCCTGTAAAATACCTATGAAATTCCTTTAAAATTCCTGTAAAATACCTATGAAATACCTGTAAAATACCTGTAAAATTCCTTTAAAATACCTGTAAAATTCATTTAAAATTCCTTTAAAATTCGTGTAAAATACCTATAAAATATCTGTAAAATTCCTGTAAAATTCCTGTAAAACTCCTTTAAAATACCGATAAGAATCCTGCAAAATTCCTGTAAAATACCGTAAAATTCCTGTAAAAATCCTGCAAAATTCCTGTAAAATACCTGTAAAATTCCTGTAAAATCGCAGTCAAATTCCTGTAAAATTCCTGCAAAATACTGGTAAAATTCCTTTAAAATACCTGCAAAATTCCTGTAAAATACCTGTAAAATTCCTTTAAAATTCCTTTAAAATACCAGTAAAATTCCTTTTAAAATCCTTTTTAAATTCCTGTAAAATACCTATTAAATATCTGTAAAATTCCTTTAAAATACCTGTAAAATTCATTTAAAATACCTGTAAAATTTCTGTAAAATTCCTTTTAAATTCATTTAAAATTCCTGTAAAATACCTATTAAATATCTGTAAAATTCCTTTAAAATATCTGTAAAATACCTGTAAAATTCCTTTTAAAACACTGGTAAAATTCCTTTAAAACACCTGCAAAATTCCTTTAAAATATCAGTAAAATTCCTTTAAAATTCCTACAAAATTCCTGAAAAATATCTGCAAAATTCCTGTAAAATACCTGTAAAATTCCTTTAAAATACCTGCCAAAATCCTTCATTTCTGGTGCTTCCTAGTGCCCTGCATTCCATTGGCTTCTTTATTCTCAGCTGTGAGCACATCTAGGTCTGACTCCATCTCGTTCCCTGCTGCCTCCAGGATTTCAGGGGTGTAGGAACAGCCATTCCTGCCAGCAGGAATTCTGCACTGGAGCCCTTTCTGGGCTTTGTTGGTGGCATTGCTGTAAATCAGGGTGAGCTCCCTGTTTAATTGCTCCCTAGAATGGGCCCGGATTTTCCCGTTCTCCCTGCACACAGTTCCAGCCTCGAGAGCTGTGGAGGGGATAATTCCCTTTATTCCCTGAAAACCCCGAGAATCCCAGTCCCAGCATGGATCCCTCTGTTCCCACAGTGCGCTGGGACCTGGGTTTTTCTTTTCCCTCTGTTCTACCAATCACTAAATCCGTTCCAGTAAAAACTGCTGGGGTTGTGGTTTCTAGCTGGAATTGCCGTTGGCAGGATCAGGAGCAGGAGGAATTGCTGCCCCAAATATCTCCGAGGTTGTTCACGCACAGCTCGGAGCCGGCTGGAGCCGGAAAACCTGGGGAGGTGGCCACGATCCAGGGAATCTCTCCCACTTTGGAACCCACCACGCTGGATTGGATTCTCTTTGAGCATGTGAGGGCTCAGTTTCTGTGATAATATTTGTAAAAATTAGGATTTTTTAGGGCCAAGGCGTGGATGGGATGGAGCAGGGAAGGGAACAGAGCTGGGAATGGGCTGGAGAATTCCTGAGGGAGCTGGGAAGGGACTGGAGAATTCCTGAGGGAGCTGGGAAGGGGGCTGAGCCTGGAGAAAAGGAGGCTCAGGGGAACCTTGTGGCTCTGCACAAGTCCCTGCCAGGAGGGGACAGCCGGGGGGGTCGGGCTGTGCTCCCAGGAACAGGGACAGGAGCAGAGGGAACGGCCTCAGGCTGGGCCAGGGGAGGCTCAGGGTGGACAGCAGCAGGAATTTCCCCATGGAAAGGGAGCTCAGGGCTTGGAAGTTTCCAGGGAGGTTTGGAGTGCCCATCCCTGGAGGTGTCCCAGGAATTCCTGGAGGTGGCACTCAGAGCTCTGGGCTGGGACAGGGAGGGAATCAGGCACAGGTTGATCCTGGAGCTCTTTTCCAAGCTAAATGTTCCTGGGATTCTGGGATCCGGTTAACTTTGGAATACCCAACTCATTCTCCAGTCTAGAGCCTGTTGGAGTTAACGAGAGATGTTCCGCTTGCTTTTATTTTTCTTTTTTTTTCCTGGTTGCTCGTTAATTGTGTGCAAACAGCTCGGGGTCAGCACGAGTTTGTTTATTGGGATTTATTTAAAGATTCATTTTGGTGATTCATTTCCCCTTGAGCACTTGCAGGAGATGATTCCAGCCACTCCCATTTGTGCTCCGTTCCTGGATCCTGACAAAACGGAGCTGGGAGCTCTCTCATCCCTGGAGGTGCCGGAGGAATTCCTGGAGGTGCCCGAGGAATTCCTGGAGGTGCCCGAGGAATTCCTGGAGGTGGCCCTCAGAGCTCTGGGGACAGGGTGGGCGTGGGGCACAGCTGGGACTCGGTGACCTTGGAGCGCTTTCTCACCCCTGACCTGTCTCCTGGCCAGGAATAGGATCCAAGTGCTTTTCCCCGATTCTCTCCTCCTTCCCTCTCACAACTTCCCTCAGCTTTCACTTCCCCAGCCACAACACTTCTGTCTCATTCTGCTTCAAAACTTCCCGGAGAGACATTCCAGGATGTGAAACTGCCCAAGGAGCGCTGATCCCTCCATGGATTTTGGTGTTTAATGTTCCCCATCGTGGATCCGGCTGGAATCTGCGGATCTCTGGAATCTGCTGCCTTTGGAAGTCCCTGTTCTCATAATCACCATTGCCAGCGGCCCCTGGAGAATCCAAACAACTGAAGTGGGCAATTGCCTTATTTTAAACTTAATTAAAAAATGATCCGCACGGGGAGAGGAGTTTGAATGTGATCAAAAGATTCATTTTGGTAAAAGCTCCTGGCGCTGGGCTCTGAGGAGGGATTGATGCTTCCAACGAGAGTCAGAGCTGAATTGTTGGGAAGTCAGGGGTGATTCCATGACCTGGAATTTAGGAGGACAGGCTGGGAGAGCCGGGAATGCTCACCTGGAGAGGAGAAGGCTCCAGGGAGAGCTCAGAGGGGTGAAAGGAGCTCCAGGAGAGCTGGACTGGGGACAAGGGATGGAGGGACAGGACACAGGGAATGGCTTCAGATCGGAAAAGGGGAGATTTGGGTGGGATACTGGGGAGGAATTCCTGGCTGGGAGGATGGGAAGGGGCTGGAACAGAATTCCCAGATTTGCTGTGGCTGCCCCTGGATCCCCGTGGACGCCGTCCGAGGGATCAGCACAAAGTGGCCGTTGCGCCGACAAAACCCATTCCAGGCTTTTACAGTTATTTTCTTTAAAAGAAATTCCGCTCTCAGGATTTATCCCGGAGCCGCCCAACGCCACGAGACTGAGTTTAATTATCACCCTGCCAGATTGCAGCAAAGCTGAGCAGCGTCGGCTCCCATCTCCCCCCAGCGCTGGATTTGTGTGAGGGCAGGAAAGAAAAGCTGGGAATCGCTGCTTTTTACACGCACGCCGCTGAAGTGAACCCGAAATTAAAACGATGAGCGTATCACGGCTTCCAATTAATGGTCCCAGCCGCTGAAATGACACATTTGTAAGTGAGTTAAATATCATCTGGGCTCCTTTTGCCTCTGCCCCTGGTTATTTCCCATCGTCTCACAGACAGCGATTCCTGCAGCATTTAACGGAGCTGGAAGCAAAAGCGCGATAAAATTGGAGACGGGAGCGAGGTGGGAGGTGAGGAAGGGGATAATGGGTGCTTCGTGCTGTTAAACACCCCGTGCTTAACGCTGGCAGCTCCATCGCTTTTGCCCAGGAAAAGTTTTAAGTGGTCGCAGGTCCTGACTGCTGGAAACTTTCCCTGGAAATCATCTCCCTGCTGTGCTGGTGTGTGAGTGTAATAAATACGATAGACCAAATTCAGTAAATCAAAATTTAGAATTTTATTTTGAGAGAAAATAACAGTCTCCGATAGCCACAATTAAAAGGACAGCGTTGAACCCCGGGGTTTTGGCGCTGGGTGAACACAGTAACTGACTCTGTCAGTCTGTCACCCCCCAAGTTCACATTTTGGTCTGGGGCTGTCAATTTTTATACACTGGTTCGCTGAGAGAAAATCGGGACTCCAAGACTCCCCCTGCCGAGGCAGCTTCATTAGATATTCATGGTCGGGTTCTGGTGGGGCTGAAAGGATCTTCTCAGGAGAACAATGTTGTGATTGCTGTGTCCGGATGCAGTGTAGAGATGTTAATGTCGGGCGCGGACAGATAAGATATCGATCTGATGGAATCATTCGGTCCTCTGGGTTCTCCATCTCCCTTTTCCGTCCTTTTGTGTTCTCCTCTAACGATTCCCGGCAGAAGTTTTCTCGTGTCCCTTTTCGTGTAATTCCCGGCATAGCTTCCTCGTGTCCCTCCGTGCAATCTTCAACAGAGAATTCCCTGTGTCCCACCGTTCTGTTTTAGTCACAGTTCACCCGTTGTATACTCGATTAGAAATAAGACTTGCTCCTTATGGTTATCATTACATTTACAGAGATTGAATTACATATTATAACATTTAACATGAATTAACTTTAGGACATATATAACAGTGAGCCTGGGAGCAGCTGGGGTGGGGATTTGGGGCCCCCTCCGAGCTGCTTTTTTGGGGGGTTTTAAACAGTGGCGTGTGATCTGTTCTGCTGGAGCTGGGAAGGGGAAAAAGGAGGAGAGCGGCGCGATGTGAGAAACACACAGGCACGCGAAAATCCAGGATTTTAGAAGCGTGGAATGCGCTGAAACAGGTGGAGGGGAGAACAGAAATATATATGGCTTATTTGGGAATTTTGTAAGGGCAGAGAAACAACTTCTACCAGAACACACAGGAGAGGAGTGACAAGATTCGTCTTTACAAACAAGCCCTGGGTCTGCTGGTAGATAAAACCAGCGCCGAGAGATAAGAGAAACAATGGGAAGGATTCCCCTGATGGGTGAACGGAAAAGAAGATACTCGCCTTTACAAACGAACTGTAGGTTTGTTTATAAATGAAACTGAATATTGAAAGGTGAAAGTTACAATGGGGAAAACCCATGAATCCCATAAGAATTAAAGATTAAGGGGGTTATACATGAAAAGGGGAATTTTAGGCATTTTGGGAAGTCTGCACCTCTCAAGTGCCTCAGCCAATGGGGAAAGAGAGAGGGAAATGCGGCCGGGAAATTGGGATAAAAAGGAGGCTTCAACCTCTGAAAAACTGAGAGACCCCAGGGGAAATGCCCCATGGCCTCTCCTGTTACTGGAATACAGTAAAAGGACTCCTCTGTCTGCTTTTTGGACATAAACCTCTGCTGTTCATGGGTTAATTCTCCTAACACACAGGAGTGTAACAATTAGAAATGATTAACAGAGCACACAGGGATCGAGGTGCACGCTAAAGGCCGCAGAGACGAGATGTGGATTGTTAAATCTCAATAAAGCAGGGCTTGGGAATTGTGGAGACCCCATAAAGCAGAACTGCTTGATTGGAAACCTGCAAGAACCAAGCTCCTGGATCTGGCCAGGACAACCTGACCCGGGAATTGGCCAAACCTTCGCTGCTCAGAGAGCGAGGAAGAATTCTTACTTCATCAGGAGACCCCTGCCCACCAACCACCAGGGGTAGGACCACAAAAAACTGATTAAAATATGAGGGACAAGGGGGCAGAGAGGAATGTGGGTCTGTGGGGTCAGTGTATATTCAAACACGGGAGCTGTGGGCCTGTGGGGTCAGTGTGTATTTAAACACAGCAGCTGTGGGTCTGTGGGGTCAGTGTGTATTTAAACCTGTGAGCTGTGGGTCTGTGGGGTCAGTGTGTGTTTAAACCTGTGAGCTGTGGGTCTGTGGGGTCAGTGTGTATTTAAACACGGGAGCTGTGGGTCTGTGGGGTCAGTGTGTATTCAAACACGGCAGCTGTGGGTCTGTGGGGTCAATGTGTATTTAAACCTGGGAGCTGTGGGTCTGTGGGGTCAGTGTGTATTTAAACACGGCAGCTGTGGGTCTGTGGGGTCAGTGTGTGTTTAAACACGGCAGCTGTGGGTCTGTGGGGTCAGTGTGTATTTAAACACGGCAGCTGTGGGTCTGTGGGGTCAGTGTGTATTTAAACCTGTGAGCTGTGGGTCTGTGGGGTCAGTGTGTGTTTAAACCTGGGAGCTGTGGGTCTGTGGGGTCAGTGTGTATTTAAACACGGCAGCTGTGGGTCTGTGGGGTCAGTGTGTATTTAAACCTGTGAGCTGTGGGTCTGTGGGGTCAGTGTGTGTTTAAACCTGGGAGCTGTGGGTCTGTGGGGTCAGTGTGTCTTTAAACACGGCAGCTGTGGGTCTGTGGGGTCAGTGTGTATTTAAACACAGCAGCTGTGGGTCTGTGGGGTCAGTGTGTGTTTAAACCCGTGAGCTGTGGGTCTGTGGGGTCAGTGTGTGTTTAAACACAGCAGCTGTGGGTCTGTGAGGTCAGTGTGTATTTAAACCTGGGAGCTGTGGGTCTGTGGGGTCAGTGTGCATTTAAACACGGGAGCTGTGGGTCTGTGGGGTCAGTGTGTATTTAAACACGGGAGCTGTGGGTCTGTGGGGTCAGTGTGTATTTAAACCTGTGAGCTGTGGGTCTGTGGGGTCAGTGTGTATTTAAACACAGCAGCTGTGGGTCTGTGGGGTCAGTGTGTATTTAAACACAGCAGCTGTGGGTCTGTGGGGTCAGTGTGTGTTTAAACACGGCAGCTGTGGGTCTGTGGGGTCAGTGTGTATTTAAACGCGGGAGCTGTGGGTCTGTGGGGTCAGTGTGTTTTTAAACACGGCAGCTGTGGGTCTGTGGGGTCAGTGTGCATTGAAACCTGGGAGCTGTGGGTCTGTGGGGTCAGTGTGTGTTTAAACCCGTGGGCTGTGGGTCTGTGGGGTCAGTGTGTGTTTAAACACAAGAGCTGTGGGTCTGTGGGGTCAGTGTGTGTTTAAACACATCAGCTGTGGGTCTGTGGGGTCAGTGTGTGTTTAAACCTGTGAGCTGTGGGTCTGTGGGGTCAGTGTGTATTTAAACCTGGACACTGGGCTTGGATCACCCTGGGGCAGTGGGAGGTGTCCCTGTCATGCCAGGGGTGGCTCGGGATGGGATTTTAAGGTCCCTCCAACCCAAACCATTCCGGGATCCCATGAGTTAAACCCACTGCAGCTCCCGAGGGTGCCAATGTGGGATTCACAGAGCTCCTGGAGCAGCCTGAGCCGGGCTCAGCAGTTCGAGCTTTGCCGAGCTGGGTCTCGCAGATCCAGGCTTGTGCGGAATTTTCACCGCGCTAAAGCTGATTGATAAACACTTAAAAATATTTTAGACCCTTTCAGCTGCTGCCATCGGCTCCGTATTGTGAAAAATGCACCGAGATCTGCCAGACCCTCCCTTGGTTTGGTCAGGCGCTTGGAAGGGGGAGTTAAATAAAAAGGGAAAGCAAGAAACCTCATTTACAGCTCGTTTGCAAGGAGCAGGAGCTAATTAAGCACTTTAACGGGCCGGACACTGAGGTGTGAAGTTTATTGAGCTCTTGGTTAACTATTCAATTAGCCTGGGTGTTTTGCGAGCTGGCGTACTTCTAATTCACGGCAGGATCAATGGCTTGATTTAGACGGAAATATAACACAAAACTCTAATTCCGAGAGCGGTGGAAGGGAAGTAATTATCCCGAATTGATTTTGTTACCAGAATCATGACCGATATTCTTCTAATCAGGTAAATACTGCTGGAGAGCTCGGAGGAGACTGCAGGATTTTGCCATCAAAATCAGCTTTGCTTCCTCGGATTATTATTTTAAGTGGTAATTGATGCGGTTAATTGAAATTGGCTCAAATGCCAATGGGGGATTTCTTCGGAAGCACCAAACTCGAGTTCCATGGGCAGGGACAGCTCCCACTGATCCGGGACCCTCCAACCTGACCTTGGACATTTCCAGGGATCCAGGGGCAGTCACAGCTCAGGACAATGGATGAGGAAAAACGTACCTGGGATACCGGGAGGAAACTCCTTCCTGGGAGTCAGGAATCACCGCCAGGCGCTCTGAGAGCTCAGCCGTGTGTTTCCAGCTGGGGAAACTGAGGCACGACGGGCGCCAAGGCCTCGGAGCAGGGGCTCTGGCGAGGCTGGGATGCAGTGCCCGCTGCCTTTTCCCAGCTGCTGTTCCCTGGCTTTGCCAGATCCCTGTCACCTTCCTGCCCCGCCAGGCAGGGAGGGAGAGTCAACCACGCCAGCCTGGAGAGGGGTCTGGGAAAGAAACTGCCATGGCTGAAGGGGTTCTTTAGGGGAAAAGCCTGAATGATTTTGCAGTTTATTTTTATTTTATTTTACTTTATTTTTGCCTCCAGGAGAAGATTGAAATGAAGGGCAGGAGAGATTTGGGAAATAATCCCCTTCTCCACGGAAGCTGTTCGGATGCTTCCCGTGCCATGACAAATCAGCGGGGATTAAAAACCCTGTCACGGGTGTAAAAAAACTTCCTGCCGGCGTTGGACTGAGCCCTGGGGCTCAGCTGGGACCCGATGGACGCGGCCGGGGCTGGCTGTGTCCTCCCTCAGGCACGGACCTTCCCTGGATGTTCTCTCCTGGAGCTGCTGCAGGTGGAACTCGGGGAGTTTCCAGTTCCTGAGGGGCACAAAGCGCTTTGTTCTGGCACGGGGAGCAACCACGCCGAGGAATAAATGTGGGTGTAAGGAGAGCAGGAGATCTCAGGGAAAGGTTCTTCAGAGCCCAGAGGTGGGAAAAGCACTGGCACAGCTCCGCAGGGAATGGTGACATTCCCGCGGCTGCCAGAGCTCCGGGAGAGCTTGGACAGCGCTCCAGGGATGCCCAGGGTGGGATTGTTGGGTCTGTGCAGGGACAGGGGCTGGGATGATCCCTGTGGGTCCCTACAGTGTAGAAATAACTTCTCTGCTGAGGACTCCAGGATGGTGTGGATGGATGTAGACGAGAGATCTCTGAGGTTGGGTTTTAGAAGATGAGGTTTATTGTAAGGGATGTGAGGCCTTGCTCTGAGCTGCCAGGCTGCAGCTTGTGGTGAGACCTAGGGAATGGGGGAAGGGAGAGGCAGGGAGAGGAAATTCCAAGAGAGGAAAGTCCTCGGGAAAGGGTGCCAGGCAAAGAGAGCGTCCAGCCCCCTCGGGACCCCTGATCAGGGGTCTCAAGGTGGGCTGGAACAGGACTTGTGCCAATGGGGTCACAGATACCTGATCCTTCAGGGGAGGGGTACAGGTGTGGGATGAACCATACATTGGGGTGAGACAGAACATCCCATCTGACCTCTGGGTCTGGCTGCAGGTGACCTTCAGCTGGTCACACAACTGCTTTCCCAGACATCCAGTAGCTAGGACATCCCAAACATCAAAATTTGCTTTCAATTCTATCTCACATACAGGTTTCACATTCTCAGAGTCTAAGCAATCATATTTACAGGGCTTTCTGGGTTCATCCTCCCCAACACCACAGCTCAGGACATTCTGGGACTCAGTGATCGCCTCGCTCAGGGGAGGAAATCCGGGCGGATTCCCAAAGCATCCATTGCTGTGGATTTTTGGGGTTGTACAAACGGTTCAATCAGCTCCAGATTGTTCCTGTGGAGTTCATCCTTCCCTGGCAGGTTGGCAGACCCTGGCACAGGGTGCCCAGAGCAGCTGTGGCTGCTCCTGGATCCCTGGAAGTGTCCAGGGCCAGGCTGGAGCAGCCTGGGGCGGTGGGAGGTGTCTCTGCCATGGCAAGGGTGGCACTGGGTGGGATTTCAGGTCCTTTCTGGGGAATTCATCCAGCCCCACGTGGCCCCTGTTTGTCAGGGCAGGAGGAAGCAGATGAATTCCCAGCGCCACTGTGTTGGGAATTCTCCCTTCGCTCCTCCCAGACAAAAGGACCTCGGAGCTCAGCAGAGCCACGGAGCTGCCACTGAAACCAGGACCCGTCAGATGGGGCAGTTTTAGGTTCACACCCGGATTAAATCTGATGGAATATTTGCTTTTGCCACGGATCCCACACTCCTGACTCCATCCCGGGGGCTGGAACCCAGACCCATTCCAGACTCTTCTCCTGAAGGCCAGGAGCAGGGCAGTGACTGTGCTCCGCTCAGGATAAGCTTTAATTTCCCCTTCCAGCCCTTCGATTGGCCTGGCATTTCCCAGGGAGTGCTGGAGAGGTTTCTGATGGATTTCTGTTAAGGACGAGATGAGAACATTGCAATGCCTGGTGAGTGAGGAAGAGCCCGGCAGCGATCCCGGAGCTCGCCGGGGAAGAAGGAGCCGGCAGAGCTGGGAATGATTGGCAGCACATGGATCAACAAAGGAAACTCGGGATCGTGGTGCACCGAGGATTTTGCGTCTGTTGACAGTGGCTCGCTGTCAATCACTCTCTGTTCCTTAGGCTGGGAAGGGATTCCAGGCGTTCCCTCCATGGAATGTGTCTGTCCTCAGCAGCTTTCGTGACCTGAGGATTGTGCTGGGCTCGGTTTGATCCCACGCTTGAAAGCCGGAGGGACACGAGGGTCGAGAGAAAGAAGGAATTTCTGCCGGGAATCGCTTTGGGACGAACATACAGAAAGGTACCACGAGCGGAAAATGGGAGATGGGCGTGCTAACGATCGAATGATTAGATCAGATCGATACCTTATCTGTTCCAGCCCGATTTAACATTTCCAAACCTCCTCCGGACACGGCAATCACGGCATTGTTCCACCTTGAGAATCCGTTCAACAGACCCCGGACCTGAACATGAATATCTAATGA
Source organism: Delichon dasypus (assembly GCA_037837765.1). Lineage (NCBI taxonomy): Eukaryota > Metazoa > Chordata > Aves > Passeriformes > Hirundinidae > Delichon > Delichon dasypus. The sequence continues at coordinate 1,228,363 of JBBAXF010000007.1, forward strand.
AGCTACCACGAAGAACGAGTCTTACAGTCTCGGTCCACTCTCAGCGGAAGACTGTATAAAAACCAGTGGTATTGGACGCAATTTGTGAACAGAGGGGGTGACAGGCTGACAGAATCCGTTACCGCGTTCACCCAGTGCCAAAACCCCGGGGTTCGACGCTGTCCCTTTCAATTGTGGCTACCGGAGGCTGTGATTTAAGTCTCAAACCAAAATTCTAAATTTTGATTTACTGAATCTGGCTTGGCGATTTATTACACCTGCCTTCCGCAAATCGCGGAGCTGGGCGCCCTTCGTGCGCCTCACGCGGAATTTCACCCGATTTCGGGATAGCTGGGGTGGGGAGGGAGCTTGGAGCGGCCTGGCTCACACCAGGCGGGCTCCGGGTGTCTGCGGAGAGGAGCCGGATCTGCGCCCAGGGCAATCCCTGTTACTGCCAGCGCCCCGTAACGACAGCGTTAATTACCGAGCTCATTTAGCGGGCGCTCCTCATCGTTGCTCTCGGTCTCCTCTGGAGGATGTTGCCTCACCTTTTATTAGCGCTGCGTAGGGGAGGGGCCGGCCTCGGGTGGGATTTGGGGAGCTGAGGATGCGCGGATTGCGGAGCGTTTGCTTTGTGGGATTGGTTCTTCTTGGTTTGATCTGACGATAAAACCGATCTGAGCCGGCACGGCCTGGGAAATGTGGAGTTTGTTGGGGTTTCCCTGAGGGCAAACTGACCTGGATGTGCCCATCTGGCTTGGTTTGGACGGACAGGTGTCTGCCAGGGAAAGACGGAGCCTCCCTTGGAATGGAGAATGTAAATGCCCTTCCCTCTGAATTATTATAATTTGCAATTAGGGGCTTTCAGGCAAAGATATGGGAAATAGGAGCAACAGTTATTTACTAAGAATATCAAAAAAAGGAAAATACAAATGTAGTAGTACAAAAAAAAAAACAAGCAAGGAAGCAAATAAAGATCCTGGAAAAACCCTGACAGAGTCAGGGATACGAGCTGGCACCCTGGTGATCAGGGTGTTGGAAGCAGTCCAGATAAATCCTCCTGGAGTAACAGATGTGGTTCTGTGGAGTAGAGATTATCCTATAGAAAGTCCAGTGGTGATGAGATGGGTCTGGCCTTCCTCCAGGAATCCAGTGGAAAAACGGGATCCCTTGTGTCCTTCATTCCCAGTTTTTATCCAGCTGGGAACAGCTGGCTCCTCCCCAGTGTGTGGAGCATCTCCCAGTGGGGTGATGGAACGTGTCCTGGCACTGGTGGGCACTGATGGCCCGTTACCAGGAGATGTCCCCTGGAGGATGGAGGGTGGTGACAGAGATAACAAACACTGCCCCACCCGGGTTTGAAGGCTGGGCTGTTATCAGAAGGCATCACTCCCCTCCCCCTGGAGTCAGAAGGATAAAACATCTCCCAAAAAACAGCTCTCAGCAGATGAAATGGAATAGACATTTTTACGTTACATAACCCAAGACACCATCCTTGCAGGTGCAGTGTTACCGAGACACGCAGAGCAGTCACACGGAGAGAGAGGCTTCGCAGGGCAGAGGTCCTTCTCTGATCTGGCTCAAGGCTGAGTCCAGGCGGAGAGAGAGCCTCTTTGTTTTATTTTTTACTTTTTATACATTTGTGGGTCTAGCAGAAGATTGGCTTTTAGAGTTTTCACCTTTCAAGCTAACTGGCCAGACCAGCCGTCAGTTACAATTGTTTTCAGGTTAGAAATATGCAAACAAAGGACAGAGAATGAAAGACAAAGGATTTGGTTTTGTTTGATCTGTGGGAAAACAGTAAAACTGCTTTTAATATTGTACAGTAGCTAAAAAGGTCTGACTCCATTTTTATGAAAATTCAAAAGGCTTTAAAAAACTCAGAAAAACCAGGGTAACAGTGCTGCTGCAGAAATTCCATCTCAGAGGGATGCCCTGGGCTCGGCTCCCTGATCCCTCACATTAGACAGGCGAGGGGTGCTCCTCTCTCACCAGAACTCAAATCCTCTTCCTTTAATTCAATTCAAATCTCAAAAGACTGAAGGTGTCGCCTCGTGTGACATCCATGGACCTGCAAGGCCCTCCTGGACCCCAGCAGCTCCCTCGGCCTGCTGGGTTTGCCCTGGAGGAATCCCAATGGGTTGTGGAATATCCTGAAGCCTACACAAGGTCCCCCTTCCTCTGGTGGCTTCTCCTGTGTCCAGGAATTCCTGGAAGGGGCAGAGGAGCTCAGCTGTTGTGCTCAGCGTCGTTACCTGGTTCTCGGTGTCTAAAAATGTTTCTGAGCCCTGAGTAACTTTTCAGCTGCTCTTCTGCAGCTTCAAATCATTTAAATCAATCCCCCAAAAGCATCAGATAGCCCAGACTATTGCTGCTGATGGATTAAAGCGTGGGATTCGAGGGTTTGGGCACCACAGCCTTGATGCTCGCACTGTTCCAAACACGAACAGAGCCACGAGATTTATTTCCATAATTGAAATGACAGTGAAATGTCCCTCCACAGCACCACTTTGTCTCTTTTATTGGGGAATTTCTGTATGGGAAGCTCATTTATTCCCCATTTCTGGATTTGTCCCTCCTTGGGGCAGCACCTCGGCCCTTCCCAGTTCCTCCTGGAGTTTTTGGCTGTACTTCCCTTCTGCAGACAGCAAATTCCCTGTCGTGGCTTGCTTTGTTCCACCAGCAGTGGCTGCTTTACGCTCCTGAGAGCTCTGGGAATGCTCTGGGAATCCCACTGGAGTCCGGAGGAGCCCCCAGAGCTGGAGCTGAGGGTGGAGGTCTCTGGGCAGAGCTGCATCCACAGCTCCAGGCTCCTCCTCCTTCCATGGGCTTTCCAATGCCTCAGAAATCCGTCTTTGCTCCATGTTTTGGGACAGGGGAAGGGCTCCCTCCTCCCTGCCCCGTGCTGGGGTGGGTGCTGCTGCTTTCGTGTTTCTCCCTGGGGTCGTGGCACGGGAACCTCTCCCTGCTGGCAGCTCCGTGGTGGGGATCGGCCCCGTTGCTCCAGCTGGGCACAGATAATTGGGAATTAAGAATTCCTGGCTGGCAGGGTGCTGAGGCCCTGGCACAGGGTGCCCAGAGCAGCTGTGGCTGCCCCTGGATCCCTGGCAGTGCCCAAGGCCGGGTTGGACATTGGGCTTGGAGCAGCCTGGGACAGCGGGAGGTGTCCCTGCCATGGCAGGGGTGGGATGGGATTTAGGACCTTTCCCACCCAAACCATCCCGTGGTTCTGGGATTTGTGGATACAGCCGTAGCCCTCACGGGTTTTTAAGGATGTGTGGCCGTCGGTTCCTTTGGCTGGTGAGGTGAGGAGCAGCTGGACTCCAAAGAGTAAATCCATGAATCTCTCTGCTGCTGGTAGGAAATACTTTAAAGGGAAAGGAATAACCCGTGTGGGGGCAATCATCCTCCTCTGATCCTGAAAATGCCTCTCTTGTTTTCCTCTGAGCTCCACAAAACCAGTGCAACTGTCACTGCTGCCGTTACTACTCCATTTTTTCTGATCTGTGACAGGAATTAATGCTGGCACACGTGGCTTTGGAATTTTGCTTTCCCGGTCGCAGTACACACAAAGAGCGAGCTGTGGCTCCTGCCTGTGGTTCCAATGACTGATTAAAAAAACTCCTTGCAAAGGATTGCCTGGGAAGATGCAGTCCTGACTTCAGAGACATCAAACAGGAAACACGGTTCTCTTTAGCGGAGGAACACTTTATTCTGACCCTTGCGGCTTTGTCGCTGTTTCAGGCCTTTTTAACTGAAAAATAAATATATTCTGTCTCTGCACTCAAAACGTTTCCCTCTCTTTCCTGGGAAGTTTTTCTTCTTCACACATCTTTCAGCGGAATCTGACAGCCGAAGATTTTTTTTTTGGGAAGCAAATCCAAACCCTTGTGCTCTCTTGCTGGCAGTGACCTCCTGAGGTGCTGGGAACAGTAGGAGGTGGAATTAACAATTCCCTTCCACCCTGCCCTTCTGAGGGGAGGCGAGGGAGCTGGAGCCACATTGTTTTAGCCCCTGCATTCCGTGGTTCGGCATCAAAGCGCCACCTGAGAGAACTTCCCCCAAACTGTTCGGCATTAATCGGCTTCTGGTCTGCCGTGGGGAGTGGAGGGGACAGCTGAAAACCTGGGAGATGGCTGCCAATAAATCCCGCTCCTCGGAGGGCTGCAGAGCAGGGGATGATGTGCTCCCCTCGTGTGAGCTCCTTTTTCCTTCCCTCCCTGGGATGGGGATACAATTTCCAGCTTTCTTGGCTCTCCCAGGAGCCCCTCAGCCCACCTGGGTGGTGAATTCCTGGTTTTGGGAGCTTGGATTCACCCGGGTCGAGACAAAGCTCCTGGAGCTGGGGTTTCGGTGGTTCTGTGCTGCTCAGCGCTGAGGAGGTGAAGATGTTGGAGGAGCTCAGTGTTCCAGCTTCTCCTCTGGTGTTTCCTCCTCCAGCAAGGGGCTGATTCCATGTTTCTTCCAGAGGGCGAGTCCAGCCCTTCGTCCCACGGAATCAAGGTTGGAAGAGACCTCCAAGATCGTTGGGTCCAACCACTAAACCAGCACCACCAGAGCCACCCCTAAGCCGTGTCCCCAGGTGCCACCTCCAGGTGCCCTTGAACACTTCTGGAGTGGGACAAGATGGACGTTAAGGTTCTTTTCCCAGAGCATTCCATGATTTCACAGGGAAATTCCTGCTGCTGTCTACCCTGAGCCTCCCCTGGCCCAGCCTGAGGCTGTTCCCTCTGCTCCTGTCCCTGTTCCCTGGGAACAGATCCCAAATCCCCCCCGGCTGTCCCCTCCTGTCAGGGACTTGTGCAGAGACACAAGATCTCCATTACTGGGATGGTGGCACCAGTGAGGAACCCCAGCCTCATCCCACGGCCTGTTTTGAGGGAATGCCTTGTCCTTGGAGCGGAAAGGGACCTCAAAGCCCATCCATTTCCAGGCCTTTCCCGTGGCCGGGGACACCTCGCTCTATCCCGGAGCTCCTGGGACGCTCCCTGCTCAAATCCCGGTCTGTCACTGTCCTAGGGTGACTTTATGATGTTTGTGTCCCCAATCCTCTGTTCTGTTTGTGCTGTACATTGAGTCCTGTGCCTTTCAGACTGGTTCTAAGAGCAAGGAGAAGCGCGGAGTTTGTTTTGAGAAAACTGCCTGACTCCTCCACATTCTCCTCTGGACGGGGTGTTTGGTGGAGGCTTGGAGAGACTGCAGGACAGAGATCTTTTGCTTTTAGTTAGTTTCAGCTAGCTAGGGCAGAGAAGTTCCCTGGACTGGTTTTCTTCCTTTTGCTTGGAACTGTTTAAACCTGCTCTGGACTGAAAACCCAGGGGAGCACTGGGGGCTGCACCTGCTGCCCACCGGGGCTGGACCTCGGCATTTTCCAGCAGCGCCGGAGGGACTGGGACTGAGGAGAGACTGAGAGAGCCGAGCTCCACCCACGGCAAGGACTTTCTCAATTTGCCATCTCACTTCAGAAGGAGAAGTTTTATTGTTTCATGTTATTCATTCTTTATACTGGTATGCACTTTGTTTGTTTAGTAAAATATTTTTTTCCACTTTTCTCCAAAGAGGGGTTTTTTTCGGACTGGTTGGATGGAGGGGCCACTTGGGTTTGCTTCCTTAGAGGGATCCTATACAGGGGTTTCCCCCCAAATTTGTCTCCAAACCAGGACAGTCACCAAAGCTGGCATCCCTCCGGCAGTGGGGGAAGCGTTCCCTGCCTCCCCTGCGGCTTCCACCGAGCAGCTCTTTTGTTATTCATTAAATGTCTAAATAAATAATGCGCTGCCGTGCTGCTCCGCAGCCCTCTTCTCCTGTTAATTTGGCTATGAAAAGTTGGAAAATTAAAAACTTTCGCAGCTTCGCTGGGTATTTAATCCTCTTTCCAAGCCTGTGTACAGGTTTCATACCTTAAGGCTCTGCTGTGTAATTTCCATGCCCCGCTCCCATCCAGGGCTTTTGCTGGAGAAGGTTCTGGATGTTATCGGAAAACACCTTCTCTAATTTTAGTATGCAAAATTCTAATTACTGTATGAATTTTTTATTGCTTAATTCTTTACCGTTTTTATTCCCCCTCTGGGTACTGAAACATAATTAATTCTCCTTTACTTTTTTTTTTTTTCCCCCTAACAGACTTTTGTGTATTATCATATATATTAAATTTTCAGTTCTGTAACTTTTTTCCTTTTTTTTTTTCAACTTTTATTGCTTCCCGCACTGACAATGTTCACTTCATTAAAGACGTGTAATCCCTGAGCTGTGATCGAGACATAATTGCACTTTTTTGGGGGTATTATAATAACACAGATGTTTTTCTTATTGCATTACCGAAACCCCTCCTATGCTTCCATGACTTCGAGTAACCCCCCCCAATAAGGGGAGCCCAGGCTGGAATTCTGGCATCAGGACTCAGTTTCCATGGACTGAAATGGTCGTACTCCCAGAAAACACACAAAAATATTGCGTTTTGTCCCCTCAGCTCCCTTCCAGCGTTCACAGAACCCCAGAATGGTTTGGGCTGGGAGGGGTTTTAGGGATTATCCACATCTTCCACCACCCCAGGCTGCTCCAAACCCCATCCAACCTGGCCTTGGACACTTCCAGGGGCAGCCACAGCTTCTCTGGACAAAGAACGAACGGTGGGTGTGGGGATGAGTTTGTTTCAGTTTCACGTAAAGAGATTTTTGTTGTTGCCGCCGGAGCGTCCAGAGTGAGGATGGAATTTACTCCGTGGGAATGTTGATACACAATTAGGAAATCCTACGGGAATCCTACAGAAGTCTCAGCCCCGGTATTAATAACTCGTGGTAGAATTGAAGAAACACGGAAAATGAGTGTCCAGGTCGATTCATTCCAGTTTTTGATGTATAAAACCAACTTCATCGTTACCTTGATTTCCAGTGGGGTTCCTGCAGGAAGAGGTGGCCCAGCCAAACATTCCCAGCCATTCTCTTCCGGAAGGGAATGGTTGTCTGAAATTAAAACTAACGAAACTCTATCTGAAACTAATCCTAACTGCGCTTTGGGAGGTGGGGTAGGAGATGCTGCACCAGCAAACCCTTCCCAAGTAATTGTTGGAGAGACATCCAGAAGCTTCCAGGGCGCTAAATGTGCTCACTCCATTTTCTCCCTCCTTTCCACATGGATGATATCCTGTTGTTCTGAGTCTTTAAATAAAACCAGAATGTGTCTGGAGAACAGTAAAAAAAAAAACCAAGGAAAAAGAGATGCTGTTCCTGCAGCATGAAGAGGGAGTGATTCCGAGCAGAAACTGCTTCTATTTTGAGGTTTTCCTCTCTTCCCCTTCCCAGTGGAGCCCGTTTGGGGTTGTTGGAGCATGCAAACAATGAAATGGGAGAGTGCTTTGTCCTTGACCTCTCAATCCTGATCCCCGGGGGATCCTGCCTCCGGGAGAGAATGAAACAGCTCCGAGCTCTGCTGGGGAGGGAAACTGAGATCGGTGCTGGAGCTGTCCCTGCCCTCCCTGCTGCCCTCGTGCCAGGGGTGCTGCTGCTCCTGGAGATCCACTCCTCCGGGACAGCCTAATTACACTGCTGCAATTAACTGCTCTGGGAGCTGCTCCCTCTCTTTCCTGCCTGGAGAAGGACTGGGGCGCACTGGTCAGTGCAAGGATCTTTTCTGTCTGTGCGTGCCAGGGATGCCTTCCAGCATCCCAGGGGGATCCAGCCTGGCCTTGGACACTGCCAGGGATGGAGCAGCCACAGCTTCTCTGGGAATTCCGGCCCAGCCAGGAATTCCTTCCCAATATCTCACCCAGATCTCTCCCTTTTCCAATCTGAAGCCATTCCCTGTGTCCTGTCCCCTCCAGCCCTTGTCCCCAGCCCCTCTCCAGCTCTCTTGGAGTCCCTTCAGGCCCTGGAAGAGGCTCTGAGCTCTCCCTGGATCCTTCCCTTCTCCATTCCCAGCTCTCCCGTCTGTGATCGGGATATGCAAAGCAATCACACGGAGATGAGAGATTTCACAGGGCAGAGCTGTTCTTCTGACAGAGAGCTCAAGCTGAGCCAAGCCCAGAGCCCCTCTGCTGTTTATTTCTTACTTTTTATACATTTGTGGGTCTGGCTGTGGATTGGCTTCTGGAGTTTTCACCTCCCAGCCTCAGTGGCCAGACCAGCTGTCAGTTACAATTGTTTTCAGGTTAGAAATCTGCAAACAAAGGACAGAGAATGAAAAACAAAGGATTTGTTTGCTACATGTGTGAGAAAAGGTGAAAACTGCTCCTAATATTGTACAGTAGCTAAAAAGTCTGACTCCATTTTATGAACAATCAAAAGGCTTTAAAAAACTTAGAAAAAGCAGGGTGACACCCAGCCTGGCTCCAGAGCAGAGACATCTCACCTAAAAAATCTCATCTTTGATCTTTAGAAGTCTCCTAGTCCCCCCAAGGGCTGTGTCTGATGTGTCCCTCAGGATCTCATCCTCTCCAAATCCAAGTTTTATCCTCCATGGTCTGCCACCCCCTGTACCCCCAAACACATCCGGGTTATGAAATTCCTGTTGGGAATCCGCTCAGCAAGAAGGTTCTGCCTGGCTGGGGGAAAACGGGGATGACGGGGTTGTTTTGTACTTCCGTAGTTTCCCAGTTTGACTGGAATAGTCTTGGTTATTTCCGCTGGCTCTCACCCCTCCTCCTCCTCAGGGACAGGAAAAAAAAAGAAATCCAGCAAAGCCTGGCACTTTTCACCCTTCTGCCTGTGCTGAAGTTTCCAGCTGCCTCGCTGGTGTTCTGATCCAATTTCTGTGAAATTCCCATTGTTCCCAGAGTTCCCGCTCCTGTCGGGCCGTGCCCCTTTCAGGAGCCGTCGTCTCCGTCTCTCTGTGCCCGTGTTCTGCCTTCCTTTCAAAGGAATCTTCCTCTTGAAGTGCATTTTCCTTCTTCTCTTCAGCTGGGAAGGAAGAGGCAGCTGCCAGGGGCAGAGGGGAGGCTTTGCAGGCTGGGCAGATTTTCCCTTTCATATTTTTCGTGCTTGTGGCTCCTCACTCCTTGCAAGGCTCAGTCCCCGCAGAGCTGCTCCTCCCGGGGCTGCCGGCACGGGGAGGCTTTGGAACACTCATGGAAAGGAGGCTGGGATGGCTGAAGAAGCAGTTTTACGGGGTTTTTTTCAGTATTCCATGGCCAGGATTTACCAGGGATGAGCATTGAACAGAGGTGACCTGCAAAGCAGGGCTCCTTCTGTGCCCCCTGTCTGCTGCTCCCTCCAGGAGCTGTTGGATCGTTGATTTCATGGAATCCCAGACTGCTTTGGGTGGGAAGGGAAATTAAAAACCTTCCAGTGCCACCCCTGCCATGGCAGGGACACCTCCCACTGTCCCAGGCTGCTCCAGCCCAATATCCAACCTGGCCTTGGACACTGCCAGGGATCCAGGGACAGCCACAGCAAATCTGGGAATTCCAGCCCAGCCAGGAATTCCCAGTTCCCATCCCTCCCTGCCCTCTGGCACTGGGAGCCATTCCCTGTGTCCTGTCCCTCCATCCCTTGTCCCCAGTCCCTCTCCAGCTCTCCTGGAGCCCCTCCAGGCCCTGCCAGGGGCTCTGTGCTCTCCCTGGATCCTTCTCCTCTCCAAGATGAACATTCCCAGCTCTGAGCCTTCAGGAAAGATGGACAGAGCTGGAAAGGGAGGATTTCCAAGGAATGGAGGGACAGGACACAGGGAATGGCTCCCCACTGCCAGAGGGCAGGGATGGATGAATACTGGGAATTAGGAATTGCTGGTGGGGAGTGTCACCAAGACACACAAAGCAATCACACGCAGACAAGAGATTTTCGCAGAGGTTCTTCTGATCCAGCTCCCAGCTGAGAGAGTGGAGAGAAGAAGAGACCCCTTTGTTTATTTTTTTACTTTTTATACATTTCTGGGTCCAGCAGAAGATTGGCTTTTTGGGGTTTCCACCCCTCAGCCTCAGTGGCCAGACCAACTGTCAGTTACAATTGTTTTCAGGTTAGAAATATGCAAACAAAGGACAGAGAATGAAAAACAAAGGATTTGTTTATGTTACATCTGTGGGAAAAGGTAGAAAACTGCTCTTAATATTGTACAGTAACTAAAAGATCTGAAAATTTATGAAAATCAAAAGGCTAATAAAGAAACTCAGAAAAACCAGGGTAACAGGGGAGGCCCTGGCACAGGTGCCCAGAGAAGCTGCTGCTGCAGAAATGGGTGGTGCCGAAGATCAGAGGGATCCACGCCCAGCTGGCTCTGTAGACGAGAGGGGTTTGTGGAGTTGAAAGCCCCCAGCAGGTGACAGCAGTGCTGGGATCTCGAGGCAGCTCCATGAGCTGTGGATTTCTGGGGCCAGGCCGGCTCTGAACTCCAAGGAACAAACATCAGCGGGGAAGGGCTGGAACTCGGTGTTCTCTCTCCGAAGTTCAGGGCCGTAGTTCCCATTTCAGAGAGGGGTTTGCTCCTCCTCCTTTGAGGTTTGACCTCAGTGAGTGTTGGAGTCCAGGGCATTTCTTTGGTTGCCCTGGAGGGTCAGGGACCTGGACAGGGGGGTCTGGGACCCCGGCCCAGAGCCCAGAGGGACACTGGCTTTGATCTCAGTCCATGGGAAAGGCTTCCTGCACTGCGGGAGGGATTGCAGGCCACAAGAGTGTGGGAAATAGTAGTTTAGTATATCACAGGGTGAAAAAACAGTGAGTTTGGGATTTTTGGCATTGAAGTGAACGGGGCAAGATGGAGAATTTGGGGCGTTGTCTCTTTCTCCTTCCTTCTCCTTCCCTCACTCCATTTCTGCAGTGACGTTGGCACAAAGTAGTCAGTGAGGATTGGGTCAGAGTAAAGATGAACTTTTTAGTAATAATGATAGACACTGGTAATAAATAGTAAATAAAGAATACGTAGCAATGAGTATAAAAGATAAGGACAGCCCAGAGACAGGAGGAGTCACCAGATGTCCGAGCTGTGGCAAACATCTTTTGGACACTGAGAAAATTGTAAGATAAGAACAAATAAACGAAGCATGTAACCTTGAAGACTCCGTCTTTTCCTGCATTTGGCACAGAGCTTTGCAGAGGGCCAGGACTCTAAAACCACCTGAATGCCGGGGAATTTAAACTCCTGAAAAGGAGCCCCCGACAAGTGAGCGCCCAGCCCTTCCCAGGGAGCAGAGGGGACCCACAGGAGGAGCCTGCACTGACCCAGAGCTCCTGCCAGGTCGGTTCCATCCCAAAGGAAGGTGCTGTTTGTCCTGTGCCGGGCCAAGTTCATCTCTCTGTCCGTATCAAACAGCTGGAACTGAACTCTCCCCTCCACCAAACCACTGAGAAACCTCAGCCCGACACCTTCAGGAGGGTCTCCCATCTCCTGAAGCTGCCGCTCCTGGTGGATGCTGCCCTGTGGAACGGAGAGGGGAGCGCAGGAGGAGATAAAAGAGAAAAATTAAACCGTGTATGAAAGTTTCATCAAAGCCCTGTTTGTGATGCTGAGGGGAATCTTGGCTTACCTTGACACAAACTTCATTCATAAACTCGGCTTCATTATTTCCCAGCCTTATTTCTGAGAGGCTTTGTCGGCAGCCTGGCAGCTCGGAGAGACAAGCCGATGATTTGCTCTCTTCTGTGACTAATCCAGATACTAAACACTGGCATTCATGTGCCTCTCACCAGCCCAGATCTCTGTGCGTGCCGTTTCACTTGGCTTGAGCAGGGGGAAAAAAAGCAATAAATAGGTGTCATGGGTTTTCCCCTACATTCAGGTGGTTTTAGAGTCTTTTGCCCTCTGCAAAGCTCTGAGCCAGACACAAGAAAGAGACGGAGTCTTCAGGTTCTGATTTTTCAAGGTTGCGCACTTTGTTTATTGTTCTTATCTTACAATTTTCTCAGTGCCCAACAAAAGATGTTTGCAGCTGCTCGGGCACCTGGTGACTCCCCGACTCTGACTCTGACTCCCCCCGAACTGGGCTGTCGTTATCTTTTATACTAATTGCTACGTATTCTTTATTTATCATTATTTGCCAACACCTATCACTTATACTAAACAGGTCATCCCTACTCTGACCCAATCTCTTTAAACTACTTTGTGCCACTGTCACTGCAGAAAATGGAGTGAGGGGAGAAGAAAGAAGAAGCAGGAGACAATGCCTCAAATCCTCCATCTTGCTCCCATTCACTTCCATACTAAAACCTCAAATCTACTGTTTTCTCACCCTGTGATGAGCTAAACTCCAATCTTTCACACTCCTGTGGCCTGCAATCCTTCCCGCAGTGCAGGAAGCCTTTCCCATGGACTGGGATCAAAGCCAGTGTCTCTCTGAGCTCTGGGCTGGGGTCCCAGACCTCCCTGTCCAGGTCCCTGACCCTCCAGGGCAGCCAAAGGAATGCCCTGGACTCCAACAAGTAGGAATATTAGTGCTGTAATTCCTTCCCTCTTCAGGACATGGAGCTTCTCAGACTTTACACACTCTCTGAAACAGCACCAAGAAGTTGAACAAGATGCTTGAGATCAAACAGCGCCAGGAGAAGCTCTTGGAATGATTTGGAAAGCTGAGCATGACTGGTAACATCATTAAACATCATTAAACTGAGCCTGGGTTTGGTTGATGTCCTGGGAACAGGGATCCGCTCTCCATCCTTCCACACAATTGGAAAAGTCGGGGATTGTCTTTGGGTTTTTTAAGAATAAGTGATTTTGTTTACCCACAGGGAATGAAATTGCAGGATCTGATTCCGGGTGGGAATAAATTCTGTTTGTCCCTCAGGAATGTCAGTGGCCACATGTCCTGGTTTGGACAGACAGGTGTCTTCCAGGGAAATCCAGAGCCTCCCTTGGAATGGAAAACGTAAACCCCCTCCCTCCTAATTGTTATAATTTTGAAATTAAGGGGCTCTCAGCCAGAGATATCAGAGTGGGAATAACAGTTCTTTACTGGGAATATCACAAATACAAATGCAGTAGCACAACCAAACCCATGGATGGTCAGGGCGCAGGCTGACACGCTGCTGCTCAGGGTGTTGGTCCCAGCCCAGCCCAGCCTCCTGCAGTGACAGATGTGGTTCTGGCAGCAGCCATCCTGCAGCAGGGTGCAGTTTTCCTCTGCAGCTCCCGTGGTGCTGGGATGGCTCCGGGGTTCCTCTGGCAATCCCGTGCACACGGGCTGTGCTGCTGTTCCCAGTGCCAGGTGTGATCCAGCTGGGAATGCCGGGCTCCTCCCCTGGCTGCAGCATCTCCCCATGGATGATGGAATTGTCCCAGCCCTGCAGTGAGCCTGGATGGGCCAGGAACAGCAGAGATCCCTGCAGGGAGGATGGGTCCTGGAAGGGATAAAGAGCAGTGACACAGCTGGATTAAGAGCTGGGGATGGGGCACACACTGCTGGGTACAGCCTGAACTGTGCCCAGGGCACCAACCCAGCCCTGCTGCGGCCGCACCTCCTGTTACCTCTGGTGCCGCAGTTCCAGGTAAAATTCATCCACTGGATCACAGAATCCTGGAATGGTTTGGGTTGGAGGGACCCTAAATCCCATCCATTCCCCCCCTGCCTTGTGCAGGGACACCTTCCGCTCTCCCAGGCTGCTCCGAGCCCGTTCCAACCTGTCCTTGTGCACTGCCGGGGATGGGAAACCTCATTACCCTTCATGGAAGATCCCTGGGGGTTTGTCGGGAGCCCTTGGGATGATCTCATCCCTCCTTCCCGGCTGGAGGGGCTGCCCAGGGCCCTGTCAGGTTCTGCCTGGATTTGCTGCCTTTAATTCCTGCTGCCATTCCAAGCCTGGATCAGGTAATGATTCCCACATTATGTCCTCTGAACATTTCTTCTTCCCCGAACTTTTTATTTTCTTGCTGAGGGGAAAAAAAAAAAAAAAAAGAAAAATAAATCAGTTGTCAGCCCAGGCTTGTTTTGCTTTGCCAAAGCTGAAGCAAGGAGAACTCTCTCATTCTGTTTGATTAGAGTGATAAATATGGATGTGTTCCAGCCTAAATATTTTATGGGAAGAAAAGCTCTGTTCCCTTAGTGCTCCCATTAGTGGCACAGGGTGTCCCCAGCCCAGCTGCCACGGCCCTGCCCGGGTGGGGTTCGTACTCCTGGAATTCCTGACAGCCTTTGCTGGGACCCCTGCTCCCGTGGGACCGGCGCTTCCACAGCCAAACTGGGAAAACTGGAGAGGGATTGTGAGGGTGGATCTTTTAGGATCCAAGTAGGTCCTGGAATTCTTCATTCCTGTCATGACCCATCAAAGTTTCTCCTGTCACCCTGGTTTTTCTGAGTTTTTTAAAGCCTTTTGAATTTTTATAAAAATGGAGTCAGACCTTTTAGCTACTGCGCAATATTAGGAGCAGTTTCTACCTTTCTCTCACAGATGTAACATAAACAAATCCTTTGTTTTTCATTCCCTGTCCTTTGTTTGCATATTTCTAACCTGGAAACAATTGTAACTGACACTGCTCTGGCCATTGGGCTGGGAGGTGAAAACTCCAGAAGCCAATCCACAGCCAGACCCACAAATGTATAAAAAGTAAGAAATAAACAGGCAGAGGGGCTCTGGGCTTGGCTCAGCCTTGGCGCAGCCCTGAGCTTTCGGAGGAAATCTCTGCCCTGCGAAATTTCTCATCTCTCGTGTGATTGCTTTGCGTATCCCAGTCACAGTTCCTCCCTTTTCCCAGTTAATGAGGGATTTGCAGTGTTCCCGGTGAAAAACAGGGATGTAACCTCCATTTGCTGTGCTCATTCCGCCGGGCAGGACCTTGGATCACCTCGGGTGGTTGGCACTGGGCACCAGGAGAGAGCCAGCCAGGCCAGGTGTCCCAAGGGAGCTCTCTGTGTTATCCCTGAGTGAAGAAAAAGGGAAATCCTGGATTTGGATGGGACCTTGGAAGTGGAAAATGCCCAGGGAAGCCGGTGGGAGCTGGGTTGATCCCTCTGGGCTGGTGGGGAGCAGTGGGTATCTCGGAGGTGCCGTGGTGGCTTTGGGGACAGTGCTGCTGCCTGATGTCCTTGGAGAGCTTCCCAAAGCTGCCTGAGAAGATTCCAGGCCTGGGAATTCCCATCTTGTCTTACCCCGAGCGTGGCTGTGCCCTGGTTTCTGTGCCCGCAGAAGATCCTGGAAGTGGGGAGGGCTGGATCCCCCTTTTTTCCCTGGGGAGCTTGGCCTGGTGGCCTGGCTTGTTCCTCATGGGCTGTTCCCAGGGGAAAGCTCACCTTGGGAAGGAGCCACTGGATGTCCTCTGGATGCTGCTGCTCCTGCAGGACGCAGGGACCGGCATCTTCCCACCACAAAATGGGAGCGCGATGGAGTCTGTGGAAACTTATTCCTGGAGAAAGCGTGGACTTCTCCACTTCCCTGTGGGATGGAGCTGGTTTTCACTTCCCTCAGAAGAATCTCCAGCAGATGGGATTTGGAGCTCCAGGTGCTTTCCGTAAAACCCTCCACAGGGCTGGGCGAGCCCAAGGCGTCGTTCCAAGCCGCAATTCCTGGGAGACCTGGAAGGCAGAGCCGTGGGCTGGGCGCTGCTGGAAGCCCAGGGAGGTTTCTGTCAGCCCGGTGCTCTCAGCTCCGCGCACTTCCATTCTTTGTGCCCGCAGATTTCTGCGGAAAGGCTCATCCCAGCACGAGGAGTAACCAAAAGTCACTCCTTAAAGAAGAAAGGATGAAACAAGAAAAAGAACCTCAAAGCAGCTGCCAGCGCCGGCTGTCTGGAAAGGAGCAAGAAACTACGAGCTGGAATCTGCTATTCAAATCCCCAAAGGTTTTCCACACGGATCTCCTGGACAATGAGGCTCCATCGTTTCCTGCTTTGTGCCAGGGAAATATCCGACAAAAGCACCAGGATTTAGCAGCTGGACTTGTTGCTTGATAGTTTCAGATCTCGCCGTGGGTTGAGCAGAAAAAGAGAGTTCATTGTCAAGGATCTAAAACTGAAAGTTTCCTGTCGCCTTAGGAAACTTTCAAAAACACTTTGCACCTTCAAGGGGAACCTGGAAGTTCAAGGGAAGGTTTGGAGATGACACATTAAGGATTGGCCTCAAAGCCTTTTGCTTCATCACTGGTTTTGAAGATCAACACAAAACCTGTAATAAATTAATCTGCATACATGAGGCTTGGAGTGAATAAGGAAATTAATCCAGGAATGAATCAAAATCCCTGTGGATCTCTGGAAGGACTCGGACACAAAGGGTTTTGTCTCTCTCTCTTCATTCCTTGGGTTTCCCAGAGCAGCTGTGACTGCCCCTGGATCCCTGGCGGTGTCCAAGGCCAGGTTGGACATTGGGCTTGGAGCAGCCTGGGACAGTGGGAGGTGTCCCTGCCATGGCTGGGGTGGAAATGGGTGGAATTTGAGGTCCTTTCCCATCTAACCCAGTCTGGAATTCCGGGATCCTTTCCCTGCCTGCTTGGTTTTCTTCCTGTCACTGACACCAACACAAATCATATTAATACTGAGCTGGGGCTGCAAAGGAAAATAAGATTTCCCAAATTTGACCTTGTTTGGATTCAATAATTTGGTGTCTCTTTCGCTTATCCTGATGCCCCAAGTTCCACCTTCCCTGTCTTCCGTGTCCTGCGCTGCCCAGGTGCAGCTCTGAGCTCACACTCAGCGTCACTCAGCTCTCTGCACACAGCAGCCACACAAAACAAATCCTGTTCCTGCTGCACACCAAGGACACCCAAAAGCACAAACAGCGGTGGCTGGAGGGAGGAACAAGAAGGATGGGACTGGAGAACCTGGAGGTGGAACTGGACAATTCAACCCCAATGTGCAAATGGACCAGAACTGATCAAAGTGTGAGAGCTGGTGACCGTTTGTCCATTTTGTGTCCATTCTGTGTCCATTTTGTGTCCATTTTGTGCCATTTTGTGCCCATTTTGTGCCCATTTTGTGTCCATTTTGTGCCCATTTTGTGCCCATTTTGTGTCCATTTTGTGTCATTTTGTGCCCATTTTGTGCCCATTCTGTGCCCATTTTGTGTCCATTTTATGTGTATCCCTGGCCAGGCTCTTGTCCTGCCCAAGGTGGATCCTTAAAGGCCTTTCAATAAATCAATAAATCTCTTAAATAAATCAATTCCACCCCTCAGATCCAGCTCGTGCTCCTGACCGCTGGCCCAGTGTCATTGAGCTGCTGGAGCAGCTGGAAAATGGGATGTTGGACAGCCCCCAGCTGGAATCATACCTGTGGATACCCCAGGGGAAGCTTCTCTGCTTTGTCTCGGTGATGTACAACCAATTTTGCCCTTTCTGTAACTCTGAACCTGCTGCTTCTTGCTGGCAGATTTGCACTTCTCCAGAATCATCATAAATTCCACGATCTTATTACAAAGTACAACTTTTGGAGCGCACTTAAACAGGTGTCAGGTGCTTGCTGCAGGAGCGGATTTAACAAGCATTTAATAAACCAGCTGTATTTAGAACCTGAACTTCAGGAAAACAGCAGAGCTCGAGGTTTTGATCGTAATCAGTCACGCGTTTTGTGAGCGGAGAGCGCAACAGACCCGCTCCCAAAGCACAATTAACCTGCAGTCTGTGTTTATGTCTTAGGGTTTTAGTGGAGTGGGGCTGGATGGGAAATTGATCGGTGGCTCCAGGATTGTCAGGATAGCAGCTCCTTTATTGTGCAGCATTTCTGGGGTTTGCAGGGACGGGGAGCTCGCAGTTATTCAGGACCAGCCCTGAGTGACCTCTCATTTAAACCAAGTCCTGGCTGAGCAGGGATTTGAAATGTCAGGAATGTTGTGCTGAAATTAAGGGGAAAAAAACCCAACCCTGGCATTTGGAGCGTTTGAAGCCATCACCAGATTTCTGCCTGGGGCAAAGCAGAGTGAACTTTCCAGCGGTGGAACTCGTCAGGGTGAATCCTGCTGGGGGATCCCTGGGGATGTGGGAAGGGCCAGGCCCGGATACCGGGAAAGGTGGAGCAGATGTGGAGCAGGACAGGGCTTGGAGCACCCTGCTCCAGGGGGAGGTGTCCCTGTAAGGAGCCAGGAGTTGGGTGATGGTGGCTGAGATGGACGTGTGGACATCAGGAGGAGACTCTGCTCCTCCTGCCTCAGCTCCCCCTGGGATTCCACGATTCCGTGATGGGGTCTGGTTTCAGGGAGAGAAGAACTCTCACGAAATCTGTAACCTGAGGGGCAGAGGGAAGGGAGTTTGTTCGTTTAATGTCCAAAAGCAAAAAGCTCCCAGTCCTGCTGGCAGCTCTGCCTGGAGAGCAGGGACATTCCAACCCCACCACTCCACGAGCTCCGACGTGCTCTGCTGGGAGTTCAGGCTTTGTAAGACGGGATTGAAAGGGAATTGCAAGGGAAGAATTTCCCACGGCCGCAGTTCCTTCCATCCCTGCTGGGGTGGGGGACAGGGATCAGCATCGCTCCCTGCCTTTCCAGCTGCTCCTGGGGGGAGTTTGGGGCTGGACCACCCCAAAATCTGGGAGCATCACCCTTCCTCTGAGTGGGGGAGCTGCGAGCTCACCAGAAAGTGGGAATTCTGTCTTTGTAAAAGAAGCTTAATTAATCATCACTCTCCTCCCTTAATGAGAGACGCTGTTTCCATGGTGGGGACTGCTCCTGGCTGTGCCTGAGGAATCATCCAGGTGGACATTCCTGCCTTTCAACCGCTATTAATGGCAGGATTTTTTCCAGCTGTATCAACAACCCGGCTCTTCTCCATTCTTCAGTGGACTGTGAGGCTGTGGCTCTGCTGAGCAGCCGAACAAAGGGGCACAGGGAGCTGGAATTCGCTCGTTAATAATCAGCGATGAGCTCTGCTAAGCGGCTGAAGATCAAGATCTGCGGAAAGGCCGGGAGAAAGAATCCAGGCTGTCATTTGATCGGAATCAGGAGCTGAGACCCTCTCCAGGCATGGTGTGAGGAGAACAAACCCCATTCACAGGATTCCTGTGTGAACGCTCCTGTGGAAAATACATCCCGAAAGCCCGGAGAACTCGGAGGCTCCTTGGCCTCAAAGCCTGGACGAGGAGCAACCCAAGTGTCACCGAAACTGCTGAAAAACAAAAACCCAAACCCAACAATTTTAACGTTAGAGAGTCGAGGCGTTATTTTATTACCTGGCCAGGATGTTGCTCTGGCCGGGATGCGCCACAGAAATCATCCACACGTAGCCCGGGAGTGCCGAGAGAATCATTCCGTGGCACACGGCTTTTGCTGGATTTTTCAGAGCTTTTACACCGTCAAAACTCATAGAAACGAATTGGGTCAGCCAAGTTGCAAATAATGAGTTATTAGCATTCGGTCTCCTATTGGATCCGGATTTTTTTTTTTTTTTTTTTTTTTTTTCTGCTTCTGGTGTTAATCCGACCTTCATTCCTTGATTTTCTCATCAGCCTCTTCCGGAGGAGATGTCTCTGCTCTGCCCGGGGCACAGTCCGGGGGAGATGTTCGGAAATGGCCACTGATGATCTGTGGATGTTGCCCTGATGACCTTTCATCTTTCTGGGTGTCCTTGGGCTATTCCAAATCTGTGGGAATGTTAAATTCATCAGGCTTTACCTGGAGAAACAATGCCCTGGAAAAAAACAAAACAAAAACAAAAAACAACAACCTTCAGCTCTCTTCCCTCGGGGCAGAGGTGAAGGAATTTGGCTAAAGCTATACAAAACTTTTTAAACTGGTATGTTTTCCAACAAAACTGCGAGAAAGAAACAAACACTCTCCAACATTTTAGTGTTAGAGGATCGAGGAATTGCTTTGCTCTGGCCGGGACGTGCGACAGAAATCATTTCATCCGCACACAGCCCGGGCGCGCCGAGAAAAATCATTCCATGTCTCCGGTCCTTGTGTTTCTGATAAGAGAAATCCTTTGAGCAAATTCAATTAGGGAGCTGCAAACTTTGTTCAAATTCAAATTAGCTCCTTGACAGCCAAGCTGGAAATTATAAGCGAATAGATTACAGCTTGTTTTCAAGTATTAATAATTGTTTTCCTCGTCGGAGAATGGGATGGATTGCTTTGTGCTGTCTGGCTTAAAAAAAAAAAAATAAAACCCACAAAAACCTGTGCTGTGTTCCAGGGGGGTTTGGGATCCAGCGGGGAGTGGGAACTGGGAAGGGACTGGGGGGATTTTGGGGGGCTTTGAGAAGCCATGGGTGAGGGAAGGGCTTTGAATTGGGTTAAGAGGGATATTGGGAATTAGGAATTCCTGGCTGGGAGGGTGGGCAGGGGCTGGGCTGGAATTCCCAGAGCAGCTGTGGCTGCCCCTGGATCCCTGGCAGTGCCCAAGCCCAGGTTGGACATTGGGACAGTGGGAGGTGTCCCTGCCATGGCAGGGCTGGCACTGGGTGGGATTTGAGCTCCTTTTAGCCCAAACCATTCTGGGATTCTGTGAAAGCCGATTTGCCTCCATGACCTCTCTGTCCAGCAGTTAAAAGTTTTGCATTCTGGCAACCAGTGCCTTAAATTTATGCTTTGGAAGTTCAGCGTTGAAGAGCTCACTTTAAAAAGCGTTTGCCTCCCGAATTTTCTCTCAAGTGCCTGCTCCGGCTGGCTCTGGAGTTCAGCAGCAAGATAATGACCTCCAAATTACCAACCCTCCGTGCTTTGCAGTCCATCCACTCACTCCAAGGCAATTATTCCCCGCTCTGGATTCAGGCGGAGAAGAATTCTAATGGCATCTGTGACCCGAGGGCAGAGGGAAAGGAGTTTGTTTGTTTAATTTTTACAGCAGAAAGCTCCCAGTCCTGCTGGCAGCCCTGCCTGGGGAGGAGGGATATTCCACCCCAGGCACTCCATGAGGTCCTGGTGTCTCTTTCCCTCACTCTTGCTCCATCTTTTCTTTCTAAATGGAAAATAAACCCCTGGCACAGGGTGCCCAGAGCAGCTGTGGCTGCCCCTGGATCCCTGGCAGTGCCCAAGGCCAGGTTGGACATCGGGCTTGGAGCAGCCTGGGACAGTGGAAGGTGTCCCTGCCATGGCTGGGGTGGCACTGGGCGGGATTTCCAATGGAAATCATTCCAGGGTTCTGTGATTCCGTGAAAGAAGAGGGTTCTGGATTCCTGGAAGAGGTTTGTGCTCAGGCTGGTAAACGCCGGCAGTGCCGCTGTCAGGCAAAGGGAAGCGCAGATAAGGAGCTGAACCCCAGGGCTGGCATTCACGTCCTGAGTTGTTTTATCCCAAGTTCCCGCTGTTGTTCTGCCCTCTGAGGTCCTGGGATTGGGTGTGATTTACACACGAATCGGCAGATCAGCAGGATCTGAAGCGCCTCAGACCGGAGATAAAGAGATTCCTCTGATTGACGGGCATGGCTGAGGCTCAGCAGCTCGGGGCTCGGGGAGATGCGCTCGCAAGTTACAAACCGAGATCCTTTTCGGGCTCTGAATTGATGTGGATTTGGGCTGTATTAGAAGGGACCATCCAGTGCCACCCCTGCCGTGGGCAGGGACACCTTCCACTGCCCCAGGCTGCTCCAAGCCCCATCCAGCCTGGCCTTAAAAAGCTTTTGGAAGTTTTCAGTGAGCCGTGGATGCTACCAGCAGCATTCCTCAATCAGTTCGGGCTTGCAAATGAACCTAAAAATGATCTGTCCCAATCCTTTGACGCTGTGAAAAACAGGGAGTGGTTCCCTGTCCTCTAGGGACAGCTTCACCAAATTCCTGTTGGGACTCATCACAGCCTTCCCCGAGTTTGCTGTAGGTCCCTTTATACCTTTAAGAAAAGCTGTGGAAATAAACTGTAAATAAATACCTGGAGTTCCTTTGATCAGGAGGAATCAAACCCACGGATCCCCCGAATCACAGCGAATCAATTTGCCACCGTAATTCCTAGGGACTGAAAGATACGGCTTGGCAAATTTAAAATTCATTGCAATCCCTGCAGTCCTGGCAAATAATTTATTCCTTGATTAATGAGCATTGTTTACGCTGTTGGTATCTGAGTTCCAAACGAACAGAACCCTTCCAGAGAGCAGCGTGAAATGCTGGATTTAAATCCTGATGTTTGTGAGGTCGTGGAAAACGTGTCCAAACTCGGAAAATAAAAGGATTGTCTCCCTTGGTCCCTGCAAGCTGGGGATCAGCCCCAGTGGCATGGGCGGGGGGGAGTTAATTCCCAATTAACAGGTGTTCATTTATGGCTCCTGCTGTTCCGTGGGATTTATTGTGGCATTGCATGGAAGCTGCAATCAATTATATTATAATCAACAAATCAATCAGGCAGTTCCTGGTTCTGCAGGTCCAGGATGAATTTCTGTGTCTCACAGCACCCTTATCAAAGTGTGGCCCTGCTGCTCGGTTCTCGTTCCCACACTGGGCTTTAGTCGTGCTTTATTCTCCTCCTCATCAAAACCCAGAGTGTGAACGGAGCAGGGCAGAGACCGAGGAATTCCAGAGTGGTTTGGGTTGGAAAGGACCTCAAATCCCACCCATTCCCACCCCTGCCATGGCAGGGACACCTCCCACTGTCCCAGGCTGCTCCAAGCCCAATGTCCAACCTGGCCCTGGGCACTGCCAGGGATCCAGGGGCAGCCACAGCTGCTCTGGGAATTCCAGCCCAGACAGGAATTCCTTCCCAATATCCCACCCAAATCCCCCCTTTTCCAATCTGAAGCCATTCCTTGTGGGTTTTGTCGGTTCAATGACCACTTTGTGCTGATCCCTCAGATGGCGTCTGCAGGGATCCAGGGACAGCCACAGCAAATCTGGGAATTCTATTCCAGGGCCTCTCCACCCTCCCAGACAGGAATTCCTTCCCAATCTCCCCTTTTCCGATCTGCAGCCATTCCCTGTGTCCTGTCCCTCCATCCCTTGTCCCCAGCCCCTCTCCAGCTCTCCTGGAGCCCCTTCAGGCCCTGCCAGGGGCTCTGAGCTCTCCTTGGAGCCTTCTCCTCTCCAGGGGAACATTCCCGGCTCTCCCAGCCCCTCAGGTACCGGGATTTAGGCAGACCGAGGCAATATCAGTCCATGGACTGATTTGTGCCAGGCTTTAAGGATATGTTTAATCTCATGTGAAGAAGACAAGAGGCCCGTGAGGAGGGGGGAACACAATGGGATAATTGGATCAGGAATCCCAGGCTGTGGCCAGCTCCGAGGGATCACACACAGAGGAATCACACTGAGCCAAGACAAAAGCTCAGCCTGGCGCAGTTAATGAGGAAGGAGACACAAAGGGGTGAATTTTTAAGCGCATCCATTAAAAAGTTCAAATGAGAGCGGCACAGCTGGGTGGGAGAGGGAGAGCCTCATGGAGCCTTTGTGAGGCACCGGGACACACGGAGAGTTCCCTCTTTGGGAAAAGTTTGGAAGAGTTTCCTGTCAGGAAAGGCATTGCCTGGAAATGGAAACTCTTCTGAGAGTTCTCCAAGGCTGGCAGAGGATCCCTGTCACTCCCAAAGTGTTGGAATGGTTTGGGTTTGGAGCTGGCACAGGAAGGGTGACATCACTCTCTGCCTCAGTCCCAAATCTGAGAGAATTCCTTGGGTTCTGGGAGCACCGGAGCAGTCTGGGTTTCTGGGAATTCGGAGCCAATGAGGTGCTGGAGTCTCGCTCCCTGGAAACATTCAAAAAGCTTAGGGATATGGCACTGGAGAGCCTGGAGAACACGTGGGGCTGGGACCACGCTGGACTTGATCTGAGAGGCCTTTCCCAACCTTGAGGATTCTGTGACTCCCTGAATTGGCAAATCAGCCTAAAAAGAAGAATTTTCACCCTTTATAGCACTCGTTATTCACATCCACCTCACCGGCTCTGCCCGTGACAGCATTCTGTGTGAGGTCAGCGTGTTGTGAGACCCAGGAAGGTTCATCACACTCCAAGGGTGACCAGCAACCTCCCAGAAATGGCTCAAGAATAATTAGCCAGACGGCTGATTGGGGGTGTTCTGGAAAAGCAAAAAGGTTTTAATTAAATTAGAAAATCTCAAAGTGCACAGAACAGAAGAACCAAAGCCGTGCCCGGTGCAGGGAGGTCCCTTGCACCTGCTCACACACCCCGAGCAGCCCCGAGGGTCTCCGTGCTCTCTCTCCAGCACTCAGCCATCCAGGAGGGGATTTTGGCTGCTGCCCCATGGAAAACAGCCACATTCCTTGAGGAGCAGCCCAAGGGTCCAACAGGTGCCTCTGTCCTGGCACTGGGGCAACCATGGTGAGAGGAACAGGGAAGTTTCTGGTTCCTCTTCCTTAGAAGTTCAGGAGTGAAACTGAAACTCTTTTCCCGATATGAGAACACCTGTTAAATTGTGGGGGTGCGCTGCAACATTCCTGTATCCAACCTTTCCCCCACAGGGAGTTCAGACAAGGAGTGCAGGAATTTCCTGGATCCCCCTGCTCGCCATCCAAGGATTCCTTTGCCCTCGGAAAAGCCGCGTTCCCTTTATCAGCTCATGCCCCAGGTCCCTGTTCGCTGTCCGAGGTTCCACCCTGAGTCACACCCGTGTGATCCCCGGGATCCCATGGGAGCACAGCCTGGCCGGGAAGGCTCTGCCCGTGCTTGGGAAGCACCAGGGACTGCCCAGTGCCGCTCATTTATCGCCCCATTCCAGGCAGGGAACAAAAATATCATGGAAACGACAAGTGCTCTGTCTGGTTTTGTTATTCTGGGCCCTCTCACGTTTAACGAGGGGCAGCAAAGCCCCGGCCGAGGAGATAAAACAATTCCTCCGCCGCTGCAGGTCGAGTGCTCCGGCTGTAAACACTTTGATGGGCTCCCACTGATGGCTTCCCGCATTTCTGTCCCACAGCCACCCCGAGGTTTCCTCACCAGCGCTCGCTTGCTGAGCTGTAATTTTAAGCAGGATCCATTGATGTGACAGCTGGGAGCTCCGAAATGTCAGCTTGTCCCACGGAAAGGTTTGAGAGGTGGGGCCACAGCTGCTTCCTGAGCCAGAACCCCCTGGAGACCCTCTGGAGCCAGGAGCTGCCCCCCAAGCGCTGGCCCCCGTGGGATCCATCCCCTCCTCCTCCCCAAAAGACACTTTGTCTTTTAGAAAAGGTTTCAAGTTCATCAAAATGATCCTTTGGACTCACCTGAGCCAAGGGAGTTAAAGCACAGCAGGAAAGAATGGGATAACATCCTTCCCTGAAATTCTCCAGACTTTGCTACTTAAATAAATAAGCAAATGTTGATAATTTCGTGTCCCAAAAATCTCTGTGCCCAGTGCCCACCTTATCCCCAGGAATTCCTGGGACACCTCCAGGGATGGGCACTGCAAACCTCCCTGGCCACTTCCAAGCCCTGAGCTCCCTTTCCATGGGGAAATTCCTGCTGCTCTCCACCCTGAGCCTCCCCTGGCCCAGCCTGAGGCCGTTCCCTCTGCTCCTGTCCCTGTTCCCTGGGAGCACAGCCCGACCCCCCCGGCTGTCCCCTCCTGTCAGGTACCTGTGCAGAGCCACAAGGTTCCCCCTGAGCCTCCTTTTCTCCAGGCTCAGCCCCTTTCCCAGCTCCCTCAGGAATTCTCCAGCCCTTTCCCAGCTCCCTCAGGAATTCTCCAGCCCTTTCCCAGCTCTGTTCCCTTCCCTGGACACGCTCCAGCCCCTCCATGCCCCTTTTAAAGTGAGGGTTCCAGAGCTGATCCCAGGGTTGGAGGTTCCTCAGCAGTGCCAGCACGGGGGACAGTCGCTGCCCTGCTCCTGCTGCCACATTGATACAAACGTTTTCCTGTCCTTCTTTCCTTGCTTTTAGTTGCAATTCCCTCCCCTCTCTCCACGCAGCCATTTCCCCCCTCGGTTTAGCGGGGCAATCTGGGAGCTGATGGATTCTCACGTTCTTCATACTCAGAGGTCCCCAGGTAGCAGAGCAGCACCTGTGGAGTCTCCCTGCAGGTAACTCTCATCTCAAATCATTGGCAAAATTCGCTTTAAAGGTGTCTGGCGGTGATTTGGAGGGGTTTAAATTGAGTCCTTGGATGAGGAGTGAGCATCCCACTGGATCCTGCGTGGAGAGAACTCCCAGTGTCTCCTTTCCCACAGTTAAACCTTCACAAATCCTGGAACCTTTTGGCTTTGACCCGCTACTGCGTTTCCATTCGGATCCAGAGAGATAACAAATGGCCACAAATCGTATTTCCAAAATCTGGGATGGATGAGAAACCCCTGGAGCCGGGACGTGGGCTGTGAATACACAGGTCCCTCTTTGTCATTGAGGATGTTGGGAGGTGAAAATGAACATTATCACTTCCTGTGAGGCAGCTTTTGCTTCCCCAGATGAATCCCGGAGATAAAGCAGGTGTATTATATATATAAAAACTTGTCAGGTCGTTTATTTCCCTTCCCCGTGGCAGAAATCCATTCGGAGTAAACAAATCCCTTCTCTTATCGGGGCGCTTGGCGTTGGCTGCGTTGGGAGATAAAGCCACGCTGATTTATCACGGCCACGCTGTCTTGGTTTAGGAGGACAGGTGTCTGCCTGGGAGTGCCAGTCCCAGAATTCCAGAAGGGTTTGGGTTAAAGGGACCTTAAATCCCACCCCTGCCATGGCAGGGACACCTCCCACTGTCCCAGGCTGTGTTGGAGCCCAGGGCATTCCTTTGGCTGCCCTGGAGGGTCAGGGACCTGGACATGGGGGTCTGGGACCCCAGCCCAGAGCTCAGAGCTCAGAGAGACACTGGATTTGATTTCAGTCCATGGGAGAGGCTTCTTGCACTGCAGGAAGCATTGCAGGCCACAAGAGTGTGAAAAATGTAGTTTAGTATATCACAGGGTGAAAAAACAGTGGGTTTGGGATTTTTGGCATTGAAGTGAATGGGGCAAGATGGAGAATTTGGGGCGTTGTCTCTTTCTTCTTCCTTCTTGTTCCCTCACTCCATTTCTGCAGTGACGGTGGCACAAAGTAGTCAGTGAGGATTGGGTCAGAGTAAAGATGACCTTTTTAGTGATAGTGATAGACATTGGTAATAAATAGTAAATAAAGAACACGTAACAATTAGTAGAAAAGATAACGACAGCCCAGAGACAGGAGGAGTCACCAGATGTCCGAGCTGTGGCAAACATCTTTTGGACACTGAGAAAATTGTAAGATAAGAACTAATAAACGAAGCATGTAACCTTGAAGACTCCGTCTTTTCCTCCGTTTGGCACAGAGCTTTGCAGAGGGCCAGGACTCTAAAACCACCTGAATACCGGGGAATTTAAACTCCTGAAAAGGAGCCCCTGACAAGGCTGCTCCAATCCCATTGTCCAACCTGGCCTTGGATGTTCCAGGGATCCAGGGGCAGCCACAGCTGCTCTGGGAATTCCAGCCCAGCCCCTCCCCACCAGTGTCAAACGTCCTCCCACTGTCTGCCCTGCAGAATGGTTCAAGATCCCTTTTTTCCCTTTGCCTTTCTAAATTTCCAGATAATTTGTTGATTAGGGCTGACGTGGCTGAGTTATTTCCAACTCCTCCTAAATGGGCTAATTTGGGAGTTATTAACAGTTAACAAATTTCATTCTGGAGTTGCAAAACCCCCAGAAGCCCTTCAGGAAATAAATCCCTCGCAGAGCCTGAACGGCGGACGGACTGAGAGAGATAATTACACACTCAGCTAATTACTGGCTTTGGCCTGGGTTGGAATAATTATGTCCAGGCCATGGGATGAAGCCAGCGGTGAGTGCAGGGACTCCCAGTGGGAATTCTGGGTGTTGTGGGATCCATCCCGATCTGGAGCCTGGTTTGGGGGTGTAGCAGGGCAATTCCTCAATCCAGCTGTTTGGATGGGCACTGCCTGCTTTTCCTCAGGTCACATCCATGTTTTTGCCTCTCAGAGTGGTTTTAGCTCACCTACCACGACTTCCCAGAATTCCCAAACTGCTCTGAGCAGGGATTTGGGATGGAAACACAGGAGCAGCTCAAACCTGGATAGCCTGGGAGCTGCCTCTCCAGGTAATGGCAAAAAACGGGACATTTCTGTTATCCCAGCACATCCTGGCTCCCTGGGAACACCTGCAGCGTCCTGCCAGCTCCTGGACTGCTGGAATTCCAGGGGACTTTCATCCCCTGTCCATGGAATCCCAGGACTGCTCCGATTCCCACCTCTGCCATCCCTTCCCTGCCCTCCTCATTCCTGGACCACCTCCCACGGCTCCTCTTTATTCTTTATTTATCCATGGCCTCACCCAGCTCCTCCCAGGCTGCACTTTGTGGGATCATTCCTTGGTTTTCCCTTTCTTTGGGATTCCCTGGTTTATTAATTGTTATCCATGACCTCCGTCTTGGCAGTCCCAGCCGTTTTCCTGTTGGTTTCTAATCCCATTCTTTATTCCTTCACTTTCACACATTTCCCCCCAAAACTCTCCATTACCTGGGCATGACCCTCCAGCCCTTGGATCCAAGGATTTCAAGGCTTGGAGCAGCCTGGGATAGCGGAAGGTGTTCCTGCCATCAGAAGTGCAGGAATTCCCGTTAGTCCGGGAAAGCATTTCCAGCTCAGCGCGAGGCCGTTGTTGCCAGGGTCGGAGTTGGGACGGCGTTAATTGGGCTGGAAAC
Source organism: Delichon dasypus (assembly GCA_037837765.1). Classification (NCBI taxonomy): domain Eukaryota; kingdom Metazoa; phylum Chordata; class Aves; order Passeriformes; family Hirundinidae; genus Delichon; species Delichon dasypus. Next base: position 1,256,689 of record JBBAXF010000007.1, read on the forward strand.
TTCATCAGGCTCATCAAGCTCAGCCTAAAGGAGCAGGGAGAGAATTGAGCTCCATGAACGGGGCTGGGCTGGTTCCCAAATCCTTTGGAGCAGGATTCGTGTCCCGCAGCAGATGCCAGCAGCAGGAGGAAGCAGCCGAGGTCGGAAGCGGCAAAGAGAGGCAGGAATTGTGCTGACAGGGTGACTCCTGTCGCCAGGACTTCAACCAAGCACAGGAAACCTCCAGCTCGAGGCTTCCCGGGATTTCCTGGGAGGTTGAACGGTCTCAGGCGAATTCCTGCTGCTCTGTTCCCGCACAGCTCCTCTTGTGTTGTCAGGACACGCAAAGCAATCACAGAGCAAAGCAATCTCGGAGACGAGAGATTTGCAGGGCAGAGTTGTTCCTCCAAGCGAGCTCAAGGCTGAGCCAAGCCCAGATTCCCTCTGCCTGGTTATTTCTTACTTTTTATACATTTGTGGGTCTGGCTGTGGATTGGCTTCTGGAGTTTTCACCTCCCAGCCCAATGGCCAGACCAACTGTCAGTTACAATTGTTTTCAGGTTAGAAATATGCAAACAAAGGACAGAGAATGAAAAACAAAGGATTTGTTTATGTTACATATGTGGGAAAAAGGCAGAAACTGCTCCTAATATTGTACAGTAGCTAAAAAGTCTGACTCCATTTTATGAACAATCAAAAGGCTTTAAAAAACTCCAAAAAACCAGGGTGACACTCTTGTGCTGCAGGAGGACAATAAAACCTCGGGAATATTTCCACAGGGACCTCTTGGAGGAGATTCCGGGACTGCAAGGACTACAGGGAGAGATTCACCCTGGAGGAATCCCGGCCATGGAAGTCCAGGATGCTCAGGTCAGTATCCAGGTGTTGCCGTTTCCTGAGAGATGGGAGAATGGTTTGGAATCTGTCATTTCAAACCCCCAGCTTTGCTCCTAAACACCTCCATTTTTGGATATGTTCTGGAAGATGTGCCTCCTGCTCATGGAGGTTGGACTGGAGGAGCTTGAGAAGGTCCCTCCCAGCCCAAGCCACGCTGGGGTTCTGTGGCAGGATTGATAAAGGGGCTGCAGCATCTTTCCCACAGCCTGGAGGGTACTGGAGGTGTTATCCTTGTGGATAAATGGATAAATGGAATTCCCTGTGGGAGGGAAGGCTGAACATGGAGACAGCACTGATATTCCATGAAAACCCTCTTTTCCCACTCAAACACCGGCACAGGTTGCCCAGGGAAGCTGTGGAGGCTCCATCCTTGGAGATAACCCAAACCACACCTGGCCCTGGCCAGGCTGCTCTGGGTGACCCTCCTGGAACAGGGAGGATGGAGCAAATCCTCCTGGAGGTCCCTCCAATCCCGGGAATTCCCTGAGGGCCCAGACTTCTCCATCCTGCCAGCACATCCCCCTCTCCAGCTGACCTTGAGAGTGAGCATTCTTGTGCCAAAACAATGAAGAATTCATTTTCCACCTTAAAAAAGACACCTGGATCTGCTTTTATGCGAAGCTAAAAAAAAAAAAAAAAAATTAAAAAAAAGATTTATGGCTTGAAACCTCCCAAGAAAACCTCCCAGCCACGCAAACCATATCCACAGCTAATTTTCTTGTTGTAAGGACTTTTTAATTTTCCTTCTGCCATATGGCTCCGATTGTGTGTGAGTTAATATTATTCATAAATGCAGGACAAATAGGAATAAGACCAGTTGGAGCAAAATATCCCCCATCTTTTAAATCTCCAAGGTTCTGGGGAAAGCTGTTCTCTTGCAGATTTAATATCTTAACCGAAACCACGTGGGCTGCAATGTTTGACTCCTGCCCTGTGCTTCCTGTCAAGTTTGCGATGTTTTGCCAACAAATTAACAAGGCGAGCGTTCCGGAGAATTCTGATGAGCCAGAGGGAATCCGCCACTCTCCGGTGTCGGGGGCTTTTTCTATCATTGAGGTGGTTTCAGGGTCTTTGCTTCCTTGTACAGCTTCGAGCTAAGCTGAAGGAAGAGACGGAGTTCTTAGGTTTAGATTTTTCAATGTTGCATACTTTGTTTATTGTTTTTTATTTTACAATTTTCTCGGAGTCTGACAAGATGTTCGCAGCTGCATGGATTCTTTACGTTTCCTTTTGAGCTGGGCTGTCTTTATCTTTTATACTAATTACTACGTATTTCTTGTTTACTATTTCTTACTAATGTCTATCTCTATTACTAAAAAGGTCATCTCTACTCTGACCCAATCCTCACTGACTACTTTGTGTCACGTCAATGCAGCAATGGAGTGAGGGAAAGAGGAGAAGAAGAAGGAGACAACGCCCCAGATTCTCCATCTTGTCCCCATTCACTTCAATGCTAGGAACTTAAAATTATTATTTTCTCACCCTGTGATGAGCTAAACTACTATTTTTCACATTCTTGTGGCCTGTAAACCTTCTCTCCGTGTAGGAAGTTTTTCCCATGGACTGAAATCAAATCCAGTGTCTCTCTGAGCCCTGGGCTGGGGTCCCAGACCCCTCTGCCCAGGTCCCTGACCCTCCAGGGCAGCCAAAGGAATGCCCTGGACTCCAACACTCCGGGAGTGATTTGGGTGTGGAAAGCTCCAGCTCCCCGAGATGTGGAAAGCTCCTGCTGTCCCAACCAGCACAGGCCTTCCCTGCTGTTCCAGGAATGTGGGAATTGCTCCAGGAATGTGGGAATTGCTCCAAGAATGTGGGAATTGCTCCAGGCTCTCTCCGGCCATGGGGATTCTCCTCTCAAGACGCGATTCTGCTGGATTTCCGAGGCCTGCTCAAAAATGGATCCCTGTGGGATGATTCCATGCTGGTAACGTTCCCATAGTGGCCTCGCGGGTTTTTAGTTCCGAGATTCAGGTGGTTTTAGAGTCTTTTCACCCTCTGCAAAGCTCTGAGCCAGACGCAAGAAAGAGATGGAGTCTCCAGGTTCTGGTTTTTCAAGGTTGCATGCTTCGTTTATTGTTTATCTTACAATTTTCTCAGTGCCCAACAAAGGTCTGTGCAGCTGCCCGGGCATTTGGTGACTCCTCCTGAACTGGGCTGTCTCTATTTTTTATACTAATTGTTATGTGTTCTTTATTTATCATTATTTGCCAATACCTATCACTTATACTAAACAGGTCATCTCTACTTTGACCCAATCTCTTTAAACTACTTTGTGCCGCCGTCACTGCAGAAATGGAGTGAGGGGAGAAGAAAGAAGAAGCAGGAGACAGCGCCCCAAATCCTCCATCTTGCCCCCATTCACTTCCATACTAAAACCCCAAACCTACTGTTTTCTCACCCTGTGATGAGCTAAACTCCAATCTTTCACACTCTTGTGGCCTGCAATCCTTCCCACAGTGCAGGAAGCCTTTCCCATGGACTGGGATCAAAGCCAGTGTCCCTCTGGGCTCTGGGCCAGGGTCCCAGACCCCCCTGTCCAGGTCTGCCCAGGAATTCCCTGGACTCCAACAGTGGCCACCTGGAACTGCCTCACATCCCAGCTCCATCTCTCCCAGCAGCCTCATTCCCATGGGATTTTCTCAGAGTCAGGCTGAAGTTACAGGGTTTGGTTTAGTGTGGTGAGCTGTGGGACAGCGAGGCCTGAGATGGGGGTGTAGGAAACACCTGCTCAAAGATTCCCTGAATCCCATCCTCTGGCACCCTTTAATTCCTCTGGTCTGTGGCTGGAGAGTGGACTGTGGGCTTCAAAACGAGCTGTGGGCTGAGACTGATATTCACACCTCGGGTTAGATCTCACTGCTGATTTTGTACTAAAATGGAATCATGGAATGGTTTGGGTTAAAGAGACCTTAAATCCCACCCAGTGCCACCCTTGCCGTGGCAGGGACACCTCCCACTGTCCCAGGCTGCTCCAGCCCCAGTGTCCAACCTGGCCTTGGGTGTCACCGAGACACACAGAGCAGTCACACGCAGACAAGAGATTTCTGCAGAGGTTCCTCCGATCCAGCTTCTAGCTGAAAGGGCGGAGAGAAGAGCCCTCCTTGTTTATTCTTTTACTTTTTATACATTTGTGGGTCCAGCAGAAGATTGGCTTTTTGGGGTTTCTACCCCTCAGCCTCAGTGGCCAGACCAATTGTCAGTTACAATTGTTTTCAGGTTAGAAATATGCAAACAAAGGACAGAGAATGAAAAACAAAGGATTTGTTTATATTACTTCTGTGGGAAAGGTAGAAAAACTGCTCTAATATTCTACAGTAACTAAAGATCTGACTCCATTTATGAAAATCAAAAGGCTATAAAAACTCAGAAAAACCAGGGTAACACTTGGGCACTTCCAGGGATCCAGGGGCAGCCACAGCTGCTCTGGGAATTCCACCCCAGCCCCTCCCTGCAGTCCCAGGGAAGGTGAGGTGACCTCCCAGTGTCACTGTGACCCTGCTCTCACCCATCCCTGCGTCCGTGGCTCTCTGCTCCTCTCTGATATTTATTTTCCTTCTCTTTTAAACTCTCTCCTCCCCGCTCTCTTCTCTCATCTGGGCTGGATTAGAAATGCTCTGTTTGCCGCTCAATTCAGGCGGCCTCGCAGACACTGCAAAGTTCAAACAGTTTTAGCTTTTGCCTAAAATATCTCTGTCTGCATTTAATGGGCTTTGCAGGCTGCCGCTTCCAAGCGTTTATTAATGGGATTTGGACAAGGAGCTCTTGCTTTGTGCTATTAAAATGATCTGAGGAATCCTTGCCTTGGCTTTTAATTCCCTCCACCCAGGCCTGTCGGGCAGCAGCTGCTGGGGGTCACAGGAAGGCCTGGCCCTCTGTGAGGGGCTGCAGCACAGCTGGCAAAGAATTAACTGGAATTAGCGCCTTTTCCTTTCTTTAATGCTGTTCCTGCTGTTCTTATCCCCTGGAGGACGGACCTGTCCCTGGAAAGCTCCACGGAGATGAAAGGGATGGAAGGTGAGGATGGAATCGGGAAGAAGGGAGGGAGGTGGGATGTGGATGCTGATCTGTGAGCCAGGGAATTCCTGCAGCTCCACAGGGAGCATGGAGACTTCAGGGAATGGGACAGACACTCGTCAGGATGGGACAGTGTGGTGGTTTCAGGCAGATTTTGGGAGAAACCCTCCCACGGGGCCCCTCTCCCCTCCTCCAGCCGGTTCGGGAAAAAGAATTCCTCAGAGAGAAGTGGAAAAAACCTGTTTATTGAACAGGCAAAGCACTCCCAGCACAACACCCGATGACAAGAGCTTCGTGCCGCTTACGGAGGGATAACAAACTTAAAGAAAGTCTCCTCTTGAGGGTCGTCACTGTGCTCCACCGCTCCGTCTGCGCTGGCGCTGGGAGAAAAGGAGATGTGCAGGGCTGGGCTTGGTGGGGTGGGTCCCCTGTGGAGGCCCCCGGTGCTTCCCCAGGTCCTTAGTCCGGAGAGGGTGGAACAGTTCCGAGGAGAGGGCAAAAAAAGCAAAAAGGAAGAAAAAAAGGGAAAAAAGGGAAAAAATAAAATAAAAAAAAAGCAAAAAGCTTCAGCTATTCTACAGCTTCTAACTGCGCTAGCACTAACTAACTGACTGCCGGGGAAAAAACAACAGAGCTTCTTTCATCTTGCCGTGCTCCAACCCCCCCGCTTCAAGGTCACTCCGAGGAGCAGAGCTTTCCTGGGGAAAAACAAACCGTGCTTCCCTCCCCTTTGCACCCAACAGACGATTGGGGATCCACAGTCACCTCAGGACAGACAGGAAACCTCAGGAAGTCTTTTCTAGAGGAGACCCAGCTTTGGAGCGCCCATCCCTGGAGGTGTCCAAGGAATTCCTGGCGGTGGCACTCAGAGGCTGGGGATGAGGTGGGGATGGGGCACCACACCAAACAAGCGATTCTGCACAAGGAAAAGGGTTCCAGTTTCACCCCAGGACCTTGTAAGGGGAGAACGCCAGAAACTTCTTTGCTGTCCCAGCAGTAATTGTCTCAATGCCAAGATAAAAACACTGAGAGGTCGCTTTGGCTGCTCCTCAGAAACAGAGCAGCTAGCTTCTATTTAGTTTTGAATAATTAATTTTATATTTGCATTTATTTTTTTAAAATAATTTTTTTTAAAATCATATTTAGACTGGATTATAAATAGTAGCTAGATTCTACTGGCAGCCAGCCAAACTGTCTCTCCTAAAACACGAAGTATTTAAGAAGGGGCACAGAGGTGCTCGAGTGCTTTTGGGGAGCTTCTTAGCCAGGGGTCAGGCGCTTCCCTGGCACCTGCACAGGGTTTTTGTTCTTTTGTTCCTGTGTTGTTTGTTATTTTACCATTTATTAAAACCTTTGCTTTACACACCCAGGTCTGGTGATATTGTTGAGCCACTCTTGAGAAGTTTCAGATCAACCCTCAGACTCGACACACCTTCAGGGCGCTCTGGCCCCGTGTGAGACTGTATCGCACAGCTTGCACTTTGTGATCCTGGAGGGCTTTTCCAGCCTAAACGACTCTGGAATTCTGCGCCGTGCTCTGGGGAGCCCAGGGCAGTCCCTGCTTTTGAGCTGAAACCCTGGGAGCGGGGGGTGACGGTCCCTGTGGGAAGCAGAGCGTGTCCAGTCAGCCCCTGCACAAACTGGGGGGCGTTGAGATGCAGCTTTATTAACGTCCTTTATTAATGAGCAAACCCCAGCGACGGCCCTAAATGAGGGGAGGCAGTTAGGATTAGGAGCGCAGCCCTCGCCAGCCCGCGGCTCATTTGAAATGCGCTGCCCCTGGAATCAGCGAACCCTGGAATCGCGCGTTGTTCCGCGAGCGGCCCTGGTGGAGTCTTCCTGAGCAACGCCAGGCAGGAGGAAACGTCCTTCAGTGTGATTTATACCTGAGATTAGGCCCAGCTTGTAAAAATATGCCGAGTTTAAATCACTGTCAACCTTGGAACAAGAGCAGGGGAGGTGGCGACCCCGCTGCCAAGTAAAGAAGCAAAGCGTTGCTCGGTGGATTGGAGACGCAGGCTGTCCAAATAAAACCTGGGATTTAGCGTTGGCTGCTTGGGAATTCGATGGGAAAAGGGGCACTGGAAACTGGGTGTGATCGGGATACGCAAAGCAATCACATGGAGACGTGAGATTTTGCAGGGCAGAGTTGTTCCTCCGAGAGAGCCAAGGCCGAGAACTCTTCTGCCTGTTCATTTCTTACTTTTTATACATTTGTGGGTCTGGCTGTGGATTGGCTTCTGGAGTTTTCACCTCCCAGCCCAATGGCCAGAGCAACTGTCAGTTACAATTGTTTTCAGGTTAGAAATGTGCAAACAAAGGACAGAGAATGAAAAACAAAGGATTTGTTTATGTTACATCTGTGGGAAAAGGCAGAAACTGCTCCTAATATTGTACAGTAGCTAAAAGGTCTGACTCCATTTTATGAACAATCAAAAGGCTTTAAAAAACTCAGAAAAACCAGGGCGACAACTGGGCATTTCCCAATTACAACCCCAAAGAGCCCAATGGGAAACCAAAAGCTGTACAAAGAGCTGGAGAGCATCAGGAGCCGGTGATAAACTGCTTTAACTGGGAAATACTGGGAACTGAAACAGGGCTGGGCTTAGTTAGGACTCGGCCTTGATGATCTGGAGGGTCTTTTCCAGCCTAAAGGATCTAGGAATTCTGATCCTGGTGGAGCCTGGAGTGGAGTTGCCATGACAACATCCCCATGCCCTCCATCATCAGCGCAATGCTTAATTAGGCCGTTCCCTCGTTAGGTGCCAGGGTCACTCCTGCCTTCATTGCAGCTGATTATTATTATTATTATTTAACTAATATCATTAATTTGTGATCAGCTGCAAGAGACCAGCCTGAACATACAGCTCTGCAACCTCAGCTTTTCCTGGTTTTTTGTCTCCCTTGGAAAAAAAATGAATCCAAATCTCAGAATTCCTGCACTAACTCCCGACCATGGCAGTGCTGGTGGACCTTGGCAGCCTGCCTGGAATTTTGAGGGCATTTGGGAAAGAGTTCCAGGCCAGGCTGGACGGGGCATGGAGCAGCGAAAATGGCTATTTTTCCCCTCCAAAATCCATTATTTTTCCAGTCCCTGCAGACAGAGCATTCAGGAGAGAACAGAAATCCTTGGAAGCAGTGGGGAGGACCATCCCTGTGCACTCAAAGCTCTTCCCAGCTCCCCCTTCCTGCGGCAGGACAAGAACTCCAGACTGTTTCCACAACTTTTTATCACTTCTTCCACGCGGGAATGCAGCCAAAGTGCAAATGAGTCAATAGTGGAGTCACAAAGGCAGTTACCAGAGGGTGATTAGCTAATAGCAGTTAATTACCCTGACAACAAAGCAGCCGGGCCCGACAGAGCCCCGGAAAAGAAATGTTTTTGTCACTCGGGTGTCGCAGAGGGCCCCTCACACCGATCCTTTGTTTGCTCTGCAGGCTGATACCTGCTGATAAGATGCTTCCTTTTCAAGTGATGAATTATCTTAATTAGCTCTAATTGTTTGCCGACAAATTTATGCAGACGGAGCCATCCCAGGGGCTGCAGCAGCAGGAATTTGGGAGGTGGCGAGGGAAGGAAGGAAGGCTGAGCTTTGCCCCTGTCAGCGGGGGCAGTGGAATCATGGAATGTTTTCCCAGCCTTTCCCCCAAGAATCCTGGAATGGTTTGGGTGGGAAGGGACTTTAAATCCCATCCAGTGGGATCCTGCCATGGCAGGGACGCCTCCCACTGTCCCAGGCTGCTCCAACCCCAATGTCCGACCTTGCCTTGGACAGAGATCCAGGGGCAGCCACAGCTGCTCTGGGAATTCCATCCCAGCCCCTCCCCACCCTCCCAGACAGGAATTCCTTCCCAAAATCCAACCCAAATCACAATGAAGCCATTCCCTGTGTGCTGTCCCTCCATCCCTTGTCCCCAGCCCCTCTCCAGCTCTCCTGGAGCCCCTTCAGGCCCTGCCAGGGGCTCTGAGCTCTCCCTGGAGCCTTCTCCTCTCCAGGTGAACATTCCCAGCTCTCCCAGCCTTTCCTCATGGATCAGTGGCTTCCCAGATCCTACCAGGACACTCTGGAGTCCTGTTCAGCCCTTCCTGAGAGTGTGGAATACCTTCCTTGGACCTTTATTTCCCTGCATGCCAAATCTTATTTTATTGGTGATCTTTCCATTGGTTTTTCTCTTCCCTCAGGCCCTGCCTCATGCTGGGAATTTTGAGAAATGTCCAGGATTTTCACCCTGTAAGGGTGCTGTTAGCTCTTGGAGTTGTGCTCACCTCTTTTTTGTTTTGCTTTTAAAAATGTCAGCCCCTCTTCATTTATTCAATCCTCCGCCTTCCTGACTAAAAAATTAGATTGTCATGGATCTAAATTGAAGTACGTGAAAAGTAAAAATGAAACCAATCCATTAAAACCAAGGTGCTGTTCTGGGCAGCCCCTGGAACCTGAGCAGCCACTTCTTCCTCACCAGCTTCCACTTGGTGTGAGCTCCAGCTCTGACCTGCTGGTATCCAGGGATAACTTAAATGTCTTTTATGAGGAATCACAGAATTGGGTTGGCTTGGGTCTGTCCTGGTTTGGGCAGACAGGTGTCTGCTAAGGAAAGCTGGAGCTTCCCTTGGAATGGAGAATGAAAAACCCCTCCCTCTGAATTATTATAATTTTGTAATTAAGGGGCTCTCAGGCAAAGATGTGGGAATAGGAATAACAGTTCTTGACTAGGAATATCACAAATACAAATGCAGTAGCACAACCAAACCCGTGGATGGTCAGGGCGCAGGCTGACACGCTGCTGCTCAGGGTGTTGGGCCCAGCCCAGCCCAGCCTCCTGCAGTGACAGATGTGGTTCTGGCAGCAGCGATCCTGCAGCAGGGTGCAGTTTTCCTCTGCAGCTCCCGTGGTGCTGGGATGGCTCCGGGGTTCCTCTGGCAATCCCGTGCACACGGGCTGTGCTGCTGTTCCCAGTGCCAGGTGTGATCCAGCTGGGAATGCCGGGCTCCTCCCCTGGCTGCAGCATCTCCCGAGGGATGATGGAATTGTCCCAGCCCTGCAGTGAGCCTGGATGGGCCAGGAACAGCAGAGATCCCTGCAGGGAGGATGGGTCCTGGAAGGGATAAAGAGCAGGGACACAGCTGGATTAACAGCTGGGGATGGGGCACACACTGCTGGGTACAGCCTGAACTGCGCCCAAGGCCGGGTCAGAAGGGACCTTAAATAAAATCTCCTTCACCCCCAGGTCAGGTAAAACCTGTCCAGCTGTTGAGTCTCACTGACAGCCCTGGCTGTTTTCCAGTTTGGAGCCCTCCCGCTGCACCCAGGTTCTTTTTCCCTGCGTTTTGCTTTATCCTGTGTGAGCAGCTGGTGCCAGGTGTGTACCAGAGCATCCCAGAATCCCAAAGAAAATGGGAATAAGATCTGCCTCGGCATCCTCTCCAACACTGATTTTTTCCACCACAGGACTGGGACGCTTTCTGCTCCTCCGTGAATGAGACCCAGAAAGGTTGGCAGGTGCTTTTCATGGCCAGAATTTCCATCTCTCTAACATTTCCTGTGAATTAAGAGACAGAATTAAACACCCTCCTTAGTTCCTCCTATTGCAAACTCTTTTTCTGGCACTTTGTCTGATTATTTCAAGCATTTAAAAAAAAATAAAAATTCCCCTGACCTGTGATCTTTTCTCGCAGCAATTACCTCTCTGACCTTTTAAAGAGGCTTTAAAGATTGAAAACAATCGCCGTTTCTCTGCCTTTGCGGTTTGTAATCTCTGCTTAGGATTCAGGAGGCAGAGCTGCGCCCTGTTCACTGAGCCAGGGGTGGCTGAGACTCTCCTCTCCCCTTTTGTGACCCGGAGCCCGCCCAGCCCCAGCTCTGCCTCTCCAAATGAGCTCATTGGGATGTTGTGCAGCTCCCCTGGCCGGGACGAGGCATTGACAATCCCAATTTAAGTCAAACGGGATGTGAGCTGCGGGAAAAAGGAAATATTAGTGGAGGCTGGAATTGAGAGAAGTCGATTCTCGTCCAGCTCTGTTTGGGTGAAATCAAAAGCGTTAATTGCAGGGGGAGATGGGCAGTGGGACCAGGGCTTTGTTTATCACTGGGACTTTGTAGGGCTGAAAAATGATTTGCATCAGGTCGAGAAGCAGCTTCTGATTTCTGGAGGAAGCGGTAAAATTTTTTTCTCTTCTTTTCCTCAGAGTTATAAAAGGCACAGTTGGAAGCCGGTTATTTTATTTCATTTTTCTCCCTCAAAATTCTCGTGCTGCCTGAGGTTTTATCTCGAGCCCTTGGCTGTGATTAAAAATCATTTGAGTGTTGATTGGGATCAGTGAGAGGGAGAGACGGGAGGGGTGAAAGCAGAGGGATGTCGTGTGTGCTCAGAGGAGTTTGGTGCTACAGAGCAGGGAGAGGATCCAAGGGATGGAGCAGCTCTGATGGGGAAAAGGCTGGGAGAGCTGGGATTGTCCAGCCTGGAGAGGAAAAGCTTTGGGGTGAGCTCACTGTGACCTTCCAGGACCCGAAGGAGCTGCAGGAAAGATGGAGAGGGGCTGGGGACAAGGGATGGAGGGACAGGACGCAGGGAATGGCTTCAAATTGGAAAAGGAGATTTGGGTGGGAATTCTTCCCTGGGAGGGTGGGGAGGGGCTGGGCTGGAATTCCCAGATTTGCTGTGGCTGCCCCTGGATCCCTGGCAGTGCCCAAGGCTGGGTTGGACATTGGGCTTGGAGCAGCCTGGGACAGTGAGAGGTGTCCCTGCTGTGGCAGGGGTGGGAATGAGATGGGATTTGAGGCCCTTCCACCCATCCCAAGGTTCTGTGGCGCCCAACCAACCCTCGCTGCTGTCTCTGTGTCTCCATCACCTGCTTGGGGCTGGAGAGCCTGGAATTCCTGTGGTGCCGCCTGGGCTGTCCCAGCATCTCCCGGGAGTGAGGAGCAAACCCAGAGGAGTCAATAAGAATTGATATTTCACTGCCCTGCTGTTTGGAGAGGGCTCATTTCCATCAGCCAGGAGGGCTGAGGAGAATCCTTGGAGCTGGGGATGGATTTGTTGGGAGTGCTGGGACAGAGCTCTGGGAACAGATCCCCGGTACCTGGAGGGGTCTCATCCACTCCCATTTTCCTCTTTTATTCCCTAGAAATGCCCCAAACCAGCCTGGGATCCCATTTTCCTGTCTCCCAACCTGTCCCTGTTTGAGCTCCCCCAGGGAAGTCTCACCCAAGTTTTCTCTCAGGTGGATTTCTTTTGTTCCTGTTTGGATTTAAGAGCAGCATCCAGTGGGAACTCCAGCAGATGATTCCATCCAGGTGGATGCTTTTCCCGAGCCTCTGAGGAAAGGGATGGAATATTTCCATTGGGACCCTGCAGAGGGGATTTTAGAATTTCTCTGCCTGCTTTGATGAATTCCACCCCACGGCTGTGTTCCCGCTCTGCACATCCAGAGTTTGTATCCAAACAAACACTTCGGGAACAATTTGTCCGTGCCAGGATGGGGTTTTTCTGCTAATTTGGAATCAAAGGACTTTAGGATAATTGCTTATTCAAATAAGAACCCAGTTGCATACCAAATATTTTGATTAATTGGGGAATTAATTGCTTATCTCAAAATGCTGAAATCACCATTTCCCGAATCTCTGGGATGAGAACGACCTCTCTGAGGACTCCTGAAATGAAGAGACTCTGCCGTCTTTAAGGTTTGCTTAACTTTAAAGGCCCTGTTTAAGAATTATTTACAGAAAAACCAACTATTGCAGCACAAAAAGCCTTTAATGCCGTGAATTGGAGTGTTTGAAGAGAAATTCTGCTGCTAAAACCTCCTGGAACTCGAGGAAAACTTGAGGAGAATTGATGTGCTGGGGTTAAACTTGGAATTTCAGGGTTTATTGACTCCCCCTTCCCCTCCCAGACTGTTCCCACAATGAGGGGTTTGCTTTATTCAATGTTTGCTGGGTGATGTCTCCCTGTTACCCTGGGTTTTCTGAGCCTTTTGATTTTCATAAATGGAGTCAGATGTTTTAGTTACTGTACAATATTAGAGCAGTTTTCTACCTTTCCCACAGATGCAACATAAACAAATCCTTTGTTTTTCATTCTCTGTCCTTTGTTTGCGTATTTCTAACCTGAAAACAATTGTAACTGACAGCTGGTCTGGCCACTGAGGCTGAGGGGTGGAAACCCCAAAAAGCCAATCTTCTGCTGGACCCACAAATGTATAAAAAGTAAAAATAAACAGAGGGGTCTCTTCTTTCCGCTTTCTCAGCTGTGAGCTGGAATCGGAAGGAGCTCTGCGAAAATCTCTTGTCTGCGTGTGACTGCTTTGTGTGTCTCGGTGACATCTCCCCTTGGAAATGACTTTTAAAAAGTGATATTTCCTGGAAATCCTTGGACTTCCTTGCTGGAGGTGACTTCAACCTGCCCATCTCTGCTGGGATGAGCACAGCCAGGGCCAGGAGGGAGCTGGGCCAGGAATTGCTGCTCCCAGGGGGATCACGGGACCAAAAAAGAATAGTTCGGCTTGGAAAGGACCTGAAATCCATCCCTGGGCAGGGACAGCTCCCACTGTCCCAGGCTGCTCCAACCCCAGTGTCCAGCCTGGCCTTGGGCACTGCCGGCGATACAGGGGCAGCCACAGCAAATCTGGGAATTCCAGCCCAGCCAGGAATTCCCAGTTCCCAATCTCCCATCCATCCCTGCCCTCTGGCACTGGAAGCCATTCCCTGTGTCCTGTCCCTCCAGCCCTTGTCCCCAGTCCCTCTCCAGCTCTCCTGGAGCCCCTTCAGGTCCTGCAAGGCCACAGTGAGGTCACTCCTGGTCTCTTTTCCAGGCTGGACAATCCCAGCTCTCCCAGCAGAGCTGCTCCATCCCTTGGCTCATCCTCTGGATTTGCTCCAGCAGCTCCGTGTGATTCCCTGGAGGTTTTGGCTGAGGTTTGAGCTGATCGAGGCCCCTCTGGACCCAGCTCCTCCAGGGTGGCACATTCCCGATTTCCTCCTGCTCCAGCAGGACACAGCTCCTTTGGATCCTCCTCTAGGAATGGATCTGCTGGATGAGGAATCACAAATTTGGGCTGGAAGAGACCTTAAAGCCCATCCTGTTCCACCCAGCTGCCAAAACTATTTATTTTGGGCACGGGGTGGCAGAACCAACACCAGCTCCAGGGAATTTGCAGCTTTTCCCACCTTAGCAGCAGACAATTCCCGAACAACCGGTGCGGGGTCGTTATCAAGGAGAAGGGAAAGCTCTTTGTTATGGCTGGGAGCCTCTGGAATTCGAAGAGGTGGGAAAAGCTTTGTAAACAAGCAGGAAACCAAAGCCAAAACGAATCCCAGCCAAGAATTCTTCAAAAGGAGGAGTCGTGAAGTCACTGGTGCATTTTAATGACTCTAAAAGCAAAGAGATAAATACAATATTCGGTTTATGACTTCTTTCTTCACGCTCCGGTGAACATAAGTTTGGGTAATTGTATTTCCCGGGTTTGGCTGTCTGGGAAGATAAGGAATAATTACATCCCTGCCTGATGGGAAGGAGCCTCCGAAATGATCCCTTTTTAATGCTAACAATCCTGTAATGCTGGAGTTCAGGGTGGTGTCAAACGGTGACACGAGAAAACATCAGCGAGGAGCAGCCTGTACCGGCTTGGTGTGATCTGGGCGTTTTGTATTCCCACATTTTCGTTGTAGTTATAATTTTACTCAGACCTGAGGCTCCCCAGCCCGCTTTCCCTGGGTGTCTCCCTGTTCCCATGGGCTGCACCGAGTTTTTCCCTGCCTTTCCCAGGTTTTGTTTGCTTTCCCAGCAGCTCCGTTGCCTTTTCCCCGCCTTGGGGATTTCTATCTGCCAGGAGGAGATGTTCTGCCAGGGAAGTTCTCTCAGGGAACTCGGGTGGGAAAATTGTGTGGAAATCCTAAATGTGGTGGTTTTGTAGCGAAGGGATTCCACGGAATTCCACATTTATTGCTTGGGGAATTATCCTGCATCACCTTGTACCTCCAAGCAGCAGGACAGAGGTGTGGGGATACCCGTTCTGATTCTGGGAATGTTCTGGGACTGAGCATCCACAGGAGAATCCTGGGTTTCCTGAGGCTTATCCCAGCAAAACCCCGAGGTTGGATGTGCCAAAATTCTCTGGATTTTTCCCATTTCTCTTTCCTTGGACCATTTCACCCCCTCAGTAATCTTCAGGTGTTGTTCACACCTTCCCAGGAATGTTTCTTCCTGGTGGTGCAGGGAACCCGGAGTGTCAAAGCCAGCTGGAATTCCTGTGGGATTTAGTAACCTGCTCCCAAACCAGCTCTGGTGGCCCCAAAGTTGGGAGTTCACAGAATCCTAAATTTATCTCCCTTACCTCAGCAGGAATCGGACCCAGCTTTTCCAATCCTTAGGAGATTTTTTTTTTCCTTCAGTTTTGAACGTGGCAGCGTTTTTTACCCCGCAAATTCACGTGCTGCTTGTAACAGCTGAGCAACAGCAGTTTTAGGAATATTTTTAGTGTTTTTGTTGTAATTAATGCCGGCGCCATAATTGCCATGAGGAGTAACTAATTTAAACACCGTGGTTACAAAAATCTGTTTATCTGCTGCATGGAAATGGATCAAGTGATGAAAGAAATGGCCTCAGATTGCACCCGGGGAGGTTCAGGTTGGACGTTGGGAATATTCCTTCATGGAAAGGATCCTGGGACAGGGGTGGAGCCCCCATTCCTGGCGGGATTTGAAGCCCTGTGGATGTGGAGCCCCCATTCCTGGCAGGATTTGAAGCCCTGTGGATGTGGAGCCCCCATTCCTGGAGGGATTTGAAGCCCTGTGGATGTGGAGCCCCCATTCCTGGCAGGATTTGAAGCTCTGTGGATGTGGAGCCCCCATTCCTGGCGGGATTTGAAGCCCCGTGGATGTGGAGCCCCCATTCCTGGAGGGATTTGAAGCTCTGTGGATGCGGAGCCCCCATTCCTGGAGGAATTCGAAGCCTTGTGGATGTGTAGCCCCCATTCCTGGAGGGATTTGAAGCCCCGTGGATGTGGAGCCCCCATTCCTGGCGGGATTTGAAGCTTTGTGGGTGTGGAGCCCCCATTCCTGGAGGGATCTGAAGCTTTGTGGATGTGGAGCCCCCATTCCTGGAGGGATTTGAAGCCCCGTGGATGTGGAGCCCCCATTCCTGGCGGGATTTGAAGCTTTGTGGGTGTGGAGCCCCCATTCCTGGAGGGATTTGAATCCCTGTGGATGTGGAGCCCCCATTCCTGGGGGGATTTGAAGCCCTCTGGATGTGGAGCCCCCATTCCTGGAGGGATTTGAAGCCCCGTAGATGTGGAGGCCCCATTCCTGGAGGGATTTGAAGCTTTGTGGATGTGGAGGCCCCATTCCTGGCAGGATTTGAAGCCCTGTGGATGTGGAGCCCCCATTCCTGGCGGGATTTGAAGCTCTGTGGATGTGGAGCCCCCATTCCTGGAGGGATTTGAAGCCCTCTGGATGTGGAGCCCCCATTCCTGGAGGGATTTGAAGCCCTGTGGATGTGGAGCCCCCATTCCTGGAGGGATTTGAAGCCCTGTGGATGTGGAGCCCCCATTCCTGGAGGGATTTGAAGCCCCATGGATGCGGAGTCCCCATTCCTGGCAGGATTTGAAGCCCTGTGGATGTGGAGCCCCCATTCCTGGACGGATTTGAAGCTTTGTGGGTGTGGAACCCCCATTCCTGGACGGATTTGAAGCCCTGTGGATGTGGAGCCCCCATTCCTGGCGGGATTTGAAGCCCTGTGGATGTGGAGACCCTATTCCTGGAGGGCGGTGGAGCCCTGTGGATGTGGAGTCTCCATTCCTGGAGGGATTTGAATCCCTGTGGATGCAGAGCCCCTATTCCTGGTGGGATTTGAAGCCTTGTGGATGTGGAGCCCCCATTCCTGGCAGGATTTGAAGCCCTGTGGATGTGGAGCCCCCATTCCTGGAGGGATTTGAAGCTTTGTGGATGTGGAGCCCCCATTCCTGGAGGGCTGTGGAACCCTGTGGATGTGGAATCTCCATTCCTGGAGGGATTTGCAGCCCCGTGTACATGGCACTTGGGTACCTTGGTGATCTTGGAGGGCTTTTCCCATCCAAACGATTCCAAAGGGTGACTCCACCTGCCTTGGGTGTTTCCAGAGGCTGGCCACTGTGTGCAAAATTATCCTGATTTTTTTTTTTTCCTCCCTAAAACCTGATTTTCCAGGTTTTTTTCCAGGCCACAGCCCCGCCTTGCCAGGGGAGCCTTTTGCCGGGAGGGGGAGGAGAAGATGAAGGATTGCTGTGATTTGGTGGCACCCGAAAGGCAGGGGGTGATTGAATGCCAGGAAATCCTATTGACATTCCTAAAGCCTTCCCTGGCTGTCAGGGAGCCGATAATGAAGGACAGAGCAGGAGGCCTCAGCAAACTCCTGCCTCCACTTGCTCTTTAGAAAAGGGAGTGAACTTTATCCAAATTTGTTCTGGAAGTGCCGAGGATCCTCCGGCCCTCACTGCCCGAGCAGGAGCTCCTGGTGGCTTGGCCAGAAATCAACAACCTCTCAAGGCTTGACCTTTGGAAAGCCGAGCTTTATTTTCCACGACTTCCAGATTTTTTTTTTAATACGTGAAAGAGCACCTGGAGCGAATCCCTGATTCCCTGGGCGGGTTTGGGGCTGGGGATGGAGGGTGAAAAGGTGGTCAGGGATCCGTGGGAGCTGTCCTGGGACAGGGACCTTGGAGCACCATGGGCAGAGGGATAACGAGGGACAGGACACAGGGAATGGCTTCAAACTGCCAGAGGAGGATTAGGGGGGATATTGGGAAGGAATTCCTGGCTGGGAGGGTGGGGAGAGGATGGGCTGGAATTCCCAGATTTTGCTGTGGCTGCCCCTGGATCCCTGGCAGTGCCCAAGGACAGGTTGGACATTGGGCTTGGAGCAGCCTGGGGCAGTGGGAGGTGTCCCTGCCATGGCAGGGGTGGCACTGGGTGGGATTTAAGGCCCTTTCCCACCCAAACCATCCCAGGATTTGAGGGTTCAGAGTCAACTCCAAGCACCCACCATCATCTGCAAGATGGGGAAACTGAGGCAGGATGTGGATCCCTTCCCTTTCACTCCTGTGAAGCTTTCCAGTTAATATTGGTTTAGCTCTTGTAATTAAACCCGTGCTGGGCAGGTTTTGTGCCCAGCTGGGATATGGAATTCCCTCAGGAGATGCCTGTGGAGCGAGCAATGCCTCAGCCAAATCCAGTTGGGATTGGAAGGGACCTTAAATCCCAGCCAGAGCCACCCCATTCCATGTCCAGGGATACCTCCCACTGTCCCAGGCTGCTCCAACCCCAGTGTCCAGCCCGGCCTTGGACACTTCCAGGGATCCAGGGGCAGCCACAGCTGCTCTGGGAATTCCAGCCCAGCCAGGAATTCCCAGTTCCCAATCTCCCACCCATCCCTGCCCTCTGGCAGTGGAAACCATTCCCTGTGTCCTGTCTCTCCATCCCTTGTCCCCAGTCCCTCTCCAGCTCTCCTGGAGCCCTTTTCCAGCCCCAGGCAGGGTGGGAATGTTCCTGCAGCCCCAGGAATGGGACACCCCAGGCAGCAGGAGCTCCAAGAACACCTGGAAATGTTTCCTGAGGGGCTCCATCGACCCGGGCACTCCCAGTTTTATTTTGTACCAGGTGTGTTGTGGGTAAATCCTCCCAAAAAAGTAACAATTTTATCCTTCTAAGAAGTTATTTTAAGAACATCCAGGCTGAGCTGGGAGTGGAGGTGAAACCTTTTCATCTTGAAGAACTTCGAGGAATATCAAACTTTTTATCACTTTAATGCTTTTTAAATGGCTTTTTCTTTTTTAATATACATTTTCGGTGAGGAATAAGAGAAATCAGTCAGGGAGATTGGGCATGAGCAGGTACAGAATGCGGCAGCTGTTAAATCATGGCGGGCTGCAAGACAGCAAATCTCGAGCTCATGTGTATTTTTATCGAATTTACGCTATATTTATCGCTCTTTTCACGGCCTGCTGTAATAAATCAGCCTCACATATCAGGATGAATTCAAAATAAAATTATGGGTCCTACAAAAAAAAAAAATTAAAAAAAAATGGGGGATTTTAGTCCAGTTCTGCCCTTCCCTGATCAAAAATACTCGAGTTTTTCCTGTAAAATGAATGAGTTTAGGCCCTTTAATTCTGCTGTGAATCCCAGTCTCTGGTTCCATCTTTCATCTGGGAAGTTTTTTTTCCTTTTAACGGGGGAAATTACTTCTTTCAGGGTGAGAGGTAACAGACTGGGCTTTAAAAATATTCCGCTTTTAATCTCCCAAAGCTCTGCTCCTAATGAACCTGAAAGTTCAGTGCAAACACTAAACACGAATTTATTTCACATTTGGAGATGGATTTGCTTTGCTTAGCACTTGATGCATTAAATATTTTCGGCTGCTGCTCCTCGTAGTCCATCATTTAAGGGAGAGCTAAGATTTCAGGAGTATTTTATATTTAACAGGATTTGAGACTGAAGGTCCTTGCTTGATGTGGAAAGTTGTTGAGCAGGTGGGGAAATACAGTTTACAGCTTAAACATCTGAATTTAAGGTTGGAAATGGAAAAGAACGGTGATGTTTGGGCTAACAGAGTAAATTAATTTAATTTAATTTAATTTAATTTAATTTAATTTAATTTTAGCTGTTGTGGGCTGTGCTTTGGATCTGGGCTGGAGTTAATTTGATTTTTTTTGATGGTGTGCGGCTATGCTTTGGATTTGGGCTGGAAAACGTTGATAATTCAGGAATATTTGTTATTTCTGGGTTTGTACATCCCTGGGGGCTGCTCTTCTCCTCTCCCACCCCACCGGTGATCCCAATGCATCCAAGGAATAAATCAGTTTGAAGGTCCTGCCCTGAAATCTGGCTTTTAGGATTCCAAACTGATCTTTATGGCCAAGAGCCCCCAGCTATCGTGGCCTCGTGAGGAGCTGGCGCCTGCTGCTTTAGCCAAGACCTTCTCCTGAGGCCACCTCATCCCAGGATTTCAGAGCTGGAAACACCTCCCATCCCTGGAGAAGGCTCCCAGCCACAGCAGCAGCGCCATTCCCAGTGGGATATTCCACTGGAACTGAGCTTCAAAAGCCTGCTTGAGGCACCACACCCTGTAAGAGTCTGTCTGAAGTTCCCCTCATTTTGCCTCACAATCGTCACAAGGACCCCGAGGACCCCACTGCAGTTCTGGCCGGCTCGAGGTGGATGCTTTCCAATCGTCCCCAGGCGCATTTTCCTGTGTCACCACGCCACGGTACACGGGCTTTGAGTGGTGCAATGGCAGTTCTGTACCCGAAGATTGCACCTGTGTTGCCCTGGTTTTTCTGAGTTTTTTAGAGCCTTTTGAATTTTCATAAAATGGAGTCAGATCTTTTTAGTTACTCTACAATATTAGAAGCAGTTCTACCTTTTTCCCACAGATGTAACATAAACAAATCCTTTGCTCTTCATTCTCTGTCCTTTGTTTGCATATTTCTAACCTGAAAACAATTGTAACTGACAACTGGTCTGGCCACTGAGGCTGAGGGGTGGAAACCCCAAAAAGCCAATCCACAGCCAGACCCACAAATGTATAAAAAGTAAGAAATAAACAAAGAGGCTCTCTCTCGGCCTGGACTCAGCCTTGAGTTGGAACGGAGGAACCTCTGCACTGGAAAACCTCTCTCTCCGTGTGACTGCTTTGTGTGTCTCGGTAACACACCCGCTTCACGCTCCCTGCTTCACCACAATAGCCGATGAATTTCCCCACCTCTTGGCCAAGGGAACTTTCTGGGGTAACTCTGGTGGTCCCCCACAGAAAATCCTTCATCTGCTTTGCAACCACCGTGACAGACAGAGATCAAAACCCCCTTCCGAGGACTGAGATTGAGACCCCTGTATGAAGCCCCTCTCAAGGACTGAGACATGAGACCCCGACAACCCTAATACAGGGGATGGGGCCTGACTTAACTGAAGCGAGATGTTTGCCTGGGGGCGTGATCGTTGGACCAACAACACAATGGCTCTCGCTTACTGCTAAGAACATAAACTACCTGTTCCCCCTCGGGAGCTTCAATAGATTTACCTGTTCCCCCTGTGATTGAGGACTATAATAAAAACCCCTGAGTTAACCAGAGGTTTGGAGAGACTCTCCCCGACGTGACAGGCGGACCCATCGACCGGACCACGAGGACTCCGTCTCCACGTTTGGTAGCTATATCCCCCCTTTCCTCTATCCCTTTCTCTCTCTCTCTCACTCTTAATCCCTCTATTGCATTTGCTATGGTCAATCAATAAAAGGTGCATTTGTTTTAATGCTGGAATCCCCTCTGTGTTGTGTTTTGCACTCTGAGATCAGTAAATGAACCATCATGACCCCCGCTTGAACGAGTGGATCGTGACACACCCCAAATGTCCCCGGGGTCCAGGGCCGTGTGGAATGTTTCCATATTTGTGCCTTATTCCTGAATTTCTGTAGGCAAATATCTCCAATTTGTGTTTTGTTCCTGAATTCCTCTTAGGGAATATTTCCTTATTTGTGTCTTATTCTTGAATTTCTGTAGGCAAATATCTCCAATTTGTGTTTTGCTCCTGAAATCCTGTTGGGGAATATTTCCTTATTTGTGTCTTATTCCTGAATTTCTGTAGGTAAACATCTCTAATTTGTGTTTTGTTCCTGAATTCCTGTAGGGGAATGTTTCCATATTTTTGTTTTGTTCCTGAATTCCTTTTGGGGAATATTTCCTTATTTGTGTCTTATTCCTGAATTTCTGTAGGCAAATATCTCTAATTTGTGTTTTATTCCAAAATTCTTGTAGGTGAATGCTTCCACGTTAGGTTTGTTCTTAAATTCCCCATGGTGAATGTTTCCATATTTGTGCTTTGTTCCTGAATTCCTTTTGGGGAATATTTCCTTATTTGTGTCTTATTCCTGAATTTCTGTAGGTAAATATCTACAATTTGTGGTTTGTGTTTTGTTCCTGAATTCCTGTAGGTGAATGTTTCCATATTTGTGTTTTGCTCCTGAATTCCTGTAGGGGAATGTTTCCTTATTTGTGTCTTATTCCTGAATTTCTGTAGGTAAATATCTCCAATTTGTGTTTTATTCCAAAATTCCTGTAGGTGAATGTTCCCATGTTTAATTTGTTCCTAAATTCCCCATGGTGAATGTTTCCATATTTGTGTTTTGTACCTGAATTCCTTTTGGGGAATATTTCCTTATTTGTGTCTTATTCTTGAATTTCTGTAGGCAAATATCTCCAATTTGTGTTTTGCTCCTGAATTCCTTTTGGGGAATGTTTCCTTATTTGTGTCTTATTCCTGAATTTCTGTAGGTAAATATCTCCAATTTGTGGTTTGTGTTTTGTTCCTGAATTCCTGTAGGTGAATGTTTCCATATTTGTGTTTTTTTCCAAAATTCCTGTAGGTGAATGTTCCCATGTTTAATTTGTTCCTAAATTCCCCATGGTGAATGTTTCCATATTTGTGTTTTGTACCTAAATTCCTTTTGGGGAATATTTCCTTAATTGTGTCTTATTCCTGAATTTCTGTAGGTAAATATCTCCAATTTGTGGTTTGTGTTTTGTTCCTGAATTCCTGTAGGGGAATGTTTCCATATTTGTGTTTTGCTCCTGAATTCCTGTAGGGAATGTTTCCTTATTTGTGTCTTATTCCTGAATTTCTGTAGGTAAACATCTCCAATTTGTGTTTTTTTCCAAAATTCCTGTAGGGGAATGTTTCCTTATTTGTGTCTTATTCCTGAATTTCTGTAGGCAAACATCTCCAATTTGTGTTTTATTCCAAAATTCTTGTAGGTGAAAGTTCCCATATTTGGTTTGTTCCTAAATCCCCCTGGCTAAATGTTTCTGTATTTATGTTTTATTCCTTAATCCCCCCCTTATGTATAAACCCCACACCAACCCCAAAAGTTCCTTAAGGTGTGGATTAATGAGATGTGGCCCAGAACGTTCCAAAATTCATCTTCCAGCCCCCTTCCTAACCAGGCACTGGAGCCACTAATCCAATTTTAGCCGGTGGCTGAACCCGTTCCTGGCGGAATGAAACGCGCTTTAAATCTCGTTTAGAAGCCACCGAGATGCTCCTGACAAATTAAAACCTGAAATTAAAAATCAGTTTCGCTTGTTTCTGCCTCGTTGAGGCGCTCCTTGGTGCGGGCCGGGCTTTGGAGGGGTTTTGCTGGGAGCCCTGTTGGCCTCTCCGAGTTTTGGGAAGCAGCTGCTGGATGTGGGACGAGCAGAGGGAAGAGGAGGAGTTGAACGGGTGGAGTTAAAGGGATGAGGAGCAGGGATGAGGAAAGGGAGCTCGGCCGTGTCCCTGTCCGTCTGCAGGGATTCCGTGGAACCAGCGCTGGGAGTGGGAGCCTTGATGGTAGGGGAAGGAATAAATATTCCCGAGCTTGTAGGGGAAGGAATAAACATTCCCTGTGTCCCGTCCCCTGTTATCCCGGTGCCCGTGGCAATCCTGGCGCTCCAGGGTCCCTGTCTGCAGCCCTGCACCCAGGAAATGATTTTATAGAAGGAAAAGGATCCCAGTTTCACCCCAGGACCTTTTAAGGGAAGAACTCCGGAAGTTTCTATGCCCTCCTGACAGCAATTTGTTCAGTGCCAAGACAAAAACACTGATGGGTCTCTTCAGCTGTTCCTCAGAAATTTAGTTATTCTCTGTTGGGCTGTTTGCCAAAACCCCACCCGAATCGTTCAATACCTGAGGGAGAGCACGGGGCTGCTCAGTGCATCCTTGGGGTGTTGCAGGAGCTGTGTGGGGCCTGTCCCTACACCGTGAGCGGCTTTGTTCTTTTGGTTTTGCATTGTTTTCTTATTTATTAAAACTTTTTTTTGCTTTTTCGAGACGCGCTCGGCCACGCCACCTGGCAAAGTTATCGAAACCATTTTCTGTGAGGTGCTGGGCGCCCTCAGAGGTGTTGAACCCTCGCAGAGCTGATCACACCCAGCTCTTGGAGAAATTCCATCCCTGTCCCTCCAATCCCTGTCCCAGCTCAGCTCTCCTGGGCACCGCTGATCCCTGATCACCTCTGCACCCTCAGTACCCAGCGAAACCAGGGGTTGACTCCAGGCTCTTTTCCCGGGGGGCTGGACTCAGGGATGGGGCTGGGGAGCACCTCCAGCCTCTCGTTCCCTTCTCCCCCCGACCCTGGGGCAGAGCTCTGCTCCTCATCCCTCCCGGAGATCGATGTGCCGCCCTCTGGGTGATGGCGTTAGGAAAATTAACCCACAGCAGAGGTTGATGTCCAAAAAGCAGACGGAGTGTCACCGAGACACACAAAGCAGTCACACACAGACAAGAGGTTTTGCAGAGCAGAGGTTTCTCCGATCCAGCTCAAAACCAGAACAGGGCGGAGAGAGCCTCTTTGTTTTATTTCTTACTTTTTATACATTTGTGGGTCCAGCAGAAGATTGGCTTCTGGGGTTTTTCCCCCCTCAGCCAAGTGGCTAAACCAATTGTCAGTTACAGTTGTTTTCAGGTTAGAAATACGCAAACAAAGGACAGAGAATGAAAAACAAAGGGTTTGTTTATGTTACACCTGTGGGAAAAAGGTGGAAAACTGCTCTAATATTGTACAATAACTAAAAAGATCTGACTCCATTTAAGAAAATCAAAAGGCTCAGAAAAACCAGGGTAATAGACAGAGGAGTCCTTTTACTGTATTTCAGTAACAGGAGAGGCCATGGAGCATTTCCCCTGGGGTCTCTCAGATTTTTGGAGGATGCAGCCTCCTTTTTATCCCAATTTCCCGGCTGCATTTCCCTCTCTCTTTCCCCGTTGGCTGAGGGACTTGAGAGGCGCAGACTTCCCGAAATGCCTAAGATTCCCCTTTTCATGTATAACCTCCCTAATTTTTAATTCTTATGGGATTCATGGGTTTTCCCCGTTGTTACTTTCACCTTTCAATATTCAGTTTCATTTATAAACAAACCTACAATTTGTTTGTAAAGGCAAATTTCTTCTTTTCCATTCACCCATCAGTGGAATCATCCCCATTGTTTCTCTCATCTCTCAGTGCTGATTTTATCTACCAGCAGACCCAGGACTTGTTTGCAAAGACAGATCTTGTCATTCCCCTCAGTGGGAACCCGGCAGATTCTGGGATCTCGGTTAGGACGATCTTTTCAGGGAAAGAATTCCATCTTTTCCTTGGGTTGGAAGTGTCCAGGGGTGTGGGAAGGCTGAGGAGCCTCTCCTGCCGGAGGGGCTGGGGCTGGTCCCAAAGCTGGGCAGAAAAATCCTCTCCCGGCGCACTGTGACTGGAAATGACGGACGGCTCCTGTTCCTGCCCACCAAACTCCCGCGGGAATCGAGAGAGAGAGCTTTTGGATTTGGGAAGGAGAAGCGCCCGGCCTCGGAATTCCTGCCGAAGGCTGAGCTCTGAAACGCTGCCCGTGGTTGTGACTTCCCGGAGTTTGGGCACCGATGCTGAAAAGCCACCGTTTAATGTCCCTTTGTCACGGAAAGAGGAGGCATCCAAAGGATCAGATGGCACCGGGAGCAGGAGAGGAAGAGGCTGGGGAGAGCAGTGGCATAATATCATAAAAAATATATATTTTAAAAAATTATGTAGAGGCCTCCGAAGTCAAAAAGCGCTGCTGGTGGATCCTGTTGGCTTTTCCCTCCTGTTACCAGCAGGAAAAGAGCGTGGCAGGTGATTGTCCCCATCCAGCAGGGCCACTCTGTCCCTGAAAAAAAAAAAACAAAAACCCAGGGAAACTTCCTCCAAGAATTCTTAAATATTTTCCTTTTCCCCAGTACTGCAGGAACAGCAAATTGGCTTTTCCTTGTAAATCAAAGTGCGAAATAGAACTGGAATATGCTGGTTTATGTCTACTTAGAGAAATTATATATGATTTTATATTATATATATCAAGCAAGGGGACTCTAAGGTGTTTTTCCTGGGAAGCAGGTTTCTTGGGAAGTGGGTTATTTATTTAAAACTGGCCCGGAGGGGAAAATTTTGTCTTACTGCCATTTTTTTCAAAGCCTGCTAAAATTCAGCTTCATTTAATTTACATTCGATCTCCTATGAAAAGTTTGTGATTAATGCATATAAAAAAAATACACATTTGGAAGTTGGGCAGCTGTGAAGTAAGGAATGTTTCTTGGGAAAAGAGTGGAAAAAAAATCACTCACTGCGGGAGCTGCTGTCCTTGGGATGTAGAGGACGAGGTGGAGCAGGGAGGGGGCGGATCTGGGAATGGTTTTGTTGGAGAAAGCCCAGATTTGGGTCTCAAACCCGAAAGGCTGGGACATTCCAAGGTCTCTTCTGGGTGTTGGAGGTTGGGATAGGGCTGGAAAAAGCCCCGTGGAGCGTCCACGGGGCTGCACATCCTCCCAAATTCCAGCTCCACTGCTCCCATGGGATGCCTGGAAAAGCTTCCCCAGCCTGGCTCCGCTCTCCCAAACCCAACCTCGTGCTTCCCTCTGTTAATTAACATTTCCCAGGAAGGGATCAAATCCCTGCTGTGAGAGGCACGGGGGAACAATGAGCTGTAATTCCATCCTGGACGCGTTCGTGTGGCTCTAAGTGCTAATCCTGATTTTTTTATTTGGACTTGCTGAGCTGTTTGCAGCAAATGGGGAATAATCCGTGCACCACGAAATGGAGAAACCTCCTAAAATCACTGGGGCTGGCAGCAGCATCCCTGTCCTTTTGGAGTGTTTTGTGTGCTGCTGTTCCCATGAAATCCGAAATTCCTTCCCGAGCGGAGCAGGAAAATGCAAGCAGGGGGTAAATGTGTAATAGTTTGAGAGCTGCCTCTTAATTTGGATAAATCACAGGGCAGAACGAGCGTTTACCGATGCTCCAAAGAGCTTGGAAGGCTTGGATTTCCTTAGCATTGATTCCTCCCTGGCCCCGGCACAGCCGCTTCCAGGCATGGAAAAGTCAGAGCCAAAAATCCACGGAAGTGCTTGAACTTGGGCAATGCCAATGCTGGGAAGCGCTGTTTTAATTTCCTTCCTGATTTCCGGGGGGGATCGGGTCCTGTTGGGAAGGTTTGGGCTGGGCTGGGCTGGGCTGGGCTGGGCTGGGTTCGCTCCGGCTCCGAGCTGTCCCATCCTGCTGGGACACCTGGAGGGTCTGTGCCACCCGCCTGTGCCTTGGGAATGGGATAGAGCCCCTGGGAATGGGATAGAGCCCTGGGAATGGATGGGATAGAGCCCCTGGGAACAGATGGGATAGAGCCCTGGGAATGGGATAGAGCCCTGGAAATGGATGGGATAGAGCCCTGGGAATGGGATAGAGCCCTGGGAATGGGATAGAGCCCCTGGGAATGGATGGGATAGAGCCCCTGGGAATGGGATAGAGCCCCTGGGAACAGATGGGATAGAGCCCTGGGAATGGGATAGAGCCCCTGGGAATGGGATAGAGCCCCTGGGAATGGGATAGAGCCCCTGGGAACGAATGGGATAGAGCCCCTGGGAATGGGATAGAGCCCCTGGGAATGGATGGGATAGAGCCCTGGGAATGGGATAGAGCCCCTGGGAATGGGATAGAGCCCCTGGGAATGGATGGGATAGATCCCCTGGGAATGGATGGGATAGAGCCCTGGGAATGATAGAGCCCTGGGAATGGGATAGAGCCCCTGGGAATGGATGGGATAGATCCCCTGGGAATGGATGGGATAAAGCCCCTGGGAATGGGCTGTGCTGGCGGGATAGAGCCCTTTGGAATGAGCTGTGCTGATGGGATAGAGCCCCTGGGAAGGGATGGGATAGATCCCTTTGGAATGGGCTGTCCTGGTGGGATAGATCCCTTTGGAGTGGGCTGTGCTGAGGGGATAGATCCCTTTGGAATGGGCTGTGCTGAGAGGATAGATCCCTTTGGAATGGGCTGAGGCTGAGTTCCTTCCCAGCCTGGCTGTGCTGTGCCCTCGGGAGCACCTGGGAATGTTTGATGCCCTTTGTGGTGCAATTCCAGAGGGAATTCTGGAAAATGTCCTTGCTGCTGCCTTGGGGGAATAATCTGGGCATCATTCCCTGGCACAGGGTGCCCAGAGCAGCTGTGGCTGCCCCTGGATCCCTGGCAGTGCCCAAGGCCAGGATGGAGAGGGCTGGGACAGTGGAAGTGTCCCTGCCATGACACAGGGTGGGATTTAGGGTCCTTCCCACCCAAATCAGTCTGGGATTCAGATCCCAGATGTGGTTCAGGCCTCAGGGACTCACAGAGGGATATCTGTGTGCTTTCATCCACGTTCATTTTGATTTGAGATGTTGTTGGGATAATTTCATGTTCCGAACAGCTGTGGGAGCAGAAGACTGGAAAATTTGGAATTTTCTTTGTTGGAGATCTCTGCATGGACAATTTAATAGTTTTATCAACCGTGAGAGTGAAACCCCAAATCAGCTTCGGGGGGACGCCCAGGGTGAGGAGATGAAGCACAAGGAGTTTGTAAACGGGATTTAATGGCAGCGTCCTTCATCAGCCAGGCTGGGATTTAATTACCTTAATGACCCCTGTACTCCTAGAAACAGCTAATTAAGGTGTTTTTAATCTAGTGCGATGGGCACAAGGGTAGGAATTGCACATTGATTGGTTGGGTTGACCCAGTGTGGAGAAAATTCCCTGTTCTGGGGGTGGGCAGCCCAGAGTTGTGTCCAGGTGTTCCTGTGGGATTGTTCTGCTTTGGAGGAGGATAAAGGAGCAGTTTTATCCCGGCTGAGGCAGTCCCAGGGATGCCTTAGGAAGAGCTGGAACAGAGACTGGACAGAGCTGGAGAATAAAGCAGAGATTTATTGAAAGGTCTTTAAGGATCCACCTTGGGCAGGACAAGAGCCTGGATAGGGACACACCCAAGGTGGAACCAAAATGGGCACAAAATGGGCACAAAATGGACACAAAATGGTCACAAAATGGCCACAAAATGGACACAGAATGGACACAAAATGGACACAAAATGGACACAGAATGGGCACAAAATGGACACAAAATGGACAAGCGGTCACCAGCTCTCACACTTTGATCAGTTCTGGTCCATTTGCACATTGGGGTTGAATTGTCCAGTTCCAGCTCCAGGTTCTCCAGTCCCATCCTTCTTGTTCCTCCCTCCAGCCACCGCTGTTTGTGCTTTTGGGCTGAACACTTGTCCCAGGTGTCCCTGGTGTGCAGCAGGAACAGGATTTGTTTTGTGTGGCTGCTGTGTGCAGAGAGCTGAGTGACGCTGAGTGTGAGCTCAGAGCTGCACCTGGGCAGTGCAGAACATGGAATTTCATGGAAGGTGGAACTTGAGGAGCCCTCTGCCTCCAGCTGCCCAGGGGGATGATCCCAATCCCAGCCAGGCACTGTCCCACAGGTGCTTGGCATCGCCCAAAGGAGAGGTTTTTTTTAATCCATTCCGATTCCAGCGTGGATTCCTGGCCACGCCTCAGGTGCAGCTCCTGCCCGTGCTCCAGGGGCTCCCTCTGGATCCAGCACAGGGATCCCGGGCTCTGGGCAGCTGCAGACCTGGATTTATGGTGGTAACGCTCCTTCATTGATGGTTCAGCTGCTCCCAAAGCTCTGGAGAGATGTCCCAGCTGTCCCCTTGTTACCCTGGTTTTTCTGAGTTTTTTACAGAATCACAGAATCACAGAATAATGAGGTTGGAAGAGACCTCTAAGATCATCAAGTCCAACCTCTGCCTTAACACCTCAACTAGACTATAGCACTAAGTGCCATGTCCAGTCTTTTTTTAAACACATCCAGAGATGGTGACTCCACCACCTCCCTGGGAAGACAATTCCAGTGCTTTATTATTCTTTCAGTGAAAATTTTTTCCTAATATCTAACCTGTACCTTCCCTTTTGAATTTTCATAAAATGGAGTCAGATCTTTTTAGCTACTGTACAATATTAGAAGCAGTTCTACCTTTTCCCCACAGGTGTAACATGAACAAATCCTTTGTTTTTCATTCTCTGTCCTTTGTTTGCACATTTCTAACCTGAAAACAATTGTAACTGACAATTGGTCTGGCCACTGGGCTGAGGGGTGAAAAACCCCAGAAGCCAATCCACAGCCAGACCCACAAATGTATAAAAAGTAAGAAATAAACAAAGAGGCTCTCTCTCGGCCTGGACTCAGCCTTGAGCCGGATCGGAGGAACCTCTGCGCTGGAAAATCTCTCTCCGTGTGACTGCTTTGTGTGTCTCGGTAACATCCCCTGGCCGGGGGTGACACCGAGCACTGAGCCCTTGCCTTGGCGCTTTTGGCGGCGTTTCCTGCTGCCACCGGAGCCCTCCCGGTGCTCTGTGAGGCGGCCGAGCACGGGATCGACCCCCTGCTGCTGGGAATGGGAATGGGAATGATCCTGGAAAGCCACCTCAGCATCTCCTGGTGCTTTGCGTTGCAGCTCCCGGCGGTGCTGTGCGTCCCTCCTGTTCCCAGTCCCTGTTTTCAGCCTGCAAGGCGTGGGGTTCTCTCTCAGCGTGGATTTCGTGCTGGTGCCAGGCACACAGGGGTGGCTATCCTGCAAAAAAAAAAAAAAAATGGACAAATCCCTTTCCAAGGCTTTGCTGCCCTTCTCAGGAGCTCTCCCAACTCCCGTTGCTCCATGTTTTCACACGTGGGGCATTTGGAGAGGGGGAGAGGTTGGCTGAGGGGTTTTAATGCATCCTAAAAGGCAAGGAGAGAACAGGTTTTTCCATAGGTGAAGGAATTCCTGAGGGCCTTGCTCCGGATCTTTCTTTAGGAACAGGAGCCAGATTGCTCCACAAATGCCTGGCCAAGGATTCTCCACCAGGAACTGAAGGACAGGACACAGGGAATGGCTTCAGATTGGAAAAAGGGAGACTTGGGTGGGAGATTGGGAATTCCTGGCTGGGATGGAATTCCCAGAGCAGCTGTGGCTGCCCCTGGATCCCTGGCAGTGCCCAAGGCCAGGTTGGAGCAGCCTGGGACAGTGGGAGGTGTCCCTGCCATGGCTGGGGTGGGATGGGATTTAAGATCCCTTTAACCTGAACCATTCCATGATATTTATTGCAAATGATGATCCCAGATCTTGGTGGCCTCAGGTTCTCCTGGGCCTGCTCTCCATCCTGCTCTCCCTGCTCTCCATCCTGCTCTCCATGCTCTCCATTTCACTTTCCTTGATCTCCATCCTGCTCTCCATGCTCTCCATCCTGCTCTCCCTGCTCTCCATCCTGCTCTCCCTGCTCTCCATCCTGCTCTCCATGCTCTCCATCCATGCTCTCCATGCTCTCCATCCATGCTTTCCATCCATGCTTTCCATGCTCTCCATTTCACTTTCCTTGATCTCCATCCTGCTCTCCATGCTCTCCATCCTGCTCTCCATGCTCTCCATCCTGCTCTCCCTGCTCTCTGTCCTGCTCTCCCTGCTCTCCATCCTGCTCTCCCTGCTCTCCATCCTGCTCTCCATGCTCTCCATCCATGCTCTCCATGCTCTCCATCCATGCTTTCCATCCATGCTTTCCATGCTCTCCATTTCACTTTCCTTGATCTCCATCCTGCTCTCCATGCTCTCCATCCTGCTCTCCATGCTCTCCATCCTGCTCTCCCTGCTCTCTGTCCTGCTCTCCCTGCTCTCCATCCTGCTCTCCCTGCTCTCCATCCTGCTCTCCATGCTCTCCATCCATGCTCTCCATGCTCTCCATTTCACTTTCCTTGCTCTCCATCCTGCTCTCCCTGATCGCTCCCTCACAGCCCTGATTTGGAATTTTTTTCCATGTGCCCTCAGTTCCCCACTCAGAATTATCTCAGCCCTGTTTGGAGAAGCTGAGCAGCCTCTCCATGAACTGGAAGGTCACTGGAGGAAATACCCACTCCCTCAGAGGAGCCAAGAGATGTTACCCTGGTTTTTCTGAGTTTCTTTATCAGCCTTTTAATTTTCATAAATGGAGTCAGATCTTTTAGTTACTGTACAATATTAGAAGTTTTCTACCTTTCCCACAGATGTAACATAAACAAATCCTTTGTTTTTCATTCTCTGTCCTTTGTTTGCACATTTCTAACCTGAAAACAATTGTAACTGACAGTTGGTCTGGCCACTGAGGCTGAGGGGTGGAAACCCCAAAAAGCCAATCTTCTGCTGGACCCACAAATGTATAAAAAGTAAGAAATAAACAAAGGGGTCTCTTCTTGTCTCGTCTCTCTCAGCTGTGAGATGGATTGGAAGGACCTCTGCGAAAATCTCTTGTCTGCGTGTGACTGCTCTGTGTGTCTCGGTGACAAAGAGAGGATCCCAAAATCTCCTCCCTGGCATTTTAAAAGCTGCACTTCGGGGCTGCCAAGGAGATTTTCTCAGCTTGCCCAGAGCAGAAGGGCATTGCTGAAAATGGAAAACTGGGAATTCTCCTTTTCCATGGTGAGGGAACACTTTTATTCCTCTCTCCTTCCTCAGGGCTCTCCAGATTTCTTCGGGAATCACCTTTTCACCCACACCCCAAGTGGAGGAAAGGCACCGCCAGGTCACACTTGCAGCATGTTCTGCTCCCATTTTTCCAGCTTCTCCTTTGCCCTGGGAATGAGGATAATCAGGCTGAACAATTCCAGTGAATTCCTCCGCAGCCCTGCAGTCACAGCCCCTCCAGAAGGGACAGCAAATGCTGAACGTTTTGATTTATTCCTTTGAATTCCGCACAGGAACTCGCTTGAAAGGAGCTGTTCCACCTGTTGGAGGTCCCGTGGCTGCTGGAGGCAGTTTGGCCACTGATGGGTCCTGCAGAAAATGGGAATTGGCTGGAGAAAAGGAAAATTATCATAAATATGCATAAAGCACATGGAATTTAAAAAAAAATAAAAAAAAAAATAAAAAAAAAAAACAAAAAGGAAAGGAAAAAAAAAGGTACTTTGGCCTTAAAAGCTGGGAAGAGCTTAGCGGAACAGATGGGTTGCATAAATCTGGCAAAAATGAGGGCAGGAGAGATTTGTGTGTTGGAATGCAGCAGGGGATCAGGCCAGGGTTGGAGTGAAGAAGAATTCAGTGGAGTTTGGAATTTGTCTGTTTCCCCGTGTTTTTGGAGGAAGAGCAGCGCCTGGGATCCCGGCATGAGGCTCCTCAGGAGTGGCTGGGATTAACGGCAAATATCCCATCAGGAACAGCTGATGGAACGTCTCCAGCTTGGGAATTTTCCTGCTCTTTGCTGCTTCCAGCCTCTCCCAGTCATGGAGAATCCCAGACTGGGTTGGAAGGGATCCCAAATCCCACCCATTCCCACCCCTGCCATGGCAGGGACACCTCCCACTGTCCCAGCCTGCTCCAGCCCCAATGTCCAACCTGGCCTTGGGCACTGCCAGGGATCCAGGGACAGCCACAGCTGCTCTGGGAATTCCAGCCCAGCCAGGAATTCCTTCCCACTATCCCACCCAAGTCTCCCTTTTCCATTCCCTGTGTGCTGTCCCTCCATGCCTTGTCTCCCCCATGGAACAGGTTTTACAAGCAGAGTCCGTTCCAAACTCTAATTGTGCTGCTAACGAGGGCAAATAGGTGGATTTTGTGTCCTATTGATCCTGGAATTACCTGAGTGATCCAAAAATCAATCAGGAACTTCTCCTGGGCAGCTCCGCGCAGGATCCTTCTTATTAAGCCTGGCCATGATTTATGGATTTGTCATTAGCGTTGATGTGGAGTTAATATCCATCCTTCGTCCTTCCCTCCTCTGAGCTCTTCCTTTTCCATGGACCCTTCCAAAGCAGTGCTGAACTTCCTTCTCCGAAACATGGAAGGGATAACCCAGGATCAGCTTCCCAACCGTGCCTTCCCCGTGAGGGTGGGGAAGCCCTCACGACTCCCAGAGAAGATGTGCTGATAAAAAGTTTGATATTCCTCAAGTTCTCCAAGTTTCACTTCCACTCCCAGCTGGGAATACCATAACTTCTTGAAAGGATAAAATTGTCACTTTTTTGGGAGGATTTACCCACAACACACTTGGTGCAAAATAAAACTGGGAGTGCCCGGGTCGACGGAGCCCCTCAGGAAACATTTCCAGGTGTTTTTGGAGCTCCTGCTGCCTGGGGTGTCCCATTCCTGGGGCTGCAGAAACATTCCCACCCTGCCTGGGGCTGGAAAAGGGCTCCAGGAGAGCTGGAGAGGGACTGGGAACAAGGGATGGAGAGACAGGACACAGGGAATGGCTTCCCACATCTTCTCAGCCAGCCCAGAGCTCTGAGTGCCACCTCCAGGAATTCCTTGGACACCTCCAGGGATGGGCGCTCCAAACCTCCCTGGACACTTCCAAGCCCTGAGCTCCCTTTCCATGGGGAAATTCCTGCTGCTGTCCACCCTGAGCCTCCCCTTGGGAATCTTCTCACATCCCTGGGCCCCCTTTTCTTCTGCCAGGCTCGGGGTGGTTGTTGGACGCTGGGGTCGTTCCTTTTTCCTTTCGTTAAATGCTGGAACCCAACCGAGAAAAAACCCTCAAATCCCTCAGGATTTTGGATCCTGTGGTTCTCTGGCACTGGGTGGGAGAGGGAATTCTCATCTCAGAGCCATTAATTAGAAGAATAAGAGGTAACATTGATGTTGTTTAATGATGCACGTGAGGCTTAAAACCCTTAGAATCCATTCAGTAAGAATGAAATCAGATTATTTTTGTGCCCGTGCAATTTCGCATCGAGCGTTCCGGGCATTAAAAAGTATTTCATGCATCATTTGCTTACAATAAATTAAAAATCTCCAAGTATTAAAACACTGGAAAAATCCTCTTTGGAATAAAATGATTTTTATTGCTCCTTTGCTGGGCGACTTTCTGCCGCAAATGTTGCTTGGGCACAAAGTGATTAAGATCAAAAATTATTTGTTGGACTCAAATATTTTATCTTTTTCGAGGTGTTTATGGCGAGTTAAAATAAACTCTGCTAATTAGCGAACATCCCTGTTCTGCCATGCCACTTCAAATTCACGGCCGGGCAGCAGGCAGCGGTGTTTGTTTATTTTAATGTCTATTATTTATGTCGAAGATGGATTTATTCTTCGTTTGGCGCAGGGTTTAATAAAGATGAAAGCGGCTCTAGAGGGTGAGAGCAGGAGGGGAGAGGGAAATAAGAGGTATCCAGGTTTGTTGGTCTCTTGGAAATGCAGATCAGTTATTGTGCGGATGGAAATGAGAGGTAAAAATTATAATTATGGCTCCGAACGCTCCAGCCTTGTTCGTGCTTGTGGCGAGGACAGAGCTCGTCTGAATTATTGCTGGAGCTCGGATCTGGGGCAAAACCTGCTCTGAACACGGGGAAATCCCAAATTTCCAGATTTTTCCGCTTCCCAGGGCAGTGCGGAGTCGCCGTTCCTGGGGGATGTAAAAGCTGTGGATGTGGCGCTTGGGAACGTGGGGAAGAGTTGGGCTCCCTCTGGGAGTGATCTTTGGTAGAGAAGAAAATCCCAAAATTTCAATTGATCTTCATCATCATCAGGGCTCTTCCCTGTC
This sequence comes from Delichon dasypus, assembly GCA_037837765.1. Lineage (NCBI taxonomy): Eukaryota > Metazoa > Chordata > Aves > Passeriformes > Hirundinidae > Delichon > Delichon dasypus. The sequence continues at coordinate 1,291,929 of JBBAXF010000007.1, forward strand.
CAATCCCAGGAGCCCCTGGTGCTCTGGAAAAATCCTAAAGTGTGTAGGACTGGGCTGGGATCTGCCAGGCCTTGCCTTGGAGGTGTGGGATCAGGGGATCCTAAATCCCAGAATCCCAGACTGGTCTGGGTTAAAGGGACCTCAAATCCCACCCAGTGCCACCCCTGGATATCCAGGGACAGCTCCCACTGTCCCAGGCTGCTCCAAGCCCAATGTCCAACCTGGCCTTGGGCACTGCCAGGGATCCAGGGGCAGCCACAGCTGCTCTGGGAATTCCAGCCCAGCCAGGAATTCCCAGTTCCCAATCTCCCCTTTTCCACTCTGAAGCCATTCCCCATGTGCTGTTCCTCCATCCCTTGTCCCCAGCCCCTCTCCAGCCCTGCCAGGGGCTCTGAGCTCTCCCAGGACCCTTCTCTCCTCCAGGTGAACATTTTGGGTTCCGGTGGGAGCATCCCCTGCCTTGGGAGCGCTGTCAGCGCCTCTCAGGGAAGGCAAAGGCGACTCCAGGGGATGTGAAGGGAACTCTCAGACCAGAGCTCAGTGCCAGAGCTGCCTGATCGGCTCAGATCAGCTCAGATCAGCTCAGATCTTCATATCCCGACACGGAGGGATGGATCTGATGGCCCCGTGTGACAGCTGAGGACACCTGAGAGTGGCACCTGCCAGGGGTTGGTGGAGCCAGGCTGGGAGAGCTGGGAATGTTCCCCTAGAGAGGAGCAGGATCCAGGGAGAGCTCAGAGCCCCTGGCAGGGCCTGAAGGGGCTCCAGGAGAGCTGGAGAGGGACTGGGGACAAGGGATGGAGGGACAGGACACAGGGAATGGCTTCAGATTGGAAAAGGGGAGATTTGGATGGGATACTGGGAAGGAATTCCTGGCTGGGCTGGAATTCCCAGATTTGCTGTGGCTGCCCCTGGATCCCTGGCAGTGCCCAAGGCCAGGCTGGGACAGTGGGAGGTGTCCCTGCCATGGCAGGGGTGGCACTGGCTGGGATTTGAGATTCCTCCAACCCAAACCATCCTGGGTTTGTGGGATTTTGAATTCGCTGATTCCTGCAGAGGAGGGAAAGCAGGCAGGGAACCCCAAACCATCACAAACGGTGTTTGATACCAAAATGTGGTGCCAGAGAAGAGCTGAGCTCCTGGTCACTGTTATTTTTATATTTTATATCATTTTTAGCCTTGCGTTTAACCCGCTCTGCGTTCCTTAACTCATCTGCGCTGTAAGAATTCCATCTTAATTAGGACTTTCATGGCGTGAACAGTATGAATCTCATTCATGAACCTCTGTGATCCCTCAAAAATCCCTCCTGATCTGTTTAATCCCAGTTTTAAACCTGCCTGCTGGGGTCAGAGCCCAGGCTCAGGTCCTGTGTTCGGAAAAGCCAATTTAATAATTGTGCCCTATTCAATCTCCGCGCATCTTTTAGAATTAAAACGATTTTCGTCCTGTTACCATTTCTGCTGGATTTTTCCTCAAGCCGAGGAATCTTCACAGTTTCTCACCCCGAGGCTCTTTCATCATCCTTCTCCTGGTTTAGTGCATTGCCTGCTCCAACAGGTTGGCTCAGGCTGTGAAAACATCTGTATTTCATTTTAATTTAGATTTTATTGGTTGTTCCCTGCTCTTTCCTTTGATATTCAAGTTGTCTCTTCCTCTGCTGCAGGTCTCAGCAAATCTCTCCAAAGCCTCTGCTCTCTTTCCTGGAGGAAAAAAAAAAACACCACGGATTTAATTCCTGTTCTGTGTACAGAAGGTGCAGACTTTTATTTTCTCCGAGCGTTCTCCGGGAATGACAGGCCCTGAATTTCATCCACCCTTTTATTGCCCTTCAAAGCTTCCCTCAAAGCGGGAGTAATTGGATCATTCGGAATAAATTCCCTGCAACCCTGGCAGCTCCCTGCCTGGCCCCTCTTTTCACATCCCTGCTATCATTTGCAGTCTCTCACTGGAATACGCCAATGTTCCAGGCTGGAAATTCCAAGGGAAATACGGGCTCTGGTGGGGTTTTTTTGGTTGGTTTTGGTTGGTTGGTTGGTTGGTTGGTTGGTTTTTTGGGTTTGTTTTTTTTTTGGGGGGGGGGGGGGTTGGGTTTTTTTTGGTTGGTTTTTTTGTTTTTTTCTTTTTTTGTGTGTGTGTGTGTGTGTGGTTTGTTTGTTTTGTTTTGTTTTGTTTTGTTTTGTTTTGTTTTGTTTGGGGTTTTTTGTGCTTTTTTTGTTTGTTGGTTTGGTTTTTTGTGGGTTTTTTGGCGTTTTGGGGGGGGGGTTTTAGCACAAATAATTTGTGGGGGGTTTTTTTTTGGTCTGTTTACTGTCACAAACCCCCTTGCTGCGGGCTGGAGCAAATCGAGATCTCGACGGGAACAAAAGGAAAAAACCCAAAACAACACCAAAAAAAGAATCATAAAGATGGGAAAAAAAATGGGAAGGCCGAGGGAAACAAGGGATGAACATCAAGGGGGAGGGTTGGATTAGGGAAAACAAAAGTTGTTTTAGGCTGGAGAGGCGCGACTGCCTCAACAGACACTGGGATAGTTTGGAATAACTCGGGAATCTGGGAGAGGGATGGAATCTTTTCCATTTTTTGTTGAAGCCTGTGAGGGTGGAGCTCCATGGTTTATTTGCACTTTAAAGAGGATCCCAGGGTTTATTTCGCTTGGATTAAAGCAGCTGCTGACGGAGTCCATGGAAAACAATCCGGGAATGGGAAAGGCCCTTGCAGGGCTGCAGGGAGCACAAATTGCTTTATTCCTGCTTTATTCCTGCTCCATTCCATCCATCCTGTTTTTTTTCCAGGAACCTTTCGGTTCCTCTCCTGGATTTTAGCGCTGCCACAGGAGTCTCCCAAACGGCTCCCCGTGGATCCGGTTTTTATTCCGTTTATTATGACATTTGCAGGAGGACGCGGGAGGAAAATGTCAGGTGCCTTCCCCGAGCCCCCCACGGCTCCGTGTTCCAGAGATTGCGGGGAAACAATTCCCATTTTCCATGGAATTATTTCCAATAGTTCTCGCTGAGGGAGAGGGAAGTGCTGGAGGGGCATTCCCAAATCTCCTCCCCGCTGTTATCCAGCCTGGAAATGGCTTTTGGAGCGGCCTGGTTGGAGAATTCTGGCTCATTTTGAGCTCCTGAGTGAAATCCTGGCTCTTCATGGGTTTGGACATTGGGAGACAGCTCGAGTTCTGCATCTAAATTATTTTTTCCCTGCCTAGCACCATTTTATTTTTTTACTTCAGATAGATTTAATCCAGTTTTTGCGATGTAAAAACAAAGAAATCTGTGTTTGAAATGCGCTTCTTGCCTTGAAAGCACTGAAATTCTCTATTTCAGGGCTTTTGAAGCAAAGCTTTTGTGTTGTTTTTGATCTGTGCATAATGGATCATCCCAAAGTGCATTTTCATTCTGTTTAAAGATAGTCTCAGCTCGAATACGACAACTAAAGCTATTAGAAATAATAATAGTAATAATAATAATAATTTAATAATAACAACAACAAAAGCTGTCTTCATAGCTGAATTCTTTATTGTCACGGCTTTGTGGGGGCCTGGTTAAACCTGGGAATTTTTATTCGCTTCAAAACCTTTTGTAACAAATTAAATTCAAAACTTTTCTGCTTTAGCCAGCGACAGACTGTGGGATTCACGTGGATGCTCGAAAATCCTTTCCCATCTCTTGTCTGGGGCTTGTTTTCCTTGGTATCCCTCATTTGCTGCCCTGAGCTCCAGGAATTTTGGCCGAGCCTGGCAGGGGTTGGGAGAAATGAGCTGCAGAAGGGCCGAGCGGATCCTTTAATGTGACTGAGATGTCCTGGCGCCCCATTCCCCGTGCTGAGCCCTGTGAGGCGCCAGCAGCTCGGGGTTCTCGGAGGTTTTTCCCGTTAAAAAAAAAGAAAAAGTGGCTCCTCCACTTCCTTTCCCAACAGTTTCATTATGTTCTTTTATTCTGGTGAAAAGCTGGGCTGGTTTTTGGAAGCGCTTTCAGCAATAATGATATTTTCTGAATTCCCCATCTCCTAAAAATTTTCTGTTCCTGGAGTCTAAAACCCTTTAGAACCCAATATTTTTAGTTCCTCTGAAGGTATTTACCCATTTAACCAAATACATTCATTTTTTTTTTTTTTTTTACCCCAACACCACACTGCGAATCCTTTATTTAACAGCACCCACTGCAGGGATATTGGCTGGAATAAATATCTCATTTCCTCTCTGAGCCTGACAATAACGGGCTTGTATTGGAAGTTTTATTATCCCATCCAGGACCTATCAGCAAATAAAAATTACACTAAACCTGACAAGAGAATTATATTCATTATATTTGTGTACAGCCTATTTGCAGCACCTACAGAAATGAATCTTTAGAAGTGCCCCGCGAAGGTTTTTATTTTATTCTTGCACAAGAAATCCTCTTGGAATTATGGTGAGCTAAGTGGGACTATTTTAATTTTTTTTTTTTTTTTTTAGTCCAAAGGGATGAAGCGGGCAAGAATTCGGGAAAATGTTTCCGTGCGGAGCCACCCTGTTTAAGTGGAGTGGAATTATTTAAATTACGTGAAATTGTTTGCGTTTTATTATGAGAAATAGGAGGGAGGTCTTAGTCCTGTTTGCTGGGTGGTGTTTAAGGGACAAAGCGAAATTTGCTGCTGAAAATGCGGAAAATTGAGGGGGAAAATCCCCTGAGGGCAATGTAGGAGTGGTGGAACTTGTGGGGTTTTATTTTATTCTTTTCTTCTGTTAGAGCTGGGATTAAATACTCGAGAGACGGTGTTCATGTTTGGACTCAGGTGTTTATTAATTCTTATCTCTGTTACAGTCTCACAAGCTGTGAGTTCTGCTGACAAATTTAAAATGCCTGTGTCTCTATCTCTGTACCAGGCCTTTTATGGATGAATTGTCCAATTGTGAAATGACACCTGAATTATTTTCACTTTTAACCCAATAACCAAACACCCCTGGCCCGCAATGTGGATTTTTCTACCCAATTCCAAAATCCCACCCAGACCCGTGGAGAAGAAGGTGAAAAAGAAGGACTCAGCCTCTGCCCTGAATCCTCCATCCTGCTTTATCTCTGTTCCTGTGTTCTAAACCCTTCAGCTCTGAGTTTTGCACCCTGTGCTGTCACACACTTCTATCCAAACTCCACACCCACAATCCCAGCACTGTCACTCCATTCTGGAGCCTTTTCCACGGCCTCAGGTCAGTGCAGGGTTTGCTGGGGGGTCAGAGCCTGGCAGCACAGAAAGCCTGGAATTCTCAGTGCCCAGGGCTCCAGCAGGAACTGTGGAATGGAATATCCTGAATGGGAAGGGATCCCAAGGATCATCCCAACACCTCAACAATCCCACCCTGGGCATCCCTGGGAGCGTTTTCCAAACCCTCCTGGAGCTCTGGCAGCCTTGGGGCCGTGCCCATTCCCCGGGGAGCTGTTCCAGTGCTTATCCCACCTCTGGGAAGGGAGGAACATTTCCTAAAATTCATCCCAAACCCTTGGCACAGCTCCAGCCATTCCCCACTCTGACCAAGTGCAGATTGGAGACGGCCACATTTGGGAAGAGGAGAGCCGAGGAATCTCTGGAGCCTGTGCAAGTTGCTTCCCTGGTTTCCATTTGGAGCAGGTTCATGGCGTGGCTGCAGAGTCTCATCCTTTGGGAGAAAATGCAGTGGAAGCAGATTGAAAAGGAACAACTTCCTGTTTGTTGGGGGTGAGGAAACAGCCCTTCATGTTCCCTGACAAATATCAGCTGGGAAGGCTGGGAATTGAAACCCTTCGGATCCCAGGTGGGAACGCTGATGTTGGAGTTACCACCAGGATCTGCTGGCAGATCCCTTCACTGCGGGGTCAGCAGATTCTGCTGCTCCTTTGGAATTAAACAGAGGCCGTGGATGGTGCCTCAAGTTCCACCTTCCGTGTGTTCCATGTTCTGCGCTGCCCAGGTGCAGCTCTGAGCTCACACTCAGCGTCACTCAGCTCTCTGCACACAGCAGCCACACAAAACAAATCCTGTTCCTGCTGCACACCAAGGACACCTGGGACAAGTGTTCAGGCCAAAAGCACAAACAGCGGTGGCTGGAGGGAGGAACAAGAAGGATGGGACTGGAGAACCTGGAGCTGGAACTGGACAATTCAACCCCAAAAAAGCTGGAAGCATTTGGGGCGGAATTTCGAGTTTCTCATCACAGATTCCTTTTGTCTGTTGTCAAACAAATCTCTCTCAATTACCAAATTCTCTCTTCTCCATGAAAAAGAAGATCAGCTGGCAAAGGGGAGTTGGGATCCAAAGGCCAAGCCAAGCATTCCTGCATTTTTCGGGCAGGGCTGGCTGGTGCCTCATTCCAGGCCTGGAGCAGTTGTTTTTTCCCTCCCGTGTTGTGCACATACAGCAGATTTTGGCTGGCATCAGACGTGGTTTGGTTTTCTTACCTGGCTCTGGATTATAGGAAATTCCTTGGAAACAAATCCAGTGGCTTCAGGCAGGAGCCTCCGTCCTTAATCCATGATATTCTTGGGAAATCCAAGGGGATTGTGCAGAAATCAGCTGCTATTTGCTCTGCTGTTGTGACACTGGGAAAATGTGGATAAATAGCAAGCGTTGCGATATCCTGAAGGGCACACCAACATTCCCGCTGGGAAAATGGGATTTCCTGAGGAGATTTTGTTGGGTTGAAAGGCTGCGCAAAAGCTGGGAGTGTTCCCAGGTGTATCCAGAGAATTTTGTCTTCATCTGTGGTGCAAAAGTCCCCAGAATCCCACAGGAAAAGGGATTTTTCCCTTCCTTTCTCCTCTCTGGTCCTGCTGGTTGTAAAAGCAGCCTGTTGGAGTCCAGGGCATTCCTTTGGCTGCCCTGGAGGGTCAGAGACCTGGGCAGGGGGGTCTGGGACCCCAGCCCAGAGCCCAGAGCTCAGAGAGACACTGGATTTGATCTCAGTCCATGGGAGAGGCTTCTTGCACTGCAGGAAGCATTGCAGGCCACAAGAGTGTGAAAAATGTAGTTTAGTATATCACAGGGTGAAAAAACAGTGGGTTTGGGATTTTTGGCATTGAAGTGAATGGGGCAAGATGGAGAATTTGGGGCGTTGTCTCATTCTTCTTCCTTCTTGTTCCCTCACTCCATTTCTGCAGTGACGTTGGCACAAAGTAGTCAGTGAGGATTGGGTCAGAGTAAAGATGACCTTTTTAGTGATAGTGATAGACATTGGTAATAAATAGTAAATAAAGAATATGTAGCAATTAGTATAAAAGATAAGGACAGCCCAGAGACAGGAGGAGTCACCAGATGTCCGAGCCGCGGCAAACATCTTTTGGACACTGAGAAAATTGTAAGATAAGAACTAATAAACGAAGCATGTAACCTTGAAGACTCCGTCTTTTCCTGCGTTTGGCACAGAGCTTTGCAGAGGGCCAGGACTCTAAAACCACCTGAATGCCGGGGAATTTAAACTCCTGAAAAGGAGCCCCCGACAGCAGCCCATGGAGTTCCCACCTGGGAATTTTAGCTTGGAAAAAAAGGGAAAAGTTGTCTCCTGCAGAAAGTGGAGATTCCAACTGCGTGAGCACCCTGGGATGCTCCAGGTGGGAAAAGCCTTTCTGGGGACGGGGATGAGGCATTTTGCTGGCAAGCTGGAGTGGGCTGAGGGTAATTTTGTGGAATCATTTGGACTGGAGTGTTCTCTCCCTTTCCCATCCCTCCGGGACTGGCTGTAATCCATCACTCTGATTGCCTTTCCCTGGTCAGTGGAATTTATGTCCTTGTCTCTCTCATCTTGAAAAGGCTGTAGGTACAACCTTTCTTCTTTTATTTAGATTAGGAGTCTCCTTTTACTGCTCCTGGAAAGGTCACGGTGTCCCTTCTTCCCAAAGCTGAGAGTACGTTTTAATTTGGGAGCATTAGAGCAGGAATGGGAAGCAGTTTTCCCGAATTTCAGTGAATTCTCCCTGAATTTATTATTCCCGTGCCCGGGGCCAGCTGATGTTGATGGGAAGGAGTTTTGTGGGTGGACAGAGCTGATTCTCTGAAATTCAAATCAGATCCCACCGTTGGGATCTGTTATCCAAATGACATGGATTCGGCATGGAGAAGAAGGAAATTGTGCAGAAGGACTCATTGCTTCCCCTGGAATCGCTCCAGGAGATGTTTCCCAGATTTCTCGGAGTGTCTGCAGCTCTCCCAGGGTGGTTCTGGAGGGGATTTGCAGATATTTATCGGGAGCAGCTGAATTTTCCCATCAGAGTGATAAGAGCCACCCAGCTGGGCATTGATCCGAGGTCGGATTGGAGGTTGGATTGTTGGGAAAAAAAAATCGATTTAAAAAATGAACTTCCCGAACTGGCAATGAGTTCTGAACAGGAGAGGAGCAAGTGGGTGAGGAAATCATTTGGGGAATGAAATAAAACAACCAAATTCCCTTTGGATTGTCATTTAGCAGCACTCTGAGCCTCCTGGATTTGGGATAAGGATGAGTTCCCACTGCTCTGGCCCCTGCTGGAACAAACACAGAGCAGTAACAGGGGCTCCCTGCTGGATTTTGCTTGATTTTGATGTATTTTACATAACGGCTGTCAGAGCCGCTGGAGCTTTGCCTTTTTGTTCCTTTCCGTGTTTCTGTGGAGCGTTTTTTGGTTTGTTTTGGTTTTGGGGGGGTTTTTTTGTTTGTTTGGTTTTTGTGGGTTTTTTGTTGTTGTTGTTGTTTTTTGTTTTTTGGGGGGGTTTGTTTGTTTGTTGGGTTTTTTGTTTTGTTTTGGGTTTTTTGTGGGGTTTTTTTTGTTTGTTTTTTTGGGTTTTGGTTGTTTTTTTTTTTTTTTTTGTTTTTTTTTTTTTTTTTTTTTTTTCCAGCTGTGTTGGAGAAGGAAAAAAAAAAAATCACAGATTGTATTTCACCAACCGCACAAACAATTAACTCCTCAGCCTGGGCTGACTTAATGTGCAACTCATTTATTTTGTATCCACTGCAGAGGCAGCGGTGGAATCAATAAATAAGGCCGCGGTGGAGTTTTAATCTATTGCTTCCAGAAGAGCAAAGCAAACACAAACTCATCAAAGTTTAATATTTCACCGTTTGTTTTGTTGTTTTTTTTTTTTTTTTTAAATAATGGATGCACCTTGGAAAGGCCACGCTGGAATCTTGGTTTTCCAAGGGTTCAGGGAAGATGGTTCCTGTCTATGGATTCAGGCAGCTAAACCCAGACAAAGCCAATGCCCTCATCTTAGTCTTGGTCTTAGTGCAGAACTTCATTTATCAGAAATTTTTTTGGATTTTTTTTCCCCAGAATTGTTGACATTGAGATTTTCATTTCATGTTTTCAAGGAAAATAAACCTCTTCCTCTCTTTTCCTGCTGATTTTTCCTGGAGAAGGTGGGAACCCGTTGGGGTGGTTATAAATAAATCAATCCATATTTAGGAGCATTTATCACCCTGGCCCTCACCATGTCTATCCCCTCGGACTGATGGGAAAAATACGATTGAAAGATTCCCCACTGGGATTTTCAGGGAGGTTTCAGATCTAGGGTTGGATCAAAGCTGGGGCAGCTGGGATTAAAACAAAAGGGAATTTCCAGTTTTCCCGCCTCCCTGACTGGGTGAGCTCCAGCAGCAAAGGTGTGGAGAGGGCTCAGACCTTTGGGAGATGATAAACATCAGTAAAAGCTGTAATGCAGAGCAAAGATGTTGTTTCAAGGTGGCTCTTCCAGAATTTTATCACCTTTGCACTGGAAACTTCTTGTATTTTTGTTGTTGCCTCTAAATCCTGAACCTTTTCCCAATCCCTCTCACCTTGCGAGTGCCAGTACGGGGAGATGATCCTGAATTATCCAGGATTTTTTATGTACTGGGGGTTATTTCCCTTCCTCTCTTGTGTGACTTTTCCAGTTTCCCCTCAGAAGTCACATCCTCTAAATCTGTCCTCTCTCCTCTTAATTAATGGATTTGGATTTTGTAGGAGTGTAGATCTCCAGTTAATAAAGCTTGACCTGGCATTTCCTGTTCCTTTATGAACCCTCTCCCCACAGCTCCTGCCACTGCCACCCCCTGAAGGTTCTCAGTCTCCTTTCTCCTGAATATTTAATTTTATTCAAATATCGAGTGAAGTTCTGTGCTTATTAAACTTCACTGTTTCATTTTCAGATGTTCTTTCTCTTCTGATGCGACTGAGGTTTTATTCCTGGTCTCCAAAGGTGTCCTGGGTTTTTTTTTGTCTTCCAGTTTTTGTGGTTGTCCTTTTTCATTTTTATTTAGCTTGTTTAGGAAAACAGGGAACGAAAGCACAAAAGTGATGGAATTTTACTTCTCCTTCCCCTGTTCTGTCAGTTAAATGTTGTAGTTAACTTTTCATGGAGTTTTCCCTCAAAATATTTTGGGGAATGAGAATGCAGCTGATGTCACAAGAAGTACTGCCAAAGCTGTAAAATAGCGAAATATTTTCTGCTTTTCTGACCACGAGACTCATGGCCAGGAGCAAAGGGAGTTAAATCCTTTAAAATCCAAGCATTTGGGTTGGAAAAGAGCTCCAGGACTGAGTCCAGCCTGGGCCTGTCCCCACTGTGTCACCCAGCCCTGAGTGCCACAGCCAGCCATTAACGGGATTTAATCCATGTCGGGTTTTTTCTCCAAGATTCAGGTGGTTTTAGAATCTTTTGCTTTCTGCAAAGCTCTGAGCCAAACACAAGAAAGAGACGGAGTCTTCAGGTTCTGGTTTTTCAAGGTTGCACGCTTCGTTTATTGTTTCTTATCTTACAGTTTTCTCAGTGCCCAACAAAGGTCTGTGCAGCTGCTCGGGCATCTGGTGACTCCTCCCCACTGGGCTTTTTTTATCTTTTATACTAATTGTTACGTGTTCTTTATTTATCATTATTTGCCAATACCTATCACTATTACTAAACAGGTCATCTCTGCTCTGACCCAATCTCTTTAAACTGCTTTGTGCCACCGTCACTGCTGAAATGGAGTGAGGGGAGAAGAAAGAAGAAGCAGGAGACAACGCCCCAAATCCTCCATCTTGCCCCCATTCACTTCCATACTAAAACCCCAAACCTACTGTTTTCTCACCCTGTGATGAGCTAAACTCCCATCTTTCACACTCCTGTGGCCTGCAATCCTTCCCGCAGTGCAGGAAGCCTTTCCCATGGACTGGGATCAAAGCCAGTGTCCCTCTGGGCTCTGGGCTTAAATCTTACAGGAATATCCTCTTCATCAGAAGTCCTAGAAAACGGCTGAGGAGCTTCCAACTGGAGCACAACTTGTTGGGAGCAGATTGTTGTTTAATGGAATAATGGAATGGTTTGAGTTAAAGGGACCTCAAACCCCACCCATTCCCACCCCTGCCACGGCAGGGACACCTCCCACTGTCCCAGGCTGCTCCAGCCCCAGTGTCCAACCTGGCCTTGGGCACTTCCAGGGATCCAGGGACAGCCACAGCTGCTCTGGGAATTCCAGCCCAGCCAGGAATTCCCAGTTCCCAATCTCCCATCCATCCCTGCCCTCTGGCAGTGGGAAGCCATTCCCTGTGTCCTGTCCCTCCATCCCTTGGAAATCCTCTCTCTCCATCTTTTCCATTGGATCCTTCACATCCTGGAAGGTACAACCATAGCCGTGCACATGTCCTTGTGCAGAGCAGCTGTGGCTGCCCCTGGATCCCTGGCAGTGCCCAAGGCCAGGTTGGACATTGGGGCTGGAACAGCCTGGGACAGTGGGAGCTGTCCCTGCCATGGCAGGGGTGGCGCTGGATGATCCTTAAAATCCCTTCCCACCCAAACCATTCCACGATTCTGTTGCAGGAAATATTGCACATCCAGATTTTCTGAGGCGGAGGCTCAGAGCTGCCTCTCATTAAGAGCCAGGACATGAGGGGGAAAATGGGATGCCAGGACCCCCAGGAAATTCAACACAAATTAAACGGGAATTCCTGCTCTGGGGAGGGACAATCCCGGGCACCAGCATGGGAGGGGAGCTCTGCCGAGAGGGACCTGCAGGAAAAGTCGTTGGAGCAGAACAGTTTCGGGATGAGATGCAGGAGAAACAAGTTTGGGTGAGGGAAGTGCTAATCGGGGATTGGGAGAGTAAAATCAACGCTGGCAGGGCAGAGGCGCAGAGCTGGTGTCTGATCTCCAGCCTGGAGATCAAACCTCAGCTGGACCAGAGTCTGAGCAGCCTGACCTCATTTCCAGAGCAGACCTGGCTTCAAAGCTGGATTTGCTTTGAGTCAGGGCTGGGCCTGAGACCTCTGGAGGTCCCCTCTGTCCTGTGCTTCCTGATTTCCTGATTCTGTGAGAGGCAGGGGAAAACCTCCCCTGCTGAGAGCGCAGAGGCCGAGTGCTGGTTAAAGCTCCACTGTGAAATAGCCGGGAATTTCCTCCCAGTGAATATCAGGGATCACAGTGCCGGCAGCAGAAGGGAATTCCAGACCCCAGGAGGTTTCTGTGACCAGGGTGGGGTGGGCAGGGTGGGCGCTGTGACACCGGGCAGGCGTCACCTGGGCTCTGTGGGGAGGAAGATGATGGCCCTCAATTCCAGGCAGAGCTGCACTTGGGGGAGCAGGGAGTCAGTGCTGTGAGGAGCAGTGAGGGAGCTGGGAATGGGCTGGAGAATTCCTGAGGGAGCTGGGAAAGGGCTGAGCCTGGAGAAAAGGAGGCTCAGGGGGAACCTTGTGGCTCTGCACAAGTCCCTGACAGGAGGGGACAGCCGGGGGGGTCGGGCTGTGCTCCCAGGGAACAGGGACAGGAGCAGAGGGAACGGCCTCAGGCTGGGCCAGGGGAGGCTCAGGGTGGACAGCAGCAGGAATTTCCCCATGGAAAGGGAGCTCAGGGCTTGGAAGTGTCCAGGGAGGTTTGGAGTGCCCATCCCTGAAGGTGTCCCAGGAATTCCTGGAGGTGGCACTCAGAGCTCTGGGCTGGGAACAGGATGAGCATCAGGCACAGCTGGGACTCAGTGACTTTGGAGCTCTTTTTCAACCTGTGATTCCATGAGGTTTAGATTGGATATTTGGGAAAAATTCTTCCCCTGAAAGGGCTGTCCAGGCCTGGCACAGGTAGAGGGTGGAGTCCCCATCTCTGGAGGGATTTAAATCCATGTGGATGTGGCACTTGGGGACACGGAGCAGTGGTGGCTTTGGCAGTGCTGGGGAATGGTTGGATGAACTTAGAGGTCTTTTCCAACCTGAATGACTCCATGATTCCATGAATATCTGACCTCTGGTTTGCAGTGCCCATCCCTGGAGGTGTCCAAGGAATTCCTGGAGGTGGCACTCAGAGCTCTGGGCTGGGGACAATGTGGGCATCGGGCACAGCTGGGACTCGGTGACCTTGGAGCTCTTTTCCAACCTGAATGATTCCAGAATCCCACGACTGGAGACCTGAGCCTGGATGTTCTCCCTCCCCACGGGGGTGGGTTTGGAGCTCCACGCTTCCTCAGGAATCCCTGTGGGGATCTCTGTCCCGCTGCCCTCCCGTCCCTGCCAGGGTGCTCGGGGCTCTCACCCTGCGTGTCCTGCAGCCCTCCAGGGTGGCTGTTTAATTAGGAAGCTGATTATTTGTGTAATTACGTTTCGGAGAGCCTGGCTGAGCGTTGTTCTGAAGCAGCACCACAAGCAGGCTCCCTGAGAACGCGGCGGCTCTGGAAGCAGCAGGGAGCAGCCCCCTCTCATCAGGTCACTTGTCTAATTAAGCAGGGAATTTGAGGATTTCATGGATTCAAAGGCTGCTTTTAAATCCATTGCACAACCAAGGGGGGATTTGTCTTGCTGTTGTTTGCCTGAAAATAAAACATGCCTGGAGTTGTCTTTGATTTCATTTCTTTCAGAGCCTCGTGTGTTCTGTGAGATTGGCGCAAGCAAATTGGGAATTCAGCCCTGGATACCACGCTGGGATGAGTGGGGCAGTACAAGGCAGCGTTGTTTTTCTTTCTTTGTGGAATTTGTGGATGGATATGCTTATTTTCCATCGTTGTGATGAGTGCAGAGCTATAGGAAAAAAAAAGAATAGCCCCAGGATCCCAGAGAAAATAAAATAAAATAAAATAAAATAAAATAAAATAAAATAAAATAAATGGTAAAATATAAAAAAGAAAAAAGAAAAGAAAAGAAAAGAAAAGAAAAGAAAAGAAAAGAAAAGAAAAGAAAAGAAAAGAAAAGAAAAGAAAAGAAAAGAAAAGAAAAGAAAAGAAAAGAAAAGAAAAGAAAAGAAATAAAAATGATAAAATAAAATAAAATAAAAATGATAAAATAAAATAAAATAAAATAAAATAAAATAAAATAAAATAAAATATTTACTAGGTCCCCTGATTTATGGGATCATTCTGGAAGTGAACCAAGTAAAGTCCCAGACTTATCAGGGGATGTTTTGGAACTTAGTTTCGAGGAGGAAGGGATAAATAGCTTAACAAGGACAAGGCTTGGATGGATGGAGCTGGTCTCCACAGAGTTCTTCTGAAATCCCATTTTGTGTTTGCTTTTAGTGGAATTCACGTCTTCATTCCTTGGATTTTCTAGTGGAGTGTGTTTAGAGGGACCCTGCACAGTTTGTTGTGTGTGGAGCCTTTCACAGGGCAGGGGCAAAGCCCAAAGCCAAAACAATTCAAGGCAGCAGCTTGTTCCCAGCAAAATTCCTGGTTTTTCCATCTGCTGGGTCTGGGCTTGCCTGGAATATCTCAGACACTGAAACGCACGAGGACCTTTTCCCAGGTGGGAAGTGACACGGGATTGGGAACAGCAGCACAGCCCGTGTGCACGGGATTGCCAGAGGAACCCCGGAGCCATCCCAGCACCACGGGAGCTGCAGAGGAAAACTGCACCCTGCTGCAGGATCGCTGCTGCCAGAACCACATCTGTCACTGCAGGAGGCTGGGCTGGGCTGGGACCAACACCCTGAGCAGCAGCGTGTCAGCCTGCGCCCTGACCATCCACGGGTTTGGTTGTGCTGCTGCATTTGTATTTGTGATATTCCCAGTAAAGAACTGTTATTCCCATTCCCACAACTTTGCCTGAAAGCCCCTTAATTACAAAATGATAATAATTAGGAGGGAGTGCATTTACATTCTCCATTCCAAGGGAAGCTCTGGATTTCCCTGGCAGACACCTGTCTGTCCAAACCAAGACAACCTGGACACCATTCCAGGCTCATGGGATTGTGCTGTTCCCTTGCCATTCCTTGTGCATTCCTGACTGGAGACATCTGAGCTCAATTAATTAAGGAGCTCTGAGCTGAAGAATTCTGTCTCCCAGCAAAACTTCCCGGTGCTCCCAGCCCTGCTGCTCCTGGTGGTGGGCTCCAGGCTGTGTTTCCACCCTGAGGAATGATTCCCGCCCGTAAAGCGGAGACAGAAGTGGCAGCAGTGCAATATCTGGGCCTCAGGGGCAGCAGAGAAAACACCGTAATTACAATTCCTGTTCTTGCTCTGGTTTCTCCTTTAATTTTGTCTTGAGGATTGTAATTGCATCTATTTTAATGATTTCTGGCGAGTTGATGATTTATTTTTATAAGCCAATGACAGTGAGGTCTCGGCTTAGCCTGCAAAGCATAAAATAGAACTTGCCATAATTGAGTTCCAGCTGGAAATTCCATCAAAGCTCCATTGAATTCCGGAGTTGAATTTTTCAGGGAGGTTCCTCGTGCCTAACGTGGTTCCCAAAAAGCCCTGCCTGCATTAAAGTTCATTAATATTAAATTAATTATGAAATCTGCTATCTTTGGGAAGACGAAACATTGCATTTGGCTCGGCTGAGGGAAAGATCTGCTTGGATTTGGCAGGGAATTTTGTTTGGAACAGGAATTAAGATGTAGGTGCTGTTGTAACTCATTTGCTTGGAATTATCCACAGGGAAGGTGTTACTTCTCCTGGAAAAACCCTTGGAAATTTCAGAGGAGTGAAATCCAGAGCAGTTCTGTCGGAAGTGATGGACAGGAAGCAAATACAATGTTTTGGGGACTTAGAACCTGAGGAAAGGAAAAGGAAAAGGAAAAGGAAAAGGAAAAGGAAAAGGAAAAGGAAAAGGTTATCCAGATTCATCTTTCCTTGTGTGTTTGAGGCAGGCTCTGAAAGTGAAATACCAGGAATACCAGGGTAAATGGAACTGGTGAGGAGTTTTATAACCTGGGGATTTCAGGAAAGGAATTTGGGGATGGTTTCTCCTGGCTGACAGGGTGGGATCCATGTGCTTGTACCCTGTGAATCCCAGAGTAGTTTGGATTGAGAAAAACCTCAAATCCCACCCGGTGCCACCCCTGCCATGGCAGGGACACCTCCCACTGCCCCAGGCTGCTCCAAGCCCAATGTCCAGCCTGGCCTTGGGCACTGCCAGGGATCCAGGGACAGCCACAGCTGCTCTGGGAATTCCTGCCCAGCCAGGAATTCCATCCAAATCTCCCACCTAAATCTCTCCTCTTTTAGTTCCAGAGGAGAAGAAAAGAAGAGGAGAGGAGAGGAGAGGAGAGGAGAGGAGAGGAGAGGAGAGGAGAGGAGAGGAGAGGAGAGGAGAGGAGAGAAGAGAAGAGAAGAGAAGAGAAGAGAAGAGAAGAGAAGAGAAGAGAAGAGAAGAGAAGAGAAGAGAAGAGAAGAGAAGAGAAGAGAAGAGAAGAGAAGAGAAGAGAAGAGAAGAGTGAGAACCACACAGGTGTTCTCTGGCCCCTCAGCACGGCTGTCCCCAAGCCCAGATGGGACTGGGAGCCACCGGGTGATCCAGTGGGAATAAAATGTTCTGAGGGAGAGAGCAGCACCTCTGCAAGGTGGGCTCAGCTCAGGAGAAGGAGCTGCTGGTGTTCCCTGTGGGAAGCAGGCACCTCTTCCCTGCTCCTGCCCCAGCTCCTCTCATTGCAGCGTGTGCTGCATTAAACACTGCTCATCCCTCACCTCTGACAGCTCCATCCTTTCCTCCCGCTCAGCCTGGCCTGTGAGCAGTGCTGGGCTGCCTGTCTGAGCCTGGAAAGCACGGGGTTGGTGCGGGGAAGGTCTGATCAGTCATCGTGAGCCCTCCTTGCCATGTGGAATTAATGAGCCTAGCCCGGAGGCGGAGCGGGACGGAGGCAGAAATACTTCTCGTGGTGATCACTGGAATAAATTGCTCATATTCCTGAGGTTGATGAACTGACCAGCAGGCAGGAGAGCCGAGATTAATAACCCAGACTTCCTTACGCACTCCTCTTGCTGCTGTTGGCCTCGGAGAAGAGTTAAGGCTGATTTATTTACTGCGGTAACCCCGTGGTGTTTGGAAGCAGGGCCCCATCTGCTGTCCCTGATCCATCACTGGGTGCAGGGGCACCTTCGGCTCACTCATTCCAAGGATATTTGTTGATAGGGAACGTGGCTGGGTTGTTTTGGGGGTTTATAAATAATAAAGATTGTGTATCCAAAGGTGAGGAATGCCCAGAAATGCCGCCGTTGGTTATCGGTGTGTGCACACCACAAACAACCCGGGCTCCCCGGTTTATCCGTCTTTTTTCCTGTTGGAACCCAAGGCATTCCTTTGGCTGCCCTGGAGGGTCAGAGACCTGGGCAGGGGGGTCTGGGACCCTGGCACAGAGCCCAGAGGGACACTGGCTTTGATCCCAGTCCATGGGAAAGGCTTCCTGCACTGCGGGAAGGATTGCAGGCCACAGGAGAGTGAAAGATTGGAGTTTAGTATATCACAGGGTGAGAAAACAGTAGGTTTGGATTTTTAGTATGGAAGTGAATGGGAGCAAGATGGAGGATTTGGGGCGTTGTCTCCTGCTTCTTCTCTCTTCTTCCCTCACTCCATTTCAGCAGTGACGGTGGCACAAAGTAGTTTAAAGAGATTGGGTCAGAGTAGAGATGAGCTGTTTAGTGTAAGTGATAGGTATTGGCAAATAATGATAAATAAAGAACACGTAGTAATTAGTATAAAAGATAACAACTGCCCAGCTCGAGAGGAGTCAGAGTCGCAGTCAGGGAGTCACCAGATGTCCAGGCAGCTGCACAGACCTTTGTTGGGCACTGAAAAATTGTAAGATAAGAGCAATAAACGAAGCGTTCAACCTTGAAAAAGCAGAACCTGAAGACTCTGTCTCTTTCTTCCGGCTGGCTGGAAGAGCTTTGCAGAGGACAAAAGACTCTAAAACCACCTGAATGTAGGGGAAAGCCCCCGACATTTTCCCTGCATGAAGGAATAAATGGATGGTGGTCACTCAGGACTCCTGTACCCGAGGGAATGAAAGAAACGGAGCCTCCTGGTTCCTGAACCCCGCAGCGGGGCAGAGCACCCACCCTCTGCACCCTCTCCATCCTCGGTGGAATATTTCCTGGCAGCTCTGCGGTGTCAGCACGCAGCTCTCCGTTTCCAGGTCTGTTTGAAAGGTGGGAGGTGTCCCCGTGTCCCTGGCCAGGTCTGTGGCTGCAGGACGCTGGGAAGTCACAAAAAGCCCTGAGGCAACTTCTGCTGAGGCAGAGCGGAGAGTTCCCGGCCGGACTTCATCTCTGACCCGTCCACATCTGCTCTGAGCTCAGAGCTCCCAGCAGACGCGGAGAATCATGGAATCACTGAGCTTGGAAAAGCCCTCCAAGACAGGACACAGGGAATGGCTCCCCACTGCCAGAGGGCAGGGATGGATGGGAGATTGGGAATTGGGAATTCCTGGCTGGGCTGGAATTCCCAGAGCAGCTGTGGCTGCCCCTGGATCCCTGGCAGTGCCCAAGGCCAGGCTGGACACTGGGGTTGGAGCAGCCTGGGGCGGTGGGAGGTGTCCCTGCCATGGCTGGGGTGGGATGAACTTTAAAATCTTTCCCCACTCAAACTATTCCATGATTGCTACAGAACGCTGGAACTGTTAATTAATCTCTCCGAGTGAACACTGAGTAACTGGGTTTTATTTTGTTTTCCCCGTGTGCTCATCTGACTCCTGCAGTCTCTCCCAGGGGCTCCATCCCTGCACACAGAAATGCCAAACCTCGGGAAGAAAATGTGTTTAAATGTTTGCTGTTCGCCCTGCAAGTGCATTTTTTATTCTGGTCCTTATGGTTTTCCCTTATTTTGTTGCTCGTTGAGAGGAGCCTCATCTCGAGTGAGTATTAATCTGTTTTTAATTGCGGTGTCTAAAATGATTTAACGTCTGCCAGCGATGTCTGAGACATAAAATTTAGATGTTTCAAACGGGATTCACATGAAATGGAAAAGGTTTTACTGTTTGAAAACATCTCAGTCATTCTGGCGTCCTGCCCAGCACTAATGCCTATCGCCAGAAAACAAATGCCAAGAGGACTTTGAATTCTGGTTTTTGTAGGAAACCGAGGTCTCCTCGAGTCAGCCTTGGCATCGTTTTCTCCTCTCAGTTAAATTTTCCTGTTCGGATTTGAGGTGCTGAGAGGAGAGGAAACAACCCCAGGAGCACAGAAACCTCCTGGTCCTGGTGATTCCAAGTGGGGCAGTGAGGATGTGACAGTCAGTTCCAAGGGATCAGGGAATGGGATCAGGAATAGGAGTGACTGAGTCACAGAATTCCACCTCTCTCTGTAGACAGCCACACCAGGTTAGTCCTCAGCCTAGGCTCAAACCAGTCCAGCTCAGAGCTCAGTGCCTGATCCCAGACTAAATCTGTGGGATTGGGGATGTGTTTTCCATTAATGTGGTGTCCCCGAGTCACCGCCATCCTTTCCTTCACCCGGAGCTCTTTGCTTCCGTCCCCCACTTTGATCCATCCTCTCCCCATGGCTGTGCTTCCATTTCCATGCTCCCAGCAACTCTGCACATCCCTTTTTCCCCACATCAGTCCAGTTTTCCCACTCTTCCATCCTGGTTTCACCTCCCACACAGCCCAAGGCCCCTCTCTCCATGCTCCGTGCCCATCCCAGCCCATCATTCCCATTCCTTCCTCTCTCCATGCTCCACACCCATCCCAGCCCATCATTCCCGTTCCTTCCTCTCTCCATGCTCCGTGCCCATCCCAGCCCATCATTCCCATTCCTTCCTCTCTCCGTTCTCCACACCCATCCCAGCCCATCATTCCTGTTCCTTCCTCTCTCCATGCTCCACACCCATCCCAGCCCATCATTCCCATTCCTTCCTCTCTCCATGCTCCATTCCCTTTCCTTCCTCTCTCCATGCTCCACACCCATACCAGCCCATCATTCCCATTCCTTCCTTTCTCCGTTCTCCACACCCATCCCAGCCCATCATTCCCATTCCTTCCTCTCTCCATGCTCCACACCCATCCCAGCCCATCATTCCCATTCCTTCCTTTCTCGTTCTCCACACCCATCCCAGCCCATCATTCCCATTCCTTCTTTCTCCGTTCTCCACACCCATCCCAGCCCATCATTCCCGTTCCTTCCTCTCTCCATGCTCCACACCCATCCCAGCCCATCATTCCCATTCCTTCCTCTCTCCATGCTCCACACCCATCCCAGCCCATCATTCCCATTCCTTCCTCTCTCCATGCTCCACACCCATCCCAGCCCACCATTCCGTTCCTTCCTCTCTCCATGCTCCACACCCATCCCAGCCCATCATTCCCGTTCCTTCCTCTCTCCATGCTCCACACCCATCCCAGCCCATCATTCCCTTTCCTTCCTCTCTCGGTTCTCCACACCCATCCCAGCCCATCATTCCCGTTCCTTCCTCTCTCCGTTCTCCACACCCATCCCAGCCCACCATTCCCGTTCCTTCCTCTCTCCATGCTCCACACCCATCCCAGCCCATCATTCCCGTTCCTTCCTCTCTCTGTGCTCCACACCCATCCCAGCCCATCATTCCCATTCCTTCCTTTCTCCGTTCTCCACACCCATCCCAGCCCATCATTCCCATTCCTTCCTCTCTCCGTTCTCCACACCCATCCCAGTCCATCATTCCATTCCTTCCTCTCTCCATGCTCCACACCCATCCCAGCCCATCATTTCCCGTTCCTTCCTCTCTCCGTTCTCCACACCCATCCCAGCCCATCATTCCATTCCTTCCTCTCTCCATGCTCCACACCCATCCCAGCCCATCATTCCCGTTCCTTCCTCTCTCCATGCTCCACACCCATCCCAGCCCATCATTCCCATTCCTTCCTCTCTCCATGCTCCACACCCATCCCAGCCCACCATTCCCGTTCCTTCCTCTCTCTGTGCTCCACACCCATCCCAGCCCATCATTCCCATTCCTTCCTTTCTCCGTTCTCCACACCCATCCAGCCCATCATTCCCATTCCTTCCTCTCTCCGTTCTCCACACCCATCCCAGCCCATCATTCCATTCCTTCCTCTCTCCATGCTCCACACCCATCCCAGCCCATCATTCCCTTTTCTTCCTCTCTCCATGCTCCATTCCCATTCCTTCCTCTCTCTGTGCTCCACACCCATCCCAGCCCATCATTCCCTTTCCTTCCTCTCTCCATGCTCCACACCCATCCCAGCCCATCATTCCCTTTCCTTCCTCTCTCCATGCTCCACACCCATCCCAGCCCATCATTCCCGTTCCTTCCTCTATCCTTCCTCTATCTTCCACTTCCTTTTCCTTCCCGTCACCTTCTCCTGCTGTTTTGGGTAAAATTCCTTGATTTCTCTCCTTGCAGATAATTATCCTGGCACATCTGCCTTCCTTGCCTGCATTCCACCCCTGCTCTGGATCACCAGATCCATCCCTTTCCTCACTTTCAGCATTTCCAGTGACATTTTCTCCCATTTTTTCCCCTCCTAAATCCTCTCCCAGGTGGAGCTGGGAATCAGCTGTAATTTAGGGATCAGCATCGGGCCACTCAAGCTCAAGGACCACGGTGTTTTTGGGGGAGATAAATGATAATTCCTCTTTTTTAAGGTGATCAGACCCCTGCTCCTCATCCCAGGAGACAAACCCTTGGAAGAGAAAGCTCCATGGCTGCAATGTTTGAGTTTCCGGGATTTTGTCCTGCAAAGCGCAAATCCAGCAGAAATCCAGCAGCATCAGGGAGGAAAAATGAGCAGGGGATGATCCAGACAGAGAGAAATACTGGAAAAGGAGAGTGACGCTCTTTGCTCTGAGTTACTGGGATTCTTTTGGTGATTGCGAATTCCACACCTGTGCTTGGCGTAAAGCTCTGGGAAAGAAGGGAAATGTGAAAAAAATGGGAAGTGGCCCTGAAGTGCTGATTTCCTGCGTAAATCCATGTCCTGTGAATAGTAAGGATGCTTCGGTGCAAAAAGCAGGAGCTGAGAAGCGCCAGAAACTGGTGGAAAAGTGCCAAAATGATTCAACAATATCAAGAGACAATTTTTTTTTTCCTTATCATCAGGAAAAACGAGGATGTCTGGTAGAAAAACTCCGGATGAGGAGTCAGCCCCGTGTACAGGTTGTCACTGTCATCTTCCTTCCTAAAGCTGCCAGACATTTCTGGGTTTCCTTTCAAGCAGAAATTTTTGGCGGCTTCCTCTGCGCCGACTCCTTTTTTCCTTGTTTCATGAAATATGGAAGAAGGACGTGCTTGTGTTGTTATCCGTGTGCTCACAATGGGCATCAATAAATAAATCCCTGGAAGATGTCAGGGATGTTTAGAAGATTTAAAAAACCCCTCAAATTTAGGGTTTTATTCGTGATTAGAATCTGTGCCACATCAAGGCACTGGAGCTGCAGCGGGAATATTTTCCCTTTTTTTGCGGTTTTACGGATGAATGCAGTGCTTTATGGAATTCTCCGGTGCTGGGGAGTAAAAGGAAGAGCTGAGTTTTCCACACAGGAATTCAGGAGTTGGAGCCAAAAAGTTGAGTTAAGGTTCAGAAGTATTTGGGGTTTTTTTAACACAGAAGGAGGTCAGTGCAGCCCTGATGTTCCAGGCTGGAGAGAAGAGACTGAGGGAGCTGGAAAACTTCCAAGAGCACGTCTTGGAAAGTGCCGGAAAAATAACAGAATAGAATTGTTAAAGTGGGGAAAAATCTCCAAGATTCTCCAAGATCTCCAAGATCCTTGGGCTGAACCCGATGACATCCTGAAGTGCCACATCCGTGTGTTTTTTTCAGGGATCGAGATTCCACCGCTGCCATGGGAATCTGTTCCAGTGACCGCTCTGTCAGTGAAGGAATTTTCCCTGATGTCCAATCTTGACCTCTCCAGTGGACATGGAAATTTTGGGATTCACTTCCATGAAAAGGTGTTATCAGTCCTTATTTACAGATCATTCACATCCTTCACGGCCCCTTTGGTCACTCCCTGTTTTCTCTGGAATGGTGTGCAGGGATTCAGTGGAGGCACGAATGGGAATCACACGGATAAACATGGAACAAAATGTTAACGGGAAAAACATGGAGGAGCATGGATAAACCCTCCAGCAGAGCTTTGGGAATGAATTCCCACCCCTGTGGAATCTTTGGGACAGAGAATCCTATGAAAAACTCTTGGAATTTCAGTTTGTCCCTGAAATTTGCTCTTTCTTCTTTTTGTCCCTACCCTGGATCTGCTCCCACATCTGAGCATTTATGGAAATTGCTGGTGCTGCTTTGTGCTTCCAGATATTTTTCCTTTTGGAATATTGGATTATCTGCCTGTTCTTCCACCTCAGAGCCCTTGGGCTCCGTTTCCTCCTTTATCCTGAGCAGGGATGAGACTGGAGAGCAGAGACAAGGCTGATGTGGGCATGACCGTCCCCATTTTTCCCTTTGCTTTTTCGACTTGCCCGTGAAGCCCTTGAATAAATTTTTGGGAGGTTCCGAAGGGCCTGCACAGCATTTCATGGAATCGCAGAGCTGTCCGGGTCGGAAAACCCTCCAGGATCACCAAGTCCAACCATCAACCAGCACCACCATGGTCACCACCAAACCACATCCCCCAGTGCCGCATCCACGCGGTTTTTGAGCGCTTCCAGGGTTGGAGACTCCACCACTGCCTTGGGAAGCCTTTTCCAGGATTTTACAATTTTTCTGGAAGAGGTTGTTCTCAATATCCAACACGAACCTTTCCTGATGGATTTTGAGGACATTTCTGTGGGATGTGAGCAGTCCAATTTGCAGCTCTGTCTCAACATTCCAAGGGCTGAAGAATCCCACTAAAACCAGGTCCCTGTGGAACAGCAGCCTCAGGACCGAGGTGCCACCTTCCTGTCCTTTGTCCCACCAGGAGCCACCTGCTGATTCCTCAGGGCTGGTCCCAAAATCCTCCTCTGGAGTCAATGTCGTGCTTTATCCCAAATTTCCCATATAAAATTTCCCATCCTGCTGGTGGTGGGGCTCACCCAGCTCGCCAAAAAGGGGCCTGAACTTGGAAAAGATTTTCTGTTCCTCTCGGTTTTCCTGGTTTTCCTCTCTCTGATCTCTCCAACAATGCCCACACCTTCCCGCTTGGAGCACACCACAAAATTTTAGGGGAATATCCCATGTTAACAAATCCACTTCTTGGGCTGCTTCCCTAAAGGATTCATTTAGAATCCTAAGAAATGTTGGTATTTTCCCTTTGGAACTTTCTCCTCCAAACTTCTGTGCTGAGCTGCCCTCCAGGTATGGAAAAAAAAAAAAAAAAAATCCAATGATTAACAATTCATTCCAGTAATTATTATTCTTGGCTTGGAAAAAAAAAATCCCTTTTCCACTTTTAATTTCCCTGATTTTAGCTTCCAACTGCTGCTTCTTATCCTGCCTTTCTTCCTGAGATTAAAGCATTTTTTTCCTTCTCCTCGTGGAAGTGCTCCCATGTTTATAACATTCTCTCTCATTTTCTTCCTTTTGATGAGCAAACCCAGCCATTCCTTTGAATGTTTTCAAATAAGAAATTTTCCTTAACCTTTGAGTTATCCTGGCAGTTTTCTTCTGGCTCCACTCCAGCTTTTCTCCCGTGCAAATAAAATTATTTTAAAAAAGCAGCACACATCTCTCCAGGCATCTTCTAGCCTGGAATTCAGAGGTTAAACATTCCTATTTAATCACACTCTGCCTGCCTTTCCCGGTGTATCCATGGATTTCTCAGCCATCCTGGTGTTCTGGGAGCTGATGTTGCTCAGAAGGTCACGGAGCTGTGCAGAAACAAGGAAGATCCGATAAAAAATGGATTTTTTTTGTGTCCTGTGGCTCAGGTTCTCTTCTCAGAGCTGTTCTCCGGTGACATTCCTTTTTAATATCAGTCACAGCAGGAATGGGAAAAGTGTCCTGGAAGCATTCCAGCCTCATAAAATCATGGAATGGTCCTTAAGGATCACCTGGCTCCAAACCCAGGGATTTAAGGTCCCTTCTGACCCAAACTATTCCATGATTCTGTGTTAATTTAAATGGGGTGAGGGTGTGGCCACAGCTTCCTCGTAAATGTTGATGTGGGAGAGGAGGATTTAAAAATCCCTCTGATTTATTTGTGACTTCACCCCGAGAAGTTCTCCGCAAAGCTTTCGACAAGCCTGAAATTCCATCTATGGAATGGGATTCTCCAGGATTTTCTCCTGGTTTTCACAGTAAATCCCAGGTCTGGCTGAGGAAGTTCAATCCCTGGCTCATAACAGGTAGGGAGATTTCTGGCTATGGTCAGAGCCTATCTGAGTTCAGCTCATTTGGGGTCTCCCTGGATCTTAATTCAGCCCATTTGGGATCTTCCTGGCCCTCGGGATCTCCTGACCCTCAGTTCAGCCCATTTGGGATCTCCTGACCCTCACTTCGACCTCTTTCCAATCCCCTGGTTCCCCAGTTCAGCTCATTTGGGGTCTTCCTGGCTCCTAATTCAGCCCATTTGGGATCTTCCTGGCCCTCGGGATCTTCTCACCCTCAGTTCAGCCCATTTGGGATCTCCTCTTCCCCAGTTCAGCACCTCTGGGATTTCCTGGCCCTTGGGATCATCCTGTTCCTCAGTGCAGCCCATTTGGGATCTCCTGACCCTCACTTCGACCTCTTTCCAATCCCCTGGTTCCCCAGTTCCGCTCATTTGGGATCTCCCTGGATCCTAATTCAGCCCATTTGGGATCTTCCTGGCCCTCAGGATCCTCCTTGCCCTCAGTTCAACCCCTTTGGGATTTCCTCTTCCCCAGTTCAGCACCTCTGGGATTTCCTGGCCCTTGTGCTGGGGTCACTTTCCATCCTGATCCGGGAGATGATGGATGCTGTGGCACAGACACGCTTTGAGCCTGGATCTGATCCTCTTTCCCTGGTGTTTCTGCCCTGGTTGAAGTAATTTAGGACCAGCTCCCTTTGGAGCAATTCCTGGATGTTCAGGGGGGACTGGAAGCCTCTGGAAGGTCTTTGTGTCATCCCAGTGCCCAGTCCTGGGTGTGGAGGGAGTTGGGTTTCTTCTCAGCTCTGGCTGAGTCCTGAACTCCTGCCCAGGACTCCTGGAGTTCCACATCCACAACACTTCCAGGGATGGGGATTTCACCAATTCCCTCTTTTCGTGCCAAGCAGGTTTGATAAATTTGGCAAGGGGAGAAGTTTTGCACCCAAATTGCTCTGCTTTAAGGCTTGCTCTTGATCAGTTTCGAGGTCTTTTCCAGCTTTTCCTTTCCAGCCGTGAATTTTTTTCCGTAACAAAACAAGTACACATCCAATCTCCTGCTGTTTTCCATCTATCCCGTTTCTCCTGACATCTTTGGGGTGCTTTACGCCCTGCCCTGAAGACACTGAGATTTTTATGATGTCGGTATCTTGTTTTTTCCCCTTTCCTGTTTTCTCTTGAGACCGGGCTGTGCAGAGATGTCCAAAGGGAGGCAGGCAACGCTCCCGGGTGATGGCGAGACAGATAAACAGGGAGAGCTGGTGAATTATGCATATTCCAGAGCTGTTCACCTTGAGGAAGCAGCGGGATCTGGGGAACGGATGACTGGCAAAGACCTTGAGGAGCAGCTCTGTGGGGCTTATTTGTTTTTTTATCAGCGCGGTCTTCCAGGAAGATGAATTATCCGCCAGAAGAGCCGTGAGGGGTCTGGGTTTGTTCTCGCTGAGTTTTGGGACAATAAAGTGACCCTGTTCTCCAGTGCTCGCGGTGAGCTGTCCAAGGCACTCCATGAGCAGGGTTATCCAGCCTGGAGGTGCAAAGGAGGAGGTTTCACAGCTCTCCCTGGATTTTCTGACCCTCATTAAGGGAACAGCTGAGCTCTGGGATATGGATCACACCCAGCCAGGATCATCCCTGAAACGCCAATCCCTTCCCTGAGGCATCAGGGAAGGGCTGTGCAGAGCTGATTACAAATATTCCTGAATCCCTGAGGTTGGAAAAACCCTCCCAGACCACCCAGACCAGGCTGTGCTCACCCTGTCCCCAGCCCAGAGCTCTGAGTGCCGCCTCTGGGAATTCCTTGGATACCTTCAGGGATGGGCACTCCAAACCTCCCTGGGCAGTTCCAAGGCCTGGTCACCCTTTCCATGGGGAAATTCCTGCTGATGTCCCACCCGGGACAATCCCACCGGTTTCCTTTAAACGTTTAT
This sequence comes from Delichon dasypus, assembly GCA_037837765.1. Classification (NCBI taxonomy): domain Eukaryota; kingdom Metazoa; phylum Chordata; class Aves; order Passeriformes; family Hirundinidae; genus Delichon; species Delichon dasypus. The sequence continues at coordinate 1,319,191 of JBBAXF010000007.1, forward strand.
GATTTTTCATGTTATTTTAGAGACTCATAATTGCAAATCTCACCGTAGACCTGTTGTTAATCCTCAACCCTCAATGCTCCCAACCCCGGTGCTTTGTATCTGTAAGGCCCTGAGAGCTTGGATTTGATCTCCCATCACTCCAAGTCCAGAGGTGTTTCCCTCTTGATTCCCATGGAATCTGTTCCTAATTGGAAAAGCTCCTCCCATCCCATCCCCCCCACCCTGAGCACAGCACTTCGTCATCTCGGCTCCTTCAGAGATGCTGCCCTCATCAATTCTCATCCTGTACCTCTTGGAAAAAGAAAAAGGAATTCATACTGTCCAATATCTGCCTTGGAACGAGAAGAACCTGCAGCCAGGTTTTCCGGCAGAATCATTTCCTCACAATTAACTGGGAAGGTTCCACTCCCAAAGAGCAGAGTTTTGTGTGGGTGTTATTTTTCGGTCAGTAATGAGCAGCTGGAAAGGTCAGGCTGTCCAACACTCGCAATGCCGGGGAATTTGAGGAGGGTTACAAAGATTAAAAGCAAAATCCTTGAAAAAAGCAGCAGCAAAAAAAAATCCTCGTGGTTCCAAGTTTGTCCTCTTCTTCTTCTGAGCCTTCCAAGGGCTGCTGATATCCCGGGAGGAGCGGGAATCAGGAAAAAGGAATCCATTTCTGAATTCCTTGCTCAAAGCCCAGCAGAGGGATGGCTGCCTTGGAGTGAAGGATGGGGATCAAACATTTCATTTTCCTTGGTTCCTCCAGCTTTGCTTTGGAAGCTTTGCGGGTTTTAGTGGAATCAGGATCAGTGTTCCACCAGGGATCAAGAATACGAAATATAAAACGTAAACCACAAAATATAAATTATGTTAAAAATAAAACAAATATATAAAATAAATAAAAATAATAAAATATACTATATGCAATATATTTTATATATGATATCTCATATATAAAATATATAAAATATAAATATAAATATACAAAATAAAAATAAAAATAAAAATAAAAATAAAAATAAAAATAAAAATACAATATAAAATATACAATATACAATATAAAATATAATATTAAAATATAAAATATAAAATATATAAAATATAAAATATAAAACATAAAATATAAAATATAAAACATAAAACATAAAACATAAAATATAAAATATATAAATATAAAAATATAAAAAATAAAATAATATAAAATATAAAATATAAAACATAAAACATAAAACATAAAACATAAAACATAAAATAATAAAATTAAGATGCTTCTAGCTGTCTCTTTGAGCAGTTTTACCCCCAGAGACCTCTTCCAATGGAAATGATTCCGTCATTTGTAGATCTCCACTTTCCAAATTGGGAGCTCCAAGCATGGCAGGTTAAATATCCTCTCGGAAGGAAAAAGCTGTTGGAGGGTCACAAATTAATTCATGTCCTTGTCAGAGCTCGTGTCGACACAACTGTTATTTTTAAACGTTATTTCATGTGTCTTGGAACAAGACATGGATATACCCAGAGAGAGGGAGATATTCCAGAGGCACCTGGATGCACTCCCGTGCCACGTGCTCTGGGATCACCCAGAGGAGCCAGAACCATCCCACTGCTCCCACATCCTTCTCCAGGCCGCTTCCCTCACTTTATCCTGGTTTTTTCACCTCTGTGGGATAAAACTCCTCGTGATCTCACCTTCCAGTTCCGTTGGATGGTGAAATTTCCCTCTGTGCTTCCCTCGTGGTGATTACTGAACCTCTTCCCGCTCCACTTCTCCTTCCATGGGCACTCCACCATATTCCCCGAAATCCTTCGGATCCCGTGAATAGTGATGGATTGCTTTTGGAAGTTCAGGAAATCAATTCCTTCTGAAGCACACGGATCAGAGGAAACGGCCTCAAGCTGCACCGGGGAAGTTTAGGTTGGATTTTAGGGAAAACTTCTCCAAGGAAAGGTTTCTCAAGCTGTGGAACAGCCTTCCCATGGAAGTGATGTAGTTAAATCCCTGGGAGTGTTCAAAATCCACCTGGATGTGGCACTTGGGGGCATGGATTGGACTTGAGGGCTTTGCAAACGGAATGATTCCATACATTTCATATTCACCGTGAAGGTGTTAAAAGAATTGTGTATTCCTGCCATTTTGGGAGTTGTTGGAGTCCAGGGCATTCCTTTGTCTGCCCTGGAGGGTCAGAGACCTGGGCAGGGGGGTCTGGGACCCCAGCCCAGAGCCCAGAGCTCAGAGAGACACTGGATTTGATTTCAGTCCATGGGAGAGGCTTCTTGCACTGCAGGAAGCATTGCAGGCCACAAGAGTGTGGAAAATGTAGTTTAGTATATCACAGGGTGAAAAAACAGTGGGTTTGGGATTTTTGGCATTGAAGTGAATGGGGCAAGATGGAGAATTTGGGGCGTTGTCTCTTTCTCCTTCCTTCTTGTTCCCTCACTCCATTTCTGCAGTGACGTTGGCACAAAGTAGTCAGTGAGGATTGGGTCAGAGTAAAGATGACCTTTTTAGTGATAGTGATAGACACTGGTAATAAATAATAAATAAAGAATACATAACAATTAGTATAAAAGGTAAGGACAGCCCAGAGACAGGAGGAGTCACCAGATGTCCGAGCCGCTGCAAACATCTTTTGGACACTGAGAAAATTGTAAGATAAGAACTGATAAACGAAGCATGTGACCTTGAAGACTCCGTCTTTTCCTGCGTTTGGCACAGAGCTTTGCAGAGGGCCAGGACTCTAAAACCACCTGAATGCCGGGGAATTTAAACTCCTGAAAAGGAGCCCCCGACAACTGGCACCCCAGATGGGACCCCGACAGGGCGTCACCTGTCCCGGGAATGTTTGCAGCAGGGAAAAACATTGGCTGAGCAGCAATTCCCACAAGGAATGGGACAGAAAACTCCCACCATGGAGCCTGGGAGGGTAAATATGCCCTGAACAGGCAGAAAGTTCAGGAGCTGTGGAGCGCCAGGGAAAACAGAACAATGGATAAGAAAAGAATGTAGATTCCCCGTTTTTACCTTCGGATAACTTTGTTTTACTTCCCAGAATAAATAACACGGAGCCTTTGCTGGAGGGGAGGGAGCCACGGGAGACATTTCAAATAAATCAACATTTGCTTCCTTGAGTTACAGTGAGGATTTTGCGGCCCCGAAGCCCTCGGAACAAACGGATGGGAAGCAGCACCAAGGGGCTGGAAGGGGTTTTAGAAACCTTCTCAGGCCTTTAATGTCTCTGTTCCCCGCTCCAGGAGGAAGGATTGGGATGCTCCACAAGAGGAGGCGTTTGTTCCCTGATCATCCCTGGGTTTAATGCTCAGTGTGGGGAATGATCTCATCTGTGGTTGGGGGAGGCCTGTGACAAAGCAGATCCTTTGCTGGTAAATCCCTTTGTGGATGTTTCTATGTACAGGTATTTCAGGATACTCAGTGAGGATGTAGGGTGAGCCCAGGCCGGATAACCTAAAAGAGGAGAGATTTAGGTGGGATGTCGGGAATTCCTGGCTGGGAGGGTGGGGAGGGCTGGGCTGGAATTCCCAAAGAAGTTGTGGCTGCCCCTGGATCCCTGGAAGTGCCCAAGGCCAGGCTGGAGCAGCCTGGGACAGTGGGAGGTGTCCCTGCCATGGCAGGGGTGGCTCTGGTTAATCCCTAAAATCCCTTCCAACCCAAACCATTCCCTGACTCTCTGATAATTCTCTAATCGGTTTCCTTTGAAATTCAGCTTATTTCATACAAACCGCATAACATAACATAAAATTTAAATCATAGCCCTCCTCAGCTTCTCTACACTTCAACACAATAGATAATTAAATCAGTAAAACTAAATAAATGAAGAATTTCAAAGCTTAAAAAAAAGAAAAGAAAAAAAAAAAAAAAAAAAAAAAGGAAAACAACCATGTTAATCCATCCTGGGTCTCCCAAACCCATCTGGGGACGGACAGAGGACAAACTGGGACAGCAGAAGGTGTCCCTACCGTGGCAGGGGTGGGATGAGATGAATTTCAAGACGCCTTCCCACCCGAACCATTCCATGATTCCATGGCAAACCAACGGAATCAGTAAATAAATACTGTTTGTAAATAAATTTTAAAAGACTGATTCTTTTGCCCAAAGGTCAAAACCACCTTTTGTCAAAACCACCTTTTGTCAAAACCACAAAACCACGGAGAAACCCAGTGTGGGAATCCAAGTGCTTGTAGGATTTTGTGCAGGATTCCGTGTTTCAAAGCTTTGCCCGAAGGTTTCTTGTCGAAACCACAAAATGTTGGAGAATTCCAGTGTGGGAATCCAACTGCTTCCTTTATGTTGATTTTTAAAATACAGGAAGTGAAGTGCAATTTCTCTGTTAAAGTTCTGTCCATTCCAGAGAAGCACAACTGACATAATAGGAAATTAATAAGAGAGATGGATTAGGGCATTATTTTTCCCTTGACAAATTAATGGATGTTACAATGGATTTTGAGCAGGCATCGTTAGCAAATGGAAAAAAAAATTGCTCCAATTAAAAACGGACCCTGAGGCTCAACCATCTAAACCCCACTGTCAAAATGGAAATATTTGCCATGGAGTATTTTGGAAAGAGGAGGGGGAGAAGGATATTCCAGACAATTGCAAAAATTTGGCATTGCAGGAGCAGAAGAATGAAAAATTTGTCAAATTTCAGGTGGGACATTTGGGTGGTTGTGAGAGGGGACTGGGAAGAGTCTTCTTCCAAGGCTGATGAAACCAAACTTTGAAGGGAATAAAGAGAAGGGAGTTTCTGTTCCCCCACATCTTCATCAGCTTCGAAATCTGAGCCTGACGCTGCAGAATTCCAGCTCTGTTTTTTCTGGGAATGATGCGCTTCTGGGCTCCTGCTTTATGTTCTTCCTCCAGCTGAAGTAGCTGGGTCCCATCAGGAATTTTTTGTTTTTCCAGCCAATTTAGGGTGAGCTGGAGGAGCCTTGGTCTGGCAGCATTTGACTGACCGTGATCCCAGCTGGAATTGTGAGGGCTGTGGAGCGGGTTGGGATGTGTGAAGGGGTTTCCTGCGCAGCGCTGGTGTTCCCTGGAAGAAGGCGGAATGATGGAATCCTTTAGGTTGGAAAAGCCCTCTGAGATGAAGTCCAATCCTTCTCTAGCCCTGCCCAGGACACCCCTGCCCCGTGTCCCCAAGTGCCACCTCCACAGGGCTTTGAAATCCTTCCAGGGATGGGGACCCCACCACTGGAACACCGTTTCCATGAAATTTTCCCAGTATCCAACTGGATCCTCCCAGTGCTTTGTCCCCTGTTGGTTTCTCAGCTCGTTCCTTGAGCTGTTCCATTGATCCCAGTGCTTTTCCTCCCTCACGCAGGGGTTGGATTCCTGAATTTACCTGGAATATCAGCGGGAAGATGAAGATTTTTCTGCCCAATTACAAAATCCCACCCAGACCCGTGGAGAAGAAGGTGAAAAAGAAGGACTCAGCCACCTCTGCCCTGAATCCTCCATCCTGCTTTATCTCTGTTCCTGTGTTCTAAACCCTTCAGCTCTGAGTTTTGCACCCTGTGCTGTCACACACTTCTGTCCAAACTCCACACCCACAATCCCAGCGCTGTCACTCCATTCTGGAGCCTTTTCCACGGCCTCAGGGCAGTGCAGGGTTTGCTGGGGGGTCAGAGCCTGGCAGCACAGAAAGCCTGGAATTCTCAGTGCCCAGGGTTCCAGCACCGTAGAACTTTCCTGCCCTCAGAATTCCATGGAGACACCCAAGGAGCCCTTTCCCAGCGTTCCTGTCAGTGCAGTCCCAGATTAATCCCTGAACTTTTGGCATTTGGCGGAGCTCTGACAGGGACGCTGCCACTCAGGAGCTCATTCCAGGCTGTTCAGCCAAGCAGCCAGAGTTCCACGCCTCAGTGTTACCCTGGTTTTTCTGAGTTTTTAAGGCCTTTCTGAATTCCATAAATGGAGTCAGATCTTTTAAATACTGTAGAATATTAAGAGCAGTTTTCTACCTTTTCCCACAGATGTAACATAAACAAATCCTTTGTTTTTCATTCTCTGTCCTTTGTTTGCATATTTCTAACCTGAAAACAATTGTAACTGACAATTGGTCTGGCCACTGAGGCTGAGGGGTGGAAACCCCAAAAAGCCAATCTTCTGCTGGACCCACAAATGTATAAAAAGTAAGAAACAAACAAAGGGTTCTCTCTTCTCTCTGCTCTCTCAGCTGGGAGCTGGATCGGAAGAACCTCTGCGAAAATCTCTTGTCTGCGTGTGACTGCTTTGTGTGTCTCGGTGACACCTCAGCTCCATAAATTCTGATGCTATCCATCCAACAGGAAAGGCAGGAAAAGCAGGAAAAACCAGCCCTGCCTGAAATGCGCAAAAATCCATGTGTGCACAGGTGCACGAATATTCCCAATTCCACCTTTTAAACCCTGTAGATGAAATCCTGTTCTCACCGAAACCAATGCTCAAAGCTCCCGTGGACAAACACGAGATGGGATTTCAAAGGAAAAATGGAAAAGTGTTGTTTTCCCAGTGGTGCTGGTGGCTGCTCAGAGCTGCCAGGATTTCCTGAGGCGCTGCTCCTGGGGTGTGCGATGGGGGTCACCCCACACACTCCTGGTGCTACTAAAGCTTCCCCAAAGCTGTCCTGAAGGAAAAGAAAGAACAAAAACCTGGAAAAAAGTGAACAAAAAGCTGGGGGGGAAAAAAAAAAAAGAAAAAAAAAAAAAAAAAAAAAAGAGAGAGAACAAAACTGGAACACAAAAATCCCTGCAAAGACCCCGTTTCTATTTATAAAGGCAGGTGTTGGGTAACTGTGTTCCAGAAAGGAAAATAACAGGATTTCTCTGGAGGCAGCACTGGCATTGGTGTTGGAGCCTCCTGAAACAGCTCCTGTTTTCCCAAAGCCTTGATTAGGGAATTCATTTCCAGGTGGGGCCCTGTCAGCATTGTCCCCTTGTCCCCAGCCGAGTTTTTGTCCCCAGCCGAGTTTTTGTCCCCTCTTCTCCTTCCCCTGAGGAGCTGGAGGTGAGCAGGATGCAGGGGCTGCAGAAAATGCTCCCCTCTGCACACCCAGGAATGCTGAATATCCCTGGAGTGACCATGGCTTTTCCAAGGATTTCCCAGTCCCCAGGCATCCGTTGGGCTGTCACTTTAACTGGTATTCTAACAATAAAAAGGGAATTGCCAAGAGTAGGAGCGGATTTGCTTTCCCTGGGCTGGGACACTTTGGCTTTTCCACTTTTCCAGTGGACGTTCCATATCCCAGGATGCTTCCTCCTGGAAGCACAGCTGTGGGCAGGGCTGGGTGTGGAGCTGGGAGAGGCTTGGGAAAGATGTGGGGCTGGAGAGGTGAGTAAGGGAGTGGGATAGAACCTAAAGGGGCTCCAGGAGAGCTGGAGAGGGACTGGGGACAAGGGATGGAGGGACAGGACACAGGGAATGGCTTCAGATTGGAAAAGGGGGGATTTGGGTGGGACATTGGGAATTGGGAATTCCTGGCTGGGAGGGTTGGGAGGGGCTGGGCTGGAATTCCCAGATTTGCTGTGGCTGCCCCTGGATCCCTGGCAGTGCCCAAGGCCAGGTTGGACACTGGGGCTTGGATCCACCTGGGACAGTGGGAGGTGTCCCTGCCCATGGAATGGGATGGGATTTAAGGTCCCTTCCCAGCCAAACCAGTCACCTGTGTAAATCAGGCACTGAGGCTTTCCACCCATCCAGAAGATTCCAGGACTCCTTCTCCAGAACTGCTGTGGATGTTCTTGTGCTCAGGGAATGAAGGCGGCTTCCAGAGGATATGTGGGATCGCGAAGCAGCTGGGAAAGCCTAACTCAAAATGGATATGGAAAATAATTAATCCCGGTGTCAGACCTATGGAATTGGCTGGGTTAGATCCCGCATTTGTATTTATGGAATAGTTTGGGTTGGAAAGGCCCTTAAAGATCATCGAATTCCAACCTCCGCTTCCAAGAACCTGAGTTTGAGGAAATCTCCTTCTCCTGGGATGTTGTGCAGCTTTTCCTCTTTTGACTGAAAATCCCAAAAATAACAAAATGGAGGGATGGGCAAATCCTGGCGGATTTATAGGAAAAAGGTGCAGAATCCATGGACACGTGGGAGCCTGGGAATGCTGAAGTGTTGCTGAAGCTCCCTTTGTTCCGTAATGACAGAGGACTCTGCCAGGCTGGGCTCTGCCGCGAGCCTCGCTCAGTAATTAAAAATCAATTAGGATGTTTAGCAATTACCTAATTAACTTCCGAAAACTATTGTGTCAGATTCATATCCAAACATGCCTCCGAATCGCCTGTGTTCCCAATAATGCAAATTATGGGATTTCAGCCTTTACTGCTTGTGGAAGTTGGAATTAAGGGAAGTGCGAGATTTTTTTTGTTATTTTGGACAGTTCCTAATGAACTGGGCTTGGGATCTTCCAATAATCCCTAATTAACTGGGCTTGGGATCTTCCAGCAACCAAGTGGGAGCATCCGATGTTACCCTGGTTTTTCTGAGCCTTTTGATTTTCTTAAATGGAGTCAGATCTTTTTAGTTATTGTACGATATTAAGAGCAGTTTTCTACCTTTCTCACAGATGTAACATCAGCAAATCCTTTGTTTTTCATTCTCTGTCCTTTGTTTGCATATTTCTAACCTGAAAACAATTGTAACTGACAACTGGTCTGGCCACTGAGGCTGAGGGGTGGAAACCCCAAAAAGCCAATCTTCTGCTGGACCCACAAATGTATAAAAAATAAAAAAATAAACAAAGGGGTCTCTTCTTCTCTCCACTCTCTCAGCTGTGAGCTGGGATTGGAAGAACCTCTGCGAAAATCTCTTGTCTGCGTGTGACTGCTTTTTGTGTCTCGGTGACACATCCAGACTTCCCTGGGATCACCACAGTGCGGATCAGGAATGAGGATGAGTGGGAAGCTGTCGGTCTAACACGAGAGAGAGGGGACCACTGGGAAATGTCTTAAAACATGATTTATTTCCTCAGTCTCGAGAAGAATGGGAATGTCTTCACCGCATACACCGGGAGTCCGCGGTCCGTGGTCACGAGACCACAGGTTACGGGGTTTTTAAAGGTTTATTATCCAAAAATCTGCTGCCACGCAGATCGTTTCCACTTTCACACCCACGACTAATTAAACTGTGCCACCCGTCCTGCCACAGTGCGGGATTTTTCTTGTGCTCGGGGAATGGAGGTGGCTTCTGGAGGACGGATGTGTGGATCGCAGAAGAGCTGGGAAAGAATAAATCAAAATGGAAATTGAAAATTAATCCCGGTGTCAGACCGATGGAGCTGGCTGGGTCAAGTCCTGGATTTGCATTTATGGAATGGTTGGGGTTGGAGAGGCCCTTAAAGATCATCTAATTCCAACCTCCACTTCCAAGAACCTGAGTTTAATGATTCCAATCATTTAATGACTCACAAATTGCTTGCTACACCTTAAAACTTCTTTTTATTTCTGTAACTACTTCTATATCCAGACTTTAAATCCTGAAAACTTTCACCACCCAGCTCGATATGTTTCTATCTAAACTACAAACCCACACTTTTGCTTATGGTCTCTAAATCCAGAAACCTTTTCCAAGGTCGAACCCTGTATTCATTCCTGTGTTTGGACCTGGATGCACGAGGTTTTGAGAATTTTCTGTGCCTGGAATTCCCACAGGAAGTGATCCCAAAATCAGCGTCGGTTCCTGGGAGAGCTCCATCGGTTTGGGGTGATTTGGAGTGAGTTGGTGGCACCAAGGACCCAGCCCCGGCTTCGGGCTGCTGCAGCCACAATCCCCAGGCTTGGCTGCTGCTCCTGGATCCGGCACTTCCCACTGCTGTCCCCAGGAGCTGGGACACATCCAGACCAGGACGTGGAGGGGCTGGAGCTTGTCCAGGGAAAGGAACAGGTCTGGGAAGGGTCTGGAGAATTCCTGAGGGAGCTGGGAAAGGGCTGAGCCTGGAGAAAAGGAGGCTCAGGAGGAACCTTGTGGCTCTGCACAGGTACCTGACAGGAGGGGACAGCCGGGGGGAATTTGGGATCTCATCCCAGGGAACAGGGACAGGAGGAGAGGGAACGGCCTCAGGCTGGGCCAGGGGAGGCTCAGGGTGGACAGCAGCAGGAATTTCCCCATGGAAAGGGAGGTGAGAGCTTGGAAGTGTCCAGGGGGGTTTGGAGTGCCCATCCCTGGAGGGGATTTTTGTTTCTGTTCTTGTTTTCCAATCGTCCAACGAAATTCTGCTTTCCTGAGGTGCTCATGAATCTTAATTTAAATATATTTAATCAAAAAAAAAAAAAAAAAAAAAACCAAGAAAAAAGGAAAAATTAAAAATTTGTTACAGCTGCCAGAAACAGGGGTGGGAAAGGTTCAGAGATTCACAAAATCCCAGAATTGTTTGGGTTGGAAGGGATCTTAAACCTCATCCCATTCCATGGCAGGGGCACCTCCCACTGTCCAATGTCCAACCTGGCCTTGGGCACTGCCAGGGATCCAGGGGCAGCCACAGCAAATCTGGGAATTCCAGCCCAGCCAGGAATTCCCAATTCCCAATCTCCCATCCATCCCTGCGGTGGGTTTATATCCCACTATCCCAATATCCCAAATCTGCAGGCTGGCAACAAATCCATGCTTTGGAATTCTCAGGCTTGCAGAGATCTGCACAATCATTATCCCTTGCTGGGGCAGCAAAACTGTGGGAATTTTCCATTTTTCTCCCCCAGGGATGTGGAGGAGGGAGAGGATTCCTGGAGCTGCCTTTTTCCAGGTTCTGTCCCTGTCAATACCTTGACATTTGTTTTCTTACTGGAAACAAAAGAGCTGCTCCATAAATCCCGGATCCTATCTGGTGGTTTGCATCAAACTTGAAATCCTAGGGAAATCTCCAGTCCGGGGAATGAAGTGAAAATGTTCTTGAACCATCCGGGAAGAGCTGTCAGAGGTAATAGTCAAATACTGGATTTTGGAGAAGGAAGAGGAGGTTCCCAGCTTGGATCCCGAGCCCCAGGACAAACTGGTTGGGAAGAGGAAAGCAGAAGGTAAATTCCAATCCTGACCATGGAACACAGAGGTCGCAAGGTGGAGGAAGGTTATGGAGGAATAAAAAGTGCAGAAAATGGGAAAAAACCCCCGAGAACAACCCTTAAAAACCAAGAGAATAAAACAGCCATGACCTTCAATAAGGCCAAATCAAATAAAGCCAGAGCCGGGAGGGAAGATCCTTTGGGAAATGAGCCCAAATGGAGAAAAAAAAAAGAAAAAAAAAAAAAAAAAAGAAAAAAAAAAAAAAAAAAAGAAAAAAAAAAAAAGGAGTTCGGGAAAGTTGGCAGCTCTTTAAAAAAAGCACAGGAAAAATCCATCCCCATGCCGAGGAGCTGCAGAAAGGGTGGGGAGGGATCACAGCTGCTAAATCAAGGGCTCTTCGTTGGCTCCGAGCAGAAGGAATTGCACAGGGAGCAAAAAGTGGCTCAGCTGGAGGTGAAACAGAGGCTGGGAGATGCTGAGGGACAGGGGGAAAGCAGGAAGGGGAAAAGAGGAAAGGAAAAGCAGGAAGGAGAAAAGCAGGAAGGGGAAAGCGGGAAGGGGAAAGCGGGAAGGGGAAGATGGGAAAGCAAAAGCAGGAAGGGAAAAACAGGAAGGGGAAAGCAGGAAGGAGGAAAGCAGGAAGGAGAACAGCAGGAAGGGGAAAGCAGGAAAGGAAAAACAGGAAGGGGAAAGCAGGAAAGGAAAAGCAGGAAAGGAAAAGCAGGAAGGGGAAAGCAGGAAGGGGAAAGCAGGAAGGGAAAAGCAGGAAGGGAAAAGCAGGAAGGGAAAAGCAGGAAGGGGAAAGCGGGAAGGGGAAGATGGGAAAGGAAAAGCAGGAAGGGAAAAACAGGAAGGGGAAAGCAGGAAGGGGAAAAGCAGGAAGGAGAAAAGCAGGAAGGGGAAAGCAGGAAGGGAAAAGCAGGAAGGGAAAAACAGGAAGGGGAAAACAGGAAGGGGAAAGCAGGAAAGGAAAAGCAGGAATGGAAAAGCGGGAAGGGGAAATCAGGAAAGGAAAAGCAGGAAGGTAAAAGGGGAAGGGGAAATCAGGAAAGGAAAAGCAGGAAGGGGAAAACAGGAAAGGAAAAGCAGGAAGGGTCAAGGAGAAGACCTCAGGTGCAAGAGTGACCCAGGAAACTTCTGAGTCACCTCTGGGTGAGTGCAGAGGGGTCTCCCAGCTGTTCCTTCAGGGATCCGCCAGTGCTTCCCTTCCTTCTGGGAACAGCCACAGAACGAGGGAAAAGGTTGGAATGGATTACCTCCGTCAGGTAACTGTTGTTGGGTCAGGGTGGCTTGATGGAGTCATGGAATCCTTGAGGCTGGAAAAGCCCTCTGAGGTCACTGAGTAGCGAAGCACTGCCCGGGCCACCACTGCCCCTTGTCCCCACCGAAGTGCCACATCCACAGGACTTTAAATCCCTCTGGAGACGGGAATTCCATCCCTGGCTGTTCCTGGCGTTCCAGGGGGGGACGGAGCTGGGAGCAAACGGGGGCTGAGTCCTGCACTGAGCGTTGCTCTTCTTGTCCCTGGTGTCCCAGAGCAGGTGACGCTCATGGCTGGATGGTTCGAAGAGCACAGTTCAGCCCCAGGGGCAGCTCATCCCAGTGCAGGAATTCACGTGCAGCCCATTTCCATGGAATCATGGAATGTCCTGAGCTGGGAGGGACCCACAGGGATCATCCCAGCCCCTGTCCCTGCACAGACCCAACAATCCCACCCTGGGCACCCCTGGCAGCGCTGTCCAAGCTCTCCTGGAGCTCTGGCAGCCTCAGGGCCGTGCCCATTCCCTGGGAGCCTGGGCAGTGCCAGCACCCTCTGGGGGAAGAACCTTTCCCTTATATTGATTCCTCCCCATTCCCATTCCCTTTCCCATTCCCATTCCCATTCCCATTCCCATTCCCATTCCCATTCCCTTTCCCATTCCCATTCCCTTTCCCATTCCCATTCCCATTCCCTCTCCCATTCCCATTCCCATTCCCATTCCCATTCCCATTCCCATTCCCATTCCCTTTCCTTTACATGATACCACCATCACACACGCATCTCCAGCACCTCCCAGCTGCGGCAGCAACACCTCCCAGTGATTTCCTCCCCAGAAATTCCTCCTCCTGCCGCCCCACCGGCCCCTGGAAGAGGCCGAGCCGCTCTGAGGAGGGAACCCCTGTGACCCAGGCCGTGCCTCGCTTTTCCTGGGCGAGAACAGCCCCGCGTGAACGCTCCCGGTTTTATTTCCCGCTGCCGTGGCGGGGAGCCGCGCCGCTGCGAATGGGAAATTAAATCAGGGGGTGATGTAAACCTGCCGAGGAGAACAGGCAGCTGTTACGGTTCTTTATTGCTTTTTTCATCTGCTGTTGCGTTTTTGCCGTCGTCTGGCGCTCAGTGAAGGGTGTGATTTATTCATAGCGGGCTCTGGCGCAGCCGGGAGGGGGTTGTACAATAAACCCCTGACAAGGCCCGTGCCAAAAGCCATTAGGAGGAGAGAACAATAATGGAGACACAAAGTATTTACAGAGCGAGTTGGCTTTAATTTAAAATCCTTTACTGAGGCTTGATGATAATTACATCACGCTGCTGACAGGCCCCCGCTTTGCACCGCGGCGTTAAAAAAAAATTGGTGAGGATTGAAACCTCCTTTAGAAGCTGCAAGAAATTCCCGGGATTTTAAGGTCACCGTGGCACCCGGACGTTGCTGCCAAGAGCCAGGTTTTTCCTAAATTAGTGCCAGGCTGGCAGAGGGGCTGGAAGGACAGGGATGTGCTTGATGTGGTTGTTGGGATGGATCCTGACCCGGGGTTTTGCTTTCTCCTTCTCCTTCTTTCTCCTTCTCCTTCTCCTTCTCCCTCTTTCTCCTTCTCTTTCTCCTTCTCTTTCTCCTTCTCTTTCTCCTTCTCCTTCTCCTTCTCCTTCTCCTTCTCCTTCTCCTTCTCCTTCTCCTTCTCCTTCTCCTTCTCCTTCTCCTTCTCCTTCTCCTTCTCCTTCTCCTTCTCCTTCTCCTTCTCCTTCTCCTTCTCCTTCTCCTTCTCCTTCTCCTTCTCCTTCTTTCCCCTTCTCTCCCACCCCATCCAGAAGTGTTTAGAGATGGGTTTAAAATGTCCATGTTTTATGTATAAAAGGGTTTTGCCTCCTCCTGAAGCTCCTCCCAGGCCAGAAGGGGCTCCAGGAGAGCTGGAGAGGGACTGGGGACGAGGGATGGAGGAACAGGACACAGGGAATGGCTGCAGATTGGAAAAGGGGATTTAGGTGGGATATTGGGAAGGAATTCCTGTCTGGGAGGGTGGGCAGGGGCTGGGCTGGAATTCCCAGAGCAGCTGTGGCTGCCCCTGGATCCCTGGCAGTGCCCAAGGCCGGGTTGGACACTGGGCTTGGAGCAGCCTGGGGCAGTGGGAGGTGTTCCTGCCATGGCAGGGGTGGGAATGGGATGGGATTTAGGATCCCTTCCAACCCAAAGCAGTCCGTGGGGATCCTGTGGGGATCAGAAGAGCAGTTGTGTCGTCCCCAGAGGGTGGAAATTGGCTGTTTCATTCTTCCCTCGGTTTCCCAAAGCTGTGACCCCTCCTGCAGCGTATCCCTGGGGAAAAACCCGCCACTCACCAAGGCAGGAAAATCGGATTTTCTTCCAACAAAACCCCGGCGGGGCAGCGCCTAAAGGGTTAAGGCCAGCAGACCTCCCAAAGCCGTTCCCTCCCGACATCCATTCAGTGTCATTTTCCAGCCCGTTTTTGGAGGGAATGGAGGGGAATTCCCGGGAATCCCAGAGGTGGGTGCAGTTGCAGGGCTCTGGCGAGGGAGAGCAGCAGATCCATGCTCAGCTCCCGGGAGCCTCCGGACAGGGGCACCAGGAGCAGCCCCACTCCAGCATTCCCATCCCTACAACCCCAGCTGGATTTCCCTGGAATCTCAGAGCTGTAAGGAATTGCTAAGGACTCTGGAAGACACATTTGGCAGATCAGCAGCAGCGGGAGATGTTTGTAAATCCAGCAGGGGGGGAAAAAAAAAAGCCTTTAATTAGCAGCCAGCCTAATGAACGGAATCCTTCTGGAAGCAAAATCCATCTCCAGGCTTCCCAGTGGGAATTTTGTGTTTATTGGCCCTCCTTGAAAGGTTTGAGGATCGTTTTGTGGGAAATTATAACTCTCATCTCCAAAGGGGAGCTTCTGGCCTTTACACAGGATTTGTGGCGTATCCAGCAGATTTTGTCTCACTGCCTGCTCAGATCTCCGAGCTGGGAGCCTGGGAATGCTCAGGGACAGGAATTTATCCTGGATGAATCCTTTGCTCTGGCCCAGTGTTGTCATTTTTTAAATGTTTTAATAGAAATTTTAATGTTAAAATATTCATATTAGGTAAATATTTCCTGTGGGTTTTCATCAGTTTCTCATAATTTAATCCCATTTATAGAACATTTCCTAGGATTTTCCAGCAGCTGACCCGGAGATGGAAATAGCTGGATAACCCTGCTTGGTCTCTCAGGATTGGAAAAGATGTTGAGGGTGGTTGTTTCATAATTAACAAATTAATCTGGACATCAGGAATTCCCACTCTTCCGTGCAAAGGGGGAGATTTTTAAAAAAAAAACGAAGTGGTTGGGTGTTTAGGCACAAAAACTCCTGGAAATTCAGGAAGATGCTCCTGACAGGAGCTCTAAAATCTTTATTTGAGCAGAAAATCCATTTGGATCTTTTATTGAATTTGTGTTTCTTAAAAACAAAGCCAAGAGAAATCTCCAGCTCCTTATGAACTCTGAAATGGTGGAGGAGGGGGAAGAGGATTTTCCAGGAATTTACTCAGCCAGAGTTCTCCTGGTGTTTCCTTCTTAAATAAATCAGAGAATTCCAAGCTGGTTTGGCTTGGAGGAGACCAGTCCCACCCTGTCCAAATGCTCCTGGAAATGTGGAAAACTTGGGAATTCCCTGTTGGAGCCTGGTCAGTGCCCACCACCCTCTGGGGGAAGAAATTTTCCCTGAAATTCAACACAAAAGCCATGCGAATTCCCCACAGCTGAGCTGGAATCACACAAGGAGAGGGATGAAGCTTCCAAAAGAGAAGGAGCAACGAGTAAATTCCGTGAAAATCCTGAGTTTTCAAACTCTGGATTCTGAAATCTCCCTCCGAGTCCTTCCCGGTGTTATGTTGGAAATGTTTGGGATTTAAATCCTTCCTTGCTGTGATAAAAGGCAGAGGAGGAGGAAAAGCAGCTCTGAAAAAGTTTCAGGAAGAATTTTGGCAGGAGGAAAGGAAGGAGGAATAAAACTCCTGCCGATTTTGGGAGTGCTGATAGGAGCAATTAGCCCTTGGAAAGGAGGAGGTGGCAAATAAAAGTCACCCCTGGGACGTCATGAGCAAATCCCTCCAGGATGGGAACTTCTCCAAGGAACATCCGAACAGAGAATTTTTAATGGGAACCATTTGAAGGATCGGGATGAAAAAAAAAACCACTCCGAGCTTCTCCCAGCTGAGAGCCTGGGAGTGTTAAAATAACCCCCTGCCAATTTTGCAGAAATCTCCATTATTTTCCCTTTGTAGCTGAAAAAGTCAGCCCGGGGGCTCCTCCAAGGCCTGGAAAAGTCAGTGGGAGATTTTCCAGAACTCTCCAGAGAGCTGGATCGATGTTTGGGACGCAGCTGCAAAGCCTTTGAGCTTGGTTGTTTTTGAGATGTGCCAAAATAAGATTTAAATATTGGAAAATTGTACCTGGGAGTTACAGCTCGGGGCTCATTTCGAGAAGATTTTGATAAGATTTTGGTGAAATATCCAGTCAAATCTAAGCGTATTTAAGTAATGCCAGGGAGGGTTTCAGTCCAGGTTTTCCATTGCGTTCTTGATCCTGGGATGTGATTTAGGACAAAAAATTCCTCTCTGGAAGCAGGAGTTGCCTCCCCCAGCAGTTGTCCCATGTTATTTAATGGCTGCCATTCCCAAATTTTGGGAATGAATTTTTGGATTTCTCCATCCAGAAGAGAGGGATAGATCTGAGTTCAGCCTTTGTACTGAGGGATTGTAGGATATTTTCCGGGGGATTTTTTTCATGGATAAAGAAAAAGACAGGGGGTGTCCAGGGAGGTTTGGAGTGCCCATCCCTGGAGGTGTCCAAGGAATTCCTGGAGGCGGCACTCGGAGCTCTGGGCTGGGGACAGGGTGGGCACAGGCTGGGCTCAGTGGGCTGGGAGGGCTTTTCCAACCTCAGGGATCCAGGGATTTGGGGATTTTTTCCTTTAATTAATCAATTTGTTTTATTTATTCAGTGATTGTTTTAGGGTGGAGTTTAGAGGTTTTTATTCAGTTTAAGGTTTCAGGGTGGTGGGAATTGTCTGAAGCTCCAGAGATTCACTCCCTGCCCTGTCACCTTGGTTTTTCTGAGTTTTTTAAAGCCTTTTGATTGTTCATAAAATGGAGTCAGACCTTTTAGCTACTGTACAATATTAGAGCAGTTTCTACCTTTTTCTCACAGATGTAACATAAACAAATCCTTTGTTTTTCATTCTCTGTCCTTTGTTTGCACATTTCTAACCTGAAAACAATTGTAACTGACAGCTGGTCTGGCCACTGAGGCTGAGGGGTGGAAACTCCAGAAGCCAATCCACAGCCAGACCCACAAATGTATAAAAAGCAAGAAATAAACAGTCCGGAAGCTCTGGGCTTGGCTCAGCCTTGAGCTCGCTCAGAGGAACTCTCTGCCCTGCAAAAATCTCTTAACTCCGTGTGATTGCTTTGCGTATCCAGTCACACTGCCCTAAGGATGTGTGGGAGGAAGGACCCGGCTTCTCGGGATCAGTTGGGCGAGCACAGATTTCACAGGGAATAAAGATACGGGGTTGCTTTTGCCAGCTTTGTTCCGGGAGGCCCAAAAACTCTTTGCTCCTGAGGATTTTATAGAATCCCAGGATGGTTTGGGTTGGGAGGGATCTTAAATCCCATCTCATTCCCACCCCTGCCATGGCAGGGACACCTCCCACTGCCCCAGGCTGCTCCAGCCCCAATGTCCAGCCTGGCCTTGGGCACTGCCAGGGATCCAGGGGGCAGCCACAGCTGCTCTGGGAATTCCAGCCCAGCCAGGAATTCCCAGTTTCCCAATCTCCCATCCATCCCTGCCCTCTGGCAGCTTCAGGCCGTTCCCTCCCGTGCTGCCCCTGTGAAAATGTGGGATTTCTGTCCTGCTCACGGATGGCTTCTCCTGGTCAGCACTAGAACCATTCCCATGCCTGGTTTTTTTCCTTTGCTTTCTCCATTTTTAAGTTACTGACTCCATTAAAAAAAAAATAAATCCGCAGCAGTAAGGGGAAAAGCAAGCAGGAAAAAAACCCCACAGCGGGAAATAACGACCTGTTTGAAAAATAAGGTGAAGCGAACTATTTCAAAGGCTGAATATTTAAGTACAGATACAATAAACAGCAATTATTAATGCGGAGGGGGGGGGGGGGGAATCCATTAAAATGACATTTTTCCTGACATTTTTCCTATACCACTTTGAAGAAAACTCTCTCCTGATGCCGTTCCCAGTGGGAACAGCGCTTCCATTGTTTGATTTCCACCTCAAAGGAATCTCTACATCAAAGGTCAAAATCGTCAATAGTTAAGCAAAGTAATTAATTAGCTCTTAGGATCACTGCTAGAGCACAATTTTAACATCATTTTTCTTTCATTCCCCTCGTGTCCAGCGGCTCGAACAACTTTTTTTTTTTTTTAACAAGTTCTGTGTTCCAGAAATTTAATTGCACTTTTATTGTTGTGTTCGGAGTTAATTATACAGCAAAAGCAGGTTTATCTCTTCGATATTAAATCAAGCAAGTGCTCTTGGAACAATCAATTGATATTTAATTACAACAGAGAAGCTGCCCTATTAAATCTAAATTAAATGCTCATTGAAGACTATTAAAGTGTTACCAGACCATCGAACAGCAAATGCAATCCAATGCAGCCCAAAGCCTTCTGTGCTTGGTTTTCTTTGGAATCCTGAGCGGGAAAACTGACCTCAGATGACATTTCCCGAAATTTTCCGTGAATTCTGAAGGAAAATTTCCTTCTCCAAGTTTGTTTTACTGAATTAAAGGGAGCAACAATACTGAGGCTTGTTAAAGTCTTTCAGGGTTGTTGTAAGAGTTTAGGATTTGGGAGAAGCTTGAAGTGGAACATGGAAAAGGCAGGAGATGCCTCACCGGGGATAATCATGGAATCATGGAATGGTTTGGGTTGGAAGAGACTTAAATCCCACCCAGTGCCACCCCTGCCATGGTAGGGACAATCCCAGGCTGCTCCAAGCCCAGTGTCCAACCTGGCCTTGGGCACTTCCAGGGATCCAGGGGCAGCCACAGCAAATCTGGGAATTCCAGCCCAGCCAGGAAATCCCAATTCCCAATCTCCCATCCATCCCTGCCCTCTGGCAGTGGGAGCCATTCCCTGTGTCCTGTCCCTCCATCCCTTGTCCCCAGTCCCTCTCCAGCTCTCCTGGAGCCCCTTCAGGCCCTGCCAGGGGCTCTGAGCTCTCCCTGGATCCTTCTCCTCTCCAGGGGAACATTCCCAGCTCTCCCAGCCTGGCCCCAGAGCAGAGCTGCTCCAGAGTAAATCTTTCTGCTCTCCTCTGGACTTATCAGCTCCACATCCTTCTAACTTGGGATCCCAGAGCTGGAGGCTCTATCCCATTATTCCTTCCTCCTTTCTGGATCTACAAGATCCCAGAGCATCCAGCTCACCAGACCAGTGTTAAATGAGCCTTCCAACATCCCAGCTCCCGTGGCTGAGCCCATTCTCCATCTCCACCCGCTGTGAGGGGATCCTGATTTATTTCCAACCTTTCTCCTGGATAAGGGAATGGGATTCCTCCTCCCACTCTGGGAGAATTCCCGCTGAGCACTGACTGAGCTGTGACTGTAGAGCCAAAGGTGATCCAAGGAAACTGAGGGTGCAGGGTTGGTTTTGATTAACAGGGCACCACGTTTAAACCAGAAAGAGGATTTTTCTTTGGGTTTGTTTTTTTTTTTTTTGGAAAATCCTAAAGCAAACAGTGCCTAAGTTAAATTGCCCAGAGGTTTTCGCGCACGGCGGCGTGGAAGGCATTTAAGTGACAAATGCTTCATCCGAAAAGGGAAACTCCGTTACTCAGTGTGAGCCATTACTGGTGATGAGCTACGGGTCATCCATCAGTCAATTCCATAATGGATCATCCATATTCATGCCTGGCCCTCCTTACAGCAGGGATGTTAATTTTGCTTTCCTTGACTTGTTTTCCATCTTCATTTGCCTCAGCTCCCGATCTGAAGTGAGTTTGCTCCTGTTTGCTCATTTTCATTTGGATCGATTTGGAGTGTGTGGAGCTGCAAACTCTTGGGAACATTTGGATGGCTCTGGAAGGTTTTTCCTCTCAGCGAAGCTGGGATTGGAGTGGGGCAGTTGCCAAGGGCGCTGATAGAGACCATCCCAGAGATAAGAGATGGGAACTTCCAGCCTGAGGTAGATTTCCACTCAAAACGCTTCTGATTCCAGCAGAATCTTCTGCCCGGCCGCAGGTGTAACGTGGACGTGTTGCAGGAACAGGAAGAGATAATGAAGAGTTTCCAGATTTCATTTCCTGCTCCAAGGTCAGGTTGTCGTTTCATCCCTCAAGCTGTGCCAGGAGAGGCTCAGGTTGGCCATCAGGGGCAATTCCTTCCTGGAAACAGTGGTCAGGCCTTGGAAGGTGTCATCCATCTGTCAATTCCCTAATGGATCATCCATATTCATGATCGGCCCTTCTTACAGCAGGAATGTTGATTTTGGTTTTCCACCTTCATTTCCCTGAGCTCCCGATCTAAAGTGAGTGTAGATCCCTGTTTGCTCATTTTTATTTGGATCAGTTTGGAGTGGGTGGAGCTGCAAACTCTTGGGAACATTTGGATGGCTCTGGAAGGTTTTTCCTCTCAGCAAAGCTGGGATTGGAGTGGGGCAGTTGCCAAGGGCACTGATAGAGACCATCCCAGAGATAAGAGACAGAAACTTCCAGCCTGAGGTAGATTTCCACTCAAAACGCTTCTGATTCCAGCAGAATCTTCTGCCCAGCTGCAGGTGTAACGTGGACGTGTTGCAGGAACAGGAAAAGATAATGAAGAGTTTCCAGATTTCATTTCCTGCTCCAAGGTCAGGTTGTCATTTCATCTCTCAGACTGTGCCAGGAGAGGCTCAGGTTGGCCATCAGGGGCAATTCCTTCATGGAAACGGTGGCCAGGCCTTGGAAGGTGTCATCCATCTCTCAGTTCCCTAATGGATCATCCATATTCATGATCGGCCCTTCTTACAGCAGGGATGTTGATTTTGGTTTTCCACCTTCATTTCCCTGAGCTCCCCATCTAAAGTGAGTGTAGATCCCTGTTTGCTCATTTTTATTTGGATCGATTTGGAGTGGGTGGAGCTGCAAACCCTCGGGAACATCCGGAGGGCTCTCAGAAGGTTCTTCCCTCTCAGCAAAGCTGGGATTGGGGTCAGGCCCATCCCAGCGCTAAGAGATGGAAAAATACCGGGAATGAGCTGCTGAGCCCATCCCTGAGACTCCTGTGCAAATCCCCCTCCTGAACTGAGTCTAAAATGACAGAGGCAGATCTGGGAGTTGGTTGAGTTTATTGCCTTGGCTTTATAGAAAAATAAATTCTTACCTGAGGCTGTCCTTGCCTGTCTCAATCCCTTCCTCTCCAGGCATTTCCAGATCTCCCAGGAGAAAATTCCCTGCTCCTTGCAATTGTTATCTTGGAGGGATGGTGCTTTCTGCACTCAGGTGTGCAATAACCTCTGAAGTTCTTTATCAGAACAGTAAAATGGAACTTCTCCCTCTACCACCGTCATTTTCAAAACGCCCTGGAATTTTTTTTAATGGAAACTGAGCGTGGTAATGAGGATTTGAATGGGAAAGGAGCCCACTTGGGTGAAACGGAAACAGTTTCAGTCTTGGGTTTTTCGTTAAGACCTTCTGAAGTGAAAAGGAAGATAATTGACAGCAGCTTCTATCATGAAGAACAGGTATTTATGCGTCTGCTAATAATTCATGGGATGGAAAATCAGGCGCATCCATTGAAAGGGAAGGTGAAGGAATGAACTCCCACTCGCTCCAAGAGTTCACACCTTGCTGAGCACGTTTCCTTCCAAGCCTCTGTGTGTGTTTATAAACCTGATATTTTCCACTGCAGCCACCCGGGGTTTGATGTCTCTGTGTCGCATTCCCCTGCCCACAGCAGATGAAAATCTCCCCCTCAGACATTGCCACCGACTCCGCTCATTCATATTCATCATTACCTTTCGCATTCTGCCTTGCAATTAATTTCCAGCCCACACGAAAGCGTTTCTGTCTAAGCCCATTTAATTGGTTTTCAAGGTAGACATTCCCTGAGACATTTCTGCCACTTCCCTCCGAAATAATTCACATTCCCTGAGTTTGCTCTGATAAATTCATTGGAGGAACAATCAAGTTGGATAGCAAGGTATCTTTGGATGAATTCTCCTGTCAATGCTTTGCTGAGCTGCTTAAGAATGAAAATATCTCAATTATTCTGGGCGTGGAAGGAGACTGCCTCAAAAACCTGGTTTGGTGGGAAGTCTTGGCTGTACTGTCACCCACGGAGCAAGAGGGTTGGATGTTGCCTGAGCCACGGATTTCCCATAAAAAACTCATCCTAGATCCCAGTCTGTGTCTGGGAAGAGAACAGAAAGAAGGGAAAGGTTTGGGAGAAACTCGAAGTGGAGCGTGGAAAAGGCAGGAGATGCCTCACCAGGGATAACCATGGAATCATGGAACGGTTTGGGTGGGAAGGGACCTGAAATCCCACCCATTCCCACCCCTGTGTCCTAGGGTGACTTTATGATGTTTGTATCCCCAATCTCTGTTCTGTTTGTGCTGTACATTGAGTCCTGTGCCTTTCAGACTGGTTCTAAGAGCAAGGAGAAGCACAGAGTTTGTTTTGAGAAAACTGCCTGACTCCTCCACATTCTTCTGCAGACGGGGTGTTTGGTGGAGGCTTGGAGAGACTGCAGGGCAGAGA
The DNA here is from genome assembly GCA_037837765.1 of Delichon dasypus. NCBI lineage: Eukaryota > Metazoa > Chordata > Aves > Passeriformes > Hirundinidae > Delichon > Delichon dasypus. Next base: position 1,342,154 of record JBBAXF010000007.1, read on the forward strand.
TTTCTTTTGCTTTTAGTTAGTTTCAGCCAGCTAGGGCAGAGAAGTTCCCTGGACTGTTTTTTTCCTTTTTCTTGGAACTGTTTAAACCTGCTCTGGACTGAAAACCCAGGGGAGCACTGGGGGCTGCACCTGCTGCCCACCGGGGCTGGACCTCGGCATTTTCCAGCAGCGCCGGAGGGACTGGGACTGAGGAGAGACTGAGAGAGAGCCGAGCTCCACCCACGGCAAGGACTTTCTCAATTTGCCATCTCACTTCAGAAGGAGAGGTTTTATTGTTTCATATTATTCATTCTTTATACTTGTATGCACATTTGTTTAGTAAAATAGTTTTTTCCACTTTTCTCCAAAGAGGGTTTTTTTCTGGACCGGTTGGAGGGAGGGGCCACCTGGGTTTGCTTCCCAGAGGGATACTATACAGGGGTTTTCTCCCAAATTTGCCCCAAACCAGGACACCCTGCCATGGCAGGGACAGCTCCCACTGTCCCAGGCTGCTCCAAGCCCAATGTCCAATCGAAGGCCAGGTTTGGAGCAGACTGGGATAGTGGAAGTTGTCCTTGCTGGAACTGGATGATCCTTAAAATCCTTTCCAACCCAAATCATCCTGGAGTTCTGGGATCAGGGCTTTGCCATGCCAGGTGTGTGTGAGCAGCCACAATGTGACAAAACCGTGAAAATAAAAGTTTTTTGGGACTTAAAATGACTCATAAAATTTGGAGAGTGGCAACAACATCGAAAAAAATCAATAATTTTTTACAAATTTCCTTTATACTTATTTATTTCCTTTCCAAGTGTGGTTTATTCCAAGTTACAACTTCTTTATTGAGCCCAGTGTGACTAAATTTTACACCCAGCAACAATGAATTCAAATTCAAAACCTCTGTCCTTCCCCAGTGAGCCCGGCCTGAGGATTTGCTGAATTTTTGGGATTATTGAGAAAATTGGATCAGGATTTGGCTGGAAGTGCAGCAAAGGTTCCTGGAGCTCACTGAGTGGCTGTTGCAAAAACAATCCAGGTGCTGAAGTGTTTGTTTGATCCTAATTGTCCTGCCCTTCTTCAGCAGGGTTTGATGAGGTTTTGCTGCATAATTAAAAAGCCCTCAAGGAAAAGAAAAATAAAATAGTCAGCAAATTAATCCGTAGGACAAGGAAATGCTGATCATTCCTAGCACCTTAATTCGTTTAAAATTCACTTTCCTTTAAGGTTCTCTCTTCATCGCTGGGAGCTAATTAGAAACCGCTTTAGTCTGGTGTTAATGCACACAGACTTTTAAGCTCCGTCCCAAATTTATTTATGTTTTAAGGAAATTTTCCTCCAAATTAAGTTTAAAAATAATTGAAAAATTAATTTTTTGTTTCCTTCCATTTCAAGACAGGGAGTGGTTTCTTTAGGGAGCACGGAGCGATGTGGAGGCTGAATCCTCTCTGCTGCATCCTTTTTAAATTTGGGAAGACCACTGGATGGGAGCTGAGGGACTCTGGCCAATGCTGGCTGGACATCCCATTTTTTTTTCTGGGATTGGGAATGAGCCACGCAGGAAATATTTTGTTTCACTGTTATTTCATTGTTAAAACCAAAGTGCTGCCTATTTGGAGGGGTAATGGAATTTGGAATTGCCATCTCACGTCTTCAGGATTGGAGGATCAGGGTTAGGTGGGATATTGGGAAGAATTCCTGGCTGGGAGGGTGGGAAGGGCTGGGCTGGAATTCCCAGAGCAGCTGTGGCTGCCCCTGGATCCCTGGCAGTGCCCAAGGCCAGGTTGGACATTGGGCTTGGAGCAGCCTGGGACAGTGGGAGCTGTCCCTGGATATCCAGGGGTGGCACTGGGTGGGATTTCAGCTCTCTTCCCACCCAAACCATGCTGGCATTCTGTGATCCCCTTTCCTGAGGCTCCCCAGGCCACCAGGCAGGGGTGACACAGGACAGGGATGTCCCTGTGGCTCCTGGTAAGTGGTAAAAGATGGAACTTTTGAAGATCAGAAGGACACGGCCTGGTGGGAGCAAACCTTCCCAGGGAAAGATGTGGGGATGGGAGGGAGAGATTTGGCTGGAGGTTCTTCCCAGCACAGAATCCTCTTGGAATTGGCTTTGCCTTGACCTGCTCTCTTGGGCGCAGCGCAGGCTGTACCCAGCAGTGTGTGCCCCATCCCCAGCTGTTAATCCAGCTGTGTCACTGCTCTTTATCCCTTCCAGGACCCATCCTCCCTGCAGGGATCTCTGCTGTTCCTGGCCCATCCAGGCTCACTGCAGGGCTGGGACAATTCCATCATCCCTCGGGAGATGCTGCAGCCAGGGGAGGAGCCCGGCATTCCCAGCTGGATCACACCTGGCACTGGGAACAGCAGCACAGCCCGTGTGCACGGGATTGCCAGAGGAACCCCGGAGCCATCCCAGCACCACGGGAGCTGCAGAGGGAAACTGCACCCTGCTGCAGGATGGCTGCTGCCAGAACCACATCTGTCACTGCAGGAGGCTGGGCTGGGCTGGGCCCAACACCCTGAGCAGCAGCGTGTCAGCCTGCGCCCTGACCATCCACGGGTTTGGTTGTGCTACTGCATTTGTATTTGTGATATTCCCAGTAAAGAACTGTTATTCCCATTCCTGTATCTCTGCCTGAGAGCCCCTGAATTTCAAAATTATAACAATTCAGAGGGAGGGGGTTTACATTCTCCATCCCAAGGGAAGCTCTGGATTTCCCTGGCAGACACCTGTCTGTCCAAACCAAGACACCTGGATCCCACTGAATCTGAGGACATCCCTTCACCAGCTCTCTGGGAATTCGGCTGGATGCTCATTATTCATTATTTAATAGCAGCTCAAAGGCTGTGGGTACCTGAAGGAATGAATTCATCACCAAGAATATTTTTCCTTACACTAAAAAGAGGATTTTAGGGTCTCGATTTTCCTTTTTCCCTTGCCTTGCTGACTTTAACCAGGAGCCAGCACAGTTCAACAATCCTGAGACTCTGAGAACTCCGGGTTTTATTGAGAATTTCAAGCTGTAGTTTCAATTAAGCAAATTAACACTTAACACTGATTTGAAGATTTCAAACCTGGTATCAAGTCTTCCTGGGTTGGTGCTCCTGCCCTTAAGTAACAAAGGAATCTTGGTTGTGCTATTCTGCCTAGGTGGCTGCAAGTTTGACTGATTTATTACCCCGTGTTAATTAGAAGATAATTGCGCCTACTTTTAGGCAGCAAAAGGGATTCCAGGGGGCAGAAATTCCATGTTGGTATGGAGAAAAAACCCAAACAAATAGACAAAATAGTCATGGGCAGGCTGGGTTGGGCCCTTTCTTTGTGTTTTGCTCTGACACTGGGAGGTTTGGGGGTGAAAAGTGTTTTATTTTCTCTCTGGAAAGCCTTGTAGCCACTAAAGGTGTAAGAAATTCCAGGCACGATATTAATGGGTGGTTGGGGAATAAAAAAGCTGCTGGAAAAAAAAAAAGATCCGGGGAAGAAATAATTCCTAGCAGGACTTGGAATTTGCTGAGGTGCTCGTAGACCTCGGCACTGAGCTGAGCTCATCCCTCCGAACGAAGGCCAAGTGCTGAGCCCCACTCAAATCTGAAACGCTGCTAAAATCCAAGCTGGAAATCCACGTTCCATGAGCTCGGAGTTCTCTAAACAAGCCCAGGATGTTTCCCAAGGTGTTAACAGGAGAATTAAAGGAGATAAATGTTAAAAAAGCAGCGACTGACACCGAGGGCCAAGCGGCCGCAAAGCCCAGAACGAGATTTGCATCTCCTCAGAGCTCTTCCCCACCACAACCCTGACATTTGAGACGGGTCAATAGATGTAAAATCCCATTGATTCATTTGTTTTTTAAAAAAAAAATAACCCAAACTTTGCAAAGCAACTGAGCTGCGTTTCGGAGGGAGCGGCGTCGTTAGAAAGGTTAATTGTTGTTTCAAGGCTCTGGCTGGGATCGATAGGACTGGGAGCTCCAAGGATTTTGTGGAGAAGCAGTTCTGATGGCTGCAACTCTCCCAGCTGGAGTTTTGTTCCTCAGGAAAACAAAGCAGGGGCTGTCCAGGGATTCGGGGCTCGGGAAAGCTGGATCAAGCTCCTCGACAGGCGCGGAAAACAAAGGTGGCGTTAATTTTGCAGAAGCCAGGGGAGGTTGAAGGAGTCTCTGTGTACACAGGTAACACCCAGGGCTGCTGGAAAAGCTGCTGATGGAGGTGACAGGGACAATCCCTCGGGAGACAAGGGGCAGATTAAAGGATTTCAGCTGCTCCTCCTGAGGGATGGGAATCGTGGCACAGCAGGTGAGGTCACTGCACCTCACGGAGGGCCCTGGAAGGGAGCAGAAGCGACAGGGCTCACTCAGCACAGAACCAGGAAATTGTCTGTGTTGGAAAAGGCCTCTGGATCATCAAATCCAACCATTCTCCAGCGCTGCCAAGGCACCACTGCCCCGTGTCCCCAAGTGCCACATCCACAGGGATTTAAAATTCCACAGGGATGGGGGCTCCACCTCTGCCCTGGGCAGCTGTGCCAGGGCTGGACAGCCCTTTCCAGGAAGGAATTCTTTCCAATATCCAATCTAAACTTCCCCTGGCCCAGCCTGAGGCCGTTCCCTCTCCTCCTGTCCCTGTTCCCTGGGAATAATCCCCTCTCCTGTCAGGGACTTGTGCAGAGCCACAAGGTTCCCCTGAGCCTCCTTTTCTCCAGGCTCAGCCCTTTCCCAGCTCCCTCAGGAATTCTCCAGTCCCATTCCCAGCTCCCTCAGGAATTCTCCAGCCCCTTCCCAGCTCCCTCAGGAATTCTCCAGCCCCTTTCCCAGCTCCCTCAGGAATTCTCCAGCCCCTTCCCAGCTCCCTCAGGAATTCTCCAGCCCATTCCCAGCTCCCTCAGGAATTCTCTAGCACCTCCATGCCCTCCTTGTCATGGGAGGCGAAGAACCTTGCTGTACCTGAGCCTTTTCCTCGCCCTTTGCCACATCCAACAAGAGCTGAAGATTCTCCTCATCCCTCCCTTTGTTGGTGAAATATTTACAGGAATATTTTTAAGTCCTTTATGGCAGTATCCAGATTAAATTCCGGATGGGCTTTTCCATTCTGATTTCCCCCTGCTTCACCTCCTGACATCCCTTTCCTTCCTGAATGACCTGCCCCTTCTTCCAGAGGTTAAACCCCCCCATATTCCGTTTATTTTGTGCCTCAGTGTTCATGATAACTCCATCCTGGCTCTGGGTGAAAAACGGGACACAATTTCCTGGAGCTCCAAGGAGCGACGGCTGCAGGATGGAAGTCACTCATAAATGAGAAAACTCCGAGGGGAGAAAAGCAACTTTTTTCTTTTTCTTTCCTCTGCACGTGAAGAAATGGAGACTCAAAGAGATCCCAGGAAAAGCATTCCCTGATTTTGGGTGCTGTTTTTTGGGATGCCCTGGCTCTGGTTCGGTTCCCACGCTCAGCTCCTGCTGGTCCCTTCCCCTCCCTCAGTGCCAGCTCCAGGAGAAAAATGTGGCAGCATCTTTGGGAATTCCGAGATCTCAGAGCTAAACCACGACAGGAGTTTTGTTCAGAACACAAGTGTGACTCCCTGAAAAGATGAAAATTAATTAATAATAAAATTAATGCCCGCAGAGCAGGAAGGGGAGTTTCTGAGAGACTCCCAGCCCAAAGCAGCCCCATGGAGTTGTTCCTTTGTCACCCTCCCACCACGGGGCCATCATTTGAGTGATCCCAAAACTTCTCCTCCCAGGAATTCCTCTCCGAGCATCCCTTTTAACCGGGAATCCAATCTCCCCCCTTCCCGGACTGTTCTCACTGAGCTGGAACGATACAAACCCTCCATTTGCCTGAGCTAATCTAAATAATCAGAATTATTTAACACCATTTTTCTCTCTGGACTGAGCACATCCAGCAAATTTTTATCCCCGGGTATCTCCCAAGAACACCTGATCAAAGCTCCTGAACAGCGGACTTAAATCCAATCATTGCTAATGCCCACTGAAACCTCAAACAGGAGATTTAATTAGATGTTGCTGATTAGAACTGGTCCTGGTGTCCCTGGCTTTATCCCTTTTTCCCTTGGGATTTAACAGTAATTTGTATTTTAATAGCCCAATATTGTCCTGCTTTACAGCTCTATAGGCTCTGCCCGGATTTTATCCGTCCCCCTTGGACGGCAAGAAAAATCCCCCGGGATTGTCACCGTTCAGACATTCCCTGGATTTCACTCGTTGTCCAGGATCTCCAGCTGGCCCAGGAATGTTCTGGGTGAGGACGGAGCCTTCCCAGTAATCCCGGTTGTTCTCTTTCGGAGTGAATGGGTTGATCACGGAATAACGGAACCATGAAACAATAGAATCATGGAATCATGGAACCATGGAACCATGGAATCATAGAACCATGGAACCATGGAACCATGGAACCATGGAACCACGGAACCATGGAATCATAGAACCATGGAACCATGGAACCATGGAACCATGGAATCATGGAACCATGCAGTCATGGAATCATGGAACCATGGAACGACGGAACCATGGAACCATGGAATCATAGAACCATGGAACCATGGAACCATGCAGTCATGGAACCATGGAACCACGGAACCATGGAACCATGCAATCATGGAACCATGGAACCATGCAGTCATGGAATCATGGAACCATGCAGTCATGGAATCATGGAACCATGGAATCATGGAACCATGGAACCATGGAATCATGGAACCATGGAACCATGGAATCATAGAACCATGGAACCATGGAATGACGGAACCATGGAACCATGGAATCATAGAACCATGGAACCATGGAACCATGCAGTCATGGAACCATGGAACCATGGAACCACGGAACCATGGAACCATGCAATCATGGAACTATGGAACCATGGAATCATGGTATCATGGAACCATGGAATCATGGAATCCTGGAATGATTTGAGTTAGAAAGGATTTTAAGGATCATCCCATTCCCACCCCTGCCGTGGCAGGGACACCTCCCACTGTCCCAGGCTGCTCCAAACCCCAATGTCCAGCCTTGGACACTCCCAGGGATCCAGGGGCAGCCACAGCTGCTCTGGGAATTCCAGCCCAGCCCCTCCCCACCCTCCCAGCCAGGAATTCCCAATTCCCAATCTCCCATCCATCCCTGCCCTCTAGCAGTGGGAAGCCATCCCCTCTTTATCCTTTGGGTTTTCCTCATTTCTCTCCTTTGAGTTGTCCCTATTTTTTTTTTTCCTACGGACAATTTCCATGCCCTGGATAACTCAGGGTGCCGTCACTGCCAGAACAGACCTGCCCCACTCCTGTCTCTTTTCCCTCTCCCTTTAGCTCCCATATTTTCCTTCCCTCTTCCCGATCCCCTGGTTCATGCATCTCCAACGTGGAATATTTTATTTTCTCTCAGTTTTCACCTCTCCCGTCGTGCAGCCACTCTCTGTTGGCTTCCAGCCTGCTCTGCGTTCCCCTCCTGCCTTCCAGTCGGGAACAGAAAGCTGAGATTTGCTCTGGGAATGTTGTAGGGGCTTCTTTGGAGCTAAAACACTCGAAATGGAACCAGGCACCTTCCCACTGCCTCAGACCGGAGTTGGAACAAACGCATCCGTGAATAATCCGATTCCCCCAAGACTTGGAGGCTGACTTTGGGAATTCCCAGCTCTGGGATGGCCTGGAAACCCCATTTTTTGGGCGTCGCCGTGCATGGAAGGTGAATTATTCCCTTCGGTGCACACCCGTGCTGAGCAGCAGCTCTGCAGGATCTTGGGAGAGGGTGGGGATGGGAACAGCCGGATTTTAGGAGCTGCCTCAGGCAATGTCACCGGGAAGTGACTGCAGCAGAAAGTGGAGCAGAAAACACGATGGGACTTGGCCACTGCACACGTCTGGGATCATCTTTTCTCCTGGCATTCGCAGCCTGCACCTTGTCCATGTTTCCTTCCAGTTCATTAAAGGAACACCTGAGCTCTGTCCTCGTCCAAATCCCCGTTATCCATCCAAAATCCACAGCTGTGCCAGAGGTGGGGGATCCCATCCCTCATTCCAATTTAATAAGCGGCTTCCATTGAGTTCCTGCTGCGATTCTATGGATTTAGACAATCTTAATTATGTTCGGGAAGGAAAAAAAAAATCACTAATTTGCGGTTTGACCACAGCACTTAATCAGTTTGTACCAATTAATTCCCAATATTTCCACTACAATTACACATCTTAAAAAAGCCGGCTAATTTTATATGTGAATATATATATTCCCAGACCTGTCATTCCTGGTAAAGCAAAGGAATATATTTATATATTCCCCAGCCTAGCTGAGGTGCCTCCGAGTGAGGAATATGAGTTTATAACTGTCTGCAGTGAAATTCCTTTGGGAAATGGCTCGGAGAGGAGTGTGGAATCATCAGCTCCCTCCGAGGCTTGTAAACGTGTCACCTTGTTTTCCAAGGCTTGTCTTACTGACACAGGAACAAAGCAGCAGCTGGGTAGATGAAACAACTCACTCCCACGCGGGTTTTTTCTTTGGAAAATTGGGAATTCACCAGTGAAGCCGTGCTGTCCAGAAGTTAGTGTTGGTCAGCGTGGGATCGTTGCTGAAGGCTCGGTTGAAAAATTCGGTTTTTACTACAAATATTCTATGTGGCAAAGTAGGCAGAAGAAGATTTTTTTTGCCAAAAAGCCTGGAAAAAAATGGATTTTTTTCCCCCACAAATAGGCTGTCTCCAAAGTGATTCCCTCCTGGATACTTCATGGAGATTCCAGGTAAATGGGTGTGTCAGGAAGAAGGAGCTGCAAACTGAAAGTAGGGTTGGATTAGATGGGATATTGGGAATTTCTGGTCAGGAGGGTGGAGAGGGGCTGGGATGGAATTCCCAGAGAAGCTGTGGCTGCCCCTGAATCCCTGGAATGTCCAAGGTTGGACACTGGGGCTTGGAGCAACCTGGGACAGTGGGAGGTGTTTGTGCTTTTGGGCTGAACACTTGTCCCATGTGTCCTTGGTGTGCAGCAGGAACAGGATTTGTTTTGTGTGGCTGCTGTGTGCAGAGAGCTGAGTGACGCTGAGTGTGAGCTCAGAGCTGCACCTGGGCAGCGCAGGACATGGAACACACGGAAGATAAAAATTAAAACATCATAACCTCCCCTGGCCCAGCCTGAGGCTGTTCCCTCTCCTCCTGTCCCTGTTCCCTTGGGAGCAGAGCCCGAGCCCCCCCCGGCTGTCCCCTCCTGTCAGGGAATTGGAACATTTCTTATTCCCGTTTTTCCAGCCTCCGTGTTTCTCGAGCAGATTTCAGCTGATGGTCTCCAAGACCTTCCAGATCCAATGGTGCTGCTCCGTGAGCTTTCAGCCCGGTACAAACACCAGGCTGCCTTTCATCATGGAAAAATATCTCATCTCTCTCTGCTGAGCTCCACTTTTATCTCCCCAAATGTTTTATTTTGCAGCCCGGGCTGCTGCATCCGACGGCGGAACAGCTGCTCAATTATTTCCCGCTGTCAGCAGCGATATGAAGGGATTCGGGAACTGGACATAAAACAAAATCTGGACAATGCAGGACTTGGCTCGTTTGTGTAGAGAGAGCTAAGAACGAGCCCCAGCTGCACTGAGCTGTTAATTTAAGTTATTTTAATGAGGAGAGGGAGGAAAGGGCCTCAGGTGGAGCATAAATGTGGGGGAAAAATCCTCCTCCAGGTGATGCCAGCGTTCGGTGGCCTCAGAGCTTCCACCTGGAGCTTCACCCTGCGCTGGTCACGGCCTCAGGTGGCTCGGATTTGGCAATTTTGTTTGGTTTTGAGCTTGTTCCTTTCCAAATCCCGCACAAATTCCTCTGAAAAAGCCAAGCAGGCCAGGTTGGGAGATGGGAACAAGAGCAGGGCTGGCTGTGAGGGGTTCTTGTCACCTCTGCAGTGTCAGGTTTGCTCTGTTGGAGCTTCTGCTTTTTTTTTTTTTTCCATATTTTTTCCCAGCGTGTTCTTGCCAGTCAGGAGCTAAAAAAGCCTGTTAGGAATGAAAATGGAAACAGAACTTGATTATCTTTCCATAGTTTCCCTCATGGAAATTGTCAGGAGCTTGCAAAAAAAACTCCTGAGCCAGGAAAATTTTAAAAATCTTAAAAATTCTGATGTGCTGCTTGCGTTTTTCAGCGGCTCTGAACACAAAGACCTTCCCAGGAGGGTTCAAGCTACCTAAAAATCCTCTTTAAAAAAGCAGAAAAAAACCCCGAACATCGAATCAATTTTCATTTCAATTTTTGCAGTTGCCGTGCGCAGAGGTTTAACCGCAGATCAGTGGGGTTTAATTGGCTCCTGCTCACCTTGGGGCTTCTGTTTCAGGCAGGCAGAAGGATCTGTGAAAACTCCAGGAGGTTCTCCAAGGTGGAGCCTGTTCCTGATTCCTCGGGAGAGGCTCCCGGGTGGTGAGAGGTGAAAGAGGAGGAATTTTGGTTGGATTTTGATGCTGTGGTCCATAAACCAGGAATTTTCTGGGACAAATATCCATCTTTGTGCAGGATGGGTCCCAGACTCCTCTGTAGGAAAGTAGGGAGCGTTGGCTGGACTTGGAGCACAGATTTGAATATCAGAGGGGAAAGAAAGTTCTTTACTCAGAGGGTGGGGAGGGGCTGGGATGGAATTCCCAGAGCAGCTGTGGCTGCCCCTGGATCCCTGGAATGTCCAAGGTTGGGCACTGGGGTTTGGAGCAGCCTGGGACAGTGGAAGATGTCCCTGTCCATGGTGGGGTTGGGATTGGATGGGATTTAAAGTCCCTTCACACCTCAAACCATTCCAGGATTCTGGGATATCAAATCCAGGATTAGATCAGCAGCTCCTGATTATCTCTTTGGAATCGGAATATCTTTTTGTGTGTGTGTGGTTTTGTTTGTTTGTTTGTTTGTTTGTTTTTTGGGGTTTTTTTGTTTTGGTTTGGTTTTTTTGGGGTTTGGTTTGTTTTTTTTTGTTTTTGTTTTGTTTTGTTTTTACTTTATGGGAAGGTTTCAGGAATGATGGATTCCGCCTTTTTCTCCGCTGCCCCTTTTTGGGGATGGTTCTGTGCAGGGCTCAGTGGTCCCTGAGGGTCCTTTCCAACTCAGCTGATCCTGGGATTTTTGAATGGAATTTAGGGATTTTTTGGAGCCCAAGAAAGGCCATGCAGGGGCAGAGGTGAGATCTGCGGCTTCCTCTCATGGCTTGGCCCCACCCCAGGAGGTGCTCAGGCTGAATTCTGGGACTTAGTGGGATCTCAGAGCAGAAAACTGGGAAAAATTCTGGATCCCGAGTCCAAACCAGAATCCCAAAGATTTTCTTGGGGAGAAGCTGCAGCCAAAGGTGAGGCTTTGGTTGCTCTGAATTTACCCTGAGCCTGCAGCTGCCCCCAGAGGTGCCCTGAATTTTAATCTGCTGCCCAAAAAACTCCCAGAGCTCCACCAGATGTGGATTGCTTGCTCTTGGCTCGTGTTTCCACGAAGAAATGCGGGCTGGATGGGAATCTCTGCATCTCACAGCCGCTCAGGAACATTTTTGCCCCAGGAATTTCCATGACACCCCTCATTTCTCTCCATGAAGAGAAATTGGAACATTAATAATTAAAATTCATTAGCTCAGGCACCCATTAAATTATCAATATTTTCTCTGCCTGAATTACTGATTATTAGGATTTTTTTTTTTTTTTTTTTTTTTTTTTTTTTTGGTGGGGATCCAGCGGCTTTTCCATTTCCCGCTTCCCAGAATTCCCTGTCCGTTACAATCCAGTTTTTGTGCCCCATTTGTCGCCATGGGAACAGCTTTGCGATCCCACACCTGGGCTGTGGCATTAATGAATAAATAAGGTGGAAAGAGCACTGATGACAAAAAAAAAAAAAAAATAGAAAATAAGGCATTCAAAAGCTCTGCAATCAGCAGAGATAACAACAGAAAAATGCATGACAGGTAATAAATGAGAAAATTCTTGTCTGGAAAACTCGGCTCAGGCTCCTGTGCAGGAATCCAAGAGGAATTTTTGTGAGGAGAAAAATAGCTGCTGATCAGATCTTAATTTAAAGGCTGGATTCTCATAACATTTACCCGATATCAGCTTCCAAGATCTCCCAGAGGAAAACATAAACCTGGAAATGACCAGGGACAGAAATATTTTCCTTTCCCCGCTGCGCTTTTCTACACTCAATTTTGTTATTATTATTATTTGATGAGGTGAAAAGAAGCCAAGGAGGAGCCTCAGGCTAAAAATGGTTCCTTATGTCGGAGAAGTTTTATTAGGATCGGGTTTCTCCTGGTTGGGAATGCGTCCCCAGTTATGGCAGGGGTTGGAAATGGGTGGGCTTTAAGGCCCTTTCCAATCTATTCTGGGATTTTAGGATTCCCTGCTCTTCCCCCAGCCTAGACTTGTTCCTTCTGCCTGTTATTCCAAAGTCCAGCATCCAGCGTGGGAACGTGTGGGGCTCACCACAGGGAATCAGCCGCTTTTCCCAGCTCTTTTTTGGGATAAAGGCTTTAAATCCAAATTTGAATCCAGACGTTAGGCGGGAGAAACCATGAACTGAAACATTCGGCTGTCGCAGCGAGCTCCAAATGACGTCCCTTGGGAAAGGCCAGGGATTTCAGGAAAACGTTGATGTCAAACGTTCTGAAACTCAGAGAGGCCAAAGCAGAGAACAGAAGAGCAAAAGCAGCTTCCAAGATTCTGGAATAAACACGGAGAGCATGATGGAATTCTCTCTTCCCCGTGTTTCATTAACAGTTTTGTTAAAGAGAATCAGATGTCCAGGAGCTCCTGCTCCCACTATTCCAGGGTGCTCCAGCCTTGGACACTGCCAGGGATCCAGGGGCAGCCACAACAAATGTGGGAATTCCATCCTAGCCAGGAATTCCTTCCCAATGTCTCACCCAAATCTCCCCTTTCCCACTGGAAGCCATTCCCTGTGTCCTGTCCCTCCATCCCTTGTCCCCAGTCCCTCTCCAGCTCTCCTGGAGCCCTGGAAGAGGCTCTGAGCTCTCCCTGGATCCTTCTCCTCTCCAACCTTTGGAATATTTCTCTAGCAATATTGCAGGGAAGCAGTAACCTCTCATGGATTTTTCACTTTTCCGTGCTTTTTTGGATGAAGAAAGGAACAGGAACGACCTTCAGCTCTCGTATTTCCTCAAATATTTAAACACCGAGCGGATGTGGAATTATCGGCGTTGGACAGAGGGAATTCTGCAATCCACAGGCAATTACATCAATCGAACATGCAAATATCCATATTTCATACTTCCCTTCAAAGAACCCAGCCTTGGATCCTCCTGGGAATCCTATCACTGAGAGGAGAAATGGGACTTTAGTTCCTCTTACTTTACACTTGATTTCTTTTCAAAACCTCTGATTTTTTTTCCTCCTGAGGGTTCATTGTTCTTGGATTTCTTGTGGATTTTTCTCCCCAGCTTCCACAGAGACTCTGCTCTCTGCCAAAGCCTCATTCTGAGCTCCCCTGGCAAGTGCCCTTGGATAAAGGAATTTGGGATTTTAAGACAAATCTAAAATTCATTATTTCACTTCCCAGCTCTTTTCTCGCCCTTCAATCAATTCATTTCCTCCTCCTTATCAAGAGGTCCCACAGAAACCCAGGAATTTTTCATTGCTAGGTATTTTGAATAACTTTAATCTGGCACAAAAATCTGTCGATGAAGCAAGTGAAGGCTTGGAATGTTAAGGGATTTGGGGTGGGAGGAACGTTCCCATCTCTCAGATATCCTGGCATGGATCTTGGAAAGGTCCCACTCCCTAAATTGCCTGGAAGTGACCGGCTGAGACCTTTTTTCCAGGAGCTCTGAGGGCAGAATCTGGCTCTTCCCAATTTTTTTTTTTTTCAGATAAAGCAATTAAGAGACAGAGAAAACACCTCGATTTCTTCCCCATTTTAATTTCTCGGCGTATTTTTTCCAAGGAGTCGTTTTTCCTTACACGTCTAAATTATATTTTCGGCATTAATTTTTGCAGCTCCAGTACATCAGGAATCAAAACTTCCCACTCTTCACAACAGCAAATTCATGTAAATTAAATCTATGTGAAGAAAAATAAAAAAATATTCTCATGGAAATAATAGACTTTAAGTAGAAACCTTGATGCCAAAGATATTTTTGGCTGCAAAACGATTTCTTCTCATTATTTACAGCTGAGCCATGAGTTTGAGCCGCATAAATTTCCCCCAAATATGAGTTTACAGAACATCCATCACAGCAGAAAAGATAAAATCAACTCATTTGACCATTATTAAAATGTGAATTATAAGCAATCCCCTCTCCCTTTTTATTGCAGTTCTTTTGTATTTCTTAAGCCGCACGGAATTTAATAAATCTCTGCAGGACTTAATAAAGAGCAGGAGATTTATGCAGGTGCCGAGATATTCATCGAGTCTCCACCGCCCCGTGGAATTGATTTCCATGGATTCCTCACCGCTTTCTGTATTTCTGGAATTCTCCCATTGCTTCCCAGAGCACGTCCAGGGAATGTTCTGGTTGTGCTGGTGGGGTGTCCATCATGGTAAATCATGAAATTATGGAATCGTTTGGGTTTGTTTCCACTGTCCCAGGCTGCTCCAAGCCCAGTGTCCACCCTGGCTTTGGACACTGCCAGGGATCTAGGGGCAGCCACAGCTGCTCTGGGAATTCCAGCCCAGCCAGGAATTCCTTCCCAATATCCCACCCAAATCTCTCCTTTTCCAGCTTAAAGCCATTCCCTGTGTCCTGTCCCTCCAGCCCCTGGAAATCCTCCCTCTCCATCTTTCCTGCTGCTCCCTCAGGCTCTGCAAGGCCACACTGAGCTCACCCCAAAGCTTCTCCTCTCCAGGTGAACATTCCCAGCTCTCCCAGCCTCTCCTCCCAGCAGAGCTGCTCCATCCCTTGGGCCATCCTGGTGCTGCTGGACTCATTCCAGCAGCTCCAGATCCTTCCCATGCTGGCATCCCAGGGCTGGACCCAAACCAGGTGTTACCCTGGTTTTTCTGAGTTTTTTAAAGCTTTTTGATTTTCATAAATGGAGTCAGATCTTTTTAGTTACTGTACAATATTAAGAGCAGTTTTCTACCTTTTCCCCCACAGATGTAACATAAACAAATCCTTTGTTTTTCATTCTCTGTCCTTTGTTTGCATATTTCTAACCTGAAAACAATTGTAACTGACAATTGGTCTGGCCACTGAGGCTGAGGGGTGAAAAACCCCAGAAGCCAATCTTCTGCTAGACCCACAAATTTATAAAAAGTAAGATATAAAACAAAGAGGCTCTCTCCGCCTGTCTCGGTTTGAGCTGGATCGGAGAAACCTCTGCCCTGCGAAAATCTCTTGTCTCGTGTGACTGCTTTGTGTGTCTCGGTGACAACCAGGCACTCGGCTCAGACGTCTGAGCTCCAGCAATTGAGGGGTTTCTGTTCCAACCCCTTTTCTCCATTGTCAGGCAGTTCCTGGAATTAATTAATTTCACTTCTTCCTTTTTTTTTTTTTTTTTTTTTTTTTTTTTTTTTTTTTTTTTTTTTTTCTTTTCTTTTCTTTTCTTTTCTTTTTTTTTCTGGGAAGAGCCCCATTACTTCCAAGAGTTCCCTAAATTGAAATTGCCTAAATTTCAGCAAGGTACCAGAGTTGCTTTTATGTAACAAAGGTGATTTGTGATCATTCACCCCCAGGTTGTCATCCCATAATTCCTCAACAATTCCAATGGGAAAGTTTGTCCCAAAAGGAAAAAGTTTCTGTCCTAAACCACTTCCAGCAACACTGCCCGTTGGGATGATCCCAACCTGCCTCTTCCTGGGACATCTGGGAACTGTCCAACTATCCAGGGACTACCAGGAATTATTTTTTTTTTTTTGAGCCTGGAGGCTGATGAGGATCTGAGGGATGTCACCGAGAAACACAAAGAAATCACACGCAGACAAGAGATTTCTGCAGAGGTTCCTCCGATCCAGCTTCCAGCTGAAAGGGCGGAGAGAAGAGACCTCCTTGTTTATTCTTTTACTTTTTATACATTTTTGGGTCTAGCAGTAGATTGGCTTTTTGGGGTTTCCACCCCTCAGCCTCAGTGGCCAGACCAACTGTCAGTTACAATTGTTTTCAGGGTAGAAATGTGCAAACAAAGGGCAGGGAATGAAAAACAAAGGATTTGTTTATGTTACTTCTGTGGGAAAGGTAGAAAAACTGCTCTGATGTTGTACAGTAAATAAAGATCTGACTCCATTTATGAAAATCAAAAGGCTAATAAAGAAACTCAGAAAAACCAGGGTAACAGAGGGATCTCATTTGGGTTTGAAATTCCAGTATCTCCTTAAAACAGGGACTTCAGGACAAACTCTGGGATTGCCCCTGTGCTCTGCTGTCTCCTCAGGGAATGGTTCCATGGATACCAAATGGATGGAGCACGCTGGCAGCAGACACTGGGAGCTCCAGTCTGGCTCCACATCCAGGTGCTTTGGCCCTTCTGACCTGCACAAATCCCGGGATCCCTGAGGCTGGAAAACCTTCCCAGCCCATCGAGTCCCAGCTGTGCCCACCCTGTCCCCAGCCCAGAGCTGAGTGCCGCCTCCAGGAATTCCTTGGACACCTCCAGGGATGGGCACTCCAAACCTCCCTGAGCAGCCACTTAATTTTTTCCTTGGAAAAAAAAAAACCAGTGAAAATATCCTACAATCCCTCAGTACAAAGGCTGAACTCAGATCTATCCCTCTCTTCTGGATGGAGAAATCCAACAATTCATTCCCAAAATTTGGGAATGGCGGCCACTAAATAACATGGGACAACTGCTGGGGGAGCAATTCCTGCTTCCAGAGAGGAATTTTTTGTCCTAAATCACATCCCAGGATCAAGAATGCAATGGAAAAACTGGACTGAAACCCCCCTGGCATTACTTAAATATGCTTAGATTTGACTGGGTATTTCACCAAAATCTTATCAAAATCTTCTCGAAATGAGCCCCAAGCTGTAACTCCCAGGTACAATTTTCCATGGGGAAATTCCTGCTGCTGTCCACCCTGAGCCTCCCCTGGCCCAGCCTGAGGCCGTTCCCTCTGCTCCTGTCCCTGTTCCCTGGGAATCATCCCCTCTCCTGTCAGGGACTTGTGCAGAGCCACAAGGTTCCACTGAGCCTCCTTTTCTCCAGGCTCAGCCCCTTCCCAGCTCCCTCAGGAATTCTCCAGCCCTTTCCCAGCTCCCTCAGGAATTCTCCAGCCCCTTTCCCAGCTCCCTCAGGAATTCTCCAGCCCATTCCCAACTCCCCTCCCTTCTCCACTCTAATCCTTCTAGGTCTTTCTTCTCATGTCCAGCTCTTGAGATGTTCAAGTTTGCCACCAATCTTGAAAAATTCTCCTCCTGAGGAGCAAAATATTCTGCATTTACTGAGGCTGAAGTGGTTTTTAAGATTCCTCTGTGGCCCGAGGCAGGAGGATCCTGCTCCCCATCAGCTGCAGGGATAAAAATAGGTTCTGCTTCTAAGAAGAAATTCTCTCCAACTTCAACTCTGCCACTCCCTTAATCAAATAATTCTGGCTTCTTTCTTTTTCCACCTGGCCTGCAGGGAGGAATCAGCGGCCCCTCTGGAAGGGAACCTGCTCAGCCCGTGTTTGCAGCTTCACTTACAATGATTCAGTCGGGGCACTGAAAATCTGATCCGTTTCTGCTTTCTGCCTGTCTTATCTCTTATCAGCACCTGAGAAGAAAATCAGATTATCTGTGTCAAACTCCTCTGGATGGGGTCGTTCCAGCTCCAGAGCTCCCTTCCTGCAGCATCCTGCCCTCAACTCAGCCGGGAGAAACTGGGAGCTCAGGAAATCACGCAGAGGAGGGTGAGGCTTGGGAAACACCTTTGGTTTCTTTCCAGTGGCTAAACCCATCCTGTTGGATGAGGTTTGGCACGGAGGGAATGCTGAATGGATTAGGGAATCCTGATTCCATGACAAGATTTCCTCAGCCTTCTCTCCTCCCTGGCATTTTCTTTGGTCTGGCCTTGCTCTCCTGCAAAACCCCCGAGGCCTTCACAGGACTCAGTTTTTATTCCTTGGAAAGGTGACTCTAGAAAAAAAACAAACTTGAGCTGCATAAAATCTCCTTGAGTCCATGGATTTATCTGTTATCGATGTCTGGCACTGAACATTCTCAGGGAATTTTTAATTTCTTTCTATCTTTTGGTCATGCCAAGAAAAAAAGGCGGAGGTTGGATTTATTTTATTTTATTTTATTTTATTTTATTTTATTTTATTTTATTCTATTTTATTTTATTTTGTTTTATTTTATTTTATTTTATTCTATTCTATTCTATTCTATTCTATTCTATTCTATTTATTTTATTTTATTCTATTTTATTCTATTTTATTTTATATCTTTATTCTATTTTATTCTATTTTATTCTATTTTATTCTATTTTATTCTATTTCATTTTATATCTTTATTTTATTCTATTTTATTCTAATTTATTCTATTTTATTTTACTTTATTTTACTTTATTTTACTTTATTTTACTTTATTTTATTTCTTTATTTTCTGCCTTTTTGACTATTTATTTATTTATTCATTTATTTATTATCTGCCTCCGTGACTATTTATTTATTAATTTATTCATTTAAGCTGTCTGCCTTTGTGACTATTTATTTATTCATTCATTCATTTACTATCTGCCTTTGTGACTATTTATTCATTCATTCATTCATTTGTTTACTATCTGCCTTTGTGACTATTTCTTTATTTGCTTATTTTCCTGGTACCTGTGAAGATATTGGGAATATTGACAGGGACAACGCTGACAGATCCCAGGGAATGTTTCTGGTGGTTGGAAAAATCCAGTTCTGTTTGTAGGAAATGCGGCTCTGTTCACCTCATGGAATTCCACGTCTGGCCAAGCTTTTATGGAGCTGTTCCCGCCCCCCAAAGGAAGTTTGGAACTTCCCTCCCTTCCCTGAAATACAACAAAAACATCCCGGAAAATGGGATTAGAATAGCCCAGATGGAGATTGTCAAAACAGAAATCTTTGGAAGGAACTGTTCTAAGTTTCAGGGGGAAAAAAAAAAAAAAAGAAGGAACAAAAGGTTCACGGAAGGCACTGCAAATGAATCCCAATTTTCCTGATGCTGGGAATGACTCAGGCACGGATACCTGGTGTAATTAAATTATAGGGAAGCAGAGCTGGAGCAGATGGAGCTTGTCAGGGTTTTAACATGTTGCAAACTGAGTTTCGCGCTGGAAACACGACCAATTGTTTTGTCAAGTTTAGGCTGGAATTCTGCTTTATACATCCCAATATTCCAGATTTTCCTTGCCACGCGCATAGGAGATCTCCCAATCAGGTGGAGAGTGCATCCAATGGCATATTTTTTTTAAAATTTAATTTTGGGTTTCATGGAATGGTTTGGGATGGAAGGGCTCTCAAAGCCCATCTGGTTCCAACCCTGTTACCGAGACACACAAAGCAGTCACACGGAGAGAGATTTTCCAGTGCAGATGTTCCTCCAATCTGGCTCAAGGCTGAGTCCAGGCCGAGAGAGAGCCTCTTTGTTTATTTCTTACTTTTTATACATTTGTGGGTCTGGCTGTGGATTGGCTTCTGGGGTTTTTCACCCCTCAGCCAAGTGGCCAGAGCAGCTGTCAGTTACAATTGTTTTCAGGTTAGAAATCTGCAAACAAAGGACAGAGAATGAAAAACAAAGGATTCGTTTATGTTACATCTGTGGGAAAAGGTAGAACTGCTTCTAATATTTTACAGTAACTAAAAAGATCTGACTCCATTTTATGAAAATTCAAAAGGTTTTTAAAAACTCAGAAAAACCAGGGTAACACAACCCAGCTCCTCCCACTGTCCCAGGCTGCTCCAAGCCCCAGTGTCCAGCCTGGCCTTGGACATTCCAGGGATGAGGAATTCCCAGCCCCTCTGGGCACCCTGCACCGGGGCCTCCCCACCCTCCCAGGCAGGAATTCCTTCCTAAACATATCCTGGACTAAAATTTTTATTCCAAGAAGCTGGACCAGCTAGCTTCCAGTGGAGAATTCCCTTGGGAATACACAAAATTATTCTGATGGCAGCCAGGAGCTCGGAAGTGACACCGCCCTTGATCCAAGTGCCATTAACCCACTTTAAAAGGAAATATCCCATTTTCCTCATCTTTTTTCCAGATGGAAGAAGCCAAGGAAATACCAACAACTCCAAGATCCCCTGTCCCTCAGGATCTGTGTTTCGCTGTCAATATTTTCCTAGGACTGGTGTGGATTCAAAGCAAGAACCTGTAAATTGCTTTTTTCGGGAGGATGACAAAGTTTGGGATGGTGATTTCCCTTCAAAAACCTGGAAAAGGGAAAAATCCCAGCCAGGCCAAGGATGCAGAAGAGCAATTTTTGCTGGTTTTAATTGATGGTCTTGGAGTGCAGGAAAATAACCATTTAGAGGAGAAGGAATGTCCAAAGGAATTGCTGAATTCGAGGTGTCTTTATGGATCCCATCCATGGCCACATCTCTGCTTTATGAACTTTTCCATTTCAGCCACTCCCCTCTCCACAGAGCCCAGAAACATCACTAAATTTATTTTATTTATTATATTTTATTTTCTTTTTATATATAGTATTTCATATATTATACGCATGTTTTATTTCTTATCTCTTTCCCTTCTCCATCTCCTAATTAAATCCTACATTTCCATTAAAAATCCAAGCCATAGTCACCACAGCCTGCACTTCAATTATTACAGAACTCTTCCCTATTATTTCCATTCCCAGTTTTAAAGGTGAAAGGAAAAGCGGGATTGAGTAGAAAGATCCACAAGGTCATTTGTCACCAGGCCTAATTAGTTTGTTCTCCATCTGAACACCTGAAAAAACCATTAAAAATCATTTTGAAATCAGATTTGTTAAGTAAAATATGAGCTGTAGGGGGATAAAATACTCAGACAAAAAAAATGCACAGGGAACTTAAAAATAATAATAATAATAATAATAATAATAATAATAATAATAATAATAATAATAATAAATTAAATTAAAATTAGGCTGATCCTGAGAGCAGACTGGACATTTGATCCACTCCTAAAATTCATCTCCCTCTGGGTTCCCTGCTTGAGGCAACTACAAAGGACCAGCTTTTTGAGGTAATGGGTTTGGTTGTGGTTTGTGTTTGTTTGGGTTTTGTGTTTGTTTTTTTTTTTTATTTCCAGGCATTTCATTCCAACTGAATGAAAACATTTGTTTCTCCAGCACTGAAATGATCTCTGGGAATTTCACCCTTCTCCAAATATCAACGATGAGCTTATTGAGATATTTATTTTCAGGTTGTTGAGAACTGAAATGGAAGATTTTGATTTTTTCAGCCCAGTCATGGGCTCTGCACCATTTCCTCGCATCTCCAGGCGATCCTCGAAATCCCACCAAATTCCCAGGCACATTTTTTTCCCCTGCTTTCCTTGCAGCAGTGCCCATTTTCCCTGCTAGTTCGCAGCCCTGCTGGGGGCAGGTGGGGAGAGATTCCTGGTGTCTTAGAACCGGTTTGGGTTTTCTTTATCTCTTGTATAACCGATCCCTCATAATTCCAGAGGGGAGAGGTCGGGTGTCTCCTGTTCATGGGCAGCTGTTAATCCAGCTGTGTCACTGCTCTTTATCCCTTCCAGGACCCATCCTCCCTGCAGGGATCTCTGCTGTTCCTGGCCCATCCAGGCTCACTGCAGGGCTGGGACAATTCCATCATCCCTCGGGAGATGCTGCAGCCAGGGGAGGAGCCCGGCATTCCCAGCTGGATCACACCTGGCACTGGGAACAGCAGCACAGCCCGTGTGCACGGGATTGCCAGAGGAACCCCGGAGCCATCCCAGCACCACGGGAGCTGCAGAGGAAAACTGCACCCTGCTGCAGGATGGCTGCTGCCAGAACCACATCTGTCACTGCAGGAGGCTGGGCTGGGCTGGGACCAACACCCTGAGCAGCAGCGTGTCAGCCTGCGCCCTGACCATCCACGGGTTTGGTTGTGCTACTGCATTTGTATTTTTAATATTCCTAATCAAGAACTGTTATTCCCATTCCCATATCCCGGCCTGAGAGCCCCTTAATTTCAAAATTATAATAATTAGGAGGGAGTGCGTTTACATTCTCCATCCCAAGGGAGGCTCTGGATTTCCCTGGCAGACACCTGTCTGTCCAAACCAAGACCCCTGCCTACCTAGAATGCTGACCCCATCCTCATCCAGGTTTATTTATGCACAAAAAAAGAAATCAGTTTATGACGTTGGCTCCGCCAAACCCCTTGCTCTGCACCTGAGATGAGTGAGCAGAACATGGGGCCAACTCCTGGCTTGGCTGAGGCTCCTTGGGAAAATTCCAGACATAAATAACGGAAATTAAAGAAATTTGGGAAGTTTTGGAGCAGAAAAGCTCTGAGTTTTTGCCTCTGGACCAGCCAAGGCCCTGTGGCTCCTTGTACTGACTCCAAGCTTGGAATCCAGCCTGGAGACTCCCTAAATTCCAGGTGGGTTTTATCCATCCTCTGATTAAGAACCACTCATCCCCATCCTCCAGCTCCTGGTGTTCCAGCTGAAGGGACTTTTTCAGGGATCTACCTGGGATTAGGTGAGCGAGAGAGATGGACACCAACCAGGGCCAGAGGCAAGAGATGACTTGGGATTCCTTGGGAATTCCTTGGGAATTCCTTGGGAATCCATGGCTTATTGAGGTTTTTCTCAGGATCTCCTCACCTCGACAGAGAGACCCTATGGTGCTCCCAAGCCCTCATCCCGAGCCCATTATCCTTGGAGCTGGCAGAGATCCCAGAGCTGCCTCTGGCTGTAAATTCTGGAGATTGGGTCCCGTGTCCTGCATCCCTGTGAAAAATTAACTTTCAAATAAAGCAGGAATGCAATCCCCTAAATCTGAGGGAACCAGCACAGCCCCAGAGCTCCTCTTCCAAGGAAAAAGCAGCCAAAAAAAGATTTGCAGGAAGGGAGAAGCCTCCAAAGGTGCTTTTACAGCTTGGTGCTGAATGATCAGGGAATCATCAAGGTTGGAAAAGTCCTCCAGGATCAACAAATCCAACCTTTGACCAATCCCACTTCTAATCCATATTGGGAAGTGCCACATCCACTCATTTTTGGGGTTGTTCAGAGGGAACTGCCCTAATTCCTGCTTTATTTCCCTCATTCTATCCATGCTTTCATTTTCTTCTCATTTATTGCAAATCATTATTGTGCCTTGAAGTTGATTTTTTAGGAATTCATCCTTGCTGGAATTGCTTTGCTTTGCTTCCCCAACTTCCAGCCTGCCTGAATTGCTTTTTTCTTCATTCCTGACTTCACTTTCAGCTCCAGTTTTTCACCTGGATCCTCCCCAAGTTCCTCAGCAGAAGGAAGAGATCCCAAATCTCCAAATCCTCATTTTCCAGCTGAGCTGGAAAGGGATTTTTCTGTCTTGGCAGAAGGTTCATTCCCATATTCCCTGAGTGTCTCCAGGAGAAAAATGGGATTTTCAGATGGCCAGTCAAGAATTCCAGCTCATTCCCTGACCTGAGTGCTCCCTTTGTGCAGTGCTGTGTTTATCCCTCCTTTTGGGGAAGGATGGATCCTTGGATATATGGATAATGGATGGATGGATGGTGGATGGAAGGATGGATGATGGATGGATGATGGATGGATGGATGGATGGATGGATGATGGATGGATGATGGATGATGGATGGATGATGGATGGATGGATGGATGGATGATGGATGATGGATGGATGGATGAATGGAGGGATGGATGGATGATGGAGGGAGGGATGGATGGATGGATGGATGGATGGATGGATGGATGGATGATGGATGGATGATGGATTGATGGATGATGGATGATGGATGGATGGATGGATGATGGATGGATGGATGGATGATGGATGGATGATGGATTGATGGATGATGGATGATGGATGGATGGATGGATGGATTGAGCCAACATCCAGCAAGGAAAACACTCCCCATGGGAAGCTGTAATGTTATCCTGAGTTGTTATCCCAGAGTGCTCCATATCCATCCCAAAATCCCATCCCTGGAGGTGACACATCTGCCCTAGGCAGGGTGCAGAGCTCACGAGGAGATTCCAGAGGGAATTCTGCCTTTCCTGTCTAAAACTGTTTGGAAAATGGTTCAGCCGTACCTAACTGGGATAAATGTCCACAATCCATCAATTTCCTTTTGTTTTTAAAGCAGGAAATTCTGCCTTTTTTGTGGGAGTCCATTCGAGGCCAGGGGTAAAAAGTTTGAGGGCTTTGGTTTCCACCTCACCTAGGAAGAGCTACAGTTTTATTATTTT
The DNA here is from genome assembly GCA_037837765.1 of Delichon dasypus. NCBI lineage: Eukaryota > Metazoa > Chordata > Aves > Passeriformes > Hirundinidae > Delichon > Delichon dasypus. The sequence continues at coordinate 1,366,359 of JBBAXF010000007.1, forward strand.
TCACTTGTACATAGGAGGAGTTATAATTTTTAAATTTAATTTAATTTAACTTAATTTAATTTATTTTTTTTTTCTCCTCGACTTGAATAATTTGTCAGGTCTCCACTGAAGCCAGCACAGTGATCACCCTGGGTGCTTCCCTAAGAACTGGCAATTCCCACCAATTTTCCAAGCTCTTGACCTGATTAGGCGGTGGTGGTTGCCGAGTTCATCAGGAAAAATGTGTTTTAGTTAGAAAAAAGTTGGGTTTACATATCTATTTATCAAAACCAAACAAATAAAACCACCAGCACCACCAAAAGCACTTAACACCAGCCGGTACCTAAGTTATGAAAGTCATAATTAAAATAATTTGAGTTAGTTCGGAAAATGGAGTCCAGTTAACTTGGATTTCTTCTTTAATTAGCTCAATTTAATTATCTTCTACACTATCAGAAAAAAAAAAAAAAAAAAGCAAAAAAAAAAAAAAGCTACGATGACATAAATTATTAAAAATTATCATTTTCTCGGATTTAATTTTAGACTAAGGTTGAACAAGAAAGTTTAGTCCCCTGTACACAGAATTACCAACTGGGGTTGGGCTGGGGTGTCTTTGTGGATTAATTACAATGAAACCTCTTCCCGTTTTCCCAAGGTCTGTAGCTGTCCCAGCACAGCAGCACTGGAATAATTCCTCACTTTTCCCTAGCAGTGGGAATTACTCTGAAATAAAAGTAATCTTCAGCTTGCTCCCGTGCTCCTGCTGTTTCCAAGATGGAAACGCCCAGGGAAGAGATTTCCAGTGGCAGAACACTTTTTAATTAAAATAAAAATATTGGGTTTGGAAGCCTGGGGCGTCAGATGAGTTTTGAAACTCGGAGAGGGAAATCTTGGGTTTGGGTTTAGTGGCATCTCCAGTGTGGCACAACGTGGTGAAAATATCCCAGAGATCCACCAGGGATCGGGAATTCTCCACTCAATTAGGATGAGTTCATTCAAGGCAGAGCGTAAATCAGGTTTTTCAAATAAATATTTCCACATTTCAGACTTTTAAAATATTTATATCAAAATTGTCAAACTTCTGAAAATCTGTTTTCTATATTTTGGGGTTTTTTTTCCTCCCAGACTCCCTGGGATTTTTCCTGCAGCTACAAAAGTCTCAGTTTGGTCTTTTCCCAACATTTTGTAACTTCCCAGGTGTTGTCCCATCCCTGGCAGCATCCAAGGCCAAGTTGGACATTGGGGCTTGGAGCAGCCTGGGATCGTGGAAGGTGTCTCTGCCATGGCAAGGATGGACTGGGAGGAACTTTAAGGTTTTTCCATCCCAATCCAGTCTGGAATTCCATGACATGCAATTAAATAAATAACAGAAGGACTTCAGTTTATTGAAATGTGATTTTCCATCTATTGAAACAGATTTATGATGGATCCTCTTTTACGGCTTTGCCTGGGGTTTATTCCAGACCAGGCGGTTTGTAAATTCCAGGATTTTCTTGGGAAGCACAGCTCCTGCCCTGGGCTGCTTAGGCTGAGTCCAGCTGCTTTTCCAGGGCCTAACTCCTTTCTAAACCAATTCCATAAATACAAATTAAAACCAACAACAACAACAACAGCAACAACAAAATCCAACAAAAAACCTCATGTATTTTTTACTGAAAAATTCCCAGCTTTAGCTTCTTTGTGGAAAAATTCCATGCTTGGGCTGGAAGGTTGGAGGCTGGGCCACTCCCAGAGATCTGAGGGAATACAATTAATCCAAGAGGGAGAGTCTTGGCAGCTCCCAAGGATCAATAACATTTATTTCCAAGCATTTAGAGAACATCATTTGCATTTGGGAAGGTAATGAACAAACCATTGAATTTTAATTAACATTTTCGGGCTCTTGGGGGAGAAAATCTACGGATACTTCCAGGGGGGTTCAGGCGACATCGGAGGCAAAATTACGACTCATTTTTGATGCTCTGCTGTTCCCAAAATCACCTCCAAAGCAGCGATTTCCATAAACTTCCCACTGCCAGGAGTTATTCCAGCAGCCCAAGAGCGGCTCTGTTGCACTCAGAATTGTTTTGTCATTTTACATTCCTGGGAACCGCTGTGAAGGAAAATGGAATAAATAAAAAGCCCAATTTTCTGGGATGAAACCACAGCCTCAGCTGGGAAAATTATTTTTTAATTTTTTTTTCTTTTTCCCTGCACATAATAATAATGTTTGGATAAATTGAGCAGCGTTTTCTCTGGAATAAGTAATTGCGCTAAATGTCCATGTAAATGTTTGAGATGGGAAAATACACATTGGGAGACAATAAATACCGGGAGTCAGAGTGCTCAGGGAATGCGGGATTGCTGTCCATTCCCTGGAAATGGCTTTTCAGGTAAGAAAGGGAGGGAAATTAATCCACAAATATTTTAACTAGGTCTCAAATAAGCCCTCAGCCAGGTGTTTGTGTCCAAGTTTGAAATAAACCCCTGAAAAGTCAAATTTTGCAAATATTCTTTCAGTAGTTTCCCTTGGAATACACGCCTCCAATTTTCTTACAAAAATACCTTGGAATTTAGGATCCAAAATCTTGGAAAATCAAAATCTGAGATTTTTTTTCCTCTTCCCCATCATTTACGATGTCAGAGAAAGGAATCCGATCCTGCCTCCTATAATTCCTGACAGGAAGTTGGAGCCAGGTGGGAATTCTGTTCTCCCAGGAATGAAAAAGCACCAGCCTTTAACCTCCGAATTATCCCTTAAATTCTTTTCCTTGGATTTTTTCCTTTTCTGAGAAGCTTTGAACTCAGAGCTTGTCCTGGGCTGTGACAAAATCATTCCTTGGATGTTTTTATGCTGAGGGAGGGATTAGAATTCCACAGGAAGACAGAAATATCAGGAATTGTGTCATTCTGAGGGAATACTTGGTCCTTTATTTATGGGACAATTTATGGGATGCCGTGGAGTGGAGAAATTTGTGTTGCTTCAGGCAGCAGCGGGAACAAGCAGGAATTATCCATCATTTTTTATTTATTTGTTCCAAGCCCAATCTGGAGCGATAAGGAAAGAGCCAGGAATTCCAATCACACCATCCTGGCTTGAAGAATCCTAAAAAACTTGAGGAAATTCACATTTTGTCTCCTTGTTTCTCCTTTTAATTCCCTCTGCTGAAGTCATCAGGGGTGGCTGGATTAACGGATGCTTTTATCCCTTCCCTTTTGATTTAAAAACCGAATCTCCAGCAAGTTAAAAAGGAAAAGGGAGAGAAAAAAAAAATCTATTTTTTAATAAAAATCCCATTTAGTCCCGGTTTATTGATGAGCCCCGCGATTCCTGCTGATCCATGGGCCTGTCTCCAGCCCCAGCCTCCTCGGCAGAAATAAAAGCAGGAATCTGTCATTAAAACGTTTTGCTGAGTCCTGCTGAAAGTTGGCCAGGAAAATCTTCTCCTTGCAGGGATTTTCCTTCAGGAATCAGCAGCAGGCAAGGGAAATGCTGAAATACCTCAAGCACACAGTCCAATAAAACCTTTGGAACGTTAACCTTTCTCTGCCTGATCCATTTATTGGCGGTTGCTCCATGGATTTGCTGGGTGAAGGATGGGAAGCTCTGGACGCTCCCCGTGCTCCTTTGGGAGGAGGGAGGGGTGAATTTCCTGTTTCTATCCGATAAAATCCCCCCTCTGGCTCTCCTGGGCACAGGGAGGTGTGACTATTCCAGTGCTGATGGAAAGGAGAGAGGATTCATGGCCTTCCTGCAATTCCAGGGATTCCTGGGCTCTCCTCCACTTGGGAAGATCCAAACTGGAGCAGTTTGGGGGGGTCACTGCTTGGGGTCCGACCTTTTAATGAAGAGAGCTTTGGGAGGAGCACCGAGCAGGGAATATTCCCAAATCCAGGAGTCAGCAGGACCATGGACAGCATCCCAGGAGCAGCACCTGTGTCCGTGAAAGAATTCCCAATTTTCCACCCTATAACCATCCTCTAAAACCCCTCAGAGCAGTGCAGACAGAGAGAGTTCTGTCACCAATCCCCGAGGAAAAACCTGGAATGTCAAACCTCGGCCGGGAAATTGTATCAGCATCACTGCCCGGAGTGAGAGTGTGGTGGAAATTTCCCAGGATTTTAGGTTGGGATTTTTCAGGAATACAGAGGGAGCTCTCAGGGAGTTCAGATTCCCAAGCTGTGACAGTCCCTTGGAGCCAACAAATTTTCCCTCTTCCAGACTGCAGGGTCACTGCCTACTCTTAATAATAATTAATTTAGCTATAACAAATTAAAATTTAATGCCTTTAACTAATAAATATTAATAAAACTGATACTAATGTTACTAATAATCATACAGAACTGCAATAACTGCAGTAGTAGTTAGAGTAATATTATAATAAGCAGATCTAGAATTCTAATTATTCTAATAACTCACCTGTGGCAAGCTCTTCCCAGTACACCTTTTCCATGCCATTTTCCAATGGAATAATTCAGTTTTAAAATCGTGGAATCATTAAAGTTGGAAAAGACCAGGCAGGGACAACTTCCACTGTCCCAGGCTGCTCCAAGCCCAATGTCCAACCTGGTCTTGGGCACTGCCAGGGATCCAAGGGCAGCCACAGCTGCTTCGGGAATTCCAGCCCAGACAGGAATTCCTTCCCAATATCCCACCCAAATCTCCCCTTTTCCAATCTGAAGCCATTCCCTGTGTCCTGTCCCTCCATCCCTTGTCCCCAGCCCCTCTCCAGCTCTCCTGGAGCCCCTTCAGTCCCTGCCAGGGGCTCTGAGCTCTCCCTGGATCCTTCTCCTCTCCAGGTGAACATTCCCAGCTCTCACAGCAGAGCTGCTCCATCCCGTGGATCATCCTGGTGCCTCCTCTGGACTCTCTCCAACAGCTCCAGGTCCTTCCTGTGCTGTGGAGATGTTGGAATAGCCTGAAAACAACTTGTCATTAAAAGAAAATATTTTCCAGCACAATTCACAGTCATCCTAAGGCATCATCGGAAAAGACACATTGGGGAAAAAACCAGGGAATATCCTGTGTGCTGGCCCTGCTGGGGCAGGGAGCTGGGACCAGATCATCCACTGGGATCCCTTCCAAACGGAACCATTCCATGAATTCTCTTGCCATGATTCCACCTCCTGGCACGAGGATCCCTCACTTCACCTCTTCCCACGGGAAGATCCATCTCACCCGCAGGAGCAGGCTGGGCATGAGGTTTTCCACCGTATCCTTCCCAATCTGATCAGAAGTGGAGAGGAAAGCCTGGATGAAGTTCCCGGCAGACAGATTTCCCAGGAAACTCAGGCACGGGATGATGGAGGCAGAGCCTCGCACACGGGCGTGAGCTGCAGGATTCCTTCGTGGAGCCCATGGGGGATTTTGGGTCTCTCTGGGTGTGGGGTGACCCCATTGGATCCCCAGGTCTGGGCCATCCATGGGGAAAAATCCCATCAGTGAGGGAAAAATCCCATCAGTGGGGGAAATCCTGTCAGTGAGGGAAAATCCGATCAGGAAAAAAAAGCCTGTTCCAATGTTTCATGACCTTTCCATGATGAAATTCTTCCTGATGTCCAACCTGGACCTCCCCCAGCGCTGATCGAGGCCATTCCCTCTTTTTCTGTTAAAAAATCCACCCAGAAAAGTCCTCTCTAGGCAGGGCCTCGTGTCTGAGGTTTAGAAAGCTTGATTCCCATTGGGAATGCATTGCATGTTCCCTGACAAAATTCCTGCCTCTATCCGCCACAAGTAAAAATTCCCGCCTGGTTACTCACATGAAAAATAAACTGCTCTGAGGAGAAATCCCCACACTGAAGCACAGATTAAACTCTCTGATCGCCTGGATCGTAACGGGAATGCCACAGCCCATTAAACCCCACTGGAAATCCCGGTATCTGCTCTCCCGGTGGGAAGGACATGGAAATCTTTCATTCTTTGCTGAAGGAGAGGCTGTTCCGTGCCACGGGAGACCAAGAGGCCGTGGTTGCCTGGGCAGGAGTCGAGGAGCTGCCCTGTGCCAGCCTGGCCCAGACAATCCCAGATTAGTTCCACCCGGCCAGAAATTCCTGCAAATCCTGACCTGCAAATCCGCCAAAGCACCCGGAAAATGGGAACAAGAGCACCTGGCAGGGATCCCAGAGGAGCAGCAGCAAGGACAGCCTGCACAGCCTCCCCATCCGGAGAGAAATTCCTGCTGCTTCAGCTTTTCCCAGGCAAATACAGGAGTTCAGGCAGCTGTGTCTGGAGGGGAATTCCTTCCTGGCACCTGCAAGCAATTCCCTGGAGCCAGGAGCCAGGAGATTGGATCCTAATCACAAATTCCCCGTGTTCAGAGATGTTTAGGGCAAGGAAATCTTTGATCTCCTGTCCTGCAAATGAAGGGTAGAGGCGAGGCCGTGGAGAGGACAAATCCCAAGTCAAGGAGGATCATGGAATGGGATGGATTTCAACAGAATCACAGCAGGGTTTGGGATGTGACAGCTATGCCGTGCACCTTAAACTTCATAGGATCATGGAATGGTTTGGGTGGAAGCGACCCTAAAGTTCCACCCCTGCCATGGCAGGGACACCTCCCACTGTCCCAGGCTGCTCCAAGCCCCAATGTCCAACCAGGCCTTGGGCACTTCCAGGGATTCAGGAGCAGCCACAGCTGCTCTGGGAATTCTGTGCCCGTCCCTCCCCACCCTCCCAGACAGGAATTCCTAATTCCCAATCTCCCATCCATCCCTGCCCGCTGGCAGTGGGAAGCCATTCCCTGTGTCCTGTCCCTCCATCCCTTGGAAATCTGGGAATCCTCTCTCTCCATCTTTCCTGCTGCTCCTTCAGGCCCTGCAAGGCCACACTGAGCTCACCCCAAAGCTTCTCCTCTCCAGGTGAACATTCCCAGCTCTCCCAGCAGAGCTGCTCCATCCCATGGATCATCCTGGTGCCTCCCCAGCAGCTCCAGGTCCTTCCCATGCTGGGGCCCAGGGCTGGAGCCAGGATTCCAGGTGGGATCTCACCTGAACGGGACAGGGGACACAATCCCAAACCCAATCCCAATCCCAATCCCAATCCCAATCCCAATCCCAATCCCAAACCCTGTCCTGCTGCCACACCGGGGTCAGGCCGGGCTCGGGGGGCTCTCACCACCAGCACCCCCAAATCCTTTCCCAGGGCTGCTCCAGCTGCTGATCCCAGCCTGGGCTGATTCCAGGAGTTATCCCAGCCCAGGTTCAGCACCAGGACATGGATTGGGACATTCTCTCTTAGGAACTCCTCCCCTCAGGCTGGGGGGTTGTACCCTGCATGTCCTTCTTCCTCTGGAAGTTGCCAACATTCCTTCCAGGTTACTCTTCCCATTCCCTTGGGAATTGCCGCTGATGTTCTTTCGCACCCTCCCCTCATTTTCTCAGCCTTGGAGAGCCCTTTCCGAGGGGTTGATGATGTCGCTTCCAAGGATTAAGAATGTCCCTTTCCAGATTTTTAAGTGTCCCTTCCAAGGGGTCAATAGTGTCCCTTCCAGGGGGTTAAAAATGTCCCTTCAAGGATTAAAAATGTCCCTTCAAGGATTAAAAATGACCCTTCAAGTAATTAATAATGTCTCTTCCAAGGGTTAATAATGTCTCTTCAAGTAATTAATAATGTCTCTTCCAAGGGTTAATAATGTCCCTTTAAGTAATTAATAATGTGCCTTCCAAGGGTTAAAAATGACCTTTCCAAAGGTTAATAATGTGACTTTCAGGGGACCAAAATTGTCCCTTCCAAGAGTTAAACATATCCATCACAGGTGTTAATAATGTCCCCTCCAAAGGGTGAATAATGTCCCTTCAAAGGAGTTAAAAATGTCCCTTCCAAGGGTTAAAAATGTCCCTTATAGGTGTTTATAATATTCCCTCCAAAGGTGAATAATGTCCTTTCAAAGGATTTATTTCCAAGGGTTAAAAATGTCCCTTCAAGTAATTAATAATGTGCCTTCCAAGGATTAATAATGACCTTTCCAAAGGTTAATAATGTGACTTTCAGGGGACCAAAATTGTCCCTTCCAAGGGTTAATAATGTCCCTTCAAGGAGTTAAAAATATCCCTTCAAGTAATTAATAATGCGCCTTCCAAGGGTTTATAATGTCCCTTCCGAAGGGATCCACAATGTCCCTTCCAGGAATTAATAATGTCCCTTCCGACAGGTTGATAACGTCCTTCCAAGGGATGAATAACGTTCTTTCCAGGGATTTATAATGTCCCTTCCAAGGGTTAATAATGCCCTTTCCAGGGGAGCAAAACTGCCCCTTCCAAAGGTTAAGAATGCCCATTCCAAGAGTTAATAATGTCCCTTCCAAGGCACCAAAATTGCTCCTTCCAAGGGTTAAAAATGTCCATTCCAAGGGTTAATAATGTCCTTTCCAAGGGATGAATGATGTCCCTTCCAGGGATTTATTTCCGAGGGTTAATGATGTCCCTTCCAGGGGGTTTGTCCTGGTTTGGGGCAAATTTGGGAGAAAACCCCTGTATAGGATCCCTCCAAGGAAGCAAACCCAAGTGGTCCCTCCCTCCAACCAGTCTGGTAAAAAAAACAAACCTCTTTGGAGAAAAGTGGAAAAAACTATTTTACTAAACAAATGTGCATACAAGTATAAAGAATGAATAATATGAAACAATAAAACCTCTCCTTCTGAAGTGAGATGGCAAATTGAGAAAGTCCTTGCCGTGGGTGGAGCTCGGCTCTCTCTCAGTCTCTCCTCAGTCCCAGTCCCTCCGGCGCTGCTGGAAAATGCCGAGGTCCAGGCCCTGGTGGGCAGCAGGTGCAGCCCCCAGTGCTCCCCTGGGTTTTCAGTCCAGAGCAGGTTTAAACAGTCCCAAGAAAAAGGGAAAAAAAACAGTCCAGGGAACTTCTCTGCCCTAGCTAGCTGAATCTAACTAAAAGCAAAAAGATCTCTGTCCTGCAGTCTCTCCAAGACTCCACTGAACACCCCGTCCAGAGGAGAATGTGGAGGAGTCAGGCAGTTTTCTCAAAACAAACTCCGCGCTTCTCCTTGCTCTTAGAACCAGTCTGAAAGGCACAGGACTCAATGTACAGCACAAACAGAACAGAGGATTGGGGATACAAACATCATAAAGTCACCCTAGGACAGGGTTAAAAACATCCCTTCCAAGGGTTAATAATGTCCCTTCCAAGGGACCAAAACTGTCCCTTCCAAGGGTCAATGTCCCTTCCAGGAATTAATAATGTCCCCTTCCAAAGGGTGGATAATGTCCTGAGCCTTCTTCTTCCTCCTCACAGAAAACGAGGAATGAGACAAATCCAAACCCCTTTTGTTGTGGTGGTGGTGGTTTTGGGGGTTTTTTGGGGTGGTTTTTTTTTGTGTTTTGTTTGTTTGTTTGTTTGGTTTTGTTGGTGTTTTGTGACTGTTTTGTTTTGTGTGTTTTGTTTTGTTTTTTGGGGTTTTTTTTGCTACAGTGGAGCAAATATTCCAGAACAGCTCCTAAATCATCTTCCTTGCTAATGGGTGGTGACTGCAGGCACAGAGAGAGCCCAGCTGAGGCTTAAACAGCCTCCAAAGCCCTTCCTAATTGGAATTACGGGTCCCGCTGCTCGCCCAGCAAGAGGCTTCTCCCTGCTGATCCCATTCCCTGCCGGCTCGGAACGCTCAGGAATACTGATAGGGAGCTAAAGCTGAGGGGGCTGACCCCTCGAGAGATGAGAAACTCTTTGATTTGGCTGAGAAAGAAATCAAGAGCCGGCTTCAATTAAAAGAGATTTATTTATCGGGACGCCTGGTGGAGAGAGCAACCCTTTGGATTCAGTCCAGGGAACATCTGGGACAGCGCCCTGTGGGGAAACATGGATCCCGGGGAGTTTGCTCAATGTTGGGAATGATGAGGCTGCCTGAGAGGAGTTCGGGATGCAAATTTGGGAACAACAGCGCTGTGAGAACGACAGCAAAGCTCAGTGGGACGTGGGGCTGCCAGGGGGGAGGCAGCAGCTCCCAGCAGGATCTTCCACTCTGGATAATAAAATCTTACAGAAAATACTGGGAAGTGGGAGGATTCTGGGATTTTTGCCTTTCTTCTCCACAGCGGGGTTGTCTCTGTGGGCTGGGGGTGGCTGCAGGACTCCAGGTGTCCAAAAGCTGCCAGGAGCTGCCCGTGGGAGCAGCATTCCCTGCAAAAAGGGCTTTGGGTGCTCCAGGAGCTGGCGTTCCTGCAGGTGTTAGCATTGGGAGGGCTTGAGCGATGCCGTGGCTGCGTCACGGAACTCAAAAATCCCATTTGGAGCAAATCCAGAGGCACCGGGAGGAGCAGAGGGATGGAGCAGCTCTGCTGGGAGGAAAGGCTGGGAGAGCTGGGAATGTTCACCTGGAGAGGAGATCTGGGGTGACCTCAGTGTGGCCTGGAGGAGCTCCAGGAGAGCTGGAGAGGGATCTGGGACAAAGGATGGAGGAACAGGACACAGGGAATGGCTCCCACTGCCAGAGGGCAGAGATGGATGGGAGATTGGGAATTGGGAATTCCTGGCTGGGCTGGAATTCCCAGATTTGCTGTGGCTGCCCCTGGATCCCTGGCAGTGCCCAAGGCCTGGTTGGACATTGGGGCTTGGTGCAGCCTGGGACAGTGGGAGATGTCCCTGCGCCTGGAACTTTAGGGATTTAAGGTCCTTCCAACCCAAACCATTCCATGATTCTATTCTATTCCAGTCCATTCCATTTTTTTATACAAGAAGACGTCTGCCTGTGGGATTCTCTACGAAATAATTTGGGAAAAGCAGCCGGACAACAAAAAGAGCCGTGGTTTGTGTTGTCCAGTGAGGCAAACTTGGGAAAAAAAGTTATTCTACAGCTGAGGGATTCCTTCTGTATGGTGGGAAACACAGACAATCATTCCCACGCCTTTTCCAGGCCCTCCTGGATTTCCCAGACCCTTCTCAGTTCCTGTTCTGTGGCCCTGACTTTGTCCCTTCCCGTGCAAAATCTCTTTGGATCCTTCCCATGTCCCTTTCCCCCCTCTCCGTGCAGATGCCAAAGGCAGAAAATCCCTGGACCAGGACTCCTACCAGGATTCTGGAGCGTGGAATGGCTTTGGAGCAGTGGTGCTGGAGTCATTAGGGTGCCTGATTAACGCCTCATTAGCAGTGTAATTAGCAGTGCCTGACCCTCAGTCAATCCCCAGCTCCTGATGGATTCTGGGTGCTGCTTCCAGGAGGTTGGTGGCAAAAAAAAAAGGGAGAAAAAATGAGGATAAATCTCCGAGGGATTCTCTCCTTTCCATGGCCACTGTTCCTTAATATCCTTTAATTCAGGTATCGCAGGAATGGAGCTTTTGGCATTTTCAGGGCATTCCATAGAATTCCAGACTGGCTTGGGTACAAAGGGACCTTAAATCCCATCCCATCCCATCCTATCCCATCCCATCCCATCCCATCCCATCCCATCCCATCCCATCCCATCCCATCCCAATCCTATCCCACTATCCCAAGCCCAGTCCAACCTGGCCTTGGACACTTTAGAAAGATCCAAGGACAAATCCTGAAGCATGAACTCCCTCTCCAAGCATTTTTCCTGGCTGGAATTTTGGTGACTACTAAAAATCCTCCCCACTTGGGAAATATTCCCGACTAAAACACATTCCCTAGGGAGCAGGGGAGAAAAAAAGAAATCCCTTATACAGTCTACAGTCCCTCATTCCCAAAAAGACCCCGCCTCCAAATTGTTCTTGTGACGCCAACTTCCCTTCAAGTCCCTTGGGAATGGGACAAACATTCCAAGATTTATTAAAATGAAAGGCCTGAGATCCTGCAAAAATCAGTTCCCAGGAGGTTGTGTAATCCTTGTTCCCTGAGGAATTAGGCTGTAAATGTCAAGGATTACTGAGCACAGCAAAACTACAAATTTTTTTTGCTGCATCCCAAGAAATTGGGATTTATATCCCTGCTCGAAATGTCATTTTACAGCTATTTTTTATTAATTTTCACCGCATAATTAAGCAATGTGAGAGAGGCATTGTGTCCTGGCAGGATTAGAGGGAATAATGGGGATTAAGAAAGGCCTGGAGCCACTCCAGTAATACTTTAATCCTTGCAAATACACCCCTGGCCTCCTGGCAGTTAAAAAAAAAAAAAAAAAAAGGCAACGTGCCAAAAAACCTCCAGCAGGAATAAGAAATATTCCCTAGGGAAATAAATCTGACAGCCCTGGCATTGGCACATCCAGAGAGCAGGAATATTTTAACTCCACAAAAAATAACCGACAGATTAGGAGCAGGAATTGATTTATCCATGCATTTTACAGGCCAGCTTCAATCCCAGCTCATTTTATCCCAAATTGGTCCTGTTTCCGCAGGTAAAGCTTCCAAAAATCTGTTAAAATCTATCCCAAAGACAGATTGGATAATTCTGGTTTGGCTCGGGAGTTTTTTAGGGAAGCAAGGCCAAAATAAAACATTTTTGCTGAGTTGTTTGTGTGACCCATCTTCCACAAATCTTTATGGAATTGGGTGGGACGGGAACAGAGAGGTTCAAGCCCTGGGGTATGGATCCAATTTAGTTGTTATAATTCCAAGAGGATGTTGGACGAGGCTTGGAGCAACCTGTGAGAGTGGAAAAGGTCCCTGCCCATGGGCAAGCTGAGCTTTAAGGTCTTTTCCATCCCAAGCCCTCAGGGATTCTGTGATTCCAGCAGAAATACGGATAACACTGGCGGTGTTCATATCCATGGGATTTGCCCTGGGGTCTCTTCCAGGCCCAATGAGGAACCAAAACCCAATTTCCATGAGGGAAGGGGGAGCAGATCAATGGGATGAAGAAAGTTCTCCACCCCTGAGTATCCCAGGGATGGGATAATGGCCTGTGGAACGACTTCAAGTTGTGAGATCCAATGGGATTATGGGATATTTGAGGCTGAAAAACAGGAGATGGGGAAAGTTCCTCTTTTTTTGAGGTGTGAATTCCGGAGTGTTGCTGTTCGTCACCACCTGTGGAGAGGAAGACTCTGGATCTGGGGACTCTGAGTTTTCCCTCAGGAATCCGTTTGGATATGTGGTCACACTGACAGGTGCTTTCCTGCATTTCCTTATTTCCTGTTTTCCCTGCCCTTTTCCCTCACAGGAAACGGCCTCCATGAATTTCCACCATGGAAAATTCCACCATCATTTTGCTGGTTGGATCAGTGGCATCTTGTGGAAAATCATGGAGGTCTTTCCCATGATGGAAAAGGGCAGGAAACACAGGAAAGAGGGAAACACGGGAAAACACCACAAGGAACAAAGTGTGTTTTCATTTCCACGGTCTCATTTCAACCACGGGAAAAGTCCTGAAGGGTTCCAGGAAGGTTTGTCCCCTTGTCCCCACACAGACCAACAGGGACAGTGGCACCTGGGCTGTGCCAGTGCTGGGGTGGCAGCAGGACTGGAATCCCCAGTACGGGACATGGAGGGGCTGGAGCGTGTCCAGGGAAAGGAACAGAGCTGGGAAAGGGCTGGAGAATTCCTGAGGGAGCTGGGAATGGGGCTGGAGAATTCCTGAGGGAGCTGGGAATGGGCTGGAGAATTCCTGAGGGAGCTGGGAAGGGGCTGAGCCTGGAGCAAAGGAGGCTCAGGGGAACCTTGTGTCTCTGCACAAGTCCCTGACAGGAGGGGACAGCCGGGGGGGTCGGGCTGTGCTCCCAGGGAACAGGGACAGGAGCAGAGGGAACGGCCTCAGCCTGGGCCAGGGGAGGTTTAGGTTGGATATTATGGAAAATTTCTTCATGGAAAGGGTGGACAGGCAGTGGAACCCCAGGGCAGGGGTGGAATCCCCATCCCTGAAGGGATTTAAAGCTGTTTGGATGCGGCACTTGGGGACATGGAGCAGGGGTGGCCTTGGCAGTGTTGGGGCATGGTTGGACTCCATGATCCTCGAGGGCTTTCCCAACATAAACAATTCCATGATTCTAAGATTTAGTCCCAGTAGAAGAGCTGGAGAAGACCAGGAATATCCAAGCCACGCCTGCAGCAGGGAACAAATGTCAATCCTAAAATTCCTAATGATGCCCTCCACCCTGGACCACATATCCAACAACCATGATAAATTTGGGATCAGGTGTGATCCAGGTTGGATCTGGGGGTGCTGTGAGAGCTCCGTGTGTGCATCCCTCTCTTCCCACATGGCACAGGAGGAGTTCTTGGGAACACACATCATCACTTTTGGCCGATTCCCAGGGATTAAGTGGGAATTATGGAAAGTCAGAGAAAGGGATTTCGACCCTCTGCTGGAAAAGCTCTGCTGGGACCAGTCAAGGGAAGGACTGGCTCCAGTAGGGAAGAGGGTGTCCCAGCCTCTTCCTGCTCTAATTAAGACCTTTCCAAGCTTAACAGGAAGTGGAGGGGTAGGGAAACACATTCCCACATTTTCACACCTCCCAGGAAGGCAGGGAACACATGGAACAGGGGACATCCCCCACCAAATCCCAACCCTCCCCTTCATCCCGCTGGATCCGGGAGCAGAAAACACCAGGAAAAACAGAAAATACTGCTGGCAATGGAAAAGGTACCCCCAAAAAATCCGGAGCGGTTTCTTTTTTCTTTATAAAATGTACATAAAGAGCATGAAACCCTTGAGGTAAAAGCGAGAGCAGCTTGGAACTCAGCCAGACACAGGCCCAACAACGGCCCAAAATCAATCTACAGTGGGGGTGTAGGAAAAACAAGGGAGCAAGTCTGTGTTCTGTACAACCGCGGAGACCGTTAAAATGTCCTCATTTTCCTATTTACATTAAATACATCCAGTTACGGGCATTTATAGGGTATTTACAGACACAAGCGCTGCGTTTGTCCCCTTCGCAAGCCAGAGCGCGCAGCGGATCTGAGCGTTCCTGAGAAGGTGCTGAGGCTCTCCGCTCTTACTCTCAAGAATTTGTGTTTCTTCAGCCTCTTTTGCGGTCGTGTCCACCCAGAAAATTCCACAGGCGTGGTTGCTGCGGTGGTCCCGTTTTCCCCTCCCGTCTGTGGAAGGTGAAGGTTGCCTGCAAAAATCCTGGATCCCGAGGGATCGGCGGGAATATTTCTCCAGTTGCAGCCGTGACCTCGACGGCGAGCAAAGCTCGAGGTTCACTCGTCCAAGCACTCAACACTCCGGTCTCTTTCTCAATGGGAAAATAAAAAAAAATCTTATGGAGATTGGAAAAGGAAGGAAATTGGTTGTAAATCACCTGTCACAGGGCCGGGAAGGTGACATCCAACCTGAATTTGTCGCACAGGGATCCAGGCAGGAGAGGCCACATCAGGATGCGCAGATCCATCCACCCCATCCATCTAGACCCATCCAGAGGGAATACAAATGATCCTATTTAGGTTTCAGTTTCTTATCAAGAACCTGAGATGGATTTTATCATTGTCAGGTGCTGCAGCAGCTGCCCAGGGCAGTGTGGAATTCCTGCTCCTGGAGGGATTCCACAGCCCTGTGGATGTGGCAGCTGGGGACAAGGATCCGTGGTGGCCTTGGCTGTGCGGAGGCAGGGCTGGACTCAATGTTCTTGGAGCTAATTCCCAACCTAAATGATTCCGTGATTATGGTGCTCCCAGCAGGAAATGACTGGTGGATCGTGGATATTTTAGGGAATTTGAGGAAGGGCGCTCAGGGAAGAGGGAGTTTCTCCTCACACCTGCAGAGTCCATCGTGTTCTCTGGTGACTCCCTCAGAGCGTAAAACTCACTTGAGTTTTAATGTCACACAAAACATCCAAGGCCTTTGGATGGGCTTGGAGAAATGGAAATAATGGAAGGATCCCTGCCCATGGAAAGGGTGTGACCGGATGGGATTTAAGGTCCCTTCCAAACCAAACCATTCTGGGATACGTTGAATACAAGCTCCCCAATCTGACAGGTCCAAAGGAAAACTAAACAGTATTTTAATAAGGAACAGCAGGCTGCACAATCTGTAATTCCCTGACTTTGGGTTAATGATCACTCCTATCTTTTATCACACAGAGCACAATTCCCTGCCTACACCAACATTCCCATGGGATCTGGGGGTGACATAGTCAGGGGTTTAGGGACAGGCGACAGAAAAACTCTGAACACTGTAAATCCCATGAATGTGGGATCGCACGAGCCGCAGGTCCCTAAATTCCCTTGCACGAGGGATGATCCAGTGGTTTCGTTCCTTCCATGCTGACTGGCACTGGAATTGTGGTGGGGCACATTAAAAGGGGAAAGCATTCCTGCAGCGCTGCTTGTTTTCCATAAAAAGTTTAAAAAATCATTTGAAATGTAAAAATAACCTTTTTTATAGCTTTTGATAGTTTTATGGGAAAATCCAAGAATTATTTCAGATGGTTCCCAATCTCTTTATTAGCATGGGGAGGCAGGGAGTGCTTGTAACTCCAAACTGGAGTGGGTTTTTTTATGGAAATGCACTAAAAAAAAATTTTCCTGATGTATCACACACTTCTTGGGGTGGGGGAGAGAGTTTAAATTACCCTTCAATATATGAAAAAAACATTCCCAGCAGGTAAACTCTCCCAGAATAAAACCAGGAAAACCTCTTCCACTCAGTATGGAAAAAAAATCGGATCCTTCTGCCTGAACTGCTCCCAGCAAAGGGAAATCACTGCCCTGACTAGCTAGGAAAATAGAAAATTTACAAGAAGCTGATGATTGACTTTGTTGTAAAGTTTGGGGATCCCAATCTCTCCAAAACAAATTATTCCATCTCCATGGTGGATGCAGCGGGAATTCCAGCGCTGGGTGTCAAGGAAAGCTCTGGGATCAGTGGAGGTTGGGACTTGCAGATATTTGGGGGCTGGAAGATGCAGCTCCATCACTTTTTGGGGGAACCAGCAGCTCCTGTCCCAAATTAAAAGGAAATTTCACATTCCCAGGCATTTGTGGCCTTCAAATCCAGATTGTGCACCCATGATGTCATTGGAATGGGTTTACTCCCTTCTAATCCACATTTTTATCCCTCCTTGTGTCCCATCCAGGATCCAGACAGGCTGGAAAAGAGATGGGTTGGTAGCACAGTGCGATTCAAATGTTCCATGATTCTATATGGGATTCAGGTTTTCCGGAGAAGCTGTCCCTGGATCCCTGGCAGTGTCCAAGGCCAGGTTGGACACTGGGGCTTGGAGCAGCCTGGGACAATGGAAGGTGCCCCTGCCCATGGCAGGGGTGGCACTGGGTGGGATTTAATGTCCCTTTCACCCAAACCACTCCATAATTCTACAATTCCATGACTTCCCATTCCGTGTGCTTTGTGAAAGAAAAAGGGAAGTTCTCCAGCACCATCCTTATCCTCCCAGATGTGCCTGAGAATGAACTGAAAAAAAACCTGGAAAACTTATCCTGTGCCCCACCCTCCTCTGCTTTGGGAACACCCAGATAATTCCTGCAGCCGTTCTATCAAACCCAGCCACTTTTCCCAACATTCCAGGATTTCGGTTGCTGCACAACTCAGTATTTGATGTCCAGTTTAGAAATCCATCAGGGACATTTCAAGGCTGGATACCCCAGAACTGAATCAGAGGGGTTTCAAATTCTAGGGAACTGCCAGTTCCAACTGCCTTTGATTGCTGATCCAACATTTTCATACTCATTTTCCATGCAAAGTGTAAAATAAAATAAAAACCAAGAGTAGGAAATTCATATCTCAATTTGTTCTTCTTATTCATGGCCTGGAGTAAAATCCCTTTTCCTTTTCAGTGCTTTATTTTGGGAATATAGAAGAAGATAAAACTACTCCTACGGTCAACATTAGGAAGATAAATCTTGCTTTTCTTGGCACCTCCTGCATCCCAGAGTAAAATGGGAACAGGCATGGGAATACATTTCCTTTCCCACAAGAACCTGGGATTTTCAGGACACACAGATTATTCTGCCCTGAAAAAAGACATCTGTGGTCTTTGCTAATCGAAATCCTTTATCAAGAGTTCCATGGGAGTGAGGGAAAGGAAAATCCAAATGGAAAGAGGAAACATGGATTTCAGCCCGCAGTTTTAGCTTGGGATCTAAACAGTGGAGCAGGATCTCCTGTTCCTTATCACCCAACTCCTTTATCACAGGGCACCTCGCAAATCCTAACTTCCCACAGAGTTCCCATCATGCCACCATCACCAGCCCTGCAGCCAGAGCTCTGCCTTGTGCCTGGAAAATTCATCTCCAATGGGCATCTAAGGATCATTTTGGATTTTTGAGGGAAATTTGAGGGAAAAGCAGGGAAGTCTTTTAAAGGCAATGGAATTCTTCCTGTTCTCCTTCAGCCTGGTCTGTGGGAGGTGTCCCTGCCTGTGGGATGGGAATGGGATGAGATTTAAGGTCCCTTCCAACCAAAACCTCCTGAGATTCTGTGGATTCTGACAGACGGGCACTCTGGCTCCCAGCAGTGTTCCCAGCTCCCTTTCCAAACAGAATCCTGCCAAAATCACCCATGGAGAAGCCTCTTGAATCACCCCTCAGTTCCGTGGCTCTCAGGAGACATCCATGGGAATATGCACGGCAAGGTTTGGATCCTGAGTTCTGAAACACACCAACCTCCACAGGAAAACCTGCCTCGGGGATCTCACCACACCTGACCTGCTCCTCCATCCATCCATCCATCCATCCATCCATCCATCCATCCATCCATCCATCCATCCATCCATCCATCACAGGTAAAATCCAGAGCCTCCAATGAGAAATTTGGTGATTTGTGTTAAGGGTGTCAAACACCTCGGTCCATCTGGCCTCAAGAGTTCCAGATCTCACAGGCCACCAGACTCAGAATTCCCACCATCTTCCAAACCCCACGGTCCATGCAGACTCAAGAGCTTCCGCTTTCTTCCAAATCCCATGGTCCATCAAGACCTGGAGTTCCAAATTTCTTCCAAACCCTACAGTCCATTCAGACTCAGAGTTCCCCCCACTTTGCAGACCCCACAGGTCATCAGACTCCGAGTTCCCATTGTCATCTAAACCCCATGGACCATCCAGACTTGGAGTTCCCACTTTCTTCCAAACACCCCAGTCCATAAGACTCAGAATTCCCACTGTCCTCCAAACCACAGATCTGGAGCTTCCACCATCTTCCAAGACCCAGAGTTCCCACCATCTTCCCAACCTCGTGGTCCATCAGAGCCAGAGCCAGTTTTCCAAACCCCATAGTCCATCCAGATTTGGAGCTTCCCACTTTCTTTCAAACCCCATGGTCCTTCCATGCTCAGAACTCCCATTGTTTTCCAAATCCCAAGGTCCGCTCAAACTTGGAGTTTCCATCGTCTTCCAAACCCCACAGTCCGTCCAGTTTTGGAGTTCCCGCTGTCTTCCAAACCCCACAGTCCATCCAGACTTGGAGTTCCCACTTCCAAACCGAGGGAGGTGCTTATAACCCCATGGTTGTGGGTTCGATCCCTGTATGGACCATTCACTTCCGATTTGGACTTGATGATCCTTGCAGGTCCCTTCCAACCCAGAATATTCCACGATTCCGGGGATGCGCTTTAAGGTCCCTTCCGACCTAAACCGTCCTGGGATTCTCTGAAAATATCCTGACTCGGAGCTCCCACCGTTTTCCGAGCGCAGGAACTTAAAGACACCAAAACTTCCTAAAAACCAGGGAGCCAAGAGCATCCTGGGAATGTTCCAGCCCCCGAGCACCACCAGTATGGACCAGTACAAATCCAGCTGACACCAGCTGACCAAGGAAAGCCCTGCCAGGGCCTCAACAAACACACGCACCACGGGGCTGCCTTACCTGGAAAGAGGCTTTATTGAACAGAGCTGGAAAATTATCTCTTCAGTGGAATTACTGAATTTGCACAAACATTTCTCTACAGAATTTAAAAAAAAAAAAAAAAAAAAAATCAAGCCTTGTCATCGTTTTACTGCATCTCGTTGTGCTTTTTATACTCGTGTTTGCAATTATTATACTCATCTTTTGTTTGTTTTCACGTTTGTACTCCAATTATTTGCATATCAGGGTTTCGGTTTTTAATCCTAGGGTGTCGAGAGAACACAGAATAATAATAATAATTATAATAATTATAATAATAATACTCTTCTTTAGACAAAAGTCCTTTTTTTTTTTTTTTTTTTGAATGAAGTTAAAAGCGGAGATAATTTAAGGAAAAAGGTCTTCAAATTTCATAACCAACTGGAAGGGAACTTTACAATGCAGTGGAAAACCGGCACGTGTTCGGGTAGCTCAAACCCATTTTGTACATCTTTAATTTTTTTTTTTTCCATGTAAAAGTGGATTATTTTTAATTTTTTTTTTTTACTTTTTTGTTCGTTCGTTTGTTTTTTTGAATTCCGCTACAGTAACAAAATAATCTTTTGCCCTCTGCACCGAGTCTGGCTCCGGGGCAGAGGCAGAGCCCCCTCGGGGCGTCCGGAGCTCCGGATGTCGGGAGCCATCCCAACGGAGGGGGAGAGTAAGAAAATCATCCCGAGTTTCACCACCTCCTGCACCAAGAGTGCGTCTGAACCACCTTTGTTCCTCTGGTTGACCCACTGGAGAACCTGAAACGACGACGACGACGACAACACAGAAGTGCTGCTCCCATCGGCCGCACCGCCGGGAGCTGTTCCGAATGGATAAGAAGCTGAAAGGCCATGGCTGTCTGGAAGGTCACGCGATGCGGATCTTGTCCCAAAGGCTTTCCGCAGCAGCTTGGGTCCATCCGTCCTTCTCCAGAAGCGGCTCCGTCTCCTTGCCTGCATGCCCAGGCTCCAGAGTTAGTTTAGAAAAGAGTTTGCACAACCCACGTTTTCAGCGGTGCAAAGCTTCCGCGTCGAAATCATCGTTATTACATTTATTATAATTTTTAATTTTTTTTAATATATATTTTTATATATATATATAGTTCTCTTTTTTGTTTTTGTTTTTGTTTTTGTTTTTTTTTTAAATCAGGCTTGTTTCATTGAAGGCACTTGGTTTCCATGGCAATTTATAAAAGACGGTGGTTTGGTTTCTTCACTTTCCGTAGAGCTGATGACTCCGGTGGGGAGGGGAGAGGGATCTTCCGGCGGCCGCGAGCAAACTCCCAGTGAAGCCTGTGACAAATGTGAGCCCGGGTGGCACATCCTGGATGGGGATGCATGCAAAAGGAGACAGCACACAGTCACCGAGCAGAGCCGTGAGGAGTGGAACGGGAATGTCTGCAAACAGCTCCGATTCCGGGTTGTCCTCCGGGGGAGGTGACAGCCGAAGTAGAAAGGGCCAACATTTGTTTAACTCTACGCTAAAAAACCTCCGGGAAGGGAAAATGAACACCAGCTCTTCACGTACCCTGTTTACAGTGAGGTGTTTCTCTCTCTCTCTCTGTGTTTTTATTTCCTCTCTCTCTCTCTCTCTTTCTCCTTCCTCTTTTATTTTTTTTTTTTTTCGGGCAGGCCATTCAGTTTCCATGGTAACAAGCAAACGATTCATTTGAAACAAAACCAGCCATGACTTTGTGCTTTGACGAGGGTTTCTAGAGCTCTTTGCCGAGAGTCCAACCAGATGACGCTGAATTCATCAGTGACCACTAAAGCACCTGCAAGTCTCTTCCTTACTTAGGCCAGATCTCGGTCTCAAGCTTGGTTCTTAGTGAGTTCCACTCCCGTGATGCCTTTTCAAGCCCCCAGTGCTTTCTTAATCTGTTTATTTTATTTTATTTTATTTTTTTAATTATTTAATTACGCGTTTATTTAACTTTCGAGTCAGTCAGTGGAGGAATCTTTGGTAGTTTGTTTGGAAATGTCCATTTTACAAAGACTCTTTCTTCATGCCAGCGCCTGGTGAACCTTTTGTAGCCTCTGCCGGGATGAGGTCACCTCTGATGACTTAAGACAGACATGAGGATGAGGAGTGGGAGAAGTCGTATATGTGCTAACGGCCCAACTGCACCTGATCGTAGATCTGCAAACGGGGGAGAGAAATAGAATTAAAGAGGCGTCCGCTCCCCCTCAGCATTGCTACAGCCTTCCCAAGTCACCTCCCACCAGGAGGGGACAAGGACAACTCTCACCAATCGGACAGAGCGGGAACTGGGATGAAAATCCGCCTGGTTGTGTAGTTGTCACCCTGGGTTTTCTGAGTTTTTTGAAGCCTTTTGATTGTTCATAAAATGGAGTCAGACTTTTTAGCTACTGTACAATATTAGGAGCAGCTTCTGCCTTTTCTCACAGATGTAACATAAACAAATCCTTTGTTTTTCATTCTCTGTCCTTTGTTTGCGTATTTCTAACCTGGAAACAATTGTAACTGACAGCTGGTCTGGCCATTCGGCTGGGAGGTGATAACTCCAGAAGCCAACCCACAGCCAGACCCACAAATGTGTAAAAAGTAAGAAATAAACAGGCAGAGGGGCTCTGGGCTTGGCTCGGCCTTGGGCTCTCTCAGAGGAACAACTCTGCCCTGCAAATCTCTCATCTCTGTGTGATTGCTTTGCGTATCCCGATCACATGTAGTTACCGCTGTTCTAATGGTCACACGGGGTAGAGGGATGAGGCAGAGCCCTCACAGAATCCCGGCAGTGATTTCCACGGATTTCACATTGTCTGGCCCCCCTGGACATTGTTTTGATGTTGTTTTATCTGCCTGAGCGTCTCAAATCCAAACCCACCGCTTTGACCTCTGCCTTACACCCATCCAGCATCTTCCTATCTGAGCAAAGCACTCCCAAGGACAACATTCCACTTTCGTCCTTCCAGCTGAACCAACGCAGGGATTGTTCTGCTGGAAAAGATCCATTTGGGAAGCAGAAAGACCAGGAAGCAACTCGTGGGGGAGAGGCACTTACTGTTGGCCGGTTGGTCTGATTTCATACACTCTCCTTCCACAATGGACACGTCGTCAATAGCAATGTC
This sequence comes from Delichon dasypus, assembly GCA_037837765.1. Lineage (NCBI taxonomy): Eukaryota > Metazoa > Chordata > Aves > Passeriformes > Hirundinidae > Delichon > Delichon dasypus. The sequence goes on from JBBAXF010000007.1 coordinate 1,389,075, forward strand.
CCCTTCGATTCCAGGGCCACGGATCCCTTCAAAGATGAGCTGGAAAAAAGAAGATCAAGAGGGAGTGTCCTAGGGTAACTTTATGATGCTTGTATCCCCAATCCTCTGCTCTGTTTGTGCTGTACATTGAGTCCTGTGCCTTTAAGACTGGTTCTAAGAGCAAGGAGAAGCGCGGAGTTTGTTTTGAGAAAACTGCCTGACTCCAACACATTCCTCTCCAGACGGGGTGTTCGGCGGAGGCTTGGAGAGACTGCAGGACAGAGATTTCTTTTGCTTTTAGCTAGTTTCAGCCAGCTAGGGCAGAGAAGTTCCCTGGACTGGTTTTTTTTCCTTTTTCTTGGAACTGTTTAAACCTGCTCTGGACTGAATACCCAGGGGAGCACTGGGGGCTGCACCTGCTGCCCACCGGGGCTGGACCTCGGCATTTTCCAGCAGCGCCGGAGGGACTGGGACTGAGGAGAGACTGAGAGAGAGAGAGCCGAGCTCCACCCACGGCAAGAACCTTCTCAATTTGCCATCTCACTCCAGAACGAGAGGGTTTATTGTTTCATATTATTCATTCTTTATACTTGTATGCACTTTGTTTTTTAAGTAAAACAGTTTTTTTCCACTTTTCTCCAAAGAAGTTTTTTACCGGACTCGTTGGAGGGAGGGGCCATTTGGGTTTGCTTCCCAGAGGGATCCTATACAGGGGTTTTCTCCCAAATTTGTCCCAAACCAGGACAGGGAGATAAATAAAAAAAGTCATCCAGCAGAGCCGAGGGGGGATAAATAAAAAATATCAACAAGATCAGAGGGGGATAAATAAAAAAGGTTCTGTTGTGTTTGGCTAGGCCACAAGGACGGGCTTGGAATGCTCTACAGACACTTTTGGGGTGGGAAAACAAATTAAATTGGTTTGGAATGTTCTACAGACACTTCCTGGGGTGGGAAAAGCAATTCAGTGGGATTGGAAGGTTATACGGACACTTTTAGGGTGGGAAAACCGATTCAGCCAAGTTCTCATCAACCTGAGGGTGGACAAGGAGGGGGTGTGAGCTCTGAGGGATTTTCCTCTTTGGAATGAGCTGGAAATCATCCTCAGTTGTCACCTGGTGTGTCCAGAGCAGCCCCACCACTGGGTGCTGTGGCTGTGCAAAGACAACATTCCTGGAGCAAGGAGCGGGAATCAATGGAATTAAAGCTTTAAGGAGATTGTTTTTCCCTGACATTCCTGCCACCTGAAGAGCACAACCTGAGGAAAGCGTTGAAGGACTGAGCGTCCACTTAAATTCAGACTCCATGGAAACACACAGGAGCCAGAGAAATTCCATGGAAAACAAAGCTTTCTGGCAGGATTCAATGGAATTAAAGCTTTAAAACTGGAGGTGTTCTTCCCAGAAATTCCTGCTGCCTGAAGAGGCACCAACATGAGGAATATGTTGAAGGACTGAGTGTCCAGACTCCTTTCAGAGTCAGGAGACAGAGAAATTCTACGGAAAACTGAGATTTCCAGCAAAGAGCAGGATTCAACGGGATTAAAGCTTTAAGGAGATTTTTCCTGGAAATTCCTGCCACCTGAAGCAAATGGAAGATGCAGCTCCATCACTTTTGGGGGAACCAGCAGCTCCTGTCCCAAATTAAAAGGAAATTTCACATTCCCAGGCATTTGTGGCCTTCAAATCCTGATTGTGCACCCATGATGTCATTGGCACGGGTTTACTCCCTTCTAATCCATGTTTTTTATCCCTCCTTCTGTCCCCTCCAGGATCCAAGCAGAGGCACAGCTTGAGGAATGTGTTGGAGGACTGAGCATCCGCTCAAGTTCAGATTCCATGGAAACACGCGGGAGCCAGAGAAACTCCATGGAATACTGAGATTTCTGGCTCTTGGAGGAGACCCAACCAGTCCCTCCCTTCCCACCGCCCACACTGGAATGGAAGGGATTAAAAATCAACTGATCCCACCCCTGCCATGGGCATGGATGGAAAGATCTGTCCCCTGCATCCTTCTCCGAGCCCAAAGCTTGGGAGAAACCTCCCAAGGGTCCAGGTTGGTGTCTCTGCTTCCATAACACGAAGTTATCTTTATCTCAAGGGCTCGGGAAGGAAATTCCTTTCGTTTGGATCCCACAGGGATCTCCTGGGCGGGTTTTAACTTCCCACATCTCCTGCTGGGGCAGGAATTGGTGACAGGGACAGCTCCGCTTCTCTCCCGTGCTTTTTAAAACAGAAACCAGCACACACACACACACACAAAAAAATAAAAAAAATATAAAAAAAAAAGAAAAGGACTTCTCTTCAAATTAAGATATGTATTAAAAATCAACTGACCCCACCCCTGCCATGGGCATGGATGGAAAGATCTGTCCCCTGCATCCTTCTCCGAGCCCAAAGCTTGGGAGAAACCTCCCAAGGGTCCAGGTTGGATCTAATTTCAGATTGTGGAAGTAAATTCCACGCTGGGATCTATTTTTTCTGAACATTTGGGTTCTCATCAGGTTTAGGATGATTGATTCCATCTAGGAATGTTTTTTCAGGGGAATTGGGATGAGTTTTATCGCAGCGAGGGACACAGTAGAGATTTTATTCCAATTTAAGAGGAACTTTGAGCCCCGCTGAGTGGATGGCTGGGATTTCAAAGTCCTGTTGATGATTTTCTCTCCAGTATCATTTGTCTGAAACCAAACTGCTGGATGGGGAAATCGTGCCTGGATCTCGAGAGGAAAACCACTCCCCCCCCGAAATCCTGCTCCTTGGCAGCAGGAACAACACCGACCAGTGGAGTTGAAAGTCCGATTTTTCCTGACAATGGAAAACAATTTCCAGCCTAAAAGGCTGTGTCCAAACACAACAGGCAGCGTTTAATTAAGAGCTGCATTTGGCAGTGTTTTCGGTGGCCCTCAGAGAGGGGTTGCTCCACGCTCAGAACAAATCACGGCACAGGGGTTGGCAGGGCACGGGGCAGATCCCAGCCCGCAGCTCCCAGGGATGGGCAGGAGGCACCAATTGAGCAGGATTCCCTACCAGTATCCCAGAAAAAAAAAAATAAATTAAAAAATCCCTGTTACGCTCTTGGAAAGCTGTTGTTAAAAATGCTGCATCAAACTGGGGTACAGGAAAGGTCACTCTGCTCTTCATGGAATTATCCTAAAAAGCCAATCCTGAGCGCTTTGGAGGGATTCTGCCTCATGCCTGGAAGTGTCCACGGCCAGGTTGGACAGGGCTGGGAGCAGCCTGGGATTTGGCAGGTGTCCCGTGCCCATGGCAGGGGTGGAATGAGTTGATCTTTAACCCCTCCCGTTCCAAACCAGTCTGGGATTCTCTGATTTTTCCACAGGATCTGAGACAGGTTTTATCCACCCCTGGGTGCCCCCCTCACCCTTCTCCCTTTCCCTGCCGGGCACTCGGGGTGTCCCAGGACAATCCCACCTGGTGCAGGGCGCAGGAGTGTTGGAGTCCAGGGCATTCCTTTGGCTGCCCTGGAGGGTCAGGGACCTGGACAGGGGGGTCTGGGTCCCTGGCACAGAGCCCAGAGGGACACTGGCTTTGATCCCAGTCCATGGGAAAGGCTTCCTGCACTGTGGGAAGGATTGCAGGGCACAGGAGTGTGAAAGATTGGAGTTTAGCTCATCACAGGGTGAGGAAACAGTAGGTTTGGGTTTTTAGCATTGAATTGAATGGGGGCAAGATGGAGGATTTGGGGAATTGTCTCCTGCTTCTTCTTTCTTCTTCCCTCACTCCATTTCCTGCAGTGACGGTGGCACAAAGTAGTTTAAAGAGATTGGGTCAAGGTAGAGATGACCTGTTTAGTATAAGTGAAAGGTTTTGGCAAATAATGATAAATAAAGAACACGTAACAATTAGTATAAACAATAACGCCACAGCCCAGTGCAGGAGGAGTCACCAGATGCCCGAGCAGCTGCACAGACCTTTGTTGGGCACTGAGAAAAATGTAAGATAAGAAAAAATAAACGAAGCATGCAACCTTGAAAAATCAGGACCTGAAGACTCCGTCTCTTTCTTGCGTTTGGCTCAGAGTTCTGCAGAGGGCAAAAAGACTCTGAAACCACCTGAATCAGAGAAAAAACCCGAGTCAGGAGGGGTTTCGGGGTGCCATTAACACCCCCAAAAGTGGGGAGCTGAGAGGTTTCATTTTGGGGCACATCGACCTGAAAAAGAGGATTAAAGTGCTGCTGGAGACTGGAGAAACTGGGACAAACTGGTTTCCTGATGTCCCCCTGGCAGGGACAACTCCAGCCTGAAAATTGGGAATAATCCCTTTTGGATGAGTGAGTGGAAGCACCAAGATCGTCCAAACATGGAGATAAATCCTAAAGCAGTTTCACAACAGTTTTGTGATTTGGGATCCTGCAGGGCCATGGGCTGCACACCTGGCTGTTCCCAGCCCGTCCTACTGGTATTGGAATTTTCTGGATGAGAAGTGACCAAATCTGGGTGGGCTGAGCCCCATCTGGAGCTCAGACAGCAAAGGGGTGGCACTGACCCAACACGAGGGACCAGGACCTGCTGATCCCAGTCCTTTGTGATAAATCCTGGCATTTTTTATTTGGATACTGAAAAATTTAGATCCTAAATTAGCAATGAAACCAATCCCGATCATCCAGTCCATCGCCATATCCTACTGCTCAAACCTGAACGAAAACTGACATTTCCTGGATAACAGAACCAGCGTGTCCCTCTCTCTTTTTGGGAATCTCTATTTTTGAGGCGTTCATTCTTTAAAAATACCAAATATCTGGATATCTGAGCCAGATTAATGCAATTTTTTGAGATTTAAAGCACTGCAGTCCCCCCAGTTCCTCACGGCAAAAGCTTTGTTCTATATCACAGCGACTGACAAGGCATAAAATCTTCTACCCCTGTAAATTACCCTATAAAAACTTTTAATTTCCATGTCACTGCAGTGTTTCACTGCAACGATTCACTTCCATTCCCTCTCCTTAAATTTAACCGGGAGCTTTATATTCCTTCCTACTTACACTCCTCAATGGCAAATAAAATTTGCTTTGATGCAAGAGACGATAAAAAAAAAAAAAGTAATTTAAGGCTCCACGAGCTCTGACATTTATTTGTTATATTTGGACAGAGCTTTACATTTGTTTTATGCTGAAACCTTTAAGCACAACAATGTAAAATGTGAAAAACAACCAAGGAGAGGAGCTTCCCTTTGGAATCCCCCTCCTCCACCCCTCTGGGTTGCTGCTGCCAAATCCTTTCCCTGCCCAAGGGTCTGATTCTTCCTTGATTTTTCCAAAGCCCTTCCCAGGTCTCCAAAACCCCCTCAGAACCCTCAATTCCATCTCCTCCTTCCCTTTCCCCGGGCATTTTTAATGTTCAGATATTAAATCACTCCTTTCTCCTTCACTCTTCAGAACTCCTGGATTTATCCCGAATTCGCCAATGAAAAAGTCAACCACTCCAATTGTTCTGTGCCTGGCCTGGGCTCTGAGTGTTCCCGAAATCTGCAATTCCTCTTCCTCTCAATCCTGACACTTTGTTCCCGTCAGACATCCCAGACTCCCAGCCTGGAACACCTCCCCCTGTCCCAGGATGCTCCAAGCCCAATGTCCAACCTTGCCTTGGACAGAGATCCAGGGGCAGCCACAGCAAATCTGGGAATTCCAGCACCTTCCCACCCTCCCAAATAGGAATTCCATTCCAATATCCCACCTAAATCACCGCTTTCCCACTCTGAAGCCATTCCCTGTGTCCTGTCCCTCCATCCCTTGTCCCCAGTCCCTCTCCAGCTCTCCTGGAGCCCCTTCAGGCCCTGCCAGGGGCTCTGAGCTCTCCCTGGATCCTTCTCCTCTCCAGGGGAACATTCCCAGCTCTCTCATGTCCCACTGTACTTCACATATCCCTCTCTCTCAATTTTCCTCTAATTCCCATCCTTGGAATTGCTCTGCAATCCCATGGACCGAACCATTTCGGTCCTGTCAATGCCTCTCATGAGTGCAAAGGAAAACAAAAGGTCAGGATCAGGAATTCCCTGAAAATAAAGGAAGTGAAACCCAATGTGGATTTTTAGAAGAGCAGTTTGGGTTTGCACTGAAGGAATCTTCCAAGGCCAGGTGGGACATTGGGGCTTGGAGCAGCCTGGGACAGGGGGAGGTGTCCCAGCCATGGCAGGGGGGGAATGGGATGGGATTGAAGGGGAACCATCTTCCGTGTGTTCCCTGTCCTGCGCTGCCCAGGTGCAGCTCTGAGCTCACACTCAGCGTCACTCAGCTCTCTGCACACAGCAGCCACACAAAACAAATCCTGTTCCTGCTGCACACCAAGGACACCTGGGACAAGTGTTCAGCCCAAAAGCACAAACAGCGGTGGCTGGAGGGAGGAACAAGAAGGATGGGACTGGAGAACCTGGAGCTGGAATTGGACAATTCAACCCCAATGTGCAAATGGACCAGAACTGATCAAAGTGTGAGACCTGGTGACCGTTTGTCCATTTTGTGTCCATTTTGTGTCCATTTTGTGCCCATTTTGTGCCCATTTTGTGCCCATTTTGTGACCATTTTGGTTCCACCTTCGGTGTGTCCCTGTCCAGGCTCTTGTCCTGCCCAAGGTGAATCCTCAAAGGCCTTTCAATAAATCTCTGTTTTATTCTCCAGCTCTGCCCAGCCTCTATTCCAGGTCAGCCTTCCCAAGGCATCAATGAGATTTAATGGGATGGGATTTAACGGGATGGGATGGGATGGGATGGGATGGGATGGGATGGGATGGGATGGGATGGGATGGGATGGGATGGGATGGGATTTAGTGGGATGGAATTCAAGGTCACTTCAAACCCAAACCAATCTGTGACTTCTTCCCAGAATTCCATCACCTCCCCTAGGAGCCCTGGAGGTGACAGAGGGCTCAGAGGAGAGCTCTGTGCACAGGCCACGGCTTGTGACTCCCACATTCCATGAGGACATTCCCAGCCTCACCCGCAGCAGGCCCTGCTGGCAGCAGCTGCTTTTTTTGGGAATGTTCCAGCTCCAAACAGCTCCCGGCGTGCCTGGGAACTGCCCCCAAAGATCCATCAGCACCTCCACATCAACCCCAGCAGAAAACGTGTGAAGAACCTGTCACAACCCCCTGTGTCTCACGCTCCCAGCAAGCACTCCAAGAACATTCCTTTTCCCGCAGGAAATCCACCTATTCCCAAAAAACCTTTTAAACACAGGGGCGCTCAGTCATTCCTCCCAGTGAATAATTTTACATTCCCCTGGCTAATCTGAAATCAAAGCCCGCTGGAATCGCTCCTGGCATCTTTGGGAAGCTGCAAAGTGTTTTGAGTTCAAGCAAGGAAATTGCTCAAGGAAAGCAATTCTCTGTCCACCAGCAGCTTCTGGAGCTGGGAAACCCCAAAGAAAAGGCTTGATATCCCCAGTCCCCTTCCCAGTCCCGAATCCCCGGCTCCTGGAGGTGCCAGCCTTACCTGGAATGAGGTGGGAGGGTTGATGTTCACCCGGGCTTGGTTCCAGTGCTGTCCCTTATTCCCACTCGAAGACCACAAGGGGTTTTCTATGGCAGTCTGACCCTTGAGCCGCAGGTAAACGTTCAAACTTCCTGGAAAACAGGAGGAGAGCTGGAGTTGGGAAGGCTCTGCCTGGAGCACAGCTGGCTGCAGCACCCTCCCCGCCCATTTTCCTTGGATCTGAGGTGTCACCGAGACACACAAAGCAGTCACATGCAGACAAGAGATTTTCGCAGAGGTTCTTCTGATCCAGCTCCCAGCTGAGAGAGCAGAGAGAAGAAGAGACCCCTTTGTTTATTTTTTTACTTTTTATACATTTGTGGGTCCAGCAGAGGATTGGCTTTTTGTGGTTTCCACCCCTCAGCCTCAGTGGCCAGACCAACTGTCAGTTACAATTGTTTTCAGGTTAGAAATATGCAAACAAAGGACAGAGAATGAAAAACAAAGGATTTGTTTATATTACTTCTGTGGGAAAGATAGAAAACTGCTCTAATATTGTACAGTAACTAAAAGATCTGACTCCATTTATGAAAATCAAAAGGCTCAGAAAAACTCAGAAAAACCAGGGTAACACTGAGGTGCGGGGGTTTCTTGGCATGAATTCAAAAGCTTTTCAATTCAGGAATGCTGGGAAGTGCTGATGGGGAACCCCCGGCAGAGGGGAACTGAGCACCCATCCCGCAGCTCAGGCCTGGCATGGGAATTCCCGGGAAAACAGGCAGGAAGGAATCTTCTGTGGTTTAGGGCAAGGAATTGGTATTAAACATACATATCCTGGGCAAGTTTGGTTGTTTTATGCTGAATTCCTGCTTGTTAAAACTGCCCAGCTTTCCTCTGCCCATTGTTGAACTCCTGAAATTCCCCAAAGCCCGGCAAATCCATCTCAGGGAGAGAGGTGATGCCCTTGGGAATATTCCTGCAGGACAACAACGTCCTCTGAGTTCAGACAACTTCCAAAATCCCTCCCTGAGCAGGAAAACTCCCCGGAGGTGCAGTTTTGCCCACCAGTAAGCAACTGGTGCCAGCACAGATATTTTTGACACCAGGGTCACCTGCGGGCATGAACAGACTTCCCCCCCCAAAAAATAAAATTAAAAAAAAAAAAAAAAAAAAAAAAAAAAAAAAAAACCCAACCAAATTTTGTTCATCTGATTTCCTTAATTCACAGGATTTGGGGTTTTTTGTTCCTATTTGCCTGCAGGTGTTTGGGGCAGTGGGGCCTTTTTGTGGTCTGTAAATTCAGTGAATTTCTCCTTAACCTGAGACATTCAGACAGCCAAATTCCCACAGGAATTTTTCGGGATGCCTGGCACAGCAGCTCCCCCAAAAAGTTCCAAGGAAATCTCCCGGATCTGAGGCAGCTGCACCCTGCTCAGGCACAGTTCTTATTTCCAGCAAAAGCCAGACTTGGAGCCTTGGAAAACACCAGGCTGGAGATTTAATGGAGCAGGAAATATTCCCCTGATGTCCTTTTCACCAGGGTGAGAGAATGGGGCCGGAGTGGGATCATCCATCCTCCCTGAAGGAGCTGGGAAAGGAGAATCGGGAGTGGCTCCGTAATCCCGCCTGGAATGCGGGGAATGGGCACAAAGGAAACGGGATCTGGTGAGGAAAGTCTGGCTCTGCCTCCACACAGAGCAGGGAAAGACCAGAACCAGAACGGGATTGCAAAGGGATTCCTTTAGCCCAGCCCAGGTGTTTGGAGAAGGGCTGGGAAGAGCTGGGAATGCTGCTTAGCTTCTTCCCTTCTCCAAATATTTATATTAATTTATATAATTTATATTAATTTATATAAATGTATATTCATATATATTAATTTATATTAATTTATATTAATTTATATTAATTTTTTCTATTAATTTCGATTTCTTTCTACTTCATTCTATTTATTTTAGTTATTTATAGTTATTTACGTGCAAACATATTTATATATTTATATATTTTTTTTATATCCAATTTTTTTTGTGATGTTATATTGCAGTATTATGTTATATTAAATTATTATGGAATCATGGAGTGGGGTTTGGGTTGGAAGGCGCCTTAAATCCCATCCCATTCCACCCCTGCCACCTTCCACTATCCCAGATTTTTCCAAGACTTGTCCAGCCAGGGCTTGGACACTTCCAAGGAAGAAGGACAAGCTGAATCCTCAAAAAACGCTCTGGATTTGCCTTACAGGGAATGGAACAGGATGGGCCTTAAGGTCCCTTCCAACCCAAACCATTGTGTGATTCCATGAAGTGATGGGCAGGGGGTAAAACCAGGGAAAAAAACTGGGAATGAAGGGAAAAATTTCTGCCAGGAGTGCGGGGGATGCTCTGGAATCCCTGGCATTTTGGCCTTTCAGCTTTCCCACTCTGCTCTCCCAGCAGGTTCTGCCTCCCTCTTTTCCTTTGGGACGGCTCTCTAATGGCAGGAAAAAACGATCGTCCTTGGAGCATCCATTGGAGATGTCCCATTTTGAGGTGCGGATGGAAAAATGGGAAGTACAGATTGGTGGAAAAGGCGGTGACAGCTCCAATGGGTGCGCAAATTCCTTCTGTCTCAGGGCTGGGACACAGAAAGGACAGAGAATCTTCATCTTCCCCTTTCCAACAATGGCTCTGTGACTGCGGCAAATCAAGGAGAAGGAATTCCCATTTCTCTCATCCTCTAGGGATAATGTCCCTCTCCTTTGGAGCCACAGCTGGTTTCTGTGGCAGCCAGCACTCCCAGGGGGAGCTTTGGGATCTGTAAGGAATTACAATCCCACGCTGTTGGAGTCCAGGGCATTCCTTTGGCTGCCCTGGAGGGTCAGGGACCTGGGCAGGGGGGTCTGGGACCCCAGCCCAGAGCCCAGAGCTCAGAGAGACACTGGCTTTGATCCCAGTCCATGGGAAAGGCTTCCTACACTGAGGCTTGGAGAAGCCTGGGAATGTGGGAGCTGTCCCTGCCCATGGAATGGGTGGAATGAGATGGGATTTAAGATCTTTCCAGCCCAAACCATTCCAGGATTCTGTGGTGTTTGGAGCTCAGTTAGCAGCTCCTACCCTGCCCTGGTGAATAAATCCATGAGCTGGGAATATTTAAGCCAAGAGTTGCCCAAATGGTGGGATTCATTCCCAAAGCGGGGTTGGAACCTCCTCTCCACATTGGCAGCAAATTCCAAAGCCACAGTGAAGGGTCAAGGCTTGGGACAGCTGGTGATGAAACAGTTAATCTGTGCAACAATGGGATTTGGAATTATCCATGGGGGATTAATCCTTAATAAAATGTAATTCCAGAAAAATCTATTACCAGTTCTAAATTTCCCACAGAATGGCCGGAGCTGGAGCTCATCCCACCCAAATCACGGCTCAATTAAAGCAGACGTTTAGGACCGGAGCCGGCGGGATTTTGGAATCTCCAAGGACAGGGATTTTCCAACCTTCCCGAGCAACCTGTGCCAGTGTTTGGCTCTTTCCAGCTCAAAAATAATGTGGTTTTATGTTTAAGTGGGATTTTCTCCATTTCAATTTATTCCCATTGTCGCTTGTCCTGTCCATGAGCATCCCTGAGCTTCTTCACACTCTCCCTTCTGGAATTTATCCAATGGATAAGACCCACCCCGAGCCTTTCCAAGGCCGGGTTGGACGGGACTGGGAGCACCCTGGGATAGTGGAAAGTGCTGGAACACGCTTCCAACCCATGGAAAGGGTTGGGACAGGATGAGTTTACGGTCCCTTCCCACCCAAACCAGTCTGGGATTCTGGATTCCATAAAAGGATAGAATCCTGAACATTAGCTAAAATGATGGGCACTGTAAAAAATAAAGGATCAAAATGGTATCGAGCAATTTGGAATTTTGGGAACTCAACACCCACGTTTCCAGGAATAAATACAGTGGAATTGTGGTCGCTGTCACCCGGGGTCGGATCCTTCCTTGCCATAATTCAAGGATTTCCACAGGGAAGTGGAGATCCCAGAAAAAAAACCCAAATCTAAGGACAGGCACTTGCTGAAGAGGAAATCCAGAGGAAATAAAACACCAAATCCCACTGTTCTTGGACAAACCTCAGTGCCTGTTTTCTTTACGTTAAACCAAATAACTCTGCACTCCAAATATTTGCAAGGAATTCCAGAAATGCTCTTTGTCTTTACATTTGTCATTGGTAAATGTAAATGCCTTTACATTTGTCATTGGTTCTTCATAAAACACCTTAAATAAACAACCAGAAAATGACCAGATTTTGCAATATTTGCATTTTCTTACAGCAGGGAGTGGCTGAATCCTTTCCTCCCAATTAAAAAAAAAAAAAAAAAAAAAAAAAAAAAAAAAAAAAAAAAAAAAAAACCCAAAAGAACACAAAACCCCAAAACCAAAACCAATACCAAAAAAAAAAAACCTCCAAAAAACCACAACCAAAAAAACCACAAACCCCCCCAAACCAAAAAAAAAACCCCTACCAAACCAAAAAAAAAAACCCCACACAAAAAAAAAACCCAAAAAACCCCCAGCCAACCAACCAACCAACCAAAAAAAACCCCAAACCCAAAAAAATCCCCCAAACAAACAAAAACCCAAAAAAACCCCAAAACAAAAAAAACCCCAAAAAACATAAAAACAAAAACAATCAAAAAAACCAAACAAAAAACCAAGCAAAAAACAAAAAAAGAAAAAAACAAACAAAAAAACCCCAAAGTAAAACAAAACAAAACAAAACAAACAAAAAAAACCCCAAAAAGCAAAAAACAAAAACCAAACCAAACCAAAAAACAATCAAACAAAAAACAACAACAACAACAAAAAACCACCCAAAAAACCCCAGCACAGAGCCAGAAGAATTCCAGGTTGGAACTGCATCCGCTTTCCTGCAGCACAGAGGCAATGGGGAAAAAAAACCTGAGTGCACTTTTCTGCTTCAGTTAAAATCTGAGCTCTGCCTGGGGGCAGGGGGAGCTCGGACAAAGCAAGAGCCAGAACTCTCCGGCAGGATGAGTTCACCCTTGAAACAGAGACAAAAATACATCAAACCAGGTCACACTGACACCGGAAAAGCTCTTGGAACTCTGGGAGCACCAAGGAACTCGCGAAGGGCTTCCAAAAATTGGATTCTTGGTGTTTGAGCTTTTATATTTTCCCACTTTTTTTTTTTTTATTTTTTTTATTTTTTGATATGACAAAAAGAAATTAAACCTGAGTGTTGGAAGGGCCAGGACTAAAAATGGACTGGTAGATACCCTTTGAAAATTGACATTCCTGCAGTGTGTGAGGAAATTCTCCATGGCGTTTCCAAAGGAAACACCTGAGGAATGCAGCTGCTCCCTGCCTGATCCTGAATCTGGTCAGGAATCCCTAAAACACTCACTATACTCCTTGAAAATCCATATTCCTGCATCTTTTCGGCAAATTTTCCATTATTTTTCCACAGGAAATGTATGAGGAATGGAGCTGTTCCCTGCCTGATCCTGAATCCAGTTGGGAAAGCCTAAAACACTCACAATACTCCTTGAAAATCCATATTCCTGCATCTTTTTGGCAAATTTTCCATTACTTTTCCACAGGAAATGCATGAGGAATGGAGCTGCTCCCTGTCTGATCCTGAATCCAGTCAGGAATGCCTAAAACACTCACAGATACTCCTTGAAAATCCATACTCCTGCAGCTTTTGAGTAAATTTTCCATTACTTTTCCACAGGAAATGCATGAGGAATGCAGCTGCTCCCTGCCTGATCCTGAATCCAGTCGGGAAAGCATAAAACACTCACAATACTCCTTGAAAATCCATACTCCTGCAGCTTTTGTGCAAATTTTCCATGACTTTTCCAGAAGAGACAGCTGAGGATTGCTGCTGCTCCCTGCCTGATCCTGATTCTACTCAGGAATGCCTAAAACATCCCGTTAGAATCAGGCAAAATCCTCGTTAAAATCAACTTTTCCCTTTCCAGGCCCTAAAATTCCCCTTCAAATCCGTGGGATTCCCATACAATTCCCTGCCCAAAATCTCACTCATGCAGGAAACACTTCCCAGCTGCAGGAGGGAAATTCCTCCTTCCAACAAATCCCTGACTAGCGGGAAAAAAGGAATGTTGCCACAATTTGGACTCTCTCAAGCACCTCCCTGGGTGCTCTCGGAGGAGCTGGCACTCTTCCCATGCTTTCCCTTCAAACAAGAGGGAGTTTTCCCAGCTATTTTCCCCAAAGGAATTGGCTTTCTCTCACCTATGTGCTGTCCATACATGTGATAGTAGAAGCTGAAGCAATAGGCCGTGTTGGCGGCTCCGTAGGGATTTTTGGGAGCGACGCTGAAAACGGGACTGACGAGTCTGGCCTTCTCCCCCTCCAGCCTGGGCCGGGACGTCTCGATGTACATGTAAAAACCTGGGAAAATCCAAAGGGAAATGCTTAGGATGAGGCCTTCAACACTTTAGTACATGTGAAAACCTGGAAAAAATCCAAAGGGAAATCACTGGGATGAGGCCCTCAACACCTGAGATGCCTCAATGTATGTGTGAAAACATGGAAAAATCCAAAGGGAAACCATAGGAATGAGGTTCTTAACACCCGAGATGTCCCAATGTACATGGAAAAATCCAAAGGGACACCCTTAGGATGAGGTCTTCAACACCTGAGTACACTTGAAAATCTGGAAAAATCCAAAAGGAAACCATTGGAATGAGGTTCTTAACACCTGAGATGTCCCAATGTACACAGAAAAAAATGGAAAAATCCAAAGGGAATTTCTTAGGATAAGGCCCTTAATACTTGGGATGTCTCAATGTACACTGAAAACCTGGAAAAATCCAAAGGGAAATCCTTAGGATGAGGCCTTCAACACCTGAGTTCACGTGAAAATCTGGAAAAATCCAAAGGGAAACCATTGGAATGAGGTTCTTAACACCCAAGATGTCCCAATGTACATGGAAAAATCTGGAAAAATCCAAAGGGACACCCTTAGGATGAGGCCTTCAACACCTTAATACACATGAAAACCTGGAAAAATCCAAAGGGAAGTCACTGGGATGAGGCCTTCAACACCTGAGATGCCTCAATGTATGCGTGAAAACTTGGAAAAATCCAAAGGGAAACCATAGAAATGAGGTTCTTAACACCTGAGATGTCCCAATGTACACAGAAAAAAATGGGAAAATCCAAAGGGAAATTCTTAGGATGAGGCCCCTAATACTTGGGATGTCTCAATGTACACTGAAAACCTGGAAAAGTCCAAAGGGAAATCCTTAGGATGAGGCCTTCAGCACCTGAGTACACGTGAAAATCTGGAAAAATCCAAAGGGAAACCATAGGAATGAGGTTCTTAACACCCGAGATGTCCCAATGTACATGGAAAAATCTGGAAAAATCCAAAGGGACACCCTTAGGATGAGGCCTTCAACACCTGAGTACACTTGAAAATCTGGAAAAATCCAAAGGGAAACCATTGGAATGAGGTTCTTAACACCTGAGATGTCCCAATGTACACAGAAAAAAATGGAAAAATCCAAAGGGAATTTCTTAGGATAAGGCCCTTAATACTTGGGATGTCTCAATGTACACTGAAAACCTGGAAAAATCCAAAGGGAAATCCTTAGGATGAGGCCTTCAACACCTTAGTGCATGTGAAAACCTGGAAAAGTCTAAAGGGAAATCCTTAGGATGTGGGCTTCAACACCTTAGTACGTGTGAAAACCTGGACAAATCCGAAGGGAAATCCTTAGGATGAGGCCTTCAACACCTGAGTACATGTGAAAATCTGGAAAAATCCAAAGGGACACCCTTAGGATGAGGCCTTCAACACCTTAATACACATGAAAACCTGGAAAACTCCAAAGGGAAGTCACTGGGATGAGGCCTTCAACACCTGAGATGCCTCAATGTATGCGTTGAAAACTTGGAAAAATCCAAAGGGAAACCATAGAAATGAGGTTCTTAACACCTGAGATGTCCCAATGTGCACAGAAAAACCTGGAAAAATCCAAAGGGACACCCTTAGGATGAGGCCTTCAACACCTGAGTACACTTGAAAATCTGGAAAAATCCAAAGGGAAACCATAGGAATGAGGTTCTTAACACCTGAGATGTCCCAATGTGCACAGAAAAACCTGGAAAAATCCAAAGGGAAATTCTTAGGATGAGGCCCTTAACACTTGGGACATCTTGATGTACAGTGAAAAAGCCTGGAAAATCCAAAGGGAAACCCTTAGGATGAGGCCTTCAACACCTGAGTACACGTGAAAATCTGGAAAAATCCAAAGGGAAACCATTGGAATGAGGTTCTTAACACCCAAGATGTCCCAATGTACATGGAAAAATCTGGAAAAATCCAAAGGGACACCCTTAGGATGAGGTCTTCAACACCTTAATACACATGAAAACCTGGAAAAATCCAAAGGGAAATCACTGGGATGAGGCCTTCAACACCTGAGGTGCCTCAATGTATGCGTGAAAACTTGGAAAAATCCAAAGGGAAACCTTTGGAATGAGGTTCTTAACACCCGAGATGTCCCAATGTGCACGGAAAAACCTGGAAAAATCCAAAGGGAAATCCTTAGGATGAGGCCCTCAAGACCTGCAATGTCTTGATGTACATGAAAAAGCCTGGAAAAATCCAAAGGGAAATCCTTGGAATGAGGCCCTCAGCACCTAACACAGATAAATGCAGGAACACCTTGGAATTATCAAGTGTCCTGATAAATTTTTTTACTTCCATCTCCCACCGTGCCATTTCTGGCACACATCTTTTCCTACATGAAGCCCCTGTGTTTCCAAAAGCTGCTCCAAAGCCATGCTTTCCATGGAAACTAAAATCCAGGAAGCAGGCCAGTTCTGGAAAACTTCTCCAAAATTATGAACTTTTGCACAGAATCTGAGGGGGTTCAGCCTTCATTCCTGAGGGGGGAATTTGTCCCTGGAATCATGCCTTGTGGAATAAAGGGAAAATACCGTGATGGAAACCTTTCAAGGAACATTTCCAACTTGCCATGTCAATCCCAAAGTAGACAATATCCATTTATTCCATTCCTGGAGGTGCCAGCCGCAGAGATATTACTGAATTAACCCAACCAAAGGAACGTGGTGCAGGATGAGTTTTTCCCCTTCAGAAGGGCACACAACAAAACAGCGGGAATTACCGCAGGCCTGGAAAAATCCAGCTGGAAATGTCCGACCTTTCAAATGCAAATCCGCTCTGCAGTCAGGAGCAGGTGTTAACAGGGGCAGCTGATCGAAAATTGCACATTTGAACAACAGCCAGAGCGAAAATGGGGCAAAACCCACCTCGTTGTGACAGGCTGGGAGAGCCCAATAAACGGCATCAAGCAGGAGAATATTTTAGGACGAGCCAGATTTCCCCACTTGAGTTTGATGTGGAGGGAATCGCTTCGAAAATGCCACAATGAAAATGAGGCAAGGTGGGAACGGTACCATCAGGGGTTGTGCTTTGGGGCCTGTCGCTCCCCAGCACCCGTAATTCCTTCTGGAAGTCCTTAAAGGATCTTGGTGTGGAGTTTGAGCCTCTTCCAGGGCCTGAAGGGGCTCCAGGAGAGCTGGAGAGGGACTGGGGACAAGGGATGGAGGGACAGGACACAGGGAATGGCTTTAAGGTGAAGGAGGGTAGATTTAGATGGGTTTCGGGAAGGAATTCCTGATGAGGAGGATGGGAAGAAGCTGGGCTGGAATTCCCAGATTTGCTGTGGCTGCCCCTGAATCCCTGGAAGTGTCCAAGGCCAGGTTGGACACCAGGGCTTGGAGCAGCCTGGGACAGTGGGAGGTGTCCCTGCCATGGCAGGGGTGGGAATGAAATGGGATTTAAGGTCTCTTCCAACCCAGCCCTGTCTGGGATTCTGGAATCTTCTCCATTCAAACTCCAGGACCAGGGTGAGAAGGATCCTGAGGTGTCCCTGCTGTGTGTGACGCTGCGGCCTTCCCAGGGTCACGGACTGGATCTGTTTTTTCCCAGACCTCCCCAAAGATGAACCCCAGTTCCCTGGGAATGGTTTCCCACTGCCAGAGGGCAGGGATGGATGGGATATTGGGAAGGAATTCCTGGCTGGGCTGGAATTCCCAGAGCAACTGTGGCTGCTCCTGGATCCCTGGAAGTGCCCCAGGCCAGGTTGGACATTGGGTTTGGATCACTCTGGGATAGCTGAAGGTGTCCCTGCCACGGCAGGAGTGGGACGAGATGAACTCCAATCCTTTCCTATCCCAATCAGCCCGGGATTCCATGACCAGGAAATGGCTGAACTCCCTGCCCTGGACCGTTCCCTTATCCCAGATTCCTCACAAATTCCATCTCACCCTCCTTGGAGCCGGTGCGGTCGGCGTTGGGCCCCGTGTTGGGCGTGTATTTCGTGTCCCTGGTGGCAGTGCTTTGTTTTGTCCAGTCGAAGTTGTCGGTGTCGTCTTGAGTGAACAGGCAAATGTTCCCATCCTCAAAGCCACAGTGGAACTCTCCTGCCAAAACAAACAGCGGGAATTTAGTGGCCAAGGTTTTCCATGCAATCCTTCTTTTTCAAATTCCCTATCAGTTATCCACTGTTTTCTTCAGCAGCAAGCTCAACAACAACAACAAAAATAATTAAATCAGGGTCATCAGTTTGTGCTGGTGAAATTGAAATGGTATTTAAATCTCTTTGCAGAGCTCCTCCTCACATATTCAGATTTATACAGTGGTTTTTAGAGGTGGTGTCTCTTTTAACATTCCTAAAAAGCTAGGGAGAACAGAAGCATTCCCATAAAACATGGAATATAGGGGGGAAATGTGGGAAGGGGGTTCTTGTGGTTTAGGAATAAAACAGAGCAGCTTTTCAAATTGTGAACATTGTCTCCAAGTGGCCTCTCCTAAATTATCCTTCATTTCAGTAGGGATGGGAAAGGAAGAAGTGGCTAAAATAAAGCAAAGGAGCTTTGAGATAGGCATGAAGGAAATCTCTAAAAATCAGGAAATTGCAGCCATGGAGGGATATCAGGAAGAGAACTGAGTCCACATCAACTGGATTATCATAACAAAATCCTGGGAGGAATATCTGAATCCATATGGGAAGGAGAGGTGGCTGTATCCTGTCCTGGATTTTCACTGGGATTTCTGTGGTGTATTGGAGGAAAGTGGTGAACACATCGGTCTAACGAACAAAAATCGCCAAGAGCCCCAGAAGAGGATTCCTGGGATCCTCTCTTGCACGGAACTGCAAGAGCCCAGCGATCCCAGCGATCCGAGCGATCCCAGCGATCCCAGCGATCCGCCCCGCTGGGCTATGATGGGATGCAAAACCCCTCCTGTAATTTCAGAACCAAAACAAAGCCCAGCTTGGAGGTTCAGCTCTGGCTCAGAGCATAACGAGGCCCCGCGGAGTAAAGCTGGATTTCACTGCACGAACAATTCCTGCTGAGTTTACTCTTCCCACAAAGTCCATTGATTTATCCGAGGGAAGAAGGAAATCTCCCTTCTCCGGGGAGAAGGCGGCTGCCTGCACACGGTGTCAGCCTGGAGGGGTGCAATTTATATTCATGGGTAGGAGAAACTCAAACCCTGAGCGTCGGGGGATTGTTCATCCCTGTTAAAGTGAGAAGGTGGATAAACGTCTGCAGGTTTGGGGTTTGGGGGAGCTCTCAATCCGCTTAAGCCGCGGGAGCTTCCCTGTTAATCACTGAGGAGAGAGGGACCTGGAGCTTAGTGCTGCAACACTCAGGTTGATGCTGCGGGCTCAGAAATAAGCTTGGAAAATTCCCTTCAAATCGCAGGATGTGCTCGGAGTGATTTCCAGATATTCCTGGTTCTCCTCCTGCCTTTCCAAAGAACGACACGAGGCCAAAGGTGCATCCTGCCCCTCTGCTCAGCCCTGGGAACACCTGGAGTGTTGTGTGCAGCTCCGGAACAGGACAGGAGGGATCTGGAGCTCCTGGATCTGGCCCACGGGAGGGTTGTGAGGATGAGGAAGGGCCTGGAGCATCCCTGTGCCCAGGAGAGGCTGAGGGAGCTGGGGCTGCTCAGCCTGGAGAGGAGCTCAGCTGAGAGGGGCCCTTGGCCCTGGGTGTCCCTGGGTGTCCCTGAGTGTTCCTGGGTGTCCCTGAGTGTTCCTGGGTGTCCCTGGGTGTCCCAGGGTCAGGGGCTGATCCCAGGAATTGTCCCCTGCACAGGAGGCAGAGCTTCTGCCCTGGGCAGTGCCCAGCCCCGAGCAGAGCCCAGAGAGGGGCTGGAGTCTCTCCCTGGGGATATTCCAGAGCCACACGGACACAGCCCTGTGCCTGAGCTCTGGGATGGCCCTGCTGGAGCAGGGAGTGGCACCAGTGACCCTCTGAGGTCCCTCCCAGCCTGATCCATCCTGGAATTCTGTGCCCCCCCACCCCCAGAACTGTCAGTATAAAACACAATCCTGTAAAACCAGGTTATCGCTGGAATGCGGTTCCCAGAAACTTCCTTGGCTGTCAGCACCTCGAGCAGATTGATTTAAATCCATCAACACCACTGGATCCTCCAGGACAATCTGTTCCCTAGAGCTCAGTTCCTTCTCTGCTGGACACGGCCAAGATGTGGGATTCTGCTTATCCCTGGTGACCTCAGCGTGATGGGAGCTGATCTGGGAACCAGGGGAGGAATTCCTGGCTGGGAGGGGCTGGGCTGGAATTCCCAGAGAGGCTGTGACTGCCCCTGGATCCCTGGCAGTGCCCAAGGCCGGGTTGGACATTGGGCTTGGAGCAGCCTGGGATGGTGTGAGGTTTCCCTGCCATGGCAGGGGCGGATTGGGATTCAGGTCCCACCAATCCAAACCAGTCCCTGACCCTTTGATGGTTCCATGATTACTCCCAAACCCTTCAGGAGAGAAGCCGACCCATCCACGTCTCCACCTTCATCCCAAGACTGGGAAGGGAATTCCAAGACGCCGCCAAAACCCTTGGAATACTCCAGGATACCCAAATGAAGCTTCCTGAACAAAGTTCCAGCCATTTCTCTCATCTCCAAGAATCCTTTTTAAACCACCTGAGCTCCAAATTCTCTTGGTTTACCCCATATTTTGTGGATTTTGCTTCCACCTCCACTTCTGCATCTTCCTGCCATGCAGAAGTTGCTGCTTCTCTGCAAAGGGATGAAACTGCAGAAGGCAGAATTCAAGTGAAGGAGGAAAGTTTTGATTCCCAGATCCAGTCCTGGAGCAAAGCGAACAGAATAAAGGATTTTCAGCCATTCAGCACTTTCTGCACTGCCCCTCCAGTGCCTTAAAAGCTGCATCAACTTCTCGTGCCCACAGAGCTTCATTAAGAAATTCCACTTAAGCAGAACAAAAGATTTTCTCCTTAGGTGAAAAAAAAAAAAAAAAAAATTCAGGCTGGATGGGAGGGAAAAAAAAAAAAAGCCAAAGTTTGCCATTTATTTAACAGTCAAACATTGATTTCATGTGGAATACCTTGGAAAAGGTTAGTGCTAAATGTTCTTGGCACTGAACACTCCTGAGAAAATGACAGAAGAATAAAAATGGGGAAAAGCTCCTCAGGCTTCGCTCCATACTTTTGCAGGGGCGTTTAAACACATCAGGGTGGCCTGGGTCTGTTAATTAATGATCAGGAGGGCAGGAGGAACGAGCAGCTCTTCCACAGGTGCTCCAGCCGTGGCCCTAACGATGGTGCTAATTAACATTAATGACAGTGGTGGTTTTTGTCAGGGCACGTGGCAGCTCTGGAAGTGGATTCAGGTCGTTCATAATTTCCTTGCCAATTAGGGCAAAAGCTGAAGCTGCTCTGGAGGTGAAACCCTTCATTGCAGCACGGATTTGTGTCGTCTCTTCCCATAAAATCCAAGTTGGATTTGAGTCCCGAGCGCCTCCTCTCTTCCATTATTCAGGATTGACCTCTAATTGTACCAAATTGATCTAAAATCCTTCTGGTTTATGTTAAATGGTTTCTGTCAGGTGGTAAAAAATGGAGACGTGAGGCTCCAGCTCGGAGTTGAAGTCTTTGGATGTTTCTTGCTTGGGCATCGCAGAGATTGCATCAAAAGGCAGGAATTAGGGAATGGCATAATCCCAGAACTGAAGCAGGAAGAACATAACTGCAGTTTCCAGGCAGGAGTCTTGTCCTGGCTGGATACAGCCCCTCCTCTTCGTTCACACAGCAGAAATAAACCCAGAAATCGGCCCGACAGCTTTAGGAACAACAGGGATTTTGTAGGAAACATGGAAAAAGGAGCTGGGAAAGGGCTGAGCCTGGAGAAAAGGAGGCTCAGGGGAACCTTGTGTCTCTGCACAAGTCCCTGACAGGAGGGGACAGCCGGGGGGGTCGGGCTGTGCTCCCAGGGAACAGGGACAGGAGCAGAGGGAACGGCCTCAGGCTGGGACAGGGAATGCTTGGATTGGCTGTTGTGGAAAATTTCTTCATGGAAAGGGTGTCCAGACACAGGAACTGCTCAGGGAGGTTTGGAGTGCCCATTCCCTGAGGGATTTCAAGCCGTGTGGAGGTGGCAGTGGTGGCCTTGGGGAGTGGAGATGGGATGCAGACCGGGGTTTATTTCCCACCAAGGGATTCCACTCCAAAAATCTTCAGGGAAAGCGAGCAAAGCACAATTCTATCGTGGCTCTGGCCACCTGAAAGGAGTGACCCTGGGGACCCTGCGGCTTCGGTGGAAAAACTTTCCCATCCCTCCCTTGAGCCTCCACATTCCTCATTCCCATTCGGATGCCACCCACATTCCGCCATGATCCTACAAGGCTTTCGGAAAATTAGTTTGAGATCTTGAAATCCTAGAGGGGCGTGAAGCACTTGGGGTTGTGTTTTCTCTCCCCACCAGAGCCTAGATTTAATATATTAATTAGCAAGAGTTCCGTTCCCTGCTCGTTAGGCTCCATGGGAGAGGTTCCTGCGGCTCCTGAGGGCTTTGAGCTAAGCCCTGCTTAATTATTAACGTGTTGGACAAGATCTTCTGCAAATAAGTTTAAAATTTACACAGAGGCTTAAAGCTGAGTCTGAGGGGTGGAGCAGAGACTGCTCCTCCCCGATGGCTCTGCTCTGCAGCAGGAAAAACGGGAGACCGGACCTCATTCCTTGGGTGGGAATCATTTTGGGATGTGTTATTAAAAATAAGAATAAGTTGTGACAGAAAAGATGGAATTGTTGGGGTTTGGGAGAACGTGATGGAGCAGGGAGATGGGGGACGGTGGGAACAGGGAGGTTCTATTGGGATGGGCCAAAGCTCCATCCCAGTCTCCTGCCTGGCGGTTTGCAGGGATTTGGTGCCCATGGAAAAGCGGGAGAACAAAGTTTCCAGCCTGGGACGTCCCCGTGCCTGATTGTGTCAGGGTCTGCATTTCCAGACATTCCTGAGGAGCCGTGTCCCGAGAATTCGGGGAGAACCAGGATCCACTTGGGGTCTCCACATTTCCCTGCACAATGAATCCATGATCCCTGGATCTCTGTGGGGAAGAACTTCCTTCTTTTTGGTTTCCATCTGCCCAAAAAAGCATGGAAATAACTCAAGAACCACAAGGAGCGCTCTGGGGATACCTTAGAGAACTTTCCAGAGCCTGAAGGGGCTCCAGGAGAGCTGGAGAGGGACCGGGGACAAGGGATGGAGGGACAGGACACAGGGAATGGTTTGAAGACGGAGGGTAGATTTGGGTGGGATATTGAGTAGGAATTCCTTCTCAATCTGGGGACCAGGGGAGGAATTCCTGTCTGGGAGGGTGGAGAGGGGCTGGGCTGGAATTCCCAGAGCAGCTGTGGCTGCCCCTGGATCCCTGGCAGTGCCCAAGGCCAGGTTGGACACTGGGGTTGGATCAGCCTGGGACAGTGGGAGGTGTCCCTGCCCTTCCATGATTTCCCATGGCATCCCCAACACATCCTGAGCTGCTCCACCACAGCCGGATCTTAATTTTAGCCAGGGAATATTTTCCTTTGGATGAACTCCCTGAGGCAGGGAGGAAGTTGATCTGGAGCTGTGATTTTCCTTCCTTTATCCTTGTTGGAGCAGGCGGAATCACAAATGACACCTTCAGGTGGTTCCTCCTTCCCATGGGCCGCAACCGGAAGTAAAATCCTTCAAATTTACTTTTGAACTGTCAGGGACAACCAAAGCAGGGACTTCATGGCATGAAAGACAAAATAGTCAACACTTTAAATACTTACGGAGATGTGGATTCACCGGAGCTGGAAAACAGAGGGAAAACAAAATTAATGCAAAGAAAAAAAATTCTAATTCATCAATACTCAGATTATCCTAAATTTCCCCTTGCTGAATGTTGAAATTCGACTACTTCACACCCTTAAGAGGCTGGAAGAGAATGAAATCTAAACCTTCACAATATCCTAAGCATGGGAATGGCTTCCCGGGTTATTCCAGAGGAATCTGTGCAATGCTAAAACCTGGGAATGGGATTGAATGAGGGATTATTCTGCGGCTCTGTTTGCAGAAGGATAAATCTGAGGATGGGTGATTTAGGAAAAGGCCCTTCTGCCACAGCCCCACACATGTGGGAAGCAAAAGGAGGCTGAGCTCAGGGCTGGAATTGAATTTTATTCACAGAAAATCCAAAATTAAATTTCATCTCCAATAAATGGGAACATCTGGCAACGCCAGAGCACCGCTCCAGGTTTTCCTGCTGCCCTTCCTTGCTTCAATCCCAGCCTAAGATTCAGCAAAATCCTAAATCCAGTCCAGAGTTTCCAAACCAGCTCTAAATTAGCCCCAGTTTACCTGAAACACGAGCAGTGACATGCTCCAGTCCAACTTCCCTGAGAAACCCAAATTTTACCTCTTTTACCTACAAATTACCTCCGATTCTCCACAAAAACCCCTCAATTTTACGGGATCCTTGAGTGACTGAACCTGGAATTAGCTGCACTTGCTGGCAGCTGCATTGGCCGAGGGCTGATTTGTGACTAAAAGCAGGGGTTTGGATGGAAAAATCTCATCGGGTGTCAGCTCGAGTCGCAGGGTTTGGATTGTTCCCAGCAGAGCAAAACCGACGCTCTGTGTCACAGCGAGGCACAAAAACAGACAAGGAAATGAAGGTGGTTAAGCTGAATTTATCTATCATGATAAAACTGGGGAAAAAAAATCCCCAAAATCCCACTTTTGGAGCGGCACAGCTGCAGGACAAGGTGTGGTGAGCGAGGAGAGGTTGGTGTGTGCACATCAAGAGGGATTAATTAACCAGAAAGGGAATTTCATGGATAATCGAAGGCCCTAAATTCCCAAAGCTGACTGAAATGCCTGGAAAATCCGTGCCCCTCTCGGGGTGGGGCTGGCCCTGCAGGGAGGGAATTTTTGCTGCTGGAAGATCTCGGGAGGAGCGCAAAGTGTTGGGAATGGTTAGAGACAGGACAGATATTCCCCAGTTTTCCTGCTGCTCCCTCAGCAAGGAGAATAAAAAATCCTGCAGGAATTTTAGCTCTCTGGTGGGTTTCGGGTTTGGGTGATCAGTTTTGGGCAAGAAATCTTGGGTTGAATGTTTTTTCCCAATGTTTTTAGGTGTGACCGCATGGATGAGGTGAGAGTGACACTTCCCACAGATCCTGGCTGTTTCCCATTTAAAAATTAGTGGGATTTGCCCCCTAAGGATAACAGAATATAAGGAAAAGGAATTCCTTGTTCTTCTCTGGGAAGGTGGAGAGGGGCTGGATTTTCCCAGAGAAGCTGTGGCTGCCCCTGGATCCCTGGAAGTGTCCAAGGCCACGATGGACAGAGACAAAATCCAGCTTCCTTTGGGCAGTGGAAGGTTTCCCTGCCCATGGATGGGGTGGAACTGGGTGGGATTTAAGGTTTTTCCAACCCAGACCATTCCAGGATGATTCCGCCTGCTCCTCTGAAAAGAATATTCCAAAGGGGTGGGATGAGGGAGAAGGGCTGGCACTGCTCGGAACCGAACACACGGAGCCACACCCACATCCCAAATCCCACTGAGCAGCTGGAAACGCAAATGCCTGAGGTATCCCCCACCCCCCCCCAAAAAAAAAAAAAAGTTCTGCGAGAAAAATGTAAAAAATTCTCTTAATTCCTTAAAAAAAAAAATAAATCCTGATGTCTTTTCTTTTCTGGGTAATTGTAATTATTTTTTGCATCCCCACATCCCATTAACTGCTTTTCCAACATGCCAGGATTCCGCATGACGGCTTTTCCCTCGGATGACGTTTGTGATATCCTGATTTTACAGCTGACGCCTCAACATCCATTAAAAAATCCCTGTAAGGATTTGCTGACACCATTCCCGGGATGAACGCCGGGATAAAAATGCCCATTTCAAGCACAAAAAAACCTCTGCAAATTGGGATCTCTCTTCAAAGGGGGATCCATGAGCCAAATTTTAGGTTTAGCTCATGGATATGGACCTGGCTCAGGATTTTGGAGGCTTTGGATTTGTCAGAATCCAAGTGTCGCTCCAAAATCTGCGGCTTCCTCTCTCCCGGAGGCTGGAATTGGCATTGGCATCCCCTCGGCATGTTTGGAATGGGATGTTGTTCACATCTGTGCTAAGGGCACATCCCACCAGGAATATTGGTGGGATAACTCCACCTCTTCTTCTGCATGGGGATGTCCTCCCTGCCAGCCACGGGCTGGGAATGGAAATCCCATCAAGTGTCAGGAAAAACCTGAACTCAGGAGACTCGGGAGTCGCAGCCGCAACCTCAATCGACCTCCCGAGAGTTCCCAGAGTTAAAAGCAGCACTGAAAAGAGCAGGAGTGACTGGAATGGTGGAGTTTTTCCTTGTGGGAATGCTGGTCAGTCCACCAATCATGGGATAAATTAGGAACTCCATGGATGAGGGCAGTGGCTGCCTGGGAGGATTTGTCTCCCCCTCACAGCCAGGCTGGGTTCCCTGCACAGAAATCCCAAGTATTTGGATGAAGCTTCTGCTCCTGGTTGTTTTTTTTTTTTTTTTGAAGAATCCAGGTTTTTCCCACCTGTGCATGCAGAGAGACTGGACTCCCACCAGTGTCAGGAAATATGGCAAAGGGATCCCACAGGGAGCCAAAATCCAACAGGAATCCCAGGAAAATCTCCGCGTTCTCATTTGTGCATTCACAGATCTAATAAACAATCCATCCTTGCTTATCCCAACCGTCCCCATCCCTGGAAGTTCCCAAGGCCAGGCTGGATGGGGCTTGGAGCGCTCTGGGATAGTGGAAGATGTCCTGCCCACCGCAAGGGGTGGAATGGGATGGGATTTAAATTCCTTTCCATCCCAACACATCCCGTGATTCCAAGTCCTTCCTTTTCCTGAGATTTTGCCCTCCAGAGATTTGGGAAATGCAGACCTCACCAGCACTTCCCTGTGTCAGGTGAAATCCCAGTTCCATCCATTCCCAGCAGCAGCTGAGGTGGAATTAAGTGAAGTGGGTCCCCATGTCCCTTAGAATTGATATTTTGGGGATATTTCACGTCATTTTTTAAATTAAAAACTATTTCTTTTAAATTAAAAATAATTGAGGATGAGCTGGAGCAGGGCTGAGCTCAGCTCTGATCCCAAAGGATTCCACAAGATGCTCGAGACACTGGATTTTTCCTCAGATTTATTCTTTATCTATAATTGCCCATTGGATTATTTTGTTTTTAATTTGCTGATGATTTTTGAAAGGAATTCTGGGTCTCTGGGATGCTTTTTGGACATTTTGCTGATTGGAATTTTCTGCCTGGACGTTTCCCATGATCCCAGGGTGCTCCAAGCCCTTCCAGCCTGGTCTTGGGCACTTCCAGGGATCCGGGGTCAGCCACAAATTCCCTGAACCTCCGCCAGGATTTCCCCCTCATCCTAAAATATTTCTTCCTTTGACCAACACTGAATCTGTTTAATTTAACACCATCACCCCTTCCCCTGTTGCTACAGCTCCTAATCCAAAATCTCTCCCTAAATCTGACGCTTCCATAATTCCTTGTTTGCCACCATCTCCCTGCCACGTAATTCCCACTAAAATGAGAAAAAAATTCCCCCTAAACACATTCCGTTCCCATCCCAAACAGCCCCAGGATCCTCCAGCCTCTTCTGTAAGGTTCCTCTTGTTCTTTTGTTGCAATTTTTACAGCAGAAAAACAAAAAAAAAAGAAAGAAAATCAGTTATTCATGAAAAAAAGAAGATATATGGATGCTGTGGTTTTCCCGTTAAATTCAAGTGGATTAATCTCTGTCATGGTGACCTTTTAGGGGGAAATTTATAAAGCCCTTCCATTATTTCTTATATAAATTTATAGATTATATAATCTCGCAAAGAACTACAAGCAGTCACAAGCAGTTTTTTTAAAGGCAATAATTCACATTAAAATAAAAACTGCTCATTCTGGGGGAGAAAACCAACTTTGTTCGCAGATTTTTCTTCAGAGCTCCTCCTTCAAAACAAGGATCGACTTGAAATCTGCTGTTTGATGAAGCTGGCATTCGTTTATTCCAATTTTTCCTTATATCCCACAAAAAAATGCTTGCGATTTCAGGGTTTGGCTGTTCAGAATTATTTTGGTTGAATGTTTTTGTTGTTAAGAGAGGCGATGATTTTCCTCCCTCACCATTTCTCCCCTTCCTTTTTCAAAGGACTACAAACATTCACTCGTTTTTTTTTTTAAAGTCAATGATTCACATTAAAATAAAACATGTTCATTCTGTGGAAAAAAAAACCAAACAAAAACAAACCAAACTTTGTAGATTTTTCTTCAAAACTCATCAAGAATCAACTTGATATCCTCAATTTCATGAAGCTTATGTTAATTTATTCCAACTTCTATTTCCCCCCCCCCCCCCAAAAAAAAAAAAAAAAAAAGAAAAGAAAAGAGGAATTTTGGGGTTTGGCTGTTCAGAATTTTATCGGTCGGGCATTTTCGCCATTACGAATCATCCAAGAGGTGAAGATTTCCTTCTCTCCCCATTTCTCCCCTGTTGGAACCCCTGGCACTGAGAATTCCAGGCTTTCTGTGCTGCCAGGCTCTGACCCCCCAGCAAACCCTGCACTGCCCTGAGGCCGTGGAAAAGGCTCCAGAATGGAGTGACAGCGCTGGGATTGTGGGTGTGGAGTTTGGATAGAAGTGTGTGACAGCACAGGGTGCAAAACTCAGAGCTGAAGGGTTTAGAACACAGGAACAGAGATAAAGCAGGATGGAGGATTTAGGGCAGAGGCTGAGTCCTTCTTTTTCACCTTCTTCTCCACGGGTCTGGGTGGGATTTTGTAACTGGGTAGAAAAATCCACATTGCGGGCCCGGGGTGTTTGGTTATTGGGTTAAAAGTAAAAATAATTCAGGTGTCATTTCATAATTGGACACTTTGTGCTTGAAAGGCCTTGTACAGAGTTAGAGAGAGAGAGATTTTTAATTTGTTAGCTAGAACTCACTCTTGTGAGACTGTGACAGAGATAAGAATCAATAAACATCTGAGTCCAAACACAAAAACTGCATCTCCTAAGCCTTTAATCCCGGCTCAAACAGAAGAAAAGAAGATAGAAAACCAACACTCCCCTTCCTTTTGGGAATGACCGCGCCCATGACATTATTCCAGGACTGGGAACAACCACGCCATTCCGCTCGGCCCAGGACGTTCCCAGCCCGCTTTTCCTTGGATTTCGGATCCTCACCGCTGTATTTGATGACGCGGATGGTGGAGTCGCCCTCGCCGAACCGCGTGATGGGCGTCAGGCGCACCTCGTAGGCCTCGGGCTTGATGAGCTCCGTCAGGTTGTAGGTGATCAATTCCCCCTTCTGGATATTCCCGTTCACCGTGATCTCCTGCTCCCACCAGCGCTGCTGGCCGGCCTGGAATCCAGAGGGATCAAAGGTCAGAGGTTTTGGGATTCGTCTACACGTTAGAAAGCAGAGCAGACCTGGGCAACCTTCATAATTCCAAAGGAATCAGCAAGGAATGCAGCAAGGGGTTCGGCAAGGAATGACCTTCTTGAGCTATCGTACCATGGAATATTTCTGTAACAAACCACGCCAAAAATTGGGAATATTTCTTCCAGAGGCCGCTCCTCCCTGCCAGCTGCACATTCTCTCCCCACAGAAATCCAATGGCCCTTGGATGCATTTTGGGGCAGGAAAAGTGGGAAGTTCCCCCCAATTCCTCAGGATTTTGGATGCTCACCAGGCAGGGATTGCATCCCAGGACCAAAGGCTAGTTTATGTTGATTAAATTCTAAAGAATAAATAGAATTAAGGTCTTTAACCCACATTTTATGTCATTATGTCGATGATATCTGTGAGCACTGTAGGACAAAAATTAAAAATATTCCCTATTCCACTTCATCTTTGACTAAGAAACCACAAAGAATTCCCAAAGAATTCCCAAAGAATTTCAATAATTAACAAGGAAAAGTTGCAAATGCCCAAACCAGACACGAACTTCTATCAAATTCAGCCTCTGTTTGAATCCTTGCCCTTCTTTCCAGAAACAGCAAAATCTCCATTATTTTCTCCTTTTGGAAAGGAAAACAATCGGATTTTTCCTTTCAGGATTATCCCTCCAAAGCCAGGGTTGGATATTGATATTGATATTTCTCCATAGGAAGCAACACAGATTTTTTTGTTTTGGTTTGGTTTGGTTTTTTGTTTGTTTTTTTCCCCATTACAATCAACCGACTTTGGTCTAATCTTTATTTTTCACCATGGAAACTAAGGGGAAAAAAACTCAAACCAAAACAACAGAAAACTGTCACTGTGTTGGATGGAAAACAACCCTGAATTTCCAGGTCTTCTGTGGAATAAATAAATACATAAATATATAAAAAATAAATATAGAAATAAAGAAATATAGAAATATACACCTATGTAATTTCTAAATAGAAAAAGAAATAGGTAAATATAAAACCCCAATATATATATAAAAATAAATAAATATATCGACATGCAAATCTACAAATATATAAATAGGAAACATATCAACAATAAATATTTTTTTTAAAATTATATAAATAGAAATTCAGGATCTGCCTCACCCAACTTTGGTTTTCCCACTTGGAAAACCAACCCAGCGTTGGACATGGAGCCATAATTCCAGGAGCTGCTTCCCAAACTTGAGAAACACCCAAAAACATGGGCTGAAAAATACGGAAGTAATTGAAAATAAATGGAGCTCAGGACACCCCAAAATGGGATTTAATTCCTAAAATGCCTTGAGGTGCTGGAAACTCCCAGCACTGAACTGGAGATGCTCTGATTCCAAGCTGGAAGCATCCAAGACTGTTTCCCTTGGAGATCTGGGAATCACTTTGGATCCCCTGGATGGGAAGGATCCAAATCCTCATCGCCACTTCCCAAAATTCCCTGTGCAGCCCATCCCTAACATTTTTCCATTAAAAAAGCCAAGATTGAGGCTTCCAAGAGAAAATCCACAAGAAACAACCATCAAACACAGCCCTACACCTCAGTTCCTGTGTCCAGGATTTGGTTGGAAAAGGAATTTTTGAAGGGAAGGAAAGTCTCATAATCAAAGCCCTTTTCCTCACAAAGATAAGGAAACTCAGGTGGGGAGTTGACTTTTGCCAGACTGGAATTACAGTTTTCCAGCAGTGAGGAACTGACTTTGGCCAAGCTGGAATAACAAATTTCCAGTTGTCTGGGAATATTCATGAAGCTCTGAGGAAAAATGGGAGCAGCTCCTATTTGAATTATCCTGCAATTAATTAAGCGAAGAATATCCATGCTCAACAACTTGGAGCACAGGAATATTTAGGAATATTTATTTTCCCTTGGAATATTTAGGAATTTTTGTTCCCAAAGGAGACAGAAAAGCAAAAATGGGGCTGTAAATGGGGCAGATTTTTATTCCAGAAGGTTGGAAATACCCAGGTGTTGTCAATAAAAGGAGGTTTATTCCACGTCTTTTGTTGGAAAACAACAAAATCTATTCTCTTAAAGCCTTGGCATTCTGGATTTCCTGAGGAGTCAATCCTCTGGGATGATTAAAGATTGATTCCTTGTGCGCTCAGATATGTTCATAAAAAATAAACAGTTCCTCACTCCGTTGTTTGTGGCCTATTGATTCCCAGCACAAATTCCTTCATTGACTCCACTAGCTGGTCGAGAACATCTTTAATTAACGACGATGTTAATTGAGGACAAAAAAAAATTGATGACAAAGTCAATTAATCCATTGGATACTCCATAAAAACTGTTTGGAGGTGTTCAGTCATTTCCTTGCCATTCATAACCACACAGATTGATTTTCCTTAAAAAATGTGGGACTTCTTTGGCAGTTTTATATCTAAAGCCGGGCTGTTCATCTCATGGACAAATATTCCATTTGCACATCACAGAGGGAAAACTCCTAGGGAATGTTTGTGTTATTCCTGCTTTTTTTCCATAATTCTGACTGGAATATAATCAGAGTGACCCAGGTGAGAACATAAAATTGAGGAGTGGCTCCTGTGCCATCTTCATTCCCAAGGATGGATTCGGAATGACTCTGTGACAAACACCAGGGATGCAGGCAGGCTGTAAAGGATGGCCTGTTCTTGATGCCAGGGAATCATGGAATCATGGAATATCCGGAGCTAGAAGGGACCCATAGGGATGCCCAGGGAGGGATTGTTGGGGGGGTCTGTGATCCTTGGGATCCCTCCAACTCAGGATATTCCACGACTCCCTGATTCGGCAGTTGCACAATAAATCTCTCACCCTGCCTTTTCTGCTCCAAATCCCATTTAACACTGGGCACAACCTGTCCCAATTAAACCATTCCTAATCCAGGAGAACAATCCTGGGCATGTAATCGACTTTCTTCCTGCAGGATTATATCAACAATCCTCCTGGACTTGCTCCTCCCATTCGTTTTATTATTTCACTATTTTATAACTACTATGTTGTGTAATTGGCTTTCTGCGAAACATGCATTAAAAAAATTCTCTTTCCCCCCGTTATTTTCAGAAACAAAAATTCCCAAGTATTTAGGAATAAGAGATGTGGAATCCAAGGATGCAGATTTTTACGGATGTAGATTTTATGGGCTACAAATCCACAGCTGAGAAATTCAGGTGTCAGAAACAGCTGAATAAATGGAAATTTGGGGGATTGCAGAGCTGGGAGGAGGATGCTGTTTCCTTGTTCTGAACAACTTGAAATCCAGGGACAAGAGAGAGAGACTTTGGATCAAGGCCCGGAGTGCCAGGACGAGGGGGAATGGCTTCAAACCGTGAGAAAGAAAGGATGGATGGGATATTGGGATGGAATTCCTGGCTGGGAGAGTAGGGAGGGTCTGGGATGGAATTCCCAGAGAAGCTGTGGCTGTCACTGGATCCCTGGACATTGGAGCTTGGAGGAACCTGGGATAGTGCAAGGTGTCCTTGCCCATCCAGAGGTGGGATTTGGGCTTCCAAGCCACAATATTTTGGGATTCTGTGATTGTTTAATCAGAAAGGCAATAAATGTATCCTCACTCCCTTCATCCATAGCCATTTATCCAGGGCTATGGGATCTGTGCCGTGGCACTGACAGAAATTCCCATCTCCCGTTTTCCAGGCAGTGACCGCTTGTTACCCTGGTTTTTCTGGGTTTTTCTGAGCCTTTTGAATTTTCATAAAATGGAGTCAGACCTTTTTAGTTACTGTACAATATTAGAAGCAGTTCTACCTTTTCCCACAGATGTAACATAAACAAATCCTTTGTTTTTCATTCTCTGTCCTTTGTTTGCATATTTCTAACCTGAAAACAATTGTAACTGACAGTTGGTCTGGCCACTGGGCTGAGGGGTGAAAAACCCCAGAAGCCAATCTTCTGCTGGACCCACAAATGTATAAAAAGTAAGAAATAAACAAAGAGACTCTCTCTCAGCCTGGACTCAGCCTTGAGCTGGATCGGAGGAACCTCTGCACTGGAAAATCTCTCTCCGTGTGATTGCTTTGTGTGTCTCGGTAATAATCACTCAGCCTTCCCAGGAACCCTTTCCCAGGATATTTGAATCCCTCTGCCCCTGCTCAGAGCTGAGTGACAGCAGAAGCCAAAAATCCATCCAAACCAAAGGGTGACCAGGAGGAAGAGTCAGAGAAATATACAAATATATATAAAATAAATATCGTATATATCAATATGCAAATATGAAAAATAGTAAATATGTAAACAATAAATATATTGATATATAAAGAAATTCAGAATCTGCCACACCCAGCTTTGGTTTTTCCACTTGGAAAACCAACCCAGCATTGGAAATGGAACCATAATTCCAGGAGCTGCTTCCCAAACTTGGGAAGCACCAAAAACCTGGACTGAAAAATATGGAAATAATTGAAAAGCAATGGAGCCCAGGACACCCCAAAAATAGGATTTAATTCCTTCAGTGCTTTGGGGTGCTGGAAACTCCCGGCACCAAACTGGAGATGCTGGGAATTTATGGGAACCTGCTTGGGGCTGTTTGAGGAGATTCTCACTCCCAACCCACAGACACCGCAGGCTCCCGGGGCTGGGAATAAAAGAAAGGTGGGAGCTCAAATCTTTTATGTAACAAGCTGGAACAAGCTGCTCTCTGGTTTACAGGGACCAGCTGAATTTTTATGAGCCCTTCACGGCGGAGCTGTTCCTTTTCTAGGTCATGACGCCCGCTGTCACCTGCCGAGAGCAGCCACCATGGGGATCAGAGCTGCCCGGCCTTCCTGGCTGCTCTGGAAAAGTCTCCCTGGTTCAACTGGCTTTCGTCCTGACTTATTAAAGAAAACTTGTGTATCAGTCTAGTACTGATACCCAGCTGAGACGGACAAAATCCCTCTGACAGTTTAAAGTTAGAAAGTGTGTGTTTGTTACAACTCGTGTGGGATCGCTCCCAAATTCACACCGCGATTTACGGGTGATCACAGAGCCCTTTTATTTACAAGAGCATTCAATGCCCAAAACACAAATATCCATAACCCTGGTACATCCCATTCCCCGCTTCTATGGTAATTAGCTCAAAAGCCGTTAAGAGTGGTAGTTTGTCCTTTGAAATGGGTCGGTGCTCCTTTTCATGGGGAGGGGTCCCCAAAATGAGGAAGTAAAGAAGTCTTCCTCGTTCTGACCTTTCCACCATTTCAATGCAAAAGTGATAAATGAACCCTTGGTAGGACTCCTATTTCCTGTCTTCATGAGCGTTCAACGGGTTTCTGGTCAGAGGAGGCCTACAATCATCTTATGTTCCTAAAAGCTATTCATCAGTTTCTGTATTCTTCGTTATTAACACAGCTAACCAAACATAAAGTTGGCAAGTAATCAGTTATTCTAATACGGAAGAGTGATCCCAAACCCAGTTTCTCTCAGTTAATTACTAACTTTTAATTTCGGCAAAGCCTACCTATCTGCTTTAATAAATTTCAGCAAAGCTTATCTCTAACTAAAATCTTAATCCCTCTAAAAATCCTTAATTCTCTAAAGTTTATGTCTCAGTCCCGCTGACAGGAAATACCAGAGAGCCGGAGGCGCCTCGGGTGCTGGGAGTCGCTAAAACGTTGTGGTTTATCGGGAAGAAACAGGAATTTTCTGTACAGTAATGTGTGTTTTGAACATTTCTGAACAGTAATGTGTATTTTTGGGGGCTGGCAAAGAACGGGAAGGAAACATCTCCACCAGGTGCCAAAGGTGGTTGGAGCAGCTGCAGGAATGGAGCTGTTCCGGGATCTCCAAGTGAAGCTCCTGGAAAGGCACAAGGATATTCATGATCCAAACTGAGCTTGGCGAGGCAGGAGCTGGAAAGGGAGGTCCGAAAGTGGTTTTGTCTGGGTGGATAAACTCCCAGGAGCAGGGAAACCCCGCAATTGTTGTGAGAAATAAGATTTGTAGAGAATTTTTAAAGTTTGGTAGAAGGTTCACATAGTATGCGTCTGTATGTAAATTTTGAGATAAAATATGCCGACTCAGAAAGGTTATGGAATAGGGCAGGCGTTGTCGAGAGAAAAATAGAACTAGAAATAAGATTTAAATGATGATTTTACAAATAGACCAGGTATTTTAGAAAAATAAAATGATGAAAAATGTACTGTGGTAAGACTTACAAAGGGCATTTTTTAGATGATTGTATTAAAAGCATTAGCAGCATTGTGTGGCAAAAGTTAACAGATTAAAAAAATACTTGTATATTGTAATTAAAATTGCAATGAATATTATAATTAAATAATAATTGTAATGTATATTATAATTAAAAAATAGTTTCACTTCCGATTTTAATTACATGAATTATAACATCTGTACCATCTCACCCTTCACATGAAACTAAAAACAGAAATATAAGTCTTTAAAATGCCTCTCAAGAACCCCATCTCTAAGTCAGAAAAAGGAATAATCCAATGATTTGGGACCATTTTTTACAGACCTGGAAGATATTTTCTTGGAACAAGCTGCCCAGGAAAGTTGCTATCCTGGAAGCGTGGATGTGGCACTCGGGGATATGGATTTGTGGTCGCTTTGGCAGTGCTGGGAATGGTCGGATTGGCTGGTCTGAGAGGGCTTTTCCAACCCAAATATTCCATGATTTGTCACTCAATAAAATCAACTCCTGGAGTGCTGGTGTCTCCGAAGGCTGACCAGGGAATACACACAGGGATGCTTGGAAAAGGAAAAAAACCTGGAGGAACACGGGTCACCGATTCCAAAGCCAAATCCAAGACCGCATCACTGAAATGCGAAAATGGAAGGCAAAAATGCCTCTGTGAAATGCGTTTCTGGTGGAATATCCCTCAGGAGATGGGAAAATGTCCCCTCTGTGCAGGAACCTCTTGGTGCAGACTTTGGCACATTCCCAAGGAAGCTGAGGGTGACCAGATCCAGGCAGTTCCCCAGATGGGACACCACGGTTGTCCCGGTCCTCCAGCTCCAGGGAGCTCCAAAGGAAGGAGCTCAGCAGAGCCCCTGAGGAGAGGAAGTTCCCTGTGCTCCACACTCCCTTTTCCATAAAAACCCCAAGCAGGAAGATTTGGAACCTCCCGAGCTGCTCTAGGATCCAGACCGGGTATCCTGGCAGTGTCACGTGTCCTGGTTTCATGACTGATTCCTTTGGCCACCAAATAAATCCCAAAGCAAATCCCAGTGTGCCGCTGGCGGATGGAGTGAGGTCCCACCGGGAGACTCACAGAGCCCAAAGGCTCCCAAAGACAGGTCCAGGAGCTGGACTCGATGATCCTAGGGGATCCCTTCCAGCTCCTTTTCCATAAAAGCTCCATGCAGGAGGATTTAGAACCTCCCGAGCTGCTCTAGGATCCGGATCAGAGGTTCTGATGGCGTCACATGGGAATTTTGTGGCTGATTCCCCACAGACACTTGAGGAGACCTTAAATCCCATCCTGGATGGGCAGGAACACCTCCCACTGTCCCAGGCTGCTCCAACCTGGCCTTGGGCACTGCCAGGGATCCAGGGGCAACCACAGCTGCTCTGGGAATTCCAGCCCAGCCAGGAATTCCTTCCCAATATCCCATCCAAATCTCTCCTTTTCCAATCTGAAGCCATTCCCTGTGTCCTGTCCCTCCATCCCTTGTCTCCAGCTGCTCTCCAGATCTCCTGGAGCCCCTTCAGGCCCTTCCCTTCTCCAGGTGAACATTCCCAGCTCTCCCAGCCTTTCCCCACAGGAGTTTCAACTCCCAGCTCTGAACTCCTTAAGAGAAAATCAGCAGAAATTTAATTTCCAGCACGATCCATAAATATTTCCCTGATCCATCTGAAGCTTAGAACCGGTTTCAAGCTGCCAGGAGCAGGCCTGGTCCAAACCTCACCTTGCTGTTTGCAAATGCAGCCTCAGAGCTGTGAAGAAGCAGCACAGGAGGAATCAGTCCTGAAAAGTGGAAATTGGGAATCACAACCATTCCTGCTCTAATTTAATTTCCCAAAGCCAGGAACATCAATAAAGAAAAAAACGTGTCCCTGAATGTCACAATCTCTTTTTTTTTTAATATATTTTGGCTGAACTTTCCCTCCCTCATTCCACAAAAAAAACAAAGCCTCTTCAGATTTCCAAAATCTATGCGTGCAGGGAAATCTTTGGGACAGAAAGTATTCCCTCGGAGGGGAAAGATTAAAATCCTTTATGGGAACAACATGAGGAACATTCCAGTAAAAATGCGGAGTTCCAACTCCCCCTCTTCCCTCACTGAATTAACTGCTACAAATGAAATTTTTCTGACTGGTTCTGAAGAAAACTTTTGGTATTTTTCACATCCCAGAGCAAATCCAATGGATTTGCTGGAAATATCCAGCTCGCAGACGTCTTCCCCTTTGGTGCAGATGTGATCCCCATGATGCTGAGAGAAGGAATCTGCAGAATTCCCGCTCTTCAGGCGGGGTCTGAAATGTGCTCCAATAAATCCATTTCTCCTGGGGGTCTTCAGTTCCCACTTTCCCATCTTTCCCTTCTCACTCCATAGGTAGAAAAGTGACAATTCCCTGTTTTTGTGATTCCTCTTCCCTCCCCTCCCGGCTTCCCTGATTTGTCGTTAAGCCAAGCTTAATTATTTTATTAAATAATATTTATATAACATTATCTGTGATTTTTTTTTTTTTCTTTTTTAATTCTTCTTAAACAATGCTTGGAATGCCAAAGGTTTTCCCTGTGTCCTTCTTTCCCAGCACTGAATCCCTCTTCGAGACAGGAATATTGGGAAGGAATTCCTAGCTGGGAGGGTGAGGAGAGGCTGGGATGGAATTCCCAAAGAAAGGGGGCTTGGGAGAGGAAAAATGGAAATATTTGGATTAGGTTGGCAGAGTGTAACTCCGTTAATTACATAAACAGATAATTAAAGTGAAATGAAAATTAAATGGGAAAAGACGCAAAAATTCCTAACGCAATTAATTCCATTAGAAATTCCTTTATTCCTTTCCTTCAGTGAGCTCCTTCCAAAATTTCCTGATTCCTCCCAGAGCCTGGGAGTCCCGAAGCCGATTTGTGCCCAGCAACGCCAGGAGCTGCACAAACATGGATTAAAGATCCCCGTTCTCACCATCAAATCCCTTGGATTCAAGAAAATCCCAACTCCAGCCCCCTCCAGGCACCTCTTCCCTCCCCTCCCGGCTTCCCTGATTTGTCGTTAAGCCAAGCTTAATTATTTTATCAAGTAACATTAATCTATGATGAGGTTTTTTGAATTTTCCTTAAACAATGCTTGGAATGACAGAGGTTTTCCCTGTGTCCTTCTTTCCCAGCACTGAATCCCTCTTCGAGACAGGAATATCGGGAAGGAAACCCTTCCCTGGGCACGTCCCAAGAACTCCACAACTTCCAGAGAAGTTGCCCCAGCACAAATCCCAATCGATAAAAGCACTAAAATTGTGGATTGGTTTTTCCAAAACTCATCCCACTGGGAAATGTGTGAAATAACAAACCATTTTCTTCCTTTTATTTTCCAAAATATCCCTCCGCAAAATCTGTTTGGGTCCTTCCCCTCAATGCCCCCACTCAAATTATTATTCCAGGTGTTGACTATCCAAAGAAAGGTTTTCGGGATCAATGCGTTGGGGGATAACCTGAAGGAAAAGCTCGGTGGGAGGCTGTCAAAATTCCCGAAAAATATCATCTCCCAAAGAAGGAGGCAAGTGGAGAAGAATGAGCTGGAGGAGGATGTGGTGGGTGGCCAAGGACGACTTGGAAGTGGATGAATTGTGGGAATGGACTGGGAAAATAAAATAAAGTAAAATGAAATAAAATAAAATTTTAAAAACATAGTAAAATAATAAGGTAATAGGAAATAAAAAATAAAGGTAGAATAAAATGAAATCATATAAAAATAAAAAAGTAAAATGAAATAAAATTAAGTTAAAAGTGTAAAATGAAACAACGAAATAAAGTAAGAATAAAATAAAGTAAAATGAAATAGAATGAAGTTTAAAAAGTAAAATAACATGAAAAAATAAAATAAAATAAAGTAAAATAAAATAAAGTAAAATAAAATAAAATAAAATAAAATAAACCAGAATTCCTTAAAGGCTCAGCAAACATCCCAGAGCCCGGGGGGCTCCAAAGGCGAATCCCGCCCAGTGATTCCCGTCTCACCTGGCGGATTCCGAGGCGATAGGCCAGGATCCGATCCACGGCGTTGGGATTCATCTGGGTCCACTGCAGGCTGTAGGAATAAACCCGCGGCCGGTTCTGCCACAGCGGGTTGTACGTGTCATAGTAGAATTCTGGGGCGTAGGCTTTTCCTGTGGGAAAAGGGTGGAATTAGGGATGCTGGAAATCATGGAATGGCTGGGCAGCCAGGGAATGACTCAACCAGCCAAGAATTCACCCATCCGGGAGGGAAAACACTGGGAATTTATTGGGAAATAACTTCTGTTGGGAATTCCCAGATGCAAGGGTTCCAGCTGAAGCTGTCCCTCATTCCCAGGATCCAAAGGTTGAGATCCAGCTGCAGCCAGCCCTTCATTCCCAAAATCCAAAGGATGAGATCCAACCCCTCATTCCCAGGATCCAAAGGTTGAAATCCAACTGGATCCATCCCCTCATTCCCAAAATCCAAGGGCTGAGACCAAACTGCTGCCAGCCCCTTGTTCCCAGGATCCAAAGGCTGAGATCCAATTGTTGCCAGCCCTTCATTCCTGGGATCCAAATTTTGAGATCCAGCCCCTCATTCCTGGGAACCAAAGGCTGAAATCCAACTGCAGCCACCCCTCATTCCCAGGATCTAAGAGCTGAGATCCAACCCCTCATTCCCAGGATCTAAGAGCTGAGATCTAACCCCTCATTCCCAAGATCCAAGGGTTGAGATCCATCACCTGTCTCTCTCCTGGTGTTTGGAGTGGTTTTGTTTAATATATTCTTCCAGAACCACATTTTAGGATTATTTTCCTCCATCCATGTTTTTTAAGGACTCATGGCCGTGCTTTGCCTTTATCATTATTTCCCTCCCCTGGGTGTGGGTATGGAAGAGGAAAAATTCATGGATCCAGTTGCAAAGACAGGTTGGAATCTCTGCATTGCTGCCAAAATGAAGCCCAAAATCTCTTAAGCTACACCAGGAGATTCCAGCACTGGAACAAATAACAGGAAATGCCATCCCAGAGATGGGAATAAGATTTGGATATTCCCAGGGGCTGCTGGTATCCTCCATCCCATCTTTCCTCTTCACATTCCCAAGTGGAAACACTCTGGAGCTGTCCTGAAGCACCTGGAGGGGTGCCTGATCTTAAAGGGCATTGTTTAGTTGTGGTTTGGAGAAGGCAGGAAAAGGGAATTTCACAGGGAATTGGGAAAAATGAGAGGACCACCAACACATCCGAGCCTTCATCCTTCATGAATGTGGGAAAAAACTAAGGAGGATTT
This sequence comes from Delichon dasypus, assembly GCA_037837765.1. NCBI lineage: Eukaryota > Metazoa > Chordata > Aves > Passeriformes > Hirundinidae > Delichon > Delichon dasypus. The sequence goes on from JBBAXF010000007.1 coordinate 1,429,653, forward strand.
CCTAATGAGAGGACAAAACATTCCCAAATCCACTAAACCTGAGCTGACTTAAATCCATGGACAGGGTTTGCCAAGGGCTGGGGTGGATATTCCATCCCTGGAATTGTCCAAGGCCAGGTTGGATGGGGCTTGGAGCAACCAGATTGCATTAAGATGTCCCTTCCCATGGCCTTCTCCAACCCAAACCATTCCATGATTCCAAGATCTTTCATGGAACACATCCAGCCTTTCCCTATCCATAAGAAACGAGGGCAAACCCAATCCAGGGTGTTCTGTGCTCCATTTTGCCACTTAAAATGTCCAAAAAATCAGGGAAAACCTGGAAATCCAAAATATTTCCATGTGTTCTCCTTGTGGAAGGGTCCAAAAGATGATTTTCATTACGGAAAAAACAAAGTGGGATGAGGATTTTCCGCTTCTCAAAGTTTCTACTTCCATCCATACTTCTGCAGGGATTTGGCAGTGGGGATAATCGGAAAAGGGCTGGGAAAACCTGGGAAAACATTGCCTGCTGGTCACATGGAATATGGGAGAGGTATGGATTCGTTACTCCCTTCCCTGAATTGGGATTTCAGGAGTCTGTGACAAAACACACACTGAATTTGAGGATTTTCTCCTCAAAACTATCCCCGATCCAGGTGGAAACGGAGAGGGGCGAGAGGCATTTCAAATTCCAAACTGGACAATTTCCATCAGCGGCAAAGCAGTGAGAAGAGGAGGAAAGCACGCCTTAAACCGCCCCCCCCCCCAGAATGCAAAGGAACAAAGGCAAAATCCTGGGAACAAACACCGACGTGGCACTCATTGATCCAGCTTTTCTCTCCAACCACGCTTTTCCTTCCCAAGGGCAAAAAGCCCTTTTAGCCAAGATATCCTTCCCGATTGCCCGGGGAAGTGGGAGTGGAGGAGCAAACAACAATATCCTGCGGAGAGGGAGCAAAGCAAAACCGCTGCTGGAAAAAAAGAGGCTGCAAAGCGGGAATAAAAACGGAGCAGCGGCCGAGACGATTTGTTTTCCTTGCTCCAGAGAAGTGGGAATAATGCGAAAAGCTCATGCTGGATGCAAATTATCCTCTTCCCACTCCCAGTGCTGTCGGATATAATGGGATCTCTGGGGGGGACCGAGAGGAGCCGTAATGAGCCACTTGTCACAAGAGGGGCATTCGAAAAGCACCAGCACCTTTGGGGGAATAACGAGGCGCCGTGAAGAGCTGCATTATCCCAAATCCCTGTGAAAACAACACCGGGAACGGAGAGGCTGGAAATTCAACAGCACGACACGGAGGGCTTCGCCTCGTAAACTTGGGGAAGTGGGGCTGCGGTTTGGAGCGCAGGGAAAGCAGAGGGGGCTTCTGGAAGCGTGGGAGTTACGGGGAACTCGGAAACGTCCCTTGTCCCCAAAGCCCTTGGCTCTGGATCCTTGGGACAGGAGGGACCTGGAGCTCCTGGATATGATCCAGTGGAGGGATGTGAGGACGTTTTAGTGTTGGTTTGCTCCGAGGCTTCCCAGAGCTTTTACTGGAAGGGGAAGTTGGGTTGGGTCACACAGGAAGTTCGGCTCATGGTCGGGAGCCTGGGGCTTGGGAAGGTGTGGATTTTGGGGTGGCAGAATATTTTTACCTGGGATGACAGGAATGTTTCCCAGGGAGCTTTCTGGGAATGTTTCTGGGATCTCAGCTCCAAATGGGCTTCCCACCTCAAAGCCCAGGTGCTCCAAGGTTTGTGGAGCCTTCATCCTTGGGGATGCTGTGTGCAGCTCTGGGATCACCAGGACAGGAGGGACCTGGAGCTCCTGGATCTGGCCCAGGGGAGGGATGTGAGGATGAGGAAGGGCCTGGAGCATCCCTGTGCCCAGGAGAGGCTGAGGGAGCTGGGGCTGCTCAGCCTGGAGAGGAGCTCAGCTGAGAGGGGCCCTCGGCCCTGGATGTCCCTGAGTGTCCCTGGGTGTCCCTGGGTGTCCCTGGGTGTCCCTGGGTGTCCCTGGGTGTCCCAGGGTCAGGGGCTGATCCCAGGAATTGTCCCCGGCACAGGAGGCAGAGCTTCTGCCCTGGGCAGTGCCCAGCCCTGAGCAGAGCCCAGAGAGGGGCTGGAGTCTCTCCCTGGGGATATTCCAGAGCCACACGGACACAGCCCTGTGCCTGAGCTCTGGGATGGCCCTGCTGGAGCAGGGAGTGGCACCAGTGACCCTCTGAGGTCCCTCCCAGCCTGATCCATCCTGGAATTCTGTGATTTCAGGCAAACCTCCCCAAACTGGCCACCACCCCACCAGATCAACATTGGCCAACGAAGTTTAGAAGAGAAATGAAGAGACGATGAATCCCAGAATCCCAGAATGGTTTGGGTTGGAATGAGACTTAAATCCCATCCCACCCCTGGATATCCAGGGACACCTCCCACTGTCCCAGGCTGCTCCAAGCCCAATGTCCAACCTGGCCTTGGGTGCTGCCAGGGATCCAGGGGCAGCCACAGCAAATCTGGGAATTGCAGCCCAGCCAGGAATTCCCAAGTCCCAATCTCCCATCCATCCCTGCCCTCTGGCACTGGAAGTCATTCCCTGTGTGCTGTCCCTCCATCCCTTGTCCCCAGTCCCTCTCCAGCTCTCCTGGAGCCCCTTCAGGCCCTGCCAGGGGCTCTGAGCTCTCCCTGGATCCTTCTCCTCTCCAGGTGAACATTTTCAGTCCTGAGCATTTGTTCTGCAGCATTCAATTCCTCCAGGCAGTGCATCCAAACCTCCAAACCTTTCCCACCAGCCCTGCACCAGTGCAAGGTCAAAAATGGGATTAAATCACCCTGGCACTGAATTAGAGAAACCAAGGAAATGGAAAAGTCACTTTGGCTGCTCCATCCCAAGATCCACTCAGATGTAAAAGCTGGAGGAATGTCCTGAACCGAAATGGATTGAGGCTTTCCCCTTGTCCTGGCACTCCAGGCCTTGATCCAAATGCTCTCTGCCCCTGGAATTCTAGTTGTTCAGAACAAGGAAACAACATCCTCCTCCCAGCTCTGCAATCCCCCAAATTCCCATTATTTACCAAACAGTTCCTAATCCAGGACTTCCAAGATCCCTTATTACCATCCCTTGGGATGGAAATCCAGGGGATTTCCAGAGTGCTTCCTATCCCAACTCTCCAGCTTTTAGCAGATCTTGGTGCTGGAGTTTGATTTCACTCTGATAAAAAGGATCCCTCTCTCGGTGACCATTTCCCACCCTGCCTTCCAACCCGGAGCTGTTCCCCACATTTCCAGAGGATTTCATTGCTGGATGCGTGGTTTGCTCAGCCCGACTTTCCCTGAAGTGTTCCCATCTCTTTCATCTTTGGATCCCAGACAATAAATCTGGGTCAGGACCAGCTGTTTCTGACACCTGAATGTCTCACCTGTGGATTTGTAGCCCATAAAATCTACATCCGTAAAAATCTGCATCCTTGGATTCCACATTTTTTTATTCTTAAGGACTTGGGAATATTTAGATTTTAAAATAAGAGGAATGAGGTTCAGCTGGTCCCCTTTTAGGGAAAATGATCAGCCAGGATTCCTCTTCCTGTGTTCCATTGGGATCACTCGGCCATTTATCCCTGAGGAAAATAATCCCTGAAAGGAACTGCTGGAGGAAAATAATCCCTGAAAGGAATTGCTGAAAAGAAAATTCCAGCTGGGATGAGAGCAGAGCAGCACTGGGATCTCAGCAATGCCACAACTGCCCCCAGGCCTGAGTCCCTCAATGTCCCAGATCCTAAGGGTGGGATCGGTGTTGGCTCCACGTCCTGCTGGAACAAACAGTGGGAGCCGTGTGGACATGGAGCATTCATGGAATCATTTCCTTCTCTGCTTCCTCCTTATCTTCCCACTAAGCTCTGCCAATTCCTTGGAGTTTGATGCATGGGAATTGCAGCAGCTCCGTCCCATGCTTGTGGCACTCCTGGTGACAGGAGCTGGCTGTGAGCGCTGAGCAGAGCAGCTCCCACTCCATCACATTTAGGGAAAGGGAATAAAATCAGGGATTTATAAACGCTTCCCCTTCTGGCAAGCTCAGCTCCAGCCCTTTCCGTCTTTAAAATGCTGGGAGAGTGTAAATCCTGAATAAAACACTGCATTGAACTGTGGGATCACAGCGTTTCATTTAGGATTTATAGAACAGTGGGGGACGGGGAATTTATGGGAAGTGCTGCCCCTTCCCCTGCTCTGCTTTGTTCCAGGATCTCTATTCCATGGAAGGGTTGCAGGAAGAAAGAGAAGGTGTTTTGTCCTTTATTTGCATTTGGGAAAGGCCACATCTGTTACCCTGGTTTTTCTGAGTTTTTTACGGCCTTTTTGAATTTCATAAATGGAGTCAGATCTTTTAGTTACTGTACAATATTAGAGCAGTTTTCTCCCTTTCCCACAGAAGTAATATAAACAAATCCTTTGTTTTTCATTCTCTGTCCTTTGTTTGCATATTTCTAACCTGAAAACAATTGTTACTGACAATTGGTCTGGCCACTGAGGCTGAGGGGTGGAAACCCCAAAAAGCCAATCTTCTGCTGGACCCACAAATGTATAAAAAGTAAAAAATAAACAAAGGGGTCTCTTCTTCTCTCCGCTCTCTCAGCTGGGAGCTGGATCGGAAGGACCTCTGGGAAAATCTCTTGTCTGCGTGTGATTTCTTTGTGTGTCTCGGTGACACACATCTGTCTCCTCCTGGATCTGCTCCTCATGCCAATCCTGCAGCTGGATCATCCCAGACACCTCCAGCCTCCTCACAGCCACAGAGGCTGAAAATCAGGGAATTATTTGGGTTGGAAGGGGCCTTAAGGATGTTCATGCAGATGTCACCTTCCCTGCCCTCCAGCAGTGACTTCCAAGGTCTGGAATTGTTTGGGCCAAGCAGCTGAAAACGCTTCAGGGCTGAAGTTAACAAATTCTCTTAATATTAAAATGTTAATAATAAATAATCCCCCCAATAGGTGGGGGAGGCAGGGAATTACAGGACAGAAAATCCGTACCTGCTGCTCCCACTGGGAACTTGGGGATGAGACTTTCCCACCCTTCCCAGAAAAAAAATCTCTTCCCAAAGCATTCACAGAATTATTAACGCATTGTAACTTGCAGGGAGGGGACGATTTGGGAATAAAAATGAATCCTTTAATGCCAGGTTGGGGCACAAATCTCAATTCATCTGAGGCCTGTCCATCTCCAGTGGGTTGAGAGGTTCGCATTCCAGGCACAGAAACCCAGCAGCTCAAAGAAAGGAAAACGTGGAATGCTCCAGCGGCATCCATGAGATTCCTTCTCCAGGTGCCCTTCCCGGATTCCTCCCTTTCCCTGGGGTTTTCCTGAGGATCCAACTCCTCCCCAGTGATTCCCAAATGTGACATCTGCTGCCTGAGCCGTGCAAGAACTCCCGCTCCCCTCCCCTGCAATTCCTGCTGCTCCTGCATGGGATTCCCAATCCCCCCGATCCCGACCCAGCCATGGAGCTGAGCTCGAGGTGTTCCTCAGCTCCACCTCCAGCAATCTGGGGCCGTGAGCTGGTGGCGCTGCCTTGAGGGATAAATAAATCCAGGTTTGGTGGGAGCTGGAGATTCCTTGCTTCCCGCACTGGGATAGGTGAGATTTGGGAAGATCCCATTCCCAGATATCCCAACCTGCCAGCATTCCATGCCTTCGTTTCTATACGGCTACCCACACCCTACAGGTGTGCACGTGGTGGAAGCAATTCCTAAAGGAATGGGATCCTAAATTCCTGAGAAACACTGGCTCAGTGTGGAGGTGGCAGTTCACGTGTCACCAGTGGGAATCCTGCAGAGAATCCCATGGGAATCCCGCAGAAATCCCATGGGAATGGCACATGAGGAAGGGGGAAGAGGTGTCACTTGTCAGGAAGCGCCAAACGCCTGGTTCCTGAAGGATGGGATGTGTGTCTGGAATTAAAAATAATCACTTAAATAATCAACAGCAGAGGGTCACCACAGGCACGGGGAGGGAAATGTGACCTCTGAGGATGGGGGGAGATGGGGAAGCTCCCGGAAAAACGGGATCAGAGCACCGGGAAAGGCAGCCAGGACAGGGTGCAGTTCTGTGGAATCTTTGGAGCAACACAAGGAATAGGAGCAGCCCCTGGATCGACTCCAGCCCTGGCCAGGCTGCTCCCCCATCCCACGGAATCACAGCATTCCTGAGCATTCCCATAGCTCTGCCTCCACACCTGGAACTGTCTGTGCCCACCCAGGCTCCATCCATGGATCCTAGCTCCAACCAGGCCCCCCCAGGCTTCCCAAGATTCTCAGGCTTTCCCGGGAAGCTGCAGCTTTCCCCTCTTGGCATTCAGCCTCCTTATCCCTGTCCCTTCCCAGCTGTGGGCTCCCAACTTCCTGACAAATCCAACAGCTCTTGGCTGCTCCAGCCACTCCAGAGCCAGCCCATGATTCCCTCACATCCCACAAAGAATCATTTTAGAGGGAGAAACCAACCAAATAGCAACTAGGAATGGACTGAAACGTGTATTTCCAAGGAATTCCCCATCCCTGTGGCTGCCCCTGGATCCCTGGCAGTGCCCAAGGCCAGGTTGGACATTGGGCTTGGAGCAGCCTGGGACAGCAGGCCCATGGAAAGGGGCGGAAGAAAATGGGATTTAAGGTCTCATTCCAACCCAGACCAGTCTGGGACTCTGGATCACATCCAGCAATGACTTTTTGGGGTGAAATCCCTTTATTTTCCTTCTCCCCCGAGGGCAGATTCACAGGAAGGATTCATAAATCTGGAGCAGAGGGAAAACCTCATCCACGCTCTCCCTTCATCCTGGAATCCGATCCTCCAGCCTTGGGATGGAATGAATTAACTTCATTTTCCTCTCCTTGCTGCTGACAGGAAAAGCAGGATTGAGATCCAGCAATCCCACCCTGTCCCCCTTCCCTACAATTTGGCGCTGCCTGCTCCTCTGATGAAGTAAATATCCCAAATTTCCAGACTCCGGAATAATTGCCAAGCAGGTGTTTGCTGGCTCAGGGTCCACTGCCTTTGCTGGGCATTGGACCAGGAGATCCATGAAAAATTCTTGTCTCCCAGTGGGAATTGTCTTGTTTCCCAGTGGGAAAAAAAACTTTCCCCGCTTGTGGTTTAAGTTGCCCTGGCCAAGTTTTTAGGGCAGGACAGAATCTGCTGCCAAGGGCTTGGCAAAGCTCCTCCTCATCCCAATCCTCCAAAACCGGGAATTCTGCAGGAAACAAAAAACAGCCATATCCATGCACCTTGGAAAGGATCTTTCCTGCTGGACATTTTTAGGAGATGCTCTGTTGGGATCTCCAAAGTTTCTAATTAAAACAAAAACCCCTTTCTCCTGGCAGATGAATGGAAAAGGATTTTTTGCACTGGTGCTGCTGCTCCAATTTGGGATTTCAAAGCTCACACGAGTGGCAGGCACAGCTTCTCAGGGAATCCTGTTCTGGTGGGAGTTTGGAAATTATTCCAGCTCCATGCTGAGGGCCACGGTGCTACCAGGAACAGAACAAACATTGAGGCAGAAATTCCTTAGTGAAGCTCCTGGAGAGGTGCCTGATCTTACAGGGTGTTGTTTAGTTGTGGTTTGGAAAAGGCAGGAAAAGGGAATTTCACAGGGAATTGGGAAAAATGAGAGGATCACCAGCACATCCGAGCCTTCATCCTTCATGAATGTGGGAAAAAACTAAGGAGGATTTCCTAATGAGAGGGCAAAACATTCCCAAATCCACTAAACCTGAGTTCATGATGGCTTAAATCCATGGACAGGGTTTGCCAAGGGCTGGGGTGGATATTCCATCCCTGGAATTGTCCAAGGCCAGGTTGGATGGGGCTTGGAGCAACCAGATTGCATTAAGATGTCCCTTCCCATGGCCTTCTCCAACCCAAACCATTCCATGATTCCAAGATCTTTCATGGAACACATCCAGCCTTGCCCTGTCCATGAGAAACGAGGTGAGGGCAAACCCAATCCAGGGTGTTCTGTGCTCCATTTTGCCACTTAAAATGTCCAAAAAATCAGGGAAAACCTGGAAATCCAAAATATTTCCATGTGTTCTCCTTGTGGAAGGGTCCAAAAGATGATTTTCATTAGAGAAAAACCAAAGCCGGATGAGGATTTTCCACTTCCCGAAGTTTCTGCAGGGATTTGTCAGTGCAGGTAATTGGAAAAGGGCTGGGAAAACCTGGGAAAACGTTGCCTGCTGGTCACATGGAATATGGGAGGAGTATGGATTCGTTACTCCCTTCCCTGAATTGGGATTCTAGGAGTCTGTGACAAAACAAACACTGAATGTGAGGATTTTCTCCTCAAAGTTATCCTTGATCCAGGTGGAAATAGATAGGGACAAGAGGCATTTCAAATCCCAAATCCCAAATTAGACAAATTCAAATTCCAAATTGGACATTTTCCATCGGCAAGAAGAGGAGGAGAAAAATTCCTTAAACTCCCCCCATAATGCAAAGGAACAAAGGCAAAATCCTGGGAACAAACACCAAGACGGCACTTAATGATGTTCTTCAAGAGAGAAAAAACAGATTTCCAAAGAGCTTTTTCCAGAAGTGGAATCTGGGATCATCAGAAGGGGTGATCCGTTGTCCATCTCCTCCAATCCCAGTTTTCTGGGCGAAGGGAAGGAAGGAGATACAAAGTACCCGAATGTCCCATGGATTAGCGGTGGAAAGTTGGACTGGATTGTCTCCGATGTCTTTCCCAACTTCAGTTACTCCTGGCAGCACCGGAACATTGCCGTGGTTGGGGATAAACCCTTCCAGAGGTCTTGGCAAAGAAAGGAATGTTTGGATTGTCAGGTTTGCTCGGCTCTCAATCCGGCACCGCCAGCTCCAAAGAGCTTCCAAGAGCTCCAAGGAAAGGGAAAGCTCTGATCACCCGCTAACAATTAAACCCTCCCTAATTAGCCCTTGATTGGCTTGATGTTGCACTTGGCCGGAAGCGCTGACAGGGTGATGTAAGACAAAGTAAATAATTAAAGATGAGCTCATTAATTAACGCAATATCCCACGGCGGAAAAAATTCCACGGGCCAGAAGAAGGCGGAATTAATATTCCAAACTGTCTTCCCTCGCTGGTGGGATCAGGAGCTGCTTGATAAAAGGAATTAAGTCCATGGAATGCCATTAGAGCTTTGTTTAGTCCTGCCCAGGGCTGTGATGAATAATTGAAATATTGAATTTTAATATTAAATCTGTAACCCTGGCAAGCCACCCCCATCCTCTACGGACGGAGTTTCCTGGTGGAAATTAAGGGATGAATCCCACACGGATGTGTGTCCAGCCCTGATCAAAGAATTTAATGGATCAGGAACAAAATATTGTCTAAAAAACACTAAAAATCCCTCTTTGGACGCAACTTTGGGGACAAATTCATCCCAGCAGAGCAAATTCCAGCTCGAGGGGGTGAAACTTCCCAAAATGAGGAGAAATTTTCAACCAGGACTTGTCAGGTAAACTCAGTTCTAGGTAATCCTAAACCCAAATGGCTCCCACAGAGAATAATGGAATTGTTCAGGCTGGAAAAACTCTTTAGGACATCAAGTCTGGCTGTCAATCCACCCCTCATGGCCTCAAGAGCCAAATCCATGGACAATTCCAGGGATTGTGACAGCCCTTTCCATGAAGAATTCCCCCCCAGGATCCAACTTTAACCTTCCCTGGCACAGCCTGAGGCCGTTCCCTCTTTTCTTGACACTTGTTAATGATGCAGAATAATAATAATAATAATAATAATAATAATAATAATAATGGAGCAGACAAAGTGGAAAGAGAAGGAGGAGGAGGAGGAGGAGGAGGAGGAAGAGGAGAAGCAGGAAGAGGAGGAAGAGGAAAAAGATGAAGATGAGGAAGAAGAAAGGAGAAAGAAGAAAGGAGAAAGAAGAAAGGAGAAAGAAGAAAGGAGAAAGAAAAGAAAGGAAGAAAGGAAGAAAGGAAGAAAGGAAGAAAGGAAGAGAGAGAGAGAGAGAGAGAGAAAGAAAGGAAGAAAGGAAGAAAGGAAGAAAGGAAGGAAGGAAGGAAGGAAGGAAGGAAGGAAGGAAGGAAGGAAGGAAGGAAGGAAGGAAGGAAGGAAGGAAGGAAGGAAGGAAGGAAGGAAGGAAGGAAGGAAGGAAGGAAGGAAGGAAGGAAGGAAGGAAGGAAGGAAGGAAGGAAGGAAGGAAGGAAGGAAGGAAGGAAGGAAGGAAGGAAGGAAGGAAGGAAGGAAGGAAGGAAGGAAGGAAGGAAGGAAGGAAGGAAGGAAGGAAGGAAGGAAGGAAGGAAGAAGAAAGAAAGAAAGAAAGAAAGAAAGAAAGAAAGAAAGAAAGAAAGAAAGAAAGAAAGAAAGAAAGAAAGAAAGAAAGAAAGAAAGAAAGAAAGAAAGAAAGAAAGAAAGAAAGAAAGAAAGAAAGAAAGAAAGAAAGAAAGAAAGAAAGAAAGAAAGAAAGAAAGAAAGAAAGAAAGAAAGAAAGAAGAAAAAGAAAGAAAGAAGATCCCACTTCACCCCTCCTTTGCAAACTGGGAACCTGCAAACCACGGAGATCAGCCCGCCCTGCCTTGAGAAGCCCAAGCCAGAGTGGAAAAGCCGCTCCTGGGGTGTTCCCATCCTGCCAGGCCGTGACCCCGCAGGGCTCAGGTGTGTCCTGGAGGAACCTCTGGCACCTCAGCAGCTGGTCCGGGGAGGGAGAGACTCCCCGTGCTCATCCCCCTCCTCCTCCAGCACCAAACCCTCCCTCAGGGAGGCTCCTCAGTGTCTGGTTTGATTTATCTGCTCCCAGCCCTGGCAGGGTTTTCCGAAGCCGCAGCCTGGGATGGACTTTCCGCCTCTCCCTGGATATGATCTGGCCCTGACTGAATAAGATCTCATGGTGGCGGAGCTGTGAGGAGCATGAACTCAGCTCTGCTTCCCCGCAAACACAATTTGCCTTGTCACTTCTTATTTATTTTGAAGAGACTGGCAGGTTACATCTGCCTCGCGTTGGCCTAGATGCCATAAATTAACCCCTTTTCCAAGTGTGATTTATTTGGCTTTCATCTCCTCCAATCTGGCTCCAAATATATAGGGGAAAAAAAAAAAAAAAAAAAGGAGATTTTGCAGGCTCTGGGGTCAGAATAAATCTTTCAAGCCAAGCTGCTTGAAATGCTGCACTGAAAAGCTTTCTCTGAGCACACCAATGGATTTCTGCAGCCCTGCTCCGGCACATTTCTATTTTCCTGCATGAAGAACCAGAAATAAACCAGCTAAAAGTGGGTTACAACAGCCCATTATTCCCCCCAAAACAAAAGCTCCACACAGCCGCCACATTCCTGACTTGCAGTTATTTATTGGGCTTTTTTTTTTTCCCAATCGTGCCTAAGAAGTGCCCAATTTCTTGTCTCTATTCACATTCCCAGTGAAATCCCAGCCTCCTTTTTAACCATTTCATCATTTTTTTTTCCAGCGTTTTCTGTTCCCCGGGGCTCCGGCTCCATCTGTGCTGCTGAGATTCGGGAGCACGACAGAGCCACTGCTCTCAGAGCAAAGAATTTATTTCCTAAATAAACTCGGTTTTAACTTCAAAAGACTAAGAAATGCCAAAGCATTACTTCTAGCATCCTTAGCCCACCATAAATTAGCAGGGCAGGATGAACCCTAAGTGAGGGATGGGACACGGAAAACATCATTAAATCTTTTTAGGATTTATTTTCAGTTTTGTGGTTTGCTAAAACCGCTCCAACTGCCCCAGTCCTGGCAAAATGATTGCCTTGGAATAAATTTCCACGTCTGGGATCCAAATCCTGATTAATAAATTGAACCAATTTTTCACATCTGGGATCCAAAAATCCTGATTAATAAATTGAACCAAATGTACTCATTTGAGGCCAAACAATTTTTCTGCTTTCCTTCAGAGCTGCCTTCAGGATTAAAATCCCAAGATTTGGAGGAGTTGGTGGCTGTGAAAACACCTCCAGCAGGCTCTGAACGGGGTCAGCCAAAGGTTGGATCCCATTTGGAAGGAGCAGAACCATCCGGAATTGTGGTATCTGCTGTGTTCCCACCACATTTGTGCCCTGTGAAATTCCTGCCATTCCCATCATGGAATGTTTTGGGTTTGTAGGGACCCAAATTCCACTCCTTGCCACAGGCAGAGACATCTTCCACTACCCCAAGGTGCTCCAAGCCCTGTCCAATCTGGCCTTGGATGTTTCCAGGGATTTAGATAGGTCCAAGATAGGGAAAAAAGTCTCCACACGAAAGCAGACCCATTTTTTTTCCTACTAAACCAAATTTTATGGGAAAAAAACCCCAAAACACTGGGGAGCTGGAAAAAAATTCTAGGAATTCCTACTTTAAAGAGCCCACATTTCTTTCTTTTTTTTTTTTTTTTTTTTCCTATAATTTATTTCCAGGCAGCTTCTGGGAGGATTTAGGGCTGAAACAAGGCTTTGGCTCTGACAGAAATCCCAGACCCGTTTGGGTTGGAAGGAGCCTTCAGGATCATTTCATTTCAACCCTTTCCATGGGCAGGGACGACTCCCGCTATCCTAGGTGGTTCCAAACCCCTTCCAGTGTGACACCAGGACTGTTCATGGAGGCTGGGGCTCCTCCAAGCGTCCCCACTGAGCCCATTCCCAACTGGTGCAGAGGAACCAGGAATTCTTCATCCCCTACAGTCTGGAAAACCAGCCTGGAAGGATGTGGAACCTCCTCCTGATAGGGTTCCCGGAATCAGAACACTTTGGCTTGGACATAACTGCTGCAGGCACCCGGCCTCGCAGGATCAGGCAGCAGAGCCTTCCAGTTCCATTTAATTTCATTAATTCCCAATGGAGTTAAAATCAAGGCTTCCAAACCCCCAGTTTTCCAAGATCCAAGTTTTTCAGCTCCAAGATCCCAAAGATAAAAGACGCACCGAGCTTGGCTCCATCACATTCGTTACAGGCCACGGGTGGATCCTGGGGGCTGCATGGATCCCCCTGAGATCTGGCGGTTTTGGGATAAAACCCAAAACTTTGGGATCTGGGATCTTCCCAAAGTCCTTTGCTGCTGGAGAAAAAGAGCAAATTCCAACATCCCTCTGTTCCAAAGAAAGCAGTTGGAGCCTGTAATGTGCCCACCCCACTCTCCCAGCTGGAGAGACGAGGAAATCCAACTTTAGCGCTAGCTTCAAACAGCGGAATTTTGCTGTCTGATGACTCTCTCAGGTCTCCCTCAAAACCCCCTTGGCAGGTGCCCATGGAGATGGAATATTCCCATTTTCCAAGAAGTCCTGATCTTCAAATGAGCTAAATCTCCTTTTTTTTTCACCAACCACAATCCCAACAAGAGTCCTCAAGCTGATACAACTTGGAAGGAAGTTTTTGGCCACCAGAGCAGGAGTAGAATGATCCAACACCTAAACCTACACGCTTGGGCCTCCAAAACACCGAAATTCAGGAATAAAAGAAACTATCCAGCACCATCATTTAAGTGTTGGAGAACCTGGAATTATTTCACTCCAGCCAGGATGTGCCATAGAAATCGCTCCATCCACAAATCCCACGATGTGCAGCGGAAATTATTCCAACTACATAATTCTTTACCAGACTTTTCCCATGTTTGTACATGAAAAAAAAAAAAAAAATCTCACTGATGGTTCCCAAATGATCCCATTTTAATATTGGATCTCCTCTTGGTTATCGATCCCTTCGAGGCTAATTTGGTTCCCAATTTTTGCTTCTTGTCTCAATCTTTTCCCACCCCAGCTGCTCCAGTCATCCAATCTCCAATCCCTGCCAGGGGCTGACATTTGGAAATGTCCATTTATCTCCTTCCAGCTGCTCCCAACCCGGAGATTCCAAACTCACAATCTGAGAATCTCCCACTTGTTGACTGAGGCCCTCACCCAACAAAACCCAAACGCTCCTTGAGCAGAGTTTTGAGGCCAAACCTGGGAAAGTCAAACGAATCGACCAAAATACCTTCCAAAAAAAAAAAAATTCAAAAAATTTCCCAAGCCCAGGCCTCCTACCTGTGACGAGGAAGCTGCAGCGGCCGGCGCCCGCCTCGTTGATGATGTTGCAGTTGTAGATGCCGTAGGAGTCGCGGGAGAGGCTGCTGACGGTGTACTCGGTGGAGTCCTGCAGGTCGAACTGCCCCGCGCGCAGCACACGGCCGCCCAGGCGCCACTCGTAGCTCAGCACCCGCGTGGGGTAGGCCCGGAGCACGCGGCAGCTCATGGTGACACCACGACCCTGGCCCTGCCGCAGCTCCAGGAACGCCGGCTCCACCGCCGGGGGGTCTGCGGAGACACACGGAGGGCGGGAGGGCGTCAGAGTGGGGGGAAACCGGGCCTAGGGACAGGGTTAATGCAGGTTCTTGTTCAGGAACTGTCCTAGAGACAGAACTAACCAAGGTTCTCGTGTAGGACCAGGCCTAGAGACAGGAATAACCCAGGATCCTGTTTAGGAAATGTCCTAGAGACAGAACTAACCAAGGTTCTCGTGTAGGACCAGGCCTAGAGACAGGACTAACACAGGTTCTTGTTTTGGAACAGTCCTAGAGACAGGAATAACCAAGGTTCTTGTGTAGGAACAGTCGTAGGGAAAGGATTAACCCAGGATCCTGTTTAGGAACCGTCCTAGAGACAGGACTAACACAGGTTCTTGTTTAGGACCAGTCCTAGAGACAGGACTAACCCAGGATCCTGTTTAGGAACTGTCCTAGAGACAGGACTAACCAAGGTTCTTGTGCAGGACCAGTCCTAGAGACAGGACTAACACAGGTTCTTGTTTAGGAACTGTCCTAGAGACAGGAATAACACAGGTTCTTGTTTTGGAACAGTCCTAGAGACAGGAACAACCAAGGTTCTTGTGTAGGAACAGTCGTAGGGAAAGGATTAACCCAGGTTCCTGTTTAGGAAATGTCCTAGAGACAGGACTAACCAAGGTTCTCGTGTAGGACCAGGCCTAGAGACAGGACTAACACAGGTTCTTGTGTAGGACCTGTCCTAGAGACAGGACTAACACAGGTTCTTGTTTAGGAACTGTCCTAGAGACAGGACTAACACGGGTTCTTGTGTAGGACCAGTCATAGGGAAAGGGCTAACAAAGGTTCTTGTTAGTCTGTCCTAGAGACAGGACTAACACAGGTTCTTGTTTAGGAACCGTCCTAGAGACAGGAATAACCAAGGTTCTTGTGTAGGAACAGTCGTAGGGAGAGGATTAACCCAGGATCCTGTTTAGGAAATGTCCTAAAGACAGGACTAACCAAGGCTCTCATGTAGGACCAGTCCTAGAGACAGGACTAACCCAGGATCCTGTTTAGAGAGAGAACTAACCCACATTCTTGTTTAGGACCTGTCTCAAGCGACACAACTAACCCAGGTTCCTGTTTAGGAACTGTCCTAGAGACAGGACTAACCAAGGTTCTTATGCAGAACCAGGCCTAGGGACAGGGTTAACAAAGGTTCTTGTTTAGGACCAGTCCTAGAGACAGGACTAACACAGGATCCTGTTTAAGACCAGTCCTAGAGAGAGAACTAACCTACATTCTTGTTTAGGACTTGTCCTAAGAGACACAACTAACCCAAGTTCCTGTTTACCACTGGGCTTGGAGAAAATACTAATCCAGGTTCTTTTTTAGGACCTGTCCTAAGAGACACAACTAACCCAGGTTCTTGTTTAGGACCTGTCCTAAACGACACAATTAACCCAGGTTCTTGTTTAGGACCTGTCCTAAGAGACAAGACTAACCCAGGTTCCTGTTTACTACTGGACTTGGAGAAAATACTAATCCAGGTTCTTTTTTAGGACCTGTCCTAAGAGACAAGACTAACCCAGCTCTTATTTACTACCCATCCTAGAGACAGGACTAACTCGGTCTCCTCCTGTTGCAAGAGGTTGGGTGGGTTCTTCTTTGCACGTCCTAAAATCCAAACATGTTAAACCCAGGTTCTTGCTCAGGACCCATCCCAGGAGAGTGGATCAACCCAGGTTGGTGTTTAGGTCCTGTCCTAGGAGCCAAGACTATCCCAAGTTCCTGTTAGGAGATCCCTTGGAAAAACACTGAATAAAACCAACAAGCGCCTTGTCTTAACTCGGACAGCAGCCTGGTCTATGGAAGGTATCCAAGCCCTGAGCAGGGATGGAATGAGGTGGTCTGGAAGGTCTCTGCCATCCCAAACCACTCTGGAATTCTGGGACTTGCTTTGGATAAAGTGCACGAGGCAGCAGCACCCCCAGCACAGAGCTGAGCTGGTGACTCTGCTCAGTGAGGACCTCGCTCGTGGGCACATTCCTGAGGCTGCCAGACCTCTGGGAATGTTTGGGCACCGCTCCCAGGGATGCCAGGGTGGGATTGTTGGGGTGACTGTGCAGGGCTGGGAGCTGGGCTGGGTGATCCCTGTGGGATCCTTCCAGCTTGGGATCCCAGACTTGGGAAGGCTGAGCTGGAACAGAGACTGGACAACACTGGAGAATAAAGCAGAGATTTATTGAAAGGGATTTAATGATCCACCTTGGGCAGGACAAGAGCCTGGACAGGGACACACCCAAGGTGGAACCAAAATGAACACAAAATGGGCAATGGACACAAAATGTACAAACGGTCACCAGGTATCACACTTTGATCAGTTTTGGTCCATTTGCACATTGGGGTTGAATTGTCCAGTTCCAGCTCCAGGTTCTCCAGTCCCATCCTTCTTGTTCCTCCCTCAGCCACCGCTGTTTGTGCTTTTGGGCTGAACACTTGTCCCAGGTGTCCTTGGTGTGCAGCAGGAACAGGATTTGTTTTGTGTGGCTGCTGTGTGCAGAGAGCTGAGTGACGCTGAGTGTGAGCTCAGAGCTGCACCTGGGCAGCGCAGAACATGGAACACACGGAAGGTGGAACTTGAGGCATCAGGATATTCCATTATTCCATGAACTTCCCACCTTCACTGCTGCTGTCTGGCTTCACCAAAAACCATCTCTGGATCTTTTATCTCCATTCCGGTGGAGGTTTTGCTGTCCCAGTAAGCCCAGGATGAGCCAGCTCCCCACACCCAGAACAGCCTGTTCCGCCCTAACTCAGATAAAAACTGATTTTAAATAATTCACACCCACTGCTTCAAACTCCGCCAGAATTTTGATTCCAGCAAAACAACCAAATAAATAAAATATAACCAACATCCATTGTGTATGCACAGACCCAACTTCCCGCTGCCATTTGCCTATGGAAAACTCCATCATGGCTGGAAAACGAGGATAACCTGGCGGGAGTGACTGTTCACATTCAGTTCATGTCAGCACAGCGCTTCGGACCCAGAACACTAGTGGAAAACGTGTTCCCCATGGGATGCAATCCAGGGAATGCCAGAACATTCTGGCTCTCTAGATAACTCAGTTTGTTTTTTAACCCCTGAGAAGGAGGAATTCCTGAAATCCACCAGTTCCAGGGTGGCACTGGGAGGTTTTGTATGCTTACGAGGTGTTTTACGTGAAACATTGAGATGTTCCTGCTTCCCGAAGTTCCCCGAGGCAGCAGCTTTGCAGGGAACTGTTGGCTTAAAGACAGGAATTCTTCTTGGGAAAGAAAACATCCCAGATCTCCACAGTTTTCTCAGGGAGATCTGTGCAGCTGCCTCTCCCAAATCTCCTGTTTTCGTCTCATCACCCTGACTTAAATTACCTGTGCTTCCCAAAAAACGCCTGGATCCTCATATATCATGGATATCAGAGGAATTACTAATCAAATTTAGTAACATTTACTATTTTCCAGGTGCTTTTCCACCTTGAGACCTAAGTTCTCCAAGAAGAACGTACTCCATGGAAAAGTTGGAAAATATTGGAGAAGGACAGTGTGCTCTCCATGCTTGGAGGGATTTAAAGCCCTGTGGAGGTGGCACTTGGGGACAAGATCAGTGGTGGCCTTGGCAGCGCTGGGAATGGTTGGATTTGATCTCAGAGGGCTTTTCCAGCCTCAAGCATTCCAAGATCCCATGAAGTCTCCATATTTTTATGGATCACGATCTCAGCAAGGCACCCACTGCTGCAGCTGATATAACTTCTCCAATCTTTATAATGAAGCCAATTTTATCTGAAATAGATATTTGATTTTCAATTGGAAATTCTCAATTTTTTTCCCCATATTCCAGCCAGGATAATTCAATATCCAGGACCTCTCCAGCCCTTCCAGCCACACCAAGATACACCTTTAAATACAGGGAAAATCCCCCCTGAACTTGGAGCCAGGCACAGAAGGATCTCCAAAATAACAACAAAAAGTGCTCAAGCAGCATCTGCTGAGAACCCTCACGATCCTAAATCCCTGAGGGCGAGCACAGGAATTTTGGGACAGGAATATTCTGGAAGCTCCGTGTTTGAGGCATTAAAAAGCCTTTAATGGCTGATTTTCCTATCTTTTTCTCCCCTTTTCTCATAAATCCTTGGAATGCCTGAACACCCTGAACTCACCTCTGCTTTGGAATAACGCTCCCTCCTCTGTTTTCCTTGCTGCTTCCACCGAGCACTCCGAATCCAGGGAATGATTCCGCCCCTCCGCGCTCGGCTCGGTTTAACGATTTTAACGGGAATTTGTATTCAGGCCCTTCTCTCTTCTCCCCCCGCTTTATTTACTTATCGGGCTACTTTAGCCTTATAAACAGCTCTTAAATGAAACTTTCCCCTGCCTTTAAGGTCAAAAAAGTCTTTAAACCCCACCATTCCCATTTATCCAGGGGCTGATGATCCCCGGTGACAGGAAGAGAAAATTAACTCGGGCCGCTCATTCGCGAATCCCACTTTTGCAGGTAATAACTTTAATGGGAAAGGGAAGGGCTGATAAAAAACCCCGACCAGAGTTAACAGCTCGTTTTTTCCGTCGGGTTTTTCCATTGTTTTTTACAGGATTCTGACTTCCCAGATGCGCAGAAAAAAAAAAACAACAACGGAGTTGTTTGCAACTTCTCTGCATTGAACTCATTTGCATCAGCTCTTCCCCAAGGCTTTGGCAATTTGATTTAATTTACTTTTTCCCCTCCTTATTCCTTTCATAATTCCACTATTAGTTTTGGAAAAATCTCCGGCAAAGCTGCCAAGGGAGCAGGGTTCATTCTCTTCCACAATTATCTTCGGGAAGCAAGCGGGGTCGGAGTTAAATCAGGCTCTCTATTAATGTTTAATGAAGTTTTTTTAGCCTAAGTACCTTCATGTTTTAAGGATTAGGGAGCGGAAAGAGGAAAGTTCTGGAGCTATCCAGAGAAACGACAGCGAGATGTTTGTTTGGTTTGAAACACACAGCTGCTCCTCGCGGTGAGGATCAAATCCTGGTCTTTAGTGTGGGATTTAAGGAGAAAATTCTGGGAATTCATTTCCAACACGTGGCCCCGGGCAGCGGCTTCACCTGCTGGTTTGGCCTCTCCAGTTTGCATTCCAAGATAAACAAATAACGAGTTTTCCTCTCCCAGCTCCAGCAGCGGGAGTAATAAATAAATAACGGGAAAAAGTGGTGCCTCTGCCTGCTCTCCATTGGGATTGTGGCCGCTGTTGGATTCATGCCACAGGAATGTTATCCAACGCTTCCGAATCCATCTATTCCCAGACTCCCCTCTGCAGCCACATTTCCAGGATGTTTAGCCCCGGAGGTTGATGTGGAATTGCCTGAATGGAGCTTGGAGCCCAGGACATGGAGAAGCCCAGAAGATGGGATTTAGGAGCTTTGGGAAGCTCCAGTGCACAAGGATTGTGATCCCTGTGAAATGACAACAGCAATTTCCCAGTCAAAGCTTGGAGCAGGGATATTACACCTTGGATAATGGATTTATTCCAGTGAAATGAAAGCATCATGGCCAAAAATTGAAAAAAAAAAAAAAAAAAGCCATTTGCAATTCTGGGAATAAGTCAAAGTAGATGTCCAAATCCATCCAGGAATTGTGTATTCCAAACCCTGCCTTGCACAGATACATCCAAGGTACAACGAGGAAAATCCCCATTTCATGGAATCCAGGAATGTTTTGGGAGGGAAGGGAGTTGGAATCCCATCCAGTGCCATGGGCAGGGACACCTCCCCCTGTCCCAGGCTGCTCCAACCCCATCCAACCTGGCCTTGGGCACTGCCAGGGATCCAAGAGCAGCCACAACTGCTCTGGGAATTCCAGCCCAGCCAGCAATTCCCAGTTCCCAATCTCCCATCCATCCCTGCCCTCTGGCAGTGGGAAGCTGTTCCCTGTGTCCTGTCCCTCCAGCCCTTGTCAGAACTCTAAAGATTTTCCTAATGGACTCCTAAGTTTTTCATCCTATCCCTACCGAGGTCCTAATTTTAAGTTGGAGGGATTTTGATGGTAGCTTTCAGTGTAAAATTACTAATTTAATTTTCTTTTGCATTCTGTGTCCGTGCCTGCCTTGCAGAAGGATTTACAATGGAAAATCCCAGTCCTCACTCTCAGGAATTTGCTAGCTTGGATTTTGTGCTTCGAGCTGTCTTCCCTGTCTGCGGAATTTGCTGGGATTTTCCAGGCTGGCGCCTCTGTCCTGGCTTGGCTCCTTGACAGGGCATTAAATTCTCTGGAAATCCTGATCCAGCCTCACCCGGCAACTCCCAGGTTCCTGAGCTTCAATATTTGTGCTCCAGCACGTGCAACGCTTGCAAGGGATAAATATTCATATGACTGAAAACAAACGGATTAAAAAGAAATAATAACTTCAGGGCAAAGCTGAACCATTTGCTTCCCTCCGTGTCTGCAAACCGTGATTTGCTTGATTTGTCCGGCTGGGACCAGGAGGGGACGGGTGAATAATGAAGAATCCGTGAAACGGGAATAATCCGTGGGTTTTTAAAAGCGCCTGCTCTTCCGAGCGTCCTTTATGGGCTCTGCTGCTGCTGTTCCTTGGATTTTTTATGGAATGAAAATTGTCCTGGCTGGAATGTGAATCGATGAACAGCAGTGAACAACGTTCCAAGCCTGCAGAGCTCCCGAGGGGAGTCGTGGCTGAGCCCTGGGTTGTTCCTCCTTCTCCAAGGGCAGGTCCTGGACCCCAAATTTGTCTCTTCCATCTCCAGGATTAAGGAATGTTTCTGGAGGAGCAGGGACCCACTCGTGACCTGGGAAAAACAACCCTCTGTACTCATTTTAAAGCATTTTCCAGCTAAAAAAAAAACCATGGAACCAGGTCAGGAATGCTGGGGGTGCTCACCTGGAGAAGGGAAGGATCCAGGGAGATCCTTGCAGGGCCTAAAGGGGCCACAGGAGAGCTGGAGAGGGACTGGGAACAAGGGATGGAGGGACAGGACACAGGGAATGGCTTTTAGCTGGAAGAGGAGAAATTTAGTTGGGATGTTGGGATTTTGGGAAGGATTTCCTGGCTGGGCTGGAATTCCCAGATTTGCTGTGGCTGCCCCTGGATCCCTGGCAGTGCCCAAGGCTGGGTTGGACATTGGGCTTGGAGCAGCCTGGGACAGCGGGAGGTGTCCCTGCCGTGGCAGGGGTGGGAACGGGTGGGATTGGAAGTCTTTTCAAGCCAATCCATTCCGGGATTCCATTTAGGATTCAAACCAACTCTCCTCCCACAGGGATCCAGCCAGAGGTGCAACACCCTGGCTCATTGCTGGAGTGACTCACACCAATTTCTTTGGAATATTGAGTGGGATTTTTTTTTTTTTTTTTTTTTTTTTTTTTTTTTACTCATTCCTACAATAAACATTCCATCATTCGCGGGGCTGAACTCCACTGAACTTGAACAGAGCAGGGAAGAGGATGGAGACTGGTTTGGGATGGAAGGGATGTTTGGGATCATCCCATCCCACCCCTGCCATGGCAGGGACACCTCCCACCATTCCAGGCTGCTCCAGCCCCAGTGTCCAACCTGGCCTTGGGCACTGCCAGGGATCCAGGAGCAGCCACAGCAAATCTGGGAATTCCACTCCCGTCCCTCCCCACCCTCACAGGATCCTCCAAGGACACTCCGATACCCTGGAAGGGAGGACAAAACAGGGAAGAAAGCTGAGAAAAGCACAGGGGAAATTGGAGATAAGGCTCTTATCGGCACAAGGGAAGCACTGGGTTCTGTTCCTGCTTCTCCTGGAGCTGTCCTTGACAGGTGACACCGATCCCGGCGGTGACACCGGCCGGATCTGCACACAAGGGGCTGTTAATGATTAATGGGGTGTTTTAAACGCTCTCCCCACTCCTGAAACCGCTCCCAGAACTCCCTGCTTGGAGTGTTTTTACTTTTCCAGAGTAAAACAAGGGAGCTGCAGCCCTTGGAGCAGCCTCGTTGATTCCAGAGAGAATCCCAGAATAGTTTAGGCTGGAAAAACCCTAAAGATCATGGAGCACAACCGTTCCCAGCACCACCAAGGCCACCACTTGTCCCGTTTGCTCCAAACAATTCCCATTTTGCCCCTGTCCTGCTGCTCTGAGATCGTCTCTTCTGGTCCTATTTTTTATTATTTTTTTTTCCTTTAAACCTGCCTAAGGCTTTTTTTTTTTTTTTTTTTTTGGAATTTGAGGACAATTTTCCCTCCAGCTCTGAGCCGAGTCCCTCTCATTTTCCACCAATTCCAGGCTGAGCCATCTCCAGGGATTCAATCCCTGATCCCAAATTTTCAAGCCCTGACCTTGGCTGCTTAAAAATAGGGGCAGCCTGATGAATTCCAGCCTCTGAGGTTTGTTCTAAAAGTCCCAGGTTCAGAGAATCCCAGAATAGTTTAGGCTGGAAAAACCCTCAAAGATCACAGAGCCCAAATATTCCCAGCGCTGCCCAGGCCACCACTGCCCCATGTCCCCAAGTGTCACCTCCAGAGGGCTTTAAATCCCCCCAGGGATGGAGATTCCAGCACTTCCCAAGGCTGGACAACCCTTTCCATGGAGAAATTCTCCCTGATATCCAGCCTGAACGTTTCCTGGTGCAAGCTGAGCCTGTTCCCTGTTACCCTGGTTTTTTTAAGTTTCTTTATTAGCCTTTTGATTTTCATAAATGGAGTCAGATCTTTTAGTTACTGTACAATACTAGAGCAGTTTTCTACCTTTCCCACAGATGTAACATAAACAAATCCTTTGTTTTTCATTCTCTGTCCTTTGTTTGCATATTTCTAACCTGAAAACAATTGTAACTGACAGTTGGTTTAGCAACTGGGCTGAGGGGTGAAAAACCCCAGAAGCCAATCTTCTGCTGGACCCACAAATGTATAAAAAGTAAGAAATAAAACAAAGAGGCTCGCTCTCCACCTGAATTCAGCTTTTGAGCTGGACGGAGAAACCTCTGCTCTGCGAAACCTCTTGTCTGCGTGTGGCTGCTTTGTGTGTCTCAGTGACAAATAGCAGAAGATTTCTTTGCCTTTTTTTTTTTTTTTTCCCCTTTTTTTTTCTTCCCTTTTTTCCTTTTTGCCCTCTCCTCAGAACTGTTCCACCCTCTCCGGACTAAGGACCTGGGGAAGCACCGGGGGCCTCCACAGGGGACCCACCCCACCAAGACCAGCCCTGCACATCTCCTTTTCTCCCAGCGCCAGCGCAGACGGAGCGGTGGAGCACAGTGACGACCCTCAAGAGGAGACTTTCTTTAAGTTTGTGATCCCTCCGTAAGCGGCACGAAGCTCTTGTCATCGGGTGTTGTGCTGGGAGTGCTTTGCCTGTTTAATAAACAGGTTTTTTCCGCTTCTCTCTGAGGAATTCTTTTCCCAGACCGGTTAGAGGAGGGGAGGGGGCCCCGTGGGAGGATTTCTCCCAAAATCTGCCTGGAACCACCACACTGGGATAAGAGCCCGATCCCACCTGGCTGCGCCCTCCTGCAGGTGCCACCAGTGCCACCCACCTCGGGCACACACAGCCAGCCCAGGTGACCTTCACCCCCAGGGCTGGGGTCACCACATCCCAAAAAGTGATGGGAAGGGACGTCGCAGCCTCCGGCGCCAAATAAACCGGGGATGAACATGGAAAAACCAGGCAGGGAGAGGAGCAGAGTCCGCCTGGAAACACCTGGGGGAGATCTCAACACGATGGCCTGAAATAAAAAGTGTTTTTTACTCGGACAGGGGAGACAAAGAGATGTTGGGAGGAGAGCAGAAAACACAGAAATGTGCACATAAAACAAATATATGGACCTCAAAGAGCCCCAGAATCCCATTTTTACTGCTCTTCTGGACAGTGTTTACAACAAATTTTATTTGCCTTGAAACAGAGATCAGTTCTCACCTTTTTTTCTTTTCTTTTTATTTTATTTCTCCTGTGGCCAAGGTCACTTTAGAACCAAACGGGGTTTGCTTTTGTTGATCAGAGCAGAGAATCTCCAACGAACCGCCCCCCAATTTTCTTTCTTACTCTGTTTTTGGGAGGTTTGGGGCCTGTTTTATGTGCAGGGGTCGTGGCTTTAAGTTAAATTATGCATTTACCTTTGGGCCAGAGGAGGCTTTCATCTCCCTTAGAGCCTGGTACTTGGAACAAACCTCAGAGGCTGGAATTCATCAGGCTGCCCCTGTTTTTAAGCAGCCAGGGTCAGGGCTTGAAAATTTGGGGTCAGGGATTGAATCCCTGGAGATGGCTCAGCCTGGAATTGGTGGAAAATGAGAGGGACTCAACTCAGAGCTGGAGGGAAAATTGTCCTCAGGTTCCAAATTTTTTTTTTTTTAAAAAAAAAAGGTTTGGCCAGGTTTAAAGAAAATAGGGGGAAAAAAAAACAAAAATAGGGCCGGAAGTGAAGATCTCAGAGCAGCAGGACAGGGGCAAAATGGGGATTTATTGGAGGAAATTCTCAGGCCAGAATTTCTCCCTGGTCATTCCTGGTGTCTCCTGAGAAGGAAAAAGCAGGACAAGGAGCCCCGAGGTGAGGCAGAATGACCGGTTTGGGGTGTATTTACCCTGTTTTGGTTGTCCTGTGTTTACCAGGCCCTAAATGGTGGAAGAGAAATGGGATGAGGTGGAGAAGGGTGATGTTTGGTCCCTGCAGCTCGTGGGGGAGAGGCTGGAAACTGCTCCCATTCCAGAGCTGAGCACTGGAGAACTGCAGCAGCACAGCTCAGGACAAGGGGAATTCCACAATGATTTGGGCTGGGAGAGACCTTAAATCCCATTCCATGGGCAGGGACACCTCCCACTGTCCCAAGCTGCTCCAAGCCCAATGTCCAACCTGGCCTTGGGCACTGCCAGGGATCCAGGGGCAGCCACAGCTGCTCTGGGAATTCCATGTGTTGCACTATCCGTGAAAAATCATCCCTCCCAAGAGCAAAATAAGGGAGTCCTGACTGGCACCTCCAATAACAGAGCCATAAAAAAAAAACAACCCAAAAAAAAAAAAAAAACCCAAAAAAAAAACAAAACAAAACAAAAAAAAAACAGAAAAGCAACAGGAAGAGGGTTCAGGTCCTTTTTGCTGACTTTAATACAAGAAGAAAGAGGAGACACTGGAAAAAGCGGGAATACAAACCCTGCTTCATTCCCTTCGTTACTTCTGGGATTCAAAGGGGATTGAGTTATTTTAAAGGAAGAAACTTTGAGACTGAGCATCGACGGAGGCACCAAATGGCACTGAAACAGCGACGGGATAAAACCTTTCCTATGGATCCGGGCTGGGAGAGCTGGGAATGTTCACTTGGAGAGGAGAAAGATCCAGGAGAGCTGGAGAGGGACTGGGGACAAGGGATGGAGGGGCAGGACACAGGGAATGCTGGAAAAGGAGAGATTTAGGTTGGATATTGGGAAGGAATTCCTGGCTGGGAGGGTGGGAGGGCACTGAGCTGGAATTCCCAGATTTGCTGTGGCTGCCCCTGGATCCCTGGCAGTGTCCAAGGCCAGGTTGGACATTGGGCTTGGAGCAGCCTGGGACAGTGGGAGGTGTCCCTGCCCATGGAATGGGATTTAAGGTCCCTCCAACTGAACCCAAAGTGCCCCAAAGTTCAGCTCTGTGTGTGGCCACAGGAAAAGAAGGAATAATAAAATAAAATCAATAAAATAAAATAAAATAAAATAAAATAAAATAAAATAAAATAATAAAATAAAATAAAACAAACAAAGGAATAAAATTAAATAAGGAATAATAAAATAAAACAAAACCTCCTAAAATAAAACCACCCCACGATATCGCACATTTCAGATGTGACCCAAGGTCCAGCATTAAAGCGGAGCCTTGCTCTGAAATGAAACTGCCCTGAGCAGATCTGACTTTAAAAACCTCAGAGAAACAGGGTTTGAGCCCATTCGGATTTTCCTGATCCTGAATACGAAAAATGGGAATAATCTATTCCGTTTGGAAGATTCCGAGGAATCGGGCCCTGCTCATCGTCTTTTGAGCCTGGATTTGCATTTAGGTTCTGTTCCTAAACAAACAAACAAAAAAACCAACAAAAAACCCCTCACAACTAAATAAACAAATGCACAAATAAGGGATTTCACCGCTGTTTATGGGGCTGCTCTTAGGGCAGATGGATTGTCTTCCGTGTCCAGGAATTCCATGCAGAAGGGGATAAACTCCAACACTTCCTTGTTTTCCTCCTCCCACAGGAGTCTATAAAATTCTGCATTATTGTTCCTAAGTCTGCTCTTCCCCCTGCAACGTTTTATGCAGAATTGCCTTTTTGTTTCCAGTAAATCCAGACATCGCTCCTTTCCTTCTTCCAGCTGTTTCCTCTCCTGTAGGAGTTCATTTTCCTGCTCGAGCAATTTTATCAAGCCCTGGTTTATCTCTGAAATTGGATTTTCTAAGTTATTGAAGGAATATGCTTTTCTCTCCTTTCATTTCCTCCCCCAGCCTCCATCAGGGCTCACCTCGGATATATTCGGGAGCTCTGTCAAGTCAGTGGGATTGCCATGAAAAATATCCTGGAATTCCCTGCTTTCCCACCATTCTTGATCCTCTTGGAGCAATCCGGGATAGTGGAAGCTGTCCCTGCCCTGACAGGGCTGGAACTGGGTGGGTTCAAGTTCCCTTCCAACCAGATTCTGGGATTCTGGGATTCTTTTCCACATTCTTTTCAGCCCAAGCCCAAGTCCGTGAGATAGAAATCGACAACGATCCATGATTTATTCCTGGAGCAGGGATCCAGGTTGCTCCAAGCCTCATCCAGCCTGGCCTTGGGGTGGATCCATGAAGTTTGGAGAACCCCCCAAGGCTGACAACAACCGTGCCCATGGCAGGGATGGAAGTGGAGGAGCTTTAAGGTCCCTTCCGACCCAGACAATCCTGGAATTTTATGATTTTCCAGTTCCAACAGCGATGTGGAAGCCTTGGGAGTGCAGGATATCCTGCTGGGCTCGAGGATCTTTCCAACCTCAGGCATTCCATGGGTTCCTTCCAGGTTCCAAGTCACGGATTTCGACTTGCAAAGGAATCCCAGCAGGAACAGGATCCCAGGGAATGGGCGCATTCCCAAAGCCACCAGAGCTCCAGGAGCCTTTGGAAAACGCTCTCAGGGACAGGGTGGGATGGTTGGGCAGAGCCAGGAGCTGGACTGAATGATCCTTGGGAACCCTTCCAGCTCAGGATATTCCATGATCCCAAGGTTATTTCAACAGAGGGGAATGCAGAGATGTCACTGTTTCCTCCTCACAGTTCCCAATATCTTGAGAGTACCAAACCCAACATCCAATGGATCATTCAGAAATTACCAGGCTCCGTGAAACTCCTTGGGATTATTTTAAATTGGCCATACACATCATAATCATCCCGATAAAACAAATCACAGCAGAACGCGAATCTGCAGCCTCGCTGCTGCCAGCCAGGACCTCCCTGAAAGGAAAAATCACCGCCCTTTGTTGGAAAAATCAGCCCCAAGTCCTGTCATCTTACGCAGGAAAGGGAATTCTTTGTGTCCATGTCACTCTCGGCAAGCCAGAGATTGGAAAATGAGGACAGGATCAGTCAGTTCCTTGATAGAGAATAAAATGTGCCAATAATCCATGGGGATGATCGAATAAATCCAAATAAACTGCCCCATCTGGAGGTGAGCAGTCAGTGAGAGCAGGGAGAAACGTGGCTCTATGATAAAAACATCTATTAATGGGCACTGGAACTGCAACGGGAGCCTGGAAAATGAGGGATTCGCAGCAACTGTGAGGGATATGGATCAATTGTGAGGGATTTGGATAAACTGTAAGGGATATGGATCAGTTGTGAAGGATATGGATCAATTACAAGGAATATGGATCAATTGTGAGGGATTTATATCAATTGTGAGGAATACGGATCAATTGTGAGGGATATGAATCAATTGTGCGGGATTTGTATCAATTGTGAGCGATATGGATCAATTGTGAGGGATATGGATCAACTGTAAGGGATATGGATCAGTTGTGAGGGATTTGTATCAATTGTGAGAAATGTGGATCAGTTGTGAGGGATTTGTATCAATTGTGAGGAATGTGGATCAGTTGTGAGGGATTTGTATCAATTGTGACGAATGTGGATCAGTTGTGAGGGATTTGGATCAATTGTGAGGAATGTGGATCAGTTGTGAGGATTTGTAACAATTGTGAGGAATGTGGATCAGTTGTGAGGGATATGGATCAATTGTGACGAATGTGGATCAGTTGTGAGGGATTTGTATCAATTGTGAGGAATATGGATCAATTGTGTGGGATATGGATCAATTGTGAGGAATATGCATCAATTTTAAATATTTTGAATTTACTACCAAGGGTCTGAGCTACCTGGCAATAACAATTCCTCTAAGAAAGTTTAGAATGTCCCTGCTTTTGTTTGCCAAGCCAACAATAAATGGAAGGTGTGGAATGTCCCTTTATTCGGCAGAGAGCTTCTGAGTGCAAGGGAAGTGTGAGGAATCCTGTCACAAGGAATTTCCTATCAGGAATTTCCAGCAGGGAAGCTGCTCATGGAGCCACCAGCCCATGGAGACCCTCCCCAGGAGAGGAGAGTGGTCTCCACAGCAAGTTGTGGTGACACCAGCAGCGCCACGGATGATGGATAATGACCGGAGTGATTCCCAAGGGAATGCTGATCCATGGAACTCCCCCAGGCAGGTGGACGAGCCGGAAAACATCCAGGGTGAGACCCATGTCCCACCCTGTTCATCTGCTTCATTCCCCCTGCACTGGGGCGCCTCCAGTCCTGGGGGAAATTGTGGGAAGACCTGGAGGAGCTGGAGCGTGTCCAGGGAAGGGAATGGAGTTGGGAACGGGCTGGAGAATTCCTGAGGGAGCTGGGAAAGGGGCTGAGCCTGGAGAAAAGGAGGCTCAGGGGAACCTTGTGTCTCTGCACAAGTCCCTGACAGGAGGGGACAGCCGGGGGGGTCGGGCTGTGCTCCCAGGGAACAGGGACAGGAGCAGAGGGAACGGCCTCAGGCTGGGCCAGGGGAGGCTCAGGGTGGACAGCAGCAGGAATTTCCCCATGGGAAGGGAGCTCAGGGCTTGGGAGTGGCCAGGGAGGTTTGAAGGGATTTCCAAGCCCTGTGGTACCTGGGGACAGGGGTCAGTGGTGGCCTTGGAAGTGAGGGAAAAATGTTGCCTCAAGTTCCACCTTCCGTGTGTTCCATGTTCTGCGCTGCCCAGGTGCAGCTCTGAGCTCACACTCAGCGTCACTCAGCTCTCTGCACACAGCAGCCACACAAAACAAATCCTGTTCCTGCTGCACACCAAGGACACCTGGGACAAGTGTTCAGCCCAAAAGCACAAACAGCGGTGGCTGGAGGGAGGAACAAGAAGGATGGGACTGGAGAACCTGGAGCTGGAATTGGACAATGAAACCCCAATGTGCAAATGGACCAGAACTGATCAAAGTGTGAGAGCTGGTGACCGTTTGTCCATTCTGTGCCCATTCTGTGCCCATTTTGTGTCCATTTTGTGCCCATTTTGTGTCCATTTTGTGTCCATTTTGTGTCCATTTTGTGTCCATTCTGTGTCCATTTTGTGCCCATTTTGTGTCCATTTTGTGTCCATTTTGTGTCCATTTTGTGTCCATTTTGTGCCCATTTTGGTTCCACCTTGGGTGTGTCCCTGTCCAGGCTCTTGTCCTGCCCAAGGTGGATCCTTAGAGCCCTTTCAATAAATCTCTGCTTTATTCTCCAGCTGTGTCCAGTCTCTGTTCCAGCTCAGCCTTCCCAAAGCATCACTGGGAACAGTAGTTCTATATCCCCAAAGGGATTTTCCAGCCTCAGTGATTCCACTCAAGACTCCTCTTTGCCATCAGTGATTTCACTCCTGATGTGGCTCCTCAAAGCTTGGTGAAACCGACATAAAATCTCTCCAAAATAAAACATCATTCCCACAGACCCTCCCGGCATTCCTTACATCCTCCAATACTGAATCCAACCTCCTCTGGCCCATCTCCACTGGAAAACCTGATTTTGTGGGACACAAAGAGCTCTAATTTCATTCCTGCTGGAAGGAATCTTCCTGCTCCGTTCCCAGCTCCACAGGCAAAACGATTTGCAAACCCCACTATTAACAGTAATTGTCACGTCTGAAAAATAACACTGGAACTGGGAATAAAATCCAAAGGATTTGGGAGGGAGCACAGGGAAAGCAGCAGCTTGTCTTTAAACCTGTGGATTGCCTCCCAAACTCTGCTTTTTTGAGGCAGTTGCAGGCAGAAAGTTGAATATTGGAAAGTGAGACAGGAGGAGAGGGATTTATGGAGCTAAAAAAAAATCAGCCGGCACAAGTTCCATGGACAGCATCATTTGTGTCAATCCAAATAATCTTAATTTTTAATGCTGCACTTCGCAACCAGGGTTCTGTTGAAATCCATATTTTGTGCAATTATGGGAATTAATCTCCTAAGCATTACAGGACAACAAAGGAATTGTATTTCCTCAGCATCTTCTGCTGTTAGAAATTAACTGCGTGGACAAGTTAATTATTCCAGTTTACCTTTCCCTGGCTGCTGTTGAGTTGTCCTCGGTTTTCGTGACTCCTTTACACTCCAAACCACCACGTTCCCTCTCATCCTGCTGTTCAGCTTCCTCCCATGATAACTGTGGGGATGGATACCCCTGAATTCCAAGAGGTTTAGAGAATAACCCCATGGAATTTTCCTCATCCCTTTTGGGCTGGAATTCCCATTTTCCCTTGAAATCCAGCCTCTTACCTGTTATTAATTGGGAATGGAAGAAGAAGCTATGGCTGCTCCATCCCTGCAAGTGTTCGAGGTTGGATGGGGTTTGGAGCAACCAAAGCTCTGTTCCTTCCTACTTTAAATAGGGATGAGGAATATTTACGTCTCTTCCCACTCGTTTTTCTCTCCTTCCAAAACCATTTTTGTTGGGAAGACTCTTTGCTCCTGCCCTCAGACAGTGCAGGATTGTCCTCTCCAATTCCCATAAGAACTCCGGTATAAATAATTCAATTCTTCTTCCCCCCCCAAAAAACTTCTCTGTTTATTCTCTGAGTGCTCAGGGGTTTTTTTGGAATTTCTCACAGGAAGGCCTACCCGTGGTAATAATTCTAGTATAAAATGTGAAAAAACAATTTCAAATTATCTGGTTCTCATTTAAATTTTCCACAGCACCAGGGTTTGCATATTCATCGCCTCCCTGGGTCACCAAACTCATGCTGCCCTTGACCTTGCTAAATGTCAGAAAGCTCCTGGGATTTCTTTTTCCCGATCCAGCCATCCATGATTTCCATATTTTTTCCCCCTGCCTTGCTCCATGTGGATGGATTACACCCAAATCCATTGTCACCTCTGGGTTATTCTGAAATCGGCCTTGATCTTAGAGAATGGGTTTTGTTGTTTTACAGTTTTCTGGGAAGTTTCCGGAACTAGGAATTAAGGATCAGGGAATGATCCATAGGTTAAAAACCGCAACGTGAGAATTATCCATCTGGAGTGCCCAAATCTCTCTGAATTTATATATAAAATAAATACAGCAATGAATATCCCCACAGGAAGGCCAAAGCTTTAAGCTCAGCTTAGCAGCACCAACCTCTGCCATATCCTGGGAAAACCCTTTTGGCAGGAACGTGGAATTCTTCGGACACAACCACCAGAGAGGGGAAAAAAACCCCAAAAAACAACAACCAACACTTTGGAGAGCAAATCAAAATTATAAAAGGAATGGGAGCACCATTATTTTGATATTTTCAAGTTGTTGAGGTCATTTCTTCGTTGGAAGAGAAGGGGAAAAAAAATGTCTCAGAATTTAAAAAAATTGACCTGGTTCTAAGCTTGTTTTTAGGCCGTCCTTTCTCCCACCGCTAACAGCCCAAATTAAACCCGACTTTTATCTCTGGAGAAAGAATTCATTCAGAAAGTGATGAATGCACCAGCCTGGGGATGGAGTGCCTTATGCAATATTTGTCCTGAATATTAATCGGCTTTTCCCACTCGAATCTTCAGTCATAAGAAGGGGAAAAAAAGATGTAATTAATATTAATATTAAATGCAAATTCTGCTTTCCTTCATCATTCCAGCCCTCCTAAGCATAGGTTTAGAACAGATTTGTTTAAAAATCAAGATATTTGCCCCCTTTGATTTCTCAGATTCCTTGGTTATCCCTTTTTAATGAGTTTTCGTAATTAAAGTTTTATAATCTGGAAGATCTCACTATTTGGGAGTTTTATCACACTCCTGATCCCCACTCATGAGACAATTCCATGAAGCTGGTAAATTCCCACAGGGATTGGCCACCCTACCTGCTCAAACAGTTTCTCCTAATGACTTT
The DNA here is from genome assembly GCA_037837765.1 of Delichon dasypus. Classification (NCBI taxonomy): domain Eukaryota; kingdom Metazoa; phylum Chordata; class Aves; order Passeriformes; family Hirundinidae; genus Delichon; species Delichon dasypus. The sequence goes on from JBBAXF010000007.1 coordinate 1,462,155, forward strand.
CCTAAAATTCCAAGGGATTTTACCTTATTAATCCCAGTCCCAGTTGGGATGGGGAACGCTTCCTTCTCTCACAACAATTTTTATTTCAATATTAATACAATATTTGCATGTAAATATTTCATCAGGCAGATATTCCGAGAGCAGGCCCGGCACACTCCTGAGCTGCCGGATTGCTTTTCCAAGGCAGATAAATTCCTTTCCCCATTCCCAGCTGCAAAGAAATCGAAAAATCAAGGAAAGGGGACGCAGGGTTGGATTCTCCAGAGGGTGGAAAATGGGAATAACTCATTTATGCTGCTCCACTCAGCACCTGAGATCATCACCCAGCCTCATCTTTCTCCTTAGCTAGCTCTGTTCCGTCCCCAATCTAATTCCTGCAGGATGAGCCCCTATTCCAGACTTATTTGGAATTTATCACCAGGGAAGAACGACGCAAATAAAGCCGAGCTCCGATGGAACGGGAAATCCTGGAGCATCCTGACGTGGCCACCAAAGATCTGCCGGCCTGGCTCCCATGAAATATCTTGGATGTTTGACAAGGCTTTCCAAGTGTTTGGAGATGGATGAGTTTGGGAAGGGGTTTGTGCTGTAAATTGGATTTTATGGAGTGCAGAAGGAAGAGGGAGACGGGGAAAACGATCCCGTCCTCACTGCTCCAGTCACTGGAGAAGGGACACGATGGAAACGCTGCCTTAGGTGGTACCCGGTGGCACTTTTATGTCCCCCACCCTGTCCTGCAGCTGGAAAAGCGGAGCCGGCAAATTGTCCCTGGATTGGGCCCTGTCTGCCACCAGCAGGGTTTGTTCTATTCCTTAAAAATTTATTTATCCGCAGCTGCAGCTGGAAAATCGTAAAATGGAATCCCTGTGAGTTTTGGGTTGGAAGGGGCCTTGAAGATCGTCCAGTGGCACCCCTGCCATGGGCAGGGACAGCTTCCACAATCCCAGGCTGCTCCAAGCCCTGTCCTTGGACCCTTCCAGGGATCCAGGGACAGCCACAGCTTCTCTGGGAATTTCATCCCAACCCCTCCCCATCCTCCCGGACAAGAATTCCTTCCCAATATCCCACCTAGCCCACAATGGGAAACCAAACCCAGAGGAAGATTCATCTTGGAGCAGCCTGGGATAGCGGGAGGTGTTCCTGCCCATGGAGAGGGTGGGAACGGGATGGGTTTGAAATTCTCTTCCGACACAAAACCATTCTGTGGCTCCAGGATTTTTGTTTTTCCAGAGAAGTTTTAGGATTTACGGTAAACACACACACAGAGAAGTCTTAAACCACAGCTCAAGGATAAACTGTGACCAAGACCAAAAATCCAAATCCATGATTTTCCTGGAAAACTTCCAGGCTGGGATCCACTGAGATGGGATAAAGGGGTGGCAGTGGAAAAAAGAGGTGAGGAAAGCAAAAAACTCATTCGATGAGGGGGTTAAATTTAAAAAAAAAAAAAAAAATCCTTTCTATTTCAATTTACTTTTCATTTTTCTTTAGCTTGACCCATATGTGACGTGGAGCAGTAATTCCATGGAAGGATTTGCCCTTTGGAACAGTGGAACAGCTTCCCATGGAATGAGAACATTCCCAAGGCTGCACTGGGTGGGAATGTCTGCGCAGGGCCAGGGGATGGATTTGTGATCCTTGTGGGTCCTTTCCCGCTCAGGATATTCCGTAATTCCTTGTAAATAGATTAATTAACCACTTCCAGTGAGACAAAGTCCTGCTGTCACACCTTCCAAAGAATGGGAATATCCTCCCTCAGCACAGTGAAATCCACCAGTTATTCTCTAAATAAACGTGTCCCATTAAATATCTTTCCCTGTTCATCACTGCTGGAAGCATCTAGGATAAATATTCCCAGATTCTGAAAAGAACTGTTTTTTTTTTAATGACAATTGGTTAAATGCCACCCTCGGTACAGAAACGCTGCTCAAGTCATTGGGAACAAAAACTTCCCTCCCACAGGAAAAAATAATCAAAGCTTTCCATAATTTTTCTCCATTCATCTCCAATTTGTCACTTGCCAGGATGCGAATAAAGGCAGCGGAATTCTAAACACGGGGAGATGAAAGGAAAAGCGCCTGGAAATACCTGTTGAACTCCTACTTCTTGGAAGCGTTTTCAGGTTGTGTCTCCACTCTCAGAATTAGGAAAATTCTGCGTCTCGAGCGGAACAAAAATGCCTCAGAAAGAGGGGGTTTGGCAATGGGAAGGGGTGGGAAAATAACAGGGACCCAAGCAAGGCATCCCCAGAATCCCAGAGTCAGCAGAGTCATCCCATGGGATCCACCAGGAATTGCCTCAGGTCCTGGGGAAGTGTGAGACTGTTGGAATTCCTCAGCCACAAAATATTTCCTACTTTTCGCAGAAAATTCACGCCAGAAAAAGGGGAAAGAAGCAACCTCCCCCCTCCTCTCAACACTCCACTGTTTCTAGGGTGGTTCTCATTCCCAGATTCACAGAATCCCGGGATCACTGAGGCTGGAAAAGAGCTCCAAGTCACCGAGTCCCAGCTGTGCCTGGTCCCCATCCTGTCCCAGCCCAGAGCTCTGACTGCCACCTCCAGGAATTCCTGGGACACCTCCAGGGATGGGCACTCCAAACCTCCCTGGACACTTCCAAGCCCTGAGCTCCCTTTCCATGGGGAAATTCCTGCTGCTGTCCCCCCTGAGCCTCCCCTGGCCCAGTCTGAGGCCGTTCCCTCTGCTCCTGTCCCTGTTCCCTGGGAGCACAGCCCGACCCCCCCGGCTGTCCCCTCCTGTCAGGGACTTGTGCAGAGACACAAGGTTCCCCCTGAGCCTCTTTTTTTCCATGAAAAAACGGCTGATCCAAGGACAGGAGGCACCGACCCCTCATTCTCCAGTCCCAGTGGGATGAACCTGCTCCTAACACGGCCGACCCCACAACTAAGGGAAACCCACAAGGGAGAGGATTCCATCCCCCCTTCAGCCTCGACTTCGGGATTTAAAGCTGGAGCAGCAGGAAAAAGCTGGAAGTGGAAGTCCTGCAGATCCCAGCCCTGCCATCAGCGCATCCATAATTTGTTACAAAGCGGATAAGAGCCAGGAAAAACAAACGTGTGAGGAGCAGCTCCCTCCCAGAGGCCCTAGAAGAGGTCACTCGTGCCGAGCACGGAGCGCTGCCAAAAGGCCAAGTGACAGAAGATCGGGGAATCTGAAAGCGGAATAAACCAGGTCTGCACTTCGTAAAACTCCCAAATTAAGTCCTGACGGAGCAGCAGACCCAGGGAAGTCGCTCTGCACAAGGAATGGTTCATTATCCCCCTGTTACTCCCCAGAAACCACCTCAAACCGGGCTCTCCGTGTTCCCAGCACAAAAACCATCTGATTCCCCCCCGTTTTCCCTCCCCATTCCCGAGGCCGGCTGGCAGAGCGGAGCAGGCTGGATCTGGATGCGGATCAGCTCCCAGGGAACAGCTCCTGCCCTCCTTTTTTTCCTCCTTGTTCTACACAGCAGCAACAAATGAGCTCAGGATCAGCTCAGCGTTTAGAGAAATGTGTGTCCTCCCATCTCATCTGCTTGTTCCCTTGTCAAGGAATTCAAAGCCGTGGGGAAAATAATGATTTCCTCACGCTTGGGGTTTTTTTTGTTGTTGTTGTTCGCTTGGTTGTTTTTGTTTTTCCGTGTTTTTTGTTTTTTGGGGTTTTTTTAAACCAGAAATGAGGCTCCTCTGTCATTTTTACTTCCATATTTACGCGGAATTCACGGACTCGGGGAAACGACAAACAACACCGCATCAAATACGTAACAGCCGTAAGACTCCCACCGCTCCCGGTTTAGGGCAGGGATAAATCAGCTTTTCCTCGGCACGGCGCGAAGGAAACCACGGGAAATCGGGTTCTACTCACACTGCACAATGAGCTGCACCAGCGCCTCTCTGGGCTTGACGTTAAATCCGTTGTATTGGCTGGTCTGGCACCGGTAGGTCCCGGTCATTTCCCGGGAAACGTTGACGATCCGCAGGATCCCGTCGTAGCTCTCGGTCTGCAGGGCGCCGTCGGGCATGGCCACCTCCTTGTCGGCCCGGGACCACAGGATGATGGGTTTGGGTTTCCCGGTCACCTGGCACTGCAGCTCGATGGTGTCCCCTTCCCGCGTCACCAGCGGGGATTTCTCCTGAGGGACCGTCAGGTTGGGGGGCACTGGGAAAACGGGAAGGGAGAGGTGGGTCAGCAGTCAGGCGCCGTGATGGATTTCCCGCCCGGGATTATCCGTGGAGAGGCAATTTATCCGCAGTAGAGGGTGGATTGTACCTGGAACGTTCACCCCACGCCTGGAGAGCCTCAGAGGAGATTTCCCAGCCCTGCTGTGACATTCCTGCCCTCCCTGTGTGTCCCTGCCACCGTGCCAGGGCTCTCCCACCACCACTCGCTTCCCCACTGCCAGCTCTGCTTTTCCTTTTAGGGTTATTTGTCCCTAAATCCCATTTTTGTTTTAATACCAGCCTGGCTGCTGATCTTTAATCCAGCCCATGGATGAGGATGAGACGGGATCGTGGCAACCGAGGAGTCGCCTCAGGATTGGAGCCCTGATCCCAAAATGCAGCTGGGGTCTGTCACAGGAGGTTCGTGGCGTTTGTTCTACGGGGACCGGCACTGACAACTCCAAAAGGGATATGGAATAATTTCCAGCAGGACTTGGGCAGCGCCATGGAGCATGAACAGCTCACAGCGAGCTGGTGATGGCCAAGGACACGGGATAAGGATGTGGATGTGTGGGAGCAAATCCAGAGGAGGCCATGGAGCTGCTCCAAGGGCTGGAGCCCATCTGGAGCCAGGCTGGGAGAGCTGGGAATGTTCACCTGGAGAGGAGAAGGATCCAGGGAGAGCTGAGGGTACCTAAAGGGGCTCCAGGAGAGCTGGAGAGGGGCTGGGGACAAGGGGTGGAGGGACAGGACACAGGGAACGGCTCCCACTGCCAGAAGGCAGGGATGGATGGGAGATTGGGAATTGGGAATTCCTGGCTGGGCTGGAATTCCCAGAGCAGCTGTGGCTGCCCCTGGATCCCTGGCAGCGCCCAAGGCCAGGTTGGACACTGGGGCTTAGATCCACCTGGGACAGTGGGAGGTGTCCAGCCTTGCTTGGGAAACGTTAGGAATTCTGTGTGGTGGGTGGAGAGATGGAAAATCCTGCTTTAAACACTGCCCACCCTCCTTTTCCTCTGGTGCCTCCTGAAAAGTCATCTTTCCTCACGGATCTTCTGTCCTGAAACATGGAGAGACATTCCCTGTGGGAAAACAGCCCCTGCAGGAGCTTTTCCTCTCCTTCCCTCTGCTCCTCTCCTGGAATGCCAGGGCTGACAAAACCCAGCCTGCGCCTCCCTCCCGTCTGCAGGAAAAAAAAGGTTCCAAAGCAATTTTCAAGTCCCCAAGGGACAGAAACAACAAACTCATCCCGGTAAGGAGCAATTCCAGCTTTCCCCCGGGATCAGCTCCCTGTCTCCAGCCCTGACAAACCTGGTGGGAATCAGAGCTGAAATCCGGGGCTCCCACAGGAGCCCAAGCGCTGCCTTCAGCTCTTTTGAAGGCTTTAATGGCTCCTGTCAGGTGGGATGAGAGGACGTGGGAAGAGCTTTTTCCACAGGGGGAGGGAAGGAAAAGTGATTTTACACTTCTAAATTATATATTAAAAAAAAAAAAAAGGAAAAATTTAAAAAGAAATTAATAACGGCTGCTTAATAAAACATCCCCGATATTAATGCAACGTTGTTAATTCTTTAGTAATATTAATATTTTTTTTTTGCCAGGTTCTGAGCACAGGGAGATTCCCAAGGGAGCTGGAGCACTGTGAAGTCATGGACCAAAGTGGGGGAAAGGTGCTGCTCCAAGAAGGAAAATAAAGTTTACAGGGAAAGGTGCCTGGCTTCCTCCTAGATTTCCCAGCTCACGGCTGCTCCACTGAGGTCAAACGTGACAGAGCCCTGTGAGGATCAGGAAAATTCCTGGATTTGTCCTTTTCCAGCCCGGGCAGTGGATCTGCTCCCGGCTGGCACTGTTTGGAGCCAAGTGTTTCCCAGATGGATGGATGCTGGAGGCTCCTCCAGCCCTGCTCCCACTCCTGGCACCTCAGGCTTCCCTGGGAATCACAACCTGGCCTGGCTCGGGGATTCACTGCCTGTGAGAGCTGAGGGGTCACTGGGATGAGATCCCAGAGATCCCTGGGATCCTGAGAACCCTGAGACCCCTGAGATCCTGAGATTCTGAGATCCCTGGGATCCCTGAGATCACTGAGATCACTGAGATCACTGAGATTCCCGATACCCTGAGATCCCTGAGATCCTCAGGTCCCTGATATGATCCTGAGATTCCTGATAACCTGAGATTCCCAAGATCCCTGAGATCCCTGAGATCCTTATGATCCCTGTGATCCCTGAGATCCCTGATACACTGAGATCCCTGAGATCCTTGAGATCCCTGTGATCCCTGAGATCCCTGTGATCCCTGTGATCCCTGAGATCCCTGATACAATGAGATCCCGATTCCCTGAGATCCCTGAAGTGATCCTGAGGTTCCTGATAACCTGAGATCCCAAGATCCCTGAGATCCCTGAGATCCCTGGGATCCCTGAGATCCCTGAGATCCCTATATCTCAAGGGAAAAGCCCTGTGCCAGCCCCCACAACTCTGCTGCAGCCCCAGATGGGGCCAGGGTGGGGATTCTCCCACTGGAAATTATCCTTGTGGATCTATCCCTGAACTCTGGCGCAGCCCCTTCCAGATTCCAACATTTCCAGGCTGTGTGGAAGCAAAGGGTCTGAGTTATCCAATCCTCCCGCAGGGATCAGCTGGGACAAGGGAGGGAACTTGGGAATAACACAGGAAGCACGTCCGTGTTTGGATGGGAGGGTGGGGCAGAAAAAAGCTGATCCAGGACAAAAAAAATCCCTGGTGCAAGTGCAACCATTCCCCCTCTTTTCCCATCAGTTCTCCCTGGAAAAGCAGCGATAACGGCACAGCAAGGAGCTGCACCTCGCTGAGATAAGGAGCAGCACCACGGGGGTGGTGACAGCTGATAAGGAAGGCTCTGTCAGCATCCCAGATGGGAAGCTCCCCTCAAATCCCTGGCTCCCAGCTCCCCTGGAATTCCTCAGCGCCTGTCACTGGGAGGCAGCCGATGGCTCCTCATGGTTCCTGGGATTTATTCACGTTGTTCCTGGAAACAGCAGAGGAGACAGGAGGGGCGAGGCTGTCCATTAGGATGAAGAATTCCAGGCACAAGGCCGTCAATCCAAATCCTGGCTGCGTCTCTGGGTCACGTTTGAGGAGTGAGGTCTCACCAAGAATTCCTCTGTCCCCACCCCATTTACAGCTAAAGATCTCCCAAATTTAGATCCTGACTCTCCACTCCCTAATTAAGGGGAGAAAAACTCCCAAACCTTTGCTCACAGAAGCAGAATTCCAGGGACAAGGACATCAATCCAAGCCCTGGCTGCACCTCTGGGTCATGTTTGAGGAACAGAGACCAACACAGTGAGGTCCCACCAAGAATTCCTCTGTCCCCATCCCATTTACGGCTCCAGATCTCCCTAAATTTAGATCATGATTCTCCACTCTCTAATTAAGGGGAGAAAAAGCCCCAAACCTTTGCTCAGGGATGAAGAATTCCAGAGGCAAGGCCATCAATCCAAATCCTGGCTATGCCTCTGGGTAACATTTGAGGAACAGTGACCAAAACAATGAAGTTCCACCAAGAATTTCTCTGTCCCCACCCCACTTATGGCTCCGGATCTTCCTAAATTTAGATCCTGATTCTCCACTCTCTGATTAGAGGAAGAAAAAACCCCAAACCTTTTCGCCGAGAGGGTTTTTGGCAGGGTTTCCCCTTTTCCGGCCCAGGTTTTTATTTTCACAACCTCTGAGCTGGCAAATGCAGCTGGAATTGGCACCAGGCTGAACAAATAAATCCCAGGTTTTTGGGGAACTGTGGCACAGCAGGCACTGGCAGCCTGGGCACGTGGGATTTGTCTCCACAGGCAATCCAGCTCCAAAGGATTGAGGAGAAAATGAAAAACTGATGGTTTTCTTCCCGGTGATATAGGGAGATCCCGGGAGCAGGGAATGGTGAGTGGATTGAGGAGAAAATGAAAAACTGATGGTTTTCTTCCCGGTGATATAGGGATATCCTGGGAGCAGGGAATGATAAGTCTGCCTGAGCAAGGTTAGAGACACGGAATCATGGAATTGTTCAAGCTGGAAAACCCTCTGAGATCTTTGAACCCACCCATGTCCCATCCACAGGGACTTTAAATCCCTCCAGCGATGGAGACTCCACCCCTGCCCTGAGCCGTTCAACCCTTTCCAGGCAGGAATTCTCCCTGATATCCAACCAAACCCCTCCTGGCACAGCTTTCCTCTCTTTCCACCCCTTGTGCGAAGGTGAGCGGGCAAAGGCTGCTCTGGAGGCTGGAATCCACGAGGAAAGGAGCAGGGATGAAGTGAGGGTGTGCCGGTGCCAGGCAGGGTGTCACCAGCAGTGCCAGGGTGTCACCAGCAGTGCCAGCTGCTGTCTCCCGGCAGGCGCTGCTGCGGCACAAGGAGAACCCCAGAAGGGCTCAGCCTCTTCCCGAGGCATTCCAGGGGCTCCTGCAGCTCCAGAGGCTGCTCCAAGGAAAAGGCAGCTCTGTCCCCCCCTGCTTTGCACAGTGAAAAGTTTCCTAAATCCTGGATGGAAGCAGGAAATGTTCTGCTATTCCCGCAGCCCCAGCCGGGAGCAGATCCACTGCCCAGGCTGGAAAAGGAAAAAATCCGTGACTTTTTTCCCGACCCTAACTGGAAACAAGAAGTGCTGCTTCCTTGCTCCTGTGCGGAGTGGCTTTAAAATAAGTTCACGCTCTCAGCAGTTTCCCGAAGTGGAGGGTGACACCGGGGAGAAAGAAATGCTTTGGTGACACTTGGAAAAGTGACACCTGGAAAAGTGACACCTGGAGAGCAAAAGGCTTTGGTGACGCTCGGAGGACAAAAAGTTTTGGAGATATTTGGAGAACAAAAAGCTTTGGAGATATTTGGAGAACAAAAATCTTCTGACACATTTGGAGAACAAAAAGCTTGGGTGACAGAGGACAAAAGGCTTTGGTGACAACGGGAGGACAAAAAGCTTTGGTGACACTTGGAAAAGTGACACCTGGAGAACAAAAGGCTTTGGTGACACTTGGAGAAGAACACTTGGAGAACAAAAGGCTCTGGTGACACTTGGAAAAGCGACACCTGGAGAACAAAAGGCTTTGGTGACACTTGGAGAAGAACACTTGGAGGATAAAAAGCTCCGGTGGCACTTGGAAAAGTGACACTTGGAGAACAGTAAGCTTTGGTGACACTCAGAGGACAAAAAGCCTCGGTGACACTCCAGCGGCACCCGTTTGAAGCCACGTTGTCACCCTGTGGGCGGGCAGTGGCCTGGGGCGAGCAGGTTCTGCTGATCTCTGCCCAACCCTGGTTTGAAATAAAGTATCCGGGACAGCTCGTTCTCCCCGAGCTGCTGATCCCGCTCCAGGTGGGGCGGCAGGAGGGCACTGAGCTCCCTCCCTCTGGCTTTTCTGTTCTGCTCCCGGAGAGAGGAAAACCAGACAGGAACTCTCCCAGCTGATCTCCTGCGGCAGCTCCGCTGTAATTCCAGAGGATCCGTGATCCAGCGGTCTAGAGAAGTGGGGCGGGACAGGACAGCTATTCACCAGGAAAAAAGAATTCCAAAGTTCCTGAGCCTAATGTGTTTATTCCTTGTGTATGCTGGGTGTTTTTAGTCCTACTCGAGCTCTCTGAAGTCCTGACGGATCAAATTCCAGCTTAATTAACGGATCAGACAGATTAATTAAATGCCAGGGAGCCGCTGGCAGAGGCAAGGAGCTGCAGACAGAGAAATCCTTCAGAGGTGCTCTGATCCCGTTGAAACGTGCCTGCCCATGGAGTATTCAAAGCCCCTGCCCATCCCTTCCCAAAGTGTTCCAAGATTCCAGGACAATCACAGGAGGACAAGGAGCCCCTACAAGTGGTGGCCTCACAACTGCTGGGGATTTTGGGGGCTGCTGTCACTTCTCGGGAGCCTTCAGGAAACCATTTCTTTGGAGCAAACTCCTGCCAGTGGCACGGGAAAATCCTGGGATAACATGGCCAGGCTGCTCCACGCGGATTCGTCCTGATAATCAGGATCAGGAACAGCAATGGAGTGTTTGAGCAGCGCATCAAGAAATCATCCGAACTGGAGATCACCCAGAGAGGATCTCCCCAAGGAGCTGTTGGAATTCCCATTATCCCAGGAATTCAAACCCAGCCTGGCTCGGGAGCACTGAGGAATCCCCGCTGCGCCGGCTGGAAGGGAGAATGAAGTTATTTGCGCTCCCTGCTTCTGGAATATTGATGAACCCGGAGGGCTGAGCGGCCGGGATTAATCCTCCCCTGCCTGAGCGCTGCAGTTTGGGCCCAGCTCAGGATCTGTGCCCTGACGTGATGCTGGAGTTAAGACAGGGCTGAGCAGGGGCACAAAACAGATCCGAGCGAGATCATTCCGCCCGGGAAAGGCAGCCAGGGATAATTCTCCCTGAAGGATAATTATCCTGCTTCTGGTCTGTAAACAGAGGCTGGAACTGCTCAGCTGCTCTGGGGTTTTTTGGGAGAAATGTCAGGGAGCTGCTGCTGGAAGGGGCCCAGAGGTGAGGGAAGAACCCGGGGGGAGATTTGCCGATCCAGGAAAATTATTGGAAAAGCAGCTGAAGCCAGGAAAACTTAGGAGGGTTTCCTTTACCCTTTCCGTGGCCTTTCACCCTCATGGAAGAGGGTCCACCAGGGCTCTGATGTGGAAGAGAAATGGAGCAGCCTGTCAGGAATTCCTGGCTGGATTTCACAGGTGCTTCCCCATTGTTCATGTTCCTGTGTCCCCCCTCAGGCAAGGTCCCAATTCCAAAGGGGAAAATCCATGTTTTCTGGGGCACAAACCACTCCTAACCGCACATGAAGACAAAATATCCGCCATGGATTTCATGGAATCACAGAATCCCTCAAATTGGAAAAGCCCTCCAAAATCACCAAGCCCAACCATCAACCAGCACCATGGTCACCACCAGCCCATGGCTCCAAGTGCCACATCCACATATTTTCTGAACATTTCCAGGGAATGGAACTACCCTGGACATCTTTTTCCATCCTTTCCGAGAAGGGATTTTCCCTAAGATCCAGTTTAAACCCCCTCTGAGGCCGTTTCCTCTCGCCCTGAAGTGACGGTGAGGCCTTGGACAAAGGGTCCAGTCCTGACAGTTGGGATAATCCTGATTTTTGGACAAAAATTCTGCTCAGGCAGGGAAATCATTCCAGGATCGGTGCTTGGAACACAGCGCCAAATCCCAAAACCGCCGCCTTGCCGGAGGAAAGAGGAACATTTAAAACCCAGAACATGCAGAGCCAGCAGCAAATTAGGGAAATTAATTCCAGCGCTTTTGCCGGAACCGTGCTGAGGAGCATCCATGGATGAGGAGAAGCATGGGATGAGGTGAAGAACAGCCCTTTGGAGAAGAACAAAGAGGCTCTTTGGCACACAGAGCGTGCCAGCTCCCAGAAACCCTGCTGGAATCAATCCGCGGAGGGTGGATTTATCCCAGAGAAATCAGATTTCCCAAGGGAAATGGGCCGAATCGAGCAGGACAGGAAGGTGCTCCCAAGGATGGAATTAGCAAGAAAAACTCTGCACATTAGGCACGGAAACAGAGCTATAAAAGACGAAGGTTTTAAACAAAATACGGCGTTTTTCTGTCCCTTCTGCTCCCTGCTCCTTCCCAAGATGAATTCCAAGGATAAGAGCTCACCAAACCCATCCATTTCCTGCGATAACCAATGTACTCTGTTTCCTGGGGCTGCCGGCAAACGATCGCTCTGGACAGTGCTTAAGGTTTACAAATATCTTAATTAGCCGCTAATTGCCTTCCAAACCCCACAGCCTCATTATGCAATTCCAATAAACATTTCGGGACGGAATCAAGGCCTCTTTTTATGTCTTATCAAAGCAGGAACAGGATGACCAGAGGACTCCTGTGGCACCGCTGGATCAAGGCTGTGGGTCCTGGAACAGCAGCCTGGAGCTTTAATTAATCCATTATTTAATGAAGAGCTGATTAGCTTGGACAGGGAAGCCCTTTCCGTATCGCATAGCCTCACGTGGAGCAGCTCTCCAAGAATTTCTCTGCCTGGATGCAGCAGAACTCATGGAGGGCCGAATTTATCCCTGGAATGGTTGGAAGGTGGCCCTTCCAACCCAAGCAGCTCCATGATTCCATGACTGATTCCATGATTCCATGAGATCTGGTGGCCTCCAGGCTGCCCCGTGCCCATCCAAAATCCGTGTCTTGCCCAAGGATGTCCCCGTCCCGAGGTGGTACAAGCTCGGTGCATCCTCAGGCTCATCCCGAGGGTGGGAATTTGTTTGATGTTTTTTTCCATGTGGGACATCTGGCTGTGCCCGCACGGGGCGGGAATGGGCCACAGGAAGGAGTCCCTTAGGAAAAGAGGGATCGGCACTTCCTCCAGACCTTCCCGTGGCAACTCAGAGCAGCAAAACCAGGCGATTCAAACCAGAAAATAAGGGAAAATGCCCCAAAATAACAAACCTCTTCCCTGCTCAATGACGTCTCCAGGGAAAAGGCGGAAACGGAATGAACCAGAAGGGGAAAATGCTGATTTTGGGGAATAAAAACAGCGCCCTGAACAAAATCCAATATTTGAGGCAGAGAAAAAATTCCTTGCACAGGCCGACATCTTCCAACCCACCTCCTTTTTATTTTTTTTGCTTACCACAAAACCACTTTATTGAGGTCTTTGATGCTTTTTTTAACACCTCGTTGCTTTTTTAGCATCTTCTGCCTGCAGGTTTCCATGACATGATCCCACAAATCCCGAAAAACCCCAGCCTGGCTCTCGGTAACATTTGCCCAGGGTGGGTTTTAGGGATGGCAGGGCTTTCCTAGGGCAGATATTCCAGGTCTGAGTCTTGATTCCCTCTCTCCGCTGACCTATTTTATTGGGATATGGGGGGAGCAGCCAGGGGATTACTTCAGGTCCATTTATGTGAGATGCTCAGGACATAATTCCGTGGTTTTTCCCGGCTGAAAATATCAAGGGAAGCAAATATTCCTGCTTAAACAAGGGCGATTCCAGAGCGGCATGTCCCGTCCCAGCCTCCTGGAGAATTCATGGATTTCCTCCTTCCTCGGGATTTTGACACAGCCCCTCCTGCCCCACTCAGTGGCTCTAGGAGGAGCCGCAGAAACATCAGGAAGAGGAAATTCCCCCCCTCATCCCAGACATCCAGAGGGATGTTAATAAATGCCTGCAAGTCCTGGCATTTGGGAAATGTGTTTGTGCCTGGGCCTTCTGTTCCTAATTAGCAGAGCAGTAATGAATCTTGATGAATCAGTAATGACCTTCAAAGCACGGCAACTATTTCAGCTTCCACTTGGCTGGGTAATGCAGCCACTTCCAAGAGCAGAATTCCTTTTACGATGCTAGAAAAGGCTGAGCTCGAATTCCACATTTTCTTCCCCCTTTCCTGATTTTCTGGAGCATTCCAGGACAGGAAATTTAAGGCGTGGCAGAATTCATCATTTCCTGTGGGGATTGTGGTGAGCTGATAGGAATGGCCGACTAATGGATATTCCCAGGAAATCCCATCAGTTTTCCCAAGGATTCCCAAGGAAGTCCGGGGAATTCAATAGTTATTGGATGCATGAGTGCACACAGAGCACTGTTTGCTCCACCTGGGCAGGCAGGTGACAAAGTTTGCATGGAATGCTCACCTACCACTCCAAAGTTGGCTCTTCTCCTCTAAGAATACTCCCAGTTCTTTTCCTGACAGTAAAATCATGGAATCATGGAACGGTTCAGGGTGTAAGAAACATTAAATCCCACCCAGTGCCACCCCTTTTCCATGGGCAGGAACACCTCCCACTGTCCCAGGCTGCTCCAAGCCCCAGGGACACCGCCAGGGATCCAGGGGCAGCCACAGCTGCTCTGGGAATTCCAACCCAGGCGGGAATTCCTTCCCAATATCCCACCTCAATTTCCCCTCTTTCTGTTAGAACCCCTTCCCTGCGTTCCGCCACCAGCTCCCGATGAACGTTTCCTCTCCAGCTCTCCTGGAATGTGCTGGGAGATCCCCACAGGAGTTCCTCCACCGCGGGGTGCCTTCATCCCCGTGTGAAAAGTGCGTATTATACGGCTCTACGCAAGATATTTACTATGTGTATTATGTTGTATTGATTGTTAATGTTGTATTAATATTTTGATAGTATGGTAGAGGTAGTTTCATAGTTCAAATGTAGTTTTTATGTACCAACCACAGGAAAACGTAAATCTTTCAGAGAAAAAAAGAATTTACTTCTTCCTTATCAGAGGAGACCAACTTCTGCTTCGCTCAGCCCTGAAGATGTCATAGAGATTAAAGGAAAAAGTGACATTAACCAGAGACAATTCTTTGTTTGAATGGGATTTATGCATCATGTGTGAAATGTATGAATATTCAACAGGCTGTTGCTTTTAAGAGATAATCCTTTGTTAACAGGGGTCCTTCTCAGGAGCTTTTTGCTCGGGGAGGCACCCAGTCATCTGTAATTTGTTTTTATTGTCTCGTATTGTCCTAACCCTAATTGCTCAATTTTTTTTTTTACTCTAATTCTATTTTTATAACCGTCTTATTTACCGCTAAACTTCCAAAACTTTAAAAAACAAGCGGCTGGCGTTTTTCACACCCGCCAACCCCGCGGAGCTCCCGCTCACCCGTGCTGCTGGAGATGTTGACATCGATGCTGATGTCCGAGATGCCGCCTCCCTTGAGGGACGCCACGCAGGTGTAGGTCCCGAAATCCGTGAACTTGAGGTCGATGATGTCCAGGTTGGTGGTGCCGGGGGACACGTCGGGGTCGGTCTGGGTGATCACCATCCTCTCCGAGCTGCGCAGCGGCCGCCCGTTCTTGAACCAGCTGAAGGCCAGCTCCTCCGAGGGGATGGCTTCCACCTGGCACGAGATCTTCACCTCCCGCCCGATCTGGATGTTGTCGTCCTTGTGGTACGGGTCAGGGGTGATCCAAAAGCGTCCTTTTTTTAAGGCTGGAATGCAGGGAAAAAAGCACAGTGATTTTTTTATCATAACCTAGAAATCTGGTCTCGCCGGAGGAATAAATGTGATTTTTTTTTTTTTTTAAAGGGGCTGCAGGCGTGGGGTTTGATTTTATTCCCAGGAATCTGCACAAACACCAGCTTGGAATCACAAGGGTGAACCAGCTGGAAAGTGGGGCTGAATTAAACTCCGAGACATGGGCTGAGCTTTTTATGTCAGGCAGAAATTTTATATGATTTTATGATATTTTTAGGATGAAACGCTGGCACGGGCTCCCGAGAGAGCCAATGGATGTTCCAACCCTGGAAAAACCCAAGGTTGGACAGGGCTTGGAGCCACCTGGGATAGGGGCAGGTGTCCTTGGTCATGGGATGGAAAAGGATGAGCTTGAAGGTTTCTTCCCACGTCAGTAATTCTGGGATTTTTTTGGTGGAATCCCTAACCCTGACCCTAATTTTTGGACCTTCCAAAGCTCTTGTTAAACACACGGAAAATTTTTCCTAGGATCCCAAAACCTGATTAAATTCCATCATGGATAACGTGGCTCTGAAGCGTTGTCACCTCCACAATGAAAAACAGGAAGTCCCAGCACCTGAATTAGGCTGAGCTGCTGCCAGCCAAAATAATTCCTGAGATTTCAGGGACGGTTTTCCATCTCTGGAGGGATTCCCAGGTTTTTCCTCATCACTGTCCTGCCAGAGATCCACAAAAAGGGAAATGTCCCCCTAAAATCACTGATACAACCAGTGGGGTCACCTCCAATCCATCTGGAATCTCTCCTGCATCCAAAACTCTCCAAGCCGCCAGTACAAATCAAATCAATTTTCTACCTCCCACCAGAGATAAGGAAATCTCAGGGTTCCAGATGGGGTTTTTTTGAGGGAAAACCTACACAGAGACACAGCAACTCTGGAAAACCTCATTTCCCAGCATCTTCCTCATAAAGGAGCATCTTATCCTGGCATTCCATCCTCAGTCTCCAAGAGGGGAATATTCCTGCATCTCACTCAACTCAATTCTCTTTAAATGAACCTAAAACTCTCAAAAACCTCACCCTCATCGACATCAAGGATCTGAGGGCTGGGATGATCCTGATTTTTGGGAGAATGCTTCAGCATCAGCCATTTAACCTCCCAAGGGCACAGAGATTTTGATGAACTGAATATAAAATGCTCCTGACGCAAGCCCGAAATCCATTTTTTTCCCTACAGAGGTCTGCCAAAGGATGTCTGTAGGTTTATCCAAGATTTTTTTCCATCTGGATGGTCCCAAAGGAAAAATTTTGATTAGAAATTGTACAAATCCCCGGGCTGGGTGGAAAGACTGAGGGTAAATACTGACACTCACCATCTATGGCGATTTCTACTGAGAGGTTTCCCAGTTCCCTGGGTTCCTCTCCCCGTTCCCTCTGTCCCGGATCCATTTCACAGAATTCCACAATTGCTGGCACTGGGAGAGACCTCAAATCCCATCCCATTCCCACCCCTGCCGTGGCCACACCTCCCACTGTCCCAGGCTGCTCCAAGCCCAATGTCCAACCTGGCCTTGGGCACTGCCAGGGATCCAGGGGCAACCACAGCTGCTCTGGGAATTCCAGCCCAGTCCATCCCCACCATCCCAGCCAGGAATTCCTTCTCAAAATCCCATCTCACCAGTGGGAAGCCATTCCCTGTGTCCTGTCCCTCCATCCCTTGTCCCCAGTCCCTCTCCAGCTCCCCTGGAAGATTCCAGAGCTTCCATACTTTGGACGTACTAAAACGCCTCAGTCTGCTCCACCCACAAGTGGTGAAAACGTGAATTCAGACTCAACTTTGTTTATTCTGACTCAGTTTTGCCTATTTCAACTCAATTTTCCTAATCCAGACTCAATTTTGCTCGTTCAGGCTCAATTTTGGTATTTCAGTAGCTCGTTGAACAGCACAGCTCTTTGGGACTTGCGAATTCCACGCTGGATGAGCACTCCCACCACCTGGAAAGGAGTTAACACTTCCAGAACTCGGAAAAGAATTCACATTTGTCAATCAATTTATTTATTAGGTTGTCTTTTCAACGTGGAGGGGAAAAAAGCCCAGATTTGAGCTATTTGCCCTCAGTCCCACAGGGCAGGAGAACCTCCTTCCAAAGAGGAAGGCAACATTTTTAAGGAGAAAGTGGAAAATTTGGTATTTTTCTAGGAAGAGCATAATTTTCAATGCCGCTCCTTAGTTCCAGCAACATCGTCAAGTATCCAACTGGTGGGTTTTATTTATTCATTTATTATTTAATTTATTTACATTATTCATTTACTGATATTTACTTAAGGAAGTTCCACGGCTTTAATCAAGACGGAATTTGGTTTTTTGCACTCCTCTTTAATGAGCATCTCTCCTTCCCTTGGGAAAGCCTCAGCCAGTTCCTGGGAATCAGCACTACCACGCTGGGATCATGAGGATGAACCAGTTGGAAACCGACACAGAATTAAACTCTGAGGCAGGAGCTGAGCTTTTCTTTTTTTGTGTGTGGAAATAACAGCACAAACAATGCTTACACACACAAAACCCCTCAATATTTTATGCGGATCCTTTTCAGGCAGGAGAAAACAAAAAAAGAACTCGATGGGCACGACCAGAGCGACGTTTCGGCCCAAATTAGTTGCTCATAACCTCAATAAACTATTTTTATTTTCTGAATTTTCAGCAGTTTTCTCCTGCCTAGAAGTGAACAAAGTCTAGCAAGGAAGTCAGGGCAACTTTCCTTTGTGGAAAAGCAACAGTTCCAAGGCAAGGAAAAGAGGACAGAACCTCAAAGTTTGGGTCAAAGCTGTTCCTTGCAAGCAAAAGGGAGCTGGAACTGGGTGCTCTTTAGGGTTCTTCCAAACCCAAACTATTCCATCACTCTGGATGAGGTCTCCAAAATCCCTTCAGACCTTCCTGATTTTCCACCACGTTGGGAACACCTCAGCTGAGATTGATACAAACCCACCAGGTAAAGGAAAAGGGGTTTTTCCTATAATTTCCTCCTCCCAGCAATCCCATAAAACAGTGACTTGGATTTTTGGATCTCCCTCATCTGTAGATTCCTGGACCCCCGTTTCCAGGAGGAGATTTCCAGGAGGGCGTTCCGAAATGCCAAGAAAACTGAGCCACGCCGTGGATTTTGTCCCTGCGTTATCAGTTACCTTTTGGGCACGGCTGAGAAGTTTCAGCGGGGCGAAGAGGCACGGAAATAAAAGAGATATTAAAGGTTGAGAGGGTTTTACACAGCTAGAGACAGGGGGAGTGGTCATAAACTAAAGAGATTTATTGGGATGTTGGGAAAGAATTCCTGGCTGGGAGGGTGGGGAGGCGCTGGGCTGGAATTCCCAGAGCAGCTGTGGCTGCCCCTGGATCCCGGGAAGTTCCCAGGGACAGGCTGGACATTGGGCTTGGAGCAGCCTGGCACAGTGGGAGGTGTCCCTGCCACTGCAGGGGTGGTTGGAATAATCTCTAAAGTCACTTCCCACCCAAACCATTCCAGGATTCTCTGATTACCCAGCAAAACAGGGAATGCTGCTGCAAGACCCTTCTCAGCAGGTTTTTTTTTTTTGGGGAACGCCACCAGCACACGGAGCTCCAAAAGGAGCAGCAAAAGTGCAGATAAATCTGCAACTGTTCCCTGAGACTCAGCAAAGTGCCAGCCTCGCTCCGAAGAGGCCCCAAAGAACGAGGATGTGATCAAACAGCCCGAGATGAAACAGCTTTTGTCCTCGAACTCCTCACAAACAGCGCCTGCCCTCCCTCATTAATTATGTTTTCAAAGTGATAAAATGCAGTTCAGGATCTCTGAATAAGCAAGGCCTATTTGCATTCATCAGGTTTGCTGGGTTTTTTTTTTCTCCCCACCCTCTCCCTGACTGACCCCATATTTTCCTTTAATGCCTTAGAACATTCCTGCCTCCTGGTTCCCAATGGCTGGAATGCCACCACTAAACACATCAAGCTCTGTACCGTTTCCTGCACCCATTTTAGGCTTTGACACGAGAATTATGGACCCCTGGCTGCTTCCCAAGTGGATGCAGGACACGGGGAACGCTCGGATTTCTGACAGTTCTGTCCTGGTCTAACCTGCCACATGGAGCAGCAAAACTCCAAATTCCTGATTTTAACCTTCTTGGAGCAGGCAGGGGCCACCTGAGGCACCTTCTGTGCCCTCCTCACAAGAGGTCTGGGGTCATTTTCATTGTTCCCCTTCACTTTTTGCCAGCGATTTCGTTTTGTCCCGTTCACAGTGAACGGGAGGTGAACTTCACCCGAGCAGGTGTGGAGCTCTGCACGGTCTTGGGGCAGATGTTGGAGGTTGGAGAGCTCAGAATCCAGCCTGGCCCTCGTTCCTGAGCGCCCAGAATGGGAAATTTCCCATATTCCAATACTTTTGTGCCCAGACCCAGCTCACTTCAAGGATCCTCCAAAATGACCAGGAATTCTGTGGTCTCCTGGATCTCAATGTGAGCTCGGTCAGAGGGGTCAGGAAAACTTTCCTGGTGTCCAGGTGTTCCTGATCTCTTCCTGTTTCTTTCTCACTTGTGGGAAAGAGAATTTGTGATCCTGGGAAAGATTCTCCACTTAATTTTTAGGGACAGTGGACTACAGAGCAAGTAAATGGCCAAAGATCCCAGAATTCCAGGATTGATTGGGTTGGAAAGGACCTTAACGATCACCCAGTCCTGACCCATGAACAGGGACACCTTCCACTATCCCAGGTTGCTCCAAGGTCCATCCAACCTGGCCAAACCATCCTGGAATGATGTGATAGTGGACGAAACAACAAAATCTTTCCCAGCACCCCACATGGGAAGAGCCCTGTGGTCCATATTTATTTTTTATCTGGAATTCCAGCCTAAATGGATCCATTTACTGCCCCAAACCCTCATTCCCACTGGATAAAAACCCCACAGAAATCCTTCCCTGCTGTCTCAGCAGTAACTTTCCCACTGCTGTCAAATCAACAGAAGGAAAATCCAAGCTTTTATCCCAAGCTCGGAAGAGACACCGAATCTTTGTTTATTTTGGCTGTGGGCAACAAAGTTGGGTCTGTCTTCAACATTCTCCAGGATTCCCTTAAACTACATCATCCAAAAAATTTAACGACTGTCCAAAAGACCTTGTTCACTGGTGATTACCCCAGTGTGGCCATTAAACTTCATTCTTTAAATGAAAATACAATTTTGACGTTGTTCTGTGGATAAAGAACGGGGAAAACTCGGATTTGCTGTTGCCAAAAATTTGCATTTGCTGTCATGGACCAGGAAAACATGGGAGAGGGAAATTAACGGAGAGGAAATTGCGGAGAGGTTTCAGGCTTAATTGTAAAACTGAATTATGAATAGAAGAGCAAAACCACACCCCAAATAATAGAATTTGTGAATTTCAGCTCCACATAATCAAAGTGTAGCACGGAATTCCAGAATGATTTAGGAATAAATCCCATCCAATCCCACCCCAGCCATGGCAGGGACACCTCCCACTGTCCCAGGTTATTCCAAGCCCAATGTCTAACCTGGCCTGGGACACCGCCAGGGATCCAGGGGCAGCCACAGCTGCTCTGGCAATTCCAGCCCAGCCAGGAATTCCCAGTTCCCAATCTCCCATCCATCCCTGCCCTCTGGCACTGGAAGCCATTGCCTGTGTCCTGTCCCTCCATCCCTTGTCCCCAGTCCCTCTCCAGCTCTCCTGGAGACTCTTTAGGCCCTGGAAGTGGCTCTGAGCTCTCCCTGGATCCTTCTCCTCTCCAGGTGAACATTCCCAGCTCTCGGAGCAGCTCCAGCCCTGGGAGCAGCTCTGTGGCCTCCTCCAACACATCCCAAAACCTTCCTTGTCCTGAGAAGCTCAATTCTGGTCATAAGGACCAGTCTGGGTTGTAAGGAAATCAAAAATAATTCAAAAACCATTAAAAAATAGAACAATGAAAGAAATAGTCCAAGTTTTTAGGGAGAACACTCCAACTTGGATCACTCTCTAATTCAAATTCATTAAACTGGGCATTTAGAACCATGGAATTGTTCAGGTTGGAAAAGTCCTCTGAGATCACCAAGTCTCAACCACCAACCAGTACCACCCACTGTGGGCACGATTCCAGGGACTGTGACGCCATCCCACCCCTGAGCAACTCTTCCAACACTTCCCAATCCATGAGGAAAAGGCTCTGGGACAACTGAGAAAATGCCGCTTCCCGACAGCTCCCTTCGCATCCCAAGACAGGCTTGAAGAAAATCCCTGCCAAAAAAGAAGCGCCACGTTCCCAACATTTCAGCACGAGCTCGTTCTGCTCTCGTCAACACAGCTCAAGACGGAATTTTTTGAAATCCTGAACTTCCACCAGCTCCCCGAACAATTAAGATGTCAAACGTCTTCTCCTAAAGCACCTCCAAACTTTTAAATATCAAGTAATTATTTGGCACTTGCAAGGCCAGATGCATTCCCACTTCCAATTTAAATGCAAATCCCACGGAGAGACTTCAGGTTTTTTTGTCTCTACTTTTAGAAACTGCTGCTAATTTTGCAAAGGAAAGGATTTTTTTTATTTAAATTTTTTTATTCCCGTTTTTTTCCATGTGCTCGGCTTAATTAGCTCCCATCTCCTTCGGAGCTGCTCTGTTGAAGGAGGGGGAGGTTTGGATTCCTTTGAATGATGAAAATTTCAGTTTACAACTTGCTCCAAATCTGATCCGTTAAAGGGATGAAGGCGAGATCAAAGGGGGAGAAGCTCAGCGTGGTTCCTCTTTTAACGGCTTTTAGACGGAAAGATTCTGTGGAAATCGGCGGCGCCAGAAGAAATTAGGGGTTGGGAATAGGTGATCTCTAAGATCTCTTCCAGCACAAACCATTCCACAATTCCAAGAATTATCCAGGTGGAACTGAGCTGAGGAGGTTCCTTCTCCAATCTCCAGCCCACACCCGGTTTTCCAAGGACTGAAGACCTCCAGGGATGGAAATTCCACAACCTCCCACCCTCGGCTCCCAGGAAAAAACAGGAGCTATCCCAGTGGTGTCACTGGGTTTGGAGACAGAAATTGCTGTGACCTTCTGTTTTTCTTGATGGAAAAATGCTTCCTCCCTGATTTTAAGGGAATACAGACGACGGATCATGGATGAGATCCCGACACATTCACGGGAGGGTGAAATTCCAAAAACTGCAGGGGTTTGACCGAGCAGAAACAGGGACAACTTAAGCAGATGGGATTTTGTTACTTTTAAAACCCCAAGCCAAAGAAAAAGGGGAGGAAAAGCCAAAATATTTCCTAAACTCCAAAATCCCAGCTTGCCAAGACATGGATGTGTGGCTGGAGCAGTGGACTGGGGCTGCGGCATCCCACAAGAAAATGGGAATTCTGGCACCCAGTCACAATCCAGACAAGGACTGGGATATGAATGGAACCCTTCAGAGAAGCTGTCACAACCCCCAGTGGGATCTGCACTTGCCAAACAAATTTTAAATCCTTGGAATGTTGCAGCTGGATATTTTCCAGGGCCTTTACAAAGTTTAAATCTCGTGCCAAAGCTGTCCCTGCCCCCCTCCAAAAAAAAAAAGCCTTGCTGAAGTGATCCATTGGAATTTTTCCCTCTTTTCTGCCATTCTCCCAGTCCCAGAGAAACCCCCCATTCCCAAGGTTCCCTGCTTTTTGGGGTGGCTCAGAAGTTTTGCTGGAGTTCAGGATTTCCTTAGAGCCTGGATTTCTTCCCTGGGATTCATTTCCCTCCAACACTTTTTCTCCCACTCTTAAATACCTCAACACTATACCATGATCCTATAAAAATTCCCAAAATTTTTATCACACTGGGCAGAGACCTAAAAATCCCAGTCCCAGTTGTCTGATGCAGCAGGAAAAGTCTTAAAACACATTTCAAGGGCAGCAAAGCACCTTGGGAACATCAGAAGGAGCCACTGTGAACTCATCCTTCTCCTCTTGGTTTTCTTCCTATCCAAGAAGAGAAAAAACTTGGAAAAATGTAACGTTTTTCTCTGCCAAAAAGAAAAAGTTGGTAAAAGTACCCAGACCTTGTCATGTGTTATCAGCCAGGATCTCAAACAACAGTGAAGTTCAGCACAAACTCTGCCAAAACAATTATCAGCTTTAGTAATTAATAACTTCTGCCAATCAAGAGTAAGAATAACATTTATCCTTGTCTCCAGTGGAATCCTGGGATCACTGAGGCTGGAAAAGAGCTCCAAGGTCACCAAGTCCCAGCTGTGCCAGATCCCCACCCTGTCCCAGCCCAGAGCTCTGAGTGCCACCTCCAGGAATTCCTGCGACACCTCCAGGGATGGGCACTCCAAACCTCCCTGGACACTTCCAAGCCCTGAGCTCCCTTTCCATGGGGAAATTCCTGGTGCTGTCCAAGCTGAGCCTCCCCTGGCCCAGGCTGAGGCCGTTCCCTCTGCTCCTGTCCCTGTTCCCTGGGAGCACAGCCCGACCCCCCCGGCTGTCCCCTCCTGTCAGGGACTTGTGCAGAGCCACAAGGTTCCCCCTGAGCCTCCTTTTCTCCAGGCTCAGCCCCTTCCCAGCTCCCTCAGGAATTCTCCAGCCCATTCCCAGCTCCGTTCCCTTCCCCAGACACGTTCCAGCCCCTCCATGTCCCAGCGGCCCCGAACTGGACACAGCCCTCGAGGTGCTCCAGCAGTTCCAGCACAAGGGACAATCAGGACGATCACTTTCCTGCTCCTGCTGCCACAGAATTCCCGATCCAATCCAGGTGCCTTTGGCCTCTTTCCCACCTGGCCACACCTGGGCTCACATCCAGCCACGGTCCCCAGCACCCCCAGGGCAAAACAGAGAAAAAAATGTGTCCACCTGAGGACAAAGAGAGGGATCAGATGAATCCCAGCTCCTGGAATCCCTTCTGATAAATCCTTCCAGACACACGTGGTGCCCAACAGGCTCCTCGTGAAGTCCTCCTGAGCAGCAAACTCCCTTCAAAATCAAATTCCTGCTCACAAAAAATCTCGAGGAGTCCTAATGAAAGGGCAGAAGGATCAATAAACCATCTCCGTTTTTATGGGAGAGCTTTTTATGAACACATCCATGGCCCTCCAGCCTGGGAAGAGCTCAGAGGCCGGAGCCTGTGGAAGATAATAAAAATAAATGGATTTATCCAATTCCAAAGCTCCACTTTTCCCCACATTCATTCCCAGAGCTGTAAACTTTTAGGGAGCACGCTGGGAATTTGTGGATGTTGGAACACTCTGGATGAGGAGGTCGGACTTGCTTGGTTGAAACCTTTTGGAATCCCACCACCGAGGACATTTCTCCATGGAGGAGATGTCTGTGGATAGTCACCAAGGCCTTTGGGATTCTCCAGCCAGGAAATAAGATGGAAAATCAGAATTATTAAAGCTGGAAAAGCCCTCAGAGGTCACCCAGCCAAGGTGTTTTCCCAGCACTGCCAAGGCCACCATGGACCCGTATCCCTAAATTTATTCCATTCTCCTGTTTGCTGGGAGCTTTTCCCAGGATACAGAGTGGAAAAAATGGATGGAAAAAAAAAATTTAAAAAAACCCCTGCTGCTCCAATTTCATGGAAAATCCAGCATTTTAGGGTTTTAGAATTCCCAACCTACTCCAGAAAATTCCACAAGCGCCAGGCCCCCATCCCTAAATTGATTCTGTTCTCCCACTTGCTGGGAGTTTTCCCAGAATACAAAGGAAAAAAAAAAAAACCAACAAAAAAACCCCAAAAACCACAACCACCCACCTCTTCTGCCAAATCCATGGGAATTTAGCATTCCCAACCAGTCCCAGATGATTCCAGGCAGTGACCACACATGCCAGACCCATATCCCAGAATTTATTAAATTCTGCTTCCTGGAATCCCTTCCCAGGACACAGAGAGGAAAGAAAGAATGGAAAAAAAGCTCCTAGGGCCAGTTTCAAGGAAAATCCAACATTTTAGGATATTAGAATTCCAAACCAATCCCAAAAGATTCCAGGCAGTGACCACAAGTCCAGATGCACCATTGCTCACCCTCCAGCCGGGAGTGACCTGCTGGGTGACAACTATCACTGCTGCCACCAAACCCCAGTTCCGGCTCTGGGATAAAATTCCAGAGCCTTTCCCGTGTCCTGGTGCTCAGCAGATCATGGGGGACTTGCCTACTTTTCAGTTGATGGAATTTGAGATCATTCCAGAGGTGCTGACACCCAACCGGCCTTAATTGTATCCTTCACTCCTCTAAACCCCGAGGGAAATTCCTAAAAGGAGCTTTGGGATAAAGAACAGGAAAGCAGAAGGAAGGCAGGTAGAGAAGAAAATCCTGGGATTTTTATTTAATTAAAAAAGCCACAAATGTTCATTAATTTCCCCACATGAGCTGCCTCCTTCTATTTTTATTCCCTAATTTTTTTTTTAGCAGCCACTCCTACAGTTCACTTAGTTTTTAAAGGGATAATCCAGAGGTACTTCCAGCAATCCTGGCCTTGAAAGGGATTTCCCTGGAGTGTTTTTTGTTCAGGAAGATCTTTTGTGCTGCTGTCGAGCACGGTCATTATTTTCTATTTCAGCTGACAGGGAATCCCACCCCTTGGAAAAATTAACTCCGAGGATGAGGTTTCCACTTCCCAGAAGGTGAGAGTCACACAGGCAGCGTCAAATGGAATTTAAAAAATGTGCTGCTGTTACAAGGGAAAAGAAGAAGGGATCCGGTAAAAGATGGGAATGGGAGAAGGTGCTGAGGAGGGAATAAATGGAGCAGGATGTCTAGGAATAGGATGGAGTCCCCATTCCTGCAGGGATTTAAATCCCTGTGGATGGGGCACCTGGGGATGTGGGGCAGTGGTGGCCTTGGCAGGGCTGGGGGATGGTTGGGCTCGGTCTTGGAGGACTTTTCCAACCTCGGCAGTTCTGTGGTTCCATGATTTTCAGGCAGCCTGGCACTCTTCCCAACTCTCAGTGCTCTTGACTTTAAGCCCTGGAAAACATTTCCGTGGCTCTCCCTGTGTCCTTCAAGGATGTTATCCAGTGTTTTCTTCTCTTACTGGATGGAGGAGCCACCTTGGAATCAGAGAATCCTGGAATGGTTGGGGTGGAAGGGACCTTAAATCCCATCCCATTCCCACCCCTGGATGGGCAGGGAAACCTCCCACTGTCCCAGGCTGCTCCAACCCCAATGTCCAACCCGGCCTTGGACACTGCCAGGAATCCAGGAGCAGCCACCGCTCCTGTGGGAATTCCAGCCCAGACAGGAATTCCTTCCCAAAATCCCAACATCCCAACTAAATTTCTCCTCTTCCAGCTAAAAGTCATTCCCTGTGTCCTGTCCCTCCATCCCTTGTCCCCTGTCCGTCTCCAGCTCTCCTGGAGCCCCTTCAGGCCCTGCCAGGATCTCCCTGGATCCTTCCCTTCTCCAGGTGAACATTCCTAACTCTCCCAGTTTGGTTCCAGAGCAGCTCCAGCCCCGGGAGCAGCTCCGTGGCCTCCTCCAACAAATCCACACTTTCTTTGTCCCAAGTCCCTCTCCACCTTTAAGTCAGGTATGGGTCGCCAGCAGCCACAAAAATTGGAATACATCCAGAAAAAAATTCATGGAGATGCTTCGATCATGGAATGAGGCAGAGACAACAAAGGGACACTCGGATAAAGACACTGAAATTTGTACAACCTGATGTACAACCTGCAGCTCACACCTAATTCGCAGAAAATTCCCAAAAAATTCCCAGAAAATTCCCAGAAAATTCCCATGAAATCCTATGACCAGGTGCAGTGGGAGCAGGCAGCACAGGTTGAAGGGGAAGATGCTGATCTCGGAGAGAAGTGATTAAATTTAGAGGAATTTCAAGGAAAAACGTTTCCTCGGAGCCCTGCTGGGGCTTTGAGGGAACCGAACATTTATTTCTGGGTCAGCCTGGGGGATTATTGCCGAATCCAGGGATTCAGGGTGCACTTGACACGGGATGGGAACTCCATTCACCAAATGCTTCTCCTGCCTGGCTTGGGAGTTTCTATTTCCAGCAAATTCTCTCCTCTCCTCAGCTGCTGTGTGAAAACCCTGACCCACAACAGCAAAATGAGCCAGCGTGAGAGAGAAATGAGTCAAAATGCTGAGAAATAAACACACAAAGTCAATCCAAACTCCGCTTTCCTCTCATATTTCACTCCCCAACTCAGCACCACTTACAGCAAAAATAAATCCAAGACTGGAATGGAGATTTTTTTTTTCCTACTAAAGGAGAGGTGGTTTTTTTTTGTTTGTTTGGTTTTTTCCATTTAACAGAAATAATAAAGAGGAAATGATAAAACTGGGGCTGGGAAGGAGCTGAGCTTCATTTATTTGATGTGTTCTTCTTGTCGTGGTCGCTTCTCAGCATTAACAGGGACACAGAGCAGAGAGGGGAAAGGAAAAACACCTCAGGGTTTTAATGAGACTTTGTTCAACACCTTGCAGCTCCCAGGCATCATCTTCTATAAATAAAAACGTGAGGGAATAATGTTATTATTTTTATGATTGTGCCATGACTCATGGAGTTTGTGTCTGCAGGGATTTAGGGATGTGGCTGGTGCTGTCTGCTGGGTCAATTAAAACATTGAGGTTTCTTTCCACACCAAGTTCTTCCTCTCCTTTTCCTTATCCCAAGTTGTTTTTCACTCTCAGTTCCCATTCCCCGCCTCATCCCCATGTAAATCCCAGCAAATTAACGTCCCTGAGCCAAGGAATGACAACAAAACGAAATGTCAGAAATCCAGATTCAAACACAACATTCCAAATAAATCCGTGCCCATCTCCTGATCCAATCCAGGCTGATCCAATGCTCCCACCCTGACTCCCAGGACAGAAACAGCTCCTAATTCCTCATCCTGTCGGAGAGGAGGAGATGTTGGGGAATAAGAAGCGAGCAGGGGTTGTGGCTCCCATTAAATATTCCCACATTGGCTCTATATCCATCAGTTTTTCCCGAGTCTGATTAATGCCGGGTTATTTTGTCAAGTTCCTGTAGCTTGGAGTTTATGGTTCACTGCCATTCCCAGATTAAATTGTGGAAAATGAGTTTCAGATTAAGCGTTTGGTGGGAGGTGAATCCTCTCTGACAACACCAATCAGCCAGTCCAGCTCTGTATCCAAACCAAATGCCTGTGTCCCAGGAATTTTCCAGAAGGGAATAAACAAGCAGGGAAATATTCCTTCCAGCTGGGAGCGACTGTTGTGCAGGACAGTTTTCAGACCCTGATATTTCCTGGAATGAAGATGCAGGGCTCAATCCAAAGCCCCCCACCAGGGAGGACATTCCCAGCCCTAATTTCAGCGACACCTTCAGATAGGGAGGAAGGAAGAGATGAAGCAGGCAATGGGAACTCCAGGAGTTCGGGATGCATCCAAGGCCTTAGGTGATCCTTTCATAGAATCATGGAATATCCTGTGTTGGAAGGGACCCACAGGGATCATCCCAACCCCTGTCCCTGCGCAGACCCCACAACAATCCCACCCTGGGCATCCCTGGAGCGCTGTCCAAGCTCTCCTGGAGCTCTGGCAGCCTCGGGGCCGTGCCCATTCCATGGAGAGCTGTTCCAGTGCTTATCCCACCCTCTGGGGGAAGAACCTTTCCCTGATCTCCATCCTGAACCTCCCTGGCCCAGCTCCAGCCGTTCCCTGGGCCCTGTCCATGGTCACAGGGACCATAAACCAGAGCTGCTCCTCAGGAGGATGCTGAAGGTCTCCCCTCAGTCCTCTTCAGGCTGAACAAACCGATTTCTCTCCACCTCACATGGAAAAGCTGCTGCATCTCCCCAACACAAAAAGGCACCAAAACACCCCTTGTTCCACCTCAGGGCTTCGATCCTAGCACAAGAACTCTGGAAGTCTTGGAAACCAACACTAACTCATCCCATAACTGATTGGAAATGCCCGGAAATCCCAGAATGAGCGAATCATCAGGGCTGAAAGAGACCTTCAAGATTTAGTCCAACCGGGACCATTTGGAAATGGAGGACAACCCCTCTGTTGAATATTGAATGTTGAAAATTGAACGTTTAATATTGAACGTTAAACCTTGAACACTGAACGTTGAACATCGAACCTTGACCATTGATCATTGAACCTTGAACACCGAACATTAAACGTTGAACATTGACCATCAAACCTTGAACACTGAACATTGAACGTTGACCATTGACCATTGAACACTGAACGTTGAACATCGAACCTTGAACACTGAACATTGAACATTGACCATTGATCATCGAACACTGAACGTTGAACATCGAACCTTGAACACTGAACACTGAACATTGACCATTGATTATTGAACCTTGAACACCGAACATTAAACGTTGAACGTTGACCATCAAACCTTGAACACTGAACATTGAACGTTGACCATTGACCATCGAACACTGAACGTTGAACATCGAACCTTGAACACTGAACATTGAACGTTGACCATTGACCATCGAACACTGAACGTTGAACATCGAACCTTGAACACTGAACATTGAACGTTGACCATTGATCATTGAACCTTGAACACCGAACATTAAACGTTGAACGTTGACCATCAAACCTTGAACACTGAACATTGAACGTTGAACGTTGAATGTTGAACATTGAACATTGACCATTGAACACTGAACGTTGACCATCAAACCTTGAACACTGAACATTGAACGTTGAACGTTGAATGTTGAACATTGAACGTTCAATGCTGAACATTTAACACCGAACATCAAACCTTGAATGTCGCTGTCCCACTAGATAGGACCAGAATAAACGTCCAGGAGAAAAGCCCACGGTTTCCCAACTGAACCCACCTCTTACGATGATGTTGGTGGACTTCTTGGCGGGGTTGCCGACGTTGTTGTTGGCAATGCAGCTGTAGGTGCCGGAATCCTCGGAGGTGACGGCAGGAATGGTCAGAGTGCCCCCGTTCAGGACGGTCTTGTCGGGCAGGACCCCCGCAGACCTCACCCAGGTCAGGCTGGGTGCCGGCTCCCCGCCGGTGGTCACACACACCAAGGTGATGGCTTCTCCAGGGTTCACCACAATGGGGTCGTCCACGAGGAGCTTGATGGAAGGGGATGCTGCAAAGCAACGGGAATCGGAGAGTCAGGGAATGGTTGGGATGGAAGGGATCTCAAAGATGGTCCCATTCCACCCCTGCCATGGGCAGGGACACCTTCCGCTATCCCAGGTTGGTCCAACCCCAATATCCAACCTGGCCTTGGGCACTTCCAGAGATCCAGGGGCAGCCACAGCTGCTCTGGGCATGGCTAGGGATTGATGGATTGATGGGAGCAGGGATGGATGGATGGATGGATGGATGGACAGCCCTGCAGCCACATTTGGGATGGAACATGTCATGTGTGGGACAGGTGCCAGCACACTGGATTGGAAACCCTGGGAAAAGGGATTAGTAAAGTTAGTAAATTCCCACATCCTTGGATGGGAAGCCTGTTCTCCTCAAGTCAGATCCTGCCACTCATCCATCCCTCTTCATCCACCTTATTCCCAGTGAATTCCTGGGAACTTGGTTGCCAACTGGGATGAATCCCTGGAGTTTGAATCCAGAGGGGCATCTCCCTTGGGCCATCATCTCTTTGCACATGGAGAGACTGAGCAATCCTGGACAGAGGCAAATTCCCCTCTCTGGAATGTGCAACCTGCAGCTCGCACCTAATTCCCATGATTCCCATAAAATTCCCATAAAATCCTATGACCAGGTGCAGTGGGAGCAGCCAGCACAGGCTGATGGGGAGATGCTGCTGATCTTGGGAAGAAGGGATTAAATTCAATTCTCTTTTCTTGTCTCTCCTTTTCCATTAAATATTTCCGTGTGGTAGGAGCAAATGCTAAATAACATATAGAGCATTAATATTAATAATAGAAATACAAATGATATTAATATATAAACACTAGAATTATAAATATAAATATAAACATGAATATGAATGTGAATATTAGTATAATCCCACTCTGAGCTGTGACATCCTGTGTCCCCGTGGTGAGGGATCCACCCTTGCTGGATCCAGGCTTTGCTCCAAGGAATCCCTTAAGCTGCATAAATGATGAACCAATGAATAAATATCCGTTGCTAGGCCAGTAAAAGCAGCAATTCCAAAAAAAGGAAAAAAAAAAAAAAAAAAAGCAGGAATGAAGGTGAAGGATTGACATTCTGGGCCAAGAAAGCCAGCAAAAGCAGTAATAAAAAAGGAAAGGCAATAAAAATGTTACATTCCAAAATCACATCCTCATCCTTGTTATTACACGGAGCTATTCCCGGGTGTTCTGCTTTAGATGGGAATCTTATTTCAATATTAAAGGAATACAAACCAAGCACTAGAGGCAAATACAAGAATCAGCCATAAAATCAGAGTTTGCTTTATCTGGGCTTCGCCCAGGAGGAATTTGCTTTGTCTGCATCTGGAAACAGGAACAAAAAAATGGGAAGAGCTTCCTTTGTACCTGTCCTGGCACTGGGAGAACTGGAAACATCATATTCATGGAATATCCTGAGTGGGAAGGGACCCACAGGGATCATTGATCCAGCTCCAGGCCCTGCACAGACACCCCAAATCCCATCCTGGGCATCCCTGGAGTGCTGTCCAAATGCTCCTGGAGCTCTGGCAGCCTCAGGAATGTCACTATTCCAGGGGATCCTGGGCAGTGCCCAGCACCCTCTGGAATAACAGAACTTTTCCCTGCTGTCCATCCTATCCCTCCTTGATACAGCTCCAGCCGCTCCCTCAGTCCAGTCCTCGGTCACCAGGAGGAAACTCCTTAGGAGAGCAGAGATTCACAATCCAAGCCCTCTCCTCCAGTTCCTCCCAGTTTTCTACTCCTCAAACCCTTCCCAGCACGAATTCCTGGATCAGGCAATTTAAAAGCAAAGGAATTGGGCTCATGGCTAGAATTCCAGACCCCAAACCAGTCAGCTCTGCCAGCTGTGCCGGGGCCTCTTTGCTCACATCCCTTGAGTTCTTCTTCCATCAGCTGATGTGTCCAGCAAATAATGAATCCCTGATTTGGGATTCCAGCTGGGAAACTCAGAATTGTGCCATGTTCTCTGCTAAAGGAGTTTTGGGGGTTTCTTTTGGGGGGGAGGAGGTGACAAAAACAGGGATCCAGGTACAACCAGAACCTGTGGGGTCAACACCCAGCTGGCACCTGTTTCCCTCTCCCTTCTTGGAGTTTCATCATTTTTCCGGAACAATTCCAGCAAGGAGCTGCTGTTTGCTCTCGCTTCCCGTCAAACCTCGAGACAGGGAACAAGGGAACCACGGATAACCCTTCAAAACTTGAAGCAAAAGATAAAAGCACCAAGCTGGTGGGGCCATTTCCATAATCCTGTGGATGAAAGGGAGCCCTTTGCCATCCTTCAGGAACAAAGTGGGATGGGATAAAATGTCTGGGACGCATCCCTTTCATCCCGGCACTCCAAAAAGAAACTACATGGAAATGAGAGTTTGGATACAGCAGTTTCCCTTTATTTACACCACAAGTTAAACTTTCAGCTCTGACCCCAAAAAAGGCAAAGAGAAATCCCTGGATTTCGGCTGCCTCAGCCACGGCAAGCCGGATTTAATTGGGAGAATGTCAAGAAATTCAGGAAGGCTGTTGAGGTTTTCAGCAAATGGGACTCAGCGGGGCAGATAAAGGGTCAAACCCCTCTTATGAAGGGAATATTCACACCATTCCAAATAGTCACAAATGAACCTCTGCGTTGATATTTCTCTGCTGAAGGAGAAAAGAACGGGGAATTATAGCCAGGGCACGATGACAAATTCCTTGGAGCAGAAGAGATGGATCTTCCCAGGCTGGGCTGCTCTGGGGTTGCTGCAGAATCCATCTCTCCCATATTTTCCAAAAATACCCATTAGACAAAAATCTTGGGTGGTTTGAGTCAGGGAATGGAACTCAGTTTCCTGTCAGAGCTGATCCCTTCCCGGGCTGATCCCAATCCCTTCATCCCCCAGCGTGGATTGACCCCAGGGCTGCCACGTGGAATTAAGATGGATTTTATTCAGTTGGGTTCAGTCCTAGTTTGGGAATTTAAGCCTCAGAGCCAGCACAATCCCCCAGCACCAAAATCCACGGAGACACGGGAAAGGCTCACGTGTGAAATCCCACAAATTCCCAGAATTCCAGATGCAACATAACCGTCCCTGCCAGAAGGAGCCAGGACTAAACGGGGTCTGTGACCACTCTCAAAGCCACTTCCCAAGCCGAGGTCTGTCCTGGATGACTCCCAGGATTGATGAGGGGAACACTGGGCCAGGGAGCTTTGTCCAGCAAAACTTCCCCCAGCCCCAATCTCCAACCCAGCAGGGCCTTATCCAGCCAAATTCCCTGTGGAAACCTTCCTTTGACTCCATTAGGAATAATAAAAATCATTATCAAACAGCAACAAGCTCTGGGAAACATTCCCAAAACTTGCCTGGAGCACGCTTTCCACGCAGAGAGATCCCAGTGGAAGCTGCACACCACGTGGAAAGAGGAGAAAACTCTCCAGGTGAACACTTCTAGAGTTCTAGAACAGTTCCAGTCGTAAAAGCTTTGTGTTTAGGCAAATTAAACATAATTATCTCACATCTCACTGTTCTCCTCGACTTACTCTCTCTTTTCTCCCATCTCCTTTTCACTGCCTTTAAATCTGCGTACCGCCGGAACGACTCTGTGCCCTGGGGGCTTCTGCACCTCCCCTGCCCTTCGGGAAGCCGGGGTTTCCGAGCGCCAATCCTGCATTTCGGAGTCAGGCTTGTCTTGGCAGGGCACAAAGAGAGCGGCAGAGCCCCTGGGAGCTCCTCCCCGGGCAGAACAAGGCCCTACTGATCCGAGGGGATCCGCCCCGCTCCCATTCACGCCGCAGCTGCAGCCTTGGGAAAGGGGCTCCCATTCAGAGGCTTCCGTGTGGGAGCGCTGCCGCCGCATCCCGGGATTTCAGAGCTGCCCGGGAAGGCGGTGGTGCTGGCGACAAAGCGTTCTCGGAATTACGGCGGGTCACTGCTGCTCCGGGCGCTAACGGAAATTTAAATGGGAATTACATCCGTTTTCGTGGCCTGGAGTTAAAGGCAAGTCAGGCACCGGTGGACAGAGGGATGGAGATTGATTAGGAAATTAATAATTAACGGCTCTGACATAGCCCGGTCCTCAAAAGGTGCTAAAGCAGCAGGAAAAAGATCCTGGCCTGGATTAATGGCTGGGGCAGGAGTTTCCCAGAGTCAGAACAAACCGAGCACCCCTTTAGTCATCGTTAACATCCACAATTAGACCGGGCTGCCAAGCACTTGGAGTAGAGGAGCTCGGAACGTTCCAGGCTGGATGGGGTTTGGAGCAACCTGAGCCAGTGGAATGGGATAATCCTAAAGCAGTGGGAAAAACACCCTGGTCTTGATCAACGGCTGTGGCAGGAGTTCCTCAGACTCAGCACAAACCGAGCACTCCTTAAATCATCGTTAACACTCTTAATTAAACCAGGCTAATTAAGGCCAGGAACTTTGGACCAGAGGAGCTGTGGCTGCTCCATTCTTGGAACATTCCAGGTTGGATGAGGTTTGGAGCAACCTGATCCAGTTTCTCCCAGTGGAATGGGATAATCCTAAAGCAGCGGGAAAAACACCCTGGTCTTGATCAACGGCTGGGGCGGGACTTCCTCACACTCAGCACAAACCAAGAGCTCCTTAAATCATCGTTAACACTCTTAATTAGACCAGCCTAATTAAGGCCAGGAACTTTGGACCGGAGAAGGTGTGACTGCTTGATCCTTGGAACGTTCCAGGTTGGATGGGGTTTGGAGCAACCTGATCCAGTGGAATGGTATAATCCTAAAGCAGCAGGAAACACACCCTGGTCTTGATCAATGGCTGTGGCAGGACTTCCTCAGACTCAACACAATCCAAGAGCTCCTTAAGTCATCATTAACACTCTTAATTAGACCAAGCTAATTAAGGCCAAGCACTTTGGACAGGAGAAGCTGCGGCTGCTCCATTCTTGGAACATTCCAGGTTGGATGGGGTTTGGAGCAACCTGATCCGGTGGAACGGGATAATCCTAAAGCAGCAGGAAACATACCCTGGTCTTGATCAATGGCTGCGGCGGGACTTTCTCAGACTCAGCACAAACCGAGCACTCCTTAAATCATCGTTAACACTCTTAATTGGACTAGGCTAATTAAGGCCAGGAACTTTGGACTGGAGAAGTTGCGACTGCTCCATCCTTGGAATATTCCAGGTTGGATGGGGTTTGGAGCAACCTGATCCAGTGGAAAGTGCCCCTGCCCCGCAGGGAGTGGAATGGGATAATCCTTAAAGTCCCATCCCACTCAAACCGTTTTGGGGATTTACCCAAGGATCTGATGAAGATCTTGAGGGAATTTGATGGGGTGGAGTCTCGGCTGCTGCCCGGGATGGGGAGCTGAGGGCTGGAATCGCACTGGGAGGAAAATCCATCTGTCATTCCTGGAGCAGCCCGAAAAAATCCACTGCCAACGTGTCATAATTACAGTGAGACAAATAGAGGCGTTTAGGCTGGATGTATGGAATTGAGGAAATGTCACAATTGGCTTTAGGGATTACTGGAAATGCAGAAGAAACCCAATAATTTAATAGCAATATCAAAGCACAGGCAGCAAGTCATGTCCTTGACAAGGCTCTCAGCTGTGATGAATAGAAATGAAAGGACATTATTTCCTCCAGTTTGGGGCGTTATTTGAAAGGCAGAACCGTAGTAATAGAACATAATTGAATTATATTTTTATATCCATTGCTGCGTGTGCATCCATTTCATTTACAGCCAGCATTTCTTGCAGGAACACAAAGCCAATATTCCTAACAAGACACAGAGTGCACAATCCCGTTCCGGGCAGAGCGAAAGGGTTTGAGCTGCCTGCCAGGCTGGGAGCAGCATTCCTGTAAATATTTACTCCAGAGAGTTCAAAGAAGAGGGGATTGGAATTCACAGATTTGGAGTTAGAATCAGAAAATTCCAGAATGGGATTGGGAGGGATCTTAGAGCCCACCCAGTGCCACCCCTGCCATGGCAGGGACACCTCCCACTGTCCCAGGCTGCTCCAAGCCCAATGTCCAGCCTGGCCTTGGGTACTGCCAGGGATGCAGGGGCAGCCACAGCAAATCTGGGAATTCTGCCCACCCTCCCAGGGATTCCTTCCATAAATCCAACTTAAATCTTCCCTCCTTCAGCACCATTCCCCGTCGTCTTTTTTTTTTTTTTTTTAATAATTTATTTTTACTGTTATTTTACAGAGAAAAAAAAAACCCCTTTTTATTTCCCACCCTGCAATAGGGCAGATCCTTTCTTTTCATCATCAGGCCTTCAAGAAACCCAAATTACCCCTAAAAGAAATGAACCCAGGGAAAAATAAAAAGGAAAAAAAAAATCCTAAAACTGAACAAATTATGAAAATCTCTTTCCTACTTTTCTATGTTTATCCTCTGCTGCTACAGAGAGATCCCAGTGGAAGCTGCTCACCACATGAAAAGAGGAGGAAATTCTCCAGATAAACAGTTCTGGAGTTCTAGAACAGTTCCGGTTAGAAAGACTTTGTGTTTAGGCAAAATAAAACTTATTTATCTTACATCTCATCCTTGTTTTTTGTCTTACCCTCTCTTTTCTCCCGTCTCCTTTTCACTGCCTTTAAATTTCCAGCACTACCATGTCAAGAAGAAATAAAGAGAAGCTTCTCAAATCCCAAATCTTCCAGGTTTGTGTCCTGTTTTTTTTTGACTTGATGCATGGAGTAACTGAGGTAAAATATTCCCAGAGCTGCTTTAAGCATTGCTTTAGCAGTGCTTTAGGATCGTCATGGAATTGTTCCTCATGGAATGGGTTGTGTTGGAAGAGACCTCAGAGATGATTCAATTCCAACCCCTCCTGTCACGGGCAGGATTTAGGGTTTTCCCTGGCAGGCAGGAACAATTTCCAGCTGGTAAAATACCTGGATATGTTCTGGGACAAAGGAGTGGCTCCCTGCACCCAGGGCAGGTGTCCCTTGATGGCCAGAGCCACCCTGGTCTGTGTCCCCAGACCTCCCACTGCTCCTGTCAGGGATTAAAAGGAAAAAAAAAAAAAAAAAAAATCCTATTTTTCAGTCTGCCCTGAGCCTGTCCCTGAAATAAAGAGGCTTAAAGTTGAGGCAAGAGCAAGATCATCTTGTCAGGGCACCCTGGCAAAAATGGAAAATTTCTGAGGGTTCAGGGAGCAGAGAGGGGAGCTACAGGACAGAAACAGAGAATGGAATTATCAGAGAATTGTAAACTGGAGTATCCTGAGTGGGAAAGATCCACAGGGATCATCCCATCCCCTGTCCCTGCACAGACCCCTCAACAATCCCACCCTGGGCATCCCTGGAGCGCTGTCCAAAGGCTCCTGGAGCTCTGGCAGCCTCGGGGCCGTGCTCATTCCCTGGGGAGCTGTTCCAGCGCTTATCCCACCCTCTGAGGGAAGAACCGTTCCCTAAAATCAAAAACTATAAAAAAATATAACTATAAATCATATTTGTGACAGACTTTCCTCCGAGCTCAGTGTTTACATATTCCCATATATCCACACAAGCCAATCCAGGTATCCCTGCCGAATTCCCTGTGTTCCTTTCTATCCTCAACAGCCTTTTCTCCCCCGCTCCTCCAACTTTTCCAGAATCCCTTTGCTTTCCGAGCCGTGGGGCTGCAGCTTTGATGACTCACATCTTTATGCCCCTTTTTTTCCTGGGTGCTTTTCCTCTCCCTTCTCCAGCACTTTGATGCCTCCGTGGGCTCGTGCTGCTGTTCACGCACAGAAGTGCCATTGAGAATTCCAGCGGGAGGAAGGGAGGCGGATCTTGGCTTTTCAAGGCACTTCCTCGCTGGTTTCGCTCGGGAGAGGCTACAAAAGCTCCCAGCTCCCACACTGGAGGGATTCATTCCATGGGGATTTCATCCAGCGGCGCTGAGGGGAGCGGGATCGGCCCTTCGGCAGCCTAAACCCGTCGTGGAATTGTCACTTCCTTGCTAAATTTAGATCCTTGCAGTGATGCCCAAAGTTCCACCTTCCGTGTGTTCCATGTTCTGTGCTGCCCAGGTGCAGCTCTGAGCTCACACTCAGCGTCACTCAGCTCTCTGCACACAGCAGCCACACAAAACAAATCCTGTTCCTGCTGCACACCAAGGACACCTGGGACAAGTGTTCAGCCCAAAAGCACAAACAGCGGTGGCTGGAGGGAGGAACAAGAAGGATGGGACTGGAGAACCTGGAGCTGGAACTGGACAATTCAACCCCAATGTGCAAATGGACCAGAACTGATCAAAGTGTGAGAGCTGGTGACCGTTTGTCCATTCTGTGCCCATTTTGTGTCCTTTTTGTGTCCATTTTGTGCCCATTTTGGTTCCACCTTGGGTGTATCCCTGTCCAGGCTCTTTTCCTGCCCAAAGTGGATCCTTAAAGACTTTTCAATAAATATCTATTTTATTCTCCAGCTCTGTGCAGTCTCTGTTCCAGCTCAGCCTTCCCAAGGCTGGGATCAAATCCATCCCAGCCTCTCCAAAGTCAGACCTGCAAGCCGAGTTCGTGCATCCAGGAGCCCCCAGAGCACAATTCCCGCTTTCCAAAAATAGAAAGGATGAGCTGTTCCTCAATTCCCCGAGTGCAGCTCTGCCTGAACAGCTCCAGACACCTCAGCCCAGCCCTGCTGCAACAGCAACATCCTAATTAACGGATTAGGGATGCCTGGCTAATGAGGAGCCGCCAAGGAGGGACCCCAGGCTTCTGGAGGACGCAGTCTGGGCAGGAACAAACATCAGCAATGCGCTGAGGAAAAGGGAGCTGGGACGCAGGGATTTATAAAAAAAAGAAGAATTTGTTGGGGATTCAGGGAAGCAGCTCTGGTGTTTGTGGAGCTGGGAATGTGGAGGGCTCCACGTTCCCTCGGCACTGAGCTCCTCCAAGGAGATCAGCAGGACCTGGGGACACTGGGAATGATGTGATCCCCAAGGAATAAAGGAAGTGTTCTTCACACAGTCATGGAATTGTTAGGAGTGGGAAAAAAACCTCTAAGACATCGAGTCCAACCATTCCCAGCACTGCCAAGGCCACCACTGACCCCTGTCCCCAGGTGCCACATCCACAGGGATTTAAATCCCTCCAGGAATGGGGACTCCACCCCTGCCCTGGGCAGCTGTGCCAGGGCTGGACAAACCTTTCCAGGAAGGAATTTTTCCAATATCCAACTTGAGCCTCCCCAGGTGACTCTTGAGGCCGTTCCCTCTGCTCCTGTCCCTGTTCCCTGGGAGCACAGCCCGACCCCCCCGGCTGTCCCCTCCTGGCAGGGACTTGTGCAGAGACACAAGGTTCCCCCTGAGCCTCCTTTTCTCCAGGCTCAGCCCCTTCCCAGCTCCCTCAGGAATTCTCCAGCCCATTCCCAGCTCCCTCAGGAATTCTCCAGCCCTTTCCCAGCTCCCTCAGGAATTCTCCAGACCATTCCCAGCTCCCTCAGGAGTTCCTGAGACAAGACACCCACATTCCAACATGGAAAATCCTGCTGCAAAGGTAAAGAGGACAAGTCCTCATTCCATGCCAGGACCAGATTCCCTGTCAGCCTTGCAGGGATTCAAAGCCAGCTGGGATAACGGGATTGGCAGGGCAAGGTTTAGACCTAATGAGGAGCAGGACTGGGGGATCCCTTGGGATCCTTTCCACCTTTATTTTCTATTTTTCCTTTTTGCTAAATAATTATCCCGGAAAAGCTGTGGCTGCCTCTGGATCCCTGGCAGTGCCCAAGGCCGGGTTGGACACTGGGCTTGGAGCAGCCTGGGACAGTGGGAGGTGTCCCTGCCCATGGAAAAGGGATGGCACTGGGTAGGATTTAAGGTCCATTCCATCCCAAACTACTCTGGGATTCCATAAAATCATCCACCTGCCGTGCTCAGCACAGAGCATGCCCAGGATTTCCAGCCCCTTTCACGCAGATCCCAGCCACCTCCCCCCAGGAATGCCAGGAAACCTGAAGGGAAATATTTCTTCCACCTTCCGTAATTCCCTTTGCGGCATGCGCTGTCTGACTGACGGGAAACAAAGCAAGTTTATCGTGACAGACTCCAGCTTAATCGAGGGATTAAAAGTGAATTAAGCCCTTTTTGTCTGCCACCACATGCCCCAGACAGAGCAGCAGCCTCAGCTGTGATCTCAATGAGCTGTGGCAGGCAGCTGAAAAATTGCGGATTGAAAGACTCCTCTTGCTCGGGAAAAGTTCCTGCGCTGGTGTATTTTACCCTGGAAGCTGCCAAAACTCAGCCTCAATTTATGGATTGATGATCACCTGCGCTAAACTGGCTGCTAATCGACAGAGTGATATGATTTCCAAATGAATCGACGCCACCCAAGCTGCTTTGTGGAGCGAGATGAAAGCCCGATTTGCTTTTCCTCAATCATATTGCAAGGACTGTTCTAAGGAGCCCAGAATTCCCGTGGTTTTCTGGGTAAATATCCTGCATTTTCCCCGGCATTTTGAAACAATGAACGCGCTTGAAAGGCTCCATTCAGGTTATTCTTAGCTCGGAGTGTTCCATGTGCCATTCAGCGGGAGCTGGGGCTAAAATTCCCTTTTTTTTTAGTGCCTCCCATGGAAACCGGTGACACCATCAGCTGTCAGTGATTTCTCCTTTGAGACTCAGCGGAGCTGGGCTTGGAGCAGGAGATCCAGGGATTTCCGCACGAGGAGGAATTTGCTGCTGCTCGGAGAAACCTCAGCAAGGCACCGGTAAAGGCAGAGAGACGGGGATAGGATCAGGGAATCGTGGAATGGTTTGGGATGGACGGGGCCTTAAACCCCATCTCATCCCAGCCCTGCCACGTGGGCGCTTCCCCTCACGTTTATCTGTTGGGATGAGAAATTTGCGGATCAACTGCTGCCTGCAGACACAAAATCAATCCCGACAAGCACGTCTACCTTCCGCTCTAAATGGTTGTTTTTAATCACTGTCACCTCGGGCTTCGGCCTGTGCGTGGTGACACCGCCGGGACGGCCTCAGCTGCTCCATTTCCACCTCCCACTCCAGGTTCTGGGGCCGGTTTTGTGTTTTAAACCAATCTGTGCTGCAGCAAAGCAACATTTTTGACCGAAAAGTGAGGTCACAGCGTTGGATGAGGGGGCTGAGGGTCCAGGGGAGCATGGAACCGGCGGAGGGAGGGGACTGTCCTGGGGAGACTCCACTTGGGAAATCCAGTGCTGGAATTCTCAGCATAAGGAAGTTATGGAGCTGCTGGAGTGATCCAGAGATGCTCCAAGGGCTGGAGCTGCTCTGGAACCAGGCTGGGAGAGCTGGGAATGTTCCTCTGGAGAAGAGAAGGCTCCAGGGAGAGCTCAGAGCCCCTGGCAGGGCCTGAAGGGGCTCCAGGAGAGCTGGAGAGGGACTGGGGACAAGGGATGGAGGGACAGGACACAGGGAATGGCTTTTAGCTGGAAAAGGAGGGATTTGGGTGGGATATTGGGAAGGAATTCCTGTCTGGGAGGGTGGAGAGGGGCTGGAATTCCCAGATTTGCTGTGGCTGCCCCTGGATCCCTGGCAGTGCCCAAGGCCAGGTTGGATCTTGGGGCTGGAGCAGCCTGGGACAGTGGGAGGTGTCCCTGCCGTGGCACTGGATGGGATTTCAGATCCAATCGAAACAATTCCATGATTCCATGAAATGCAGAACAGCCAAATTCCCAGGTTCTGATCCCACGAAGAGGGAATTAAACACACTCAGAACCACAGCAATGACAATAAATCCAGGACATCTTTCCAGCTCCCAGATATTCCTGGCCCTCCATCCCATCCCTCCAGCTTCCAATTAAAACCGATGGACAGGACAGGGCTGAAGCAGCTCCAGCTTCGGGCTCCCGTTTTCATCACTTTGGATTTATCCTGGATTCCTCCGGATTTACAATTCCTCTAATTTCTCCGGAGTTACACCAGGCGGAGTTCAACCAAAGAACTTCTGTGAGGTGAAGTTTTTATTAAATGAGCAAAATTTCGTTTTAGAGCCGCCCCCACCTCTGTCCCTGTCCTTAACGAGCTCCTGCATTAATCGCTTTTCACACCTAATCCGGCCCTTGATGCTGGCCATCAATTTCCTCGTGGAAAAGCGGGAATCCTTGTTTTTACAGGCTTGTTTACTTGGGAAATTACTCCAGAAAAGACAGTTTTCTCCCCAAATAACCGTGGCATGGGTAAGGTGGGAAAAATCCCTTCTTTTGGCAAAATTGCCCCAGGATTGCGCATCCCGGGCTCTGGAAATGAGAGTTTGGTGTTCCCCGAGTGCCGGAACATCAATTTGTTTGAAGATGAGGCTCAACATGAACTGAGACACTGCCGGCTCC
Source organism: Delichon dasypus (assembly GCA_037837765.1). Taxonomy (NCBI): domain Eukaryota; kingdom Metazoa; phylum Chordata; class Aves; order Passeriformes; family Hirundinidae; genus Delichon; species Delichon dasypus. The sequence goes on from JBBAXF010000007.1 coordinate 1,504,544, forward strand.
AACAGCAAAGTTATTCCAAGGAAAAGTGGGAGCGGGATCAATTCCCACGCTCCGTTGCCGTGGATGAGGGTCAGGAGTTGCTCCCAAATCCCAGTCACACCTCCCACGGAAAGGAATCCTCCTGCCATGAAAGCAGAGCTGCTCATGAGGGACAAACCTCACTTCAGGATACATTTTTTCCCCCTGGAAAAATTAATGGGAGTGTAAATTAAGGCCTTCCAAGTAATTTTCCCGGATATTTTCCGAGCAGACCATAATTCCTGGTGGAGATGATTTCAAAGGCTGTGGACAGCAGTGGGGGAAAGCACAGGTCTGCTGTCCAACTAGCAATTCCAAAAGAGCTGGAGGCAACTCCTTGGGATAAAGCCCTGAGGACAGGAAATATGGGAATGATGGGAAGTGCAAATAAAATTCCTCGCTGATCCCAGCCACTCTCAAAATTATAATTTTGTGTTCAATTTCTCCCTGATTTCAGGGCCTCAGACACAAATTATTAAGACCTAACCTGCCCTAAGCTAAACCGAAGTCTCCATATGTTCCAACAATTCCTGTGGAATTGTTTTCCAAGACACATTCCCCTTGAAATTCCTGATTAGTGAGAAATCCAAGCTCAGAATGTTGCTCTCTGGTGGGAGGTTCAGAAACCGTTTCAGACACATCCTGTGCTGATCCTGGACACGGAGCCTTTAGGAGGGGTAAAATCTGGGATTTCCATCCTTCCCCAGCATTCCCGAGTGCATTTCTTGGGATTGACCCCTGTGGTTACAGTCACAGCAAGAGGGAGAGACACGACTGACTGGTCCAAAAGGAATGAGCCCAAAAAAACCAGGATAAATTCACAAGAAATTCCACAAAACGGAAACAACTTTTCCAGGGATTCTGCCCAAAGGTGTAGAGATCTTCCCACAAAAGGATTTCAACACAACCCCTTGGATATTTCCATTTGGAGCAATTAAATCCGAAAGGAAACATTTATGTTGGAATCAATGAAGGAATTGATGTTTAGGTTGATGCAAGAAAAGGTCAAATCCCTGAGATCAATGCCAGAGTAGGAAAAGGTCGGGGTTTTCCCATGAAATATTTTGCGGAATAAAGAATTCTTACGTTTAAACAGCACGGGGAAGATGAAGAGCTATTGGAGTGATACCAGAGGCAATGGAGCTGCTCCATGGAGCCCCTCTGCTCTGGAGCCAGGCTGGGAGAGCTGGGAATGTTTCCCTGGAGAGGAGAAGGCTCCAGGGAGAGCTCAGAGCCCCTGAAGGGGCTCCAGGAGAGCTGGAGAGGGACTGCGGACAAAGGATGGAGGGACAGGACACAGGGAATGGCTTCAGATGGGAAAAGGGGAGATTTGGGTGGGATATTGGGAATTGGGAATTCCTGGCTGGGAGGGTGGGGAGGGGCTGGGCTGGAATTCCCAGATTTCCTGTGGCTGCCCCTGGCAGCATCCAAGGCCAGCTTGGACACTGGGGCTTGGATCAGCCAGGGATAACGGAAGGTGTCCCTGCCATGGCAGGGGCTGGAATGAGATGTACTTCAAGGTTCTTCCCACCCAAGCCATTCCAGGATTCCCTGAAAGAGCCCCAAATGCCGGAGCTGGAGCTCACCGGTTTTGTTGGAGAGGCGGAAGGACACCATTTTATCTGGGATGCTGCAGACATTCCGCACCGAGGCAATGCAGCTGTAGTTGGCGTAGTCCTGAGGTCGCAGGTTCTTCAGCTTCAGGATCTTTGTTTCTCCCTGGAAAACGGAGGAGAGAGCGTTAGGAAAGGACAGAGGCAGAGGAGAAATGGATACGGGTCTGGGATTTCCACACTCCGTCATTCCCAAGTGCGTTTCTTGGGACTTGCCCCTGATGTCCTGTGACCACAGGACACAACCGACTGATCCAGAAGGGATGAGGCAAGAAAAAAAAGAGTGAATTCACAATAAATTCCACAAAATGGAAAAAAAAATTCCAAGTGTTCTACCTAAAGGCTTCGAGATCCTCTCCCAAAGGATTTCCAAAGGATACAGAGAACATCAACACTGGAAAGGCAGAGGGAAAATTGGTTTGGTGGAGTCCTTCAAGTTGCAAACTTTTCAGGATAATTTATTTTAAGGTCCAATTTCCGTGAAGAAAAACTCCCAAGGTACAAAATTCTTCCTGTTTTCCTTTAAAAATGAGGAGCTGCTGGATTCTATTTTTGGCCAGGGAGCAGGGATGGAGCAGGAAGCCGAACGTGATGTGGAATATGGAATTCCTTCAAATGTGGACAGCAGAAAACTGGGAAATGGGAAATGTGAGATTCCCTTTGCAAAGTTCCAAAAGAAAAATGTGGAAAATGTTCACCATCCGGTGTCCCGATAAATCTGAACAACTTTAATATTGGCCCAACCTTAGGAACACATGGATTTTTTTTTAATAATGTCACATGGATAAACTGCCCATGAATATCTAGGAAAAATACGGAAGTTTGAGAAAATGAATGTACAAAACTGTGAAAAAAACCGATAAATCCATATAAAAAAATACAGCTGAGCAAGGAAGAAAAGAAACTGTCCTTGAAATCTTGGAAGAGACTTTGGGAGTATTGGGATTTATGTGGTCTCTATGTACAACCAATCCCATGGAAATAATGGGATTAAAGTGAAGCCCATTGCAAGGCCAAGCCTTGGAAAAACTGCTCCTAAAGATCAAATTCCTGCCTTAGGAGGTTTCTCTGGAATAGGGAAGGGCCTGGGAAAGGCAGAGCCTTAGGAACTCCTGGATGTGGATAAACTGCCCAGGAATGTCTAGGAAAAATATGGAAGTTCGAGAAAATGAAAGTACAGAACTGGGGAAAAAAAAAAAATCCTGTGATACAGATGAGCAGGGAAAAAAAGAAACAGTCCTTGGAATTTTGGAGAGATTTTGGGAATACTGGGATTAAAATGGTTTCTACGGACAACCAACCCCAAGGAAATGATGAGATTAAAATTAAGCCTTGGAAAGGCTGCCCCTAAGGATTAAATTCCTGCTTTCGGAGGTTTTTCTGGAACAGGGAAGGGCCTGATCCAGGCTGCCAAAGGCACTGAGTTCTGGAGCAGCTTCATTCCATCAGTTCCCTCCTTAGCTCCAGGTTGAGCTTGGGCTGAACTCCCAATGGAATTCTGGATCCTGTCCCCAGCTCGCGGAGATTTATAAAAATGTATGTATTTTCCTCATTGGTTGGGATAATTAGTCTAATTATGTCTAATTGCATAATTATCGTAAATACAGCAAATTTAATCTCGTGATCAGGCTGAGTAATTCCAATGAGTGACAGGGAGGATGCAAACTCTCAGGGAAAAAAAAAATAATAAAAAAAATCTCCATCCATCAAGATCTGGGATTTGGGAAGTTCATTTCTCCAACTTCTTTGCGGATGAGGATGGGCAGGTTTGATCCGTTTCTCTCCCAGTGGATGCTGGAATAAGTGGCTGATGTTTCCTGATTGGCTGGGAAAATCCGATCATATTTAAGGAATTTGTCTGGATTGGCCCAGTTTTCCAAGTGTCTCCTGTGATTTGATTGCTGACTCGATTTTGGGATCATCCCAGAGTATGGACAAAAGGGGAAAGAGGGGAATTCTGCCCCTCTGTCCTGCTCAGGTGAGACCGCACCTGCAGAGCTGCACCAGCTCTGGGGACAGAGCAGGACATGGAGCTGCTGGAGTGATCCAGAGGAATCCATGGAGCTGCTCCAAGGGCTGGAGCTGCTCTGGAGCCAGGCTGGGAGAGTTGGGAATGTTCACCTGGAGAAGAGAAGGCTCCAGGAGAGCTCAGAGCCCCTGGCAGGGCCTGAAGGGGCTCCAGGAGAGCTGGAGAGGGACTGGGGACAAGGGATGGAGGGACAGGACACAGGGAATGGCTCCCACTGCCAGAGGGCAGGGATGGATGGGAGATTGGGAATTGGGAATTCCTGGCTGGGAGGGTGGTGAGGGGCTGGGCTGGAATTCCCAGATTTGCTGTGGCTGCCCCTGGATCCCTGGCAGTGTCCCAGGCCAGGCTGGACATTGGGGCTTGGAGTAGCCTGGAATAGTGGGAGGTGTCACGGGGTTGGAATGGGATGCTTTTTAAGGTCCCTTCCCACCAAAAGCATTCCAGGATTTTGTGATCACCAGAATAATAAAACCGTCAGAAGTAACAATCAACTTCTTTTTGGGGGTAAAAAAATAAAAAAGACCTGAGAAATTTTGTTTCCCTTTCCATTCCATTTCACTTCCAGATTAAAATCCACCTTCAGAGCCCTCAACAACAAAAAAATCCCTCTCGAAATTCCCAAGCCTCAATCCTCTGAAGCCAAATCCCCTCTGTCTCTCTTTCCATCAGCTCTCCCTGTTTGCATCCCTAACATCCAATGAACTAATTAAGCAGAAGATGTTGATGACTCTTGAACCTTTAATTACATCTTTTCCTCTCACAAACACAGAGCAGATCTTGTCTGCACGGATCCAGACCACGCTAATTCCAACTGCCCTCCAATATCTGGAGAAAGGTTATGGATAAGATTGGAATATTACCAGGACAATCTGATTTATTCATTAATTAAACCCACGCTGAAATTTTAGGAAGGGTGATCTTAATAACCTAAAAATAACCCCACAGCTAATTTCAAGTGGCACATTTTAGTAGATGAATCCTTAGATTTTAGGGAAAGCAATCCTCTGCATTTCCATAGTGAAATATAAAATTAAAAAACCCACTTTCCCTTTTTAATTAAGACATTTCAAAACTCCAGTTTACGCTCGAGCCCAAACAAAGCCCCAGATTTGCTAAACTGGGTCTGCTCATGTTAAATTAAAAATAATCTCATTACATTTAGGACACCAATAACTCGGCTCTGTGATTTAATTCCCATCTCTGCAAGGTTCCGGGCTCCACATTTCTCCGGAAAACACGGAGCTGTTGGAGCAATATAAAGCTGTCAAGTACAATAAAAAGCCACAAATGAAGGTGCTCTCAAATCATTAAGTGAAAATCATTTATGAAAGTCGCAGTTGCTTTCTGCTCTGAACACCAAATTACCAGGCAGTTTTCACCTCCGTCTTTCCTCGTTATTCCTTAGGATTCTCCAAACCAAACTTTCCGCTTGTTTTTGGGTTTTTTTTCCACTTTCTTTTTATTTTATTTTATTTTTGTCCTTCAAACACCATCCCACACTTTTGGCCACAGACAATGGGATCTGCCACCTTTTTTTTATCCTTCCTCGGTGCAAATGTGTACGTGATATATTAATCTCAGTTTATGCGACAGAGCCTGGATTCCTTCAGGGCTGGGAATGAGAGCAGGAAGACTTTGGAAATGGTTTTATTTCCTTTTTTGCCGCCTCGTTTTTAAGTGGGGGAATTGCGAACCGAAACCTTATATTTAAAGATTTAAAAAGGCAGGGAAAAAAAGGGAGCATAAAAACCAACATGGGGAGTCCCCACGGAGTCTGGAATCATGGAATTTTTAAGGTTGGAAAAGCCCTCCAAGATCATCAACTCCAACCATCAACCACCACCATGCTCTCCATTAATCCATGTCCTCAAGTGCCACATCCACACGGTTTTTGAACACTTCCAAGGATGGAGACTCCACCCTCTTCTGGGCAGCCTGCACCTCTTCCATAAAGAAATTTTTCCTAAACTTTTATCCACATTAAGAGATCCTAAGGCTGTAATTTAGGCTGAGTGCAGAATCGCTGAGTTGGATCGGGAAGGATGAAGAAATAGGAATCAAATCAGAAGCCTGGGCTTTCAGGATCCAATAAAAATCACGTTAAAAGGCCTCCTGCAGATACCGCTCTCACATCGTTTAACAATTCCGATTTTTACAAAAATTAATTCTCCTTTATGTCAGGAAATCTATTACCAACATCAAGGAGCGTTCGGGCAGAGCATCACAACCTGGAGGCCATCCCCAACCCCACAAACCCAGCGGGGCGGATCCTGATACGAAGCCTCCAGATGGGAAAAAAAATTCCCGATTTTTACGAAGCCTCCAGACGGGGAGGAAAAAAAAAAAATTCCCGCTTTTCAGGCCTACCTGGGTAAAGAAGGGCTCGTAGATCTCCACTCCCTTGTCGGAGCCCTGCAGCAGCACCTCCTGGCCGCGGCGCCAGCTGTAGCGCACGGGCGGGTTGGAGTTGGCCACACACCTGAGGAACACGGTCTTCTCATAATAAAACTGCTCCTTGGCTTCCCCGATGCTCTGGTGGACCGTGACTATGGGATCATCCAAATCTGGGGTGGGGAAAAAACAGGCGGAAAAAAAAACCAGCCGAGGTTAAACCAGGCTTTAACCACAGCGCGGCGCCGGGAATTTCCTGCAGTGCCTTGTAAATATTCTCTGTAAAACAGAGAAAAAACAGCTCGAAAAGCCCCCAGATTTTAGGGATTTTGCAGCAAAAGTCAAGATTAGGATTTATTCCCTTCTCCCCAGTCGGGTCTCCTTCAAGACTCACATTTTTAGGCGGGACGACGCAGGCAATCTCATGCTAATGTCAATCATATTTCTATTATAGTGCGATGATTACCGCGGTTTTGTCTGGTTCGCAGCTTTACTCCTTGTTTCTTCTAACTCTTTTCCACAAAATTATAAAGCTTTGGCAATAAATAGACAGCCTGATTTGCATCCAAATGGCAGGATCCAGGAGTCCATGGATCATGTGCACGCAGCTGTTTGCTTTTAGAGCTGCAATTTAAGGCTGCAATTTAATGCAGATTCCCTGCTTTTAGTTACAGGCATTTAACTTCCAGCAGGTAAATTCATCCCGGGCTTTGGAACACATTTCTCTTGATTAAAATACAGATATCGGATAATTACTCCCACTGCAGCGGCTCCAAGAAAATGAGATGCCCACAAGGAGGAATTGGCTTCCACGAGGAATAAAAATACAATAGCCCTTGGAATATGAGGGTACCAAAGTAATTGATTTGGGCTTGATCCCACCAGGAAAAAGGAGATTCCTGGTCTGGGGGCTTTTCTGAGCTTTGTCTGGAGGGGCGATTTTATTGAGGAAGGAAAGAAATGGAGCAAGGGAAAACAAGGAAAGCAAAGGATGTTTCCCCTAAGTACTGGTTAAAAACACACAACTTCCAAATGACCACTCTCACAGCCAGGAACTCCTTCCCAATATCCCATCAATCCTGGATCACTGGCAGGGGGAAGTTATTCCCCTTCTCCTGTCCATCCATCCCTGGAAACCAGTGTTTTTAGTGGGAAGAATATTGAAGTTCTTGAAGTCCATTCCAGCTCTGCATCTCTGGGAATTCCAGCCCAGCCCCACCCTCCCAGCCAAGAATTCCTTCCCAATCTCCCATCCATCCCTGCTCTCTGGCACTGGAAGCCATTCCCTGTGTGCTGTTCCTCCATCCCTTGCCCTCAACCCCTCTCCAACTATCCTGGAGCCCCTTTAGATACCCTCACCTCTCCCTGGATCCTTCTCTTCTCCAGGTGAACATTCCCAGCTCTCCCAGCCTGGCTCCAGAGCAGCTCCAGCCCTCGGAGCATCTCCCTGATCTCCTCGCCAACAGCTCCATGTTTTTCTTGTGCTGGAATGCTGTGTCAGCATTCCAGATGCACCCTCCAAGCACACAGGAACTCGACATCCCATGTGCAACTCAGCCTTGGCTGCAACAATTCCAGAACCTTCTCAGCACTGCTTGTTCTTTAAAATTCCTTAAAACCCTTTGGATAGGGGTTAATTATTCCTTTATCCCCAAATTTTACACTATTTTTGCAAAGTCCGGTGTGAGTAATTGTCGAAATGTTGTTTCATCAGGTTTATTTGGGGCCAAACTTCAGCAAAACAGAGAACAAGGTTCCCAAATCTTCATGGGACCAAGAGGAAACAAAGGCACCCTCAAATCCCTCTGCAAAGGTGGAGAATCCTGGAATTGTTGACGTTGGAAAAGCCCCTTGAGATCACCAAATTCGACCATCGGCCACCACCACGTCCGCCACTAAACCAAGGCTTCAAGAGTCACATCCACAACTGGCAGAACTTTTCCAGCAGTGCTGACTCCACCCCTTCCCTGGGCAGCCTCTTCCAAAGCTTGACAACTCATGGAATTCTTAAGGAGTAACTTTGTTAATAAAATAAATTGATTAGGACATATGAAAAATCCATGTTGAAAAGCAATTACCGGGGGGGGAAAAAAAAAAAAAAAAAAAAAAGGACTAATTCCAGAGACTTAAAAATTCATCTAAATCGTAAAAATTCCTCTTTAGCTGCTCCAGTTCTATTTGCATAAGAGGAGTGAAGCTGGAGAGTCTCTTGATTAATTAGTAGCAAAACCTGTTCCAAAATTCCCAACAATTCCAGCAATAATACCCCGTAATGGGGCACGGATTTTAAATAAATGTTACCTTCATCCTCCCTCCCAAAACATTTAATTCAAGATCACAGAAGCAAATTATGGATCTGCTGCTCCAAATGAGGATGGCATTTCCTAATGAGATTTCAGGTTTGTTCGAAAGGTTAACTGAAATCACAGCAGCGCTTGAAAAGGGTTGAGAGCGCTCGGAAACTCTGGCTTCGCCACATGAAGGTGAAGGCAAAAAGGAGAAAATTTACTCGCTGCAATTTTTAGGGTCAGGTTCCCTGAGTTTTGATGGAGAGCAGAACCCTCCCTATTCCCAGGTTATCCCTATTAAAGCACGTGCCTGCGTGGCAAACAAGGAGCCATGAGCTCCATCACCAAGTCCAGGGATGCTCCTCCAGTCTCTGTCCCTTGGATGAAGGTGAATCCTTGGATAAAAGACCCCGAGAGGTCCAAAGGATAGAAGCCTCAAATCGGGGCTCAGCTTCATTTTCATGAAGTTACTCAAGACAAGGCACAGGAAATCCCTTAAGACCTGGAACCGGGACTGAAACCAGGAGTGAAACCACCTCCATCCCTGGCTGCAAGAGAGCTGTTTCCAGGGAAAAATTCCTTCTCGTCCAACCCATCCCTGTGAGACAAATTCCTGAGCACCCCAGCCAGCTCCAGACATGGATAAACTGGAACAATGCAGGGGAGGACACCAAGGTGGCTGGAGGCCATCCAGATGCCAAGGGAGCTGGGTTTGGCCAACCTGGAGATGCTTGGATGAAGGGAAATTCCAATTTCTGTCTTCAAATGCCAACCAGGGGCTCCTGGAAAAGACGAAGGAGAAGACGAAGAGGAAGCCGGGATGAAGAGCAGATGGAATTTCTATCTTCGACCTGCTACCAGGAAGTTCTAGAGAAGATGAAAAACTCTTCATGGAGGTGTACAAGAAAGGACCATGAGGTCTAAGATTCACCAGGAGATATTTCTCCTGGATACAAGGAAAACAAATTCCCTGTGCAATCAGACAAGTGTCCAGAGGGGCCATGGGATACTTGAAGGTGTCCAAAGCTTGGCTGGACACAGTCCTGAGGAATCTGACCTTGAGGGTGACCATGGTTTGAGCATGGACAAGAGGTCATTTTAGATGGATTATTCCAAATTACTCTGTGATTCCAGGAGCTGTGATGTCATCACTCGCTCGTCCAATCTGCTCTCTTGGAACAGGCCCATGCTGGATCATGGAAACATGGAATGGTTTGGGATGGAATGGATCTGAAATCCCATCCAATCCCACCAGTGCTATGGCAGGGACCCTTCCCACTGTCCCAGGCTGCTCCAAGCCCAATGTCCAACCTGGCCTTGGGCACTGCCAGGGATCCAGGGGAAGCCACAGCAAATCTGGGAATTCCAGCCCAGCCAGGAATTCCTTCCCAATCTCCTACCCAAATCCCCCCTTTTCCAACATGAAGCCATTCCCTGTGTCCTGTCCCTCCATCCCTTGTCCCCTGTCCCTCTCCAGCTAATCCCTTCCAAGCAAGCACTGAACTATGGCAAGGGATGGATTTTGATAGGAATATCGGGAAAGCTCCAAGAAATCCAAGTTGGGAATGGAACTGCAGCAAAGCCTCTGCCAAAGCATTTCATAATGGTCAATTAATGGAAAATTCCCACTGCAGAACCTGATGGATTTTTTTTTTTTTTTTTTCCCAACAGCAGTGCTGGAAAGATCCCGACAGATGCAGCAAAGCAACTACCAAGAGAGCAAAGAATGCTTCCAGGTTTTGGGAGATTTTCCTGAAGATTCCCGATGTTGGGAAGGGCTGCACTAATGTGTGACTGGGTAGTTACATAAAGCTGGGCTTCGCTAGGACATGTGAGAGCTGGAAAAGAGAAAAAGCAGGAAAAATACGGGTTTGAACAAGGGATTCTGCAGGAATATTGCAGGAAAACTCCAAAATTCCCTGCCTTTAGCCAGGTTGTATAAAAGCAACTGGATCTCAGTGCTCATGGAAGCTCTCCAGATTTCTGGCTTCAATTCTGATTGAATCAGGATTAATTGATATTCAATTCTCTAAACAGATTTTTAAAACCTCCTCCTTAAGCTCTGTGCACATGGGTGGCTGGAGGTGGTTACTCTTTCCCAGCAGGAAAATTTCCAGGGGCTTGGAAGGCGCTGGAATTCCACTGGAATTCCCTGGAAGTGCCCAAGGCCAGGTTGGACGAGGCTTGGAGCAGGCTGGGGTAGTGGAAGGTGTCCCTGCCCAAGGCAGGGGTGGAATGGGATGGGATTTAAGGTCCCTTCCATCCCACACCATTCCAGATACAATAATTCCAAATACCACACAAAAATAAACCCTGTAAATATTTAACGCTTGGAAGCTCAACAACTTGAATCTCTTCACTGTTTTACAGGAAAAGGGGGGAAAACAAAAATCCCAAAATTTTCATTTGGGGTTGACGAAATTACGAAGAACCAACAGATTAATCACTCTAAATCAAACCAAAGTCATGGGTGCTGCTACGCGGGTAAAGCCTCTTAATCGACCTGAAAATAATTACAGAAAGATGTTTTCCACGGAGGTTCGTGCCACCATCGGGATCAATTTCTCAGTCTTTAATCTCTGAGTTGAACCAACGCCTCCCTAAAGCCCAGGTGGGCCAGGCACGGTAAACACTGGATTGGAAGAATTCCCCTCACACAACCCTAAGCTCTGGAACAAACGGAAATCTCAGCCTAAGCTGATCAAAACTGGTCTAATCCGAATTCCCCGGGAATTGCATCGTCGTGGTGGAGCGGAGGTGCGCGGAGTGCGGCAGATAACGTTAAAACCCTCCCTGTGCAGAACTCCAAAGGCACTGAGCTGTCTGGAAGTGGGGAAACGCAGATCACCGTCCCCACAGACCTGAGCTGAGCGCCAGGAGAGTCACGCAAACACAAACAGCTTGGCAGGATCCAGGCTGGATTTGCTGGATCATCTCCTCCCAGCTGCTGGGCCTGCACAGTTTGCTGATTTCATTTGTTAATTAGCCGCCTTTGTCTTCAGATGTTCGGAGCAGGCGGGACAAGAATAAAACACATCTGGGAAAGGGATGGGAACGGCCTCATCCCGGCGGGCAGAGCGGAGACAGCGGTGACGCATCGCTGAGCCGGAGCTGTTCAGCTCCTGAGTTACCCTGAAATGTGAAACTCCCGTCTTTTCCAAGCTGCTTTCTCTCCTTGACCCAGCACGACATTTCAACCGCGGAGTCATGGAAAACAATTTGGGGTCCTCGAGTCCCAGCTGTGCCTGATCCCCACCTTGTCCCCATCCCAGAGCGCTGAGTGCCAAGGCCACCACTGCCTCATGTCCCCAGGTGCCACATCCACAGGGAATTAAACCCCCCCAGAGATGGGTACTCCATCCTCTACCTGTGCCACGGCTGGACAACCAATCCAGGGAAGAAATTTTCACAAATATCCGATCTAAACCTCACAGAATCACTGAGCTTGGAAAAGAGCTCCAAGGTCACCAAGTCCCAGCTGTGCCGGATCCCCATCCTGTCCCCAGCCCAGAGCTCTGAGTGCCACCTCCGGGAATTCCTGGGACACCTCCGGGGATGGGCACTCCAAACCTCCCTGGCCACTTCCAAGCCCTGAGCTCCCTTTCCATGGGGAAATTCCTGCTGCTGTCCACCCTGAGCCTCCCCTGGCCCAGCCTGAGGCCGTTCCCTCTGCTCCTGTCCCTGTTCCCTGGGAGCACAGCCCGACCCCCCCGGCTGTCCCCTCCTGTCAGGGACTTGTGCAGAGACACAAGGTTCCCCCTGAGCCTCCTTTTCTCCAGGCTCAGCCCTTTCCCAGCTCCTTCAGGAATTCTCCAGCCCTTTCCCCGCTCCCTTGGGAATTCTCCAGCCCATTCCCAGCTCCTTCAGCTGCTCTTCATCAGATTTCTTCTCAATAATTCACAGAATTCCAGGATGGTTTGGGTTAGAAGGAAGGAACTAAAATCCCGTCCAGTGCCATCTCTGCCGTGGGCAGGGACACCTTCCACAATCCCAGGGTGCTCCAAACTCCAACCCAGCCTGGATAACTTCCAGGGATAAAGCAGTCACAGCTTCTCTATCAAGGCAGCTTTGGAATGTTTGTGTGGGACATAAACCTCAAAGATTCAATTAATTCCTCTGTTTCTTGCATCCTGTGGAAAGGAAAACGAGCTCTCCTGCTCTCCACCCCTTCACGTGTCCAGTGTGGACACACAGCAGCTGGAAAGATGGGAATCAAGTTATTCCCAGCTCCGTGTGAGCTATTTTCCCTTCTCCAGCCCTTTCAAAGAGATTTATTCTGCATCTGCAGTGCTGCATGTGCAGAACAGCCCCGGCACTGAAAACAAGCAGCATTTCCAGCTGCTGGAAGGAAGCAAACGTTCCCTCCTTGTTCCCACCACGGAGAGCGTGACCCTGGGAGCCCCCTGAGGAGTTTCCATCGATTTCCGATGGAATTTCGGGAGGATCAGAGCCCTGCCAGGAGGCTGTTAACACACTCCAACACAAAAGGACAAAGCAAACGGCCTCGGTATCAACAACCCCCACACACACACAGCTCCCGCCTGCGATGCTTTCCTGAGCGTTCCGGCTGCAACGGAATTCCAAAAGGAAAAGTATAATGAGCTCTCGGTGGTGGGATTTTTTGGGGAAAACCTTTCCCCCCGCCCGGTTAACGGGGTTATAAATACACCTGGTTTAAGCTCTGAGTGTGTCCTGGAGGCACCAGGGGTGGCACAGGGGGTGCAGCACTACCAGGAGGGTTTTCCTTCTCCAAGGACACCAAACTGAGACAATTCCCATAGTTGGTGAGGCTGGATTAGCTCCGGAATCCCCCGGGAGCAGACAGGATTTCAGCTCCGACAGAGCAAACAACAGCATCCACGGCAATGCTCAACTTCCACAAGGATGGGAGCAGCCCTGAGGAGAAGGATTGGGAGTGTTGGTGGATCAGAGGCTGGACATTGTGATCGTGATACGCAAAGCAATCACATGAGAGATGAGAAGTTCTGCAGGGCAGAGACTTTCTCCAATCCAGCTCAAGCTGAGTCAGGGCGGAGAGCGAGCCTCCTTGTTTATTTCTTACTTTTTATACATTTGTGGGTCCAGCAGAAGATTGGCTTTTTGGGGTTTCCACCCCTCAGCCTCAGTGGCCAGACCAACTGTCAGTTACAATTGTTTTCAGGTTAGAAATATGCAAACAAAGGACAGAGAATGAAAGACAAAGGATTTGTTTATGTTACATCTGTGAGAAAAAGGTAGAAACTGCTCCTAATATTGTACAGTAGCTAAAAGGTCTGACTCCATTTTTATAAAAATTCAAAAGGCTCAGAAAAAACTCAGAAAAACCAGGGTAACAGGACATGACCTGGAATCGTGCCCTGGGTTGATCTCTGAGTGTGGGATGTGGAGCTGCTGGAGTGATCCAGAGGATGCCATGGAGAAGCTCCAAGGGCTGGAGCCCCTCTGGAGCCAGGCTGGGAGATCTGGGAATGTTCCCCTGGAGAGGAGAAGGATCCAGGGAGAGCTCAGAGCCCCTGGCAGGGCCTGAAGGGGCTCCAGGAGAGCTGGAGAGGGACTGGGGACAAGGGATGGAGGGACAGGACACAGGGAATGGCTTCAGATGGGAAAGGGGGAGATTTGGATGCGATATTGGGAAACAATTCCTGGCTGGGATGGTGGGAGGGCTGGGATGGAATTCCCAGATTTGCTGTGGCTTCCCCTGGATCCCTGGCAGTGCCCAAGGCCAGGCTGGAGCAGCCTGGGACAGTGGGAGGTGTCCCTGCCCATGGAATGGGTGGCACTGGGTGGGATTTAAGGTCCCTCCCAACACAAACCATTCCATGATCCCATGATTCTTCGGGCGTATGCACAGATGGAAAAGGATCGGTGGATTTTCCCAATCAGTGGATTTTCCCAATCACCCAGAGTCAGAAGCTCGCACAGAATGAGGAACATCCATGAATTCCCAGCAGAGGTTCCCAGCACCAAACTGCCCCAGGCACAGCCTGAAACGCCGGAAAAGTCCTGGAATAATGGGAATTTCTGGGATCACTTCGCAGGAAGGATTTAATTTACTTCCACACTCGGAATCAGTGACCAGTGACCTAACCTGGTTTCGTGTTTATAAGCAACATTAAATAATTAAAGGGTGACAAAAATGAAATAATTAAAGGGCAATAAATGAATTGCCCTTTAATTATTTTTAATTAATTAATTTAATTAAGAAATAATTAAAGGGCAAAGAAAAGTCCAACAGGAAGCACTTCCACACTGGAAAAATAACTCAGGGTCTGAGTTTGCTGGAAAAGACGTAAGAACAAAGTGTTGAATTTCTCCAAATGAATCATTTAAATTATATTTATATTTTATAAATTACTGTTGGCCGTACACACCTCGTGGGGGAAATCAATACAGAGGAGCTCTTTTGGCTCCAAGGAATATAAATATATTTATGTATTAAATTTATTTAATTTTATATATATTTATAAATATATTATATATAAAATTGTATTTTTATAATTTATATATATTATTATATATGTTATATGTATTATATTTTACCTATGTCATATAATGTAGATATATTATTTTATATATATTATATATATTACATCATATGTATGATGCATATTATATATAATATTATATTTATTATATATTATATAAAATATATATTTACATATATTTATAAATAAATTTATATAACTAAATTTATTTACTTATAAATTTATTTAATTTCTTTAATTATCAATTTATTTAATTTATTTAATTATCAATTTATTTATATTTATATATTAAATAAATATAAGGATTAAGAATAACTGGAAATGGAAGGAACACTGAGTCAATTTGGGGAAGAACCAGGCTGGATTTTTATGGAAAACGAAGCAGTTGAACAGAAAAACTTGGGCAGGGAGAGGATTCCTCAAGGCTCCACGATCAGATGATTTTTAAGGGAAAAAAAAAAAGTAATTAAATTGATTTTAAGTAGAGCAGCAAAGGAAAAAATCAACCTCACAAGGGAGACAGAGCCATGAGATAAAAGAGGTCAAACTGAACCGGCGGCGTGGTCAATCCAAAAATGAAATTCCATGGAAAAAAAAAATGCAATCAGAGTTGATTTAAAAAATTCCAGATCATTATCATTGAATCGAGCACACTCGGATCAAGACGTGGAGTCACCGAAAGCACTTTTAATCCCGCTTCCGTCACGTTCTTCCTGAGTTTACTTTGGATCCCCACCCTGCTGGAAAATCCAGATGGACCGGGAGCACTCACCAAAAAAAACGTGGAATAAACGAGATTTAAACCCACTCTGACACTGCAGGGACTGAGAATTTTTTCAACAGTAACTTTTGGTTGCTCATTCCCTCTGTACCTGCATCATTTTTCCATAAAAAAACACCAGGAAAAAAATGGATTTCCCAAGGCAGGGAAAAACAGGCGTTGATGCCGAAGGCCACCTGACGTGCTCGACGTGGAATAATTGTTACAAATTGGGAGTATTAACATCTTAAGTCAGTAATTATTGGTTTCATAATCCCAAACCTAATTAATGCTCGTTCCTCCACTTCTTAAAGGACAGAAACTTAATTTTGTGGAATTAATGAACAACAAACAGGGTTAGGAACGTCTGGTTTCAGAGCACATCCATCTCCACCCAGTGAAGTTTTTCCAGAGGCTCCTTGAAAAGGTTTCAATAAATCCCTGTTAGAAGGGAAATTCGGGATTAACTGGGTGTTAATGATGAGCAGGGGGCTCCTGGTTAAGACCCCGCTGCTCTCTCCCTGCCTTATTTCGGATTTCAAATGCCCTAAGAGGAGAATAAAAATATTTGAAGAGAGGAAAAAAACAGAAATAATTTATTATTTCCTCATTTGTAATAAACAAGGGAGTGCAGAGCGGGTGGTGGAGATGATCTGAGGGTTGGAGCGCTTCTCCTGTGAGGAAAACTTGGGAGAATTGGGATTGTTTACATGGAAAAGGCTCCAGGGAGAGCTCAGAGCCCCATTCCAGGGCCTAAAGGGGCTCCAGGAGATCTGGAGAAGGACTGGGGACAAGGGATGGAGGGACAGGACACAGGGAATGGCTTTAGGCTTGAAAAGGGGAGGTTTGGGTGGGATTTTGGGAAGGAATTCCTGTTTGGGAGGGTGGGGAGGGGAGGGGCTGGGCTGGAATTCTGTGGCTGCCCCTGGATGCCTGGAAGCATCCCAGACCAGGCTGGATCACTCTGGGATCGTGGGAGGTGTCCCTGCAGGGACTGGATGGGATTCAAGTCCCTTCAATCCCAAAGCATTCCATGACTCCACGATAACAAGTGCCAGGTTTCCCCCCCTCCTTTCCCATTTCTCTTCCAAGGCTCCCATTTCTTTTCCAGCCTTAAACTCTTTCCCATTAAAAATGCCAGAGCAGGAACCTCTCCAGTGCTGCTCCGGAATTCCTGCTCTAAAAACTCCCATCTCCCCACCTTAGCCTGACTCCAGCAGAACATAAAATACAGGATTTTTTTTTTGTTCCCCCTAAAAAATATTTCAGGGAAGAGAAATAAAAGGAAAACCAGGACTGGAGGCCATAAATGACGGCGAGGGGATGAGGAAAAAGGGAGGCTGCGGAAGGAACTCCTGGGAGGGAGCTGGAGATGACAAATCCAAGAGGAAAATCGACCTGCCTGGAATGTTTAGAGCCAAACCTAAACCCAGAGAAGTGAAATCTTCCTGCTGGCTGGATGGAATTCCCAGCCCATTCCAGGAGCAGAAGCTAAATTCCCATCCAGCTCGGAAAAGCCCCTCTGGGGATCATCTAAACCCCATCCACGGGGACGCTGCTCCTCAATCCTGCTCCAGCAGCACAAATCCAACCCAAAATGTTGTTACAGGGTGGAAATGGAGCTGAATTCCAAGGAGCAGCCAAGATTTTTCCTCCTCGCATAATTGCATTTGCCCGCCCATCTGCCAAAAATTCCTCTCCCAGGATCTACCGGGCTTTTGAGGTTGTTCTAGATGGATTTCAAATTGGATCACGATCCTGAAGATAATTAACCCCCAGCACTTCATTAAAATTGGCGTGGGGAAAGAGTGGGCAGCAGAGCAAGGCTGGGGTTGGCTGCACCTGGATATCCATGGATGCTCTCCAGAGCCTGGAATTACAGAGTCCTACGGAGAAGGATGGGGCTGGAGACAGAGGATGAGGAAAAATCTGTCAGAAACTGCATTTTATTAATTGTGCTGCTCTAATTATCCAAAATAACGGAGAGTCATGCAAGTGGAGGACCTTGGAATTCTTCACTGTGAGGGTGGGGAGGGATTGGAATGGAATTCCCAGAGGAGCTGGGGCTGCCCATGGATCCCTGGAAGCGTCCAAGGCCAGGTTGGAGAACCCCGGGATAGCGGAACGAGTCCCTGCCCACGACAGGGGTGGCACTGGATGGGGTTTAAGATCCAGCCTAAATCATTCCATGATTTTATCGAATGCAGACGAGCCGGAGAGCAAAATCTCCCCACTGAAGGAGTGGCCAGGCTTTGGAAGAGACTCCCCAGGGAATTGTGGAATCCCCATCCCTGGAAATGTTGACAAGGGGACGCCTCCAAGCCCGATTTAACTGTTGGGGGGGGGGATTCAAAGGTTGATGATCTTGTGGGGTTTTTTCCAGCCTTTATTTTCCTACAATTCTGCATTTCCGGTGGGACCACCCAGACCAAACCCATCCTCATCTCCACAAGAAGCTGCCTCCAAAAAAACCCCAGGCAGCGAATTTTTCCAGGGATTGGCAGGACTGGAGTATTCCGGTCAGGAGCAGCGAATTTAAACCTTAAAGCTCAGCTCTTCCTATAAGCCAAGCCTATTTCTGTGACTGCTTATAGATTCCTGTAAACAGAGGGAATTTTGGTGCCGTGGAAAGGAGATGTCTTTGAATTCCAGGGATATTTATGGCCTCAATTATCCCGAATTTCCTCTGACACCAGCTCGTCTCAAGCTGATCTAACCCTGGCCAGTTTTAATTTAGGAAAGGAACAGCATAAAAGGCATCCAAATAACCTCATGGGACTTTTTCCTGGAGTTTCTTCTGGGAGGAAAAGGAAATCAGCCAGGTAATGCAATGGAATTAAGGCTCTGTAATTAACTGTGAGCATTATTCCCGAGTTAAAAATTCCTGACATCAGGAGGACCCTGAGGAGCAAATTCTGCAAGGAACTTCCTCAGCAGCTCTTCAGGGTGAATTAAAATCATCAGCTCAACGTGGAAACAGGAATCGTTCCTAATGGAATTCTGCATTCCCATTCCTCCAGGCATGGTCAATTTTCACTTGGGATTTGCCCCAGCAGGGTTGGGATTGATCAGGATGGATTAATCAGGATGGATTAATCATTAATTTTAGTGTCTGACTCGAAGGGGTTTGGGTTTGGACACCCAGAACCAGGGTGTGAGTGGTCACTCTCACTCCTGCTGCCCTTCAGCATTCCCGTTATTCCCAGTTTTCTGTCTGCTTCTATCACTCTCATTCCTGCTGCCCTTCAGCATTCCCATTATTCCCAGTTTTCTGTCTGCTTCTGTCACTCTCATTCCTGCTGCCCTTCAGCATTCCCGCTATTCCCAGTTTTCTGTCTGCTTCTATCACTCTCACTCCTGCTGCCCTTCAGCATTCCCGTTATTCCCAGTTTTCTGTCTGCTTCTATCACTCTCACTCCTGCTGCCCTTCAGCATTCCCGTTATTCCCAGTTTTCTGTCTGCTTCTATCACTCTCATTCCTGCTGCCCTTCAGCATTCCCGTTATTCCCAGTTTTCTGCCTACTTCTATCACTCTCATTCCTGCTGCCCTTCAGCATTCCCATTATTCCCAGTTTTCTGTCTGCTTCTATCACTCTCATTCCTGCTGCCCTTCAGCATTCCCGTTATTCCCAGTTTTCTGTCTGCTTCTGTCACTCTCATTCCTGCTGCCCTTCAGCATTTCCGTTATTCCAAGTTTTCTGTCTGCTTCTGTCACTCTCACTCCTGCTGCCCTTCAGCATTCCCGTTATTCCCAGTTTTCTGTCTGCTTCTGTCACTCTCACTCCTGCTGCCCTTCAGCATTCCCGTTATTCCCAGTTTTCTGTCTGCTTCTGTCACTCTCATTCCTGCTGACCGGCACCATTCCCATGATTCCATCCCAGCCTCTGGAATCAGAGCTGCCAGCAGGGATTTCAGTGGATCCATGAGCACAAGGAATTGTTTTCACTAAAACCCGGCTCAACCTCTTCATCCCGGAATTCCAGATTTTCCCATCCCTCACAACTCATGTGTCCCTTTCACCACGAGTTAATTCCCAAACCTCTCCCTGCACTAAATTTCTCGGATAAAACTTTTTTCCACCCTGACCTCCTCCACATTATTCTCAGGAATCTTTGAACCTTCACCTGACTTTTTGCTCCACCTTTTTTCCAGGCTTGTATCCATAAAACTTTGGGAACAGAGGGGGTTTTATCCATAAAAATCTGGGAAACAAGAGAAATACAAAAAACCACATTTTCCATGATGGTATTGGGGCTTTTTCTTCACTAAAAATTGGGAAAATTGGGAAAATTTGTCCTTTGGGAAAGAGCAGCGAAGCTTTCTTGTCAGAACTCTGCTCCGTAAAACGAAAATACTTCATTTATTCCATCTTTCCCTTCTCTAAGAAAGGAGGAAGTGTATTCCAAGTAAAAAAAAATAAAAATCTGTGAGTTGAATTATAAAAGCTTTTCCTTCAAAGCCGAAGATGAGATGAACTTTAAAGAGCGAGGGAAAAGAAGCGGAGTTCAAGTCTGGAGTGAACTGAGCTCGGATTTCTCAGGCAGTTTCTCCTCCTGGTGGCTCCAGAAGAATGGAGCTCTCCCTCCTGGGAATTCATTTCCAAGGGAACCGAACTGAGGACGTTTGGTGGAATTTGAGGTGAGAAATGGGAATTTTCATCCAGAGCTGGGAGAGACAAAGCCTGTCTGCTTTGCAGGAAATAAGGACAGGAATTTTCTCCTAAAGAATTCATCCCTGGTGGATTTGGAACAGGGATAATTTCTTCCCCCTCAGAAAGAAAAGGGGCTTTCCAAAAGGAATTATGCAAGGAAATCAAGGAGACGAAGGGAAAAGTTACGAGGGAAGGGAGAGACGGGAAAAGGGGAAATGGATTTAAGGGAGATTTGGGTGGAAGGAATATTGGGAAGGAATTCCTGGCTGGGAGGGTGGAGAGGGGCTGGGATAGAATTCCCAGATTTGCTGTGGCTGCCCCTGGATCCTTGGAAGTGTCCAAGGGCAGGCTGGATGCTTGGAGCAGCCTGGGACAGTGAGAGGTGTCCCTGCCCGTGGAAGGGTCTGGAATGGGATGGGATTTAAGATCCATCCCATCCCAAACCATTTCCAGGATTCTGGGAGTGCACACAAAGCAAATTTTGCACTCCGGAGTCCAGAGGAGGTTCCAGGATGATCCAAGGGATGCAGTAGCTCTGCTGGGAGAGCTGGGAATGTT
The DNA here is from genome assembly GCA_037837765.1 of Delichon dasypus. Taxonomy (NCBI): domain Eukaryota; kingdom Metazoa; phylum Chordata; class Aves; order Passeriformes; family Hirundinidae; genus Delichon; species Delichon dasypus. The sequence continues at coordinate 1,525,337 of JBBAXF010000007.1, forward strand.
CACCTGGAGAAGGGAAGGATCCAGGGAAAGCTCAGAGCCCCTTGCAGGGGCTAAAGCAATCCCGATCCTTCATATTTCTCACTTTCCTACTTTTCCCTGCAATCCCAATCCTTCACATTTTTCACTGAAATCTGAATATTTCTTATTTTTCGCCACAATACCACTCCTTCACATTTTCCCTGCAATCCCGACCACTCCCATTTTTCACTACAATCCCAACCCTTTGCATTTCTCACCACATCCCAAATCCTTCACATTTTTCCTCGCAATCCACATCCCCCAGATATTTCGCCTCAATCCCAATCCTTCAAATTTTGCACCATGGTCCCAATCCTTCACATTCTTCACCATGATCCCAATCCTTCATATTTTCACCCCAATTCCAGCCATTCACATTTTTCACTGAAATCCAAATCCATCCTTTTCTTCACTCCAATCAAAATCCTCTGCATTTTTCTACGTAATCCAAATCCTTTATATTTCTCACTGCAATCCCAATCTTTGCTATTTTTTCCTGCAATCCCAACCCTTCACATTTTCCCTGCAATCCCATTCCCCCACATTTTTCATTGTAATCCCAATCCATATTTTCACTCACATCCAAATCTTTCACATTCTTCACGCCAATCCCAATCCTTCACATTTTCCTCAGTCCCAATCCATCACATTCCTCACCACGATCCAAAACCTTCACATTCTTCACCACGATCCAAAACCTTCACATTTTTCACCACAATCCCAATCCTTGACATTTTCCTCACAGTCCCAATCCATCACATTCCTCACCACGATCCAAAACCTTCACATTTTCCACCACAATCCCAAACCCCTCACATTTTTCACCACAATCCCAAACCTTCACACTTTTCACCACGATCCAAAACCTTCACATTTTTCATCCCAATTCTTGACATTTTCCTCGCAGTCCCAATCCATCACATTCCTCACCACGATCCAAACCCTTCACACTTTTCACCACAATCCCAAACATTCACATTTTTCATCCCAATCCTTGACATTTTCCTCGCAGTCCCAATCCATCACATTCTTCACCACAATCCTCCACATTTTCCCCTGCAATCCCAACCCTTCACATTCTCCCAACCATAAAAACTCCACAAAACCCGCGGCATCCACCATTAAAATTGGGATTCACGAGAAGCCCAACATTTCTCGGGAACAACGGACATTTTAAGGCGTTCCTGAAGGACCAAGAGGCAGAATTCCAAGGATTTACTCACAGTACACGTCCACTCGGATGGATTTGATGGCCGGGGAGCCCAGGCCGTTCTCAGCCTTGCAGTAGTAGCGGCCTCCCTGGTGTCTCTGGATGTTGGAAATCCTCAGGGTTTCGTTGAAGACACTGGAATCTTGGAATCTGTCAGAGGCACTTCCTGCTGTTTTGGTCCACCTGATCTGAGCAAGCACCAAAAAACAGGATTACTTTAGGTCTGGAAAAAGGGCACAGTCTAAAACTTGGCACCAAAAAACAGGATTACTTTAGGTCTGGAAAAAGGGCACAGTCTAGAACTTGACATAAAACCCCAGAATTGCTCTAGGTCTGGAAAAATGGCACAGTCTAAAACTCGGCACCGAGATCCAGGATAACTTTAGGTCCAGAAAAAGGGCACAGTCTAAAACTCGGCACCGAGATCCAGGATAATTTTAGGTCTGGAAAAAGGCCACAGTCTAAAACTCGGCACCAAACCACGGGATTTGTGTGGGTGGCACCGGGATTTCACCTTGGATGACCCAGGGAAATTCCCAAGAAACTCAACATTTCATGGGAACAAGCATTTCATCCAAGAGTCCCCGAGGAGTTGCATTTCATGACATCGTGGATTGGTTGGGGTTGGGAGGAGTTAAAAGATCCTGTTACAGCCCCTGCCATGGGCAAGGACACCTCCCACCATCCCAGGTTGCTCCAAGCCTTGAACATTCCCAGGGATTTCTGATCTGTGGAATTTGAGGGTGCCTGTGATGGGTCTGGGAGGGGAAATTAATTCATATTTCCTTTTTTTTATTTTTTTCCCCTGATGGTTTCCTCATTGTGGCAATCACAGAATCACAGAATGGTTTGGGTGGGGAGGGACCTTAAATCCCATCCCATTCCAACCCAGGAACACCTCCCACAGTGCCAGGGTGATCCAAACCCCAGCTCTCCAGGAGAGCTGGAAAGGAACAGGGAACAGGGATGGAGGGACAGGACACAGGGAATGGCTTCCCACTGCCAGAGGGCAGGGATGGCTGGGAGATTGGGAATTCCTGGCTGGGCTGGAATTCCCAGAGCAGCTGTGGCTGCCCCTGGATCCTGGAATTGCCCAAGGCTGGACTGGACATTGGGGCTTGGAACAACCTGGGATAGTTGGAGGTGTCCTTTCTCATGGAAGTGTCTGGAATGGGATGGGATTTAAGTCACCTTCCAACCCATTCCAGGATTCCATGGAAAGAATTGGGAATGTGGGGGTGATCCCAGTGCTCACCAGCACTCCATGCCAGCCCCACCACTGCTCTGAATTCCCAGTGAACCAAAAAAATTCCGTTTTGTTCCATAAACCAGAAAATAATCAGAGTAAGAATTTTCCATTCCCTCCATCCAAAGCTTCTACAATTTCCTTGGATTAAAATCCAAGGAAAGGGCCCTGTCTGAAGGCTGTAATCTTGGGAAGATGTGGAATATCAAGCAAAAGTCTGGAGAAAAACCACATAAAACTCATTAAAATAACTGAAATTTCCTCAGGAAAGCAAAGGAAGAGCTCAGCAACGGCGCAGTATCCAAGGAAAAATCAGGGAATAACGATCAACAGATTTAAAATACCCCAAAAGGAGTGGAAATTGATCATGGATCAATTCCCAACACAAAAGACAAAGTTAAGGAAGTACCAAAATGGATCAGGAATCCCTTCCCGTTTGCTCAGCCCCAAATGTTCATGCAAAACATCTTCAGCCCATGATGTTTCGTGAAATCGGAGTCAGTGCTTCCAAAGGATTTCCCTGGGAATGCTGGAAGCTTCAGGATGGAGCTAAGGATGGGAAAACTCCTCCTCACCTCCAGGATCAGCTCCATTAAACCATTCCCACGTTCAGGATTTCCACCACCCAACTGCCACCAGCGCACCACCCTCAGTGGCCAAAGGTGTAAATCCCAATTTTTCCCTAAAAACCATTCTTTATTCCAAGTTTTCCCAGGAATTTGCCTCCCTGGTCCTCCCTGGACAACCTCTGAGATCCCAGTTTACCCCAACCCAGAGGTGATGCCTTCATCCACTTTGGGAATGGGATGTTTGGAGGATGGAGATCTTTGGAGCTGCTCCCTCCCATCCCAAGCAGGACCAGGAAACTAGGAGACAGCGGCTCCCTGTTCCCAGAGGGATTTATTTCCCTTGACAGCAAAAAGGCATCAAAATGTGTTTGTGCCATTAAATTCAAGAACTGGAGTCTAAACAGAGAGGGAAAAATGCCTTAAACCAGGATTTTTTTCCGCGTTAAATTCATTCCTCGGAGCAGAATCACGGTTCAAAGTGACGAAGCCGCAGTGAAACCCAGGCAGTTCAAATTAAGACATTTTTTTACTTCTTAAAGCAACAATTTCAGGTGTTGTTCCTGCTTTTCCTTCTCCTCATCTCCGCTCATTTTACTCCCCAGGAAAACCCTTGGGAAAAACAGGGAAGCAGCTTCACAGAGCGTTCCCAAAATGCTGTCAGGGATGACAACAACTCAACTCAGCTCCACACAAGGAGGAGTTTCTCCTCTAATCTTTCAGCAATGGAAGTCTTGACTCTGTTACCTGTCACAGTGGTAAGGGGAGGGATTTTGGGGCTGGCACGAAGATTCGGGGCTGGGAAGCGCCATAAATAAAGGAATCCAAATAAAATCCCCAAACAACCAAAGAGACAAAACAAAACCAACCAAGCCCAGCTTCAAAAACCCCAGTTTGGTTTTCAGGAGATTCCTGTTCCTCATAATTTCACAGAATCGTGAAGGCTGGAAAAGTCCTCCAAGGTCATGGAATGCAACATGGCACTGCCAAGGCCACCACTGTCCTGTGTCCCCAAGTGCCACGTCCACATGGGTTTGAATCCCTCCAGGCATGGGGACTCCATCCTCTACCTGTGCCAGGGCTGGAAAACCCTTTTATGGAAGAATTTTTCCCAAATATCCAACCTAAACCTCATGGAATCAGTGACGTTGGAATTGAGCTCTAAGGTCATTGAGCTGTGCCAAATGCCCACCCTGTCCCCAGCACTGAGTGCCACCTCCAGGAATTCCTGGGACACCTCCAGGGATGGGCACTCCAAACCTCCCTGGACACTTCCAAGCCCTGAGCTCCCTTTCCATGGGTGAAATTCCTGCTGCTGTCCACCCTGAGCCTCCCCTGGCCCAGCCTGAGGCCGTTCCCTCTGCTCCTGTCCCTGTTCCCTGGGAATCATCCCCTCTCCTGTCAGGGACCTGTGCAAAGACACAAGGTTCCCCTGAGCCTCCTTTTCTCCTGGTTCAGCCCCTTTCCCAGCTCCCTCAGGAATTCTCCAGCCCATTCCCAGCTCTGTTCCCTTCCCAGGACATGCTCCAGCCCCTCCACATCCTCTTCTCATTAATAACCCAACTGACCCAAAGTTTTGAGGTGGGGCCTCACCAAGGCCAAGCAGAGTCTCCAAAGTTTCACCCTTCCCCAACTTTCTGCTCCATCAGGCCCACACAATATTCCCACCCTCCTCCAAGGCAGATTCCACAGGACACAGGATGGTTTTTGGGAAGCGTCTTCATGACCAGACTAAATCCAGTGGAGCTCCCACAAGGCCGGGTTTAGGGGGCCCCGTTCCCACCACGTCACACTTTGGAACATCACGAAGGTTATTGATTCCCTGCAGATCAAAATCAACCTGTTTGACTAAACCTGTTCCCAGTTTTAAAACTCCATAAAAAATTCTCCGGAAAAATTGTCCAGTCCTTCAGGCAGTGCCAACACCAACAGAGGAAGAAACTACAGGAAAAATACCTAAATATTGGGAGTGGATGAATCCCAGTTCATGTTCACATCACAGTTTGTTGGTATTTCCAGAATATCCCTACAAGACTGGAAATTAACCCCTCCCTCATTTCCAGGAAATTTTCTGAACTAAATCCCAAACCTCAGTGATCCAAACCCTGAATTTGCAAGTAATCCAAACCCTAAATATGAATGAACCAACCCTAAGTTTCCCAGCGATCCAAACACTAGATCTCGAGGATCCAAACCCTAAATTTTCCAGTGATCCAAACCCTAAATCTCCCTGTGATCCCAATCAGCTGTGCCTCCCGTGGGATCCCAACTCCTTCCAATGCTCTCGCTGATCCCAAAATAGGAGTGAGGGTCTGAGCTGCCACCGGGTTCAGCTGTGGTGACAAAGAAAGGAGCTGACATCTGATTTTGCTGGAAAAGTGAGAGAACTGGGAAGGGGGAGCAGGGGAAAATGGGAAAAGGGTGAGAATCTCGATTGGGGGGATTTGGCAGCGCAGCTTGGAAGGAAAGGCATTGACAGCAAAGGCCAGGCAGGAGCAGCAGCTGCTGAGAACGAGTCACAGATCCTGCAAAAACTCCCTGATTCCTTAAAATAAAATAAATCAGATATTCCGTATAAAATATTCCTTAGAAAATCAGGAATCAGAGCAGCTGGCTGAACATGGGTTATTTGTTTGGGATTTTTCTTAAAAAAAAAAAAAATCCCTTTTTCCTTTCAAATGATGAGGTCCTGATGGTCACAAAGTATTAAAAAAAGTGATGACACAAAATTCCAGGATCTAAACGCATTCCAAGAAGGAGATTATTCCTTGGTGGGAATTTAATCCATCCGTAACTTTTTACCCCAGTCATTGAATGCAACCTTTCCATCAGGCAATTCCAAAATCTCGGCCTGAACACACCCTGCCTGCGCACTCCAGATGTTGGAGACAGGACAAGGAACGTGTGGGATCAGTCAGGATGGAAATTCCAAAGATTTTGACTCAATGTTTCCATGTTTTTTGCTCTGTGAGCACCAATTTTCCCTTTCTTCCAGAGGATAAATTGGCAAAGTCTCCCCCAGGCAGGAAAATTCCGCAAACAATGCTAAAAAACACTGGAAAAAGCTCAAATCTCTCCTTCCCCAAACCTGGCATGGCTTAAAAAGACTCTGGAAATTCCTTTGTTCCGAGAAAAGGATTTGGAAAGGTGTTGGCATCCCACTGGCTGAGACTCCAGCTCATTTCCAATTCCAGCAGAAGAAAAACGCAGCAAACTCCAGTAATCCCAAATAGCATCATTCATGTCTTGTGGAGCGCTCCTGGCACACCTTCCAACGACTCCCACGAGTGCCAAGGAGCGGAATCTGGGAACGCTTCCCACATTTCAGGAGAAATGCAAGGAGATGTAAAGGGAAAAAGAAAAAACAACAAAAGAAAACTGGATCGGCTTGCAGCTAGGAATAAAACCAGGACTAAGGGCCGGGAATAAGGGTTTGGAAAGGCAGGGTTAAAGGAATCAGAATAATGGGAAGCAACAATGGGATTTTCCAAAGGGAAGGGAAGAGAGCTAAAAATCAGGGTACGTTTAAAGTTGGACAAATCAACACAGGCAAAAGGTGACAGCCACTAACTCGTAACTGCCGGAGGGACAGGACACAGGGAATGGCTTCCCACTGCCAGAGGACAGGGGTAGACGGGATACTGGGAAGGAATTCCTGGCTGGGAGGGTGGGGAGGGGCTGGGCTGGAATTCCCAGATTTGCTGTGGCTGCCCCTGGATCCCTGGCAGTGCCCAAGGCCAGGCTGGAGCAGCCTGGGACAGTGGGAGGTGTCCCTGACCATGGCAGGGGTGGCACTGGGTAGGATTTAAGGTTCTCCCAACCCAAACCATTCCAGGATTTCAGAACAGTGGAAAGCTCTTCCCAACAACCCCATTCCAGCCCAAATCATCCCAAGATTCCATACCGCTTAAAGGCTTTTCCCAATTACACCATTTCAACCCAAACAATCCTAAGATTCCATACCACTTAAAGGCTTTTCCCAATTACACCATTCCAACCCATCCATTCACGGAATGGTGTTGGGAACCCAACCCATCCATTCCATGATTCCATTGCATTTAAAGGCTCTTCCCAACATCCTTCCAACCCAAACCATTCCATCATTCTGTAGCAGTGGAAGGCTCTTCCCAATAAAACCATTCCAATCCAAACCACTCCAGTTCCCTACATGGGAATGGCTCCTGGGTTTTCCAGACCTGAAGGATTTTTTTCTCTTTTATTGTAATTAATTTTTCTTTGGCTCTGGTGCAAATTCCCTGGATTTTTTTCCACAGCACTCTAAGGCTCTTCCCAACAACAGCATTCCTCCAAGATTCCACAGCAGCTGACGGGTGTTCACATCTACGTCATTCCAGCACAAACCATTTCAGGATTCCTCAGCACGTGAAGGCTTTCCCAACAGCACCCATCCAAACCATCCATTCCATGATTCCATTGCACTTAAAGGCTCTTCCCAACAACACCATTCCAACCCAAATAATCCCAAGATTCCATACCATTTAAAGGCTTCTCCCAACTACACCATTCCAACCCATCCATTCATGGATTGGTGTTGGGAACCCAACCCATCCATTCCATGATTCCACTGCACTTGAAGGTTCTTCCCAACGTCATTCCAACCCAAACCATTCCATGACTCCATAACAGTTGAAGGCTTTCCCAAGAACCCCGTTAAAACCAAAAATCTTCCAAGATTCCATAGCACCTGAAGGTTTTTCCCAACTACACCATTCCAACCCATATCATCCCAAAATTCCATAGCACTCTAGGGCTTTTCCCTTCCCCTTGTTGTTGGGAAGAGCCTTCAGCTGCTATGTGGAATCTTGGAACAGTTCAGGTTGGAATGGTGTTGTTGGGAACCCAACCTGAACCATAGCAAGATTCCACAGCACTTAAAGGCTCTTCCCGGCTGCTCAGCTCCAATCCATAACATCCCAAAATTCCATAGCGCTCTAAGGCTCTTCCCAACAACACCATTCCAACACAAAACATTCCGTGATTCCACAGCAGCTGAAGGCTCTTCCCAACAACACCATTCCGAGATTCCGTAGCACTTAAAGGCTTTTCCCAACTACACCATTCCATGATTCCACAAGAGGTGAAGGCTTTTCCCAACACCATCACTCCAACCCAAACCATTCCATGATTCTGAAGAAGTTGAAGGCTCTTCCCAGCTACATCATTCCATGATTCCGCAAGGGCTGAAGGCTTTTCCCAGCACCACCATTCCAACCCAAACCACTCCAGCTCCACACATGGGAATGTCTCCTGGATTCCCCAAACTTGCAGGATTATTTCTCTTTTATTGCAATTCCACTTCCTTTGGCTCTGGTGCAAATTCCCTGGATTTTGCCAGCGCTTTCTCCTTAACGACGTATTTACCTAATTAGCATAATTGTTTGCAATTATGTAATTAGCGTTCATATGTGTAATCATTGGAACATGCAATTAGCCCTAATTACGCCATTAAAGCCTGAGAGTCAGAAATATCTTTATCATTTTGATTGACGGACATATGGGAAGGGAGGGGGGGGGAAAAAAAACCCCACTCGTTATTTTTATCTCCTCGGATCACGAAATCCGCAGGAGGATCCAGGATTCAGCCCGGAATGGCACTGGAATTATTTTTAAAATCTGATATTATTGATCAAAATGATAACGAGGTTATTCCGTTGGAAGAGAAGGAGAAAAATGACTCAAGAATAAGGAAAATTCAGCGAGATTTTTCTGGAAAAAGAAATTATCTTGAAATATTTAATTTTAAATTGTAATATTCACTGGATTTGAGGACAAAAAATAATACAGAAAATGAGAAAACAGAGAGCAGCAGTGAGATTTTTTTTTTTGTAAAGAAAAAAGAATTATCTGGAAATCTTTGTTTTTTCCTGTCTAACATTCTAATATGAAAATTCAGGAGAGTCCCCAAATGCAGCAAGATTTTTGTGGAAAAAAATAGAAATTATTTGGAAGTATTTAATTCTTGATTCTAATATTTACTGGATTTTTAGGAAGAAAAATAATGTAAAAAAAAAAAAAAAAGAGAGAAAACAGAGAGCAGCAGTGAGATTTTTCTGTAAAGAAATATGGATTTATCTGCAAATATTTAAATTTTTTTATGTCTAATATTCTAGGATGAAAATTAAGGAAAGAGTCCTCAAGCACAGCGAGAATTTTGTGGAAAAAGACATCAGAAATTATTTTGAAATATTTAACATTTCATGCTTAATATTCAAATATGAAAATTAAGGAAAGAGTCACCAAATGCAGCAAGGTTTTTCTGTAAAATTAAATTAAGAATTATCTGAAAATATTTAATTATATTTTGTTTAATTTAATATTTTTAATTCTAATATTCACTGGATTTTAGGAAGAAAAATAATGCAGAAGAAGATAAAAGAAACCCCAGAAAAAGTGCTGTCACATCCTAAAAAAAGGATTTTAAAATGCTTCTGAGAAAACTATATTTATTTGAAAAGTCAATATTTAGTTTTATTCTGTTTTATTTTAACCTCTGTGCTGGGGTCCTGTAGGGCAGCACCAGAACAAATACCTGGCAAGAAATAATTTAATTGAGACAGCAAAAATTGGGGATTTAAAAATTATTTTTAAATACTCTACCTTTACTTTTCAATATTACTTTTAAATATTGACCCTGATTAAATATTTGAATGTATTTCAAGTTCAACTTCTGCTCTTCAGGCTCAGGGTTCTTGGGTTTTTTAGGAGTTTATTTTAAAAAGAAAAAAAAAATATTTAAAATCAAGCTGCTCAAAAATCAAGGAGAAGTAGAGGGGAAGCCTTAAAAAGCAATATTTGGGAATAAATCTTAGCTGGGAATATAAATATTCCTGGATAAAGATTTTCCAGCCTGATAAACTCCACTGGAACATCCAAGTGTTCAGGTGAAAGGCAGCAAAATCCACCTGGAGCTTCCCAAATCATTCCCAGCTGCCAGAGGAGGCAGGAGAACTCAATCCATGAGAAAATGTTATCCGTGGAAATGTCAGCATGGAGACGAAAACATCCCAGAAGGATCCCGAGCGGTCATTATCCCATCTCAGCAGGAACGTACCAATCCGCTCCAGTTCTCCCCATCAGACACCTCAGCCGGGAGAGGTTTCGGGAGCAGAATTTCTTCCCTTAAAATTTAAAAGCACCAAACTCCAGAGCATTAGGAGTTCATGGGATCACAGAACCCTGGAATGGTTTGGGTTGGGAGGGATTTTATGGATAATCCCATTCCATCCCTGTCATGGGCAAGGACACCTCCCACTGTCCCAGGCTGCTCCAAGCCCAATGTCCAACCTGGCCTTGGGCACTGCCAGGGATCCAGGGGCAGCCACAGCAAATCTGGGAATTCCAGCCCAGCCAGGAATTCCTTCCCAATCTCCCACCCATCCCTGCCCTCTGGCAGTGGGAGCCATTCCCTGTGTCCTGTCCCTCCATCCCTTGTCCCCAGTCCCTCTCCAGCTCTCCTGGAGCCCCTTCAGGCCCTGCCAGGGGCTCTGAGCTCTCCCTGGAGCCTTCTCCTCTCCAGAGGAACATTCCCAGCTCTCCCAGCCTGGCTCCAGAGCAGCTCCAGCCCTTGGAGCAGCTCCATGGATTCCTCTGGATCACTCCAGCAGCTCCACATCCTCCTGCCGCTGGACCCAGAGCCGGAGGCAGCTCTGCAGGTGGGATTTCGTGGACAACGTGCCTTCCACTCCTTCCACAGTGACGGGAATGACTCCCAGTGATCCTCCAGGAAAAGCCTCCCGAGCGTTTCCTTGGGAGATCTCATTCCAAGGCCACCAGCACTTCTCCATCAGCCCCGGCTCATCCGCATCAGCTGCTGGTTTCCCTGGTTACCAAATTATCCATGTACTCATCAAATCCACTCCTTTCCAGCCAGAACTCCCAGCTCCAGCCTTCATTCCAGAACAACCCCCATCCCCGTGCTGGGAGACCGGAGCGTTCCATGCCCATGGAAAAACGGCTCCTGGTGCGTTATCCCAGAGTCGCTGCTCCTCCTTCCCTGAGCCAGTCTGAAACAGGGAAATACAAGCTGACAGCACAAAGGGAAAACAAAACACCGCAGAGCTTTGGGAAGGGAGAGAACAGATGGAAAATATTCGGAGGACAAGCGTCCATATTTCAGGAAAACTGGAAATTTTTCCTGTTTTTCTTAAAGTAATAGGAGAGTCCTGCCGTGCGGGCACTGGGAATTTTCCGTATGGGATTTCTGGCGGATTTAAGCTGCCCAAATGTCAAAATGAAACTGCTCTGGTGCTGCTCCCCAACATGGATGTCATTCCCAGCCCCATGAGATTCCCTCCAGGCTCATCCCAATGGTTGCTGAGGTTGTAACAAGTCCAGGCTCGATATTCCCAACTTAGGGAGTGGGATTGAAACCCAAACTTCCCTTCCATGACGCTGCTTTTTTCTGGATTGAACCTCTCCCGACTGAACTTGTTTTTATCCGGATTTGACCTCTTTCCCTCAGCACTTCCAAGCCCTTTGTTGGGAACATGCAAACACATTCCTTGTGGAAAGACAGCGGCCACCTGGAAGCAGGAAAACTGGCAGGGGCTGCTCAAATTATTCAGGATAAGACAACTGAAGAGTTTAATTCCTTTTATCATTGGAATCATGGAATGGTTTGGGATGGAAGGGACATTAAAAATTATCCAGGATTAGAGCTCAGGGTGTGCTCAGAGGCAGCGGTGGCTCATTCCCAAAGATCCTGGTGCAGCTCCAGGAGTGCCTCACTTCATGCTGTGGATGCTGCGATTCCTTGTCCTGGAATTTTGGCACGCTTCCCATGCCTCCCTGCCGGCAGACAGAGCAGGGCAGGCTCAGAGCCCTGCAGAGCTCTGCAGAGGTGTGAATTCAGGTGCTGCGCTCAAGGAGGGGAGAAAACTTCAAATAAACTCCTCCGAGCAGCACAAACGTCATGTAAACCTTAATCACAGATTTCTTTTCATGCCGGAGCAGGATGGAAACATCTTCCCTTTGCTGAACGCCAGCTTTATCCAGTCAAACATTTAGGAAAAGGGGTTTTTATTTCTTTTTTTTTTTTTTTCCCCAGCATAAAATCCAGGCTAATTTAGTCATGAGTCAGGCTGGGTTTTGTCAGGTGCTCAGTGAACATTTGTAAAGTCTTCCCGTGAACTGAGGGGTGTCAGATGGAATCAGCATCAATTTTCCTAACAAGGCTCCAATTACTGCTCCGAGGAGCTGCGGAGCGGGGTGGGAAAACAGCTGCTCCCGCGCGAGGGACCCCCCCCGCCCCCCTTCCCTCGGCTGCATCAGCACTTGATAAGAATTCTTATCAATTAAAATCAAAAGCGCGGCACGCACTTTGCCTCAGAGAAGCCTTTTATGTCCCACTCGAGGCCGATCAAAGAGAACGGAACGTGGGGGTTTTGTTGTGAGTTTTTTGGGAATGCTGCTTTTTTTTTTTCTGTTCTGATGGATGGAGTGCCAGGGAATGGGAATTTTTTCCTTTCCAGGCATTAATAAGGAGAAGGCAGGATCCTGTTCTGCGGTGTCCGAGGAGGCTCCACTAATCACAGGGAGTAATTACGGGGGTGCATTTGAAATAATTAATTTGTATAATGCGCCAGAGTTACCTGGGTCTGTTCACGGGGAGAGCTCGGTGCTTTCCAAGGAGTTTGTGAGCGACAGGAAAACGGGGAATGGCCTTAAACTGACAGGGAATACATTTAGCTGGGCTGTTGGGAAGGAATTCCTGGTTGGAAAGGTGGGGCCAGGCTGGGATAGAATTCCCAGAGCAGCTGTGGCTGCCCCTGGATCCCTGGCAGTGCCCAAGGCCAGGCTGGAGCACCCCTGGGATAGCGAGAGGTGTCCCTGTCCATGGCAAGTGGATGGGATTTAACTTCCTTCCCATCCAAACCATTCCATGAATTCCATATTTTTATATACACATAACAATTATATTTATATATAAATATGAGATTCAAGGCCGCTTCCAACCCCAACCATTCCCTGCTCTGGGTCCCTTGGGTCACCCCCTTTGGCCACCCCAATTCCCAGCGGGCTGGACATGTTTTTCCAAACCCACACCTCCCTGGAGCAGCATTTCCCTGGCTCTGCTCCAGGCTCACAATCCCAGGAAGTCACCAGGATCTCCTGGCAGCTCCAAGGGGAACAGCTCCTGCTGCCTGAGGCACCGGCACAGCACCCAGCTCCCACAAGTGGGAAGAAAACGCGACCAAACAGAGGCAGGGAGGAATTCCAGGGCTCCTAAAAGCAGGTCCTCCCCTGCTTTGCTTCCCGGGAAAGCCAGGCTCTTCACACCCCACCGGCACCGAGAGCACTCCTGGATTTTTCCGGGAGAAGGGGATGTGCTCCCATGGCACTGCCTGGGAGAAGGGGTGGCAGGAGGATGTGAGGAGGAGGTGGGATCTTGTTAAGATGTGCTGCAACCTCAAAATAGGGGAAAAAATCCCGGAGCGTGCAGCTTCCAGATGGTTGGAATGACGTGTGGCACCGGCAGCTGCTCTTTCCGGAGCCTCGGGAATGACGGGAGACAAAGAGTGGGGAGGCAGCACCTGGAAGAGGGAGGGACACGATGGGAGGGCCAGAGGTCACCCTGCGGCACAGGGAGGGACTGGGGGAGGACTTGGACACTGTCCCCTCTCAACTCCGCACATTTTGCTGCTTGGAATGTGCCATTCCCACCGGGATAACGTCACCGGAGGTGGGACAGCGCTTGGAGGTGAACCACTGGAAAAATCACAGCCAGAGGAATGTGAACCCCAAGGAGGAGCAGGTCAGACTGACTAACAAGGTCTTTATAAACTCCTGGAATCACTGAGATTGGAAAAGCCGTCCAAGACTGAGTCCAGCCATTCCCAGTATTCCCAAGGCCACCACTGATCCATGTCCTCAAGTGCCACATCCACATGGATTTTAAATCCCTCCAGGAATGGGGACTCCAGCACCGTCCCAGGGCAACTTTTTCCATTAAACTTTTCCTTATCTCCAATGTAAACCTCTCCTGCAACAACTTGAGGCCATTTCCCATTGTCACTTGGGGGGAAAAAAAGCCTGGATGCACCTTCCTGTCAGGAATTTCCCATTCACCCTCCAGTGAAAACCAGGAATACAAAATGCCAGCCAATCCCTGCACACCGGATGCTTCCTTCTCTCTCCCCACAATCCAAATACCATTCCTCACTTTGGAAAGTCACAGTTTGTGTTTCCAACGACTGGACCTGCCAGCACAGGTGAGAATTCCCAAGGAAAATCAGGAAAAAAACCCATATTCCTCAAAGCTGGGCAGGAGACCAGTGGGAATAAAATGTCACCTCTTAGCTACTCAGTCCAGGAAATCCCTCATTTGTGTCCAGGGATAAGTGGCCTTTGGATGTCCTGGCACATCCCTTTGGAGCCGGAGAGCAGGGACAGCCCAGCCCCTGGATCCTGGATAAAACCTGGAAAAAGGACAGGTCCCCAGGGTGATCCTGCTCCAAACTTTGCAGGATTTTACCCAAAACTCAAACCAACCTCTCACAGCAATTTACAGAAAAAAAAAAATTACTTATAAAATAGATATTTAAAATATAAATATAATTTATAAATAAATATTATTTATTTGTAAAATAAACTTTTAAAATATTTTATTTATAAATTCACCTCAACTGAGCGGGGGATAAAGGGTTTTAAAAATTCCAGACAGGAAAATTTTTTCTGCGTCAACTAACGGCGCATTCCAAAGGTGGGTGCGAGAAGGTGGGAAAAATGGGGAAAAACAAAGGATAATCCAAAATCACTCCATGGACAACAAACAGACATTCAGGGATGTGTTGGGGTGCTCAGAGTCTTATATTTAATTAGGGGTGGGGTGAATTTTTGGGATTAACAGAGCAATTATTTGTGATCCTCCTTCTTTCTAATAATTCCCACGTCCTGGTATTGTTCCTCCCAAAAATTTCATCCATGCTGGGAAGACCCCAAGAAAATTTAGAGGAGAAATTCCCAAAAATTTCCAGCAATTGAAAAGTGCAACCACCACTCTGAACACGGGAATTTCACTGCCTGGAAATAATCACAGGGAAAATTTGAGAGCACGCGGTGGGAAAGGCAGCAAAGAGCAAAAAAATGGGAAGATTTGATAAATCTGAAGATTCCTGTTCAAAGGGAGCCTCCTCCCAGAGTGGAGTCACCGCAAGGATGACTTGGAGCAGATCAGAGACATCCCTGAGTCATCAGATCCCGAAGAACAACATCCATTGATCCCAAAGTTAAAAGAACACGTGTTGGAAAGACAAAAAAAAGGGATTAGCGTGCACTTTGGTAAAGTAGGAAGGAGGAGTGACAAGGAGAGAAGGGGAAAACAAATGGAATTTTTTCTCTTTAACTGATTTTTTCTCCCAGACCCATCACAGGCAGTCTCAAATCCTACAGATCACAAATCCCTGGGAATGTTCAAGGCTTGGAGTAGAAAATATCCCTGTCCATGGCAGGAGTTGGCACCAGTTGACTTTTAATCTCGTTTCCAACCCAAACCCTTCCACGATTTTGTGATTTTACAAATATCCAATCCAAGGTTGTTTAATTCTTCCAGTGTTTAAAGCAAAGGGAGTTTCTGCGCCAAGAACAATTGGAAAACTTGAGAAATGTGGAAGTGTGAAAGCATTCTTGGAATGCACAATTCCATATTTTATAACCTCATTCCCCAGCATCTCAAAGAGCAGCTGGAAAACAATTTCCATGCAATTTGCAACCCAAATCTGAGAGCATCCTGTGGAAAAATCCAGAAAAAAACTGGAATACTGGAACCACAGCCCTAAACTAGCACGGGATAAACTTCCACTATTTTCGCTTTAAATCTCCTCCTTAAATTGGGAACAATCATGGAATAAACAGCAGAGAAACAGCAAACCACTCCTTCCTGGAGGAGCTCACACTGAAGGTTTCCCAGACAATTCCCTGCTCACGTTTCTTGCCTGTCCCTTGCAACTCCAAGAAAAAAAAAAAAGGATTTAATTCATCACCCTGAAAAGAGGATCCCTGGTGATTATGCTAATTAAAAATAACTGACTGCCCCAAGGGGGTCACACCAGGGAGGTGCAGCACGAGTTGCCAACGTTCCTGAGCTTGATAAAATCCCAGGTTAGACCTGGAAAAAGCTGACTCATTCCCAGTTAACTCTGGTTTATCCGGGTGCTGCGCTGGGGGTTCAACGACCACGTTCCGGGTGAACACGGGGATTTTCCCAAGTTCTTGGGTGTCGCTGCTCCAGCTGTTCTCCCGTCCGGAGTTCACAGGACCCACACTGGGAAAATATTGGAGGCTTGAGGAGGATTTGGTGATCCCTGGGCTGTGCTGATGGATTGGGAATGGTCGGGAATTTCCTCTGCTCCAGGTCCTTGTGTTGATTTTTTTAAACAGAAAAATGGTATCAGGATCCTTTGAGAAAAATGGGAATGAGGTGGTGGGTTTGGATTGGGAATGTGATAAAGTTGGAGAGCACTTTGGGATTCATTTCAGCTGGAATGGGAAGAGGAGTTGGGAGATAGAGATTTGTGGAGCTGGGAATGGGAATCATTCCAAGATCCCTGATGACAGGACAACTTTAAGGATTTTTATCCAACAGCTGTCACCTTACAATCGTTCTCCTTCTCTTTTACCAACCTCCATGGAAATCAAACACACCAGGATTTTAAAGAAGAGCGTTGCTGATTTCAACACCAGATCTTCCAAAAAAAATCCCATCAACATTCCTGCTGTTGATGTTCCTCTGGAACACCCAACATCCACCCAACAACCGGGGGAAGTGTTTTCACTTTCCCCCAATGGGATCCACATTTTTCCAACGGGATCCAACTTCTGGAATCCAATGGGATTCCAACTTTTTTCCAATGGGATCCACACCTGGAAGGTGTGTGAAGGTTCTGGCTTTGTTTTTTTTTTCCTTGCCAAGGTCAGGATGATACACGGGGAATGCAGGGTTTGAGTTTGGACTTGGATGTTTATTATTTCTTATCCATTTACAGACCCAAGAGCCGTGAGCTCTAACTAGTGAGTCAGAGAAACCAGGTAAAATGGAGAACTTCTAACTCTTTCCAAGGTTAATTAAACGATAATCCCCCAATAACGAGGTGACACCTCTGTTATTTACGTTTTTGACCCAACAATGACCACCCAAGGCCCGCAATGTGGACCTTCTTCACCCACTTACAGAAAACCACCCAAACCCGTGAAGAAGAAGGAAGAAGAGGGTGAAGAAGAACAACCCAGACAACGCCGCCCAAAATCCTCCATCTTAACTCACTTGTGTTACTACATAGTAAAAACCCCAGATCCTCAGTTTCCAGAATTCCAACAGGCGGGGACTCACCTGTGGCCGGGGGTGGCCGGTGACCAGGCAGGTGAGCTCCAGGGTCTCTCCCTCGCGGATGGTGTAGACCCTCTCGGAGTAGCGCTCCTCCTCGATGTTGCAGGCCAGGCCCGAGTGCACGATCCGCACCGTGGGGGGGGCTGCAAAGTCAGCAGAGAAACGGGATGAGAATCACATGGATCACGGGATAAGAGGATAGTAAGAGCTGTGAGGGATTCACAAGGACTGGGAGTCCTTAAGGGAATCAAACCTGACCATGGAGTTCTGAGCTCCATGATCCAACCAGCCAAGCCCATCCCAAACAACCCCACTCCTGGGGCTGGTCCTGAGCTGGGGGGGCTGCAAGGGAGAAACGGGATGAGAATCACATGGATCACAGGATAACGGGATGTTCTGAGCTGGAAAAACCACGAGGATTGAGTCCAGCTCTCAAGGGATTTGAACCCGCCTTGGTGTTTTCAGCTCCATGATCCAACCAGCCAAGCCCGTCCCAAACAACCCCACTCTTGGGGGTGGTCCTGAGCTGGGGGGGCTGCAAGGGAGAAACAGGATGAGAATCACATGGATCATGGGATAACGGGATGTTCTGAGTTGGAAAAACCACAAGGATTGAGTCCAGCTCTTAAAGGAATTGAACCCGCCTTGGTGTTTTCAGCTCCATGATCCAACCAACCAAGCCCATCCCAAACAACCCCATTCCTGGGGCTAGCCCTGGTCTGGGGGGGCTGCAAGGGAGAAACAGGATGAGAATCACATGGATCACAGGATAACAAGATTTTCTGATTAGGTGCTCCATAATCTATCCTACTTTGTCCCTAATGTTACTGTAGTTCAAATTACTATCTAAATGTTCACCTATCAATGGTATATAAATCATTAGCCTTCCAATCAACAGGTCACATATTTTTAGGGAGTAGGGACCCTAATGAAATGTAATTCAAAGAATTACTATAAATTTTCCAAGTCATATAGGTATGCTCTATCTTTTGAGGAAATTATCCAATCATGGTTAAAACTTCAGTAGCCATCGCTCTTACTCTTTTGTGTACACCAAGTTTTTCCCCAAGTTTTTTTTCCAAGGTTCTCTTGGAAAAACCACAAGGATTGAGTCCAGCTCTCTAGGGATTTGAACCCGCCTTGGTGTTTTCAGCTCCATGATCCAACCAACCAAGCCCATCCCAAACAACCCCACTCCTGGGGCTGGCCCTGATCTGGGGGGGCTGCAAGGGAGAAACGGGATGAGAATCACATGGATCATGGGATAACAGGATGTCCTGAGTTGGAAAAACCACAAGGATTGAGTCCAGCTTTTAAGGGAATTGAACCCGCCTTGGTGTTTTCAGCTCCATGATCCAACCAGCCAAGCCCATCCCAAACAACCCCAGCCCTGGAACCAGCACTGAGTATCTCCCCGACACGGATACTCCTTGTTTACTCAGCAGCACAAGAGATTTCCATGGTTTTTATTAATCCCTGGCAATCCACTGAACGAAACCTTCAGCACCCCCCGCTTGCGTTCCAATTTTTTTTGTTTCCGTTTCCAAAATGAACTCGGCGTTATTGTTTTTTACTCTATATCTTCCTAAATGCATTATCACACTTGTTATGCTAATGAAGAGGCTTAATTAAAGCAGGAAAATTAAGCAGGAGAAGCAGTGGCACTGATGCTGCTGCCTCCTTTCCAAATCCTGTTGCTGTCAGCAGGATCAGGATTCGGAGCAGGAGTTAAGAACAGGCAGAACCTTACTTTAATTTCCTTGTTGGTACAACCTGTAGTACAGGAATTACTCGGCTTTGCACGTTGTAAGTGTAAGGAAACCACGATATTCCTGTTATTACACCTGCATAAATCCCAGCTCTGCTTCCACGAGTCTCCAAAGCACATTCCCAGCCCCACGATTTCGCTGCTGAACCGTGAAATTCACAACTATGACAATTTCCAGGGAGTGGATCGATAGCACAAGGAAACTGATTTATAGACCCCCCCAAAAAAAATCACAGAAAGTAAAGAGCACAAAGGATAAAATGGAATTTTGTGGGATTTAAACACAGGGAGTTCCATTCATCCATGTGATGCCATAGAGCTCCCAGCCCCACTCTCCAGGGAAGAGCCTCAAAATTCCTGCCCAAGCCCCTTGCAACAGCTGGATCCCCTTCCCAAGGCTGCTTTTCCAGGTCCCCGTGCTGCACATCACACCAATCCTGCTCCTCTGATCATTCTGAAATTCCTCTGCTAAGATCCACATGGAATTCCCGGGTTGCAGGGCTTTGGCATCCCTTCAGACCCACCCCCTCACCGGCATTCCTGGTCCAGCCCACACACAGCTCCCTGTGGACACAGCCCATTGTGGGATCATGATCCAAAGGTCTGGGATTTATCCAAACCTGCCAAGAGTTCAACATCCCAAGGATGTGGAATGTGCTCTTTGTTCTGCCCTTTCCAGGGCTCTGAGTCACCGCTGGGGCTTCCATCATCTCCCACTGCGCAAATTCCAAAACACGGGAATGCTGAAGCAGAGCCACGGAGCAGAAAGGTAAACAAGGGTTCAGCACGGCTCGTCAAACTTGGGATCAAATTAGAGCAGTCAGCAACATTATTCCAACATCCTTTTAAATCCATAATCCATTAATATTCCATGTTTTTATTCATGTTATATTCATCTAACTCCAGATCACAGCTGAAGTGTCCTTCATTTCGGTGGCTGTGCCACTCTCCCGAATCCATTAAACTTGGGAAGGAGCAGGAAAGTGAAAGACGGTTTTACTACCTCCAAGGAAAGCACTGCTTTAAGAGGAGATCAAACCAATTAAGGGAAATAATAAATATTCCCCCTCCTCTGAGTGAAAAACCTCATGGTTCAGGAGACATCCCATAATTATGAAATGCCACCTCCCTCTTTCCTGCAGGAATATTCATTCCAGCTCCTTCTGAAAGCCGCCTCCAGGGATTTCATCCGTTAGAATAATATCAACTTAGCATTGATTTTGTTTGCGGCATTTGAAGAGGATTTGGATGGCGATTACGCACGGGAAACGCTGCGTGGATCCTTCCCAGTGCCATTCCCGAGCAAGGAAATGTTGTCCAAGGAAAAGGTAAAACAGCAAATCCGAGCACAAACCCCTCGTTCTGCTGTAGCGGTGGAGTGACCACCCAAGATTCCCTCTTTCCATGAAAAACTGGAAGTTTGTCCTTTCCCTCTCTCCTTACATACATCGTCCTTCCTGGCTGCTCTTTTCCAGCAATTTCAAGTTTAGATGGGATATTGGGAAGGAATTCCTGGCTGGGAGTGTAGGGAGGCCCTGGAATGGATTTCCCAGAGAAGCCGTGACCCAAAGTCCTGATCCCAAGGAATTCCAGTGGAATTTGGATGTTTTCTCAGCCTGGGAAGTCCTCACTGGACTCACACTGGGAAAATATTGGAGGCTTGAGGAGGATTTGGTGATCCCTGAGCTGTGCTGATGGATTGGGAATTTCCTCTGCTCCAGGTTGACGTGTTGACTTTTTCTATGGAAAATGGTATCAGGATCCTTTGAGAAAAGTGGGAATGATGTTGTGGCATTGGATTGAGAATGCAGGAACGTTTGAAAGCATTTTGGGATTCGTTCCAGCTGGAATGGGAAGAGGAGTTGGGAGATGGAGATTTGTGGAGCTGGGAAGGGGAATCATTCCATGAGGAGCGACTTGGGACAAGGGATGGAGAGACAGGACACAGGGAATGGCTTCCAGTGCCAGAGGGCAGTGGTGGATGGGATACTGGGAAGGAATTCCGAGGGATTTGGTCAAATACTTGTTGGAAAACAGGGAATTAAACTCTGACCAACATCAGAACTTGGATCCTGAAATGAATTCCCTTAATCTGAGCTGCGCTAAGTTCTTCCTGATTTGTGGAATGTGTAGGATTCTTTAAAACCGAGTTAAAATTAGACTTTTTGGGGAAACAGGAGATCCATGACGGACCTGCTAGAAAATGCAGGATGGATTTGCCACAAATCAAATCCTTCTCCCCTCCTGCAGCCGTGAGCTTTCCCCCGATCCATATTCTGCATCAGGAGATGCTTTTCCATGGAAAATTAATTAGCAGGAGTGAAGCCCTCGGTGAATTTAGTGAAGTTCTGCAGCAGAATAGGGAAAAAATAATGGAGTTTTCTGAAGAAAGAGGAGATTTAAAGTAATTGCAGGCACTTACTACTCTCAGAATTCACTTCTCCCATATTATCCCAGCTCTTAATTCTCCTAAACTGCAAATGGAATGACCAGGAATCTCCAAGGTACTGCCATGGGAATGCACTGCCCCCATCAACGCAGAATTTGGAGCATTTTACTGCAGCTAATTTGGGATTTGGGGCTGTTTTATCCAGCTAGAGGTGAGGCTCTGTCCACAAATAAATGGATTATTGAAACAGCTTCCTTTTTTATTTCTTCTCTAAGTGTTGTTTTTTTTTTCTTTGGGGAAAGTCAAATGTTACTCAAGTAGCTTCTGTTAAACCAATATTCCGTACGTGGAGAAATCCTTCATCTTGGGTCCAAGCTGAGCCGAATTCCAGGTGCCTAAGAGAGGAAACTTTCAGGTGTGATGCTGACCTGATTTCAGTCCTGACATTCCTGGATCATTCCGTATCATTCCCAGATACTTCCCACCCGCTTTCACCCGATGCCCATGGGAATATTTATCGGGCACCTTCCTCTGAGCCGATCCTGAGCTGAACTTCCCCTTCAAACAGGACAAAAGCACCTTTTATCCCATTTGGGGCTGATTTTTCCCACCCTGCTCAATATTTCCATCTATCCTGGTGTTTGTGGAGCTCGGGAAGGCTCCGTGATTGATGGCGCTGCCATCCCAAGGCTCCCAGATGATCAAATCCCGCTGCTGCTTCCCGACGCCGCTGCCGCGAAATTAGGCCAGACCTAATTTTGACGCTACAAAACTTAGCAGTGCTGGATACATCGAGTTCAGGCTGTCCTAACGCTGCTTTTCCAGGAACAGGTGGATTTATGGCTCTTTTCCACCCTTTACAACTCCTCGCACTGCTGGTCATTGTTCCTGCTGCTGGGCAGGTGTTAAAAACTGCTGGAGTTCAGAGTGGGATCAGGAAAAGGTCAGGAGAGCTCCTCAGACATGGATTTGGGCTGAGAATACAAAATCGTGGAATGGTTCTGGAAGGGAACTTAAATCCCATCCCATCCCATCCCATCCCATCCCATCCCATCCCATCCCATCCCATCCTGTCCTATCCCATCCCTGCCATGGGCAGGGACATCTCCCACTGTCCCAGGCTGCTCCAAGGCCCAATGTCCAACCTGGCCTTGGACACTGCCAGGGATCCAGGGATCCACAGCTGCTCTGGGAATTCCAGCCCAGCCTCTCACAGAGCAGAATTCCTTCCCAATATCCTATTCATTTCTGGCAGTGGGATGCCATTCCCTGTGTCCTGTCCCTCCAGGCCTTGTCCCCAGTCCCTCTCCAGCTCATTTCCTTTGGAAGCACTGAATTTCTTTGGGAATTGAATTGGGATACCGAATTCCTCATTGCCTGGCAAGTCCAGAGTCTCCCACTCCAATTGCTTCACTCTCAGTTCCCTGCAGGAGCACTTGGACACTGCCAGGGATCCAGGGATCCACAGCTGCTCTGGGAATTCCAGCCCAGCCTCTCACAGAGCAGAATTCCTTCCCAATATCCCATCCATCTCTGGCAGTGGGATGCCATTCCCTGTGTCCTGTCCCTCCAGGCCTTGTCCCCAGCCCTTTCCCAGTCCCTCTCCAGCTCATTTCCTTTGGAAGCACTGAATTCCTTTGGGAATTGAATTGGGATACTGAATTCCTCCGTGCCTGGCAAATCCGGAGTCTCCCGTTCCAACTGTCTCTCTCTCAGTTCCCTGCAGGAGCACTAATGCAGAATATCCTCTGCAAAAACTCATTTAATGGGATTTTTTTTTTTCAGGAAAGTCAGAGAAGGAAATACTTCCCAAAACCATGGGAATTCGGATTCTAGCTTCCTTTAATGATTCAGCACCTCCCTGCTCACTTTTCATCAGCTTTAATTGGTCCTTAATAATTCATCCTGCAGCCCAAAGCAACACTGCTGACATTCCAGTCTCTTTGTATCCTGGAGTTGTCCAGGTTGGAAAAAAACCCCAGAGCCCATCAAATACAACCATTCCCGGCACCGCTGCCCTGTGTCCCCAAGTGCCACATCCACATGGATTTTAAATCCCTCCAGGAATGGGGAATCCACCCCTGCTCTGGGCAGCTGTGCCAGGGCTGGACAAACCTTTCCATGAAGGAATTCCTACAAATATCCAAATTACACCTCCCCTGGCACAGCCTGAGGTCATTCCCTCTTGTCCTACTGCGTGTTCCTTGGAAGAAGCCGCCAATCCCCAGCTGGGATGAAACCCAGTTTTAGGAATTTGTAGGCGCGAATAAAACATCAGAAACCCCTTTTCCCGCTCCACACTCATTCCCTGTGGGAATGCTGCCTCTTTTTCCTTCAGCTGGGCCCCAGACACGTCCCTGCAGGGCCAATCCCTGCCATTTCCACGGGAGCAAAGGTCTCCCAAAGATCCGCCGCCACTGGGTCACGCCCGTGTGTCCCTGCCCAAGAAAGCAATTAGGGATAATTTCCCCTGTGCTCCTGCAGGAATTCATTCCCTGATTTAACTCCTGCTCTTTGTTTCCCTCATCCTTCAGCTCCAGGAGAGCAGCTGCACTTCTCCATGCCTGGCACCATGATTGGATTTACGAATTTTGGCTGCCACGGGTTTTTTTGGTTGTTTTTTTTTTTCCCCAAAAGAAATCCAGGGATACCATGGGTACCCTCACTCCCACCATGTGTGGGACACTCCTGGCAAACAACCTTGGAATTAAAAATTGAATTGCCTGGAGCATCAGCACTGAGAAAATATTCCTCTGGTCCGGGGATTCCAGGCAGGGTTTCAGAGGAATTTTAGGATTTTCGTGCTGTTTTTAAGCTGGGTTTCGGTTTTGAGAATAGAATCACTGAGAGACGCCGCCTTGCAATCCTTATTTCTGCTTGAAAGCCTGAAACTGAGATTCTTTTTTTTTCTTTTTTTCTTTTTTCCAGCTTTTTGTACTTAAATGACAACCTGGGAGATTGGTGTTTCCGGATTTCCCAGCCCCTTAACTCCAGCATTTCCAGAGAACGACTCCTGGTTAATTCACAGCATTCCAGGCTGGTCTATCCCTTACACAAAACAAAAAAGGCATTTTCCATTTTTTTTTTTCCCCCACTGCTTCAGTGGGGATTTCAGAGATGAGCATCGAGGGAACCCTTCCCACACTCCACTTCCCGCCCTGAAGTGCTCCTGGAGCTGCTCGCATCCCACAGATTGCCGGCAGCGGGATCAAGGAATCTGCTAAAATAAGGAATCGTCAACAAGGGAGGTCTTTAATTGAAGCAACACTTTGTTGTTCCTGGCATCACAAAACAGACGACGGTGCCAGACCCTTTTCAGCACCGTCACAGGCTGGCAGCAAACACATCTCACTTATTTGGGAGCACACACACACAAAAAAAACACCAACGTGGAATTTCCCCCCACTGGAAAAGGCAGAGAGGGATGAAAATCAAGCGCGTTAAAAACCACCTTGTCAAAACAACAACAGAATTCTAAATGATTTACACGGGCTGGTGAAACTTCTTTTAGGAGATTTTTAACTCATTTAATTTTTTTATTATTATTTTTTTTAATTAATTTTTTTTTCCTTAGCAGGAAGCTCTGGTAGAGCAGTTCCTGACAGGCAACAGGGAAGACACGGATTTATCCCGAAGGATAAAGCACGTACATACAATGATGATGAGAGGAAACGCTCTCGAGATGTGCGACATTGGAATATTGGGAAGGAATTCCTGGCTGGGAGGGTGCGAAAGGGCTTGGATGGAATTCCCAGAGCAGCTGTGGCTACCCCTGGATCCCTGGGAGTGTCCAAGGATAGGTTGGACATTGGGGCTTGGAGCAACTTGGGATAGCAGAAGCTTGGAAAATTCTCAGGGATTATCTTCTAAGTCCAACCGTTTCCTCGCTTAGCATGAGCTCAAGACAAATATTCACGGAATTATGGAAGCATTAAGGTTGGAAAAGCTCATCCAACCAATCCCCCACACTGCCAAGGCCACCACTGCCTCATGTTCACAGGTGTCACATTTTAAATCCCTCTAGGGATGGGGACTCCACCCTCTACCCGTGCCAGGGCTGGACAACCAATCCAGGGAAGAAATTTTCCCAAATATCCAATCTGAACCTTACAGAATCACTGAGCTTGGAAAAGCCCTCCAGGACCAGAGTCCAAGCTGTGCCTGATCCCCACCCTGTCCCAGCCCAGAGCTCTGAGTGCCACCTCCAGGAATTCCTGGGACACCTCCAGGGATGGGCACTCCAAACCTCCCTGGCCACTTCCAAGCCCTGAGCTCCCTTTCCATGGGGAAATTCCTGCTGCTGTCCACCCTGAGCCTCCCCTGGCCCAGCCTGAGGCCGTTCCCTCTGCTCCTGTCCCTGTTCCCTGGGAATCATCCCCTCTCCTGTCAGGGACTTGTGCAGAGACACAAGGTTCCCCCTGAGCCTCCTTTTCTCCAGGCTCAGCCCCTTCCCAGCTCCCTCAGGAATTCTCCAGCCCCTTCCCAGCTCCCTCAGGAATTCTCCAGACCCTTCCCAGCTCCCTCACCGCTCCTCCCAAGTCTCACCCTCAGCAGACCAGGAAAAGCCCTGAAAACACAGTTTCTGAGGGTGTCCCAAAATAGGAGGAAGTGCTGCAGGTGCTGCAAAACCCCGACACGAATTCCAGCAGCAGGGATAACACCATCCTGAGAAAAGCCTGCCCTTGTTAGGCTCCAGAGCAGAAATTCCACTATGGAATGTATCTCAACTTAGTTTGCTGCCAGGAAAAACAAACAAACAAACAAACAAAAAAAACCTGAAAAAAGCACAGTTTAATATTAAAGAGCAAATTTAAAATACAGAACCTTCCACTAATGCAAACGAAGAAGGAAATGCCACTTCGGAACGTTAAAGCGAAAACAGACAGCTTTTTAAACAATTTTCTGGTTTTTTGGGAGCTAGCAGAGATCTGTTCCCGAGGAAAAAACAAGGAAAACAAATCTCCTTTCAGGGAATAAAATGATTCCTTGAATTAAAGCCGTGTTTCCTGTACTTCAGTGTCTCACACCTCATTCTCACGTCTTCGTTGTCAAACACCGCGTGGAGAAGGAGCAGCTGAATGAACTGGAATGTGCTCCCTCTTAAAAGATGGGAATTTATTCCACGGTTTTTATGTTTTCCAGGCTCCATCAAAATTTGTTCATGGGAATGGATCTTTTGGAATCATGGCAGAGTTTGGGTGGGAATGGAGCCTAAAGCTCATCCCATTCCACATATAAAGACATTTCCCACTGTTCCAGCGTGCTCCAAGCCTCTCCAGCCTGGCCTTGGACACTTCCAAGGATCCAGGGGCAGCCACAACTTCCCTTGGAATTCCACCCCAGGGTTTTACCACCCTCCCAGCCAGGAATTCCTTCCCAAAATCCCATCTAACCCTTCCTTCCAGCCCTCCAACCGCTTCAGCTCCAAATGTGCTGCATCGGGGCAAACACAAAGTGCCTTAAGCGCCACACCTGGCACTTAAAACATCATTCCAAGATATTCCAGCCACTGGAAAATCTGATTTGCCTAAAAGTCTCCCATTTCCTTCGGGCTCTGGCATTGGGAACAGAACTGAGGGCTCTGTCCGCCCTAAACCTTTTCCCCCTGTGGAGAAGTTCTGGAGCACTGAGCTTGGAATTCTTGAGAGTTTTTCAGGGAAATTCCACATTTTAATAGCATAAATCATCCCATTCCAAGATTTTGGCCAACTCGAGGGAGGTAAGCGGAGGTTTTCCTTCATTTTAATAAATCCCGGGCTGTGCTGGGCCAGGAAAGAGCTGCAGAGGAGCTGAGGGGACAGAGATCCTGAGGGGTTCCTTGCTTCTTCCATGATTTCTGTGCCACCTTCCCACACCACCAACAGCGGATTGTTGGATCGACCCCGCCCCCCCAGGCTGCTTGGAAGAATTCCGCCAGGAATTATGGACAGGTTCAGCCCAGATCCCAGGGAGATGCTGTGGATCCAAGCTCTCCCGGCACTGGGAATTCATAACATCCCTCAATCGATCCCTGCCCTCTCCCTTTCCCAGTTCTTTGATGGATACCAGCTTCCAAGGCAATATTTCTCCTGGAAACACTGCCAGGACACTCCTTTGTGTCCAACCCTTGGACATGGAAACAATTCCATGAGATTTGTGGAGCTGAGCAATGATTGAGGCTCCGCCATCGCCGGAGAATATCAATATTAATTAGGAATTGGATTGACACAGGGTTTCCAGCAGAGCCAGAAATCACCTCCCTATGGATCCAATTCCTTGGGAATCAAAACTAACATCTCGGTATTGATGTGAACGCCTCCAGAGGGGAGTAACCCCTCAGCATTACAGGATTTGTTTGGACAGGCATCAATGAGCGATCAACAAATCAATAAAAATTAATGAGGAGAAATAATAAACTCCCACCCGGGTACTCAGGCACCGCCAGGT
Organism: Delichon dasypus; assembly: GCA_037837765.1. Classification (NCBI taxonomy): domain Eukaryota; kingdom Metazoa; phylum Chordata; class Aves; order Passeriformes; family Hirundinidae; genus Delichon; species Delichon dasypus. The sequence continues at coordinate 1,553,304 of JBBAXF010000007.1, forward strand.
CAGGTGTCATTGTTTATATGAATTTCCAGCCCTTTTTCCAATTGGAAAGGAAAGCTCCAATCCCATTGACAGAGGGTAATTAGTCATTAACTTCCATTAGGGAGTCGCTCCTTCATTGCAAAATTTGTGGGAGTGGGAAAAGGCTCTCACTTTTACCAGCCAAAATTCACCACCCGACCCTGCACAGCCTCCAAGTTCAGCAGCGGCAAATTCCACGTCTGATCCCTGTCCACCAGCAGAGGCTTCCCAAGGGCTGGGATCGGTGGAGATGAGCTCCCATCTCCTCATGGATGAGCCCATGGATGCAAGGGAAACGTTATCCACAATATCTCAGCTTTTCCAGAGAAAATCTCTGCTCTGCTGGAATCACCACAAGTTCGGCACCTCCACAAAGCAACGGGGCCAAGATTCGGGAATACAAAGAGGGAGATGAGGGAGGGAAAAGAGTGTATTCCTTCCATCTTTCCCTGTTATCATTAGAACCCTCTGGCACAGCGAATACGTGGATTTGCTGGATGGAATTCTCTAATCCTCAGTTTCCAACAAGGAACTCCACATCCTCCATTCCCAAGAGAGAACTCCACATCCTCCATTCCTAATAAGGAGCTCCATATTCTCCATTCCCAACAAGAGAATCCACATCCTCCGTTCCCACAGGGAACTTGACATCCTCCATTCCCAACAGAGAACTCCACATCCTTCATTCCTAATAAGGAACTCCACATCCTCCATACCCAACAAGGAACTCCATATCCTCCGTTCCCAACATGGAACTCCACATCCTTCTTTCCCAAAAGAGAACTCCAAATCTTCCATTCCCAACAAAGGACTCCACATCCTCCGTTCCCAACAGGGAACTCGACATCCTCCATTCCCAACAGTGAACTCCACATCCTTCATTCCTAATAAGGAACTCCACATCCTCCATTCCCAACAAGAAACTCCACATCCTCCGTTCCCAACAGAGGATCCACATCCTCCATTCCCAACAAGGAACTCCACATCCTCCATTCCCAACAAGAAACTCCACATCCTCCATTCCCAACAAGGAACTCCACATCCTCCGTTCCCAACAGAGGATCCACATCCTCCATTCCCAACAGGGAACTCCACATCCTCCATTCTTAATAAGGAACTCCACATCCTCCATTCCCAACAGAGGATCCACATCCTCCGTTTCCAACAGAGAACTCCACATCCTCCATTCCCAACAGAGGACTCCACATCCTCCATTCCCAACGCGGAATTCCACATCCTCTGTTTCCAACAGGGAACTCCATGTCCTCCATTCCCAACAAGGATCTCCACATTCTTGGTTTCTGATAAGGAATTCCTCAGTTCCTAACAAGGGGCTAAGGCAGTGGATGAAGGCACAAAGCGGGATTGTCCTTCATGTCTGGCTGTCTTTGGACCTCCCAGCAGCCCAGCTCTTCTTCATTTGGTCACTTCAGATCCCAAGCTTCCCTTGTCCTTCCACGTGGGAGCAAATCCATTCAAAACCAGCAGGACAAAAACAAAAAACGAAACAAAACAAACAAAAAAAAAACCAAAAAACCAACAACAACAAAACCCCAGCATTCTAAAAAATTTTTTTTCATCATAAAATCAGAGAATCGTTAAAGCAGGAAGAGACCAGAAGAGTCCATCAGTCCAGTCCAGCACCACCACTGTGGTCACCACTCACCCGTGTTCTCAACTGCCACATTCCCAGATTTCTTTTTTTAACTCTTCCAGGGATGGGCACTCCCGAACTTCCTGGGCAGCTGTGCCAGGGTTTGACCACGTTTTCCATTAAGGAATTTTCCCAATGTTTACCCTGAGCCTCCCCTGGCCCAGGCTGAGGCCGTTCCCTCTGCTCCTGTCCCTGTTCCCTGGGAGCAGAGCCTGACACCCCCCACTGTCCCCTCCTGTTTTCTCCAGGTTCATCCTCTTTCCCAGCTCCCTCAGGAATTCTCCAGCCCCTTCCCAGCTCTGTTCTCTCCTAAAATCCACAAGTCCTGAACTTAATTTTGAATCCCAAACATGGTGATTGACCTTTGGATTTGTCAGATCACTGATTTGTTTTAAATCAGCTTCGGGAAAGGTCTCAAAATGTTTTTCATTTTTTAATTGGACTCGAAAGCATTTCCAGCAGATGAGTAATGAGGAAGTGGCATCTGCCTGCCTGGAATTTTCAGTGAGGAACAGGGATGCAGCAAGTCCCCTCAGTGGATTACCAGAATCACGTTCCAGCCCTTTCCAGATCTCCATCCAGATCACTTCTTTTTCCCTCAAAACATAAAAGCAATCCCTTTGTACTTTCCTATCAACACAGGCATCACCACCAGGAAATAATTTGCGGAGTCATTTCCATGTAGAGCAGATTCTGGTGGCACTCAGGGTATTCCCAACCCCATTTCCCTCTTTAAATCCATCCCAAAATGCTTTTTTCCATGTGCACAAGGCCTTGATGAGTTTAATGGAGGGGTTTTTGCATTTTTCCCGAGGCAAAGCAACAAAAATTCCTGATACAGATCCAGCTTCAAGGCCCAGGCAAGGGAAGAGCTTTGCACAAGGAAGATGAAGCCACAGAGGATGAAATGTTTAAGGCTGAACTTTGGGACAGGATCCTCAGCTGGAGGGATCCAGCAGCATCCAAGAACTTTTATTCCCAGGAGCTGCCAATCCTTCTACTGATCTCAGCGAAGAAGATACTTGAGGAAAACCAGATAAGAACGGGAAAGCTGGAAAGAAGGCGCTTCAAAATGCAGAGATTATGGCTTTAAACACATTCCTAATTAATGGATCGTAAGCTGTCCTTAATACATCCCTCAGCACAGCAAACTCTGTCAGATTCCATGGACTCCTGGAATTGGAAATTAATTGGAAGAGCTAAAGATAGCAGCGGAGAATGAAATATACTCACAGATGCTTTCAAATGTCCTTAATCAAAATAATGATTGCATAAATCCTTCGTGCGAGCTCAGAAAAAAATAAAATATTGCTACCTAATATCCTCCTCATTATCTGGGCCCCAAAGTGTTTGATAGTTTTAAATTAGAGCCGATTTCAGAAGTGTCTGTTAAATATTAAAAACAAGATCCAAAAGGTTTAACGTCTCTCCACACATCCACGGGAGAATCCATCCGCTCCGAGCGGGATGTAGGCGAAAAATCAAGGCTTAAGCTCTTGCTCAAAGCTTTGATCAAGCCATATTAAACCGCAGGCAAAAATCAGACATCAAAGGCAGGTTTAATTCCCCTCCGTGCCAGTGGAGCCACTTGGGGACATCCCAGGAACCCCCAGCTCCAGCTGCGCCACCAGGTTGGGCCAAGGTTGGACTTTGGGGATTGCAGGAATCTGGGATAGTGGAAGTGTCCCTGCCTGCTGGAACCCCGGGCACTGAGAATTCCAGGCTTTCTGTGCTGCCAGGCTCTGACCCCCCAGCAAACCCTGCACTGCCCTGAGGCCGTGGAAAAGGCTCCAGAATGGAGTGACAGCGCTGGGATTGTGGCTGTGGAGTTTGGATAGAAGTGTGTGACAGCACAGGGTGCAAAACTCAGAGCTGAAGGGTTTAGAACACAGGAACAGAGATAAAGCAGGATGGAGGATTCAGGGCAGAGGCTGAGTCCTTCTTTTTCACCTTCTTCTCCACGGGTCTGGGTGGGATTTTGTAATTGGGTAGAAAAATCCACATTGTGGGCCAGGGGTGTTTGGTTATTGGGTTAAAAGTGAAAATAATTTAGGTGTCATTTCACAATTGGACAGTTTGTGCTTAAAAGTCCTTGTACAGAGATAGAGACAGAGCCATTTTCCACCTTGTTAGCCAGAACTGACCAGAGATAAGAATTAATAAACATCTGAGTCCGAACACGAAAACTGCATCTCTTGAGCATTTAATCCCGACTCTAAGAGAAGAGAAGAAGACAAAAAACCCCCACACCAGTCCATGGAAGGTGGTGGCACTGGATGGGATTTAAGCTCTCTTCCCACCCAAACCAAACTCTGGGATTCTCCGAAGGTTGGAGCCAGCCCAGGGGCTCCAGGCTTGCAGCATCCATGGGCTGGGTTGCTCCTCACATGGGAGAAATCCTCCAGAAAAGAAACAGCTCTATGACAGGGTTTTTTCCAGGTTTTGTACCCTCTGAAGCAAAATTCCAAGCATTCATCTGAGGATGAATGTGCTGGGATGGCTTCCGGTTGCAAAATATGGGAATGGGATGGATTGAAAATGGAATCATGGAATGGTTTGGGTTGGAAAGGGACCCTAAATCCCACCCAGTGCCACCCCTGCCATGGCAGGGACACCTCCCACTGCCCCAGGCTGCTCCAAGCCCAGTGTCCAACCTGGGCACTGCCAGGGATCCAGGGGCAGCCACAGCTGCTCTGGGCACCCCGTGCCAGGGTCTGCCCACCCTCCCAGAAATTCCTGGGAAGCTCAGAGGATGAAACCACCCCCACCCAAGGGGCTGTTGGAGTTGGCTCTGGAGCTTCACAGTCTGTGAGTCCAGCTTGAGTTAGTCCAAGGCCAAGGAGACCGAATGCCATCTCCAGGAATTCCTGGGACACCTCCAGGGATGGGCACTGCAAACCTCCCTGGCCACTTCCAAGCCCTGAGCTCCCTTTCCTGGGGAAATTCCTGCTGCTGTCCACCCTGAGCCTCCCCTGGCCCAGCCTGAGGCCGTTCCCTCTGCTCCTGTCCCTGTTCCCTGGGAATCATCCCCTCTCCTGTCAGGGACTTGTGCAGCGACACAAGAGCCTCCTTTTCTCCTGTCACGTTTGGCAGCAGCTCCTGCAGACATCCAGGGTTTGTTCCACTCCGCACCCATCCCTCCGAAGGAATGCTCTTTCCATGGACTTTCACCTGATCTTGTCCCGGGTATTCGGTGCTTGAAGACAGCACTGATTTTCCAGACAAGGCTGAACAATTCCGGATGGTGAAGAAATGCGATCCCAACGTGGATTTCTCCCCAGAAGGAAAAGCTGCCTGACATTTGCAACGGAGATGCTGATCAGAAAGCTCTCAGAGAAGAGATCCATGAAGGACAAAGCTGAGTCACGGAGGGTTAGGTTGGATTTCAGGGAAAGTTTCCACTGTTCCAGAGGGGGCTGGGCACTGCCCAGGCTCCCCAGGGAATGGTGACATTCCCGAGGCTGCCAGAGCTCCAGCAGCGTTTGAACAAAGCTGCCAGGGGTGCCCAGGGTGGGATTTTTGGGGGGTCTGGGCAAGGGTTGGATCAATGAGAGATTATGGCTTTAAACACATTCCTAATTAATGGATCATATGCTGTCCTTAATACATCCCTCAGCACAGCAAACTCTGTCAGATTCCATGGACTCCTGGAACTGGAAAATTAATTGGAAGAGCTGAATTCCAGCCCACACACCTGAATGTCCTCCCTCATGTTGGGATCCACTCAACTTATCCCCCTTAAAAATACAGATCCAGAAATCTGAACGCTAAAAGCGCCAGGAAATCCGTATTTTACCAGAGGATACGTTAGGATATTCATCATTCCGTTAGGGATGTAAGATCGCTCCGGAAAGATTTCTGGCCAGATCCTTCGGTGTGGGCTGGAGCCAAACGGCACAAAACCCTTTTGGAGCTGCACAACGTCAGCCCATCGATGTTTTTGGGAATGACTTTGGCAAATTTTTCAAGGGAACAACTTTCTGCCTCTGCCAAGTGCGTGCTACCTCCACCAGCTCGGCCTGCACTCCGTGGCAGAACTTCCCTTAAAAACCACCAATCAATCCCAAAAAATCGGCTTGGCTTGGAAAGGACATTTTAGGATCATCTCGTTTTAACAACTCCGTGGGCAGGGACACCTTGAGCTAGAGCAGATGGATACCAAAATAATGAAAAGGTAAATAACGCAAGGCTGCAGATCAATAAATATTTGAATTATTTAGACAGGGAAAAGGGAAGCCTTGAACTTGAGTGCTGCACCGAACTCACATTCCAGAGCCTGGGAGCTTCCCGCTCTGTTCTGCCCTGCTCGTGGAGCGAGTTTTGAGGAAGGTAATTATTAATCAATGGTGATGTCACAGTTGGTTAGGAATATGAACCCTAATGAGCGCTAATTAACGAGGCAGCCACAACACAACAATTACTGACACACAGGGCAGGGCTGAGCGCTGCCCACGCTCAGCACAGCAGGACACACATTCCTGGGAACTTGTCCCTGAACTCATGGAAAAGCGAATGAGAGAGCTCCCAGCTCCGTTTTGTCAGGATCCAGGAACGGAGCACAAATGGGAGTGGCTGGAATCATCTCCTGCAAGTGCTCAAGGGGAAATGAATCACCAAAATGAATCTTTAAATAAATCCCAATAAACAAACTCGTGCTGACCCCGAGCTGTTTGCACACAATTAATGAGCAATCAGGAAAAAAAAAGAAAAATAAAAGCAAGCAGAACATCTCTCGTTAACTCCAACAGGCTCTAGACTGGAGAATGAGTTGGGTATTCCAAAGTTAACCGGATCCCAGAATCCCAGGAACATTTAGCTTGGAAAAGAGCTCCAGGATCAACCTGTGCCTGATCCCCACCCTGTCCCAGCCCAGAGCTCTGAGTGCCACCTCCAGGAATTCCTGGGACACCTCCAGGGATGGGCACTCCAAACCTCCCTGGCCACTTCCAAGCCCTGAGCTCCCTTTCCATGGGGAAATTCCTGCTGCTGTCCCCCCTGAGCCTCCCCTGGCCCAGCCTGAGGCCGTTCCCTCTCCTCCTGTCCCTGTTCCCTGGGAGCACAGCCCGACCCCCCGGCTGTCCCCTCCTGTCAGGGACTTGTGCAGAGACACAAGGTTCCCCCTGAGCCTCCTTTTCTCCAGGCTCAGCCCCTTCCCAGCTCCCTCAGGAATTCTCCAGCCCATTCCCAGCTCCCTCAGGAATTCTCCAGCCCCTTTTCCAGCTCCCTCAGGAATTCTCCAGACCCTTCCCAGCTCCCTCAGGGATTCTCCAGCCCTTTCCCAGCTCCCTCAGGAATTCTTCAGCCCTTTCCAAGCTCCCTCAGGAATTCTCCAACCCATTCCCAGCTCCGGTCTCTTCCCTGGACACTCTCCAGCCCCTCAATATCCTCTTGGCTTGATCTGGACACAGCCCTTGATGTGTGACCTCGCCAGGACAAAATTCCTCATCCGGTTGTATCCATGCTTTTGGACAATCCCTGATGATCCTCTCTCAGAAGAAGCCCACCGCCAAAATCTTGAAAAATTATTTTCAGACAAACTCATCATGCCCAACATGAAGACAAATGCTGGGTTGCTTCCACAAAAGAAAAATTGACATAACAAATTATGCACATTAAAATGCTTTTTAAAATTAGGAAATTTCTTTTTAAGCAAATAGGGAACTTCTTGACTCAGAATTTAACTTTTTTCCCAAATTCAGGAACTTTTTGTTTGCTGCTTTGCACAGGGCAAACCCTTCCTAACAAAATTAAGAGGTTAAATAATATTATTAATAATCCCCAAAAATGCTCCACCTTGGTTGAGCCCCCAAAACAAGAGTAAAGCAGGAATAGGATTTCTGCCTCCAGTCAGCGCAGGAGATGTATCCCAAAAGAAATTCCCTCTGCTTTATCACAGCTACAACCAACTGGTTGGACACAGGGAAGGGCTAGACGGGAGAGAGGGAATTGGGAATTCCTGTCTGGGCTGTAATTCCCAGAGCAGCTGTGGCTGCCCCTGGATCCCTGGAATGTCCAAGGCCAGGTTGGACATTGGGTTTGGAGCAGCCTGGGACAGTGGGAGGTGTCCCTGCCATGGCAGGGGTAGGGATGGGATTTAAGGTCCCATCTAACGCAAACCATTCCATGATTCCATGAAATCACCTCAGGACGAAAGTGGTAATGTTTCCACTCATCCTCAAAGCTCCTGAAGTATCATGGCAATAACAGGAATGGGCCGGAGAGAGAAGGAAAACGACCTCCAGGTTGGAATTTAATCAATTATTAAAACCAATTACCCGAGGCAGCAGCCTGCAATAAAAACATAAAAATTCAGAACCACCGCTTCGCTTCTGTTTCTCCCCCATTTCTCCATCCTTGGAGTCCTGCAAGGAGCTTCCCAGGCTGCTCCCTTCTCCAGACACTCAGGACCTGCCAGTTTTCCTGAAGGATTTATCTCCCAGCTGGCATCGCTTGGCTGGCGCCTCTTGGAGCCTGTCCCACTGTGCCTCCAGGTGACCCTGAATCACCTCTCCTCTCGTCGCTCCCATGCTCTCCTTATCCATCACCGCAACGGCAACGGGTCTTGTCGGTCTTCCAAAGGTAATTGTTATTCCGCAGGAAAATTTACATCCCTTCAAAGTGAAGGAATAATGGAAAAGCATCCCGGTCGGCAGGGGAGAGGGAAAACATCTCTTGATTTCCATAAACCGGCATTCTTGATTTCTTTTTCCCCCCACACACACACCGGAATCGGAATTTCATTTTCAAATTTCCACCCCAATCCCAAATCCCAGTCATGCAGTGCCAGAGCTTAATCCCGCTTCCCCACCATCCAAACAGAACGCATCCCGAAACCCTGGAGATGATTTATCCCGGTGCTGCAAAGACAGCAGAATCTTCCCATTGTTTTACCGAGGCATAAACCCCAATTAATCACCGCGGTGTTTGTTTGGATGCTTGGGAATATCACACACAATTAATTTTTCTGTAGGAATTACTGAGCTGGGCGCTCCCGGCATAAATCAGGAACAATTCCGGCGGTGTGACAAACGATCTCCCTTTTGCCACACCAGGGACAGGATGAAGACTTAAACTCTCAATTTTTAATGGATTATTTACTCTTCCCAGGGCAACAAGTCGTGCCCCTGGAGCTGCATTTGGTTGGAGCACCTGGAGGACGGATTTGGGAGCAACAATTACTGCTCACCACGGATAAAATATCAATTAATGCAACATCGCAATTCCCAAGATCCAGACAAGCTGGAGAAAGGGCTCAGCACCATCAAGGGAGACTCTGGTGTGACAGGTTCCACCCAGTGGCACAGGATCATGGAATTCCGGGATGGTTTGGGTTGGAATGGATTTAAGAGGAATCTTAAACGGCCATGGGCAATGACAACCTCCAGAGTCCCAGGCTGCTCCAAGCCCCAGTGTCCAACCTGGCCTTGGACTCTTCCAGGGATCCAGGGGCAACCACAGCTGCTCTGGGAATTCCAGCCCAGATAGGAATTCTTTCCCAATATCCCACCCAAATTTCCTCTCTGTCCACCTGAAGCCATTCCCTGTGTCCTGTCCCTCCATCCCTTGTCCCTCTCCAGCTCTCCTGGAACCCCTTTAGGTCCTGCAAGGGGCTCTGAGCTCTCCCTGGAGCTTTCCCTTTTCCAGGTGAACATTCCCAGGCTTGTAACCTTGGAAGCAATTCCCACTGAAAAACTCTTCCAAACCTTCTCCACCCTCTTTGGGGACTGGAAAAACCCCCCAACGGTTCAAACCCAGAAATATGCCTGTATTTGTGCACGGATCTGAGCTCAGGATTTTTTTTTTTTTTAATGGAATAAATAATCCCTGGGTATTTATAGAATCCCTCATGGCCAAGAAATTCGGGAATTTTAATGGTTCTGCGCCATCAGAAAATGGAATTTCAAACCCGTCCCCATTCCAACGGAATGCTCTGAGCCAGGTTAGACCTGACAAAACCTAAATATTGACCCCTTTTAGCTGCTCCGGAGAGAACAACTTGGATTGATACCTTAGAAATCCGGCCCTGATACAAAATTCCCTATCCCTGTTTTCTGAAATCCCTCATTTCCTTTAAAAACAACAAAAACAAAACAAAACAAAAACACTAAAAAAAATTTAAAAATCGTTGCAATCATTTACCCCAAAGGGGAAAAAACCCCAAACCTTTGGGTACCTTCCCGTTGTTATTTAAATTACTTCAATATCAAATATCTCTTTAATATTCCCGAGGTTGAACTCTGCAGGCAAAAACACCCTGGAATTTCCGGGGGGGAAATGGCTTTACCAGGATTTATAAGATTATCACTCGTCTGCTGTTCCCACCAGCTCTGTTCCACGTTGTTCCTGATTTTCCCTCGAGGGCTGATGACATTGGTGGCTCCAAGGTACTTGGAAAGAAAACACGGGAACAGAACCTTTGGGCTCTGAAACTTGTAATTCCCCAGGGGAAAAAAAAAATCCATTCAGTTAATTTAAATGTTTGGGGGTTGTGGTTTTGGTTTTGGGTGGTTTTTTTGTTTTCTTTTGGTTTGTTTTTTGGGGTGTTTTTTTTGGTTGGTTGGTTGGTTTGGGGGGGTTTTGGGTGGTTTTTTTTCTGGTTTTTTGTTGTTGTTGTTTTGGTTTGTGGGTTGTTTTTTTTTGTGGGGGTTTTTGTTGTAGTTGTTTTTTGGTGGATTTTTTCCTTATTTTTTTTAAATAAATCTCTGGATTCTCCAGCAAAAATAACACAGGAGGAAAATCCAGCTGATTTTGTCATTCCTGCCACTCTCCTTTGAGGGTTTTTTTCTCCCTAAAAGCCAAGTCAGGCTCTGCTTTAATTCTTCCATGAGATCCGCGATCCAGTTTGGAACGGGCTGTCCTGGGCAGGGGTGGAACCCTGTATTCCCGGAGAGATTTCCAATCCCTGTGGATTTGGCACTCGGGGACTCGGAGCAGGGGCAGCCCTGGCAGTGCTGGGGTTGGTTTGACTTGGTGATGTCAAAGGGCTTTTCCAAACTCGACAATTCCACAGCTCCCTTGGCGTTTTCCGTAATTCCCAGCCCACACAAACCCTGTTAAGCCTGTGCTGCCCATGCCTGAAAATTCCACAATCCTGGAGCCAGACCAAGGAACCTCCACTCCTCGTGTCTCCTAACAAGAGAATCCCGGGATTTCTGAGGTTGGAAAAGCCCTCTGAGACCATCAGGTCCGAGCTGTGCCCGATCCCCGCCTTGTCACACAGCCACATCCAATCATTCCATGGACACCTCCAAGGATGGAGACCCGCCCTTTCCGATCCCTGACAAATCCATTAAAAAATTCCTCCTGAGAACAAACTCCTCAGCAGCTCCCAAAAAGAACTGCAGGCATTTTTTTTTCTTGTTCCCATCCCTGCATTTTTCCCATAATTCCACAAAATCCTCCCAGGACAATGGAGGGAGAACTTTGGATTGGGAATAGTTGAGGTGAAACAAAGACCCTGCCAGAACTGGGTGGAATTTAAGCTCTGGATTAAATCATCAGCTCCAGAACAGGAATTTTCTCCCAATAAACCCTAAAAAAAATCCCATCTTTTCCAATCAGAATTTGTGAGGGAGCCAATGGGAAATAAAACATTGGGAGATTTGAGCTGTTAATGGACATTTCCAAGAGATTTGGAATCGTGGAAAATCACCAGCTGGTATTTGGGATGATCCCAAAGACCCAGAGAGGGAAAAGAGGATTTTTCACAGCTAGATAAATACTGAGGTTCAGCTGCCGGCGCAGGAGAGGGAAAACCACGTCAGTCCTGCTGGAATTCATCCCCTTTTCCAATCAAATCTGGGATATCTCTATTCCCTAAATCCGCTGAGCCCACCGGAGCCACCGGACCAACAGGATGTGCACGACTGAGTGCACACGGAAACCGCAAATTACGGAATTCAGTGCTAATTAAACACCCCCACATCCCTCAATAATTAATTTCCAGAGGTTTCTCCTAATCCATCAACACTTCAATGGAGTGAGACCTCCCTGGAGCATCCTTCACCTGGCGTTATCCCGAATTCCAGAGATTTTCCTGATGAGCGAACTCCCAGCTTTTTGTGTGGCGCTCCTGACCCACAGCCTTAGGAGCCACAACATTCCAAGGTTTCCCTGCCCCTTGCTATTAATTAGGATTTATGGATTATCTATAATCTATATTTAGAATCTATTTATAGATTATCTATAGATTATCTTCATATATTTTATATTTCCCTTTCTTGGGCAGCACCAAGAAATGCTCTTGGAAAATCCCCTGGCTAAAAAGAAAGGATGAGGGAATCTTTCCTCCCTCTAAATCCCACAGAGGAATCCCCAGGGCAGCATTCCCACCCATGGGAACTCCATAAATCCACTCCTAACAAGTGGAAAATCCAGGAAACAAAGCCGGGGGTCACTTTTACCTGGGAATTCAGCAAGTGGAAAAGAGCACGGAGGGACAGAGTGGATACATCCATGAAAAAATTATGTAAGTATGGATAGGAGCGGCTGCCCCATCCCTGGAAGTGTCCATGGAGAGACTTGGAGAAATCTGGGATAGTGGAAGGTGTTCCTGGTGGAATGAGATGGGATTTAAGGTCGCTTCCAACCCCACCCATTCCAGAATTCCATGATCTGCTCATCACTTATTCCTTCAGCTCCTCCTAACCCTGAATAAAATCCCAACAGCTTTTATTTTCTTACTCTCTCCCCAACATTCCTGAATTTCCCTAATTTTCCCTTTCTCTCATTTAGGCCACATTTTTCCAAACATGAAAACTTCCCCTCGATATCCATTATTTTCCTTCCCAGCTTTCCCTAAACACAAACAGAGCTGCTGATCTCTGGATTAAAAAAAAAAACAAACCAGGGAGGAGGAAAATTCCCAGCCCGTTTTCCAGCCTGGCCTCTGAGCCGGAGAGGCAGCACACGACATTCCCTATTTTTAGCTCAGCTCCGCAGGTACGGATTCCAGGGACACTTATGAACCCTGACATCCCAAAGGGGCTGCAGGGCTCTGAGCTCAGAAGTTGTTATTTCTCTTGGGATGAGGAGAATTCCGGAGGAAAACAGGTCTTTTCCTGGCTCTGAAAATTCCAGAGGAAAATTAGTCCCTTTTTGGCTCTGAGCTCAGAATTCCTGAGGAAAACAGGTCCTGACCCAGCTCTGAAAGGAGGAGAATTCCAGAGGAAAAACGGGTCCTTTCCTGGCTCTGAGAATTCCAGAGGAAAGCAAGTCCTTTCATGTCTCCAAACTGAGGAGAATTCCAGAGGAAAATGGGTCCTTTCCCAGCTCTGAGAATTCCAGAGGAAAGCAAGTCCTTTCATGTCTCCAAACTGAGGAGAATTCCAGAGGAAAATGGGTCCTTTCCCAGCTCTGAGAATTCCAGAGGAAAGCAGGTCCTTTCCTGGCTCTTCTCTAGCCATATTCTCTGGGAATTCTGTTCCAGGTCCTCCCCATCCTCCCAGCCAGGAATTCCTTCCCAAAATCCCACCTAACCCTGCCCTCTGGCAGCGGGAATCCTTTTCCTACCACTCCGTGTCCCTGGAAAAAGCCAGTCCTATTTTTAATCCCAATTCCCTTCAAATACTGAAATCCACATAAATATTCAGGAATTGCAAGGTTATTTCTCACTTCTCCCAAGAGGATTCCCAAGGGTCACAAATCCACCCCCAAAAACACGGGATAAGGTTTTGCAGCGATGAAATTCCTCATGACCCTGAGAAGAACCACTAAGGAAGATGGAAAATGGATTGAGCTGGATCTCCTAAAGGCTTTTCCAGGTTTCTTTTGATCCCTGGATGTAATATTCCTTCTGGAGAACTCCAGGACTGGATATCTATCCATCACATCCCCATCTTCATGCCCTAAATCCGTGGAATATCCGGAGTCGGAAGGGTTTAATTAGGGTTGCTCATTAGCAGCCTGGTTTAAGGCAGTCCTGACCACAGAGGCTCCTTAAAAACCAAAACAAATCCAGATTTTCCTATAAAACCAGGAATTTTTCATGGATGACCAAATAATTACGGAATAAAACAGAGATTTGCTGACAGCTGCCAAGAACCACCAACTCCCATGGAGCTCACCCACATTTCAGGAATTATCTTGGATTTCTTAAGCCGGACCTAATTATTTCCCACATTCGTTCCACTGTTTGGCCGTTAGGATTTTGGGTTTTTTTAGGATGCTTAGGCCTGACTTAAATTCCCAGGGACATCTCCAAAGCCCAGCAGCACCACAGATGCACCGGAGCAGCTGCTGAGCGAAGCCAAAAGGTGAACGGAGACGGGAACGTCATCCCGACATTACATAACATCTATTTATAGCCCGAATTCCCAAAATATTCCTGATTTTCCTGCTTGGAAAGGGGTGAAATTGCTGGGGCGCAGGGCTGCCTGCTCTGATGTAGCTTTCACACAATTCCCGGGGAAGTTTTCCGTGTGGATTTGGCTGGAAGTTGATTTATTTTCGGGGATATATGGTGATGAAATTGATGATGTCATTGATGATGTAATTAATGATGTCATTAATGGTATTTGTTTAAAATAATTGGCATTGGAGAGAAGGGATGGGCTCAAACCGTTCCTGGCTGCTGATCCCAAAATCTGCCCCTTCTCCTGCTCAGGGGCGACCGCAAGCAAGGGATCCAGTGCGGAATCTCCCTAGAAAGCGTCCTGGGATAACAACCATTCCCAGTTTTCCTTCTAAAGTAGGCGGGAGTTGAAAATTCCCAGGTTTTTAAGGACAATCTAGTGGCCCACAATGATGAGGGAGGTGAGGTCCTCACAGGGCATCCAGAGGAGCTGCTCCGGGACACCTTCCACTGCCCCAGGGTGCTCCAGCCTGGCCTTGGACACTGCCGGGGATCCAGGGCAGCCACAGCTGCTCTGGGAATTCCATCCTAGCCAGGAATTCCTTCCCAATCCCCCATCTAAACCTCCTTTATGCCAGTTTGAAACCATTCCCTGTGTCCTGTCCCTCCACCCCTTGGCCAAAGTCTTTCTCCAGCTTTCCCGCAGCTCCTTCAGGTCCTGGAAGGTCACAATGAGCTCACCTCAAAACTTCTCCAGCCTGAACATTCCCAAATGAAGAACCATTGTGAGAAATTCCCAAATTTCTCACACACTAAGCCAACTCTTCCCATCGCTTCCAAACTTCCACAGCTCCAAAGAAGAGCCAGCTTTGCCGAAAAGGAAAATTCCAAGCTCACAGCCGACCTCAAACCAGAAACCACCATGGAGAAAAATTCCCAGCAATCCAAGATCTCTTTGGGCTGTTTGGCTGAGGAAAGGGGAGGGAAAGGGGAGGGAAAGGGGAGGGAAAGGGGAGGGAAAGGGGAGGGAAAGGGGAGGGAAAGGGGCGGGAAAGGGGAGGGAAAGGGGAGGGAAAGGGGCACCAGAAGGAGATGGAATTACAGGAAAGTCAAGGACAGTGTTCTCCACTTCTTCTCCCAGATCCAAGCCTGTTCCATCCAGCACAGACATCCCACTGCCTCTGGCTGGTTAACCCTGCACAAAATCACGGAGTGGTTTGGGTTGGAAGGGACTTTAAATCCCATCCCATTCCACTGTCCCAGGTTGCTCCAAGCCCCATCCAACCCAGCCTTGGACACTTCCAGGGATGGGACATCCATAACTTTTCCTTGTAACCCCTTCCGAGCACTTTTCAGTGCCTTTAAAATGGGGATAAAACATGAAAACCGCAGCTTTAATTCTATTTTTTACCCAACAAATCGAACGATCGGTTGCCCAAAACCCAAGAGCTTCACACTTTCCAAGGGGCCGGAATTCAGACAAGGGCTTTTTAAAAATATTTTGTGATTTTCCTGGCGCACAGAACCCGTGTTTCCATCCCCTACTAATTGCTCATTCCCACCTCCTAATTTACTTTGCGCCTCTATCCAAGATTTTGATTTTTCCTTTCTCTTTTTTCATCGCTCACGTTTTGTGCTCCTGCGGCTCCGGCACCGCATCTGGCACAGCTTCGGGCTTCGTTTCTTTCTGCCGAGATCTTGGTGGCAGCAATTCCAGCAGAGCCCTTCCGTGGGAACACTTTTCCAAAACCTCATCCGAGTGATTCCCAGTCGGTGTGGCAGGATGGGGTTCAGGGTGGGAGAGGGCCAAGGAGGATGGAAACGCAGGGGACTTTCCACTTGAGTGTGGATTAATCCCTTGATCCATGGAATGGCTGAGGTTGCAGGCACCTCTGGAGATCATCTGGACTGAGATCCTGCTCCAAGCAGGATTTTGAGTAAAAGGAATTTTTGGAGATAAGAGGCACAGCTGGGCACTTTGCTCAGGAGGCTTCATTCGAGTCCTGGAGTACTCCAAGAGTTTTGGTGGGGTCTTGGAATTCCCTTCCCAGTCTTGGGATGAAGATGGAGACGTCGATGGGTCGGCTTCTCTCCTGAAGGGTTTGGGAGTAATCATGGAACCATCAAAGGGTCAGGGACTGGTTTGGGTTGGTGGGACCTGAATCCCAATCCACCCATGCCATGGCAGGGACACCTCACACCATCCCAGGCTGCTCCAAGCCCAATGTCCAACCTGGCCTTGGGCACTCCCAGGGATCCAGGGGCAGCCACAGCCTCTCTGGGAATTCCAGCCCAGCCCCTCCCAGCCAGGAATTCCTCCCCTGGTTCCCAGATCAGCTCCCATCACGCTGAGGTCACCAGGGATAAGCAGAATCCCACATCTTGGCCGTGTCCAGCAGAGAAGGAACTGAGCTCTAGGAAACAGATTGTCCTGGAGGATCCGATGGTGTTGATGGATTTAAATCAATCTGCTCGAGGTGCTGACAGCCAAGGAAGTTTCTGGGAACCGCATTCCAGCGATAACCTGGTTTTACAGGATTGTGTTTTATACTGACAGTTCTGGGGGTGGGGGGGTACAGAATTCCAGGATGGATCAGGCTGGGAGGGACCTCAGAGGGTCACTGGTGCCACTCCCTGCTCCAGCAGGGCCATCCCAGAGCTCAGGCACAGGGCTGTGTCCGTGTGGCTCTGGAATATCCCCAGGGAGAGACTCCAGCCCCTCTCTGGGCTCTGCTCAGGGCTGGGCACTGCCCAGGGCAGAAGCTCTGCCTCCTGTGCCGGGGACAATTCCTGGGATCAACCCCTGACCCTGGGACACCCAGGGATACACAGGGACAGATAGGAGCACACAGGGACAGACAGGGCCGAGGGCCCCTCTCAGCTGAGCTCCTCTCCAGGCTGAGCAGCCCCAGCTCCCTCAGCCTCTCCTGGGCACAGGGATGCTCCAGGCCCTTCCTCATCCTCACATCCCTGCCCTGGGCCAGATCCAGGAGCTCCAGGTCCCTCCTGTCCTGGTGATCCCAGAGCTGCACACAGCATCCCCAAGGATAAAGGTTCCACAAACTCTGGAGCACCTGGGCTTTGAGGTGGGAAGCCCCTTTGAAGCTGAGATCCCAGAAAGCTCCCTGGGAAACATTCCTGTCATCCCAGCTAAAAATGCTCTCCCACCCCAAAATCCACATCTTCCAAGCTCCCGACCATGAGCTGAACTTCCTGTGTGACTCAACCCACTTCCTGTGTGACCCAACCCAACTTCTCCTTCCAGTAAAAGCTCTGGGAAGCCTCAGAGCAAACCAATATTTCCAGATGATATTACCCTTGTCTTTCTCAGGAATGTGTTGGGGTTTTGTTGGTTTTTTTTTCCCTTCCCAACAGCAGAACAACACAATCATCTCTATTTTTACGATGACCTTTCTGCGTCTGTCACCCAAACAGCTCTTGTTGAGGTCACTTTTGTCGTGCACAGGCGGCTCCTGCAGCCGAGTTCAGACTCAATTTTCGCTCCTGATGAACACCGGCCGCGTGTGGTGAGGGGGTCGGGCTGCTCTTTATTCCCTTCCTTATCCTAAAGCTCTCAGGAGCAGCACAAAGCAGCCTCAAAGCCATAAAATCACAATTTGGGCTCATCTGGAGCCTTTTTGATGCCCTCAAAGATGGGTCAGCTCTAAAGATGAGGCAGGGAGTGGGTCTTGGTCCAAGAAGTTCTGGAATGGTGGAGGAATGGGGGGGATTAGTCACTGGGATCACCACCCAGAGGTTCCTGCAGAAGCTGGGGGTTTTCAGGAACGTTAAACACGAAAATTCGCGGTCCTTGTTTGGGATTCGCAGCTCAGGTATGGAATTTTGGATGGTGGGGACGACTCACAGGAGCTGCGCTAGGAATAAAGCGCGGTGCCCAGGGTGCTGGGATTCCACATTCTCCAGGGAATGGTTCACAGCAGCAGGGGAAAAAAAAAAAACCTGGGAAAAGGGGAGCTGAGATGGAGAAAGGTTCCTGCTCTTCCTTTTACAGGACCAGCTGCTGGCTCCAGGTCTAAACCCACCCAGGAATCGCCAGAGGGAACGGGAATGCTCATTCCAGGTTTTTCCTGCAATCCCACCGGCAAATCCAAGCTTATCCCGGAATGTCTAAGCCTTACTTAAAATTCCAGTAAGGGAGAGGCAGAATGAGGAACCAGATGATTGGAGGCGCAGAATCCATGGAATTTGCTCCCACTGCCTCCCATCAGGGCTTCTCTGGGAACAATTTCCCTCATTTTCACCCTCCCCGGGAGAAGAAGCCAGGCACGGCGGGGGAGGTGGGAGGCTGCACGTGTTCCGTGCACGAGACCGAGTCAAGCTGTGCAAAAAAAAATTCCCGTTCTCAGCTTCTGCAGTGACCTCAGGACCTCCAGAGACAACCTGGACCCTACAAACAGCATTCCACATTCCCTCATCCATGCCCAGCTCCTCCAAAATTCTCTGGGAAAGGAGACACCCAAGACCTATGAGCACAGGTGGCCAAGAAGGCCTAAGACAGCTGGGATGGATCAGGAATTGCATGGGAGCAGGGATGTGATTGTCCCCTGTGCTGGGCACTGGTGAGGGACCTGGAGGGCTGTGCCCAGTTGTGGACACCTCATGGAGAAAGACCTGGAGGAGCTGGAGCGTGTCCAGGGAAGGGAATGGAGCTGGGAAGGAGCTGGAGAATTCCTGAGGGAGCTGGGAAAGGGGCTGGAGAATTCCTGAGGGAGCTGGGAAAGGGCTGGAGAATTCCTGAGGGAGCTGGGAAGGGTCTGGAGAATTCCTGAGGGAGCTGGGAATTCCTGATGGAGCTGGGAAAGGGGCTGAGCCTGGAGAAAAGGAGGCTCAGGGGGAACCTTGTGTCTCTGCACAGGTACCTGACAGGAGAGGGGATGATTCCCAGGGAACAGGGACAGGAGCAGAGGGAACGGCCTCAGGCTGGGCCAGGGGAGGCTCAGGGTGGACAGCAGCAGAAATTTCCCCATGGAAAGGGAGCTCAGGGCTTGGAAGTGGCCAGGGAGGTTTGGAGTGTCCATCCCTGGAGGTGTCCCAGGAATTCCTGGAGGTGGCACTCAGAGCTCTGTGCTGGGGCCAGGCACAGCTGGGACTGGATCTTGGAGTTCTTTTCCAACATCCATGATTCCATATAAACCTCTCCAACATCCACAAAACCTTTTGCCCTCCTGAGTGCCTTGCCCAGGCGGCCAAGACAAGCCCTGCCACAGCGAACTTTCTTCTCTCCCTCCTTTCCCAAGTCCCCAGCATTCCTGTAATCACATTTCCCCTTTTCTTTTCCTAACAACCCTCCCAGCATTTTCCCAAAGCAACAAATTAAGAGCCCACAGCCTTTCCCGTGGGAGACAGCTCTCTCCAGGCAGGAGTGGGAATGAGAAGGTTGGCGTTGACCTTTCCACTTGTTTTCATCTCCATGGGCACCACAGAGATCCCAAATCCCTTTAAACACCGCTCCAAGAAGGAAAACAGAGATGGAAAAACGAGACCACCTCCCAGGAGGCTTTATTAGGGCTCTTCCAAAAGCTCCAGGAGACTGAGGCTGGAGTCACCCCTCCTGCAAATAAAGCAGGAGCCTTGAGAGAGCTTGGAATGGTGTCCAAGAGAAGCCTGGAAAGTGCTGAAACACAGGAAAAGCACAGCAGGGAGCAATAGGATAAATAACTTTAGGGGGGAAAAAAAATCCCACAGGAAAAAGGTGTCCATGGCATGGTGCTTGGAATGAGAGGATGTTTAGGTCCTTCCTGATCCAAATAATTCTGGATTGTGTGAGTTGAACTCATCCCACCTCCCACCTCCTCCTGACTTGGACATCTGATTTCCAGGAGAAGGAGACTGATTTAGGGACTAATTCCGGCCAGGGATGGAGGAGGTGGTGGAAGCGCTACAAACAGGAGTAAATCCACCCTACAGCAGAAATCCAAGCTCATTCCAAAAGATGGATTTCGAACCTCATGGATTCTGAGCTCCAGGTAACTGGGAAGCACAGCTGGATCTCTTGGAGGTGAGAATTCCATGAGCTGTGCGTGGGAGATTCCAAAAATTCTGCCTCATCTTCCCAGGGAATTGTTCCCAAGGATAAGCCGGTTCCCATCACAAAATAACATCCACAGCCTCTTTTCCCTGTTCTGTTCCCTTCGTTCCTGTGGAACAGCAGAGTATTCCAGAGAAAGTTTGGAATACCGAAACCTGGTCACACACTGATAAATAAACGGGAGTGCAAACAAAATCCAAACTGAGGGAATGTGACACGGGCAGGATTATTATTTACATCCAAATAATGCCAGAGCAGCCTTTTCCTGGGAAAACAAATCCCGATCAATAATTTGGATTTAAAATGTCCCACATGGAAGATGCCCCTGGATCCCTGGAAGTGTCCAAGGCCAGGCTGGATGGGGCTTGGAGCAGCTTGGGATAGTGAAAGATGTTGGATTTGAATGGAATGGGCTTTAAGGTCCCTTCCCAACCCAAACCATTCCACGGTTCTGTGATTAATCCAAGCTTTTTTCTTTTTTTTTTTTTAATCTCCCACAACCAATTTAGAAAGGAAAAATTCCCACAAAACTCTTGGGAGGAAAAAGGGAAGACTGGAATGACTTCTCCACATGTCTGCAATATTCACAGAACACCGGGAAGCCATAGGGCTCCTGGTGATCCAGGCTGCCTGGATTTGAGATCCAGGTTGGGATCCACCACATCAGCAGCTACCACCTCACCTTGACCCCCATCTCCATTCCTCCATCCCAACAAACGGCTCCAATCCCGACATCCCCGTGGGAATCCTGCCAGCAGATCCACGATAAAAGGAACCTGTGCTGATCCCACACCAAACTCTGATAACAACAGAAGCTTTTCCTGGAGCGGATCCTCTTCCTTGCCGCTGGGAGCCCCAGCAAATTCCAACATTATGTCTCTCCGCAGCAAGACGACAATCCCAGAAATCCCCAGCTTTTCCATGGAAAACAAACAGATGCTTTCCCTTCTCCCCCCAGTCTGTTTGCAGTGCAGGGCTCCATCTTTGTCGCTTTTCCAAGGACAAGGAAGTGACAGTGCCACCTCCAATCCCAACCCGGAATGCCCGATCTTCCCTCATGTCCCAACGGCCACATCCAGGTAGAATTCCTTCATTCTTACATCAAACAAGAAGATAAGAGAGATAAAAAGCACATTTTAAGGAAAAATGATGCTCTGAGATAGAGATTTCTGTCCCAGAAAATTCCAAAAATTCCAGTGAGGAAAGGGATTCACATGGAATACCACCAACATTTTCCATCACTCCATAGTTTTCTCCTCAGAGCTGCATCTAATTTAAAGGGTGACAAAGCAAAGGCAGAAGTGTTTTCCCAGAGGAAACCCCAAATCCCGGGATTTTGCAGGTGCCTGGGCTGCTGTGCAAGGACCATAAATAAATCCAGAGCTTCCCAATCCCATCCAAAGGATGGGAAACCTCAGGATGGGTTCCCACCACCTCGTGGGATCCATAAATAAATCCAGAGCTTCCCAATCCCATCCAAAGGACGGGAAACCTCAGGATGGGTTCCCACCGCCTCACGGGATCCATAAATAAATCCAGAGCTTCCCAATCCCATCCAAAGGACGGGAAACCTCAGGATGGGTTCCCACCACCTCGTGGGATCCATAAATAAATCCAGAGCTTCCCAATCCCATCCAAAGGATGGGAAACCTCAGGATGGGTTCCCACCACCTCGCGGGATCCATAAATAAATCCAGAGCTTCCCAATCCCATCCAAAGGACAGGAAACCTCAGGATGGGTTCCCACCACCTCGCGGGATCCATAAATAAATCCAGAGCTTCCCAATCCCATCCAAAGGACAGGAAACCTCAGGATGGGTTCCCACCACCTCGCGGGATCCATAAATAAATCCAGAGCTTCCCAATCCCATCCAAAGGATGGGAAACCTCAGGATGGGTTCCCACCACCTCGCGGGATCCATAAATAAATCCAGAGCTTCCCAATCCCATCCAAAGGATGGGAAACCTCAGGATGGGTTCCCACCGCCTCACGGGATCCATAAATAAATCCAGAGCTTCCCAATCCCATCCAAAGGACAGGAAACCTCAGGATGGGCTCCCACCACCTCGCGGGATCCATAAATAAATCCAGAGCTTCCCAATCCCATCCAAAGGATGGGAAACCTCAGGATGGGTTCCCACCGCCTCACGGGATCCATAAATAAATCCAGAGCTCCCCAATCCCATCCAAAGGACAGGAAACCTCAGGATGGGTTCCCACCACCTCGCGGGATCCATAAATAAATCCAGAGCTTCCCAATCCCATCCAAAGGACAGGAAACCTCAGGATGGGTTCCCACCACCTCGCGGGATCCATAAATAAATCCAGAGCTTCCCAATCCCATCCAAAGGATGGGAAACCTCAGGATGGGTTCCCACCACCTCGCGGGATCCATAAATAAATCCAGAGCTTCCCAATCCCATCCAAAGGATGGGAAACCTCAGGATGGGTTCCCACCGCCTCACGGGATCCATAAATAAATCCAGAGCTTCCCAATCCCATCCAAAGGACAGGAAACCTCAGGATGGGCTCCCACCACCTCGCGGGATCCATAAATAAATCCAGAGCTTCCCAATCCCATTCAAAGGATGGGAAACCTCAGGATGGGTTCCCACCGCCTCACGGGATCCATAAATAAATCCAGAGCTTCCCAATCCTCAGGGAAACTCTCAGGAAATCCTCAGGTTCCCACTGCCTCGCGGGATCAATCTGCCGCTCACAGAGCGATGGTGGCCGCTCCCCTCCCACCCAACTGGTGTTACTGGTCAGCCTGGGATCCTTCCCTGCAACCCCCTCCTAGAGTTGAATTTTTGGGAATCCACTGAATTCCATGATCCTTGTGGGCCCCTCTTCCAGTTCAGGATATTCTGGGATTCTCCAGACAAGCGCAGGACCTTCCACTCCCCTCAGCTGCCCGCTGAGGCGCCAGTCCCTCTCTTGCGGGCGCCCTGTCTGCCTTTCCCGATTTAAACAGAGCCTGGAACGTGGGGATTCCCAATTTTAGCTGCTCCGTAAATCCCGGGAGTGCAAAGCCTCCGCTAACCCAGCCTAATTTAGGCCAGGCTTTAACTGTCTCTTTCACCGCCGCGACGATCGGTGGATAACGGCGATGGTGTTCTAGGGATTGCATATCCACAAACCGTCCCACAGAAATTATGGATTGCCTCGGCCATCCCTCAGTGTTTGGGATGGAATTCCCCATTCAGCTGCCCTAGAATCCCTGGATATTTGGGTTGGAATGGACCTTCGAAGTCCACCTTGTCTAAGCTCCGCCCATGGCGGGTACAACTCCACAGGACCGGGTTGATGCTGCTCCTGAAAATATCCAGCGTGTCCTTACTTTAAGGATTCCCTCCTCCACATTCTTTCCGTATTTGGGGATAATTATTCATCCAAACTTCGCTTCACCTCCTCTGTTTCCTCTCCAGAGCTGCATCCACCCCATCCATGAGATAAGGCTGCCCAGAAATCCCAACTTTGGATGTTCTGGGAAGAGCTTTTCCCACTGATCCCTCTCCTTCCCATCCTCTGGAATGATGTTGGAAGCAACAACACGGCTCCTAAAAAAAACCATGGATGTAGGTTTCTGCCAACTTGGATGAACTTAGCCAAAGTCTGGACACCTCCGGGAAGTCCTGCTGGATTTGGGAATACTCAGAAGTGCTCAGCAAATTCGGATCTGGATGCTGAGCAGGATGACCGAGCTGAAGGACGTGAGCATTCCAAGGTCAATCCAGGGGTGGGAATTTCTGTCCTGGATTTAGCAGAGACAGAGATCCTGGAGGCAGACAGAAGACCTGGACATCTGACAGCTCCTATTTTCCAGAGGCTCAGACAAATTGCTGGATTTAAATCCTGACCTACTTCAGTGCCTGCCTTATATTGGATTTTTTTTTTTTTCCCTTCAGGATTCCAGCTTTTCTTCTGGGATTTTTTTTTTCTCCGCCCCCAGAAAAGCATCTTTTGTACCTTAAAATAAATGTAAATACAGGAAAGCAGCCATGCCACTCTAACTAGGGAGTTTTCCAGGTTAAATTGAAATTATCAATTTTTTTTTTTTCCTGTGAAAAATAAGGCAGAGAAATTCCAGGAAAAAAAAATCTACACAAATTATTTCCGTGGTCAGGTTGTTTCACACATAAAAATTAATAAATTAAATAAGGAAAAACCTTGAAAAACAAAATATTCCCAAGTCTTTACAACAAACTGGCAATCACAGGCTACTTAAATGTGGAAATACTCATGGAAATAATCATGGAAAAATAGATTTTGCTTCATCAGAGCCCCAGGAAACTCAAGGACATGAGGTCAGGACCATTCCCTCAAGGATCATCCCATTAACCAGAGGGGGATTTTATCCGTCTCTATTAATGCCGCTGGATAAGGAAAAACCAATCCACCAGCAAGAGTGCTTTTGCCCATAGGAATTCTGGTAAAACAGGAATTGCCCACATTTTCTAACTGGAAATGAATAAATATAAATGAATATAATTTTCTTCAATTAAAAATCTAACTTTGTTAAAATGGCCTCCACACGTTTTGCCAAAAAAAAAAAAAAAAAAAAAAAAAAAAGACCTAGGAAAATGGAAAAATTCCTGAAAATGTTCCTCTCTTTCCATGTTGAAGGCTAAAGACACGAACAGATTCCCACAGAGATGATTCCATGTGCCCTGGGAATTACTCAAGTCCAACTCAGTTTTCCGGCTTTGGACCAGAGACCAACCCTGGAATTCCAGAATGGTTTGGGTGGGAAGAGTCCTTAAATCCCATCCCATTCCACCCCTTTTCCATGGGCAGGGACACCTCCCACTGTCCCAGGCTGCTCCAAGCCCCAGTGTCCAACCTGGCCCTGGACACTTCCAGGGATCCAGGGGCAGCCACAGCCTCTCTGGGAATTCTGTGCCAGCCAAGAATTTCTCCCTCATATCCGGCTTAAACTGAATTTCTGTTGGTTTGGAGTCATTCCCCTTCCTCCTCCCAATCCATGCCCTTCCCAGAAATGCTTCCAAGAGTCGTCAGGGTGTTGTTTCCGTAGATTTTCTGGCAGGGGAAGGATTTGGGCTGAATCCCTGTCTGCAACAGGCAGCAAAACCCTTCTGTGTGCCCTCCTGAAGGAAAACACGGATAATTAAAGCTGAAAGGAGATCAATGGCATTGACATTTCGGGAAGTGGTTCCTGGAGAGAGACGATTGCATCTTCCCACCAACAAAGCTCATCCGAGGACTTGGACATTCTCCTTCAAACAATTCCAGTCCCTGCTGGAATCCTCACACCTGGATCAAACAGTTTCCCTAAAAACGCAACAGCCAGGCTGGAAAAGAGCCGGAGTGACCCAGGGAATGCAGGGGGATATTGTCCTGGGAGAGGAAAATCTCCCTGCTGGAGCAGGGAAGGGCACAGAGATCCAGGAAAAGCACCAAATCCTGCGGGAATAGAGGAAGGAATGCACCCAGCAGGGCTTGGAGGGGTTGATTTCTGATTCTCCCATTCTCATCCGCTGAAGGTGGAGGAGCCCCCTCCACGCTCCCCATCCTGCTTTTCCAGCTCCTCCAAACATCCCTCAGCTCATCAGTCGCTTCCCGAGGGAAAAAAAAACCCCTCCGATGAAAAACGAGCAACAGGAGCGCCAGGGAGAGGGGGAGAGGAGGGACAAACGGGTTTGGAATGGCCTTCCCGATCCGTTAATTAAAGCCTGGATGCTCCCGCAGGTGGGAGCAGATTGATCGCAGCTCTCCGACGCTCCAGTGCAAGTGGGGGATTCGTTAGGGTAATTAATTATTCTTTAGGTCCAGGAGCTTGGAGACTTGGTGGAAACAGTAATTAAAGGAGAAAAGGAGCTGGAATGAAGGAATTCGGGAAGTGTGGGATGGGCACAGAGCAGGGATCGGAGCAGCGTGGGATAGAGGAAGGGTCTTTGTCCGTGGCTCGGAGTGGGATGGGATCCGAGGTCCCGCCAATCCAAATCATTCCAGGTTTCTATGGACTGTAGGGAGTAAATCCTACAAGGAGCAGCTGGGGTGTCCCTGGTGTAGGAAGGATGTGGAGAGGTTGGAGCAGGTCCAGCGGAATCCACGGAGCTGCTCCAAGGGCTCTGGAGCCAGGCTGGGAGAGCTGGGAGTGTTCCCCTGGAGAGCAGAAGGATCCAGGGAGAGCTTCCAGCACATTCCAGGGCTTAAAGGGGCTCCAGGAGAGCTGGAGAGGGGCTGGGGACAAGGGCTGGAGGGACAGGACACAGGGAATGGCTTCCATTGCCAGAGGGCAGGGATGGATGGGAACTGGGAATTCCTGTCTGGAGTGAACAGGACACAGGGAATGGCTTTAAACTGGAACAGCATAGATTAAATGGGATTTGGGAAGGAATTCCTGGCTGAGAGGGTGGGGAGGGGCTGGGCTGGAATTCCCAGAGGAGCTGCAGCTGCCTCATGCCTGGAATTATCCAAGACCAGGTTGGATGAGGCTTGGAGTGATCAGGAATTGTGCTGGTTTTCCTGGGAAAGGGAATTTCACTGCTGGAGTCATCGTTCGGTGCAAAAGGAACACAACAAGAAAGAGCAGAGAGGAAAGAAAACACAGCTCGGGCCTGGATCTAATTAAGAGGGAGTAAAACTGGGAGCTTTGGGAATTCCATGTGCCCCTCTCCTTGAGTCACCTGTTTTTCCCTGTGTTCCAGGAAATTCCTGATCCGAGCTGACAGGAATGAATTACTGTCGGATTTCGTGAGGCTTCTTCAGGAAAAACGTCTCCAAAAACCCTCCCAGCTCTGATCCCGCAGCCTGGGCCAAGGTTTATCCAGTCCCAAATTAACCAACAATTGATAAATCCATTAAAAACGCAGCCTCAGTGACGAATCCCAGAAGGATTTGGGGTGGAGAGGACCTCAAATCCCATCCCATTCCACACTTCCCACTATCCCAGGATGCTCCAAAGCCCATTCCAGCCTGGTCCTGGACATTCCCAGGGATCCAGGAGCAGCCACAGCTTCTCTGGGAACCCGGGCCAGAGCCTCACTAAAAATTACAGAAAATTAAATTTTTTTTAAAGCAAATTTAAGACATTTAAGCTCATTTTTGTCCCATCCTCCCGCACCGTGGCTCCAATTCCTAAAGCGATTCCCAGGAAATTCCTTCTTCCCCCCCCCCCCCCCCCCACCTCATCCTGGTCCCAAAGGGATCAGTCCAGAGGTTTCAAGGGAATTACTCCAGGAGAAAAAGCAACTTCCAATGGAAACAGGATTTCCGTCAAATTCCAGCCTCAGCTCCTCCAGCGTTTTTCCAATTGATCCCATTTTTGGAGGGGATTGAGGTGGTCAGGGAGCTCTGTCTCAGGGTTTATTAACATTTGTTTGGCAAAAGCCAGCAATTATTTCATATTAATTTATTAAATTAATATTACTTTAAAATGTATTATCAGTTATAATATCAATTCTATAGAACCTATAAATTAAATTGATAATTTTATCATAATTAAATATTACTTTAATATTTATTATTCAATAGAAAATTATTCTGAAGAACCTATTAATCATATTAATTAAATTAATACTACTTTAATATTCATTATTATTTTTAATATTAACAATTATCATATTAGTACTAGACAACCTATAAAATATATTGATAAGTTTATATATTTAAATGTTACTTTAACATTTATTATTCAATAGAATATTAATTCTACAGAACCTATAAATTATATTATTGATTTAATTAATATTATTTTAATCTATTATTAAATTAATATTAATTCCATATAACCTATAAATTATATTAATAATTTGATCTTGATTGAATAAATATCACTTTAATATTTGTTATTCAACAAAATACTAATTCTATAGCATCTGTAAATCATATTAATTACATATCTATTAAATTAATACTATAATATTCATTATTAAATATTAATTCTAGAGAACCTATATATTATATTATTGATTAAATGAATACTACCTTAATTTTAATTGTTAAATATAATATTAATTCTATAGAACTTATAAATTATATTATTGATTAAATTACTACTACTTTTATCTTTAGTATTGAATATAAAATTAATTCCATAGAACCTATAAATTGTGTTATTGATTAAGTTAATATTCCTTTAATCTTTATTACTAAATATAAAATTAATTCTACAAAACCTGTGAACTACAGCAATAACTTCATATTGACCAGATTAACATCATTGCAATATTTCTTATTAAATACAGTATTGATCCTATAGAAACCGTAAATTCCATCGTTAATTTGGTAATAATTAATTAAAACCAGGGCCGCCGGGCTATTAGAGGCCGTCATTAACTCCCGACCTTGGCAGCTCCTCCAGCCGGCGCCTTCGGATCGGAATCGTGTGAAAATAGAAACTGTGTCAGCCCCAGATTAACTGGAAAATCTCCATGGGCTAAAAATAACGAGCTCCTCTCCATTCTCCCCCCATGCAGAAATCCGGGATGGATTTTAATCCCTTTTCGGGATGGGGAGGAGGAAGTTGGAGCCTCAGTTTTGGACTTCGGGTTTGGGCCCGGGTTTAAATTCCAGTCTCTATTTTGTGTTTTTAGGAACGGAACCACAGATTTCTCCCCTGCCCACGAATCCCGGGGAGACAAATCAAAAAAAAAATCCCGAAAGGGTCTTAAAAATCTTCATTTTTAAAAATCTCCTTTAAAAATCCCTTCTAAAACTCCCACATCCAGCCCCGTGAGTTTGCACTTAAGCCCAGGTCTAAGAGCAAATAATCCAGGCTCAAGGAGGCAGAGCCGGTCTGGAGATGGTGCCAGGCGCTGAGGGGAGGGGACAGAGGGGTGACAGACGAGCCTGGGAAGGTCACCCAGGCCGTGTGAAAAGCCGGAGCTCCAGGTGGGACATTCCCAAAGGGATTTTTCCAGAAACATCTTGTTTTACGGGATTTACGGCCTCGGGTAATTCCAGTTCTCCTGGAGCGAGCCCTGCCACGAAACCCCCGGGTGACAACGAGCAGGGGACACGCGTGGGGACCTCAGAGCTTCACCCTGGATGGGGAAGTTCTACCAAACATCTGCTTTTCCTGAAGAATTCCCTGCTTTTCCAGAGGTCCCAAAGTCGGAGGGGATGAGCGGAGGAACATCAGGAGAACTTCCCAGAAATTCCAGCCAGAGAAGCTGTGGCTGCTCCTGGATCCCTGGAAGTGTCCAAAGCCAGGTTGGAACACCCTGGGATAGTGGAAGGTGGGGATGGGATGGGCTCCATGGGATTTAAGGACCCTTCCCACCCACAGCATTCCAGGATTTGAACTTTCTCCCATCCCAGCACTGGGAATGGGCCTGGACCAGGATGAACAGGCCCAAGAGCTGGACTGAATGATCCTTGGAGGTCTCATCCCACTCAGGATATTCCATGATTCCGTGTATTTCCCACAGCAAAGCCCTCACACCTGGGCCCTCCCTTCCTCTGCAGCTGCTTCTCCTGAAACAGGGAGAACCATTCCGTGGGTTTTCTGGGATTCTGGGAATGCTGCAGGCTGAGCATCTCAGAAGGAACCACCCATGGCTTCCATGCCATGAGCAGCTTCCAGGGAAAAGATGCCCGAATTATCAGGATCTGCTCCCAGGGACAGGAAGAGAGGAAAACGAGGGAAGGTTTAGATGGGATTTTAAGGAAAATTCCTTCATGGAAGGGTTTGTCCAGCCCTGGCCCAGCTGGAGAGGGGTGGATTCCCCGTTCCTGGAGGGATTTAAACCCCTGTGGATGTGGCACTTGGGGACACAGGGCTGTGGTGGCCTCGGCAGTGCTGGGAATGGTTGGATTTGATCTTCAAGGAGTTTTCCAGCCTAAAGGGCTCCTGACAATCCTGAGGAAGAAGGAATCTTACAGGGAGTTCTCTGCAGGGGAGAGCAGAGATCCCTCACGGCGCTGCCCAAAATCTCTTGGTCTTCCATGTCTTCTAGGCCAAATCCCTGGAAAATATTCCCTATGGAGCTGGAGAAGCCTCAAACTGCCGCCCCTGTGGTGGGACCTCCTCCAGCTCCTCATCCTGCAGTTCCCTGTGGAGCCAATTTCAGGAGGGACAATATGGAAAGGGCTGGACCTGCTCCCAAAACGCTCCAGTGGCAAAGCCTTTGCTCCCAAAGGAATTTCTGATGGGATCGGTTGGATACAAATCCTCCCCTGCAGAGACGGTTCAGCACCAAAGACACGGAGTGGATTTTTTCCTGTGAACAGGAAAATCCCACAGAATCCATTTGTGGCTGGAATTGTCTCTCCTCCTGTTCCCACCGTCACATGCCATGGGAAAACGGATAAATCCAGACTCCAGGAATAGTGTGGGAATCAAAGGGACCTTAAAAACCATTTCATTCCCACCCCATTCCATGGGCAGGAACACCTCCCACTGTCCCAGGCTGCTCCAAGCCCCAGTGTCCATCCTCACCTGGGACACTCCAGGGATCCAGGGGCAGCCACAGCTGCTCTGGGGAATTCCGTCCCAGCCAAGAATTCCTTCCCAAGATCCAACTTAAATTTTCTCTCTGTCCATGTGAAGCCATTCCCTGTGTCCTCCCTTCCCTTGTCCCAATTCCCTCTCCAGCTCTCCTGGAGCTCCTTTTAGGCTCCGAAGTCTCCCTGAATCCTTCTCTTCTCCAGGTGAACATTCCCAGCTCTCCCAGCCTGGCTCCATATGAGAAGCCTCTTCAAATCCTGAAGTTTATTCCATTTTTCCATGATATCCAGGCCTGAGGGATCACTGCACCAACTCAGGATCAAAGCTGACTTCATCAGCATTCCCAGGATTATTTGCTCACTCACACCACGTTGCCTCCAAGGGCACAAATCCTTGGAATCGGGATTGATTATCACTCCACCAAATTAAATCCACAACAAAAATAAAAACCTGGACCATGAACTCCTTTTGCCGCTGGAATAAATCAAGCTGGGCTCCATTCCCACATGCCTTAGCCAAGAAAAATTGGGATTTCGGACGGAACAGCCCCACGCGCTCAGAGCAGATCCTCATCCACTTGGAGCTAAAATCCCCAACCAGAGTCTGACTTCCCAAAATTCCTTAATTATCTTCCCCATGACTTTGCTTCCCAGCAATCCAAATCAGCGTATTTTTTAAATTCCCAAACCTCTCCTCCCTCTGCCAAGGAGGAACAACTTGGCTGCCAGGGAAGTCCCAGCTCCAGCAAGACTTTTTGGGAATGCAGCAGCAAACTGGCCACTCTGGAATTCTGGCCAAGGAACACGGAGCTCCAGAAAGAGTTTGAGAATTCAGCACCAAATGGGCCACTGGAATTTGGGCCAGGGAACTCGGAGCTCCAGAAAAACTTTGGGAATGCAGCACCGAATGTGTCACTTTGGAATCTGGGCCAGGGAACTCGGAGCTCCAGCAAAACTTCGGGAATGCAGCACCGAATGTGTCACTTTGGAATTTGGGCCAGGGAACTCGGAGCTCCAGCAAAACTTCGGGAATGCAGCACCAAACGGGCCGCTGGAATTTGGGCCAAACGACTCCGAGCGACCCCAGCGCATTTCCAAACTGCCATCAGCGGGAGCGGCGCACGGATCATCCAGGCTGCAGGGAAATCTGGGAACGCAGCAGCCGGCACTTAAGGAGCAATTAAATTTTCAGCGGTTAATGAAGCGTTCCTGCAACATCAGCACCCCTGGTCCTGCTGGTGGCAATCGGGAGAGGGAAAAGAGGCTCTTAGTGGAGCCTCCAGGGGAAAATTCCATTAAAACTGTGGATCAGAGCCGTTCCATCCCGGAATTAGAGGGATGGGAAGAGGTTGGGCCGTCGCTTGGGGTTGGACCTCATTTTCTCCGCTCCGTCTCTTGGAGCATCTCGGAGCTTGGGTTGGATCTTGCGTGTGGAAATTTGGGAATAGCCAACGTGGGCGGAAGGTTCTGTTTGCGCCTCCTGGTTTTCCTGCTTGGATGCTCCGTAAAAAGGATGGACAAATCCATGTGAAAAATACTTCCAAGAAAGTTTTTGGGAGAGAGCCTGGCTCGGGCTGGCTGATGGAGAAATCCCAAATTTGAGGGGGAAAATGAAATTAAATATTCCCAGGAGAAAAAAATCCTGGGGAATTCATGGATTTGGGACAGGTTGGGTGGGGCTTGAAGCAACCTGGGACAGTGGAAGGTGTCCCTGCAAATAGAAAAGGGGTGGAATGGGGGGAATATCCATGCCAATTCCAGCCCAAATAATTCCATCATTAAACCCTGCATGGACATCAATCCCAATTTTCTCCACAGAAAACCCAGATGCTTAAAACAAATTAAAATAATTATAAATAATAATTAATTCCAGCAAAGGCGCAAACCCAACCCACCATGATCCGGGCAGCCGGAGCTTCCCACCCCTTCAGCGATCCCAGAAAACAGCACAGCTCCAACGGAAATTCCAGGAAGGCACCACCAGGAAAGGAAGAAAATCCAACATTTTGGCTCATTCTGACATCGGCTGCTGAATATTCCCACTTTTTTTAAGTCAGGAAGAGCCCTCCAGGCCTGGATCTGTCGCTTTGGAAGGGCTGAGGAGCAGCTTCGGGGTGAGCAGTGAAAAAGCGGGATTGTGGGTTTGCCTGCGGGAAAAATTCCTGCGCCTCAGGATTGGGATGAGGCCAAAGGGAAGGGTCTGCTCCTGGGAAAGGGGAATTCCAAGCACAAACTGGTTGGGTGGAGAATGGAAGGAAAACAGCCATGGAAAAAAAACCTATTTGGGGATGCTGGGAGAGACTGGAGGTCAGGGGAAGGGCTTTGGCCTCTGCTGTGTCCTCCTGAATTCCCACCTGGAATTCTGCATCTGCCTCTGGGCCCTCAGCAGAACAAAGACATGGAGCTGTGGGAATGGATCCAGAGGAAGCCAGGGCTCTGGAGCGAGACTGAGAGAGCTGGGAATGTTCCCCTGGAGAGGAGAAAAATCCAGGGAGAGCTCAGAGCCCCTGGCAGGGCCTGGAGGGGCTCCAGGAGAGCTGGAGAGGGGCTGGGGACAAGGGATGGAGGGACAGGACACAGGGAATGGCTCCCACTGCCAGGGGCAGGGATGGATGGGAGATTGGGAATTGGGAATTTCTGGCTGAGCTGGAATTCCCAGAGCAGCTGTGACTGCCCTTGGATCCCTGGCAGTGCCCAAGGCCAGGCTGGACATTGGGGCCTGGAGAACCCTGGGATAATGGAAGGTTTCCCTGCCCACGGGAATGAGATGGAATTTGTCCCTTCCCACCCACCCATTCCATGATTCCATGCTGAATTCCCTCCTCCTGCTCCACGGAAGGATTGTTTTTCCCAGCCCTTCCTTTCCCACAATCACTAGGATGCAAATGAGTTTTCCACGTGAGGAACAGCTTCCAGCCTGTGGGAACAGGGATTTCGGGATGCTGCAGCTCCACTCACTCTGAGCTTCCCTAGTCCTCTTCCTAACACAGAAATGAGGAAAGATTCCCTCTTCAGGAGCCTCCTTCCTGGTTTTCCCACCTGGATGAGCCAAGGTCAGGAGAGATTGAATCCATCCCAACAAGGATCCTTCTCCCACCCATCCCCAGTGTTGCTCCATAATCCCAAATCCACCTGGATGAGGAGGCAGCCACAGGAGAGGAGAGGCTGGGAATAGGAGTTCCAGGGTGAGCAAGGATTCCTTGGATTTGGTACTGCTGGAAAAGAGCCCAGGCAGCCTCTCACAGGCACCTCAGCATTCCAAAGGGAGCAAATCTCCAGGAGCATCACCATGGAAAAAAATGGGATCTTCCTGATTGACACCACCTGGAATTTTTTGGGAAGTGACTGCCCAGAGCTCCTCCCCCAGAAAAAAATTCCAAAGCAAAATACCGTGGAAGAAATTACCAAAACATGGAGAAAACTTCCTTTGGAGAAGGATCTTCTCATGGACACCTCAGAACCAGGAATTTATGGAATGATAAATTACCCATGGATGGCTGCCACATTTCACAGGGACCTCAGCATTCCAAAGGGAGCAAATCTCCAGGAACGTCCCTGGAAATGTCTCACCACGGGGGGGAAAAAAAAAAGTGGATCTTCCTGATTGCCAGCAGCTGGGATTTTTGGGGAAGAGACTGCTCAGAGCTCCTTCAAATTCCAGAATAAAACCTTCAAATTCCAAAATAAAACCTTTAAATTCCAAAATAAAATATCATGGAAGAAACGACCAAAACATGGAGAAAACTTCCTTTGGAGAAGGATCTTCTCCTCACGGGCACCTCGGAGCCAGGAATTTATGGAATTATAAATTCCCCATGAATGGCCGAGCTGGCTCAACCGTCCATGGCTTCCACTGGAGCTGATCCATGTATCCATTCTCCTGTCAGGTTCCGCTTCCCTACTCCATAAATTTCCAGAGAGGGAACCTCAGCAGAGCAGCCTTGGAATCCCTGCTTCCCAACGGGAGCACAGGGAGAGGCTGGGAAGAAGCTGAGCAGGGAAAAACAGATTAGAGAACAGATTCCTTGTTTTTCAAAATATTTGGATTCTAATTATTCCCTGTTAAATGTTATCCTTACAAATCACAAATCTGGGATTAAATCCTCAGAATCCACAGCAAGCCTCAAGACCTTGGAGGATCTTGAGTGGAAGTCATTGCATGATTCCCATTTTTCCATGGTGGGAAACCTCCTGAGGGTATCAGGATGGCTGGGGAAGGGATTTGGGGAAGCGGAATCCAACGGAACAGGGATGAATCCAACGCCTCCGGAAGCAGCTCCCAGCTACTGCAGAGTTCAAGACCTGCCTGCTGCAGCTGCAATTTGCAATTCAAATCCCAGAAAATCCATATGGAAAAGAGGGAAGGGATAGACGGAAAGGGGAATCTCTCCTGGAGCATCTCTGAGCTTGGGTCGGATTTTGAAGCCTATGGAAAACCAGGAAGGAAAATCGTGGGGATTTTGTTTCCCAAATCCCATTTGCACCTCCATTTCCCCTCTCTTTTCCCACTTGGACGCTCCATAAAAAAGGCCAGATGGACAAATCCATGAAAACAGCCTTTATCAAATAAGATTTTATTTACAACAACCCCTTGGAAAAATCCAGGAATTCCCATGCCAAGCACCCATCAGCATTTCTATCCAGTCTCTCCTAGCCCAAATTTAATTCCATTTTCCAGAGGTTTCAATAACAACATTCCAGATTCTGAGAATTTCCCCGCTGTCATCATGCCTTAAAAAAAATAAAAATCAGGGTGATGAGGGGCTGGGATGGAATTCCCAGAGAAGCTGCAGCTGCTCCTGGATCCCTGGAAGTGTCCAAGGACAGGCTGGATCAGGCTGGAGCAGCCTGGGATAACCAGCGGTGTCCCTGCCCATGGAAAAGGGGTGGAACTGGATGGAGTTTAAGATCTCTTCCATCCCAAACCATCCTACAATTCCTGGAACGCCTTCCCAAACTTTCACCTCTCCCTTGGAGCAGCTCCTGGCACTGCAGGAGTATTCCCATCAGTCCATGCCCTCACAATTCCACACTGCAGAGATAAATTTGGGAATAAAACAGCACCGTAGAAGAGCAATTCCACCTCCAGCACATTCCCAGCTCATCCCATCCCTCTGGCACAAATCCCAAAGTGGGGCAGATCCCAGAGAAACGGCCCTCGGCAGCTCCAGCCCTTAATTATTCCTGGAAAAACACAACATTCCCTCTGCTCCCAGACTCCAGCACCAGAGCAGAGCCAGGCTATTCCCAAATATTTACATTCCCACGTTCTCAGCTCCGTAAAAAGGGGAGGAATTGTTTAACATCCGTTTTTTTCCAGGCATGGAAACCCTTGGCTGCAAAGGGGAATGACACAGGCACGGAAAGAGGGAATTTTTTCCCAATTTTTAAGTGTTATCCTGATCCGTAATCCCTGCAACTTCGGATACAACCACAGAATCCTGATCCAACACGATTTCCCAATTCCCAGCAACCCCCACAATCCGTGGAAAAATCGCTGTTCTCCCAGCAGGGACACAATGGCACATTCCTACACAAAGGTAAGGACTAATGCTGGATTCAGCATTCCAGTCAGGATCAGAGATCCTCCAAACATTCCTGGGCTCATCCCCAAAATAACTGGGATTTGTTCTGCTGTTCAAGGGCTGAGCACTGCCAAGGCCTCCTTTGGAAAAAAAGCCCAAACAACGGGAATGCAGCAAGCCAAGGAGACACGGATCCATCACTTTACCCACAAAAGCTGGGATTTGATTGGATTTTCCTCTTGCCACCAATCAGCCGGAGCCACTGGATGCAAAATAAACCCATAAAACACCCCAGGAAAGGAATGGTGATTTCTCCTTAAGGAAAAATTTCCTTTCCTTGTTTATAAATCCTCCACATGGAAGTTGTTATCCCAAGAAAAGCTCCTGACAGCTCCGTTTGTATTCCAGCTTCTCCGGGAGGAACAGGGAAAGCTTGGAGCAGATCAATGCCGGTGGCGAGGCTGGGATGTGGCCAAAACTTCCTTCCCCGCATGGAAAAATCCAGGTTTTCATCCGGGATGGCACTTCCGGCCCCTTCCAGCGCAAAGCAGATCGTTCCCTAAAATTGGGATGAGCTGGAAAAGGGCTCAGGTATGAGGAGAAAGGATTGGAGGTGCCTCAGACCAGAATGCTCCGTTCCTTGGGTTGATCCTGCGGTGTGGGAAAAGGGAAAGGGGGAATTCTGCTCCCTCAACATAGAGCTGCTGAAGGGATCCAAAGGAAACCATGGAGCTGCTCCAAGGGCTGGAGCTGATCTGGAGCCAGGCTGGGAGAGTTGGGAATGTTCCCCTGGAGAAGAGAAGGATCCAGGGAGAGCTGAGGGTACCTGAAGGGGCTCCAGGAGAGCTGGAGAGGGGCTGGGGACAAGGGGTGGAGGGACAGGACACAGGGAATGGCTTCAGAGTGGAAAAGGGGAGACTTGGGTGGGATATTGGGAATTCCTGTCTGGGCTGGAATTCCCCAAGAAGCTGTGGCTGCCCCTGGAAATGTCCAAGGCCAGGCTGGAGATCACTTGGATCCACCTGGAATAGTGGAATTTGCCCGTGGATGACCTTCCCAAGTCTCTTCCCAATCCCAACCATGCCACGGTTTCATGGAATGAGACCCCGGAGCACCAGCACATTCCTCCAGCTGAAGGTGCTGAATTCCAGCAGCTCTGGGATTGCTCCTTGCGCCCCACATCCCAACCAGCCTCGATTTTTAACCCCAAAAATCCCCGAGGTTGGAAAAGCCTCCAAGATCAGAATCCCTGATCCCCAGCCCAGAGCTCCGAGTGTCACCTCCAGGAATTCCTTGGACACCTCCAGGGATGGGCACTCCAAACCTCCCTGGGCCATTCCCACCTTTCCGGGAAGAAATTTCTCCGTTAATCCCTACGACTCTCTCCCCTTCCTCTCCCAGACCCCCATAAAAGGAATTAAACAATTGGAATTCTGCAGGAAGAGGATGTTCAGCCCTTGGCTCTGGATGGCCCAGAAATAATTTAATTTAATCTCTTTTTGACCCAGTTCCGGGCAAACACCGATTTATTTTATTTTTTTTTTTATTGTTGTTCACTCGCCAAAATTAGAGGGGGGGAAAAAAGCGATTTAAGCCAAAGCTGGAGCAAATTTATTTATTTTGCTTTTACTGCTGGGTTTCGGATTTTGTTGAAATATCAACATTTCCGGGTGTTTTTCGCTCAACGCAAAATATTTATCTTGTTGTGCTTTGCTTCATTAAATATGCAAAACCCCAAATGAAAATATCGAGACGGCAGCAAACATTTTAATGAGGGAAATCCTACAGTTCTCCAAGTTTTTCTCCTTCCCCCTTTCCCTCGGATGTGGTTTTCTCCAAGTGCTGTTTCCACAGGAATGAATTATTCAGGATAAATCAAACAAAATAAAATAAAACCAGAGCTGAACTCGGCCCTCATGGCCAGATCCAAAGGAGGGGGAAAAAGCTGGATAAACCTTCTCCTGTTTATTTTGGTCGGACGCCCCTGGATAGGGGAACACTGTATTTTTAATGGATAAACTCTATTATATAATATTTTTTACTATTTATAAAAAAATAGACAAGGATTTCTGGTGGGTACAAAGGATTTTTTTTAAGCTGTTGGAGCGAGTCCAGAGGAGGCCATGGAGCTGCTCCAAGAGCTGGGAATGCTTACCTGGAGAGGAGAAGGATCCAGGGAGAGCTTCCAGCACATTCCAGGGCCTGAAGGGGCTCCAGGAGAGCTGGAGAGGGGCTGGGGACAAGGGATGGAGGGACAGGACACAGGGAATGGCTTCCACTGCCAGAGGGCAGGGATGGGTGGGAGATTGGGAATTCCTGTCTGGGCTGGAATTCCCAGATTTGCTGTGGCTGCCCCTGGATCCCTGGCAGTGCCCAAGGCCAGGTTGGATACTTGGGTTTGGAGCAGCCTGGGACAGTGGGAGGTGTCCCTGCCCATCCAGGATGGGATTTAAAATCCCTTCCAAGAAATTCACCCCCCTCTCAGGTTGTCCAAATTCCCCCGGGTTATTCCATATGCTGGGAGAGAAGGAGCTGCCCCACTCCAAATTACGGGAATGAGTCAAAGCCAGGGAAGGCAGGAAGCTGGAAAACGGCATCGGAGCTCCAGCTGCGCCGTGATTTTTGGGAGAGGAGGAGCTTTGGAAGGGCTGGTGGGTGGGAAAACAGAACTTCTGGCAGAGGTCGTTTAACATCCTCGTTAATTGTCCCGCGGATTAATTGTTCTGCAGGGCTGGAGGGAAGAGAGCAAAGCTTCCAGAATGTTCCAAAATCCTGTTCCACGGGGATCGGAGCCACGGCTTCCCATCCCGCCTGAGCTGCTCCGAATCCCTGTGCATTTCCAGCTGCTCCGTCCTTTCCCTCTCCCTTCCCTATTCCCCACTCCCACTGCCGCAGGTTCTGCATCATCTCCCCCCAAAAACTCCGACAAAAAAAACCAAAAACCTCCAAATTCAGATTTCCAAGAGTTCTCCCATCATTTTTTTGCTTCCCGCAGGGATGAGGGTTCTGTGGGAAGCTCTGGCTGAGGTTGGGACCCAAATTTAAATCTGGGCCAACTTGAACAAAATTCCTCAAAAATACCCCAAAAACCCTCAGAGGGGAACAAAACCCTGCTGTGAGATCCAGGAAAGGAGAGGAATTCCCAGATGGAG
Source organism: Delichon dasypus (assembly GCA_037837765.1). NCBI lineage: Eukaryota > Metazoa > Chordata > Aves > Passeriformes > Hirundinidae > Delichon > Delichon dasypus. Next base: position 1,592,408 of record JBBAXF010000007.1, read on the forward strand.
CCTAAACTGAAATCCCAAAGGGAATTATTTCCTGACATCTCCCAGACCTGTTTTAGCTCACCGGGATCAGGGGAGAGATCCCAAAAATCCAATTTGTTTTAGGGTTTTTTGTCTTTCACCCTTTTGGAGCCCCTGAAATTCCTCCACGATTAGGTGTGGATGCCCCTGGGATATTTTCCTTATCCCTGCCACAATTTTGGACACGTTTTGGGCATCTCTAAAGCCTCAAGCTGCTCCAGTCACACCCAAAACCCCACAGAGGTGGGAAAATTCAGGAAGGTTTTTCCACAGGGTCGGGATTCTGTCAAATTCCAACATCAGCACATGGAAAACAGCAGATATTTTTTTTTTCCTAAGAAGTGTTGGACAGGATTGGAACAACCTGGGATAGTGGAAGTGTCCCTGGGCAGGGATGAGCCCCGAGATCCCTTCCAGCCCAAACCATTCCGGAATTCTAGGATTCTTTAAAAAAAAAATCACATTTTTCCACAAGATAATTAGGGAATATCCTCAGCAACAACCAGCCAGGACCCAAAATAGATTCCCAGACTCTGTCCCAAATTCCCACCTTTCCCTCTGCTCGAATTTAAAAGGATTTCTTTGAGGCACTGAGGAGAATTCCAAGGAAAATTTTGCCAGCACAGTCCTTTGATTCCCACTTCATTCCTCCACAATCCTCATTTTCCCTTTCCCATAAAAAGGCCCCGAGCTGACAAAACCTCCTGTGCTCTCCTTAAATTCCCAATTTCTCTGCACTTATCCTCAAAATAAAAGCAGGAATTATTTCCCAGCGGCTCCTGGAAATTCCGGTGGAGCTGGGCAGCTCAGAGCTAATGGAATTCCCACTAAAATGAGCTCCCGGGTTCAGATCTCCTGAATTTTCCATGAAATCCAAATGATCCTTTAACGCTTCTTAGAGTAATTAATAATACCTCTCCTTTTTTTGGGATTCTTTTTTTCCCCCTTAAATTCAATCCAACCATGGCAGCCTCCTCAGGACATGCTAATTACGATAACGATTATTATTCCCATGGCCAGAAATTCTTGGAATCAGTGCCAGGAGCTGAGATCCCACTGGGCCAGGTGATGCACAAACCCACCCTAAAGGGCTTTGGAGGCCAAGGAAATCTGGATCCAAGGGAAAATAAATTAAAGGGAAAACAGCTTCAATTTTCACTCCCTGCTAAAGGTCTTCAATCCTTGGAATTCTCCATTTCTCCCATTCCGATCCCAACATCAATAACCCCATCACATCCTCCTCTGAAATTAGGGAATCACCCTTCTCTTCCCACAGTCCGAGGGTTTCAACGCTCCAGGAATTCTGAGTTTCCCTGGATGTGAACGCCCAAGATCAGCCACCTCTGGAGCATCCAGAAAACCCAGGTCAGGGCATAAAATCCTTTATTCCAGCTGATCCGTGAGAATCCCGGGTTGGAGCAGCCTGTCAGGGACTTTTAGGAACATTTGGATGTTGAATAAGAAGTTCATAATAGGAGTTAATTAAAGAAGGAATTTTTCTGATGAGGGAAAACAAAATCCCAGCTCTCAGGGAGCAGCTGGAAACTCCAAATTTTCTCAGAGAGAAATCAGCCCTGAGGGTGTCTCGATTCCACACTGGATTTTGTTCCTACGCGGAATCATTAAGGTGGGAAAAGCCCACCAAAACCAACCATTCCCAGCACCGCCAAGGCCACATCCACATGGATTTTAAACCCCTCCAGGGATGGGCACTCCAAACCTCCCAGCCACTTCCAAGCCCTGAGCTCCCTTTCCATGGGGAAATTCCTGCTGCTGTCCCCCCTGGGCCTCCCCTGGCCCAGCCTGAGGCCGTTCCCTCTGCTCCTGTCCCTGTTCCCTGGGAGCACATCCCAAATCCCAGCTGGATACAAACTTGCAAGAGTTGATGGCGAATTAACGCCAAATAGAAACTTTTACTGACCGGATCTGAGGGATTGGATCCTTTGGGAACGTTGGAGATGTTTTACAAAGCTTGGGAGCAGCAACCAAACTTCCTGCAGGAAAATCCACAACATCCCATTGCAGCCCCAGAACTCCCACTGTCCCAGGCTGATCCAACCCAGCCTCGGGCACTGCCAGGGATCCAGGGGCAGCCACAGCAAATCTGGGAATTCTAGCCCAGCCAGGAATTCCCAATTCCCAATCCATCCCCGCCCTCTGGCACTGGAAGCCATTCCCTGCGTCCTGTCCCTCCATATGGAATGATTCCCCTTCCCAGCTCCACAAGTCTACATCTCCCAACTCCTCTTCCCATTCCAGCTGAAACAAACCCCAAAGTGCTCTCAAACTCTGCTGCATTCTCAATCCAACGCCACAACCTCATTCCCACTTTTCTCAAAGGATCCCGATATCATTTTTTCCATAAAAAAAAGATCAACACAAGGACCTGGAGCAGAGGAAATTCCCAACCATTCCCAATCCATCGGCACAGCTCAGGGATCACCAAATCCTCCTCAAGCCTCCAATATTTTCCCAGTGTGAGTCCAGTGAGGACTCCCTAAGCTGAGAAACCATCCAAATTCCACTGGAATTCCATTGGATTGGGACTTTGAGGACATCCAATAAGCCTGGAAAGGCTCATCCCATTCCCATCCAGGGACACCTCCCACTGTCCCAGGCTGCTCCAAGCCCCAATGTCCAGCCTGGCCTTGGACACTTCCAGAGATCCAGGAGCAGCCGCAGCAAATCCGGGAATTCTGTTTCAGTCCCTCCCCACCCTCCCAGCCAGGAATTCCCAATTCCCCATCCATCCCCGCCCTCTGCCAGTGGGAATCCATTCCCTGTGTCCTGGCAATCCAGGTCTTATCCAGACACAGATTTTCCCACACACCTGATTTTTCCTGACTTAATATCCAGCTGCAGAGTCTGGATAAGGAAAAGGTTCATCGGTTATCCAGGATTCACCCCTTTATCCCATCCTTTCCCAGTTTATCCCACCCCCAAATCTCCAAACAGCACAGGCAGAGCACACAGAATCTCCATTTCTCCCAAAAATCAGCTGGAAAATCCCACCCAGGAGTGAGGAATTCCGGAGCTTTCCCAGCAAACACGGAAAGGAAGGATCCCATTTATTCCTTAAACACCCTCCCTTAATGCCTGCCCTCATTCCTACAATTTCCCACAATCCCTGAAAAAATATTCAGGAGCTCCCTTCCCTCAGCATACCCAGGAAAGGGCTCTTAGGGGAGGTGGGAAAACCCAGAGGAGAAATCCCATTGGATTTCTCCAGACGGGAGTTTGGCTCCAGGATATTGACACTGCATTTCTTAAAAAAAAAAAAAAAAAAAAAAAAAAAAAAAAAAAAAAAAAACCCGGAATTCTGAGATTTTTTTTGGAGCACGGAGTGGCTGTAGGCAAAAAACGTTCATTTTCTTGGGATCGGGATCCCAGCAGGAAAATTCCGGGGGTTTTGGCGCCCGAGGTAAAGCTAAGTTTTGCTATAAGGCAAACACAGTTTAATTAAGCTAACGAGCTCCAACTAGCACTCTCAGAGCTTGGAGCAACCTGGAACAGGGAGAAGCTTCCCTGGTGGTGGCAGGGCTGGGAATGGGATGGGATTTGAGGTCCTTCCCAGCCCAAACCATTCCATGGGAGAATTTTTCCCTGGTATTTTTATCCTTCAAAGGCTGCTCAGCCCAGCTGAGCACAGATTGCTGGGATCCGCTGGAATTCTGCACTCGGAAAAGGGCTGGCACTGCCTGGATGCTCCCACTGGTCCAGGAATCCATGGATACCAGCCCAGGGTAAATCCCGCCCCATAAGTTTGGAAAATTCTCCCTAATTCCTCATTTCAGTCCCGTTTTCTGCTGGCACAAACCATCCATGGAATCATGGAATATCCCGAGGTGCAAGGAGCCCACAAGGATCAAATCTGAGTCCTGGCAATCCCAGGAATTCCAGCTCCAGCAGCACCCACAGCCAGGTGATGTTAATTAACCAATAATCAATTAATAGGGGTCAAAAAATGGCAAATTCAGGTTTGATAGAGCCCAGCTGGGATCAGGAACAGATCCCACAAGGATCAAATCCAGCTCCAGGCCCTGCTCAGGAAAACCCCAAAAATTCCAGCTCCGGCAGCATTCACAGCCAGGTGACATTAATTAACAAATAGTCATTTAATTGGGGTCAAAAAACCACAAATTCAGGTTTGATAGAGCCCAGCTGGGATCAGGGACAGATCCCACAAGGATCAAATCCAGCTCCAGGCCCTGCTCAGGAAAACCCCAAAAATTCCAGCTCCAGCAGCACCCACAGCCAGGCAACGTTAATTAACTGATAATTAATTAATTGGCACAACAATACAAGGTCTGAGAGAGCCCAGCCAGGATCAGGAACCTCTGGTCAAAAATCCCACAGGAATCAAATCCAGCTCCTGGCTCTGCCCAGGAAAATCCCAAAAATTCCAGCTCCAGCAGCACCCACAGCCAGGCAACATTAATTAACTGATAATCAATTAATTGGGGTAAAAATACAGCAAGTTTAGGTTTGATAGAGCCCAGCTGGAATCAGGAGCAGATCCCAAAAGGATCAAATCCAGCTCCAGGCCCTGCTCAGGAAAACCCCAAAATTCCAGCTCCCTCAGGACCCACAGCCAGGTGACATTAATTAACTGATAATCAATTAACCGGGGTCAAAATACAACAAATTTATTTTTAATAGAGCCCAGCTGGGATCAGGAACAAGGCCAAGGAGCAAACTGAGCTCTGCTCATCCCAAATAAAGCATTCCAAAGATCTCTGGCTCTCTCTCCCTGCCCATGGCACGTGCAGAGCCTGGTTAAAAAACAAACAAAAAAAAAGGAATTCCTGGAAAATTCCTGGAATTTTCCTTTCCTTTTTATGGAAAAGGCCTGGATTCCTCCTGTTGGATTGGGGAGCAGCTCGTTCCTCACCCACCCAAGACCTGGCTCCATCCTTCCCTCTCCTCCCACCAAACTTTTGTTCCGGCAAGGACGGATTCCAAAGGCTGACGCATTCCATGGATTCCTGATTTTTGAATAACCGGAAAACACCTCCACGTTGTGAGAGTTTTGAAGCGAAATTCCTCGGTTTTGAAAGTTCTCTTCCGTTTCATGAATGCGGGACTCGTGCGGGAAAATAAAACCACCGAATTCCCAAAGTGGAACAATTCCCGGAGCATTCCCATTTTTCCAAAACTCCTGGAAAGCACAATTTATCCCAAACCCCACATCTTTCCCCTTTAGCTTCAAACTCAGTCATCCTAAATCAGCCTCATCCCAGAGATTCCAAATTCCTTCAAGCTTCCTTCTTCTCCCACATTCCCTGGACTCTCATCAATTCACGTGGGATAACCTGGAAAAGCACCGGGAGCAGAATCTCTCTCCAGCCCCACAGAAGCTGCTCCAGGACCTTCACTCAAAAAAAAAAAATTCCTTCCTTCTTCTCCCACATTCCCTGGAATTCCATTAATCCACACGGGATAACCTGGAAAAGCACTAGGAGCAGAATCCCCTTCCAGCACCACAGAAGTTGCTCCAAAATCTTTACCCAAAAAAACCCCAAAAAATGGATCACAACAAGGAAATCTCCTCCCTCTCCATGCTTTAATTTACTTGGAATTGAATTCATTTTTCTAGGAAACACTGGGTTTTCCAAAACTTTCTGATCTCCCGGGATAACTCTTAGAGATCACAATTTATCCCAACCCCACATCTTTCCCCTTTAGCTTCAACCTCAGTAATCCAAAATCAGCCTCATCCCAGAGATCCTAAGTTCCTTCAAGGTTCATTTTCCTCCCACATTCCCTGGAATTCTATCAATCCATGTGGGATAACCTGGAAAAGCACCGGGAGCAGAATCTCTCTCCAGCACCACAGAAACTGCTCCAGGACCTTCACTCAAAAAAAAAAATCCCAAAAAAACCCAGAGCACAACAAGGAAATCTCCTCCCTCTCCATGCTTTAATTCACTTGGAATTGAATTCATTTTTCTAGGAAAACATTGGATTTCCCAAAACTTTCTGATCATCTGGGATAACTCTTGGAAATCCCAATTTATCCCAAACCCCACATCTTTCCCCTTTAGCTTCAACCTCAGTAATCCTAAATCAGCTTCATCCCAGAGATCCTAAATTCCTTCAAGGTTCGTTTTCCTCCCACATTCCCCGGAATTCCATCAATCCATGTGGGATAACCTGGAAAAGCACCGGGAGCAGAATCTCTCTGCAGCACCACAGAAGCTGCTCCAGGACCTTCACTCAAAAAAAAAAAAAAAAAATCCCAAAAAAACCCAGAGCACAACAAGGAAATCCCCTCCCTATCCATGCTTTAATTCACTTGGAATTGAATTCATTTTTTAGGAAAACATTGGATTTTCCAAAACTTCCTGATCACCTGGGATAACTCTTGGAAATCCCAATTTATCCCAAACCCCACATCTTTCCCCTTGGGGTTCAACCTCAGTACTCCTAAATCAACCTCATCCCACAGATTCCAAATTCCTTCAAGCTTCCTTCTCCCACATTCCCTGGAATTCCATTAATCCACACGGGATAACTTGGAAAAGCACTGGGAGCAGAATCCCCTTCCAGCCCCACAAAAGTTGCTCCAAAATCTTTACTCAAAAAACGGATCACAACAAGGAAATCCCCTCCCTCTCCATGCTTTAATTCACTTGGAACTGAATTCATTTTTTAGGAAAACTTTGGATTTCCCAAAACTTTCTGATCACCTGGGATGACTCTTAGAAATCCCAGTTTATCCCAACCCCACATCTTTCCCCTTTAGCTTCAACCTCAGTCATCCTATAGATTCCAAATTCCTTCAAGCTTCCTTCTTCTCCCACATTCCCTGGAATTCCATTAATCCACACGGGATAACTTGGAAAAGCACTGGGAGCAGAATCCCCTTCCAGCACCACAGAAGTTGCTCCAAAATCTTTACCCAAAAAAAACCCAGAAAATGGATCACAACAAGGAAATCTCCCTCTCCATGCTTTAATTCACTTGGAACTGAATTCATTTTCTAGGAAAACTTTGGATTTCCCAAAACTTTCTGATCTCCCGGGATAACTCTTAGAGATCACAATTTATCCCAACCCCACATCTTTCCCCTTTGGCTTCAACCTCAGTAATCCAAAATCATCTTCAACCCAGAGACTCCAAATTCCTTCAAGGTTCATTTTCCTCCCACATTCCCTGGAATTCCATCAATCCATGTGGGATAACCTGGAAAAGCACAGGGAGCAGAACCCCCCTCCAACCCCACAGAAGCTGCTCCAGGACCTTCACTCAAATCCCACAGAAAAAAACCCTGCAGCACAACGAAGAAATTCCCTCCCTATCCGTGTTTTATTGGGAATTTCATAACCAGGAAAGAAACCCCGGGATTTTCCCGCCCACCCCTCTTAATTTTAATTAAGGATTTTAATAAAAAATAAAAACTTACATTGGGAAAAGCAGGATAACTGAAGCAGCCGGTTCCACCAGCTCCTTCCAAGACTGGGGGTTTTTGGGAATTAAACCGAGCTCCCAGCTCTAAGTAATGGTCAGGATTAATTCCAGGTGAGAGGAGTTTAAAAAAAACAGGGAATGGGAGCAGCTCTGGTTGGTCAATGAGGTGCTCCAGCTGCAGAAAATTGGGATAATTCCCATTTTTCTGCACCTTATCCTAGAAGAGGGACAACATGGGAAAAAAAAGGGGAATCACTTCATGCCTGAGGAGAACAAATTCCAGCTCCAAGCCTATCCCAAGAACTCCTGTGGCAGAATTCCCGAACGGGTTTGAGCCTTGCAGTGTAACCCTTCCCAGATTTCTGGCTCGCTCCACATTCCATCAAAATAATGCTAAAGAAAATCAGGAAAATGGGAAGAGAATCCAACATCCAGGGAGCTTCCGCTTCCAGGGAAAACAGCCTCGAATCCTGTGGGAGAGCCAAATTCCTGAATCTCCTCTCCCCTGGGAATATTCCCTTAATTCCTGACTCCTATTCCAGAGGTGTAAAATCTCCCAGTTTTAGCTCGGAGGGAATCTGGAAGCTGCTGATGGAATATCTGGGATGGGATCCATGATGGAAGTGGGAATATGGGAAGGACCAACCCCCATCCCATCCTTTTCCCTCCTTCCTCCTGCTCCTCACTCCCATTTTCCCTTTTTCCAGCACAAAAAAAAAAAAAAAAAAAAAAAAAGCCATGGATGGCACAGCTGGGATGTCAAAAATCCTTTTTTTTTTTTTTCAATCCTAGGGAAATCCAGGAATTTTCCAAGTATCCAGATCCCTTTTTATCAAGGATTATCGTAAAGGCTGAAAACACTTTTCTTGGAAAAGGCGGTGATATTTACAGGATAAAGGGATACAAAGGCAGGGGAGGCTGGAAAAAATGGTGTCGTTGCAAACATTCCATGATTTGGGAATTTCACCAGCTCCTCACATTGGATCATCCTTCCCAAAATGTTGGATTGGATCATCCAAACCATCCCAGCTCCCTGCAGCTCCCATTCCCACCAGGCACATTCCGGCTCCCATCACTTCCCAAGGATTCCCAGCTGAAAATCCTTGGGAAAATCCTTCCCAAGGATCCTCAGGATCATCCTGATGCCAGGAATTCCAAGGAAAACCTGCACTACCTTCACAGGGAGGGACGTGCTCCCTGCAGGATCCCTCTGGAAGTGCCTGATTATCCCGGGATCATCCAGACATCCCAAAAATCCCACCCTGTGCATCCCTGGGAGCATTTTCCAAATGTTCCCGGAGTTCTGGCAGCCTCGGGAATGTGACCATTCCCTATTCAGAGCCCAGCACCCTCTGGGGGAAGAACTTTTCCCTGATATCCAAAAGAAAATACTGGGAGCCTGTGAGGAATTTCGAGGCTTGGTCCTTCAATATTCCATGGGAGGAGGAATCTCATGGAGAGCTTGGATCCCACATCTTGGGAAAAAACCCAAATCCTCATCCCAGAGGAGCCCAGATTCCAAATCTGTCTGAGAAGGGCTGGACGAGTGCCCTCCATTCCCAGCTATTTTTGGAGAGGAGATTATTTCTGGAAAAGGCAGGAAATAATTCCTCTGGATCCAGACGGGGCTCGGAATTGGAAAGACGGGCTATAAAAAGATCGAGGAGCTGATGGGACGGGATTTGGCAGGACTCAGGATTCCAGGGAAAGATGATGGAGCAGCAACATCCCAAACATCCAGCACGTGACCCAGCTCCCAAAATCCCCTTTCTCCCAAAACAAAAATTCCTTCCCAGCTATAAAAAATAAGGAAAATGAGCAAGTTTTGTCCCTGAGCTCATCCAGGTTAGGGAGAGTGGGATAATCCCATCCCAAGGGGATTTTCCCACTGGAGGAAGGGGATTTAACACAGGAGACCCCATTCCCTACAAGAATATTCCTGTATATAATCCATAAATAATCCTATATAATCCATATGTGGACTGACAGGGATCAATCATTCCTTCACTGGCAGAATTCCCAAAAACTTTCTGAGGAATGTGGAAGACAGAACCAATCTTTAATCCTTCCTGTTTCATCCCAAACATCCAGCGTGTGACCAGGCTCCCAAAATCTCCCTTTTTCCCAAAACAAAATTCCTTCCCAGCTATAAAAAATATGGAAAATGAACAACTTTTCTCCCTGAGCTCATCCAGGTTGGAGAGAGTGGGATAATCCCATCCCAAAGGGATTTTCCCACTGCAGGAAGGGGATTTAACTCAGCAGACCCCATTCCCTACAAGAATATTCCTGCATATAATCCATAAATAATCCTATATAATCTGTACGTGGACTGACAGGGATCAATCATTCCTTCACTGGCAGAATTCCCAAAAAATTTCTGATGATTCTGATGCCCAGAACTGAACGGGATTTTTCTCTCCTGAGCCCCAAGAATTTTAATTTTGGGGAGTTTAAGACTTTTCCTCACCAGATTCCCTCCGAATTCCCCTCCCGTGGAACCAAAGGCAACGCTTTGATCCCGCAGCTCCTGGGATGCAGCTCCCGGAATTCCAGAGGGGTCCTTGGAGCTCTCCACACATCCTGGGATGCACCCAGGGAAGTTTAGGCTCATCTTAAATCCCTCACACTTACTGAGCTTAAATTCGATTGAAACCTCAACATTTGCACCCTGAACCCCAAACCCAGCCCCTCCCTCACAGAATTCCGGAATTCTGGGATTCCCAGTTCCTTACCCCTTGGGAGCAGAGTCCATCCCAATCCCTTGGCTATCCATGGATTCTTCCCCACTCTGCACGGAGCTGAAGCTCATCCCAGAAATCCCCGCAGAGGAGATCCTTGTCCAGGGCTCAGGGAAGAGTTAAAATTCCCAAGGATCCCGCAGAACTCCTGGAGCGGGCGCTGGAGGAGCGCAGCTGCCCTGCGGCAGCGCATAATTCCTGCCCTGTTCCCAGGGAAGCTTCCCTGGCACAAAGTCGGGAATTGTGTGGGGTTAAAGAACCCTGGACAACGCTGGCATTCACCCAGCGAGGCTGGCAGGGCATGGAAATATCCCCCATGGAATTACAATCCATTGGAATATCCTCCATGGAAATACATTCCATGGGAATATCCTCCATGGGAATATCCTCCATGGGAATATTCTCCCATGGGAATACATTCCATGGGAATATCCTCCATGGGAATATCCCCCATGGAAATACAATCCATGGGAATATCCTCCATGGAAATATCCCTCATGGAAATACATTCCATGGGAATATCCTCCATGGAAATATCCCCCATGGAAATGCAATCCATGGAAATATCCTCCATGGAAATACATTCCATGGGAATATCCCCCATGGAAATACAATCCATGGGAATATCCCCCATGGAAATACATTCCATGGGAATATCCTCCATGGGAATATCCCCCATGGAAATACAATCCATGGGAATATCCTCCATGGAAATACATTCCATGGAAATATCCCCCATGGAAATACAATCCATGGGAATATCCTCCATGGAAATACATTCCATGGGAATATCCTCCATGGAAATACAATCCATGGGAATATTCTTCCATGGAAATATCCCCCATGGAAGTACAATCCATGAAGTATAATCCACGGAAATACAATCCGTGGAAATATCCCCCATGGAAATACAATCCATGGAAATACAATCCATGTATCCAGGGAAATACAATCCATGGAAATATCCCCCATGGAAATACCCTCCATGGAAATACAATCCATGTATCCAGGGAAATACAATCCATGGAAATATCCCCCACGGAAATACCCTCCATGGAAATACAATCCATGTATCCAGGGAAATACAATCCATGGAAATATCCCCCATGGAAATACAATCCATGGAAATACAATCCATGGGAATATTCTCCCATGGAAATACAATCCATGGAAATACAATCCATGTATCCAGGGAAATACAATCCATGGAAGTATCCCCCATGGAAATACATTCCATGGAAATACAATCCATGGGAATATTCTCCCATGGAAATATTCCTCACGGAAGTACAATCCATGAAGTATAATCCATGGAAATACAATCCATGGAAATATCCTCCATGGAAATATCCTGCAAGGAAACACAATCCAGGGAAATACAATCCATGGAAATATCCCCGATAGAAATATCCTCCATGGAAATACAATCCATGGGAATATCCTCCCATGGAAATATTCCTCACGGAAGTACAATCCATGAAGTATAATCCATGGAAATACAATCCATGGAAATATCCTCCATGGAAATATCCTGCAAGGAAACACAATCCAGGGAAATACAATCCATGGAAATATCCCCGATAGAAATATCCTCCATGGAAATACAATCCATGGGAATATCCTCCCATGGAAATATTCCCCATGGAAGTACAATCCATGAAGTATAATCCATGGAAATACAATCCATGGAAGCACAATCTATGGAAATATCCCCATGGAGCTACAATCTATGGAAATATAATCCATGGAAATACAATCCATGGAAGTACGATCTATGGAAATATACCCATGGAAGTACAATCCATGGACGTATAATCCATGGAAGTACAATCCATGGACGTATCCTCCATCTGGGACCGCTGATCCAGAGTCTTCCCGACAAGGATCCAGCCCTTCCAACGAGCCAAACCCTGTCCCTCCGAGCGGTTTGATTTTCCCATCCCTCCTCTCATCCTCCCAATCCATTCGGTCTATCCATTAAAATGTTTGGAAAGGGGAGGTCAGGGCGGCTGGAGGCCACTCCCAGCTCCAAAGGCAGTGTTCCTAAATCCCTCTGGGATCTGAGCTCCAGGGAATTATCCCCAGCACCCCTGGATAATTTGGCCACAGGGGCCAAAGACCTTTCCCAGACCTTTCCCTGATTTTTCCCAACATCATCTGCACCTGCTCCAACCTCCCTCAGGATCCAACGAGCCCCCGATCCGGCTGGATCCTGGGAAAAAGGGGCAGCTCTGAGCTTTGGGATGGGACCAATTCCAGCTCGGTTCTTTGGAAAACCTGCAGCTGGAATGAGGGCTGAGGCCGTCGGATGACATTTGGCGCTTGGATCGACCAGGACAATTTCCCTGGAATTTAACACCCTTAAATGCCTTCAACTCCAGGCATTTTGAACCAGCAATGGGGAAATTCTGGAAGCCCCGCTGTTCCCAGTGGGAAAACTCCTGGAAGTCTCGTTATTCCTGATGGGAAAACGCCTGGAAGCCTCATTGTTCCCAAGGCTGTGGGTGCTTCTCCCAAAATTTTGCGCGCCTGGATTTGGTGCAGAGCCTCGGGAAGGCTCTGATATTCCTGAGAACCGTCAACACTCATTCCATTTGTGATTCCAGGAGGAATTCCGAGCCATCCTGAGGTTACCCACAGCGTCAGGAGCTGGGTTAAAGCAGGAGAGGTCACTGCCACCACCCCCACGCCCTTCCTCGGTCACACCCGGTGTTCCCAGACACGGAAAACACCCCGCGGGTTTGCTCTGCTCAATTCCAGCTGAAATCGTGGAAAAAATTCCTAAAATCTCAGAAAGGAGTGGATAAACCACTCAAAAACCTGGAAAAATCCCAGCCCAGCGACCCAGGATCTCAGAGGGGGCTGCACCTCCCATGGGAGCAGCGGGATCCCACCCAGTGGATCCCACAGCTGCTCCCAGATTCCTGTGACCACTTGGAATCACCTTCCCTGGGTCAGGAATTGTTGGTTTTGCCACCGATATTCCTGGGAATGTTCCTGGCCAGCGCCGCCAGGATTGTCACCCCACCAGAGCCTCACTCCAGCCAGGTCACCCACCCCCCCCAACATTCCCAGGATTTTTCCAGCCCCCACCCCAGAGGTGCTGGAAGTGCTCAGGCTCTCCAGGCTCCAGGAATTCTCTGGGCTCTTCCTCACTCCAAACATGACCCCAAATCCCTGCTGAGCCCCCCAGCCGAGGCAGCTCAGGAACAAACCCAAAAATCCCTTCTCCACCCTCCCAAAATTCCCATTTTTCGCTCAGCTGTTAAAACCCCTCCGTGCCCGCATCGGCCTCGTCACGGAGCCGTTGTTCCCTCTGGAAACCGGGAGCTGGGAACCGCCGGGTCCCGAATCCCTGCATTTTCTGCTTTATTAAGGGCGCAAGTCATGCACCGCTGAACGGGGAGGAAACGCGCGGCCGCGCAGATCTCGGGCTGTTCCCGACCTTTGGCCGGGAAAACAGGGAGAGCTGGGGAATTGTACAAATCCCCAAGGATTTCGGCGGCTCTGCTCTCCCCCATCCCCTGAGGAAGCAGAAAGCGGCACGGGGCAGGGCCTGCCCTGCTCCCAGTTCTCCCAGTTCCGCGCTGGCTTCCCTTTGGAATCCCGGTTTTTCCATCCCAGCTCTCGCATTCCGACGGAGCGGAGGGAAGTTACGGGGAGGTGCTGCACAGCACGGCGCGTTCACCCGGAGTTCCAGACCAGCCGGGAATCAGGAGATGCGGGATTTATTCCGCGTTCCGAGGCGGCGGAGCCGCTCGCAGGGTGGGCACCGGCAGCTCCAGCGCCTCCCCGCACCCCCGGAGCCACGGGAGCATCCAGGGCTGGAAAACAGCCCGGGAGAGCCGTGCCAAGGACAGGTGGGATGAGCCAGGGAGGAGCCGGGAGAAGCTGGAGCAGCAGCCGGAGCCTGAGGGATGGGTCTGAGCCACCTGCGGGGCCGGGAATATCAACAGGGAGCAGGGGGATGGATTCCAGGCTGCTCCTTCCCCTCGCCGCCTTTCCTCATGGAGAGGCTCTGGAGCTGCGCCCGCTCCCAGAGGAGCACGGAAACAAGGAACAAGTGTTAACACGGCACGACACCTCCCCGGCAGCACCGCGCTGGGAACCGGGAGCTGCGAGGCTCTGGGAACCTTCAATAAAGGCCTTCCCCAAGGAAAAAAAAAAACCACAATAAACTTGTTAAAAATCCCACAAAACGATTTTCCCAAAGCGGCGAGATCCAAGCCGGTTCCCTCTCCCAGGCTGTGGCTCACTTTGGACGACCCACGGGCTCCAGCTTCCCAATCCTCCTTTCCCAAAATGGCCCTGCTGCGCCCAGCAGGATCCTCGGGGGCTGCGGGCGCACCCCGGGCTCGGAATTTTATTTTTATTTTTTTATTATTATTTTGCCCGCATTCTCCAGCCGACCTTCAGCACTCGGCGAAGACACCCGAATTCCCGGGGCGCTGCTCCAGAACGCGCGGCTGGAGCTCAAGGCGCTCCCCCCACCCGGGCTCCCAGCAGCCCGAACCCGAACCAGGCGTCAGGAGGAGAGAGCGGCGGCACCGAAACTCCAAACCGCCGTGTGCCATCGCCCCGAGCCGAGCCCGCGTCTCCTCCCTCTGGCCCCCGCCACGCTCCTGCTGAACAAGCCCTCCGCTATTCGCGGCAGCCGCGGCTATTCCAGAGCATCCAACAATATCTGCCTGTGTGCCCGGGGGAGGCGGGGAGCGCTGCCAGCGCCCGGAGCAGCCCCGGCCGTCCATCCGCAGCCAGCCGGGCCCCTCCGACACCCGCGGCCACGTCCAGATTGGGCAAAATTAAGGAGAGAAAAAATAAAAATAAAAATAAAAAAATAAATGTGGGGGGGGTCCGTGTCTAAGTGAGGCCCCGCTCCCGGCGGGAAGCGGATATGGAAGTGTGGGAGCGGACGGGCTCGGAGGAGCGAGTGTCACACCGAGCTTTTACTGGGAGATTGAGAGATCTCCTTGCCCAGCCGCGAGTGCCGGAGCTGCCGGCGGCACCGCACCGCCGCCGAGCCCCGCCGCGCCGCTTACATAACGCCCCGCGCCCGGCCCGGGAACCGGGCAGCGACACGGTCGGGGCATCACCGGAACAGGGGCATCACCGGGAACGGGACGTTACCGGGAGCGGGGCATCGCCACAACCGGGGCGTAACCGGGAATGGAGCATCGCTGGGGAGGGGGCATCACCGGGAGTGGGTATCACCGGGAACGGGGCACTGCCGGAACCGGGGCACTGCCAGAACCGGGGCATCGCCACAGCCGGGACATCACCGGGAAGGGGGCAGCACGGCGGGGGCATCGCCACAACCGGGGCTTCACCGGGAAAGGGGCACTGCCAGAACCGGGGCATCACCGGGGGCATCGCCACAGCCGAGGCATCACCGGGAACGGGGCACTGCCAGAACCGGGGCATCACCTGGGGCATCGCCACAACCGAGGCATCACCGGGAACGGGGCACTGCCAGAACCGGGGCATCACCAGGACCGGGGCATCACTGGCACCGAGGCATTACCACGGCCCGGGCACCACCGGGACCGGCCACAGCGCGGCCGGAGCACGGACACAACCGGAGCATCACCGGCACCGAGGCATCACCGCGGCCGGGGCAGCGCCGGTCCCGGGGCACCGGGCAGCATCCCGGCCGCGCAGCCCCGCGCTCTGCTCCGGGCTCCGCCGAACCGGGGCCGCCTGGAGGGCGCGGGGGCGAGGGGGAAGCGACAAGACCGCGGCCCCGGCGAGGAGGGGGAGCGGAGCGGAGCGGGCGCCGCCGCCGGTGATGTGCAAGTCACGGGCGGGGGGCAGCGGGGCCGGGGGAGCGGAGCCGCCCGCCCGCGGGGTCCGCGCGCCCCCGGCGGAGCCCCGGGAAGTTCGCGGCGCCTTCGCCCCCGCCCCTGGCTCCGCGGCCGCGGGCGGCAGCGCCTCCGGTAACAAGTGCGGCGGCCGCGGGCGCTCGGCGGGCGCGGAGGAACCCCGCGGAGGCGGCGCCCGCCCTCTCCGCCGTGGCGGCCGGCGCGGCCCGGGACCGGCCACGACCCCCTCCCCCCACCCCGCGCCCCCTCCCCGACCCCCCGAATGCCCCCCTCCGCCCCCAGGCCCGCTTTTCGCCGCGAAATGTCAGCGTCTCATGGCAACGGCGCTGCCTCCGCGCTGCCTCCGCCGGCTCCCGCGGCGCTCAGCGGGGCCACGCCGCTCGCCCCCACCCCACCTCCTCCCCCCCCAAATCCCCCCCCCCGCCCTTCCGCCCCGGCGACAGTCGCGACAAGGTCACGCGGCGCCCCGGACTCACCGTACACCCCTTGGCCGGAGCTGCCCTCCAGCAGAACCGTCAGCAGCCCCAGCAGCCCGATGGCTACATCCATCTTCACGTGAGCATCCACATATCCAGCCCGGCGGGGCGGGGGGGGGCCGCGCAGCGCCCGCCGGAGCCCCGCGCTCCGCTGCGGCCGAGCCGCGCACGCCCGCGCAGGCAGGGCGGCGGGGGCAGGCGGCGGGCACCGCGCCGGTCCTCCTCCTCCTCCTCCTCCTCCTCCTCCTTCCTCCTCCGCCTCCGCCCTCCTCCTCCTCCTCCTCCTCCTCCTCCCGCTGCGCAGCGGGCGGCGCGGGGCGAGCCCCGCTCGGAGCGAGCCCCCGGCAGCGGCAGCCCCCGCACCCCCTCCGGGCCGCGGCCCCCTCAGGGCTCCGGCCGCCGCCGCCGCCGCCTCCCGGGGCCGCCGAGCGCCTCGCGGGGCCGCCGCAGCCGCCCGCGCCCCGCGGCCATCAGATGCCACCGCGGCGCCGCGGCCCCCGCATGGTGCGCGGGGCTCCCCGGGCGGCGCGGAGCGGAGCGGAGCGAGGGGTGGGGGGGAGCCGGGGGCGGGGGCGGGCGCGGGGCCGGGGGCGGGCGCGGGGCCGCGGGGATGCTCCGGATGAGGCGCTCCGGGAGCGGCCCCCTCCTCTCAGCGCGGCTGCGGGGCGGCGGCGGCGGCGGCCGGGCCCATGGCGGGGGAGGCGCGGAGCTCCCGCGGCCGCGCTGGGTGCGGGTGCGCTGCCGGGAGAGCGCGGGGGAAGCGGGCGCGAGTGGCGGCGGCGGGGCCGTCACGTTGTGCTATACGTGCGGGGCCGGCAGCCGCAGCCCGGCGACGTCAAAGCTGCGTGGCTGCTGCTGCTGCTGCGCGCCTTCCTCCGCCTCCTCCTCCTCCTCCTCCTCCGCCGCCGCCGCCGCCACCGCCCCCCGTGGCCCCGCGGCTCCGCCACCGCCGCCGGGCGCGCATGGCCGCGGGAGCTGCCAAGGGCGGGATGCGAGCTGTGAGCCGCGCCGCTGCGGGCTGCGCGGGGCTCTGGGACCCGCACGGAGCCGGCGGATGTGGGGTCTGACCCGGGATGCGCGGGGCTCTGTGACCTGCACGGAGCCGGCGGATGTGGGGTCTGACCCGGGATACGCGGGGCTCTGGGACCCGCACGGAGCCGGCGGATGTGGGGTCTGACCCGGGATACGCGGGGCTCTGGGACCCGCACGGAGCCGGCGGATGTGGGGTCTGCCCCGCTCTGACCCGGGATGCGCGGGGCTCTGTGAGCCGGGATGCGCGGCGCGGTGCGTCTCGCACGGAGACCCTTGAGCGGGGCAGACCGCTCTGTCCCGGGATTCTCCGCCTGGCTGCTGCTGTTCCTTTTTGTCCCGGGATACACTTCACGGCCCCGTTCCCGCTCTGTCCCGGGATGCACGGCCCCGTTCCCGCTCTGTCCCGGGATGCACGTTCCCGGTCCCGCTCTGTCCCGGGATGCACGGCCCCGCCCCGTTCCCGCTCTGTCCCGTGATGCACGGCCCCGTTCCCGCTCTGTCCCGGGATGCACGTTCCCGGTCCCGCTCTGTCCCGGGATGCACGGCCCCGCCCCGGTCCCGCTCTGTCCCGGGATGCGCGGCACCGCACCAGTCCCGCTCTGTCCCGGGATGCACGTTCCCGGTCCCGCTCTGTCCCGGGATGCACGGCCCCGTTCCCGCTCTGTCCCGGGATGCGCGTTCCCGTTCCCGCTCTGTCCCGGGATGCGCGGCGTGGCGCGGTGCGGTGCGGACGGTGAGGGGCGCCCTGAGCCCGCGCTGCGCTCCCGGCCCGAGGGGTCCGTCCCCCGCACCTCCCGCCCGTTCCGCGCTCCCCTTCCCGGCTCTGTCCCCCCCGCTCCCTCTCGGCCCGGTTCTGCGGTGCCCCCGCACTGGCTGAAAACGCTGCGCTTGTCCCCGGTTGTGTCGCAGGGCACGGGGCTAAGGCCAGCCAGCACTCTGAGGTGACACAGGGGCACGGGGAGGTGACAAACCTCTGATCCGCTGGGTTTTTATCAGGTTTATTTTTACCTCAAATACCTGAGACCCTTGACTGGCTCCCGGCACCTTCCCAGCCTGCCTGAGGCTCTCCCACGTTTTGGGATCCCGTGGGATTTGCGCTGGCCAAAGTCTCTTCTCTCCAATTCCTCAGAGCAAACCGGGGATTTTTGTGGGAAAAGGCTGCCCCTGTCCTTCCTCCCTTTTTCCTTGATTTCTCCAGGGATTGCCCCAAACCCGTGGGCACCTTGGGTATAAATACAGCTTCCTCCACCTGCGTCAGGGAAGGATTTGCGCTCCAGGCCGGGACAGTGACAGTGCTCTGGAAGAGACAATCGCACCCTCAGGGTTTTGCACTGTCACCCCAAAGTGCTCGGAGCTTCCCATCCATCACTGGGAATTCCAGCAGGGAGCTGAATCCGGGGCTGTTCCCTCTTCCCAGCCTGGTGAGAAGTGTGAGCAGGGGTGTGTGCAGCCATTCCCGTTCCCTGCGCCATTCCCGTGCCCCCAGAGCTGGAGCTGGTCCCCAGCCCTGCCCGGAGCCTGTCCCCAGCTCGCTGCCAGCTGAGGGTGACGCTGAGGTGTCCCCGTGGCTGTGCTCTCATCCCAAGGGACACCATCCTGCGCCATTCCAGACGCTCTCCCACCCCCTTCACTGAAGGGATTCCCGGGTGGCTCCTCAGAGTCCCTCTGATGCTCCTTTTCCCCTGGTTTTCCGTTCCAAGCAGAATTTGGGGACGTCTCCGCGGGCTGCACTCGCAGCGTGACCTTCAGCTCATCACCTTCAACCCTCAGCTGCCTCTTGGATTCTTCCTACCTCCAGCCCCTCCTTTTCCCCCTTTTCCCTGCCTCGGCTGGCCCTCAAAGCAACATCTGGGACACACCTGGGCTCTGCCCATCCCAGCCCGAAGCTCTGGTCCCTTCCCGGATTTTTCCAGATGGATTTTTCCCTGTTTTCCTTTCTTATTCCTCCACCCACCCATCCCACAGCACAAACGTGGCCGTGCTCCCAAAGCATTATTTTTGACCTCTTGGAGTGTTTTCCTCACCTGAAAAAGCCCCATCCAGGGCAGGTTTGGGAGGAAAAGCCGGAATTCTTCGCATGGGAATGGTGGGAAAAGTGCCACGTTCCCTTCTGGCTGCTCTGTAGTTTGAACACCAAGCACCCATGGAGGGCTGGGCCTTTCTCTCCCTATTTCCAGCCTTCCCGTGGTTAATTCCAAGATCTTTTCCATATTTTTTATAGCTGGGAAGGAATTTATTTTGCAGGGGAGAAAGGAGATTTTGGGAGCCTGGTCGCACTTTGGATGTTTGGGATGAAACAGGAAGGGTTAAAGCTCAGTTCTGTCTTCCACATTCCTCAAAAATTTTTTGGGGGAGATTTCTGCCAGTGAAGGGGTGATTGATCCCTGTCAGTCCATATGAGGATTATATAGGATAATTATATGGATTATATACAGGAATATTCTTGTAGGGAATGGGGTCTCCTGCATTAAATCCCCTTCCTGAAGTGGGAAAATCCCTTAGGGATGGGATATCTGCTGTGCCCATCCCAGCCTGGAGCTCTGGTCCCTTTCCAGGGATTTTCCTCCCATTTTCTTTTCTTACGTCCCCCGTACAACCATCCCACAGCACAAACGTGGCCGCACTCCCAAAGCATTTTTTTGACTTCTTGGAGCATTATCCTCAACTCCCAAGCCCCATCCAGGGCAGGTTTGGGAGGAAAAGCCGGGATTCTTCACATGGGAATGGTGGGAAACGTGTCACATTCCCTTCTGGCTGCTCTGTAGTTTGAACACCAAGAACCCGTGGAGGGCTGGGCCTTTCTCTCCCTATTCCCGGCCTTCCCAAGGTTAATTCCCAGATCCTTCCAGCACAGCCAGATGTTCTGGGATCCTGACTCATTATCCGGCTGGAACAGCCCTTAGGAGGGATGTTGTTAGTGAGTCGTTAGCGCGCCACTGACAGCATTCCTTGGAAGTTCAGCCTTTGGCGCTGCAGCTGGGAAAACGAGGAGGAAACCTCACCAGGAAAGGAAACAATCGCTTGGATCTGTGGAGGATAATTCCCAGCCTGAATTTAAGCAGGTGCGCAAATCTCTGTGGGGTGAGGGAGGGAGCCCAAATTATTTCCATTTGAGGTGTTTTGTTGTTTTGGGGTTTGGTTTTTTTTTTTTCAAGTATTTGTCCTAAAAAGTTTAAATATTGCTGAGGTTTGCTTGAGGATGTTCAGCTGTAATCCCAAATCCAGGAATGTCTCTAGACAGGGAGGAGAAAGGAGGAATTAAAATAACTCAGCGAGTCAGAGCCGATCTTCCTGCGTCTCCCAAATCACTCTCCATGACGTTAAATACGGAGTTTCTCCCGGCTGGAATAATTTACCTGGGAATTGTGAAATTCAGCTGATTGGTTGTTGCCAGGAGCAGGGCTAGGGGTTGTGGTCAGGCTCCAGCATCTCCAGAACTTTTGGGAAAGCATTTCCCAAAGAATGGGAAATTCCAAGCCCGCAAACCCCCCTCGGCATCATTTCTCCCTGGGAAGGCTCACGAGGTTCATCCGAAACAAATCCCTGCTCCCAAATCCATGGGATTTCTCCTCTTTCTCAGCCAAGGCTGCCAAAGTGTGTCCAGAGCTCCATCCATCACACCTCGGGGGGGATCCGTGGGGAAAAGACGGGGGAGAGCAGCAGGAGAGGATTCCCGAGTCCTGGATCGGGATTGGGAATCCCTTGGAAGGAATCGGGAGATTTGGGATTCATCCACACTTTGCAGGGACGCAGCCAGGGACTCACTGGGCGTCTCGGTCGCTCTCCAAACTCAGGATAAAAGTTGATTTTCACAAAATCCTGAGATTTTTTTTGCCACCTGCCCTGCACGAGGAGGAATGGAGGCTCCAATGGGATTTCATTTCATTCAGGGAAATAAACTGGCTTTGAATGCGTTATTCCAAAGAATTCCCAAGGCTCATTTCCATCCCGCAACAGGGGCAGCTTCATCAGCAAGAGTGCTGTGGATTGATCATTTCCTTTACCTTCACAGGAATTCCCTTTTTCCCTGATTTTCCTGCCGATCACGCACAGGACACTTGTTATTTTGGGAATGTCGGCCATCCCGGAGATATCCTTGCTCACCCCTTGTTTGTCCAACAGCCAATCTTCGGGAAGGAACACGTTTTTAATGTGAATTTCCATGATTTCCAGGATGGAAAATACAAATTCCGTTGCCGTCATTGTGGCCACCCCACGGATGGAGCCGCCTCGTTTGTCCCTGGTTAATTAAATGCTTCTGCAAGCATCAGGTTGTTCATAATTTATACTCGGGGAAAATCAAAATATTTGTGTCAGGCACTGGGATTTGGTTTTAACTCCTTCGTTTTAGCCATCCCTCACATTCCAAGGATTGTCCAGTGGGAGACCAGAGCTGGAATGCTTTGGCCCAGCACAATATCAGGGCTGGTTGTAAAATCCCCCTGGATCCCAAGAAATTCACCCTCAGCACTTCCCTACGGGATGTTACCCCTGACCTGTGCTTTCCTTCCCTCAGGAATGAGGAGCCATCGGAATTCCGGGGTGCAGGGGATGGTGCAGAGGTCCGGAGGGAACAAATTGCAGCGGGAGGGAACGAATAAATAAAACCAGGTAAATGAAACCAACCTCCAGCTTGACTGCGGATAAATCAAATCAATCCGAACCAGTCGTACCCAAACAACCAAAATTCCGGGGTTTTGGCACTTCCCACATCCCAGCAGCCATTTCTGTCTGGAGCTCTCGGAGCAGCTTTTCCGTTTTATCCAGCACCAAACAGAAGGAAATTATTTTCTCTCTCCCTAAGTCCATAAATGATTGAGGTTTGACTGAAGGAGACCGTTAAGCACCATTAAAATCCTGAGGAATTCCGAGGTGTGGGTGAGTTCTGTGGTGTTGTGTTCCCTCCTTTTTCCAACTTCCAATAAAAACAGGGAAAACTCAACAATTTGACTCGGTCTCGTAATTCTGATGGATTTGGGGCGTGTTTAGGGTGGGAGCAACTCATAGATAATTAACAAATCATCCCGGAATGAGGTGGGGAAGCAATGGAAGAGGGGAAATTGTGAATTCCCCATTCATGGAAGTGTCCTGGAAGGGCTTGGAGCAACCTGGGATAGTGCAAGGTGTCCCAGAGGGTGGAATAAGACGAGCTTTAAGATCCCTCTCCGCCCAAACCGCTCCAGAATTCCATGATCTCAAATGTTTTATGGAATTTTCCCCTTTTCCCACAGACTCTTCCCCTTCAAACCACCAGAGGAGCAAATCAGGAGTCCAAACACTAAATCCTCTCCTTCGGGCCAGCACAGGCTCTTCCCAAATTTATTCCCAGCCCCTCCATTTCAGTCCATCCTGGAGATGTTTTCCCTTTTTGGGGCAGATGCTGGACTTTCAAATCACCACCAAATGCCCATTTTAAGCAGCCCCCGACTCCCCAAAAATTTCCAACAGCATCTGCTTGGTGCTTTTCCCACTCTTCTGATCAGCCGGAGTTCGTCCTGAAAACTGGAATTATTTTTAGGGCTGAGCCTCGGAGGGAAGGAGTTTTGGGATAAATAACGGAGCGTGACAGAGCCGTTAACCACACCTGTTATCTCCAGTGGCACAGCTCGAACCTCGGAATTACTGTGAATCAAACCAAACCCCCTTCCAGCCCAGCTCCGCTCCCCAGGATTGCTTGGAGTTGAGTGGAATCCTCCCGGGGCCCAAATGTTCACGTGGATGACGAAATCCGTGCTGCTGGTGGGATATACGCAAGTCTAAGGCCAAGTTTAATGTTAGGCCGTGCCTTAGGCTGGCTCTCCCTGTGGGGTTTCCCTCCTTTTTTTTTTCCGGATCAAAACACGCCGGGATAATGTCAGGGAATGCTCTGCGGGATGCATTGGGGCTGCAGTTCGTGGTGTGGGTTACTGCTGTGGGTGCGGGAATTCGGGATTCAGGTTTTTCAGGAATGGCTGAGAAAAGAGAATCTGAGCTCAGCCACTGAGAGCGCCCAGGAAAACCATGGAGTGGTTGGGGTTGGAAGGGGCCTGGAATTCCATCCAGTGAGATCCATGTGAGAGGCTCAGGAAGAACCTTGTGTCTCTGCACAAGTCCCTGACAGGAGGGGACAGCCGGGGGGGTCGGGCTGTGCTCCCAGGGAACAGGGACAGGAGCAGAGGGAACGGCCTCAGGCTGGGCCAGGGGAGGCTCAGGGTGGAGAGCAGCAGGAATTTCCCTATGGGAAAGGGTGCTCAAAACTAAATTCTCTCCTTCAGGCCAGCACAGGCTCTTCCCAAGTTTATTCCCATCCCCTGGACTTCAGTCCATCCAAGCAAGATTCTCCCTTTTTGGGGCGGATGCTGGAATTTCAAATCTCCCCCAAAAGCCCATTTAAAGCAGCACCCAGCACCTCCAAAATTTCCAGCAGCATCTGCCTTTAGTCCATTCCTTTCTTCCTTGGACACCTCCAGGGATGGGCACTCCAAACCTCCCTGGCCACTTCCAAGCCCTGAGCTCCCTTTCCATGGGGAAATTCCTGCTGCTGTCCACCCTGAGCCTCCCCTGGCCCAGCCTGAGGCCGTTCCCTCTGCTCCTGTCCCTGTTCCCTGGGAATCATCCCCTCTCTTGTCAGGGACTTGTGCAGAGCCACAAGGTTCCCCCTGAGCCTCCTTTTCTCCAGGCTCAGCCCCTTCCCAGCTCCCTCAGGAATTCTCCAGACCCTTCCCAGCTCCCTCAGGAATTCTCCAGCCCCTTTCCCAGCTCCCTCAGCCATTCCTGGAGCCCCATGGTGGCTTCACTGCTCATCCTTTGTCCCACAGCAAAGGGACAAACACCCAGCACGCCCCTCACCCTGACAAACAGGGACAGGGACCCTCCTTGCCTTCTGAATCCAATTTATTTTCCCCGATCCCGACCGATGGAAGGAATCTGAGTCTAAAACAGAGCGGAATTCGGGATCCGGTGCGTTTCGGAGCGTAGCGGGGGAGAAATCGACGGGAACGTCCCCTGGCTCTTACGCAGGGTTGTAATTGTGTAATAAGCACCGAGTTTGCTGCAAAATCTGCCTTTTAATTTCTCCCCAGTTTATGAGGCACTTCACACACCTGCCTAATAATTCGAGCAGTAATAGCTGGCGGCGACGAGATTTGCAGGTGAATTCCAGACATTAATTGCTCCTTTTTCATCTCTTTTCAGCCGAGATGTTTTTTCTATTCCTGTTCCAGATGAGTCAGGCTTTTCCTTCCTTCTCCTTTTTTAATGTCTCTTTTTCATCTGTGCAAGCTGGGCTCAAAAGGGAAACCTGTTTCAGTTCAGCTTGGGTGAAAACGAGCTCCATTTGGAGCGTCCTTTGGTTTGTTTTCCCGTTTTTTTCCAACGGGATGAGCAGGAAGGAGCAGACCACAATGGATATTCTCAGTGACAGCACGAAGGGAAATTTTGATTTGTGCAGCCACGAATATTCCTGGAGGAACTGGGGAAGGAGTTTGGTGGTGGATGTGGTGGAGAGCCAGGGATACAGAATCTCATGGAGCTGCTCCGGTAAGGAACCACCCGACAAATTAAGATGTCAAACATCCTACAAACTCTTTGACATTCCATGCAAATTCCTGCTTTTTGAGGGCAATGCGGTTTTTTTGGCCACTTCATTAACAGCCTATCAATTATTTACCTAATTCCTGTATTATTCATAAAACAGAGGAACAGAGAGGATTTCCCTCCTGACGTGCACAAGTGGGAGTAGAGAGAAGGAAAAAAATCCCCTCCCGTGCAATAATTATTCGAGGATAATTATGGAATTTCGAAGATCACATTTCACATGGGTCAGCTCCTCATTCCACAAGAGACGGACATGGGGTTTTGGATTATTTCCACTTGGAACTGGGAGTTTCCACCCAGTTGCTGGGATGAAAGGGTTAAATGTATGACTGGAGCCGGATTTCAGGGAGGAAGAGCTTGGAATCTGCTGTCCTGATTTAGTTATTCAGCTTTGCCGTTGTTTCAGAAATCTTGGATTTTTCCCAGGTTTTGCAACCACCAGTGAGGTCAGGGAAGTATCACCTTGAGGTGGTTTGAGGGGCAGAGGTGCTCAACATCCTTGCCCGAAGAAGCAGGAATTTGGGAAAGATCCAAGGAAGGTAAAGTCTGGAACTGCAGCTGGGTCCAGAATTCCTCCAGGAAACCCTTAAAGGGTTATTTCCAAAGGAGCAGGAATTTGGGATGGAATCCAAGGAAGGTAAAGTCTGGAACTGCAGCTGGGTCAAGAATTCCTCCAGGAAACCCACAAAGGGTTATGTCCAAAGGAGCAGGAATTTGGGATGGAATCCAAGGAAGGTAAATTCTGGAGCCAGAGCTGGGCCAAGAATTCCTCCAGGAAACCCTCAAAGGGTTATGTCCAAAGGAGCAGGAATTTGGGAAAGATCCAAGGAAGGTAAAGTCTGGAACCGCAGCTGGGCCAAGAATTCCTCCAGGAAACCCTCAAAGGGTTATGTCCAAAGGAGCAGGAATTTGGGATGGAATCCAAGGAAGATAAAGTCTGGAGCCAGAGCTGGGCCAAGAATTCATCCAGGAAACCCACAAAGGGTTATTTCCAAAGGAGCAGGAATTCGGGATGGAATCCAAGGAAGGTAAATTCTGGAGCCAGAGCTGGGCCAAGAATTCATCCAGGAAACCCACAAAGGGTTATTTCCAAAGGAGCAGGAATTTGGGAAAGATCCAAGGAAGGTAAAGTCTGGAACTGCAGCTGGGTCAAGAATTCCTCCAGGAAACCCTCAAAGGGTTATGTCCAAAGGAGCAGGAATTTGGGATGGAATCCAAGGAAGGTAAATTCTGGAGCCAGAGCTGGGCCAAGAATTCCTCCAGGAAACCCACAAAGGGCTGAGTATCCCAGCGATCATCGCTGCCAGTGATCTTGGAACATCACCTGGGGTGGTTTTTCCACCCAAGGAACCAAGAAATCTGTGGATAGGAGGAGTTTAACTCATCCCATTCCCATCAGGTGGGATTTGCTCCCAAACCAAACGCTATCCCAGGTTGCTCCACCCAGTCTGGCCTTGGACACTTTCAGGGATCTGCCACGTCTTCTCTGGGAAACCTGAGGCCTCCCCACTTTCCCAGCCAAGAATTCATCCCAAAAATATTCCCACCAGGAGATAAAACACTCCGCAAGTATCTGGGAATGACCAGAGAATTCCCAGCAGGGAATGTCTGGGGAGTCCAATTTTTACAATCAGAAAGGACAAAAGGAAAAGAAGAGTGGCCAAAAGTTGATGTGGGCGTGAAGGTAAGAAGGGTTAAATAGGATGAAAATAAGAGATAATTGAGAAAACCCAAATCCTGGATGAATTTTCCTTTTGATTTCCATAAGGAGAAGGAATCCAGGAGTGGGAACCCTCTGGAATGAAAGTGATGCAGCCGAAATAGAAGAAGCAAGAAAACCTCCAAGTGCTGCATGAGGAAAAGCTGAATTTTTAATTTTGCTGCATTCTTCACTCCTTTTGGTACCCAAAAAATACCCCAAATAGAAAACGCCGCTCTCAAGATCTTGAGAGTCAGATCTTGGCAGGTTTAAAATATCAAAAAAAAAAACCCAAAAACCAAAAAACCCTGGGAAAGGCCTGGGAAGCTCCAAAATTGATTGGACAACTCGAATATTAAAAGAGTATTAAAAGAATATTGATAACTCGATATTCTGCTCAGCCTCCAAACTCATTCCGAAGGAAAGAGTAATTAAGGCAGTGGAAGCAAAGGATAATTTCCATCCTGGTTTTATCTCGGATAAATTACAGCACCTTTTTATCTTTCAGCTAAGAAAATGGGTTCTCAGATAAGGGAAACGGAGCAGATCCAAGTTATCTCATTTAGGGAGAGCATTTGACTTCATTCCCCACGGGGAATTATTCCTAAAGGTGGAGACGCTGGGATTCATCCCTGATTTGCAGCTGGTCTGGAATTTTCTGGGATGTAGAGAGAGGAATGCTCTGCCTTGGAAAGCTCCGATTTATTTTGGGAATTAATGAGAGAAAGAACTCCAGAGCAGAAATTTGGGATGTAACAAGTGCTTGTCCCAAGGAGTTTGGGTCCAGAGAATCCCGAATTTGTCTGGGTTGGAAGGGAC
The DNA here is from genome assembly GCA_037837765.1 of Delichon dasypus. Classification (NCBI taxonomy): domain Eukaryota; kingdom Metazoa; phylum Chordata; class Aves; order Passeriformes; family Hirundinidae; genus Delichon; species Delichon dasypus. The sequence continues at coordinate 1,619,997 of JBBAXF010000007.1, forward strand.
TTTAAATCCCATCCTTTTCCAAGAACAGGGACACCTTCCACCATCCCAAGCTGTGCCAAACTTCATCCAAACTTGGACTTTTCCATCTCTAATGTAGAAAAGATGAACTAATCCTTGATGGATTTACTGAATATTTCCCAAACCTTACGTGAAGTAGCTTCATCACGATTTTGCCATCGCTGGTTTTGGCCAGATTTTAAATTCATGGAATCAGAAGTTAATTTTGGTTGGAAGGGATTTATGGAATTCCTTGGACCCAACCTCCCTCTCAAAGCAGTGCAAAATTAAATGAGGCAACGCAGAGTTCAGGCCAGTTTATTTCTGGATATCTCCAAGGATAAAGATCCCTTCTTACAGCCGGGATAAATTCACACATTTCTCCTTCTAGGAACTTCTCCTGCCTCATCTGTTTGCACAATTTTCCCAAGGAGCCAGAATTTTATTCACACCCTCGAAACTCTTCTAATCTTAAATTAAAAAAAAAACCAAAAAAACTGGGAATGGGAAAGCAGAGCTGGTCCCAGCAGGGTAAGACTTGGGAGATAAAAAGGAAAAAAAAAATTATAATTGTTCAGCTCTGATAATTATTTCCTTTGGCAAGGCTCGGAACTCCGTGTCTTAGGAATTTCTGGAGGAAGTGGAAGTTTCACACCTGGAAAACTCCTAAAATCTCCCACCCCCACAGGGGATGGTGGTGTAAAATCCTGCAAAATCCTGAGTTTCCTTCAGGAATGGGCTTCTCCAGCCTGGATCTCCTGCAGGGTGACAAATCCCGCCAGGAAACCTGGTCTCCGCTCTCCATGGTCCTGCCAGGACCCTGCAGCAGGATGGGCTTCCCACGGGATCACAGCCTTCTTCAGACACATTCCCGCCTCCAGTGTGGGATTCTCCATGGGATTCCCCCCCCCTTTCTTTATCCTTTTGTTCCCAAAACCCTGCCAGTGTTGCTGCTGGGCTCAGCCTTGACCTGGAGCTCATGGAATTGTCTCCATCAGGAGTGGGAGAAGCTTTTGTCACCTTCTCACAGACGCCGGCCCTGCAGCCCCATCGCCACCAAAAACCCAAAACGCGTGAAAATGGAACGTCTTTGTGAGCTGGTTCCCAAGAATTGTGGTGCGTATGGAGGTTTTTGCTGCGTTCATCACCTTGGCACAGAGAATCCAAATTAATTATGTTTAATTATGTTGCTCATCAATCCTCGGAGGTGAAAACAATTAAGTTTGTGCAGTTGTGGCCCTGAACTTGCTTCATTTCTCGCTCACTCCTGGTGTGACACCAAACGTGTCCTGTTGCTTTTTTATCTTCCGTTCTTCTGTTAGAGTTGGAATTATATGCTCGAGAGACTTTGTTTCGTGTTTGGACGCAGATGTTTATTAATTCTTACCTACAGCACAGATCTCACAAGCTGTGAGTTCTGGCTAGCAAAGTATAAAATGGCTCGGTCTCTAACTCTGTGCAAGGTGTTTTGAGGATAAACTGTCCAATTGTGAGATGACACCTGAATTATTTTTACTTTTAACCCAATAACCAAACACCCCTGGCCCGCAATGTGGATTTTTCTACCCAGTTACAAAATCCCACCCAGACCCGTGGAGAAGAAGGTGAAAAAGAAGGACTCAGCCTCTGCCCTAAATCCTCCATCCTGCTTTATCTCTGTTCCTGTGTTCTAAACCCTTCAGCTCTGAGTTTTGCACCCTGTGCTGTCACACACTTCTATCCAAACTCCACACCCACAATCCCAGCGCTGTCACTCCATTCTGGAGCCTTTTCCACGGCCTCAGGGCAGTGCAGGGTTTGCTGGGGGGTCAGAGCCTGGCGGCACAGAAAGCCTGGAATTCTCAGTGCCCGGGGTTCCAACAGGGTCCCTCTGCCTCGTGCCTCAGCTTCCTCAGCACAGCTTCCCATCTAAAATCACGCAAAGCTCATCGACCCCAACGAACCCCTTAATGAGAGCACTCAGGTGATTGTGGCGATGGAGGCCATGGAAGTCCCTAAATAAATTTGCGGGGCTGATTGAGGAACTCGGTTGGAAACGTGGCTCCCATTTCTCCCCCAGAATTCCCCTGGAATTCTCTCAGGGAGCTGCTCCTGGGAGAATCCCATCAGAATCACGTCTTTCCCTGGGTTATCCCCCTCTGGAAGTGAACACAGATTGTTGTTACCACTTCGAAACCTCTCTGAGAGGGAGGGAACCCAGAGGCGCCTTGCAGAAATGAAGCTCCTGTGAAATCCTAAATGATTTTCCGGTCTGCTGGTACCCTTTGGAATAAGGACAGAGTGGAGTGGGGAATGGGGCTGTGTCTAAAGATTCCCTGAAGGGGAAAGACGAGAGAGTTTTAATGCTCATCACCCCAGACCTGCTTTATAAAGTTGTTTTTTTGTAGCTCTAAATCTCACAGCAGCACAAACCAACAGCCGTGGATCCGTCAGCTGGAGAAACCACTCAAAATTAATCCATGTGGGACAGAACAGGGGAATTCCTGTTATTTGTGGGATCAGCAGTGCTCCAGCCAGGTGTGGGGCCAGGTCTGGGCTGGTTTGGGATTTCCATCTCCAGTTAATCCAGCTTTGTCTCATCTTCCAGGTGTCCGTAAGATCCAGATGGAGTCTCAGCTGCTGGGATGAGAATGGACAGCTTGGAAGTGTCTCCAGACGGCCCCAGCGTCACTGCAGCCCACGGAATCATGGAATCATGGGATGGTATGGGCAAGAAGGGATCTTAAATCCATTCCCACCCCTGCCATGGCAGGGACGCCTCCCACTGTCCCAGGCTGCTCCAAGTCCCAATGTCCAGCCTGGCCTTGGACATTCCAGGGATCCAGGAGCAGCCGTAGCTTCTTTGGGAATTCTATTCCTCTCAGCCAGGAATTCCTTCCCAATCTCCCATCTATCCCTGCCCTCTGGAAGTGGGAAGCCATTCCTTCTTCTCCGGGTGCTGGCTGTCCATATAAAAATTCCCTCTTCCTCCTTTTTAGAAGGGGGCTCAGGCTCTGCTCCCAGGGAACAGGGACAGGAGGAGAGGGAACGGCCTCAGCCTGGGCCAGGGGAGGCTCAGGGTGGGCAGCAGCAGGAATTTCCCCATGGAAATAAATGGTGGCCAGGGAAGTTTTGGAGCCCCCATCCCACCCAAGCAGGTGGCAGAAGATTCCAAGGAATCCTTCCCTGCTCAGGACTTCCAGGTGCACTCAGAGATAACAGCAGCACCTTTATTTTCAAACACCCATTCCATCAGTGCTTGGAATGTCCATCGGACACAACTCTTCTGGAGCTTCCCACCAAATTAATTCTCCTTTCATCCCCCTGCCTTTTTTTCCTTTTTTTTTTTTTTTCCTTTTTCCCCGCACTTCCTGCTTATTAATGATCAGAGGAATTATTTTATTTGCTCGCGACTCCAGAAATTTTCCATTATCTGGCATGATCGGCTGCACGTGGAGAATAACGTAACATATGCCAAATGTATGCATGACCTATTTAAAGGCATGGATAATTTTCCTGGTAAAACTCCTTTAATGGGACGCGGCTGCCACACTTCAGTGAGTGGAAAATTGGGATTTTAAGGAACGCTAACAGTTGGTGCAGAGAGAGGAGCGAGGCAAAAACAGGAGCCAGGTGTTTATCTAATAATAAAGTTTGTTATTTGGAATCCAGAGGTTGTGGAAATTGCCTGGAATTTTGGAGGCCAGAGGATCAGAAACCGGGCCAAGACCTTTAGGAATTTTGCCAATATGGAGGCATTTAACCGGGGAGCTGGAATATTCAGGGAAGCTGCTGTTCTGCTCTTGGGTATTGCCGAAATCCAAGGAAAATCCTCAGGAGCTGAAATATTCAGGAAGATTTTTCGTTTTGACTTTGTCCACTGCTGAAATCCAAGGAAAATCCTCAAGTTTTGCTTCCTTCAAAGCTCAGATTCCTTAAAAGCATCACAGGTCTTTATTTTAAAATATTTGCTGTATTATTTAAAATTCCTCTTATTTAAAGCTGTTAAAAATGGGCAATTTTTGGTGTCAGAGGTCACAAATTAAAAACCATGGACCTGAGCTGGTCCATGGGGTGGGTTCTCTCCTTCCCCACTCAGAGCTCCTTCCCAAAAATTCCCACCTGAAATTCCTGCTAAATCCAGAGCTCCTGCCAGCAGATCCAAATTGGATTTCAGGCCTTCAAGTGGCACCAGAACCACGGAAAATCTGAGTGGAGAATTCCTCTTCTGGTTAAAAATTCCACCTCGTTTCAAGCCTGAGTTTTTCCAGGTCTGGGTGGTAAATGTTATCCTGAATTATTCCTGGAGGGAAGAGGCCTCTCCTCGGGAATTCTGTCATGTGGAGGCCCTTGGAAATGATGAGCAGGACACCCCTCATACCTTCTCCAGACAGACCCACCCAGCCTCATCGCCAGCAGTTTTCCCGGTTTTGTGCTCCTGGTGTCCATGGATTTTCACTGCAGACACCAAAGTTGTCTCGGATCAGCGGCAGGGAAGTCAATAATCCCAGAATTTCTGAGCTTGGAAAAGCCTCGAAGATCAGTGTGATCGTGACATGAAAAGCAATCACACGAGACGAGAGATTTTCGCAGGACAGAGACTTCTCCGATCCAGCTCAAGCTGAGTCAGGGCGGAGAGAGAGTCTCCTTGGTTATTTCTTACTTTTTATACATTTGTGGGTCTGGCTGAAGATTGGCTTTTTGGGGTTTCCACCCCTCAGCCTCAGTGGCCAGACCAACTGTCAGTTACAATTGTTTTCAGGTTAGAAATATGCAAAGGACAGAGAATGAAAAACAAAGGATTTGTTTATGTTACATCTGTGGGAAAAGGTAGAAAACTGCTCTAATATTGTACAGTAACTAAAGATCTGACTCCATTTTATGAAAATTCAAAAGGCTTTAAAAAACTCAGAAAAACCAGGGTAACACTGGTGTCCATGGATTTTCACTGCAGACACCAAAGTTGTCTCGGATCAGCAGCAGGGAAGTCAATAATCCCAGAATTTCTGAGCTTGGAAAAGCCTCGAAGATCAGAGTCCCAGCTGTGCCCAATGCCCAGCCCAGAGCTCTGAGTGCCACCGCCAGGAATTCCTTGGACACCTCCAGGGATGGGCGCTCCAAACCCCCCAAGCCCTGAGAACCTTTTCCATGGGGATGTCCCTGATCTCCTGTCCCCTCCTCTCCAGGTGGCATTTTTTGGGATATTGCTTTTTCAGGACTCGGTCTGTCCCACCTGCAGGGGGGTTGAAATGCTGCTGGAGACTGGGCAAACTGGGACAAACTGGTGTTCCACATCCCCCCTGTCAGGGATACCTCCAGCCTGAAAACTGGGAATGTTCCCTTTTGGATGGGTGAGTGGAAGCACCGAGATCGCCCAAACACAGAGATAGATCCTGAAGTAGCTCCACAACCGTTTTGTGATTTGGGATCGGGAATCCTGCAGGGCCAAGGGCTGCAAACCTGGATCTTCCCAGCCCATCCTGCTGATTTTGGAATTCTCTGGACACAAGGTGACGAAATCTGCGCGAACCAAGCCCCAAAGCCAGGGGGTGGCACTGACCCAAACAGGAGGGAGCTTCTGATCCCAATCCTTTATGATAAATCCTGGAATTTTTATTTGGATACCAATTCCCTCCTGTGGCTGTTCACTTCCAAAACAGAAAAGGAAAAGGAAAAGGAAAAGGAAAAGGAAAAGGAAAAGGAAAAGGAAAAGGAAAAGGAAAAGGAAAAGGAAAAGGAAAAGGAAAAGGAAAAGGAAAAGGAAAAGGAAAAGGAAAAGGAAAAGGAAAAGGAAAAGGAAAAGGAAAAGGAAAAAGAAGAAGAAGAAGAAGAAGAAGAAGAAGAAGAAGAAGAAGAAGAAGAAGAAGAAGAAGAAGAAGAAGAAAAAGAAAAAGAAAAAGAAAAAGAAAAAGAAAAAGAAAAAGAAAAAGAAAAAGAAAAAGAAAAAGAAAAAGAAAAAGGCACAAACTGAAGGAATTTGCTCTCCTGCACAGGCAGAGTCCAAGTTTTTCCCAATTCTTTCCAACCCAACCTCTCCAGACCTTTCTCTTCCCGATAAGGCAGCAGCTGCAATTTCCTCAGACACCGCTTCATGCAGTCCCAAAAGGCAGGAGGAATTTTTGTAGGGATCACTGCTCCCAGCTCGTGGAAAAATAAAGGGCACCTGAGGATGAGGTTCAGGCAGACTGGGTGTTTTTTTTTCCACAATGCTGATTTTCTCCGTAAAATAAAATCGACGTTATTTTTTTCCCTTGTCTGGTGCACAGACCAGCTTCCTCTGGCTCAGCTGGAAGTCTAAGAAGGAGAGAGGGGTTTTGTGGAAAAACCAACAGGAGAAAGGGATTTTTGACAGGGTTTACGACTTCAGAAGGAGAGTGCACATCTCTGGGGGGATGTTGGAATGATTAACGGAGCAGAAATTTATCAGGAATCCCTGGCTACACAGACACATCTTGCTCTGCCAGTCCTGGAGGATGGAGAATCCAAGTGTCACCGAAACTACAGGAAAAAATGAAAACTCTCTGATGACATTTTTTGGGGTTAGAGAATCAAGGTGTTACTCTTTTCTGGCCAGGATGTGCAACAGAAATAATTTCACCCACTCATTGCCTGTGATGTGCAGAGAAAATCATCCCACCACACATCAATTTTACTCAATTTTTTACATATTTTAAACAGCCACGAGACAGAAAAATTCATTTTTCCAATGTTCATTGGACCCAATTTGTGCAGTTCTTAGAATCTGGTTTCCTATTTGTCATTGGTTATTGGTTATTGGTTATTGCTCTCCCTGCCTTCGACGTTGGTCAGGTTCTCGTTCTCATCAATCTTTTCCAGACCAGGAGTCTCTGACCATGCCAAGGGTGATGTTTGGAGCTGATGTCCATTATCTTCCATGGATCTTCTGTGCTGCTCCCACTCTGTTGAGATGTTCAGATCATCGCTCCGTGAGGGATGGAGCAGTCCTTGGAAAAGGAACGTAAAATTCCATTTCCTGGGGCAAAGGTGAGCAAAACTGACTAAAGTTAACGAAAAAGTTTAAATTCTGTATCATTTTCCAACAGCAGGGTGGCCAGAGGCATTTCTGGGCACTTCAGCCATCCTGGGATCGTTAACAAATGATTTCTGCACAATGGGATTGTGCTGGTCCTGCACTCGGACACGGGGACTCGTTTTCCAGGGGAATCCTTCAGGGGGTTGCGGCTGCTCCGAGAATTCAGCGGGATCTCCACAGCCCCGGCACGCTCGGAGCTGGGGTCAGAGAGGGGCAGTGGAGGAATAAAGAAACTCCTTCGGAAGCTGGTGACGGGAACTGAGATGCCCTGGGCGCGGCTCGGGCACGAGTGAAGCCAAACCCCGAGGAGACGCTCGATCCTTCCCCTTCCAATCCACGTTTGGGGCTCTCACCCCATCAGTTCTCAGCCTGGCGGGGCGGAGATCAGCGCTGTGCGCTCCGAGCGCTCTGTGGCCGCAATCCTGGGGCAGTGAAATCCCTGGGACGGGAACCCAGGGAGCGCAGACGCCGCCTTTGGACTTTGCTGTGCGGAACATCCAAGCAGGAGCGCAGGGACAGCGCTGGGACAGCCGGACACGGGCGGGTGGAGACACCACACTCGGGCCAAGGTCCCTAAAACCCCGGGGATTTGGGATTCTGAGCAGGAGGAAAGGAAATCACGGCTCATCCCCAGGGACTGTGGAGATCATGGGCTGGCAGGAGCCGGCAGTGGCTGTTCCAGGCTGAGATGTTTCCCTGGATTTCCTGGCTACACCTGCTGCAGGGCCAGACTGGAAAAGTCAGGAAGGGGCGTTTCAAATGTCCCAGGCTGTTAGAAAAGGTGGAGTTAATAACAAAGAGGGTTTGTGAAGACAAATGGAGAAATGAGAAGAGGAGGGATTGATCGGAAAGGTGTGCGCTGATGTTCTCACAAACAATTCCTGGGTAGTAACATCTTTAAAATGGGGCTTAAGGATCCTACCAACCTCCAGCAGCTGATTTGTCCCGGAACCCAGGGAATCTGGCTCCTGGAACAGCCAAATGGGGCCGAGAGGGCTTCAAATACCCTCTGGTAGTGGGGTGAGGCTGGCAGGGCAGCCAGAGGCGTTTCTGGGCACTGCAGCCATCCTGGGATCGTTAACAAATGATTTCTGCACAATGGGATTGTGCTGGCCCTGCACTCGGACACGGGGACTCATTTTCCAGGGGAATCCTTCAGGGGGTTGTGGCTGCTCCGAGAATTCAGCGGGATCTCCACAGCCCCGGCACGCTCGGAGCTGGGGTCAGACAGAGAGGGGCAGTGGAGGAATAAAGAAACTCCTTCGGAAGCTGGTGATGGGAACTGAGATGCCCTGGGCACAGCTCGGGCACTGGATAGTTTTCCCATGGAAGGAGCAGTTTGGGTTTGATTTGTTTAAGTCCACTTTGTGAGGGATGCTCTCCAGGACACTTTCTAGGCTGGCTGCAGGAAAAGCAGGGAATGTTCGGTCTGCTTAAGCGGGGAAGATTTATATTTCTCTGACATTGGATAAATCTCCACCATTTATTCCCAATGCCTTCCCTGAAGGACCGAGTTATCTTTAAAACAAACAGCAGAAGAGCTGGAGTGGGATTTTTCATTCCTGCCAATAAAACAACTGTAACAGGAGCAATTTCTTTGTGTGGGGTTTTATTTCCATTTACTGGGTTAAGGTTTGTGCTCTGGGAACAGATTGCTCCCGTTTCCCTCTTCCATGTGGGAAGCACCACTCCACAGGCAGAGCGTGAAGGTCCTGGCTTTCCTGTGGATGTGCTCTTGACTTGGCTCCAGCCAAGGTTCCAACGAGGACAAGGGAATTTCCCACCCCTGAGCCTCTTCCCAGAGGGGTTTTTCACACAGCCCTAAAGGGAAGCCTTTGCTGTCAGGCACAGAGGAGAATTCCATGGAATCTCACAATGGTTTGGGATGGAAAAGCTCATCCCATTCCACCTCCTGCCATGGCAGGGACACCTCCCACTGCCCCAGGCTGCTCCAATCCCAATGTCCAGCCTGACCTTGGGCACTTCCAGGGATCCAGGGGCAGCCACGGCAAACCTGGGAATTCCAGCCCAGCCAGGAATTCCTTCCCAATATCCCACCCAAATCTCCCCTTTTCCAATCTGAAGCCATTCCCTGTGTCCTGTCCCTCCATCCCTTGTCCCCAGTCCCTCTCCAGCTCTCCTGGAGCCCCTTCAGGCCCTGGAAGGGACTCTGAGCTCTCCCTGGATCCTTCCTTTCTCCATGGGAACATTCCCAGCTCTCCCAGCCTGGCTCCAGAGCAGAAGAGCTCCAACCTCTCATGGCTCTCGCTGTTTGGGGGACACCTGGAAAAAAAAAATCATGGAATAAGACCAAATCTCTGCCCGTCTCCCCTCAACTCTGACCTTTTCCCATCCCACCTGTCCCAGATCCCCACTCCTTGGCATGGCCGGATCACTTGACACCAGTTAAAATTCCTGGACCAGCTCAGACATCTCTTCCCAGTCCTTTCAAATCCTCAAAACTAATTTTTTTGGTGATAAGGACTCCAATGGAATTTTATTCTGAATCTGTTTTTTTCATTTTCCAGGGCACCTGGCAAGGATCTGGAGCCTCACAGGAAAGGATGCAACAGCTCTCATAAAGCCAACCTCAATGACTTTTCCAGGCGAAATATTTTGGAAAGCAATCTGTTTAATTCTCTGGGACCTTTGGGAAACAACACCACGGTCGCTGAGCAGCTCTTCATCTGGAAATTAGCTGAAATGGAATTTTTTCCCCCAACATTTTGTTGTGTCCATGCTCTGTGAGGATCAGTTTAATCAGGGAATTTAAAAGGATTTTCAGGTTGCTCTGTCAGCATCGAGCCCTTCCCAGAGCCCAGCAGCACCTGGAATCTGTGATGTGTCCTAGGGAATCGCCCTCTCCCTAAATACGGAATATCCTGGGTTGGAAGGGATTCACACGGATCATCGAGTCCAACTCCTGGCCCCGCACAGGACAACTCCAAGAATCCCAAGATGAATTTTTTCCTTCTTTTTCCCTCTTCCTTCCATCCTGCTGATAAGGGCAGGGACGGACTGGTTTCATCAACCCAACCTCACCCCGTCCTAATTCCCAGGATTGTGCCGACCGTATCGAGGCCTGGTTTCCCACAAACACCTCTGCGCATGGAAGTGATGTTGGAATCATGGGATCTTAGGATCATTAAAGCTGGAAAAGACCTGGGAATGTTCAAGGCTGGACAGGACTTGGAGCAACTTGGGACAGTGGAAGGGGGAGAACAGGATGAGCTCTGAGGTCCCTTCCAAACCAAACCATTCCATGGTTCTGTGAATCTCCTTCAGCTGGTGAGAAGGACTTGGGGAGCTGTTCCCAAATTTTAGGAGGGGCCAATCTTTATTTTGATCTCTGTTGATCATGATCCCATGGAAAATAAGTTGGCTACAAGCCGGAATTTTGGCCAGAGGAGGGGAAAAAGCCCTCTGGAGAGGTGGGGACAATGGGATTTTTGAGCTTCAAGGTGCTGGCCAAGAACAGAGTAAAGGGTGGAAAGCTGAGCTTGGTGCTCCTGGAGAGGTCAGAGATGTCGGGAAATAATTGTGGAGAGGAGACAAATTATGGAGAACAAAACCATGGGAAATATTTGTGGAGAGGAAGTAATTCATGGAGAACAAAACCATGGAAACAATTGTGGAGAGGAGCCAAATCATGGAGAACAAAACCATGGGAAGTAATTGTGGAGAGGAACCAAATCATGGACAATAAAACCATGGAAACAATTGTGGAGAGGAGTCAAATTATGGACAAAAAAACCCATGGAAATAATTGTGGAGAGGAACCAAATCATGGACAATAAAACCATGGGAAAAAATTATGGAGAGGAATCAATTCATGGACAACAAAACCATGGAAACAATTGTGGAGAAGAACCAAACCATGGACACCGAAGGTGGAGCAGTAAACTCTGCCGGAGCTGTGTGAAAGATATCTGGGGATGTGTGAGAAAAAATCGGGGACCTCTGGGTAAGGAGATGATGGAATTTGAGGCGGGAAGATGAATTTTACTGTGGCCACAGTGAGCAGCAAGATCCCGGTCTGAGCATTGTGGACACTGAGGATTTTTCTGGGGAGTTTGACCAGAGCCAGGAGAGGATAAACAGGAGCAACACTGAAACTTCATCCGACTCAGCTCAACTGGAAATTCAATCCCAACTTTTTGCTTGGGAAGCTCTTGAAATTCAAGCACCCAATTAGCAGCAGCTCTGCGGCAGGCGCTGACGAGCTTTCGATAAACGAGTGATCCTTGCAGAGCACGGAGTCAAAGCCAAACCACTTCACTCCCAAGCCAAAGGCTCCAGCAAGGCAGGAATTCCCAAGTTTTGCCTTAATTGGATTTTTAACAGGGTTCAAAACCAACTGGATGTGTGGAGAACTCAGTAATTACAGCAGGTTAAGGTGACACTGAAAAACGGATGGGATGAGAAGAGGAATGAAGTAAATATTGCTCGGGCCTAATTACAGATAAACAATGGATAACGTGGATTTGATAATCCTCTGGAATAAATAAACACCAGGATCAGGCTCAACAGATCATTTTTCATGCTGGTAAATCACCTTTAAATTGGGATTTTCTAACACAACAACAGCAGCGACCACAGATTTCCCAGCACTGCCCACAGCTGGAGGAGCAAATCCAACAAAATTCACCTCAACCACATTATTTCCAGGAATTCCAGAATTATTTGCCTTCCTTCCATGGGTTTTGCATGGGGAAAATGCAGCATTTCGGTTCCTTGGGAAGGAATAAATAAAAATAGAAATAGAAATAGAAATAGAAATAGAAATAGAAATAGAAATAGAAATAGAAATAGAAATAAAAATAGAAATAGAAATAGAAATAGAAATAGAAATAGAAATAAAAATAAAAATAAAAATAAAAATAATAAAAAATAAAAAATAAAATTAAAAATAAAAATAAAAAATAAAAATAAAAATAAAAATAAAATAAAATTGAAAAATAAAAAATAAATAAAATATATTTTAAAATAAGAATAAAAATAAAAATCATTTAAATAAAAATATAAATAAAGATATAAATAAGAAATAGTGTAAATATAAATAAAAATGCTGTAATAAATAAACTAAAACTAAAAATGAACATAAAAATAGATACTATAAATATAAATAAATACTATAAATATAAACAAATATATAAATATAAATAAATAATATGAACATAAATCCAGTGGGGCTGTGTAGGACACCGCAGACTCTTGTGAGGGTAAAAAGAGTAAATCCTGTGAAAACTGTGGGAAATATTTACACAAATTCCAGGTTAAATGTGAAAGTCCCACAGTTGCATCCTCACACCCCTTAATTGCTCATTACGCATGCAACTGCATGATTTTAATGCGCTCTCATCATAATTACGGCGGCAAATTAGGGGGCGTAATTACCCATGCAAATGTGCCGTGCCCGGCTTTTCATCCCCTCTCTTCTCCAAGGTGTTTGGAGCACCAGGAAATAACGGAAGGTCACGGGATCCCAGAATTCCGCCATGGTTTGTGTTGGAAGGGGTCGGCTCATTCCGTGGCCTGCCATGGGTTCCGCTGTCCCAGGTTGCTCCGAGCCTCATCCAAAGGGATTAAGGGAATCATTTTTTACCTGTTTTTTAGGAGGATTGAAAACATCAGTGAGGAACTCTTAACTATTGGGAAAAGCGGCTCCAGCTCTTTCCCATGGAGGTGTCCAAGGAACACATGGAAGTGGCAGTCAGGGCCCTGGGTTGGTGACAAAGTGGGAACTGATCACAGCGTGGACATGATGATCTTGGAGGGGTTTCCCAACCGAAATAATTCCATTATTCTCTCTGGGATATCCTGAGCTACCTGTAGGTGGTGTAAATCCCTCTGGGAATTTTTTGGGATAGTTTTCCCAAATTCCAGTTTTTTCCTGCACCTGCTTTTCTATTTTTTTATTATTATTATTATTTTTAATAACCCTTCCTTCCGTTTCATCCTGAGGTATCTGAAGGTGGTGTAAATTCCTCTGGGGATTATTTGGGATGATTTTCCCAAGTCCCAGTTTTTTCCTGCACCTGCTTTTCTATTTTTTTTAATTATTAGTTTTAGTGACCCTTCCTTCCGTTTCATCCTACCTCTGCTCAGAATTGTTCCTCTCCACCCTCCCGGCAGCTGGATCCCAATCCTCATCCTGACCTTTCCAGCTCCTCTTGTCTAAAGGTTCCCTTAATCCCGTGGCACATCCCAGAATATCAATTTTCCGGATTAATCCCGGGTTACTGGGTGAGTCATTTTGTTTATTTGTACAAAATGCGTCCGCTTTATCCCAGGATGAAAAGGGAGGATGAGCAGGTTATAATGCCGGATATTTTTATTCCTAGAAGGAGATTATAATGCACATTTCCTGGGGCTGAGGGAGATTGGGATGTTGGGAAAGCTGCCGTGGGAAACAGTGGCCAGCTCTGCATCCGTGGAATTAATTCCAGTGGTTTTGTCTCTTTTTCCCTTGATGCTGTGACAGAACATCTCCCTCACTTCCCATTTCATGGAGAGCTGTCACCGAGACACACAAAGCAATCACACGCAGACAAGAGATTTTCGCAGAGGTTCTTCTGATCCCAGCTCCCAGCTGAGAGAGCCGAGAGAAGAAGAGACCCCTTTGTTTATTTCTTACTTTTTATACATTTGTGGGTCCAGCAGAAGATTGGCTTTTTGGGGTTTCCACCCCTCAGCCTCAGTGGCCAGACCAATTGTCAGTTACAATTGTTTTCAGGTTAGAAATGTGCAAACAAAGGACAGAGAATGAAAAACAAAGGATTTGTTTGTGTTACATCTGTGGGAAAGGTAGAAAACTGCTCTAATATTGTACAATAACTAAAAGATCTGACTCAATTTATGAAATTCAAAAGGCTAATAAAGAAACTCAGAAAAAACCAGAGTAACAGAGAGCTTCTTCCCAGCTCCAGGAATTTGGGAGTGCCTGTTGGAATATTCCATGGATTTGTTCAGTTTGGGGAGGTGGAGTCAGATTAAGATTTAAAATTTTAGGGGGGAAAAAAAAAAACAAAACAAGGAAATGTGAAAGCAGGAATGGTGACTCCCTCCTTCCGAGCTCACTGGGTCAAACACCGGGAACATCCATAATCCCTCCTGGAAAAAAATCTTAACCAAACTGTTATCTTGGGAATAGGGTGAGGGGAAAGGGCAACAAAATCTTCCCATTTTTCTCAGTTTGGGGGGATCTGTGGGACAAATCCAACACAGGGAATCTCCATGATCCTTCCTGGGAAAGCTCAGTTAAATTGTTATCCTGGGAGAAGGGGAAACAAAGGACAAACATAAAATCTTCCCGTGTTTCTCAGTTTGGGGAGATCTGTGGGACACGCCTCCCACGTTCATCCACCCTTCCCAGCCAGGGGAACCTGGAACTTGGCTTTTCCCAACAAAAAGGACAGAAGTGACTTCCCACATCCTGAAGGCTCCTGGTGCACTCGGATAAAATTCCTAAGGAAAGGAAAGAAATACATTCCATGAACCCCAACAGGTCCCCGCTGCTTTTCCTTATTCCAGCTGCTGTGGGAGCAATGGCACTTCCAGAATTCCATGTTTGAAAGCCTTGTTGTGTTTTGGGAATCTGTTGATCTGCCAGTCAGAGGTTTTTCAGCCAAGAGACTGAAAATAGAGGGAATATTTGATCCAACTTTTCCAGCCCTTGTTCCACCTTGGGAGCAGCCAAGAATGTTGTGGCCCTTTGGAAAAGACAAAGGTTTAAATTTCCAGCTTCTCCTGCACTTCTCCCTCACTTCTCACTCCATGAGGAGATTCCTTCCCAGCTCTGGACGTCCGGGAGTTTGGGAAGTGCATTTTGGAACCTCATTTTATGGATTCGTTCAGGTTTGGGAGGCGGGACAACAATAATATTGCTGTCAACCCTTTCCATGGAGAGATTTTCCCAAATATCCAATTGAAACCTCTCGTTTCCCAGCCTGTCCTCGTTCCCTGGGAGCAGAGCCCGATCCCCTCCCCAGCTGTCCATTCCCATCAGGGAATTCTGGAAATTTTCCGTCATTTCCACCTGCTTGACAATTTCATCCCTCAGCTGGCCAGCAGGGAATTGTCCAAGCTGCTGGAATTCATCATCCACAAAGCTAAACCCCCCGAACAAGCCGTTGGTGACCTTCGTAGGGAAGTACTGGGGGACACATGGATACAGCTGGTTTTACCTGGATAACGGAATTCCCACTGGATGGGAACGAGGATGAGTTGGTGAATCATGGAATCATGGAAAGGTTTGGGTTCGAGGGATGTTAAATCCCATCCAGTCCCACCTCCTTCCATGTACAGGGACACCTTCCACTATCCCAGGTTTTTACAAGCCCCATCCAACCTGGCCTTGGACATTTCCAAGGAATTACACTTGAAATCCCGGTTGGAGCAGAGTTTATTTCAAAGCAGCTGAATCAAACGAGTGGAAGATTCCAGAGCCTGACCCCCTTCTGGGACCGGAGGATTTCTTGGGACAAGGCTGCCTGTTATATTCCTTAAAAACCTATGATTACTGGAATTATCACCTCATTTCCCTGTGGATCACATCCCGTTTCCCTGGCTGGCTGCACAGACCCTCAGCCCACATCCTGCGCTGGATTTTAGCCTCGGGAGGTGCGGGATTTTCCCATCCACAGCTGGAAACATCCCAGACCATTTGCTGATAAGGTTTGGAAAGGGCTGAGCCGTATTTTCTTCCCTATTCCTGGCAGGAAAAAAAACAACTCCACCTGTCCAGCAGGTTCGAATGAAGGAGTAAAAAAATCTGCATCACGGATATGTTGTGCAAGAAATCTTATTTAAATCCATTTATTCACTACATTGGGAATCTTATTTAAATCCATTTATTCACTACATTGGGAATCTTATTTAAATCCATTTATTCGCGACATTCAAATAAAAGTCAAAACAAGGAAAATTAAAAAAAAGAAATTGGCATCACAAATACCACGGTTTTGTCATGTTTTCTCTACATCAAATATTTGTTTTACTGCAGAACTTCCCGGGAATCTTGCTGCGAGCTGCCAGGGAATTGCCAGCAATTATTTCCTTGGTATTTGCTTAAATAGCTCTGAGGTTTAATATTGTTTGATGCCTCTTCTGAAATACCCTGGGAAGGCTCTGAGCTCTGCTGCTGCCCAGAGATGAATATTTATTCCCAAAAATTGGGAAGCAATTCCACCTCCCTCACTCCTGCCAGCAGTGGGAGAGTGCAGGAACAGGAGACGTTTTCCAACAGCCTCGCTGTCCATGACAGGGAAAAAAATTTGGGGTGGGACAGCATGAAGAGATCTGGGGAAAAGTGAAAAACTGTGGAAAAACCACCTGTGGAATGCTCAGTCCATCAATATCCTACAAGAGGTTCCTTCCCTCCCTCCCTACTCCCTTCCTCTTTCCCTTCTTCCTCCCTTCCTCTTTCCCTTGGATGCACATTCTGACCCCTGGATTCAATAAATCCACACCCACGTTGCTCTGTGGGAAGTTCTGACCTTGCTTTGGGACCTCTGGAATTCTTCCTGTGTTGTTTGCAGAGCCTGGGGAATGTTACTTTACACACCAAAAAAAAAAAAAAAAAAAAAAAAAAAAAAAAAAAAAAAAAAAAAACCCACAAAAAAAACGGGATTTGGGGAATTTCTCCATTTGGTTTTTTCTAGATGGAAAGGCTGGAGAAGAGAAAAATCCAGGGACACCTCAGAGCACCTTCCAGGACCTAAAGGGGCTCCAGGAGAACTGGAGAAGGACTGGGGACAAGGGATGGAGGGACAGGACACAGGGAATGGCTTTAAGGCTTATTCCAGGCTCGGGGGGGGGCAAGTGCCTTATCCATGGTCTCTGTTCCTTGGAAATGCCTTGGAAAATAATTTTCCTTCTTTGGATGCTGCTGCTTTAGGTAAAACTTCTCCTCAACCCACATCAAGAGGAGTTAGAACACGGAATGGTTTGGGTGGGAAGGGACCTTAAATCCCATCCAGTGCCACCCCTGCCATGGCAGGGACACCTCTCACTGCCCCAGGCTGCTCCAAGCCCAGTGTCCAACCCGGCCTTGGGCACTGCCAGGGATCCAGGGGCAGCCACAGCAAATCTGGGAATTCCATCTGAGGAATTCCCAATACCCATCCATCCCTGCCCTCTGGCACTGGAAGCCATTCCCTGTGTCCTGTCCCTCCATCCCTTGTCCCCAGCCCCTCTCCAGCTCTCTTGGAGCCCCTTCAGGCCCCAAGATCTCCCTGGATCCTTCTCCTCTCCAGGGGAACATTCCCAGCTCTCCCAGCCTTTCCTCACAGCCGAGTTTGTATTTTCTGTTCTCTTTAAAGGAAAAATTATTCAGAAAAAGAAGTAAAAAAAAAAAACCCGACAACTGTGAAAGGCTTTAAAAATCCTATTTCTCTTTTCCTCCCTCGAAAATGAAGGTTTTATTGCTTTTTCTGGTCAGGCCTAAGGCAGGATTTGCTGTTTGAAAAACAAACTGCCGGCAGCCTCCAGCAAAGACAAGCTGCAGTCTCTGGTTTCTTCCCGCCGCCTGTGATTTCCTCGCCTTTGGAATATTTCTTCCAAGCAAGAAATCCAGCAGGATTTATTTGATCAACCACGCGTTTCTGCACAATCCACCGGGGAACGTCAGGTAGGATTTGCAACCGGATCCAGGTGGAAGTGGGGCTCAGGGAAGAGTGAGGTGTGAAGGGTTTGTCCCATCCAACCTTGGGATGTTCCTCCCTAAATCCCAAGGGCAGAGAAGCTCCTGAACTTCGGGAATATGAAGGATGTTTCCTATTTATCAGGAGGCAGCTCTGTCCCTTTCCCAAAAGGAAGGAAGTGAGGTTTTTTTGGAACCCTGGGCACTGAGAATTCCAGGCTTTCTGTGCTGCCAGGCTCTGACCCCCCAGCAAACCCTGCACTGCCCTGAGGCCGTGGAAAAGGCTCCAGAATGGAGTGACAGCGCTGGGATTGTGGGTGTGGAGTTTGGATAGAAGTGTGTGACAGCACAGGGTGCAGAACTCAGAGCTGAAGGGTTTAGAACACAGGAACAGAGATAAAGCAGGATGGAGGATTCAGGGCAGAGGCTGAGTCCTTCTTTTTCACCTTCTTCTGCATGGGTCTGGGTGGGATTTTGTAACTGGGTAGAAAAATCCACATTGCGGGCCAGGGGTGTTTGGTTATTGGGTTAAAAGTGAAAATAATTCATGTGTCATTTCACAATTGGACAATCTGTGCATTAAAAACCTGGTAGAGATAGAGACAGGGGCTGTTTTTCATTTGTTAGCTTGAAGTGCTGTAGAACTCCCAGTCTGTGAGAAACTGTAACATAGATAAGAATTAATAAACATCCCATTTCGAGATTTTAATCCCGACTCTGGCAGAAAAAGAAGATAAAAAGCAACAAGGTTTGGCTCCGGAGCCCATGGAAATGTTCTCCAGGTCCTGGTGATGAGCAGCAGAGTTGGGAAAATCTCTCGCAGAGCATCAGGTGCCGGCCAGGATCCAGTGGGGGATGCAGGGAGGATGTGGGGAAAGGATGGGATTTTAAACGTGGGCTCTGAAATCCATCCCAGAACTCCGAGGAGGAAAAGGGTGGGGTTTTGGGCTGCCCCATGCAGGGGCAGGAGCTGGACTGATGATCCCTGTAAATCCAGCTCAGATTATTCCATGATTCCGTGATTCGTTAGAGAGCCATCTCATGCCAAAAAAAAAAAAAAAAAAAAAAAAAAAAGAGCTGTCCTCTCCAGCATTTTGAAAATCCCTCAGAATTCCTGCTCAGAGCAGCTGCTCCCATGAACAGCCAGTGAAGTGGTGGCAGCTGCAGGCACAATCCTGCCAGGAATGCCGGTGATCCCGGCTCCACCCAGGACTTGAGGGCTCATCCGGGCTCACGTCCACCCTCCGTGCTTCATTTCCCAGCTCCTCCAGGAGACAGACTGACGAGGGATGGAGGGACAGGACACAGGGAATGGCTTCCCGCTGCCAGAGGGCAGAGATGGGTGGGAGATTGGGAATTCCTGGCTGGGAGGTTGGGGAGGGACTGTGGAGAGAAGCTGTGGCTGCTCCTGGATCCCTGGATTCCTTAGTGCACTGATCTGGCATTGGAGCGTGGATCTTGATCCAGGAGCAGCTCTGGATTGTTATAAATAAAATTGACCAAATTCAATTTATCAAAAATTTAGAATTTTATTGAGAGACAAAATGACAGTCTCGGACAGCCACAATTAAAAGGACAGCGTCGAGCCCGGGGTCGCCGCTGGGTGAACTCGGATAACAAACTCTGTCAGTTTGCTACCCCCCCAAGTTCACATTTTTGGTTTGCAGCAGTCTCTTTTTATACACTGGATCGTGGAGAGAGGATCGGGATGTGGACGGTCTTCCCTCCGGGGCATCTTCATCAATCATGCAGGTCCCGGTATCGGGAGTTTGAATAGACCGGCAGAGGAGGACAATGCTGCTGATGGTCGGGCCCGGGTGTGGCGTGGAGATGTTAATTTCCAACGGAGACACGTAGAGATATTCACCTGAAGCAATCATCTTGGTCTCCGGACTTCTATCTCTGTTTTCCGTTGTCTTTTGTGTCCTTTCAGGGATTCCTGGCAGTGGCAGTTTCTTGGTCCCCTTTCTGGTAATTCCAATCATATTTTCCTCGTGTCCCCCTTGTGCTTTTTCCCGGGCTGGGGAAGTCCTTTTATTTTATCTAACTATTTTATTTTGTCCCATGAACTAAACTTAAACTTATAACAGATCAAATTATACAGAACTTACATGGACTGAGTTATACAAAACACACATTTATACAGTTTACATTACCCTTTTATTCTGATAACACGAATTAACCTTAAAACATATATCACAATGGTGTCAAAAGGCACAGCCCACTTCCCAAAAATCATGAGCCGGTCTGGAAGATGTTTGGAAATGGTTAAAAAAGGAGTAAATTTAAACCACGGGTGAGCTTTTGCCTTTTGTCCTCCTTTCCCTAATTCCTGGGAGCCCATGGAGGGTTAAAGGGATGCCCAAACCTGTGGGGGCTCAGGGCAGGAAGTGTGGATGGTTCCAGACATTCGGAATTGATGGTTTGCAAATCAGGATGGGCCAGGCTGGGAGGGACCTCAGAGGGTCACTGGTGCCACTCCCTGCTCCAGCAGGGCCATCCCAGAGCTCAGGCACAGGGCTGTGTCCGTGTGGCTCTGGAATATCCCCAGGGAGAGACTCCAGCCCCTCTCTGGGCTCTGCTCGGGGCTGGGCACTGCCCAGGGCAGAAGCTCTGCCTCCTGTGCCGGGGACAATTCCTGGGATCAGCTCCTGACCCTGGGACACCCAGGGATACACAGGGACACCCAGGGACACCCAGGGATACACAGGGACACACAGGGACACACAGGGACAGACAGGGACATCTGGGGACACTTGGGGACACTCAGGGACATCCAGCGACATCCAGGGACATCCAGGGACAGACAGGGACACCAAGGGACAGACAGGGACACACAGGAGCACACAGGGACACTCGGGGACACACAGGGACAGACAGAGACACTTTAGGACACCCAGGGACACCCAGGAACACTCAGGGACACCCAGGGACACACAGGGACTCACAGGGACACCCAAAAACACCCAGGGACACCGAGGAATACTCATGGACACCCAGGGACACACAGGGACACACAGGGACACCCAGAGACACCCAGGGACACTTGGGGACATCCAGGGCCGAGGGCCCCTCTCAGCTGAGCTCCTCTTCAGGCTGAGCAGCCCCAGCTCCCTCAGCCTCTCCTGGGCACAGGGATGCTCCAGGCCCTTCCTCATCCTCACATCCCTCCCCTGGGCCAGATCCAGGAGCTCCAGGTCCCTCCTGTCCTGGTGATCCCAGAGCTGCACACAGCATCCCCAAGGATGAGGGCTCCACAAACTCCCTTCCAGAAGGGAGGTCCTACATAAATCGTCCAAAATTTCCTCTTTTTAACGTCTCCAGGCCCTTCTGTGAACCAAAGCAAGGCAGGAACTTTTTAAGCGGCAGGAATGTGCGGTGTGGGCTCTAAATCACCCGGATTGCTGCAGGTTTGCACTTCTGCTCAGCAGCTCAGCCCTGCTCCCTCCCCAAAATGCGCCAAGCGCCGCTCCTGCAGCAGCTGAGCCAGCACAACCCTCCCGACGGCCCCTCTGCCGCCCTTCCTTCCGCTCCAGCTGCTCCCCAGGCTTCGTTTCTCCCACCACTTGCTCCATTAAGGATTTTGTCCCAATTACTCAGGCTCTGGATCCCCCTGGCAATGGAATCTCAAAGATTTCCTGTCACAGGTAGATATTCTTCAGCCTGGGGGAGCTCAGAGCGCCCTGAAGGGGCTCCAGGAGAGCTGGAGAGGGGCTGGGGACAAGGGATGGAGGGACAGGACACAGGGAATGGCTTCCACTGGGAAAGGAGAAATTTATCTTGGATATTGGGAAGGAATTCCTGGCTGGGCTGGAATTCCCAGATTTGCTGTGGCTGCCCCTGGATCCCTGGCAGTGCCCAAGGCCAGGTTGGACATTGGGCTTGGAGCAGCCTGGGACAGTGGGAGGTGTCCCTGCCATGGCAGGGGTGGGAATGAGATGGGATTTGAGATTCCCTTCCAATCCAAACCTTCCTGGAATTCCAAGATTCTCTGAAAGCCCGTGTGTGTGCGGCCCTGCACGGCAGAGGGACAGCAGGGAACTGCAGAGTTCATTTCACTCCCTAAATCAAATTCTAATCAGAATCTAATAAAAATGGACAAATCTCTAATTGCATTTCACACCGGTTTTCTTTCGCAGCCAGAGTCAATATTCCAACAATAAAGCTGATCCCAGAATAAACCTGGATTATCGAATCCGTTTGGATAAATGAATCATCGAGCCCTTAAGAATCCCAGCAGCTCACACAGATTTGTGCAGCACCGCAAACAAAAAGGGGAAGTTCCATCTTTATTTGCCTAAATGCTCATCCATTTTTCCTCCCTTTCCTCCTCCTTCCGAGACTTCTCCGATCCCTCGTGGAAAATCAAAGCTTATCCCTGAAACCGAACCCTTCTCCCCTTCTGAGCCAAACGTTTCCTCACTCAGAGCAGCTCAGGACTCGCTGCAATTCCGTGTTTGGCTTTGGAAAAGTCCGGGAAGGTCAATATTTAGGGAGAGATGGGGGAACGCACCTGGCAGAGCTGAAACAGGGGGTGCAATAATGGATAAATCATTTCCCAAAAGTTCGGACACAAAAAAAACCCAAAAAACCTCACAACACCTGAAGTTATTAATAAAAAATCTGGGGAGGGGGGGTGTCCTGGTTTGGGACAAATTTGGGAGAAAACCCCTGTATAGGATCCCTCTAAGGAAGCAAACCCAAGTGGCCCCTCCCTCCAACCGGTCCGGAAAAAAACCTCTTTGGAGAAAAGTGGAAAAAACTATTTTACTAAACAAATGAAGTGCATACCAGTATAAAGAATGAATAATATGAAATAATAAAACCTCTCGTTCTGGAGTGAGATGGCAAATTGAGAAAGTCCTTGCCGTGGGTGGAGCTCGGCTCTCTCTCAGTCTCTCCTCAGTCCCAGTCCCTCCGGCGCTGCTGGAAAATGCCGAGGTCCAGCCCCGGTGGGCAGCAGGTGCAGCCCCCAGTGCTCCCCTGGGTTTTCAGTCCAGAGCAGGTTTAAACAGTTCCAAGAAAAAGGAAAAAAAACAGTCCAGGGAACTTCTCTGCCCTAGCTGGCTGAAACTAACTAAAAGCAAAAGAAATCTCTGTCCTGCAGTCTCTCCAAGCCTCCACTGAACACCCCGTCCAGAGGAGAATGTGGAGGAATCAGGCAGTTTTCTCAAAACAAACTCCGCGCTTCTCCTTGCTCTTAGAACCAGTCTGAAAGGCACAGGACTCAATGTACAGCACAAACAGAGCAGAGGATTGGGGATACAAACATCATAAAGTTACCCTAGGACAGGGGGAAAACGCTAAAAACACAATGGAGAAATACCCAGCAGCTTTATAATCCCGTTTTTGGAGGTCTGTGGAACAAAGGGTTTCTGAGACGTGCCCCAACGACATCCCCAAGAATTCCAGAGCAGCCGAGGGGCGGTGATACCCGGATATTTAAGGAGGTGCCCAATTAATCCGTGCTGCCGTTTCTCACAGAAACCTGAGGGATCTGAGCCCCTGACTCATCAGGGCTCGGACATGTGAAGCCTTTGTGGGGCTGGGAGACAAAAAAACAGAGAAATAAATTCCTTGGAGTTGTTCTGATGGCAGAAAAGAGGGGATTAGGAAGGGTGGGATGGGGAGGCTGGGAACAAAATTCCTCTGGGAATTCACTCCTTGGGGAGTGAAGGGGGCAGGGCAGGGGTGGTCCCACAGGTGAGGACGTGGAAGGACTGGGAAAAACTTGGCTTCTGTAATTTGCTTCTCCCTGGATGGAGCCAGATCCATTTCACGTTTCAAAGAAAAGTTTTTCACCTGGAGAGGAGAAGGTTCCAGGGAGAGCTCAGAGCTCCTGGCAGGGCCTGAAGGGGCTCCAGGAGAGCTGGAGAGGGACTGGGGACAAGGGATGGAGGGACAGCACACAGGGAATGGCTCCCACTGCCAGAGGGCAGGGATGGATGGGAGATTGGGAATTGGGAATTCCTGGCTGAGCTGGAATTCCCAGATCTGCTGTGGCTGCCCCTGGATCCCTGGCAGTGCCCAAGGCCAGGTTGGACATTGAGCTTGGAGCAGCCTGGGACAGTGGGAGGTGTCCCTGGGTGACGCTGGATGGGATTTAAGGTCCCTTTCAACCCAAATCATTCCATGACTCTTGGATTCCATGGGAATCCTGGGAATTAATGACCAATCCCTATGAATTACTCATCTGCTTAAAAAAAAAAAAAAACCCAAAGGAAAAAAAAAACCAAAAAAACAAAAAACAAAAAAAAAAAAAAAGAAAAACCCAAAAAACCACAAAAAACCAAACCAAACCAAACCAAACCAAACCAAAACAAAACAAAACAAAACAAAACAAAAACAAAAATAAAACAAAACAAAACACACACAAAAAACCAAAACAAAACAAAACAAAAGAATAAAACCCGAACAAAACACCCCTAAGGATCTGCAAGTTGGAATTCACCACTTCTCTCCATCTTTTCCTGTTTCAAATAATGGAAAAAGCCAGAGTTTCTTTTTTCTGGAAAAAACTCTTGGTCACGGAATGATCCCCCCCAGACAGCACCAGGAACCTGGCGGGGAGGGGAAATCTCAGGAGCAACACTGGGAAAGAAACACAAACATTTCTGCCCTGTTAACACCTGAATTAACGTCTGCCCGAAAAGGCCTGGAGAGGTCAAGTTCACCCCTGGAATTCCCTCTGGAGGTGTCACTTCAGGCCCAGGTGTCACCGAGACACACAGAGCAGTCACACGCAGACAAGAGATTTTCGCAGAGGTTCTTCCGATCCAGCTCACAGCTGAGAGAGCAGAGAGAAGAGACCCCTTTGTTTATTCTTTTACTTTTTATACATTTGTGGGTCCAGCAGAAGATTGGCTTTTTGGGGTTTCCACCCCTCAGCCGCAGTGGCCAGACCAATTGTCAGTTACAATTGTTTTCAGGTTAGAAATGTGCAAACAAAGGACAGAGAATGAAAAACAAAGGATTTGTTTATGTTACATCTGTGAGAAAGGTAGAAAACTGCTCTAATATTGCACGGTAACTAAAAGATCTGACTCCATTTATGAAATTCAAAAGGCTAATAAAGAAACTCAGAAAAAAACAGGGTAACACCCAGGAACAGCGAAAGCTCAGACAAAAGTGAATTTATGTCAGGCTGGGCTTGTGCCCACCAAGAGGCCGGCACGGGGTGCTCTGGCTGCTCCCAAAATCCCTCAGATCCATTGGAAAATGGCAAATCAAAGCTGGGTGTGAGCTGGGGTTGCTGTACTGGGGTTGCTTTCACCAGGAAAGCACAGGAGAAAGTTATAAAAGGTAATTTTGCGTCTTTGATGTGGAGTTTTGGTATCAGTTGAAATCTGGGATTTATCTGTGAATAATGGAGTCTGGTGGGTGACCAGGGGTCTGCTTGGGAGCGAGAGGAAGAGTCCAAACGAAAGGGAATTTGATTTCTGGCTTCATTCCTTGGGACTGCAAAGATGTTGAGGGGCTGCAGCGTGTCCGGAGAAGGGAACGGAGCTGGGAAGGGTCTGGAGAATTCCGGAGGGAGCTGGGAAGGGTCTGGAGAATTCCTGAGGGAGCTGGGAAGGCACTGGAGAATTCCTGAGGGAGCTGGGAAAGGGCTGGAGAATTCCTGAGGGAGCTGGGAAAGGGCTGAGCCTGGAGAAAAGGAGGCTCAGGGGAACCTTGTGTCTCTGCACAAGTCCCTGACAGGAGGGGACAGCCGGGGGAGAATTTGGGATCTGCTCCCAGGGAACAGGGACAGGAGCAGAGGGAACGGCCTCAGGCTGGGCCAGGGGAGGTTTAGGTTGGATATTAGGGAATTTTTTTCATGGGAAAGGCTGTCAAACCCTGGCACAGGCACCTGGAAACGTTAAAATAAACCCACCTGGATGTGCACTTGAGGACATGGCTTACTGGTGGCGCCGGTTGATGTTTGGTTGATCTTAGGTGACTTTTCCAATGAGCTTAACAATTCCACGATTCCGTAATTCGTTTTGGAAACGGGCCCATCCGATCTCCTGCAGGACCTGCCTGCACTGGGGACATCCCTGAGGACAAAACCATTCCCACTTCCAAGGTTTGGCGCTCACGAATGTCCTAGGTTACAATGTAAGATGTGCCCAAAGTTGTATTCTATCACCATCTACATGAAATGTTGAAACTAAGTTGTGCACCACTGTTTCCCTTGCCCCCTCCCTCCAGACTATCTTCTGTTAATGGCCCATCAATGCCTTCCTGCATGACTCATAGATAACTCCCTCCAGGAGCTATCTCTGTTTAATGGGCAATCAAGGACCCATTACAAAGCTGATAAAATGATATCAGTCCATTGTGAGATGCTCCGCCCAGGGGGAGGAGCCAAGCATTCCCACCTGGATATAATCTGGGATTTGGGACAGCACAAGCAGCCTTACCCACTGGATTCCCAGAGGACAAGAGCTACCAGACCTTTCTGCAAGAACACTGCTTCAACAAGAGCACTTCATCTGGACTGCTACCACCACGGTTTCAGGTTGTATTCTGACTCTGTCAGTGATCTTTTGTACCATCGCATGTGTTTTATTTTATTTTATTTTACTTTTTTTTCTCTCCTATTAAATTGTCTTTTCTGACTTGGAGTCTCTCGCTGGTTTTGCCTTCAAGCCAGCACAACGAAATATTCAGCGCTTTCCAAGCAAGCGAACAGGAGGATCTGAGGGAAGTCTCAGGCCTGAGGCCGCGCTTGAACGGCTCATTCCCAGTCCCCTGGGATTGTTTTCCTTCCTCTCTAAGTAAGGGTGGAATAATCAATTTATGATGAAGTTTGTGCCGTCCGACATTCGCAGTAATTCAATTTGCCAGGTGGAAGCATCGCAGTCATTAATCACCTGTTCTGCGCTTGATACTCCTTTAATATTTAACACCAGGCGAAGGAAATTTGTTTGTTTAGCGGTGTCAGGGACAAACCAGCTGTGATTTCAATTCAGCCCAGACAAGAGAGATGAAAACATCTCTGAAAACTGCTATAAAAAGGAGTCTCTTTGTCTAAAGGAAGAGCCGTGATGTAGAGGGAATAAATCAAGAGGGAACAAATCAAGTCAGGCTGAAGCTTCAGAATTGAGAAGAGCAAAAAAAAAAAAAGAAGAGACCTTGTCCCTTTGTTGGTGCCCAGGACAGAATTTTTTTGGAGCTGTGTTGCTTTAAAACTGGATTTAGATGCTTCTGAGTGCAGAAAGGGCAAAATTTTACCTTGTTTTGGCCCCCACATGACCAAAAGGACATGGAGCGTGTCTGGGGAAGGGAACGGAGCTGGGAATGGTCTGGAGAATTCCTGAGGGAGCTGGGAATGGGGCTGAGCCTGGAGAAAAGGAGGCTCAGGGGGAACCTTGTGTCTCTGCACAAGTCCCTGACAGGAGGGGACAGCCGGGGGGGTCGGGCTGTGCTCCCAGGGAACAGGGACAGGAGCAGAGGGAACGGCCTCAGGCTGGGCCAGGGGAGGTTTAAATTGGACATGAGGGAAAATTCCTTCATGGAAAGGGAGCTCAGGCCTTGGAAGTGGCCAGTGCAGTGGTGGAGTGCCCATCCCTGGAGGGATTTCAAATCCCTGTGGGTTTGAGATGTGGCACATGGGGACATGGGGCAGCGGTGGCCCTGGCAGTGCTGGGTTAACAGTTGGGCTCCGTGATCTGAGAGGGTTTTAAAATAATTCCATGGCTTCTGACACATTCACACACTTCTTTTCCTCCCTCCTTAGTCAGGGGAGACACAGTGGAGCAAAGAGCTCTGAATTCCAAATCCGGCAGAAGAGCGAAGAATCACCCAAACTCCAGCGGTTTGTTTTGGTTTTGGATCCTTTTCTAACTGACTTTAAATGCAACCCACAAAGGGTCACAGAACTCAAGGAAATCCCATCAGGAAGTGCCTGAAGGCTGTGGAAAGGATTCCCTCTTCATCCTTGCACTCTCTAGACTCCCAGGATTTTCAGCTTTGTGGGGGATGATGTCTTAGTTTGGACAGACAGGTGTCTGCCAGGGAAAACCAGAGCCTCCCTTGGAACAGAGAATTCAAACCCCCTCCCTCTGAATTGTTATAATTTTGAAATTGAGGGGCTCTCAGGCAGAGATACAGGAATGGGAATAACAGTTCTTGACTAGGAATATCACAAATACAAATACAGTAGCACAACCAAACCCGTGGATGGTCAGGGCGCAGGCTGACCCGCTGCTGCTCAGGGTGCTGGTCCCAGCCCAGCCCAGCCTCCTGCAGTGACAGATGTGGTTCTGGCAGCAGCCATCCTGCAGCAGGGTGCAGTTTTCCTCTGCAGCTCCCGTGGTGCTGGGATGGCTCCGGGGTTCCTCTGGCAATCCCGTGCACACGGGCTGTGCTGCTGTTCCCAGTGCCAGGTGTGATCCAGCTGGGAATGCCGGGCTCCTCCCCTGGCTGCAGCATCTCCCGAGGGATGATGGAATTGTCCCAGCCCTGCAGTGGCTCCCCAGCCATGGATGGAAAATAGGATGCACAACTTTTGGTCACATGCTGCAACCCAAGACAGATGCTCAGCAGCGTCACAAGGCTGGGGGAGCTTCAAGGTGGTAAGAAAGGAACGGTGCCAGATGACTTTCCATTATCCTAAAATCTTAGGAAACTAATTCCAAACCCGAAGAGGGTAAAAGGGGATTAGGGGCACTCTCCTCTCTGGAATGCAGCGGGGAATAATCAAATTGTTACTCAAAAAGGGCAGTGGGTGGTGTTTAATTTATCTGGCACGGGGTTGCCCTCCTAATCCATCTCAGGTTCACTGCCACTTCTGTAGGAGAGTGTCCGGGCGGGATTTAGGAGATCACAGTCCTGAAGGAGGGAATGGCAAAGCTGGAGGGGCAAAAGGAAAAGAACGTGTGACTCCAGAGTGATTGTAGCAGGAATAAATTCGCTTCAGTGTGCGAAAAATTGGGATATTCTTGTGTGTTCCTGATGTCTGCAGTTTAAGGTATTTTTTGTTTGTTTTGCACCTCGGTCGCATCTGCTCTGTCCCACTTCAGGGGGGATCCAGGGAGAGGGAATAACCACTCCCAGCCTTCCCTCCTTTTCCCAATCACCTCCCAAATCAGCCGTAAACCAAGTGACATGCCAAATACTCATCTGCCAAGCTCAGGATGTCTCATCCCTTGGCTTTAGTCGTATTTTTGGAAAATAAAGTAAAATACGGGAGGCAGGTGCTTTTGTGTTGCACCAGGGCCTGGCAGGAGCTGGATAAAATTCCATCTGCATCGCAAATTTATGGTTTTTTCCTCTTTTTCCTGTCTGCGTTTTACAGGACTCCTGCTGTGGCCTGAAAGAGCTACGAGGTGTTTGGATAAATAAATATCGGAGAACAGGTTGCAAGGTGTGGATTTTCATGGAAAAAAAGCAAGCAGGAGGTAATTGTTGGGATTTTTGGACTCTTTTTTTCTATATTAGAGTGAATTTGGCACAATCCCAGCACATCTTGTCACAGCCCTGTGGAAATAAATAATCACAGAAAATTTTGGAATTCTGAACGTTTTTCCCTTGATAAATTCCTTGTATCTCTCCATGAAACTGAGCTCTGCAGGGCATTGTTTTGGGAGAAAAGCAGAATCAACACAACCATGGGATACCAGGCGGATCCTGGCTGGGAATGTCAGGTTAATTTGAAGCCACTGGGGAAAAAAAAATTAAAAATAATTCTTGGCATTTGAGATATGAAAACATAAATGATTATCCTTGTTAAAAAACCATGGTCCAAAAAAATCACCGGCTTTTGAGTTTGATTATTCACAGTTGGAGCCTCTGAGTTCTGAAGTCTCAAATTCTTGGCCCCAATTTATTGGTGAAACGATGAGCTCAGGTTAAATCATTCCAAACGGAAGCACATGTGGGGTTATCCTCTCCCTTTTCCAGATCCACCATGCTCATCCCTCTCTCCAAAGGATTATTTGGGGTGGATGTGGACAATTCTGATCAGTCAATCCCACATTTTTGCTGCTTGATCTCCTTGGTCAAGGCAAGGTCTTGGCTCTGGGTCTTTCCAGGCTCTGTACATTGGGTTTCCAAAGCTGACAGGTTTTTCCTGGCACAATTCCCATCTCCTGGAGCACTGGGAGCAAACTGGCTCTGCAACAACTTTTTGGCACATCCTGGTGCTTTTTGTGGGAAATGGGAGGTGAAGAGACAGGCTCTAATCACTGGACAAGCACTAATTGACATCGATTTTGTCCTAATTGGGAGAGAGGAAGGATCTGGTTGTGGACGTTCCAGGAAAAAAAAAAAAAAAAAAAACCCTGGATTTTTTCCACCCTTTTATAAATGATAAAGATCCTTTTCCTCATCGAACCTGACAAAAATGGAACGGGAGGAGAAGACCTTTGTGAGATACCAAACGATGACAACCCTAAATGCTCGTCTTGGAATTCCTTGGAATCCCTGCGTTATCCATGGAGCCCAAGAGCAGGTTTGGGATATAAATAGGGCTCAGTGGGAGCTTTCAAAAGCAGCTTGTTCAGTGGAGAGGAGCTGCCAAAACCAGAGCCTTTTCCAGGGATTTATTGTGTTTGACATGTTCCAGGTGGGATGTGAGGACAGGAGGTCGCCCAGCAGCTGACGGAGTCACCGGAAAATGAGGAATTTGCTTCCAAGTGGCTGCTTGACCTGATTCCCACTGAAAACATGGATTTGACTTGTTCTTCTCACAGGAAAGCCAAGCTGCTCCTGCTCTGGTGAGCTCTGCACACCTGGGAAGGTTTAACAAGGAATCATGGAATGGTTTGGGATGGAAGGGACCTTGAATCCCATCCAGTGCCGTGGGCAGGGACACCTCCCACTGTCCCAGGCTGCTCCAAGCCCCAGGGTCCAACCCGGCCTTGGGCACTGCCAGGGATCCAGGGGCAGCCACAGCAAATCTGGGAATCCTATTCCAGCCCCTCCCCACCTGCCCAGCCAGGAATTCCCAATTCCCAATATCCCATCCATCCCAGCCCTCTGGCAGTGGGAAGCCATTCCCATTTGTCCTGTCATTCCATGCTCTTGTCCAAAGTCCCTCTCCGTATTTTGCTGCCTAATAATAAAAATGGCTTAAAAACAAAAATTTCCTTTGCCTGTGAGCGACAGGGTGTTGTCACTGGGATAATCTCCCTTGCAAGATTCCCGCTTTTCTGCTGAATGTGAAATCTTGGATCAGAGGGAAACACTGAAGATGCTTTGTCATCCTTTCCAGGAGCAGAGGGTTCAGCTCTGGGCTCCCAGAGCTCCAGGGTGTGAAATAAAAGGAAATTACCTCAAGTTGTGCCAGGGGAGGCTCAGGGTGGACAGCAGCAGGAATCTCCCCATGGAAAAGGTACTCAGGGCTTGGAAGGTTTGGAGTGCCCATCCCTGGAGGTGTCCAAGGAATTCCTGGAGGTGGCACTCAGAGCTCTGGGCTGGGGACAAGGTAGGGATCAGGCACAGTTGGGACTTGGTCTGAGAGTTCTTTCCCAACCTCAGAAATCCTGGGATTCAGCAAAATGTGCACTTCCTTTTCTTCCCCGAGTCCTCCAATATTCAAAAAGAGGTTTGACAAAAACGTGCCAAGAAATGTTCCGTGGAGGTGATTTCAAGGGGGGAAAAAAAATCCACATTGCAAAAGAGCTGGTTACGGAATATAAAATACAGGATCATTAAAGGGAGAGCACATGGATCTCTCCTGTTTTCCTTGAGGTCCCCAATCCATCAGGCAATTCCTCCGGAGGGAAGCGCATTCCAAAATTTCTGCATCTGCCTGAATACAGATGGACTCATCCACGTGCTTGGATGCTTTGCTCAGCAGGTTTCTTAATTAGAGAAG
This sequence comes from Delichon dasypus, assembly GCA_037837765.1. NCBI lineage: Eukaryota > Metazoa > Chordata > Aves > Passeriformes > Hirundinidae > Delichon > Delichon dasypus. The sequence goes on from JBBAXF010000007.1 coordinate 1,651,476, forward strand.
TTGTTTAAAAAAAGGTCCCGTGGTGATTGATTTTTCCATCCTTTCTTTTGGAAACCAGTGGATTTCGAACTGGTGAGAGGCAACCGCAGCTCAGCAGGTTGCGGAATATTAATTAAAGCCACACTCGTGCAAAGAGTCCCCTGAAGGGAAAGAAATCCAGGCAGGAGGAGCCACTTGTTGGTCCGAGGACAAATTCTTGTGGAAAACATCTAAAAACCACCGGGGTGGTCAGGAAATAAATTCCAGGGTAAATTAATCCTGGATAAATTATTAATTCTTAAACTATCTACTGGCTTTTTCCTATGGAAATCATCGGCGTTCATTCCTAATTTGTGCCTGGATTTCCAACCCGGAACAGCGGGGAATAAATGCTGGAAGTCCCTAATCTCCCACTGAGGGAAGACCAGTGGTGGAACCTGGTGGTTCTTCCCAGATCCACGGCAGCTCAGCCAGAAACTCGTGGGATTGTCGTGGAATCATGGAACGGATTGGGTTGGAAGCAAACTTAAAACCCTCCTCACCCCAGCCCTGCCATGGGCAGGGAACATTCCGGCGGAGATGATGGCCAGGAAGGACACGGACACCCAACACCAGTGCTGAGCTGGGCAGGAAAATCTCCGGCACCAAAACCTCCTTCCCACCCCCAGCCATTTGCATATTCCCTATTTCCAATTGGACAACCCAATTCCCATCGGCTTGAATCATTGTTTTGCTTTTGAGAAATTAAACCGTCACCTTCCCGATTTTCATTCCTGTAATTTATTTTTATGAGGCGACGCTGGAAAGGGCAAAAATAATGAATATTTTGAAATATGTGGAAGCCAGAGCTGCGTTTTCCCAGAGAGCTGTGCGGGAGAGGCAGGAATAATCCTTTTTTTTTTTGGGGGGGGGGAAAGAAATATGAACATTCGAATTTGTTTCTAGTAGCACTGCAGTGAAAACCGTGCCAGGGGAGGTTTAGGTTGGATATCAGGGAAAAGTTCTTCCCCCAGAGGGTGCTGGGCATTGGAACAACTTCCCAGGGAATGGGCACATTCCCAAGGCTGCCAGAGCTCCAGGAATGTTTGGCCAATGCTCCCAGGGATGCACACGATGGGATTGTTGGGGTGTCTGAGCTGAACTGGATGATCCCTGCGTGCCTTTTCCACTGAGGATATTCCATGATTCCATGATACAAATCCCAATGCCCGTATTCCACCATTAAGTCTTGGCAATGCTTTTATTCTTTTCTCTTGTTCTCCAACATCAGACAGATTTAACGAAGATTTTCCTTTACAGTGAGGGTGGAGAGGCTCTGGAACAGAATTCCCAGATTTGCTGTGGCTGCCCCTGGATCCCTGGCAGTGCCCAAGGCCAGGTTGGACACTGGGCTTGGAGCAGCCTGGGACAGTGGGAGGTGTCCCTGCCATGGCAGAGGTGGCGCTGGGTGATCCTTAAAACCCCTTCCCACCCAAACCATTCCATGATTCTATTTCAGGATTAAAGCTCGCAGATTGTGGTTTTTCCCTCTCCTGTTGGGAAGATCTGGTCGGACAAAGGAAACCATCCCATTTTGGGAACTGCACAAGACAGTGAGAGGAGACCACTGAAAGGAAGGGATCTGGATTCCCTGGAAAACTGTCCCTTCACTAACAACATTTTAAAGCAGTGGAATGCAAAGACTAGGAAAGTAAAGGGGGAATTTTTAAATGGAAGAGATATTTTCCCCTATTTTCCTTCAGTGGCCATAGGAAACCAAATAATGCTGTGCAAGGAAGGGAGGGAGAAGAGGGGCACAACGCGGTGCTCGTGGGGGAACGGGAATGCAGGGAACAATATTCCCTCTGTCTGGAGCGTCACTGTGAGAGCGGGTCCAGTTTTGGCATCTGCGCCCTGAAAGGAGGTGGATAAATGGAAATGTCTGCATGGAGCTGCTGTCAGGGGCTTTCTGCGGACACTGAAGGCATTCAGGGCCTGGAAAAAAAAAAGCAAATTCCTCGTTAGCTTGAGCACAATGTCCAAAGGATCCAGGAAAGGGCAAAACCATTCCTCTTCCTGAGCTGCTCTTTCATTCAGGAATCCGACGGCTATAAATAAACACCAGCAGAGCTGCGCTGGGAGGGGGGGGGGGGGGGGAAAAAAGTTATTATTTTTATTTGGTTTTCTATTATTATTATTCTTTTTTCTTTTTTTAAAAGAGGATTTTGGAACAGCTCGGGAGGGGATGTAACCAAACCCTCCCAGCACTGAAACCTATCCCAGACTTCTCTGCAGAGACGTTGGGCTTTGGATGCAGAACAGAACAGTCCACAGCGGCCACCGAAGCGATTCCTCCCCCTAGGTGCTGATCAGAGCCATCAGCCCGAAAAATTTCTTCATGGAAAATGCAGTCCAGCATTGGAAAGGATGCCCAGGGAAGTGGGGGACTCCCCATCCCTGGAAGCGTTCACAAACCGTGTGGATGTGGTTTCTGAGGACGTGGTTTGGTGGCGAACCTCATGGCAGTGGTGGTTGATGGCGGGACTTAATCTTGGAAGTGTTTTCCAACCTCAGCAATTCCATGATGGCATCGGTCTGATCCTGGTGGTTCTTCCCAGATCCAGCCCAGGAATCCCCCTGGCACTGGTGGGTCGGGATGTGAAACCACCAGCGTGAGCTGATTTTCTGTCTCTTCATTAGTTCTAGGAAGATTTTATAGAGCAACACTTTTGGCTGGGATACGAGAGGTGGAGCCTCATTCCCAACAAATTTCCCTGGACAAACTGAGCAACTCCAGAGCCTCAACACCACCCACAAAGGAAAACACTTCCAAAAGATCCTTTCCAAACCTCCAGGTTGGAGATTCTCCGCTTCCTCCTGCAGAGGCGCCTCCCAGCAGCGCCGTCCTCCTGGGATCATCCTAATGGAGATTGAGGGATTGCTTTTGTCCCCAGGAGTGGCAGCTGTGACCTGCAGGGAGCAGGGACACGACTGGCAGGTGATTTCCCAAAGACCTTTGATTTCCAATCACTCCTGTGTCTGCCCAAGCTATTGGATTGAGGAGCTAAAAGAGGTTCCCAGTGGGTTTTAATTTCATTTAATGAAGAAAAGAGCTGATTTCATAGGGAATGAGGCTTTTCATAGTGACCAGATTAAAATAAAAGATAATGGGATTTCAAGAAGCTTTCACTTCCATTTCCACCAGCATTTCCCAGCAGGAGCTTCATTTTTCCTGCTCCTTCCTGGACATCATAAAATAAAAACCGGGGAGCTGTCAGGAAAGACAATGGGAGTTTGCAACAACAGGGAATTTTTGGCTCATTTGCATCACATTGGTGGCTCGCAAATTAATTTGATTTGATTCTTGATAGAATTCCAGGAGCCGCAAGGGCTCCAGACTATCCCATAAAAGCAATGCCTCTTGCCCTGGAAAAATGCACCAGTATCCCATCTGGAACAAAAACCTTCCCAGGTGAGTCCTGGGACAGGGATCCAAGCTAAAAAAAACCCCCAGTTCCTTAACATGGCAGGAATTAGATGACAAATCTGTTAATTCCTGGTTTATGTGGATTTTTCTATCCAGGGTTTTATTAGATCCTGGTTTTATTTAATCTCATTGGAGTGAGAAGCTGTGGATGCCCCATTCCTGGAATTGTCCAAGGTCAGGCTGGACGGGGCTTGGAGAAGCCTGGTGGGATAAGATGGGCTTTAAAGTCCTTCCACTCCAAACTATTCCATGATTCTGTAATTCCATAACTTAGCCCAGAGCCTCATGGATGTCTTTCTCCTGTAAGGTCCAGGGATTTTTCCCAAGGGAAGGAATGTGGGTGGGGTTTTGCTTTTTCCCAAAGAGGGAACATTTCAGGTGGGCAGGATCTTCCGGAGATCTCTGGAGAGGTGTCACAGCGCCACAGGGTGCAAATTCCTTGGAAATAAGAACCCCCTCAGCATGTTCTGAAAGCTCAGCTTTTGTAAAACCACGTTTGAGCCAAACATTTTTTATTCTTTTTTTTCCCCCTGGGGGTGGAATATTTTCCATGCTGCCAAGCCCGCTTGACATTTTCCTGCATAAACAACTCCGAAAAACCGCAGGAAACTAATTTAAAAATCCCTGTGAACTCCTGAAGTTCTCATCCCATTTTCTAAACCTGATCCTGGCACTTTTGGAGCGACGTTGGAGTGGTTGAGCTGCAGCAGTGATTTCCCGTTTATATCCATCCAACCATCCATCCATCCATCCATCCATCCATCCATCCATCCATCCATCCATCCATCTATCCATCCATCCATCCACCCATCCACCCATCCATCCATCCATCCATCCATCCATCCATCCATCCATCCACCCACCCATCCATCCATCTTTCCACTTCCTGACCGTCTCCCCACATTCCATGCAGTTTTTGTCAGATTGATCCACGCATTGACTCAGGAGACACGGGAGGGTGGATTCCTTCATAAGTAGCCACAAATGATGAGCAAATTTTTTTGGGAAAATTAATTGAGATGACATGAAACAGAGATAATTTATCTTTATTAATTCGTTTGAGGAAAAAAATAGTGGGTTTAATTTTAGGATGGTATAAATGGTTGCCAGCATGTTTGTGTAAAGTGTTACTCTAGGACAGGTTTTCCCAAAATAGGGAATTTCTTGGAGATGGGCACAGATTTTTTGTTCCGTTGTTCCCACTGTGGAATCCTTTGGATCTTTCCCTGGAAATGGCACAGGAAAGAATTTCAGGCCCTTTTCTCCATGAAGAATTCCCAGTACAGCCCTGCTCTGCAGCATGAAGATGTTCAAGGACCAAAGAGACACAAAAAAACCCCGAAACCAAAAGTCAGCATTTAAAAAAAAAAAAATTATGAACTCTTAAAACGGGTCCATCTGCTGGCTCCTAAAAGGAAATTTATATCCCTAGGAAAAACCACTCAGGTTTCAAAGGACATGAAGATCATTTATTACTCCTTGCCTTTGAGTAAAAAGTGGTTTATGGCGCCTTCCTCTTACCACCTTTAGCTCGTTGTAGGAGCGGGGCGACAGCTGATATTTACAAGCATTAACGGGATCAGGAAAGGAATTGTTCTTGATCCCACCCTCGGAAATTTGTTGGGATTCACAGCAACTTAATTGGGAAAGAGAGAAATCAGATCAGAGGAGGCAGTTGACCCCTAAGACCATGGTGATAAAAGAACCTCTTTTATCATATGTCATAAAAGGGATGTTCTGAGAAGGAATAACGCTGAGTTTTAGGGGTTGTTTTATGTTCCTGGCTCTTCCAGAGCTCCCAGGATCCCAGGTCAAGACATAAAATTTGTGTTGTTCACATGATGATCCCCTCACTCCTCCACAATTCCCTCCTTTCTCACTCCTGAGGGTTCACTCAGCTCTGAGGATTAACTCAGGCAGCTAGGGCCTTGTTGGAAGCGGTGACATTTCCAGCACTGCTAGACAACCTTGCCGCCTTCACAGACAGCAGCACTGCAAAACTGCCAAATATTTTGCCCACGACGAGTTGAACAAACCAAAATCCCTCCATTCCAGTGAGCTGTGACACAGCGGGGATGAAATTCCTGCCGGAACAGATTGTTCCTCACTCCAGCATATGCTGACTCTCCAACTTATTCCCTCTTTCTGTGCACAAACATGGAAATATGGCTGAATTCAGTCCTTTGATCTGGGCCACGAATCCACAGGTTCCTGAAGAAATCCACTGGTTATTTTGTTATTCAAAGAAGAGGAATTTATTTTTTTTCCACTTCTGCATTTTCATTAAAAGACTTTTGCAGAGGGAAGTTATTAAAGAGCCTTTTTGGGTCGTTCATCGATAAGAAAACAGCAAACAGGAAAAAAAAAAAGGGGTAAAATAAAAAAAGAAAAAGGGGGGAAAAAAGCCAATGGCTACTCCAGCACACGGAAATTCCTTGCAGTGACAAAGCTGGAGCGTAATTATTTCTCATCCCTGGAAGTGCCCAAGCCAGGCTGGACGGAGCAGAGCACAGCCAGAAGGTCGTGGAGACATTTTTGCCGCCAGCACGTGGTCGCAAGGATGCTTCCAGAAGGAGCAGCATTCCCACAGAGGGTTTTCCACATGGAATGCGAAGGGAGAAAAACGCTGGATGTGAAATGTCGACTCTCAGGGCCAATCTGCCTCTCAGTGCTAATTGTGGGCACTGAGTACCGTAAAACACGGATACTGATTGCTATAAAATACGTGTGCTTTCCAATTTTACTATTTCATTATCTCCAGTTTAATTCTTTATCATCACACCCCTTGGAGACAGGGATAAAAAGGAGTGATCCCGAGTCACCTCAGCGCCCAGGAATTTGGCAGCCAGGGATTTAGGCTAAGGACCAACCATGAGTTTCACCCATGGATAGAGAGTGCAAAAAAAGGTCCTTTTAGAGGGAAATTCGTCCTTCCTGTCCCAAACCCCCTTCCACTGAGGTCTTCAAGGCCCTGGTCCTCCAGGATATCTGTTTATGCACCTAAAACCCCATTAATGCACTTAAAACCCCCATATTCTTGTACCTATAAACCCTTTTTGGCACCTAAAACCCCCTACTGATGAACCTAAAAACGACTGAGACAAAGGCACAAGGCTCCGCTCAAATCAGCACAAGAATTGGACCCCAAACCCTGCATCTCCCATCCACATCCCAACGAGCTCCTGCATCACATCTGGAGTGATCGGAGAAGCCCCTTCCTAAATCCAGAGAAACCCTTCCATAAATCCACAAGAACCCCTTCCTGAATCCGTAAGAACTCTTTCCTAAATCCAGAAGAACTCTTTCCTAAATTGAGAGAAATCCTTTCCTAAATCCAGAACTCTTTCCTAAATCCAGAAGAACCCTTTCCTAAATCCAGAAGAAACCTCTCCTAAATCTGGAAGAAACCTTTCCTAAATCCAGAGAAACCCTTTCATAAATCCATACGAAACCCTTCCTAAATCTGGAAGAACTCTTTCCTAAATCCAGAAGAACCCTTTCCTAAATCAAGAAGAAACCTTTCCTAAATCCAGAGAAAACCTTTCATAAATCCACAAGAACCCCTTCCTAAATCCATAAGAACTTTTTCCTAAATCTAGAAGAACCCTTTCCTAAATCCAGAGGAACCCTTTCCTAAATCTAGAAGAACCCTTTCCTAAATCCAGAACTCTTTCCTAAATCCGGAGGAACCCTTTCCCAACTCAGGCTCTCCAATTTCTGCACAACTCCTAAATTTGGTGTCTTTTCCCCCAACCTCTGGTTTATTTGGCATCATGACCTTGCTCCACCACCGAGGTGGCACCAAAACCAGCAGAAGATGACAATGAGCTGTTGGCTCATGTAGTCCTGGAGATATTTTTTCATGGAACGGGGAACGGTGGAGCCAGATTCCAAAGGAATTGCAAAGGGTAAACTGGGAGGCAAATGGAATGGGAATTTCTGTTTCACAGGATCCCGTGAGTGTGACTTTGGAATTCAGGGCCCACTTGTGTCATATTTTAGAAATACCAAGATATTTGTCACCGGGTGAATGAAACACCATCGATATTTGGAAATATTGGGTAGAACAAGCACCCATCTCTTCCTCCTTTGATTTTATGTCCTTTTTTAAACACAGCAAAGCAGGTCTTGGTATCAATTTTAAACTTCAGATTTTCCAAGATCATTTCCAAGTCTTAATTTTTAATTTTTTTTTTCCTAAGGTTTTTGCAGGCTCCTTAGGAATGCAAATAACTAAAAAATTAAATCCTTTCAGGCATTCCCAGAGCCACTGCTTATTTATTTATTTAAATTTAATTCACGGTGGTGGGAACCCTTTTTATATTAAATTATGGGCAGGAAAACAGAGCCCAGCTCTCCAAGCAAGGTCTCAGCAGCGGAGAGAACTCATTAATGTCATTCAAATAAATTGGTGTGAAATATGATCGTCCCAAGCAGTACATTTATTTACACTTGGAAATCAGGAATAATACAGTTAGGATATATGAGGCAGCAATTAGGGAATATGGCTGCAGGTATTCAAGGAAATATCATTCAGCTTCTGCTTAAAAAAAGAAAAAAAAATTAAAAAATTAAAAAGTAATATTTTATTGCTGCTGTCTCTGTCTAATTGAATAATGAGGATTCAGCGCTCTTTTACAGGTGGAGCTGAAATGGAAATTTCAATTGAGTAAGGAATGAATTCCCCCAGAGCAGAGTTGGGATAATAAAAGGGTTTGTGTCTGCTCCATGCAAAATCTTTGTTCTGCTTTAATTGCAAACCCCTGAGGGCTGTTCCGGTGGATGTCCTGCTCCATAGAGGGCTGGAGAAAGAAATGGAATCAGGGAATCATGGAATGGTTCACAAACGAAGGGATCTTAAAACGCATCCTCTTCCACCCCCTGCCATGGACAGGGACACCTTCCGCTGTCCCAGGCTGCTCCAAGCCCCATCCAACCTGTCCTTGGACACTTCCAAGGATGGGGAGTCCATGAGTTCTCTGGGAAATCTGACTTCCTGGTGGTTTAACCTAAATATTTTCATCCGTGTGCTGTCCTAATTCCTCCTCCTGTCCCATCCCCAGGGAAAGGAACAGGGCCCAGCTCAGGGTAGGGCCAAGAACTCCTTGTTCCCAGGAAGCACCACCGCTGAAGCCACCACCCAGTGATGTCCAAAGGACAATTCCAGCTAAATTCCCCTTTGAACTGAATCACAGAATCATGGAATTGTTACGGTTGCAAAAGACTTTTAAGGTCACCAAGTCCAGCCATAAACCAGTACCACCCTCATGGTCACCACTAAACCTGAACCTCCCCAAGTGCCACGTCCACACATTTTGGGAGTGCTTCCAGGGATGGTGAGTCCTCCACTGCCCTGGAAGTCTGTTCCAGGGCTGAACAACCCTTTCCATGAAGAAATTTTCCCTAAAATCAGATCTGAACCTTCCCTGGTGCAACTTGAGGCCATTTCCTCAGCTGGGGATGTTGGGAGCGAGGAGAACAAGAGGAACAAGGCCATGACAGCTCAGAGCCATCCAAAGGGATGAATGCCTGGATTGTCACTGCTCCCATCCCAAAGGGCTGAGCTCTGGGATTGTCACGGCTCCCATCCCATCTTTGGCCTTTCCTCCAGTTTTACGATATTCCTTCAGCACATGGAGAATTTGGAGAGAGCAACTGGGACATCCCAGGCTCTTAACTCCCTCTTTAATCCAAGGCCTCCAGGCCACGTAACACCATCCTGCAGCTCTGCTTCCAGCTCATTCCAAAAGTAAATGGCTTTTCCCTGTGTTTACCCACCACTAGGAAAATCTGCTGCAGTTATGGAGTCCTATCCTGTTTATATTTTTAATTAATTATATCATAAATGCCCGTGGCAACACTTTGAACATCAATGCCAAAGCTTTTTGGGATTTTATAACCACCACAACACCCTGAATTTCCTTTAGATTCCAGGAACCGGTGGAAGCAGCTCCATTTGGGAGATCACAGAGTACTGCTGTGTTAGGAGGCTGGGATTGCTCCACGTGTCCCTGTCACATCAGCCATTGAGCAGTCACATCCTAATGAAGTACCGTGAAATTTGTCATTCCCAAGTCAGATGAGTGCAGATTCCTGTAACAAAGCCATCCCAGCCCCTCACAGGGAAGACTTCCCTCTCAATATCCAATTTAAACCTCCCCTCCTTCAGCTTAATGCATTCCCCCTTTTTCTGGTTTTAGGCAGATTTTGGGAGAAACTCTCCCACGGGGCCCCCTCCCTTCCTCTAACCGGTTTGGGAAAAAGACTTCCTCAGAGAGAAGTGGGAAAAAACCTGTTTATTGAACAGGCAAAGCACTCCCAGCACAACACCCGATGACAAGAGCTTCGTGCCGCTTACGGAGGGATAACGAACTTAAAGAAAGTCTCCTCTTGAGGGTCGTCACTGTGCTCCACCGCTCCGTCTGCGCTGATGTTGGGAGAAAAGGAGATGTGCAGGGCTGGGCTTGGTGGGGTGGGTCCCCGGTGGAGGCCCCCGGTGCTTCCCCAGGTCCTCAGTCCGGAGAGGGTGGAACAGTTCTGAGGAGAGGGCAAAAAAAAGGAAAAAAAAAGGGGAAAAAAAAGGGAAAAAAAAATCTTCAGCTATTCTACAGCGTCTAACTACGCTAGCACTAACTAACTAACTGCCGGGGAAAAAAACAACAGAGCTTCTTTCGTCCTGCAGTGCTCCAACTCCCCCGCTTCAAGGTCACTCCGAGGAGCAGAGTTTCCCTGGGGAAAAACAAACGGCGCTTCCCCTCCCCTTTGCACCCAACAAATGACTGGGGGATCCACAGTCACCCTAGGACACCCCTTTTCCTATCAAACCTTTGCACTCAAACCTGGCTGATCTTGCCCAGATGTCACTGCCCAGCTTCTGGATATCCACCAAAATTTATCAGGATAAATAAAAAAGCATCTCCCCAGACCAGTCCTTCCATTATGGAACGAAGATTCTTCATGGAATTGGGATCTTTTATGGAATAAAAACCCTTCATGGAACTAAGTCCTTCCTTTATGGAACTAAGATTCTTCATGGAATTGGGATCTTTTATGGAATAAAAACCCTTCATGGAATTAAGATCCTTCATGCATCCATGGGGCTGCTCCTCTACGGTCGATTCTCCCAATGTTTCTGCAGGGAGTCCCCATCAACATTCCAGTGCCACCACCTTCCCCTTTGAAGCAGAGTTTATCTTCCACTTGACATTCCAGGAGTGCTTCTCCTTCCCTTTGAGTGGCACAGTGCCACCCATCCACTCCAGAGCCAGCAGAATTCCGAGGGATCATCAGAGCCAGCCATCCATCCATCCATCCCGTGCATGCTGGGGTCCCCAGCTGTCATTCCCCACGTGGTTATGGCTCCATAAACCACCCTGACGCCACCGTTATGCTCCCAAATTTGATCCCGCTCCGCAGATCTCTGGGAATGGATGATTCCCAAGGTTGTTGACAAAGGGAAGTTTGCGACGGGGGGGGTTGGGAACGGCTAGGATATAACATCGGCTGGAAAACGTCGCGACAATTGATTCATTGCTGGAGACGGTAATGGAAGAGGTGCTGCTGGTTCACAGGTGAGAGGATCCATAAGGCTCTAAATCCAGATTTATTACAGGAGGTGGATTTATTTTCCTCGGGAAATGGAATTGCGGCTCTCGTCCCTCCCATTAGGAGGCATTTAATTAATCAGCCGCAATAAACGCTTTCAAAACTCGCGTTAAGGTCTGCGTTAGTCTTGGCGCTTGCTCCATTGAGGATGTTTGGGAGGGCAGGCAGGCTCATTCCAGGGATGAGGCCTCTCCAGCAGAGTCAGGAGCACCCAGAATTTGGGAAAGTTCGGGGGAAAAAAACGCCAGGGGGATTATCCTAAACATAAACGGAAATGCTCTGCTCACTCCTGTGTAGGAAAGGGGGAGCACTGGATGTGGATTTCTGGGATGGAGGAAAATGGAGAGGTGAGGCAGCCAACAGCACAGGGTGGGGCTGCTTTTCCTTAAAACAGAATCAAGGAATGGTTTGGGATGGAAGGGACCTTAAAGCTCATCCAGAGTAGTGGAGGGCAGGGATAGATGGGATATTGGGAAGGAATTCCGGGCTGGGAGGGTGGGGAGGAGTTGGGCTGGAATTCCCAGGATTGGCACTGGATGGGATTTAAGGTCCTTTCCCAACCCAAACCTATTCCATGATTCCATGGAAGGAGGTGCAGACAAGGGAGAGTTCACGAACCTTGTAAGCCATTCCTAATAAATTCCATATTTACTACTGGACTCCGTAATTCCTGGATTTGCTGTTCCAAATGCAGATTGGTGATCTGTAAATCAAATCACGGAAATCCTCAGGGGGGGACGTGGCCACTTGTTCATAAACCAAAAAAATATTATCCAAAAAATGATGCGTGACGGCAAACTCTCCTTGTGCTTCCCAGACTCTTTTCCATCCCAAATTTTCTTCCTCGTTACCCAGGTGCTGCTGCATTCGTGTGAAAGGAAAAGGTGTTAAATGCAACCTGCCAGCCTGGTCTGACACAATTCCCGCCACGGAGCTGTGCCTCTTCTCATCCTCAGGGATGAAAGGCAGGGAAGGATGTGGAAAATCAGCCCCGGATGAGGAGGGAGGAGCTGCTCCCTGGAGCGCCTTTAGAAGATTCCGGAACCACTTCCACGGCTGGGCAAATCCTCCCACTCCTGGAGCTCTCGGGGCTGGAATTGCTGCTCTCATTTCAGGCTCAGCAAGTCCTCCAGCTGTGGGAGCGTTTACGGCTCCCTGGGCAGTGAAAGGACATCCGAGGTAAGAGAAAGATGCTGATGGATGAATTTTACAGGAATGTTCCCAGGTTTCAGGGGCAGGGAAAGAATCCTTGGTTTGTGCTGTCGGACAAGGCTTTATCAAGTGGAAAACTTGAGTTGCCAGGTAGAAAATACCAGAATTTGCATTGAATTAAATAATAAATCTTAATTTCAATTGATCAGAAACATGATTTCAAGGTTTTCCATAGGAATACAAGTCCTAATTGATCCCAGTCAGTCAAGAACGGGAATTAAAGGTTTTCCCGCATCCTGCAGTCCATGCACAACACAAGAATAACACAAAATTAAACACAACCATGTTACATTCAGCTACCTGATCCCTGAATTATCTGAAAAAAACCAGAATATTCCAGTGTATCCACGTATTTATTCCAAATCAAAAAAATTAAGGAAGGGGATTTAAAGAAGGGAATATAAGGAAGGTGAAAATTCCATGTCCTGGCACTCTTTCAAATGGCAGCACGCCTTGACAGGTCCCCAGATAAACTCATGCTGGGATTCAGCAGCTTTTCGAGTGACAGAATCCAACCAGGTGCAAATGGATAAAGATTCCCTGAAGTCTGGGATATTCCTGAGTCCATTCCAGAGTGGGACTTGGGTTATAATTTGTCAGAAACTGGGAATACTCAATAACTCAAAAACTCAAACACTCAATATTAAAACTGGAAATAACCCCTCCCATTTTCAAAAATAAAAGATTCACAAAGTCTTAGGCCCAGATTAAGGTCAGTCAAGTCCATCTGGATGGGAAATTTTCCTTTTGGCTTTGCAGAGGTGGAGAAGAGGCTCGGCTGCCCCTGCATTGCAGCTTCCATGGAAAGACATGCGGGAATCTCCCGTTTCATTCCCTGCATCATGCAAAGCATCCCAGTCCTTAGGGAAGCAGGAAGGAAAGGTAAAAATTAAAAATAAATTTAAAATAAACACCCAGAACTCCGTAGATTTTTGCCAGGAATACAAGGAATAAAGGAGAAAGAGAAAAGCAGGATCTGAAACGCTATTGTGGCTGGAAAAAAGATTATCCAAGTGTTTGGGCTCGGTTAAACTTCCATGAAGGATAATAATTGGAAACCTGGACAATAATTGGACAAAATTCCAGGAAGGATAATAATGGGACATCTTTGGAGCTGGTGCTAAAGGAACTCTGCTAAGGGTGGGAAGGAATTGGAAAATATTTCAGGGATTTTAGGGAAGGGATACTTCCCAGTGTCACAAGGTCCCATGGAAATACAACGGGAATTGTGTGTAAAACTCACTGGGATCTGACCAAGGCAAAATAATTCCAGCAGCTGGGAAAGCTCAATTCCCTCTTCCCACAACACTGGCACAGAATTCCAGCCTTTTTGTGCTCTAAATTCCCCAGGATCCAGCAGCCCCTTGAATTCCCAAAGTGATTTCAACAAAATTACACTAAATTTGGTTATTGGCCATTCTTATTTTAGAATATTCTTCCTTGGAAAGATTTGGAAGAACCCGGCTTTATCCTCGTGCCATGAAAAAGCTCCAATCCCCTCTTGTCCAATAATTGCTGGATATCATTTCCTGCCAGTTGCCCTCCTTGCCTTTGATCCCTTTGTCTGCTCATTTTCCATCTCAGGAACAGAAATGTCCAGTTTAATTTCATTTCTATGCAGCTCATACCTGACTTGATTTCTTATTCCTCAAAACACTGCCCTTCCGAGCTCTCCATGAACTTCCATGACCTTCTCCCATTAGGAAGAGAATACATCTAAATTTTTGAAAAGTCCTGCTTTTTTTGTGCTGTTGACCCTCACTTTGCACTCCTGATTTGCACTTGTTCGGAACAAGGAGCTTTGTCTCTGGCAGCAAAAGCTGCCTAAATTCCATCTGGGATGAGTTAATCCTTCGGGAGAAAGATTCATCAGGGCAGCCGCTGTGGCCTTGGCAAGATTGCTCAGAGTAGAAACTGCCTAGGATGGATTTCCCGGGACGTTTTCACGGAGTCCTGGGATTGTTTGGGTGGGAAAGGACCTCAAATCCCACCCAGTGCCACCCCTGCCATGGCAGGGACACCTCCCACTGTCCCAGGTTGCTCCAAGCCCCAGTGTCCAACCTGGCCTTGGACACTGCCAGGGATCCAGGGGCAGCCACAGCTTCTCCAGGAATTCCAGCCCAGCCCTTCCCACCCTCCCAGTCAGGAATTCCTTCCCAATATCCCACCCAAATCTCCCCTTTTCCCATCTGAAGCCATTCCCTGTGTCCTGTCCCTCCATCCCTTGTCCCCACTCCCTCTCCAGCTCTCCTGGAGCCCCTTCAGGGGCTCTGAGCTCTCCCTGGAGCCTTCTCCTCTCCAGGTGAACATTCCCAACTCTGGGAATGATTCCAGAGCAGCCCTTGGAGCTGCTCCTTGGCCTTCTCTGATCCTCCATTCCTACACATCCACATCCTTCTCATCCTCTTCACATAATTCCACTCAGTTTATTTGGCAGCCGAGGGTGTCCAGACATCTGCTAATTCCAGGTATTGGATCACAGAGATTTGTTGGCTTGGGAGCTTGGTAGGCTCAAGCAGGATCACAGAAAAAGCAACATTTCATCCTTGAGGGAAAAACTTGGGAAAAAAAAAAATCACCTGCCCTGTCAGCTTTGAAGGAAATCATCCCTGGGAATGCCCTTAGCGTGGAAAGAACAGGAGATCAGAGAATCCTGGGATGGTTTGTGTTGGAGGGATCTTGAAGCACTTCCAGTTCCACTCCTTGCCATGGGCCGGGACACTTCCCACTATCCCGGGTCACTCCAGTTCTTTGTCCTCTCAGAGCCATCTGGGAATTAACTTTTGGTTTATCCCTGTAAAGAAAGGGGGAAGCTCTTGGATTTTTGTAGGGCCAAGATTTTGCAGGCCCAAGATCCAGCTCCTGGATTTTATAGGTAAAATAAAATACAATAAAATGCAACACAATAAAATATGATGAAATACAATACAATACAATACAATAAGATGAAATACAATAAAATACAACAAAATTAAATTAAATTAAGATTGCTCACTTTGTGACACGAAAGGCAGCATGAACTTATTTAAAGGGTGTTTGTGCCACAAACACTTTTTAAAAAATTCTGCTTCTTCCAGTGATTATGAAGGTTTTTTTGGAACATTTGTCCCTTTTCTTTATAATTTCAGAGCAGTTTTCCTTCAGAACATTTGAGCCTCTCCCGGAGTGACAGCCTAATCTCTTGTGCATATTTTTTAATAAATCCTGGACAAAGCCACAGCGGAATTTTCTTCTTGAAGCACCGAGAGGAACGATTTGACATCAGATATCCAGGAAATCAAACCTTGGGAATGAGTGGAAAACACTGTAGGGTCGATTTCCACATCAAGGCCAAGCCTTGAGTGCTGATAAGGCCGAGTTTAATTTGGTAATGAGCAGGAGTTATCAATGACCAGCTGGTTTTACAGCAGCAATAACAGCATCATTAAATCGGGAATCAAAAGGAAAAGGATGAAAAAAACTCCATTAGTCCGCGGAAAAATGGAAATGGCGGGAAGCGCAGTTAACGGGATTAAAGGAAGTCGGAAAGGTTAATTGGGAGCAAGAAGTGAAGGAAAATTATTAGCAAAAAAAAAGCTGGAAATGCTCAAAACAGTGCTGGGGAAATGACAGGATAAATCTGGGAAGCGCACACCTCGGGAAGATAAGGGAATTACACACAGCCATCCCTCCCTGCGGGGTTTTGGGGAAAGAGATTTTATGGAAAAAATTCTGATTACGGGGAGCAGAGGGTGGTCAAGGGCCCATCCAGGCAGGAATGGGACTGGAAGTGCCTCATCCTCCTCCTGCAAATCCTTGGAAGCGTCCAAGGCCAGGATGGACTTTGGGTTTGGAGCAACGTGGGAGAGTGGAAGTTGTCCCTGCCCATGGAACTGGATGGGATTTAAGATCCTTCCCGATCCAAACCATTCTGGGACTCTGCAATTTTACGGAAAAATCAATTTTTCCCTTTTCTCCTCTTTCCTTTATTTTTTTTTCCATTTTGTTAAAAAACAAAGTACTGAAGGAAAAGGACAATTAAAAGAAATGAAAGATTTGAGGCTTTGAATCCATTTTTCTTTGGAAGAAAATGAAAAATAAATCCTACCGTCACCTTCCCTAAATCCTATCTTTCCCAAAATTAAATTGTTCACAAGAATACTGAAAAAAACAAAAAAACCCCAATTTTTGTCATTATTTTCCAGCCTACAGAAAATTAATTTCATATAATACATAAAAGAAAAGACACAGCCGAAGTGAAATTTGTGATTCTAAACTGGTAAGAATAATTAAATATTGAATCAAATAAACCAGAGGGGGTGGAAGGGAAATCAGACTAAGGGGGGTTTATTTTCCTTGGAAATTGCCCTTATGTAGGACTGAAAGCGGAAAAAATGCAGAGATTACCCTAAAACAAAGTTCCAGCCTGGCCGTAAAATCCAAAATGTGGTTATGATTTGAGTTTGTGAGCTGTAGCCTTCGCATAGAGCACAAAATTGCAAACTTTTTGTTTTATAACCCTTTACTACAGAAAAAAAAATAGAATTATTCATAAATATTCGGGACAGATTCACCTCAGCCTAAAAAGGGAATAAAAAGGGAAAGTTCCCTGTAACTCACACATTCCAAGAGTTACTTTGCAGGGATTTCTCCTGTTCAAATGCACTTTTTCAGCTTCAAAACTCCCAATTCCTTGAATGAGTCTCAAAATTCCCATTTTAAAAGTGCTGTTTCCGACATAGGAATTCATAATGGATATCTCCAAGGAACGGCAGAGCCAGGAATGAACGGCTCAGGAATAATCCACCCCACAGAGGAGATTTTACCTTTAGATCTGGGGATTACTTGGAGTGGAAAACATGAATTTTCATCTCTTCCATGGCATTATTCCTATGACTAATTGCAGCCACTCCGGATATTCCCAATACTCATCCCAGCCAGTTAATTCCAGGTCTTGCCATGTTTTGAATTTTCTTGACTCCCCAAAGTGATCAATTCCACAGGGAAATCATTTTTCCGTTTGGCATGGAGAAATATTTTTCTTTTTAATTTCTTTTAGAATCCTAGAATTCCAGAATTATTCTGGATGGAAAAGCCCGCCAAAGACCATCAAATCCAAACATTCCCCAGCACTTCCAAGCCCACCGCTATCCCATGTCCCCAAATGCCACATCCACACTCAAGTGTCGGTTAAAGACTTTATTCCCAGTTTTCTGCAGGTTAAATTTCCCAAGCCTTTTTCTCCAGGCCATTTGGCACCTCCTAAATGTTGGAATTCCCATGCCAGAGGTATTCCCTCTGGAATTCGGGTATGGAGAAGTGGACACGTGTTTGGGGATAAATAAATAATATTTAAACAGAGAAGCTCCCTTAAACTCCTCTTTTCCTTTCCCATTATCAAGCACTTGGAAAATTCCTTCTGATTTTTATCACCTTCTGGCATCTTCCTAAATTGCTGTGAGAGGCAACTTTCTCCAGGCTTTTCTTCTCCATCAGAAAAGTTTTCATTTGGAAAAGTTTTGCCGTCAGATATTTAAAACAAGACCATGAGAAACATGATTTTTTTTTTTTCTCCAGTGCTGTTGAGATTTGAATTTTTTTGAGAAATGGGAATTTCAAGTCAAAAATCCTCTTGATCATCCCAAAAGGGCTTTTTCAACTTTCCATCTGATGGCTGGACATCAGGAGGAATTTTTTCATGGAAAGGGTGCTCAGGCCTTGGAAGGGGCTGCCTGGGGAGGTTTGGAGTTCTGATCCCTGGAAGTGTCCAAGGAATTCCTGGATGTGGCACTTAAGGTGGAAATCGGGCACAAGTTGTACTCAATGATCCCCAAGAGCTTTTCCAACCTCAGTCATTCCAGGATTTCTTCAGTTAACGTCTCAAATGAACACGAAAGGCAGAAACAGGCAGGAAAAAACAGAACTAAGAGCAGGGAAAAGCACAGAATGAAACTGAGAAAAGCTGTTTTGATGGAGAAAAGGGAAGAGCAAGAGTACCACAGGGTTTTGGGGACGGGTGCATCAGCTGTACATGAGCTGATCCCTCCTTTTCCAGGGATGCACAGCTCAAATAATTCCTACTTGGGATTACTCCAAGGAAAATGCAAATTCATGCTGAGCTACAAAACCTCTGCCTTGTTTCTTCCCCAGACATTGCCAAATCCATTTAAAGAAAGGAGAGGTGATGTCATTAATTAGATGCAAAGCGTGATGCAACAGGAAATTCTCCCATTATTTAGCCGTTGGCTAATTACATTTAATTTGCCCTTTTCCTGGGAGCCGGTAATTAACCCAAGGAGCTTTGCTAAGTGAGGACTCTGTGCTGGAGCAGAGCAATCGAGGCTTTGACGCGTCGCTGATGAGGGGCAGCTCCTTCAAGGTGAAGCATAAAAAAGGCTTTAAAGCCCTTTAAACGTGAACAGAAACCTTTGGCTTTCCATGGTAATTAATGCCGGAGTTAAATGGGATTTAGGATTAAAATGAAGCCCCACGTGTTTTCCTGGAAGTTGATCTTCACTTCCCAAGCCCAGAGAACCATTTTGTGGTCAGCCTGTTGGAGTTTGGATTGCTGTTCATTCCCAGCTCAGGGTTTGACATTCCTGGGGGGTAAATCCTTTAAATCCATTAGGTTTTGGTCTTTTAGGATTCCCTACATTTGAGCAGTGGTTCCTGCTGTGCAGCGATTCCTTGTTTTGCACGGCTGGGATGAGCCTGGCGGATTTTCAGGAAGAATCTCATCTCTATTGTTCCTCTCCCACCTTCGTACAGCAAAGAATTGGAAAATTCCACAATGGTTTGGAAGGATATTTAATTCCATCTAATTCCACCCTCTGCCATGGGCAGGGACACCTCCCACTGCCCCAGGCTGATCCAAGCTCCAATGTCCAACCTGGCCTTGGACACTTCCAGGGATCTGGGGGCAGCCACAGCTGCTCTGGGCACCCTGTGCCGGTGTTTCACCACTTCCTTTGTTTATTTGTTATCCCACAGATAAACACCCCACAGCTCCATGAGAGGGGAAGGTGAGACAGCACAGGCAGCTGGGATAAAGCTCCTTTAATCTCCAGGGTGTTGTAATTTCCTTTAGGCCTCTCAGATATTTAATAATATCTGGGATGATAACAGCGTCTGGGAGTATTTTTAGCATTCCTTTGTTACTCAGGCAGTGTCAGGACAGCGCGGCTTTTTCTTGTTCACAGCTTCTCATCCCCAGCTTTGTGCTGAAGGCAAAGTGTGGAATTAATACTGCGCTTATTCCTTGAAACTTCCACTGAGATGCTGCCAGGATCAGTTCCAGCAGTTGTTCTTTCCAATGCATTTACCAGCTGAAAAATCCAGCCCTACAAATATTTCGGTGCTCGCTGGGCCGTGCTTTGGGATTTGGAGACAGAATCCCAGGATCACTGAGGCTGGAAAAGCCCTTCAAGGTCACCGAGTCCCAGCTGTGCCTGATCCCCACCCTGTCCCCAGCTCTGAGTGCCACCTCCAGGAATTCCTTGGACACCTCCAGGGATGGGCACTCCAAACCTCCCTGGACACTTCCAAGCCCTGAGCTCCCTTTCCATGAGGAAATTCCTGCTGCTGTCCACCCTGAGCCTCCCCTGGCCCAGCCTGAGGCCGTTCCCTCTGCTCCTGTCCCTGTTCCCTGGGAGCACAGCCCGACCCCCCCGGCTGTCCCCTCCTGTCAGGGACTTGTGCAGAGCCACAAGGTTCCCCTGAGCCTCCTTTTCTCCAGGCTCAGCCCCTTCCCAGATCCCTCAGGAATTCTCCAGCCCCTTCCCAGATCCCTCAGGAATTCTCCAGCCCCTTTCCAGATCCCTCAGGAATTCTCCAGCCCCTTCCCAGATCCCTCAGGAATTCTCCAGCCCCTTTCCAGCTCCTTCAGCTTCTCCTGGTGCTCCAGACCCTTCCCTGGACCTTCTCCAGCCCCTTCCATGTCCTTCTGGAAGGTGAGGAGCCCAGAAATGGACACAGGAGTTAAGACAAAACCTGCATCAGATTTTCCATAATTTCTGCTGCACCAAATCCAGACTTTTCCAAGGTAAAACTCTCCCACCATCCGCTCCCATTTTCCAATACTGTCTTTCCACTCTGCTCTAAGATCAGTTTTTAGTGTTCATCCTCGGAGCCTTCCAACATCCCAAATTATCCTCATTTTCCCACTATTGACCACTGGAAGTAGCTAATGGGAGATAAAATCCGAATTTCAATCCATTATTTTGTGGCTTTCAGGAGCAGAAGTTTCCCTGCAGTTTTAGTGATTCTCGACACTCACTTTTTAATCAATTTATGGATTTATTTTTTTTTATTGTCTCCCAACAACTGAAATTTTGGGTTTTAAATAAGGATTTCCTCGCAGGTGCAGATAATTGAAAATGCCTATCCAAGGTCTCCAGGATGAAATAATAACAAAAGAAACAAAAAGTGAGAATTGAATTTGTCTCAGGATGCTTGAGAATTTGGATTATCTCCCAGACATGTGACTCTTGGCCCATCTTGTGTTGTTTCTGCTTCGAACAAACATGTTGCCCTTTTAATTAACATTTTGTCCTGACCTTTTATTGACTGCACAATAATTCCACTGAAAAAATCCATTTATATCTCTCTTAAAACTCTTGCCATTGCTTTCAGTAATTAAAGCATCCTCCCAAAAATGAATTATTTCCCAATTTGGGTCTTATTTTCACTGTCACACTTCCAATTTCACTGATGCATCCACCACTTCCTCACAGGTTTTTCAGGTGGGATTGACTGGTATATTCCTATTTTTTTTCAGGTAAGTTTTATTTGCCTGATTATTTCTTGCTCCATTTGAAAATAGAACAGAAGTCACCCAACCCCACCATCACCAGCAGTATGACATCTGGGGGAGGAACAAAAACCCAGAAAAAATGGGAATCAGCTCTTTCCTACCTCAGAAATTCCTAGAGGTGGAATCCCACCTCGTTTACACTGAATTTAGTCAGAAAAAAAAAAAAAAAATATTCCAGAGGGGTAACGGCATTCCCAGGGCAGTGCTGGAGCTCAGCTCTGCTCCGTACCTGGAATAACTGAGAAGAAAACAATGTCCACCTTCCAAATCCCAAAAAACTCATGTTCCCTTTCAGCCATCTCTTGGCTTCGTAGAGCTCCAGCTCCACCTCCTGTGGGGTTTGGCCGAGAGCTGATGAGGGCTGTTTTAATGAGGGGAGGGTTTTAACGAGGTCGTTAATTAACTCTTTGTGAACCCTTTTTTGTTTTCTGACTCAGTTTATGGCAAATAAATGTTTCAACCCAGTGTCAGATCGACCTTGAAAAGTCACTTTGTCGACCTCAAGTCTCCCGGGAATCAGAAGAGGGAAAATGCTTCAGATGTTTTTCTACTTCCACGCCTCCATTGAGATGAGAAGAATTTTGGGATGGGATTTTTCATTCTCTTGGTCCAATGGGAATCTCCATAATAAGGTCAGGCAGATTTAGATATATACAAAATAAATATGTTTATATGTAGGCATCAGCTTTTGATCAGATAAATCCCACATTTTGTGCCTGAGAGTGAGAACAAAAAACTCAAGGGAATTGTCCTTGAGGGAGCACATTTTAATCCAAGATCAGGTGAACTCCAAAAGCAAAAGCCTCTCAAAACTGACCATGAAGAAACTTGAAATTCTCCACAATTTACAATAATCTTTTGGCAGATCTCACCTGTATTCACTACTAAAACAAACTGAAATCAGTCCTGGATTCCTTCCAGGATCAGATCATAAGAAAAAAAAATTACAGATGTCAAGAAATTAATAAAATAGGTGGTAAATCATCAGTAAAATATCAAATTGTGAGGGCATCTCGGAGGAAAGAATGGGCACCTTCACTTCATGCAGCCTGGACATCACATCTGGGAGTTTCTCAAAATTCCTGGGGAGAGAATTCCAGAATTTCCGTTCCAACAGAGAGGGAGGAATGGGGTGAAAGGATAAAATATTCCAAATGCCATGGGTAATTGAGTTAATAAGCTCGCTTACTCAAGTCCCAGAAGCCTCAAAATAGCATTTTCAAGTGGTTTTAATTTTGTCTTTACCGTTTTTGCGCAGGCTCCTCCTTGGAGCCTGAAATACCTGTCCAAGTCAGAGTGTTCCAGGGGAAAAGCAGGGAATTTCATGGGGAATCGTGGCTCCGTCCTGCCGGTAACAGAACAAAAGCCGGTGAAGGTCCATGTGGGACAGAGGGATAAAGGAATCCACTGCATTCAAAGTGAAATCCTTCTGTGAGTGATGTGAAGATTTCCTGAATTTTATTTCACTTTTAACTATGCCCCTAAACACCCCCCTTGCACCTGAAGTGGCAGTGCCTGTAGGTAGTGCTTCCATGTGCAGATATTCCTGAAGGATTCACTTCCCAGGCTTCTCCTCACCCGTGGGCCTTAAAATCTTAAAAACCTTAAAATTAGCGCTCCTGTTAATGACAATACAAACCCTAAATCGAATGTATTTAACACTTCATTGCGGGATTGTCTCCAGGTCTCTGAGGCAGAGCTTTCTTGTTTTATTTAAACGTTTCTGCTGAATTAACGTGAAAAATCTCTGTACCGCGAGGCCTCCGGCCTTGGAGCAGGCCCCGTGTTCCTTGTTTCATTCCTGAGGGTTCGACCCACTGGGAAATGGGAATTCTGGTCCAAACGTGAGGCATCGGTGTCATTCCAGAGCGGCTGGGACCTTCAGCTCAGCTCCTCCGTGCTGGCACCCCCCAGGTTCACATCACGCCCGGGTTCCTCTTCCCGCCTCTCCAGCCGCATCCAAGGAATGGCGTTCAGGTCATGGATGCTCCTGCACTTCAGGAAAATGGGAATCGTTCCAAGAAAGGAATTAAGGGTGATGAAGCATTCCCAGAGAAGCTGTGGTTGCTCCTGGATGCCTGGAAGTGTCCAAGGCCAGGTTGGACATTGGGGCTGGAGCAGCCTGGGAGCAGTGGGAGGTGTCCCTGCCCATCCAGGGGTGGGATTGGATGGGATTTAAGATCCTTCCAACCCAAACTGTTCCATGATTCCATGATACAGATAAAGAAGTGTTTTTCCATGCATGGTATTGCTAATAAACATAGAATTTTGCTCCAATTTCTGACCCATGTATCAAAACTTTGAATTAATAGAACATAATCTGAAGTCACTTGAACTTTACAAAACTTAAAATTAATCTGAATTTAGCAGGGCCCAAACTTAATAAGACTTAGCATTAACAGGACACTAAAATAATGAAATAAAGCTTAACTCAGACCTAAATATAGCAAAGCTTAACTATGCTTAATTTATAACAAATAAAAATAAAACCTTGAGTGTGACTCAAAATAACTGCAGCAGCTTTACCAAAGAGAAAACAAATTCAATTTTGACAAACTTTTGACAACTTTGTAGAGTTTTGCAGATGTCTGTTTTGACGCAAGCTTCGATCATTTGAAGAAAAGCAGGCTGTGGGTCAGGCAAAGCTCTAATTATTCATTTGCATTCCTCATTAGCATTGACAAAGGCAAAATTTTGAAGCAGATGAAGACGTGCCAGGTCATCCTTGCACCTGTGGGGAGATCTACAACATAACCTATCCCACGATCCCAGGTTGCTCCAAGCCCCATCCAACCTGGCCTTGGATACTTCCAGGGATGGGGCGTAAAAAGGTTGGAAGAGACCTCTCAGATCCTGTATTTTTATTCATATATATAATATATTATAGTATCATATCATATCTATAATATAAAATATAATTTTTATATAATGACATATATAAATAATATATATTATTATAAATAATAATATAAGATATAAATAAAGTATATTATATAAATATCTATATTATATTATATTATATTATATTATAAAATATAATAAGATAATATTAGATAATATGATATAATATAATATAATAAATATAATATAATATAATATATATTATATAAAATAGAATTAATATATAATGATATCTAATATCTAAATAATATATATTATTGTAAATAATAATATAAAATATAAATAAAAATATATTATATAAATATATATTATTATATTATATTATATTATATTATATTATATTATATTATATATGTGTACACATGGATGTAAATCAATAGGGAGTTGAGTAATAACAAGATGTTATTAAGAACCATTCCAGCAAATACTCAAAATGCAGGAATAAGAAATAGGAACAAAATTAACTCCTAGGAAAAAAAATGAAATTAAATCAAATCAAATCAAATCAATAATAAAATAAAATTAAATTAAATTAAATTAAATTTTAAAAATAAATTGAAAATAAAATAAAATAAAATTTAAAATAAAATAAAATAAAATAAAATAAAATAAAATAAAATAATAAAATAAAATAAATTCTTATGAAAGCCTGCAGCTTTTCCAAGCCAGATTCTCAACCTGGAGATCCCAGCCATGTCCCACTTCTAAAAGCTGGAAAAAGCTCCCAGATTTTGACGTTGAGTTTCTTTGCTCTCGGTGCAGCTCCATGGATTTTCACTCTCTGTTGCTGCTGTCCCCTAAATGCATTTCTCCAGGGGAAAGCTGGAATGTGCATTCCAGGGAAAACCATTCCACATGTTTACTCCTCCATAAATTATCCCACACATCCTCCCAGCTGGTGGGAATTCTCATGGATCTTGCAAGTGAACATCCAGAGCTTTTCATCAGAGTATCCATCACCTCGGTCCTCATGGATCCTGATTTAGGGATAGCACATGGGAATTATGTCCTGGTAGAATTCCATCCCCAAATCCACAGGTGATAACTCCTGGTGTTCTTTTATTCCATCTCCCACTCTCCTGCTCTTCTCCTCCTGGTTATAAAGCAGTGCTGGTGAAATCAAAATTATTCCTGTACATAAAGGACAAAATTCCTGAAATACAACATTTTAGGGATCCACTCAGTGGCATTGTTCTCTAAATTACAAAATCCTTGATTAATTCCTCAACAGGCTCCTCTTGGATTTATATCCTTTTCTCCTTTTTTTCCTACTACACTCAGGCCTTATATTAAATCCAAATAAAAAACCCAATATTTTATCTCATTCTTGCCTATAATTCCTTGTGCTTGGAAATAATGATTCAGGCTCCCACAAATATTTCTGGGCAGCACCATTTTTTATCCTGTTTTGTTGTGGGGTTTTTTTTTTCCCTTTGCCTCCCTCTTAATTTGATTTGCATTTTTCATGCCTTTTCCACTTTCCCCACAAGTCGGCAAAATGATTCCTGTGGAATATTTTGCATTCCCGGGCCACTGTCACGGCAGGAAAATAAAATTCTGATTAAAAAACCACGGAAGCTCCTTTTTCTTCGTGCCACAACCTCCTGGAAAATCGATAGGAATTAAATGGCGCACATAAAAATATTATTAGAGTTTTACAGGGTTTCTTTAGGGTTTAATTAATAAAGTCAGGCGGCTTCTTTGTGGGTTTTTGGGGCCTCTCATAAAAATTAAAGAAAAAAGTTCATTAAGTAATTATTAGAAGAGCGAAGAGCATCAGAAGGGACACTTAAGGAGCATAAGGAATTTTTGCCCAAGGAAAGGAATAAAATTAAGGTTAATTGAGATGAGAAAAAAAGCTCTGGAATAGTCACAGGCCTGGAAAGGAGAGGGAAAAAAATCAGAGTAATAAATAATTTAATTCTCTGTAAAGAACTGAAAGAAAAATAGGAATGAGTTGGATCACAGCCTTGGTGAACATGATCAGAAATTATCCCAGGAAAGGCTGAAAGAAGAATAAAGGAAAATGGAACAAGAGAATTTTTTTGGGGGGGGGGAAGTGATGGGTTTTATTGGGGGAATCAAAATTCCCTTGGAATGTTTTGCTTTAAAAAACAGAAATTTAAATTAAATTTAAATTATATTAAATTATATTAAATTAAATTAAATTAAATTAAATTAAATTAATTAAATTAAATTTTCTGGAATATTCTAAAAGAGGCTGGGATGGGCTTGGAAATCACAGAGAGGGAGAAGCCAAACGATTTTCCAGGACAGGGAATGTTCATCCCAGAACAACCAGAGATGAGTCAACCCCTTCCTTCCCTTTGGGAACCAGGAATAAAAAGGGAGAAAAGAAAGGACAAGGATTATCCCTTTTCCCACAAAACAGTTGCTCCATCAATTTAAATACTTTGGAAATATGAAGGATTTGGATCATTTCCTTAGGATTTGCCGGATTTTCCTCTCATTCTCCATCCCTGCCTTGGGCTGGCTCCAGTGATTCCAACAGAAGTACGGCTGATCCTCATGGAATTCAGGACATGGTTGCCTCCCCCATGGATTTCCTCACAGGAAAAGGTTTCTTGATCCACATGGTCCAAAATCTGGGATTGAAAAGCAAATTCCTTCCTGCTGCAAGAGCCGATCCTGACTCAGTGTCCAAAATCCCAGGAAACAAAAACCATCAGTCCGTGCACTTCCTCCAGGAGGAGCAGACCTCATCCCAGGGGATTATTAATGTCCATCTTTGTCTCAGGGGAAAAAAAAATAAAATAAAAAAATAAAAAAGAGGAAAGTGAACTTGGAATTTTAGGGGTTTGCTGCTGGGGTTTTAAAAGGAAATAAAGAGAAATAACGGAGAGAAATTCCCACAATCGTGCCATTGGATGGGATATTGGGAAGGAATTCCTGGCTGGGAGGGCGAAGAGGGGTAGAGGTGGAATTCCCAGAGAAGCTGTGGCTGCCCATGGATCCCTGGAAGTGTCCAAGACCAGGTTGGATGAGGCATGGAGCAACCTGGGACAGTGGGAAGTGTTGGGTACGAATGGGATGGGATTAAAGGTCCCTTTCCAACCCAAACCACTCTGGAATTCTCTGATTAGGACACCTCTCACCTTGTGATCCTTTTATCCAGAGGGACTGTGGCCACGGATATGTTTGGACCTCACAACTTTGGGATTTGGTAAATCATCTCCAAACCTATTGTTAATCATTGTTAATAATTTTTCACCTACTTTGACCTGGGGTATAAATTTATCTTTCCCCATCATTCGCTGATGCAGCAGCTTGACAGACAGGTTCCTTCCTTTATCCAAGCTGGAATATAACAAGGAAGACTAATTTTGGCTTTTCCCAGATCTCAATTTAGAGCAGAACCAGCACAATGGCAGCGGAGCTGTTCCAATCCCATCCCATCTCTCCATAACGGGACGTCTGGAAAGGACAAGGAGGGGGTTTGGCCTTGGAATGTTTTGCTTTTGATGTCCTGCTGCTCCAGGATCCAAAGAATCTGGCGGAGGTCTGAGCGTGGTGTCGCTACCTGAGATTTGTGCGAGATTCCTGTGAACACAGCTCCATTAGAATTTGGGAGTGTAACGGAGGGGAAAGCCATTCCTCATTAGAGACCTCTGGATGAAAAATTCCTCCTCGTTATCTCCCTAACGAAGCCCAATCAATGAGCGGCTTTTCGATCCCAGCATTAATGGGGAATCCGATATTTCCCCGAGAGCTGCACAGGGCGAGCGCGTTGCAGCAGCACCTCCGGAATTTGGCTGCAAGATGAAAACAAGGGAGGGGAAAGAAAGGAACGGGTGGGAATTCACCTGAGGAGTGGGATTTTAAACCATGGATGCATTTCTTTCATGGAATTGCAGAATGGTTTGTGTGGGAAGGACCTTAAATCTTATCTCATTCCAACCCCTGCCATGGCAATTTGTGATCAACCTGTTGGAGTTTGGATTGCTGTTCATTCCCAGCTCAGGGTTTGACATTCCTGGGGAGTAAATCCTTTAAATCCAGCAGGTTTTGGTCTTTTAGGATTCCCTACATTTGAGCAGCGGCTCCTGCTGCGCAGCAATTCCTTGTTTTGCACGGCTGGGATGAGCCTGGCGGATTTTCAGGAAGAATCTCATCTCTATTGTTCCTCTCCCACCTTCGTACAGCAAAGAATTGGAAAATTCCACAATGGTTTGGAAGGATCTTTAATCCCATCCAATTCCACCCTCTGCCATGGGCAGGGACACCTCCCACTGCCCCAGGCTGATCCAAGCTCCAGGGTCCAACCTGGCTTTGGACACTGCCTGGGATCTGGGGGCAGCCACAGCTTCTCCAGGAATTCTGTGCAAGGGCCTGCCCACCCTCCCAGACAGGAAAAAAATCCTTCCCAATATCTAAAATAAATTTCTTCTTTCCCAGTGGAAGCCATTCCCTGTGTCCTGTCCCTCCATCCCTTGTCCCCACTCCCTCTCCAGCTCTCCTGAAGCCCCTTCAGGCCCTGCCAGGGGCTCTGAGCTCTCCCTGGATCCTTCTTCTCTCCAGGTGAACATTCCCAGCTTTTCCAGCCTGGCTCCAAGGCACAGGAGCTCCAGCCCTGGGAGCATCTCCGTGGATTTCTCTGGAATCTTTCAAGCAGCTCCACATCCTCCTGATGCTGGACCCCGGAGGTGGATGGAGCTCTGCAGGTGGAATCTCACCTGAGCAGGGCAGAGCTGGGACCACTTCCCAAAGATCCCCCGGCTCCTGAGGCATCTGGGCAGCAAAACTCCCTCACGGGCTGCAGAATTCCCCCAGCTGCTGTAGGGACCAGGAATTCTGGAAGGAATGTGAGCAGAGCCACTGGGGAGGTTGTTCCCTCCCCTGCATGAACAGAAGGCCAGCCCAGTATCCCGGGAAAATCCCAGATTTCCATCAGCAAACCTGGGTTAATGGAACTCCAAAGGATCCATGGCCAGGCTGGGAAGTTTCCTCTGGGCCCAGCAGTGTTTTCAATTCATGAAGAACATTTTCATCTGCTCCTGATGAGAAACCTCTGAAGGCCGAGCCAGCAAGGGTCAAGAGGCAATTAAGAAAGGAAAATCCTGCTTTTCACTGCTGGGAAAAACAGTTAATTAATGAAACAAGTGGAAAAGAGAGAGAGGGGAGAGCTGAACTGCAATTCGGAAAATTTGAGGAGCTTTCTATCAAATGAATTGATTACCGGCCTAATCATAACCAGGACTCTCGGATTAGCAGCTAATTTTGGCAAAATCAATTAATAGCAGTATTTTTCCCATCACAGTTTCCAGGGAATTCAGTGCAGCAGGTTTTTGGAGATAACAGATGCTGGATTAGGGGCTGTGGAATGATTCCCTGTCAGTGCAACAGCTCTGATTCCAGGATTTTTATTTTTAGGGATTTTTTTTTTTTTTTCCCTGCGTGTGACTGGGTGTTGGGTAAATTACTTTAATTCCTTTCTTGTTGCCTGGGCACTTTCTCCATTTTTGGTTTTCTTTTTTTTTTTTTTCTTTTTTTTTTTTTCCTATTAAAGAACAAATTATTCTCCCAAGAACTTTTTAGTGCTCCCTGTTCTGCTGGATGGTTCATGGAATAATCTCCTCTCTGGGAGTTGAGCAGGAATTTTCCTGCCTAAATAATGACTCGAAACTTACAGAAAACTTGGTGGGGATTTGCTCTCCTCGTGTTTTAAGGCAGCCGGGGCTGGGACGTTGGAAATCTGGAATTCTACCCCTTTCCTGCTCACCGAGCTGGGTTTCGTGGGAACCACAAACAAATAATTTAAATTTAATAATTTTATCCCACAAAAGTGGGATCCGATCCAGAGTATTTCAGAAGAACAAATTGCTGTGTATTAATCAGCAGATGTGTAATTAAATGAATCCTAAAGAGTATTTTAGGAATATTTCCATGCCAGTGGGACAAACTGAGGAGTTTGTTTGCCACAACAAGATGGGAATTATCTCAGGCCAGGACAATCCTTAGGGCCATGGATTGATCCATCACTTCAGTACCTGAGGAGGTTCCTGAGTGTTTCAGCCCAGATTTTGGGCTCTGGGTACTGAAAATTCCCAAAGGGCTCATCTGAGGACCGTGAGCTCGGATCACTCTTTGTGTCCTCTGATTCCTGCTGTTAAAAACATGGATTTAGAGAAAAACTTGGCATTTAAAACCACGGGAAAATGGATGAGTGTCCTGGTTTGGGACAAATTTGGGAGAAAACCCCTGTATAGGTTCCCTCCAAGGAAGCAAACCCAGGTGGCCCCTCCCTCCAACCGGTCCAGAAAAAAAACCTCTTTGGAGAAAAGTGGAAAAAACTATTTTACCAAACAAACAAAGTGCATACCAGTATAAAGAATGAATAATATGAAACAATAAAACCTCTCGTTCTGGAGTGAGATGGCAAATTGAGAAAGTCCTTGCCGTGGGTGGAGCTCAGCTCTCTCTCTCTCTCCTCAGTCCCAGTCCCTCCGGCGCTGCTGGAAAATGCCGAGGTCCAGCCCCGGTGGGCAGCAGGTGCAGCCCCCAGTGCTCCCCTGGGTTTTCAGTCCAGAGCAGGTTTAAACAGTTCCAAGAAAAAGGGAAAAAA
This sequence comes from Delichon dasypus, assembly GCA_037837765.1. NCBI lineage: Eukaryota > Metazoa > Chordata > Aves > Passeriformes > Hirundinidae > Delichon > Delichon dasypus. Next base: position 1,682,013 of record JBBAXF010000007.1, read on the forward strand.
AAACAGTCCAGGGAACTTCTCTGCCCTAGCTGGCTGAAACTAACTAAAAGCAAAACGATCTCTGTCCTGCAGTCTCTCCAAGCCTCCACTGAACACCCCGTCCAGAGGAGAATGTGGAGGAGTCAGGCAGTTTTCTCAAAACAAACTCCGCACTTCTCCTTGCTCTTAGAACCAGTCTGAAAGGCACAGGACTCAATGTACAGCACAAACAGAACAGAGGATTGGGGATACAAGCATCATAAAGTTACCCTAGGACAATGAGTTCAGCGGTCCTGTGCTCCATGGGGTGCTCCACGAAGCCAAAGCCGGGTTTAACAGGAAAACAAAGAAATTCCCATCTTTTTTCTGTGCCTGTGGTCATCACCAGTCAGTGGCCACCTAAAAAACCAGGAACAGCTCCCCCAGCCCATGGATTTTCCATCTCTGTTCCCAGATGATGATGGGAACAAACCCATCCCAGCCCTCTCTTCGTGGTCGGTTCCTCAAGATCAGTTTTTCCTGTACAAAACCATCAACAAATTTTTAAAATGCTGCTAATTGGAGTCCCAAGGAATTCCTGTTCCTGGCTGTCCTGGGGAATATCCATGGGATATCCACATGAACCACCCGTGGGATCAGACTTTTGGAGGATCATCCTGACCTTAAGACCTGGGATTTTTAAAATTAAAACAATTTTCTTTCCATGATTTCCATGGAGCCCAGGCTCTGGCATTCAGTTCCAACAGGAATTGAGATTTGAGATGTCACAGAGAGGGGCCAAATTATTTTTTCCTGGTTAAAGTGATAAAAACTCTTTTCCTTTCCTTCCATTATCCATCATTTATTAGAGGATCTGGCCCTTCAGTCTGATATTCCTTGGTGGAACTCCAAATTGTGGCAAAATTAACTAAATCCAAAGCATTTAAAAACATTTCCAAACCCCAAATGGCATCATTTAGTCAAAAACCAGGAGGGCGTCAGACACTGACGGATCCAAGTGAAATCCCACATGGAATCTTCTGCTTAATGAATTCCCAAAAAAACCCATTCCCTAAAATATGATGAGAAAAAAAGGGCAGGAACAGGATGTTTTGGGAAGTTCCAGACTAAACCAAGACTAAAAATGGCTTTTCCCGCAAATTCCGTCTCACAACTCTCATTTTATATTTTCCAAATGCTTCCAATGGCTTTTTTACATCCATGGAGCAGCAGGAATTTTACTCCTCAAGCTGTTCTATCTCCGATTCCCTTTTTTTTTTTTTTTTTCCTGGTGCTAAATCCATCCCTACTGGAGCATCCAGTTTATAGAATTCCAACACTGAATATTTGGGAAAGCTGGTGGTTTAGCCATAGAAATATTTGGAGCAAATGTGTCCGTGTCATTTCGCGTCTGCCAATTCCCATTCCCAACTTTTTCACCTCAGGAGCGTCCTAAAAATTCTTTTTCAATGCTCACTAAAATGGATTTTAAGGCCCAGGGTTTTTTTGGGTTTTTTTTCCAACCATGAAAATTTATGAATTATGAATAAATTTCGTTCTCCTCATGGCAGGATGTGGGACCTGTGATAAAAGCAGCACACGGAATAAAACAAGCAACAGGAAAACGGCGGAGGAAACTGGAAACCAGGGAATGGAAGGCGTTGGTCGAGCAGGGCTTCCACCTTTTATAAATCTGTGTGGAAAATTGGGATTTATTATTTCATACGGGGAATTCAGAGGCGATAAATCCTAAAGGCGACACATTTGAGTCTGGAAATTGTCGTGTGGAAGTGCACGAGGAATGAAGAGGGGGAATTGTTTAGAGTTATGCTCGTGGGAATATTCCCATGTGTGCTAGGGTGACTTTATGATGTTTGTATCCCCAATCCTCTGTTCTGTTTGTGCTGTACATTGAGTCCTGTGCCTTTCAGACTGGTTCTAAGAGCAAGGAGAAGCGCGGAGTTTGTTTTGAGAAAACTGCCTGACTCCTACACATTCCTCTCCAGACGGGGTGTTCAGTGGAGGCTTGGAGAGATTGCAGGACAGAGATTTCTTTTGCTTTTAGTTAGTTTCAGCCAGCTAGGGCAGAGAAGTTCCCTGGACTGTTTTTTTCCTTTTTCTTGGAACTGTTTAAACCTGCTCTGGACTGAAAACCCAGGGGAGCACTGGGGGCTGCACCTGCGGCCCACCGGGGCTGGACCTCGGCATTTTCCAGCAGCGCCGGAGGGACTGGGACTGAGGAGAGACTGAGAGAGAGCCGAGCTCCACCCATGGCAAGGACTTTCTCAATTTGCCATCTCACTCCAGAACGAGAGGTTTTATTGTTTAATATTATTCATTCTTTATACTGGTATGCACATTTGTTTAGTAAAATAGTTTTTTCCACTTTTCTCCAAAGAGGTTTGTTTTTTTTACCGGACTGGTTGGAGGGAGGGGCCACCTGGGTTTGCTTCCTTGGAGGGATCCTATACAGGGGTTTTCTCCCAAATTTGCCCCAAACAAGGACACCATGTGAAAACACAGAGAAGCTGTGGCTGCCCCTGGATCCCTGGGAATGTCCAGATTGGACACTGGGGCTTGGAGCAGCCTGGGATAGCGTGAGCTATCTCTTTGTCCAGCTGATTCCCAACATTCCGCACTAAATTCCTGGTGAATTCCTCCCTGTTCTTCCCAAAGGAGCCTTTATTTGGGACAGAAACAAAAAAAAAACATGCAACAATTAATGTTCATTTTTCCACAGGGGTGTCTGGAAATTGGTTTTGTTTTAAATCGCACTTTAATTGTGGGTTCAGCGAGGTCCCCAAGAGAGTTTTTTGTGGCAGGAAATTACGAATTGACAGCTCAGAAATAACATTTTCCACTTCTTGTTCCGACCAGATCCCTCCCTCCCAACATTATTTCTGCATTTTGCCCCAAGCTGAATTAATTCCCAACTCAAATATTCCTCAAAATTCTGTCAGCGGCTGTTTAAACCCACAGATTTTAGAGCTCCGTGTTTGTTTCTCCACTCTGAAAATGCTGTTATTAAATACGGGATGAAATATTTATGCAGCACGACTTTAAAGCAAAGAATATTTGATCACAAGAGGTTTCTTTAATTGAAATAATCTCAGTGTGGAGCTGGAGTTTAATTTAAACCCTGCCTTGTTAAAACTGAAACTAAGGACGTGCAATGACATCTGTAGTGCTTTTCAAACCCAAGTAATTATATTATTATGAATTTTTTATTGCGCAGGAAATCAAACCATTTCCATGTTGCCCTCTGTAGGATTTAATTGTGGATTTCTGTGAGGTGATTAATAAATAAAAATATGCAAATGTGGGTTGTGCACAGCACTAAAGTCAAGATTTTGGGAGCCACCTAAAATAAATAACACCAGGGGAAAAGCACGGTGAGAAATCCTTTCCATCTGGGAAGCTCTGCTGCACAATCATCATTAACAGTAATTTAATAATAATTTTTTTAAAAAATCTAAAATAATAAAAGGAATAGACTAAAATAATAAAACAATGAAGCAATGAAATAATGAAGCAATGAAATAATGAAGCAATGAAATAATGAAATAATGAAATAATAAAATAATAAAATAATAAAATAATAAAACAATAAAAATAAAATAATAAAATAATAAAATAAAATAATAAGATAATAAAATAATAAAATAATAAAAATATTTTAAATTTTAAAATAATTTTTAAATAATTTAAAATATTTTTTAAATAATCTGAAGACTCATCCTAAGGGAGATGCTTAAGGTGGGATTCCCTTCTCAGAAATGGGGACGTTGTTATCCTCAGCTAATTATTGAGAATTCTTTCAAAATTTCCAGAGAAAACCAGGAATTTTTTGGAGGAGTTTCTTCATCTAAATTTCCCCTGGGGCATCTCCTTCGTCCCTGTGAGCTGAGATGTTCTGGAGTGGGCAAAAATTCCTTCTCCTTCCCGGGATCCTCTGCTTAAATCCCGGTTTTACCAGGCTTATCCCAGCTCCTGAGTGATCAATCCCGCCAGGACATCACAGTTTGGGAGGTTTGGGAATGAATCTCTGGGGGAAAGTTTGCAGGAACAAAATGAACACAGGGATGAGCAGGGTGATAACGTTTTTCCAACCCCCAGCATCCCTGGGATGGGAATTCCTGGTCTGGATTCCAGCTCCGAGCACAAGGAGCGCCCCCTGATAGGAGAGGACTTGGAAGCAGCAGTCAGGGTTTTACCAGCTCAGTGTCAAAGAAAAAGGGATTTGGAATGCGCATCCCAAGGGCTGGGAATTCCCGTGGAATTTAGAAGGTGTCTTCGAGGGTTTCCAGGATTTTCAGCTCCTTCCGGAAACATGGAGTGAAGGTTTTGGCGTTAGAAATGGGAATAAAGGAATTATTTTATCAGAGGGAGAGGGTTTGGTTCTCAGCTCAGGCAGACATTGGGCTTCCAGAAGTCTCAGCAAACCCCAAATCACATTTCCAAGCTCAAGATTTAAGGGAAATCTCCAAAATAATCAGGAGAGAAGAAGCCAGCATTCCCTGACCGTGGGGATTTGTCCTGTATCACAAAACAGGAGGGCAGAGTTGTGATAGAACAGTGGGGAGAGGTTTTAGAGGGAATAGGGAAGATATAGATGGGATATTCGGAAGGGATTTTCAGCTGAGAGGGTGGGCAGGGGCTGGGATGGAATTCCCAGGGACGCTGTGGCTGCTCCTGGATCCCTGGCAGTGCCCACGGCCAGGCTGGACAGGGCTTGGAGCAGCCTGGAATGGTGGAAGGTGTCCAGGGCTTAGAACTAAATCAGTTTTGAAGCCTCTTTCGAACGTAAACCATTCCTGGATTCTCTGATTCCCCGATCCCAATCCTCGCCTGTCATTCCAGAGCGGATCAGCCATCTCCCCTTTCTGCTGGATCCCCCCCACCCCAGGCTCTGACCTCCACCATCTGTTCCACCACTCCCTGACCCTCCACACCAAAAACATTCTCCCAATCCCAGTCCAAATCTTCCTCTCCACAGCAGAAACCTGGCTGGAGCCTTCTCGGGAAGAGAGAAATTATTATTCCTGCCTTTTTCCCAGCTGGAGATTTCCCGGTGAACTCAGCAACCCCCATCCATCCAGCTTGATGATCCTCGAGGTGTTTTCCAAAGGTAACGATTCCATGATTCTCTTCTACCATCCTTTCCCGTTCTTAGCAGGGGTGAATTCCTTCATTAATTTGAGGAATTGGAGCTGGGAGCTGAAACCTTCCCTGGATCCCAACAAATTAAATTTGGTCCTCTAGATTTGTTTGGAGTCAAACAATTCCAATATTTCCAAGATAAATCGGCTTCTGGAGAACACCACACCACCTTTGGATTCAAAACAGAGGGAATAAAGAGATGGGAGCAGTTCAGAGCTCTCGTTAACAAAACCAAGCTGGGTTTTTAATGATCCGGGATTTCAAACCTCTTAGGAGCCCCTCCCGTGGGATTGGCTCTGCTCCTGACGCCCCTCACTTCCCAAAGCTGGGCTCAATTCCCAAATTTCTGATGCGTCTGTGAACCAAATCCCACTAAAAAAGAAAAAAAAATAACAGATCCAAGGATGGTTTAACCAGAAAATAGCGGAGCAGGGGCTCAGCTGACTCTGACAGAGATATTCCAATATTTTACCTGCTTGATCCCGAGCCTAAGGAACTCTGGGAATGGGATGTGAGTGGTCACCGCTGTGTCCTCTCCTGAGCCAGGTGATGAGCTCTGCACATCAATAAATTGACTTTTATCAAAGGGGGGCAACAGCTCCCAGGAAGGAAAATTTGATAATTCCCAGCTCTGTTTGCTCCCAGGCAAATCCCTCCGCACTTCTGAGGGTGTTTCACGCATCTCAACATGCGATTTTCCAACTGGGAATAAAAGGGAGGGATGTCTAAATTATTTTTTTACTAAATAAGGGCATCGGCCAGACAAAAATCATCCAACATCAAAAGAAAGAAAAACAAAAACAAAAAAAATCTCTCTATAGTAAAAATAAGAAAACAAACAAATAAAAAACACCAAAAAAAAAGGAGGGTTTTTTTTTCTTTTGATCTTTTTTTATTCTTTTTTTTATTCAAATTCAAACAAAATTTTAAATAAATTTTAAAAAATTCAAATAAAAATTCAATTTTTATTCATGTGCTCCTCCACATGAGGAGCAGAAATATTTTCTTAGGAATTATTTTTATTCACATCCTTGAGAGAATTTTTAAGGAAATATCCGAGATTAAAGTCCTGTCCAGCTGCCAACCTTGATAATCAATTCATGCTCAGAGAAGCGGAGGAAAGTGTTTGGTGTTGTTCACAAGCATTAATTAAAAATAAATTATTTGGACTCATTTTCCAAAGTGGGATGCGCTGCCTTCCAAAGATTCAGAGAATCAGTGTGTGAGGTGGGAACTGTAAATATTTAGGAGTTTCCAAAGGTGTTCTGGTCACTAATTGGAAGAAAAATGTAAAAACCGCATTTCCCCAAAATCTCATTTAACAGGGTTTTGTCCCTTGGAAGCTTTTCCAATATTCTTCATGAGATATGAATTCTGATATTGATTGGAATGAAACTTATCCATAAAAACAGCTCCTATTTAAAGTTTTCCTGGGAGCTCAGCTGGGAGCTGCCGGTCCTGTTGCTCCGCTCCCTGATTCCTGTCCCAACAAGCAGCTGCAGCACAGAATCCTGGAATTATTTAGGCTGGAAAATCCTCCAAAAATTAGTCCAACCATTCCCAGCACTTCCAGGGCCACCACTGCCCCGTGTCCTCGAGGGCAACATCCACATCGATTTTAGATCCTTCCAGGACGGGGACTCCACCACTGCCCCGGCCAGCTGTGCCAGGGTTGGAAAATGCTTTCCATGATAAAAAAATTCCAAATATCTGAACTTCCTGTGGTCCATTTCCTCAGGAACATCCCGCCTGAGGGACGAAGTGGAGGCAAAGTCCAGCTCGTGGCTCCACGATTTTGCTTTCACAGAATTAATCAGACTTGGATTTGTTACAGCTCCAAGGCAAAATCCTCCAGCTTTCTCATGTTCTCTCCGGCCATGGCAATAAACTGCTTGGAAAACTGGGAAATGAAGTGGGAACAGGGATCTCAGATCCACAACTTCCTCGAGTGCTCCAGGTGGGGCTTAGGCGCAGCGCAGGCTGCACCCAGCAGTGTGTGCCCCATCCCCAGCTGTTAATCCAGCTGTGTCACTGCTCTTTATCCCTTCCAGGACCCCTCCTCCCTGCAGGGATCTCTGCTGTTCCTGGCCCATCCAGGCTCACTGCAGGGCTGGGACAATTCCATCATCCCTCGGGAGATGCTGCAGCCAGGGGAGGAGCCCGGCATTCCCAGCTGGATCACACCTGGCACTGGGAACAGCAGCACAGCCCGTGTGCACGGGATTGCCAGAGGAACCCCGGAGCCATCCCAGCACCACGGGAGCTGCAGAGGAAAACTGCACCCTGCTGCAGGATGGCTGCTGCCAGAACCACATCTGTCACTGCAGGAGGCTGGGCTGGGCTGGGACCAACACCCTGAGCAGCAGCGTGTCAGCCTGCGCCCTGACCATCCACGGGTTTGGTTGTGCTACTGCATTTGTATTTTTGATATTCCTAGTCAAGAACTGTTATTCCCATTCCCATATCTCTGCCTGAGAGCCCCTTAATTACAAAATTATAATAATTAGGAGTGAGGGGGTTTACGTTCTCCATCCCAAGGGAGGCTCCAATTTTCCCTGGATGACACCTGTCTTTCCAGACCAAGACAGGCTGAGACCCTGCATCAGATCCTCCCACTTCCTCTGGGAAACACATCCCAGACTTCTTTAACTATTGGAGTACATTAAAAAGAGGAATTTGGGGGCTTTGGTTGAACACAGAATCATGGGATGGTTTGAGTTGGAAGGGACGTTAAGGCTCATCCAGTTCTGCTCCCTGAACTTGCCAGGGACACCTCCCACTGTCCCAGGTTGCTCCAAGCTCCGTCCACAAAGAGGAATTTCCAAATATCACACAGAATCACAGAATCACAGAATAATGAGGTTGGAAGAGACCTCTAAGATCATCAAGTCCAACCTATGCCTTAACACCTCAACCAGACTATAGCACTAAGTGCCATGTCCGGTCTTTTTTTAAACACATCCAGAGATGGTGACTCCACCACCTCCCTGGGAAGACAATTCCAGTGCTTTATTATTCTTTCAGTGAAAATTTTTTTCCTAAATATAACCCCTCAAAGATTTCCATTCAGCATTCTATGCTTAAATCAGCTTTTATGAACTTCTCTCTTCAGCTGGGAAATAAAATAATTCCAAGCTTCCTTTCCAGGCATAGAAAACACGGAGCAGAAATGGGAGATAGGTGTGCGGCACATTAGGGTGGATTTGGCGTCCTTATCTCCCTGCTTTTTGAAATACTTAGGCTTTGTTTGCTCCTCCATTTGCTGTAGGATATTGGATCATCCATTCCACATTTGCCTTTCCACGGCAAAATTCCTGAAGTATGGGAAGCTTTAATCTCCTGGAAAAATAACATGACATCGATAACTAAGCTGCTTTTCACGAGTTACGCTAAATCAAGTCTTTGGCTGATGACATTAATGATCGTGCAGAGCCTGGATTAGGTGGGAATTTGGAGCAAATCCTGCTTTTCCTATTGTCAAATGGGAAAATTGACTTGCCTTCCTCAAGGGCTCCTTAAAACCAAAGGAAAATTACTCCAGAGTTTGGAAACTCCGCCTCTGGAAGGAAATGCAACTTCTTGGCCTTCCAGCAGAGGCAGGAAGGGAGGCAGGGAAGGACTCTCACCTCTCCACAAGGAGAGGGACAGCATTCCAAGGGTTTTAGTGGATCCTTCAGGAGTGGGACAGATAGGTTTTGTCCTGGGAACCCACAATTTCCATTTTCACCTGGCTGAGGCTCCTTCTGTGGCTGAAACCCAAAAAAGGTTGAGTTCCTCAACCTTCTCCTGCAGGCTGTGGTACCTCACATGGATGCAGGTCCATGGAGACGTCTGGGAAGAGCAAAGGGATTCAAGGAATGCTTTGAGGATCATAAAACGTCCCTTGAAGTCCTCACTGCAGAACCATCAGTAATCTGCTCCCACTGAATTTCAAAAGCGCTTCGATTTCTTCTCACTGGTGTAACTGGGAAGCTGTTCCAGAATCTCCCTGCTCCTGGTGTCCCAAACTTCTTTGGAATTGGAGTCGATTCCCGTTTAGGCCATTGGGAAGCTGTGCAGCACTACAGTTTTCCAACCACTGTCACTCTGAGTTCTTTGGGAGGAGAACAGCATTGCTCCTCACCCTCCACCTCTTCTGGGGCCTCGCTGCCTCTGCTGATCACCCCATGTCTGATCCCATCTGGATTTGGATACTGTCTGTGCTCCTCAAATCGTTTCTCCAAGGAAAAAACTCCCTGTTTTTTTCAGGAGCTTCTGGGCTTCAGAAGAAGCCATTCTTCTGGTAAAGGATCTTCAAGGGGATTCTTTTCCAAGGTGATTCTTTCAATCATCCTTGGAATGCTCTTCTGACCCTGCCCACTTTGCCCACCTCCCAAAATCTTCCATCCTGACTCCTCACAGGCCTGAGACAGATCCTTTCCAACCCATCCCATCCCATCCCACAATTCCATGACTTTTCATTAATGTGGAAAAAAGAAAAAAAGAAGAGAAGAGAAGAGAAGAGAAGAGAAGAGAAGAGAAGAGAAGAGAAGAGAAGAGAAGAGAAGAGAAGAGAAGAGAAGAGAAGAGAAGAGAAGAGAAGAGAAGAGAAGAGAGGAGAAGAGAGGAGAAGAGAGGAGAAGAGAGGAGAAGAGAGGAGAAGAGAGGAGAAGAGAAAAGAAAAGAAAAGAAAAGAAAAGAAAAGAAAAGAAAAGAAAAGAAAAGAAAAGAAAAGAAAAGAAAAGAAAAGAAAAGAAAAGAAAAGAAAAGAAAAGAAAAGAAAAGAAAAGAAAAGAAAAGAAAAGAAAAGAAAAGAAAAGAAAAGAAAAGAAAATAACCACCATGGTGGGCACAGTCCTGACAGTCCCGGCTTCACTCTGTGGAAAAACGCTCCACCCACAGAAAGCCAAATCTCTGGAGCATCCGCAGGTTGTCCAATATAAAAGGAGCACAGGAATCTGGTTTTAAAGGTGGGAGACCTCAGCCTGCTCGGCTGAGATATCAAAGAACACCTGGAGCAGCTGTTTTCCAACATCAGTCTTGGCTTTTTTTGGTATTTCCATTACTCAGGAAGCATCTCCTGCATCGTTTCACTCTTCTCCAGCAGCTCTGCTGCAACATTGGGGTGGGGAAAAGGACAAAATAACCTTTTTGAGTTATTTTTGAGTGCTGAGTTCTCTGTGGGTCAGCAGGGAAGCTGGGACGGAGAAAATCACTGTTAACCCTTCTAGGAATTCTGGGATGTCTCCTGGTGATGTCCTCGGCTAATCCCTGGAGTGGTATTGCTACTTAATAATTTTCATGGACTGGAGTTTAAGTCTGAAGTTGTCCCACTCTTTTCCTAATATCCAACCTAAAGCTCCCTGAGATTCCCTCAGGTCCTACTTTCCCTTTTTTTTCCTGACTTCCCACTTTTGGAAATTCACCTTTAAGACTTTTAATTTCCCATCCTGAACATCCACTTGAACTTCTGCAAGCGAGTGGATCGGAAAGGAGATTTTTCCCTCATTGTGGAAAACGTCCTGCTCAGAAATTCAAATGAAGGAACACTTATTCATCCCGGTACTCAGGCATGGAAATCTCTGCACTTGGAGTACAAACACAAAGATCCCTTTTATTTTAATCTCTCTCCTGCAAATTAACAGAGCCCTATCGTTCTCCAAATTCAAAACTCCGAGGATTAAACCCAACTGGCAAACATGGCTCGAGAACTGTTTTGTGGCCCAAATACGACGATTACAGAGTGGAGATGAAAGAGGCATTTCCAAAAGAAATTTCTGTTCCTTCCCAGGACTAAAGAAGATAAGCCTTAACTACATGTGCATGCAAAAGTGTAATTTGATTTATTTTTCCAACATGAAAAACTCCGGGATATTGCTCTAGGTCTCGGAGCAGTGTGACTGGAGGATAAATAAAACCCCAGGGGTTCACTTGCTGATGATGGCTGTAATTATTGATTAATCCTGATTTTGGAAGGCTTGGGAACAAGGCTGGCTCCAGATAAACCACGGACAGAACGCCTCTCTCCCAGCACGGAATTCCAGCGTCCCCACCTCTCCAGAACTGCCGGAGGTTTTCATCCTTGCCGCTGGGTAAATGTCATCTCTGGCAGGGGGGAGACGGAATAAATAAATCTCCAAGTTTTTGGGAGAGAATTTTAATGAGGATTAAAGTAAAAATGGAGGGGGAAAAAAAAAAAGTGAAACATTTTAAGTAGATTTTCCAACCTGAAGAGAGAGAAAAGAGGCTTGTTTTCAGAGAATAGGTTCCTTGTTTAAATTATTATTTTGATTTATATATTTTTATATTATTAAAATTTATTATCATTTAATATTCTGTTTATTAATAGCAACTGGAGGCAAGTGCCCAGCCATGTTTAGCACATTCCAGACATCCAGGGAAAGCTGGTCCCCATCCCAAAAACTCCACAATTACAACAAGAGACTTTGACCCTTCAGATCCTTTTCATTCGTTCCAGACACTTGAACCCAGGGAAAACTTGGCCCTGTGGTGGATCTACTTCAGTTTGGGAATCTTGGCCTTTTGTTTGTGGAATGAGTCAATGTATCCATGTGGGAATATTGTATTCCCACAGGAATTATGCTACAATGACTGGAAAGGGGTTGAAAAGTCTTTTTTTTTTTTTTTAATCTCTGATCATGGAGAGAAGGTGCCCTCCACAAGGAAATCCCCTGGATATGGGAGTTACTGGGAACTGGGATTTATGATCATTAATTCAAAAACTTGAGGGGCAGAACCTCAGGAAAATCCTGCCAATGGTGCCTGAAGTTCCACCTTCCGTGTGTTCCATGTTCTGCGCTGCCCAGGTGCAGCGCTGAGCTCACACTCAGCGTCACTCAGCTCTCTGCACACAGCAGCCACACAAAACAAATCCTGTTCCTGCTGCACACCAAGGACACCTGGGACAAGTGTTCAGCCCAAAAGCACAAACAGCGGTGGCTGGAGGGAGGAACAAGAAGGATGGGACTGGAGAACCTGGAGCTGGAACTGGACAATTCAACCCCAAGGTGCAAATGGACCAAAACTGATCAAAGTGTGAGAGCTGGTGACCGATTGTCCATTTTGTGTCCATTTTGTGTCCATTTTGTGACCATTTTGTGTCCATTTTGTGTCCATTTTTGGTTCCTCAAAACATCTGGAAAGTAGTCAGGGTTCCAAACCTTTCACCTGTGGTGGCACGGGGCTGTAAAAACTCCAAAATTCCGCATGGAGAATATCTACACACTGAGTTCTGCTTTGCGAAGAGAATCACTGGAATTACTGATTGATAAGCGGGGATATTTCTGAAATAGAAAATATAACCGATTGAAAATGCCTGGACAATTCAGGTTGTCATGTGTTTTCAGTGAGTTGGTTGGACAAGTGTGTGAGGTGGTTGGACAGATGGGCAGGATCATCATTTGAGATATCAAATTGTGATCAACAGGATTTGGGATATCATCAATCGGGATATCAAAGCACCATCAGCAAGATCGTCATTTGGGATATCATCAATCAGGGTATCAAAGCACGATCAGCAAGATCATCATTTGGGATATCTTCATTTGGGATATCATCATTTGGGATATCGTCATTTGGGATATCATCAATTGGGATATCATCCTTTGGGATACCAAAACACGATCAGCAGGATTGTCATTCAGGATATCATCATTTGGGATATCATCACTTGGGATATTGTTATTTGGGATACTGTCATTTAGGATATCATCAATCGGGATATCATCAATCGGGATATCAAAACACGATCGGCAGGATAGTCATTTGGGATATCATCATTTGGGATATCAAAAAAATCATCTTGTGGAGGATCTGCTGTTCCGACCTTGCACTCTCTGCTCACCTCCCACCACCCTCAATCCTGTCCCACCCCAGGCCTCAGCCAGGTCCTTCCCAACCCAAACCATTCCATAATTCTATGATTTTTCATCCATGCGAAAGATCCCGATCAATAACGAAGTAATCTTACACTGTATTAAAATAATTAAATATTTTTCCTTCCCAAGTTTCTTTTACCAGTGGCTGCATTATTAAAAATAGAGATTTTTTTTTGAGATAAAAATTAAAGATAAAAATCAGAGATTAAAAAAATTTGATCTGATAAATTTATAATTCCTGTGTTTATTTTGCTGGAAATCTGAGCTGGCCTCATCCATTCGACTTCTATTGCAGCATCCTTAAAATTCCATAAAGCATTTGGTGCCACCTGAATCCCAGATCCATGTCCAGGACGATTCCGAGTTATCCCACGAATAACTGTGGGAATTCAGGCTTTTCCAGCTGTCTGGATGTTGTTATTTAGCTGACGCCTCTGATATCACATCTTAACTCCATTAATATTTGAAACAATAACCCGAGATTCTCACTAATGAAGATCGCAGATGCCATTAATTAGGAGTAAATAACAAAGAGAACAGGGTGCTAATGAGCAGCGATTGCGCTGAGTGTTGGAAAAGTGAAAACAAACAAGGAACGGTTTAATACAGCCTAATAAATTCCCAGGAACAAAAGAGGGATGTAGGCCCAATAAATTCTCAGGCATCGAGGAAAAAAGGATGGATGTCCTCTCCTCACGCTGGATATTTGTTGGATTTCTCTGTGTTCCTATATCTATTTAAAAAAAAATAAAATAAAACAGGTTTGGAAATACAGCCCAACTTTTAAACAGTGATTTAACTAATCCTGGACCGATGACATGGGAGCTTTGTTGGATTTTCCATCACAGCAAATTCCTAAAATTAATATTGCTGAATATTTCCCTGGATTCAAAAGGGCAATAACACAAGGAAAACGCAACGGCTGCATTACAAACTAAGTCAGAAAATTTGCATATTTTCTACTTTCTGTGGGTTTTTTTTTTATTTTGTTTTGATGGCTTTGTGAGATTTGGGGTTTCGGTTTGGGCTTTTTTCCTTCTTTTTTTTTTTTTTTTTTTTGGTTGTTGTTTTCGGGGGGGTTCTTTGTTTTTTGTTTGTTGTTGTTTGAGGGGTGGGGTTTTTGTTTGTTGGGTTTTTGGGGGGGGTTGTGTGGGGGTTTTTTGTTGCATTTTCTTGGGAGGATTTGGATTGATTGGGGGGGTGGGGGGTTTTTTGTTGGTTTTTTTTTTGTTTGTTTGTGGTTTTTTGTGTTTGGTTTTTTTTGCCCCAGTCTGACTTTTCTGTTGTTCCGTTTAGTGCCCCCATAGGTTTGGAGACAATGATTGGAAATGTGATTCCCTGAAACTCCTGGTGAACTCCAGGCAGAATTGATCCAGGATATTTTGTTAACACATAAATTCCCCCAGGAAGGAAAATTGTGAAAACCAGAAAACCAGGCATGGAATCCTGGAATGGGTTGGGCTTTAAAATGGGATTATTCCATAGGCAGTATCCCAGGCTGCTCCAAGCCCAATGTCCAGCCTGGCCTTGGACACTTCCAGGGATCCAAGGACAGCCACAGCTTCTCTGGGAATTCTGTGCCAGGGCCTCCCCACCCTCCCAGCCAGGAATTCCTTCCCAATATCCCGTCTAAATCCACACTTTTTTCACCATAAGGCCATTCCCTGTGTCCTGTCATTTTATGCCCTTGTCCAAAGTCCTTCTCCAAACTCAACACGTTCTTCTCCTACCTGCGAAAACCAGGAACTGATGGCATGCAAACATTCCACATTCCAGCCTGGAAAAGCTGTGGCTGTCCCTGGATCCCTGGAAGCGTCCAAGGCCAGGTTGGACATTGGGCTTGGAGCAGCCTGGGACAGTGGGAGGTGTCCCTGCCATGGCAGGGGTGGCACTGGATGGGATTGAAGGTCTCTTCCAACCCAAACCATTCCATGATTCCACGAAATCTTAGCACACAAAAATATGTGGAAAGAAAAAATGTGTCCTCAGAGCAAAAGTCCAGGAAAAAAAAAAAAATCCTCTTGGCCCTTGGCAACATGAATCCAAAAAAAACTTTAGGATTCCCTGTCATTTCTGTAAACATCCCAGTTTTCCAGCACCTCAGACTGGTCACGTTGGTCCCTTCTGGAATATGGATCACTCTGACATTTCGTTTTCCGTGTCAGAATTAGTTATTCCAGGAGAATTCCATGTTTTCAGCATCTTGGTTCCGACTGCTCCCAAAGTGTTGCCTTGCCCCTATTTTAGGGGCGAGGGGTTTGCAGGTGTTTGGGATCACTGCTGGGAGAGACACTGAGAGGAAAATTTGGGAAATGAGTGCAGAAAAAGAGGGATAAATAATATTTTTAAATAATTACCGAATGCTGCTGTGGGGCTCCAGACACGAAGAGCGTGAAAAAAAACCTGGAAAAACAGAAAGGAGCTGAAAGAACAACTCAACGGAGTCGCGTGATTTTAACTCTCACTTTTCCCTTGGAACAGGGCAGAGCTGAACATTTTCCTTGGAATGTGTTTTCCATGACGAGGAGCTGCCACAACCGTGACCTTCCGAGAGCCACTCAAGGAGAAAATTCCCTGCAATTCCCACATTCCTGCTCGGCCTGGAATGCTGAATAACGACTGCGGCGGGAGCGGAGCCTTCCTAGGACGGAGCTGCCTCATTGCAGAGTCTCCCAGAGACAAGGGAAGGATGGAGCCCATCCCACCATCTGCCAGGCTCCGGCTCTTCCTGGCCTCCTCTTCCCGAGCAGATGCCCAGCCCCAGATGCCACTGGCTGACATTTCCTCCCCAGGAACATTCCCGGGACAATGGGAGCTGGGGCTTTGTCCTTCTCCAAAGGCGTCCAACACTCCAGACTGACTCATCAGCGCACGGCTGGGATATCCAAAGGGTAAATTCCTGTGATCTGTGCGAAATCCTGGGGTTTGAGGAAATGTCAGGCTTTCATCTGTGCTTTGGAAGATGTGAGTTTTTCCAGGCTGTGAATTCCTGCTTTGCATAGTCCTGGCTGAGAGGCTCAGGAAAGGTGTAAAATCCATCTTTTTCTTGAGGATGGGTGCATTCCCCAATCCTTGGAAGAGTCCAGGGATGGATGGGGCCCTCAGCTACTTGGGATGGTGGGAGGGACGTCCTGGATTTGAGAGCGCGAATGACTCCATTTGTCATTGCTGGGAGTAAGGAATTCTTTGTAGGATTTCTGGCATCATTCATTTCCTGGTAGGAGAGTTCTGCCACTTCATCCCGATGGCTGGTGATAAGAAAAGATCCATCCCTGGCGAGTTTGAATAATCATGGAATCATGGAATGGTTTGGGATGGAAGGGATCTTAGAGCTCATCCACTGCCACCCCATTCCATGGGCAGGGACAGCTCCCACTGTCCCAGGCTGCTCCAAGTCTGTCCAGCCTGTCCTTGGACACTTCCAAGGATCCAGGAGCAGCCACAACTGCTCTGGGAATTTCATTCCAGCCTCTCCCCACCCTCCCAGCCAGAAATTCCCTATTCCCAATCTCCGAATCCATCCCTGCCCTCTGCCACTGGAAGCCATTCCCGGTGTCCTGTCCCTCCATTCCTTGTCCCCACTCCCTCTCCAGCTCTCCTGGAGCCCCTTCAGGGACTCTGAGCTCTCCCTGGATCCTTCTCCTCTCCAGGTGAACATTCCCAGCTCTCCCAGCCTTTCCCCACAGCACAGCTGCTCCATCCCTCAGATCGTCTTGACAACAGCTCCAAGTCTTTATCTACATTCATCTCCATATCCATTTCCATTTCCATCCGTCTCCACACCTGCCCATGGATCTCTGAGCCAGCAGGAATGTTGAAAAACTCCCACTCGGCTCCATCTGCCAAAATTCCCCCCGCTGCTCCTGGGGCTCCTGGGCTCCTGCTCCTGCAGCTGGGAGAACATTTCAGCATTTTTGTGCCTATTGGGACCACATTCCTCTTTAAATTCCCAAATAAATCCAGCGCTGTGCAGGCTGATGAGTGATGAGTTATCCGTGGATGTTTTTATCCTTTCTGGAGAGATGTTCGGCAGAGTGGCTGCATGTTGATTTGATAATTGGCTGTGAAGGACTCTTAAATCCATGAAAATGCTTTTCAGTCTTTAAAAAGGTGCTTTCGAGCCCCTTTCTGTTTGATTTTCAGACAGCTGCTGGATTTGTTGCTGTAAGAGATCGGATTAAAAGTTCTGGGGAGTTTGAGCCGTTTTGGTTTTTGTTTTTTTTGTCAGGGAATGTTGCCCAGGAAAAGTGGTCCTTTTTATATTTATTCTGTAGATTTGATTGACTGGAATAAAAATCAGGTTAGAGTTTGTTCCAGAGTGGTTTGGGAGGGAAGGGATCTAAAATCCGATCCCATTGCACCCCATTCCATAGGCAGGGACACCTCCCACTGTCCCAGGCTGCTCCAAGCCCCAGTGTCCAACCTGGCCTTGGACACTTCCAGGGATCCAGGGGCAGCCACAGCTGCTCTGGGAATTCCATCCCAGCCCCTCCCCACCCTCCCAGCCAGGAATTCCTTCCCAATATCCTAATATCCATTCGTGCCCTCTGGCAGTGGGAAGCCATTCCCCCTTATCCTGTCACTCCTGCCCTAATCCCAAATCCCTCTCCAGCTCTCTCATAGGTACATGTGAAACACTTTTATCCCGGATGGATTTGGAGTAGGAGGCCTTTCCAAACTCCCAAATAACAGCTGGATCTAGGAAAATAATCTGAAAACATTCCAATAAAACAGAAAGGTTTAGGAATGAGGGAAACCTGGAGATCGTAAATTGATGCTGTACCAGAAACAGTTGGCTTTGGCTTTTGAGGGTGTCAAGGATTGGAAATATCCCTAAAAAGCCCAGACTGCCCCAGGAGCAGCTGTTGTAGAACTATTTCAACAATTAAATTGATATTTAATGCATTCCTCCCTAATTCCCGGGGACCAAACCAGCCCAAAGTGCCTGTGATCCCAGCAATGGGACCTGGAATTGTGTTAATCCATGGTTACTCCAGAGTTTAGAACCCCAAAACTCCTGCTGTGATCCCAGAAATATTGATCTACTTCTCTTTCCCATTCCAGCCTTGATTTTTCCTGATTTCCAAGCTGAAGGCACCAAACCAGCAATACCCCACCACATATTTGGGAGCATTCCTGGTTTCCAAGGAGATTTAATTATTTTTTTTCCCCCCTGCCACAGATCCAGATCAAAATTCGGCGTTTCTCACTCCAGATTTGTTTGTTTTCTAGTGATTCCAAATGGGTTTTATCCACTCTCCTCCTGTGATTGTGGAATAAGAAAGAAGATTAATGGAAAAAAAACCAGGAAAATGAGATTGCTGCTGTTTCCCATTTGGTGCCTGATTTATATTAATAATTGAATACATCCAAGATGACTTTTATTGAGGAAACAATAAATGTTTAATAAGAGAATGAGCAGTCCATCATCAAAGGGAGGCTTTTGGAGGGGGAAGAACTGTTTGGGATTTCAATCATCCCGGGGACACTTTATTCCCATTGCTGCCTCGTTAACATTCCACATTATCGTGTCGTGGGATGAAGTCACTCCCAAGGAAAAATGAGGTTTTTAGGAGAGACAAAGATGCAATATCCTCAAATGCGTGAGCTCTGGAGGACACTATTCCATAATAAACTTTTTTCCATGGGCAGGCCAGAGTTCCAACCCCAAATCCATCTGGAATGAAGAAGTAGCTCTTGTCAGTGCATCCCACGGAAGATCCGAGTCCTTTCTCCGAGGTGTTTAAAAATGGAAAAGGGAAGGAAAATGTCAATACCTGGCTGAGGCCAAGGCAGGGATAGGATTTGGAACCTCAGGAATTATTGTCGGGGAACAAGAGGATGAGCTGGAGACAAATGATGGTTGGGAAAGAAATGAAAAGGATAGTATGAATGGAAAGGGAGCAGGAACACATGGATGGGCAAATAGATTGGTGGTAATTCCCTTGCTAATGCCTTGGAATGTGATAGAAGGATTTGGCATTATCCAGCTCCATGAAGAAAATCCCCACTCCAATCAGTTCCTTGGTTGGAAATGGATTCAGGAAGAAAAGGAGGTGGTGCCATGAACTCATCCCGTTAATTAATGAAACATTAACCAAACACGAGAGAAGGAACCCTGTTGATTGATCCTATTAATTAATTTTCAGCATTCCATACATTCCTCGTGTGAAGAAAACCATCCCAAACCCACCCCTGGAGCTGCAGACGCAGTTTGGGAAGGGCTTCTTTTGGTGCAATCCGAGATGGAATATTCCTGCTGTTATCCCAGAATCCCAAACTCCTTTGGGCTGGAAGGGGCCTTAGAGATCATCTTATTCCAAGCCTTGCCGTGGTTTGGGACGCTTTCCATATTCCAGGTGGCTGGTGATGCCTCCAGGACCAACAGTGGTGCGGGAATAACGTCCAGGCCAAGGATTGGTGGTGGCCACCAGGACAAAGGGGGATGGTGGCCACTGGTCATCCCCACTCCTGGCCACAGGACACCGAAGACCCTGAGGTTTGGTGGTGGCCACCACCAATCCTTGGCCTGGTGGCCATCACCAATCCTTGGTCTGGTGGCCGTCACCAATCCTTGGCCTGGTGGCCATCACCAATCCTTGGCCTGGTGGCCGTCACCAATCCTTGGCCTGGTGGCCACCACCAATCCTTGGTCTGGTGGCCATCACCAATCCTTGGCCTGGTGGCCGTCACCACCACCCTTTGGTGTCTGCTGCCCCTAAAATTCCTTGGAAAGGGCTTTAAATGACTTTGCCCCCACAAAAACAAGGGAAGGTTTGATCCCAGAGCTGATTCTGTGGGGAATTGCTGCCTGAGGGGGAGTGTAGGAAGACGCCAAGCTGCAAAGAGGGACAAGAAGACAAAAATAAAGATCAATGAAAATAAAATAAACCGGAAACTTCTTCCTGTTGGGTGTCCTCGACAAAATCCCAAAAGGAATCGGGTGACAGTGTTGGGCCATCAGGAGGGGGCAGGTCTCCATCCACCGGGATGTGCTGAGAGCCTCCAGGTGAGCCCTTGGAAGTTCTTCCTTGGGACATTCAGCACAGCAAGGAAGAACATCCCTGCATCATTCCCAAGAAAAAGCTCGGGCCCAATGGTTCTGGAAATGGTTCATCCTTCAGCTTGCCAAGGCTTCCTGAGTGCGGTGATCCAAGGAAACACCTCCCTGCCCGTGGGACAATCCTTGAAGTCCTTTCCAATATTTTCTAAGGGCAGGATGTATAAATGTCAGGAATGACACAATGGGAGTTACGAGGGATCATCATTTTACTGCCACATATCTCGTTTTGCCTGGAAGAAAATTCATTCCTACATCATGCTGGAGTGCCAGGACTGGGAAAACCATCTCCAGCAGGAGCTGCCTCCCACCACTGCCCTGGGAAAGGAAAGGCCATGGTCAAAAGCTGCTTGGAAGCCACATCCGCATGGATTTTAAATCCCACCAGGGATGGGGACTCCATTCCTCCCCTGGGCAGCTGTGCCAAGGCTGGACAAACCTTTCCACGAGGAAATTTTCCCCAATATCCAACCTAAACCTCCCCTGGGTGCAACTTGAGGCCCTTTTCCCACTGCAGGGAAAAGTTTTCAATATCTGTCGACACCGAGAGTATTCCGAACTTCCCAAAAATCCCAAGGGTGCCTGCTCTGAGGATCTGGGGACTGAAGCCAAGCAAATATTTGCAAATTCTTTGATATTTGCATTTGGCAGCAGTTGCTAAGAATGATCAGGAGAAACATTATGGAAAATCCTGATGGATCCAGACACTGGAAATCAGGGAATTCCAGAATGGTTTGGGTTGGAAGGGAGCTTAAAACCCTTCCCACTTAAAGCACTTCCCACTATCCCAGGTTTTATTTCCACATCCCTGGAAGGTTTTTTTGTTCAAAAATGAGCTGATTATTTTATAACGCTATGAGACAGGTCAACTCCCAGAGCGGCCGGGAAGGCCGCTGCGCCATCCCAAAATTGACATTAACTGCCACAACCACCCAGCGTGCTCTCACA
Source organism: Delichon dasypus (assembly GCA_037837765.1). Lineage (NCBI taxonomy): Eukaryota > Metazoa > Chordata > Aves > Passeriformes > Hirundinidae > Delichon > Delichon dasypus. The sequence goes on from JBBAXF010000007.1 coordinate 1,703,016, forward strand.
TCAGCTCCTCAAATATATTTTTAGGGATATTCAATGATGGGGGCTTTCCCCATCATTAAGGTGGTTTCAGGGTCCTTGCTCCCCTGCACAGCTCCGAGCCAAGCCAAAGGAAGAGACGGAGTTCTCAGGTTTAGATTTTTCAATGTTGCAAACTTCGTTTATTGTTTCTTATCTTACAATTTTCTCGGAGTCCGACAAGATGTTCGCAGCTGCATGGATTCCTCACGTCTCCCCCCCGAGCTGGGTTGTCCTTATCTTTTATACTAATTACTACGTATTTCTTATTTACTATTTCTTACCAATGTCTATCTTTATTACTAAAAAGGTCATCTTTACTTTGACCCAATCCTCACAAACTACCTTGTGCCACATCAATGCAGCAATGGAGTGAGGGAAAGAGAAGGAGAAGAAGAAGAAGACAGCGCCCCAGATTCTCCATCTTGTCCCCATTCACTTCAATGCTAGAAACCTAAAACTATTATTTTCTCATTCTGTGATAATCTAAACTACTGTTTTTCACATTCTTGTGGTCTGTGAACCTTCTCTCAGTGTAGGAAGTTTTTCCCATGGACTGGGATCAAAGCCAGTGTCTCTCTGAGCTCTGGGCCGGGGTCCCAGACCCCCCTGCCCAGGTCCCTGACCCTCCAGGGCAGCCAGAGGAATGCCCTGGACTCCAACAATTCAATCCCCTCGGAATGTTTGCTCCCGGTGAGCATCCCGCAAAATCCAATTTTCCCGGGTGAGCAGAGGCGCTCTCGGCTGTCCCCGCCGCCGATGTCCGTCTCGAAGGGGCAGCTTGGCTTTGTGCAATCCCGAATTCCAGCCGGGAAGGAGAGGAGCGATTCTCCCGCCTTGTCGGGATTGCAAATGAGGTTGTAGCTGCCTCTCCGTGCGAGCAATCGATTCTTGCCTAATTAGTCGCATTTTGCACCCTTGGCATTAAAGTTCACCAGGGCTGAACTCCGTCCCCGCCTTTCCCTGCTCGTTGGAGCTTCATTCCCATTCCTCCCACAACAACTTCGTTTGCTTTGTGCTTTTAATTAAAAAGGCAAACTTTGGCTCTGTGCATGCTCTGGAAACGCAAACAGTTCTTAATTAAAGCACGAGGAAGTGCCAGAATTAAGCATAATTAGTTGGGCAGGGCAACAGCGAACAATGGGCCGCGTTCTGTGTGTGCAAACCCCTGGAAACTGCAAAAAAAACGGGAGCAAAAAGCATAAAATAACTGTAATAATTCAGCGCTGCTCAGTTATTAAACCTTTATTACCCTCATCACCGTCATTCCCATGGGAATCACATCCATTCTTATTAAAATCTGGGGTTTCATATTGGGTGTGTTTATTAATCATTGTGGAATTGTGGGTTTATCTCTGCTTGTTCCCTGATTTCTGATACCCAGCCTGGATGCTGATTGTACCGGAGCTCTGTATCACCCGTCATTCCAGAAAGATCTGTAATTCCTGCTGGAAAAGACGGGTCCAGGCTGCTTTTACAGAAAGATACATAACTCCTGCTGGAAAAGACGGGTTCAGGCTGCTTTTACAGAAAGATCCGTAATTCCTGCTGGAAAAGATGGGTCCAGGCAGTCATTCCAGAAAGATCCGTAATTCCTGCTGGAAAAGACGGATCCAGGCTGCTTTTCCAGAAAGATCCGTAATTCCTGCTGGAAAAGATGGGTCCAGTCAGTCATTCCAGAAAGATCCGTAATTCCTGCTGGAAAAGACAGAACCAGGCTGCTTTTACAGAAAGATCCATAATTCCTGCTGGAGAAGATGGATCCAGGTTGCAAACTGGGATCTGGGACTTTCCAAACCCTTTTATAGATGGATTAAAACCTTGGATTTATGCAGGTAGTTTAAATTCCTTTATCCCTCTCCCGGTTTTGCCTAAGCTGGGGTGAATTTTCCTCCTTGGAGTTGATCCAGCTGGGAACTGGCTGGGAATTTGTCACATCCCACAACATCATGAAAAAAAAATCTTCCATCTTTGGATGGAAATCCATTCTTCCTGAGAGAAAAAGGGACGTGCAAAATTCCTGCTGGAATTTTTCCCACCCTGTGCAATTTCCCTCCTTCCCCATTCCCTGATTAAAGGATGATGGGTGTTTTCCCTTTCCTAAACCCTCCTGCCTAAAAATAAACAGATTTTGGAAGCAGGAATTTGCTGCTGGATCCACTGCTCCAGAAGCAGCCGCGGTGTGTTTGGAATTCCATGATTTATTTGCTCCTGGTTTAACTGGATGGTTCCTCATTCGGGAGTTAAAAAGCTTGCCAGCTCACGCTCTGATGACAAATATTTCCAACTATGAACTGATCAAAGCCTCTAAATTTTGCTCTTGAGCTTTTTGTGGATCTGACCGATGAAGAGGATGAAGCTCAAAGGCCAAATTCATTCTAATATCTGCATTTTAACCCCCAATATTTTCTGTTTGCGAATTAACGGCTCCTTGTGCGTTCCAGGGTGCACTTTAATTAATAATTCCCTAATTTACAGGTATGAAATGTGGATGTGCAGGGCAGGATCAGGTATTGATCCTCAGAGCAGGGAGTGAGGTCCGAGAGGCCAGGCCAGCACAAGTTAATTACTTAATTGAAAAAGATATAAAAAGTCAGGCCCCGGCCGTGATTTAAACAAAAAATTACGAACTTTTACGGTGCAGAAAGGAGCATTTATTTATATCCCAATTTTAGGGTTTAAATCCAGAGAATTGGAATTGCCCAGCTGGAAAGGAGAAGCTCTGGGGTGACCTCGTTGTGGCATTCCAGTGCCTGAAGGGGCTTCAGGAAAGATGGAGAGAGAGGATTTCCAAGGGATTGAGGGACAGAACACGGAGAATGGCTTCAAAATGAGAGAGGGAAGGGTTAGGTGGGATATTGGGAAGGAATTCCTGGCTGGGAAGGTGAGGAGGGGCTGGGATGGAATTCCCAGAGCAGCTGTGGCTGCCCCTGGATCCCTGGAAGTGTCCAAGGCCAGGTTGGACCCGAAGGACAGTGGAAGATGCCCCTGCCCATGGCAGGGCTGGAATGGGATAAACTTTAAGCTCTCTCCCAGCCCAAACCCATCTGGAATCCTCTAACTCTAAGCCAAGCTCATTTTTATCCAATTATTTTAAAGCAAATCTAAAAGATTTCCAAGTTTTCATGCAGGAATATTGCCATAATCACCTTGAGTGTCTGGAAAGCGGAGGAAAAACGCCCAAGGACAAAGTCAGCCCCTCTGTCTGGCACAAAATTAAAAATTTTTTAAAAAAATATATTTAAAAAAATCACATTTAAAATCTATTTTTTATAAATTCTTGTTTAGCTGTGACTCTTACACAGATTTCAGCATTAAGGGGGAGGTCGTTTTCCCATTTATCCAGACACCGGAATTGTCATTACCCCAGTAAAATCCAAGGCAAAACACCAACCTTAGTATATTTTACAGCTTTGCCTAGAGACAGCCTAAAATACAAAACCGCTCAGCAGCAGCTCTCCCTTCCCTGCTACTAAAAGAGCCGCCAAAAATGCAATCCAGGATTTCAGGATTCAAATCCCTGCAGCACACACGTTCCAGCCATTTCCCCCTGCAGGGATATTCCCAGATTTCCTGGGTGTCTTCCCCAGATAACTGGCTTCTTGTCACTGCCAGAATTCCTGGAAAAGAAATTATAGGATCAAAGGATCCTTAAAAGTTGGAAAAGACCTCCAAGAACTTCAAGTCCAACCTTGGACTGAAGGACTTGGACCAAACAACGTCAAGGGCTGAGCTAGATCCTGCATAATGTTAATTTAGAGGAATGTCTGGAGGTATTTCCATAAAAATTTAATTTTGTGTGCTTAATATCTCATCTGAGGCATGGGACGTGGAATATTTAGCAGGGAAGTCAATATTCCCGTGGGCTGGGAATAAATGATGGAATATCCCTGGGTTGGATCACACCTGCTTGATTTGGGGGCTTTTGGAGAAAAATCTGCCACGGGGAAGGAAGATTATAAAATATGAAAGTGAGTTGGGATCTTCCCAGAGAAGATGTGGCTGCCCCTGGATCCTTGGAAGTGTCCAAGGCCAGGTTGGGCATTGGGGCTTGGAACAGCCTGGGACACTGGGAGGTGTCCCTGCCATGGCAGGGGTGGGATGGGATCGTCCTTGAGGTACTTTCCATCCCAAACCGCTGTTCCATGATTTCCCAGTTGCTCAGTCCCTGTTTCTAAAGGTTTGTGGAATGCGAATCCATGTGGTGCCGGACCAGTCCATGATGTCCCTCCATCCTCGTTTGGACTTCCTGAGAATAATTTCATTATAAAGCAACAAAATCCACGGTGGTTTCATTCAGCTGCTGCTTGGGACACCGGAGATCCAAACGTGCCACCATCCCTCCGGATGAAAGGGATCAAAGGGTGGGAGACTTGTGGAATTCTGGAATGGTTTGGGTGGAATGGACCCTAAATCCCATCCCATTCCACCCCAGGCTGCTCCAGCCCCAATGTCCAGCCTGGCCTTGGGCACTGCCAGGGATCCAGGGTCAGCCACAGCTGCTCTGGGAATTCCAGCCCAGTCCCTCCCAACACTTCCAAGGAGGAATTCCTCCCCAGTATTCCACCTAAATCCACTCTCTTCCACATTAAGCCCTTTATTCCCTCACCTCCTCCTTTTGGGAACAATGAGCTGGAACTGAGACCTCCCGAACAGGAGGGAGAGGACTCGGGATTTGTGTCCTGGGCCCTGTTCCTCTTCCATGGTTTGGGCATGAAACCAGCACGAAATTCCTACGAAAACCAAGCGCTGCGTCACAGCCTGGTGCAGTTCTCTAGAATCCTAAAACTGCTCCTGCCTACAGGTTTAACCTCCGAAAAAACAGATAAAAAGGAGGAAAAATACATCCTGCATCAACCCTCTCCACGTGTTTTCCAGTGGAAAATTCCATAGATTATTTCGTGTAAACAGCTGGTGCAGGAAACAAATTAAATGAAAGCCCTCTTCCATCTCCCAAATGATCCACCCATGGTCTGGGTGTGTCTCTATTCCGAGTGAGTGTTTAGGTAAAAGCCTTGCAAGAGAAAATTCCTTCTGGGAATGAGCTGCTGCTGCTTCTCCATAGGAAATTCCTTGGAGCAAAGTGGATTTTTAGGGCAGTGTCTCTGCCGGTACATGTGCACAAAGCTTTGCCATCCATGGTTCCTGCTGGGCTTCCTGGGGATTTGCAGGCAGAATTTTCAGGGAGAGCACTGTGGAGACGTCCCCACTGCATTTCCAGGCTGCTGGAAGTGGGACAATGGGGAAAAAAATCGGGATAAACGTTCATAGAGGGATCCCCTGCGATGCTGCACTGAGAGCTGTGCCACTGGAAAAATCGCTGCACTGGAATGTTGCAGGGGTTACTGGAAGAAATTCCCAGGCAATTGGTTAAATCCAAACCCTCAGTGCCATGGAATGGTCGCACAAAAGCCTCTTCTGAGATCCCGCCTGGAATGTCGTTTACAGGTGTGGTGTCCCCAACAAAAGAAGGACATGGAATTGTGGGAGCAAGTCCAGAGGAAGCCACGAAGTTGACAAAGGGACTGGAGCACTTTCCCAGTGAAGAAAGGCTGGGAGAGCTGGGAATGTTCAACCTGGAGAGGAGAATGCTGTGTGGAGACTTCCCAGCACATTCCAGTATCCAGAGGAGCTCCAGGGAACTGGAGAGTGTCAGTTCCATCAGAAACTGGAGTGACAGCACAAGGGGGAATGGGTTCAAACTGACAGTGATGCCTCTTTGCTGTGTTCCATGTTCTGCGCTGCCCAGGTGCAGCTCTGAGCTCACACTCAGCGTCACTCAGCTCTCTGCACACAGCAGCCACACAAAACAAATCCTGTTCCTGCTGCACACCAAGGACACCTGGGACAAGTGTTCAGCCCAAAAGCACAAACAGCGGTGGCTGGAGGGAGGAACAAGAAGGATGGGACTGGAGAACCTGGAGCTGGAATTGGACAATTCAACCCCAATGTGCAAATGGACCAAAATTGATCAAAGTGTGAGAGCTGGTGATCGTTTGTCCATTCTGTGTCCATTTTGTGTCCATTTTGATTCCACCTTGGCTGTGTCCCTGTCCAGGCTCTTGTCCTGCCCAAGGTGGATCCTTAAAGCCCTTTCAATAAATCTCTGCTTTATTCTCCAGCTGTGTCCAGTCTCTGTTCCAGCTCTGCCTTCCCAAGGCATCAGCTTAGGGGAAAATTAAGTTGGATATTGGGAAGGAATTCCTAACTCTGAGGGTGGAAAGGCCCTGGAGTAGCATTCCCAGAGCAGCTGTGGCTGCCCCTGGATCCCTGGCAGTGTCCAAGGCCAGGTTGGATGAGGCTTGGAGCAGCCTGGGACAGTGGGATGTGTCCCTGCCATGGCAGGGGTGGGATGTGATGAGCTTTAAGGTCCCTTCCTTCCCAAATCATTCTGGGATTCAAACTGACTCCTGATTTTTGTTCAGAAGAACCTCTGATGAGCCAAACTCTCGTTTATTTGTCACCCTCCCAAGCCAAGGCCTTGCCAGGGTTGCTGTTCATTAACACATGCATTAATTCCCACCAATCCCACAAAAAGGAATGGATCTTATAGAAATTATCAAATAAAACCAGCTTCAGCCTGTTCCTCTCCTTCCTTCTCCATGCCCATATTCCCTCCTCCCTCCAGATCTTTTGGACATCTGCTGAAGGAAGGGGGGAAAAACAAAACCCTGTCAGGTTATTAATTCACAAGCATCCTTCTCCTAAAAAAACGGGAGCAAACTCGAGTTGAAACATATCCAGGATGCTTTGGCACTGCTCCCAAGCTCTCACTCTGCTCGGAGCTGATGATGGGATGCCACTTGGGTGGAATGACAAATCAGTGCCAGGAGGGCTCTTACCACCTCAGACTCCCCACAGCCCATTCCCAGGGATTTGTGCAGCCTCTGGATCTCCTGTTCTCCCTCTGGAAAACCTCCTGGGTCTGGCTCCTTCTTCTGTTATTTGAAGCAGTCCTGAAGGCTGTGGATCAGGGATAAGCGGTGAGAGCTCACATTCCTGCAAAGCAGAATTAAAAAAAAAAATTGATTTATTTGAATGATGACTGGTAATAATTATGATTTATTCATTTCAGCCTGGAGAAGAGGAGGCTCAGGAGAACTTGGAGCCCTTTCCAGTGCCTAAAGGGGTGCAAGGAAGTCAAAAAGGGTATAGCAGTTGTGAGGAATAAAATTAAGAAAAGTGCAGAGTATTAAGAGTTTGTGTCAATTTGAACAGCTGTTTGTATTATTGTTACTTGTTCTTGTTACCAGTTTTATGTATTGATGTTATCTGTCCCTGTTATCTGTTCTGTGTACCCCAAACCCCAGTTTAATCCCCAAGGTTGTGTATTCCTCTTTACCTTATTCCGAGTTAGGCTCCTGGACTCCATTGTTCAATCCCAGTTTCCCCTTACCCTATCCCATGATTAAGTAGCCACCGCTCCCCGATTGGCCCATCGAGTTAGCGACACGCCCACCGAGACACTGACACTGCCTGCCTGCCATCAGCTCCACCCCGTCTGTCCATCAGCCTAGAGACACTGCCCAGAGCCCGCCCAGAGGCCAACCACCCTCCATGAAGCACCACCCAATATGGAGATGAGGGGGACTCCCAAGGTGCACCTCTCAGCCGGAAGGGCAGTAGGAACCAACAACCCCTAAAAACAACGAGCCCGCACCACTTCTGACAAGATGAGAGGTACCAACAGGTGAGGAAAACCTTCAGGCACCTGTGGAGTTGGCCGGACAGACATCCAGGTTCTCACCCTAACTTGTCCTGGTTTGGGGCAAATTTGGGAGAAAACCCCTGTATAGGATCCCTCCAAGGAAGCAAACCCAGGTGGCCCCTCCCTCCAACTGGTCCGGTAAAAAAAAAAAAAACCTCTTTGGAGAAAAGTGGAAAAAACCATTTTACTAAACAAATGTGCATACAAGTATAAAGAATGAATAATATGAAACAATAAAACCTCTCGTTCTGGAGTGAGATGGCAAATTGAGAAGGTTCTTGCCGTGGGTGGAGCTCGGCTCTCTCTCTCTCTCACCAGTCCCAGTCCCTCCGGCGCTGCTGGAAAATGCCGAGGTCCAGCCCCGGTGGGCAGCAGGTGCAGCCCCCAGTGCTCCCCTGGGTTTTCAGTCCAGAGCAGGTTTAAACAGTTCCAAGAAAAAGGAAAAAAACAGTCCAGGGAACTTCTCTGCCCTAGCTAGCTGAAACTAATTAAAAGCAAAAGAAATCTCTGTCCTGCAGTCTCTCCAAACCTCCACCAAACACCCCGTCCGCAGAAGAATGTGGAGGAGTCAGGCAGTTTTCTCAAAACAAACTCTGCGCTTCTCCTTGCTCTTAGAACCAGTCTTAAAGGCACAGGACTCAATATACAGCATAAACAGAACAGAGGATTGGGGATACAAGCATCATAAAGTTACCCTAGGACAACCCCTAGCCCAAAACACACTGTGAGCAAGACCTGAGGGACTCCCGTGAGGCAAGGCTCCCGACTCTGCGGCTGCGCAGATTCGACGCAGACCTCCTCCTCGGCGGTGTCCATTGGGAGCGGCAGTGGCGTAGGCCTTCCCCGAGCCACCCCTTTCAAAAAGAGCTGCTTAATGAAGGCATTGAAAGGAGTGAACTTGTTCTCCTGCCCTGGTCATTCTTAACAGCAGTGTCCTCTCACGCTTGGCAGGCGCGCCGGCTAGCTCAGTTCTGCACTGCTACAGCGAGGATCGGTCGGGGTTACAGGCAGGGCGAGGAACCTCCTCCCGGTGGGCTCTTGGTTCCCCACACCAGCGAGTGGACCTGATGGAGTTGCGACTGTGGCGACGGAAAAAGAGTCGTCTCTCTTTAGGCAGGGTAGAAGGTAGTTTATTAAGGGGAGTCCAGCAAGGAGCTCCGCCTCAGACCACTGCTGCCCAGAGAGAGCAGAGATCAAAGCCTGACAGTCACTGATAACCGGGGGAGGGCTGACAACGGGTCAGCCAACCAGGGAACACGGGGGTGGTAACAGGGGTGTCAACCTTTGAACCATTAACAAATCACAGGAGGGGAGGAGGGGATTCCTCGGGCACCAGCCTATCACTCAACGCTTCTCCTGGATCTTTCCAGAATCCAGGGAAGGGTCTCGAAGTGACAGACAGGGCGACCACGAGGAGAGGGAGGGATTGAGAGGGACAGGTGCAGGGGAGGAACGATTGGCATAAAACGTCCCATTATACAACTAACCTACAAGGGGGAAAACTTACAGAACACAGGGGTATACAGTGGACTGAACCATTACAAAAATAACTTATGAATATTACAAAAATAACTTAATAACTTAATGAAACAACTCTCACACCACTACAAAAGGGTTTTTGGAAAAGGACGTGGAGTGCCAGGAGAAGGGGAAATGATTTTTAAATTGATGGAAGGTCGGGGACGGATGGGATGTTGGGAAGGAATTCCTGGCTGGGAGGGTGGGGAGGGGCTGGAATGGAATTCCCAGATTTTGCTGTGGCTGCCCCTGGATCCCCGGCAGTGTCCAAGGCCAGGTTGGACATTGGGCTTGGAGCGGCCTGGGACAGTGGGAGGTGTCCCTGCCATGACAGGGGGTGGGATGAGATCATTTTTATGCTTCCTTTCAACCCAAACCACTCTGGAATTCTGGGATTTTATAATTCCATGACCTTATCGTGATGATGCAAGAGCAGCATGAAAAGGATGTAAACCCCAAAGAAATAAATCCTTCTCATTCCAAACCCAGACATCAGCAATTCCCAATGTCATTTCCATAAAAACCTCAGAAGTCAGGAACGGTATCAGGGAAGAGCAGTGGCAGAGGAGCCTGAGGCCCAGGAATTCCTGGTATTCCTGAGGAATAAGGAGCTGTGATCCCACACAGGGCTACAGGAGGTGAGGATGCACCTTGCTCCCTCCTCTCCCTGAAATCATGGATAACTCCCAGAGGATCATCCTGGGTGCCTGTGGAAGTGCAGAATGGCCCACCTTAAAATACATCAAATCCACAAAATCTTGCTTGGATTTGGAGCGTGAGGACATTCCCACCTTTCCCTTAAACGAGTTACAAGCACAGAGCACCAAATTTGCTGCATTCATGGCTCTTCATTATCCCAGAATAAAAATATGCAAACCGGGAGCCAGAAGGAATAAATTCATCCCACAGATTTATCGATTATTTCTCCGGTCCCCCATCTCCGAGCAGTCACCGTCAGGGGCTGAGTGGCAGGGCTGTTGCTATCCATAAAATTCAGCTGAAATCCGATACATCCGATGCATTCCCTCTTCCACTGTGCATGCAGGGACTGGGATTCACACCTTACCCCTGGCAGGATTCCTGGCTGCCTGCGAATCCTGGAACCCTGGATCTGTCACCTCTCAGCTAATGACACTCACAGCCAGCATTCTGGTCCCGAGCCTGGCCCTTCCCTTTTCTGGAGCCACTATTTTGGGAAGGTAAATATTTAGCATTCCCTCCGTGCAGGAGAGGCTCTATTTATATCCCGGGACAAGGAGGAGGTCACTGCTCCTGCGGAATTGCCAAGCACGCTCTCGGGGCTGAGCAGAAGCTTTGCAGGAATCTTCTGAAAGCACTTGAGGCCCTGTTCGCAGTTGGGTCCCTGAGGGGGGAAAAAAAATCCTGGATTTCGATTCCGGAGTGGCATTTTTGAGTGGAATTTAGGCTTAAGGTTGAGTCGAAGAAAACCAGGCTTCCAAAACAACCACCTTTGTGGATGTGGGATAAATTTCTTTGTGAGACACACAAAGGTGTGTGGAGCTCTGAGGGTGACCACCAACCTCCCAGAAACGGCTCAAGAATAATTAGCCAGACGGCAGATTGGAGGTGTTTTGGAAAAGCAGAAAGGTTTTAATTAAATTATAAAATCTCCAAGTGCACAGAACAGAAGAACAAAAGCCGTGCCCGGTGCAGGGAGGTCCCTTGCACCTGCTCACACACCCCGAGCAGCCCCGAGGGTCTCCGTGCTCTCTCTCCAGCACTCAGCCATCCAGGAGGGGATTTTGGCTGCTGCCCCATGGAAAACAGCCACATTCCTTGAGGAGCAGCCCAAGGGTCCCACAGGTGCCTCTGTCCTGGCACTGGGGCAACCACGGTGAGAGGAACAGGGAAGTTTCTGGTTCCTCTTCCTTAAAAGTTCAGGGGTGGGGCTCAAACTCTTCTCCCGATATGGGAACACATGCTGGGGTGTGGGGGTGCGCTGCAGTGAGAAGAATCATGGAATGGTTTGGGCTGGAAGGGGCTTAAACCCCATCCACTTCCATCCAGGGAAACCTCCCGCTGTCCCAGGCTGCTCCAAGCCCCGTCCAGCCTGGCCTTGGACACTTCCCGAGATCCAGGGGCTGCCACAGCTTCTCGGATCTGTTGGATGTTCCTTGTGATCCCCACACCAAATAAGAATCCAGACATTTCTACCAAGGCCACATTCCCAACTGGAGTGACCCAGCCCAGCCCTCTGGATGTCAAATCGCAACGAGGAGCACTTCCAGAACATCCTTCCTGATCTCTTCTTCCGCCATGGACATTCTCAGACCTGTGGATGCCTCTTCCCCCGGGAATGACATTAAAAATGTCCAAGGATGCGACTCGGTGGCATCTCATGACAGGAAATACGGGGCTGGAGCGTGTCCGGAGAAGGGAATGGAGCTGGGAATGGTCTGGAGCACCAGGAGCGGCTGAGGGAGCTGGGAAATCGCTCAGCCTGGAGGAAAGGAGGCTCGGGGGGACCAATTAATTAATTACCCTGGCTGATGAGTTCATTTTAATGGAATTTTGATTCCCTTTTTAAAGGAAGGCACAGAAAGTCGGGGGAAAGAGAATTTCAGGAATTCATTTGTGAGGTTCACCAGGAAGCAAGGAAAATGGGGGTTTGTTTTCAATTATATTCCTTTTTTTTATTTTTTTTTTTTTTTGGCAGTTACTTCCAAGCCAGGAAAGGCAATTCTGAAAACACTTTTGAATTTGACAATAAAATCCCTAAAGAAAAAATTGTAAAAAAAAAAAAAAAATCAACTAAAATGTCCATGCTTATGAAAGTCCCATAATTTTCTGTTTTATGCTTTGGTTTTCCGAATGTTCTTTCCAAATGGAATGCTTTTATCAATAAAGTTTCATATTTCATTGAAGAGCTAGGAAATTGGGATTTTCAGTCTGTTTCAGTGAGTTACTTGTAACTTTAAAAAAAAAAAAAAACCTCTGAGGTGAAAATTAATTTTAGATGTGACTAAAATTCTGAGAGTCTGTTCCAGAATAAAATAAAAGAAAAGTCATCAGAGGCTGTTCAATAATGACCATTATATAGGATAAATTAATTTAGGAGAAAATAAAGGTTTTATTTGGTGGGATTTTACAATCTTTTGTGTGTTTCTAAGGGACAGAGACTTCCAGATTCCCAAATATTTCACCGTTTCCTCTCATCCTTGTTCCTTGGGAGCAGAACCTGTCAGGGAATGGGGAGAGGGAGAAGGTTCCCCCTGAGCTTCCTTTTCCCTTCCTTCCTTCCTTCCTTCCTTCCTTCCTTCCTTCCTTCCTTCCTTCCTTCCTTCCTTCCTTCCCTCCTTCCCTCCTTCCCGTAAATCCGACGGCAGAATCAGAGCAGTGTTTGTGTTCATGAAGCACCAAATGTTCCTGGGTTCTCCATGAAATATGAAAAAAGCGCAATTTATTCCACCTGGAAATTTATTCCGCCTCTGGAAAAGTCGGCATTATCTCCCAGATTATAACAAGGATTTATTCCCAAACCCTTTGTTTATTCCCACCCCTCAGGACACAGCTGTGACCTCTCCCGGTTTCGCGCTCAATGCGCGAGGTGGGAACAAAAAACGCTTCCAGAGCTCTAAAACCAAACTGCCTTTTTTTTTTTTTTTCTTCCGGACAAATTATTTCCCGGAATAATTTCGATGGGATTTGCATTCCGACCGCGTTCCCGCTGCCTCCTGCAAGCCCTTCCCTGCCATCTGTGCTTCTCCCTCCATGCTCCGTGTGGGCTGCTCCATCTTGTCATTTAGCAACTGTTGTCGTGCCTCCGGTGCCAGCTTTTGTTACCTTGGCGGGGCGGGAGTTGGGAATAAATCATGGAAGCTGGAGCTTTGCAAGTTCTTCTCCGGGAATACCTGCTCTGGAGTGTCCCGGGACACACAGTTCTGGGAAGGCAGCAGGAATGAGTTCGTGCACAGTCTGGGCAAGCTCAGGTTTTGGAAGGGTTCGTGCTGCCGGGAATGGGGTCCAGCAGAAGATCCAGGGTTGTTCAGCAGGGGAAGAGGAAGGCTGGAAGTTATTGCTGGGGAAAATGAGTTTTTCCTGGTGTTTGCACCAGCGCAAGGAGCAGCCCAAGGTACTTCCATGCGGACATGGATGCAGCAGCCGGAGTTAATGAACCGCCCCAGCTCAGGCTGTGACTGCTCCAATAGTCAGGGAGGTTTTACAGCCCTGTCCACCCTGCAGATTCCCAGCCTGTTATCCCAGAATTATTGAGGTCGTAAAGAGCTCCCAGGCCATCGAGTCCAAGCTGTGCCTGATGCCCGCCTTGTCCCCAGCCCAGCGCTCCGAGTGCCACGTCCAGGAATTCCTTGGACACCTCCAGGGATGAGCACTCCAAACCTCCCTGGGCAGCCCTTTTCGATGATGAAAATCCCCTGTGATTGCAAAGGAGGGGTTTTGCCCCGTGACCCGAGGTGGGAGACGTGCCTTTGCACGATTATCCTCCCACCCTCGAGCCACCATTTATCATCCATGAGGACTCACGGAATATTTCCATCCAGCTTGCTCTTCCCAGGTGTTTCTCCAGCTGTCCGGCAACCCTCAGCTGCCAAATGCCTGGGAAAACAACAAGGGAGGACGTAATGACACTTCATGTAGTCGCTGCAGATCCAAACCCAAATCCATCAGCCCGCTGCATCCCTGGAACTGCTGGCTTCCCGCTTCCCATTCAGCGCACGCAGCGATTCATCTTTCTGGGATCCTCACCAGCTCCAGCATTCCCCATCTGGCGGCCCGGTGTGAGCCATTGTCCCAGCACAATGTCGAGGCTGTTAAGCACAATGGACCTCCAGATTCCAGGCTGGTGCCTCCTGCCAGGAATGTGGAGCTTCCATCGAGCAGGAATGCATGGGATGCATCCCAAGGCTGAGTGGGGCTGTCAGAAGTGAAGGGTCTCCTTTATGATCTGCTCACATCTGTGGGGTGCCCACGTTCCAGACTGGATGCTTCATCCCAGACTTCCCTCTGTACCCCCCATCACAATCTAAATCCGTCACTGCCGGAGCTGCTGGAGGGTCTGGAGCATCTCTGTGCCCAGGAGAGGCTGAGGGAGCTGGGGCTGCTCAGCCTGGAGAGGAGCTCAGCTGAGAGGGGCCCTCGGCCCTGGGTGTCCCCAAGTGTCCCTGGGTGTCCCTGGGGGTCTCTGGGTCTCCCTGTGTGACCCTGTGTGTCCCTGTCAGTCCCTGGGTGTCCCTGGGTGTCCCTCAGTGCTCCTGTGTGTCCCTGGGTGTCCCCAAGTGTCCCTATATCCCTATGTCTCTGGATGTCCCTGTGTGACCCTGTGTGTCCCTGTGTGTCCCCAAGTGTCCCTGGGTGTCCCAAAGTGTCTCTGTCTGTCCCTGTGTGTCCCTGTCTGTCCCTGTCTGTCCCTGTCTGTCCCTGGGTGTCCCAGGGTCAGGAGCTGATCCCAGGAATTGTCCCCGGCACAGGAGGCAGAGCTTCTGCCCTGGGCAGTGCCCAGCCCTGAGCAGAGCCCAGAGAGGGGCTGGAGTCTCTCCCTGGGGATATTCCAGAGCCACACGGACACAGCCCTGTGCCTGAGCTCTGGGATGGCCCTGCTGGAGCAGGGAGTGGCACCAGTGACCCTCTGAGTTCCCTCCCAGCCTGATCCATCCTGGGATTCTGTGTGATTCCGTACATTTTCCAGGTTATTTTACAACCCCCCCTTTTCCACACCTTGCGCTCCAGTCCTCCCGGCTCCTGGCTCAGCACCGCAGCTGCAATAAGCTTTTGTTCACAGGTGACAGTTCCTCCTGGTGACAGCTTTCTTCTGGGACAGGTTCCCTGGCCGCTGGCCCCGGCCAGCCCGGTGACAGGGCTCAGCCATTCACCCACTCCTGCTGCAGCCAGCGCCTGGTTCTCAGTGCCTTTAAACAGAATTGAATCCCGTTCCAGCAGCCAGGATTCCCTCCCAGGCGGGATCTCACCTCGTTCACCGCTGTGGGGTGGAAGTTTTTATACCGAGTCCCCTTGGCAGGGATGATGACGTCATTGTTGTCACCTAATGAGCTGCTGGAGTGCCATCCTTCTTAACTTTCCTGTTCCCAGGACTGGTGTCTCCAAAGTGTCCCAATTTTCCTTCAGACAACACCCAAACTCACCTTCAGAGCATTTGCTCTTCCCAACCCCCAATCTTTTTAACATTCCTATTTCCAGGACTGGCCTCTCCAAATTTTCCCAGCTTTCCTTCAGTCGACATCCCAAACTGCCTTCCATTGGCCTTTCCCTACCCCAACCTTCTTAATCTTCCTGTTTCCAGGACTGGCTTCTTCAGAGCATCCCAGCTTTCCTCCAGACCACACCCAAACCCACCACCTGACCCTCCCTGCGTCCTTTCTAATCCCCAGCCTTCTTACCTTTTCAGATTCCAGGATCAGGCTTTCCAAACTTTCTCAGCTTCCCTTCAGATGACATCCCAAACCACCTTCCATCAGCCCTTCCCAGTCCCCAACCTTCTTAACCTTTCAGATTCCAGGTCTGCCCCCTCCAAACTTCCCAGATTTCCCTCAGACCACATCCAAACCCACCTTCAGCCCTTCCCAATCCCAGCCCCTCAACCAGGCACATCCTGGGCATAGCTAAGCCTGGATCAAAATATGAATTTCTGGATCAGTTTTCTTTCCACAGCAATAAAAATCCTGCATGAGCCACACATCCAACAGAATATTCCCGACCACGGGGGTTGCATTCTCCCCACTGAAATCCCTCTTCTCCTCCCTGCAGGGTCTCAAAAAAAAATTCCCCTTTTCCCTTTCTAGGCAGGTCTGTGATCCCTGTTCCTCTTTCCCCGCGGCACACGTTAATTGAGAGAGCAGCGATTACGTGATGGAGCAGCTGATAACTGATAAGAGAAGAAAGGTTATCTCTGCTTGCGCTGGCGGAGGAATTAGCAGAGGTGCAAAATCCGCTCCTTATCTCGCTCTGCCATAATGGGGAGGGAATTGAAGGCTGATCCCTGAACACACAGCCCGAAATCGGCCCGGATCTTATCTCTGCCGATGTTCGGGAAACCGAGTCGGGCGTATCCTGCTGGAACGAGATCTTTGCTAAAATGCCGAAAGTCCTTGAGACGCTGAGCTCGGATGTGGGAGCTGGGAGGGAGAAGTTGAGGGGTGGGGTAACTCCAGGGGGGGGGGTCCGGGAGAGCTGGAGAAGGACTTGGGATAAAGGATGGAGTGATGGGATACAGGGAATGGCTGTAAGGTGAAGGAGGGTAGATTTACATGGGATATTGGGAAAGAATTCCTGGCTGGGAGGGTGGGGAAGCCCTGGAATAGAATTCCCAGAGAAGCTGTGGCTGCACCTGGATCCCTGGAAGTGTCCAAGGCCCGGCTGGACAGGGCTTGGAGCAGCCTGGGATTGTGGGAGCTGTCCCTGCCCTTGGAAAGGCGTCAAACAACGAGCTTTGAGTTCCTTCCATCCCAAACCAGTCCGAGATTCCACGATTTGCCGTCAGGGAAGGAGTGAGCTGGCGGGGCAGAAAGGAATTGGGAGTTTTACAAATGCCAAGGGATTTGCACTGGGAAATCCTGGGAAATGCCGGCTGTACCCCGGTAAATCCCAGGCGTGCTTCGAACCATTTAGGTTAAAGATCTGCATTGTTATTTTTGTGCTGCACCAAACCCCAGACAACGGGACTGCTCTGGAATCAGAGATGACACCACAGAGAATTTTCCTGAGTGGTTTGAGGTGTCACCAAATTTTCCTCCGTGGTGCCTGATCCCAACTCTGGCTCTGTTTTATCTCCCACGTGGCTCTGCTCCTAACTCCAAAATCCCTTTTTCATTTCCACCACCCATCACACGTTTAAAGGTCATAAAGCGGCACCCCAGAACCTGCTCAGGGGTGAAATTCTCTGAATATTCCCTGGCTTTCAGCTTTGTTCCCGAAAACCGAACATTTCCCTCTGTCCCACAAAGGACAGAGTCTCAATCTGACCCCAAATAAATAATCAGGAATTAAGATCTATAGCGGAGGAGAACAATCCTGCCAGGCCCTCTGTATTTCGTAAAGGCTTCTCAAATTATGTTGACCTTTTGTTTTTACCATTTTTCTTCCGATTTGTCCAGAAAGGTCACGGCGGGATGGAGAATCAAACCAAGGGAATGAGGCTGATTTGGGCTGTGAATTAAATGAAAATTCAACACTGGTTTGTCATAGAATTACAGAAGAGTTTGGGTTAAAAGGGACATTAAAGGTCCCTTTTTTGGGTTAAAAGGGACTTTGAGAGTCACAGAATCCCAGAATTCCAGGATGCTTCGGGTTGGAAGGGATCCTAAATCCCATCTCATTCCACCCCTGCCATGGGCAGGGACACTTTTCACTTCCCCCTGCTGCAACCTGGTTTTTCCAAGGAGGTTCTGCTGACACCGGGATTGGATTTTGTCCAATCTCCTTTGTTATTTGCAGTTTTCCCTCAGGTTTTTGGGGGATGAAACACCGGCTTGGCAGAGGGAATGTTGTTTCCATGTTTTCCACAAAGCCCGATTTCACCTGTTTGAGCCAAGGACCGGAGTCACTCTGATCCTTACACCTAATAAATCCATTTTCCTGCTGAAAAAAAAAATCCTCTTTCCCCCTTTTTACTGCGTAAAAATCCTTCCAGACCTCCATTCCTTGCACAGGTGAATCCACACGGCATCCGTTATTATGGATCACTGGGAAAATACTTGATTTTTTTTTCTTTTTTTTACATCTGATTGAATAAACTATGCCAGGAGGATTTAAATACTATTTGCCAAATTTTGGAAGCCCAAAACATTTTTAAACCCGGGGTTTGGGGGTTTTTGGGTGATTTTTTTCTTTTTTGAAAGTCTGAACCTCTTTATTCAGCCCCGCAAATGCAAATTTTCACGTTATTTAAAGTTTTTTACCCTCAGGGAATTAATAAATTAATAATATTATTTGATCCCCGCGCCCCTTGACATGAGGAGCAGGAAGGACTTGTCACAACTCCGGCACTTTCCAAGCAGAAAAACAACTTTTCCTGCCTGAAAAGGTGGGAGAAACACCCGAAACTGCTAAATATTTGATGTCCTCTTGCTGCAGTGCAGCGCAGAGCCCTCCAGCATTCCAGTTTGGAGAGTGGGGAAGGAGGAGAGGGAATATTAAGGAATAATCAGCCAAAAAGTGGGCTCTTAATTCAAAACTTCCACACCCACAACAAATGAAATAAAGCCCTAAATAATAAATGAAGGGATAAAAAGAAATCCTCCATTCCCTGGGCCACAGGTGTGGGGTCGGCAGCACCCATCCCATTCCTGTCCCATTCCCATTCCCATTCCCATTCCCATTCCCATTCCCATGATTAATAACAGAAAGGCTTGAGGGAAAACTGTAGGATTTTGATTTTTTTTTAAATAAATCTTTGTATAAAAAGGAAAAAAAATATTAAAAGAAGCTTCGAGGCAGGCAATTCCTTCATCTCTGAAGCAGAACCTTCATTTTCCAAGCTAAATCCAGGCTGGGAGCAAACGTTGCGAGTTGGAGTGGAAAAGCTGGGAAGCTCGTGGAATTCTGGATGGAATTAGCCTGACGAGGAGGCTGGAAGCAGGAGGGAATTCCAGGTGTTCCGGGAATGTGCCGTGAGTTAAATCAGCTGAGTCTCCATCCTCTGCCTCACCCGAAAGGACTTCAGGGGGATCTGTGCTTAAACCAAGCCAGCAGCCTGAGTTTAGTTAGTTCGGGGCTGGGCTTGTTTAAAAACCAGAGATTTAAGCCTGGTTTTGTTTACAGAAACGGAGATTTTTAGGGCGTAAAAACAAATGAATAAAAAAACAAAATTATCCAAGCACAAGCTGAGCTCTCAGCTCAGACTTTGACATTCCCCGGGTGGGAACTTTGACATTCATGGAATGCAGCCGGGGCTGAGCCCCTAAGTGCAAACGAGTCATAAAAGCAGAGGGGAGGGAGGGAAAACCTTTCCCAGGAAAAGTGGGAATGCTCCGCTTCCCTCCCTCTCCCTGTTACGCGGCGTAATTTAGAGGATTAGGGGACAATTATGTGTGCAGCTTCTGATGACGTCAAAAACCAAAAGCAAAGCTGCTCCTCGCCTCCACAACCTTAATTTTGGGTGAGTATCTGGCGTCGCCACTTCGCCTTTTCCAATTCTCTCCCGCAATCAACGTTTTCGCTTTCAGGTCACAAAATAAATCTGATCCCTGGGCCTTTTGGGGCTCGGGAGCGAGACCTCATCTGATATTTAATGATGGAAATCCCTTTTCTGCCGGGTTTATTCCTCTTCCCGAGCTGGCTGGGGTGGGTGTCAGGGTCAGGATTTGGATGACCTTTGGAAGGGATATCCAAGGAGCGGGAGGATTGTCCCCTGCATCCCTCCCCTCGCCCCCACCCCGATGTCAGCAGAGTTGTTACGGGGCCGCAGCCACGGCCTTGACCCCAGGACCTCTGCAGGGAAAGATTTCCAAACATTTTAACGAGCTCAAAACGCAGCAGAAGAGGCAGGTCAGCGTTTTTCGGGCAGAGCTTGAAGGAGAAAATTCTGGCAGGGAATTTAATCCGGGCTCTGTTGGATATTTGCAGTTCCCACATTTTTCCCGCCCTCGTTAAGAAGTGCTTTGGCTCAGGGATCAGCGGCTCCAAACTCGGTCTGCAGGGATGGATCCCACCAAGAAACATCTGTGCCTCAAGCCCCTGAATATCAGGAATGTTTTGGTTAATTTGCTGGCAGTATTCCTCAGGGAAAGCAGGATCCCCAGGAATAAAGAGAAAATTTTTTCTGATTGCCAGCTGCTGCTGCTGCAGCAAAAAAAAAGATCCCAAAAATCAGCATCCAGCTCCCATCCTGACCCTTCCAGGTGTATCCCTTATACCTGAGTGCATCAAATCATTCCCACAAAACCCAGACCCCTGGGAGTGAGGGAATGTGGGCTTTATGCAGAAAATTCCATTGCAGAGCCAACCCACTCCCTGAAAAATGGGAAAACCCCTATAACTGATGGTGCCTTTAGTCAATCCTTATCAAAGATTCCTTGAGGCCTCAGTCATTGATCTGGGTTGAAGGAATCTGTTGGTTTAAATCCATTTTTTTTTCTCCTCCCTGGTGCCGGCAGTGGGAGCAGCCTGCCTCTCCAACCAGTATTCCCAGTCATTCCCAGATGGAAGTGAGGCGTGGGAGGCACAAGGAGGCGGTGCCATTGGAATATCATCCTCCAGGAAAGCCTTCCTGCCCCTCAGGCTTTGCTGGCATTGGAAGAGCCAGCCCTGACCCCTTTGAAGGTGCGCTTATCCTCCTTTTCATAAATAAATGGAATATTTTCCCTAATCCCTCATATAATCCCAGAATCCCAGACTGGTCTGGGTGGGAAAGGACCTCCAAACCCGTCTCATTCCACCCCTGCCAGGGACAGGGACACCTTCCACTGTCCCGGGTTGTTCGGTTTTTCCCAGTTTTTCCTCCAAGGAAGATTTCCACAAGTGGGGACAGCTGGGATATCCCACTGGACGCATCCATGAATTCCTGGGAGTCATGAGTGCAGAGATGTTGGCTTGGGACACCAAACCTCATCCTCCTTCCAGACCCCCTTGGGTGGCCCTGGCACAGGGAATGCCGTTTGGGGACAATTGTCACCACCAGGAAAACTCCTGCCCGGATCCTGGGATAACAGCAGGGATGGGAAGCAGTCCTTGGCTTCCCACTGGCAGAGGGCTGGGATGGATGGGAGGCTGGGAATTGGGAAGGAATTCCTGGCTGGGAGGGTGGGGAGGGGCTGGGATGGAATTCCCAGAGAAGCTGTGGCTGCCCCTGGATCCCTGGAAGTGCCCAAGGCCAGGTTGGACACTGGGGCTTGGAGCAGCCTGGGACAGTGGGAGCTGTCCCTGCCCATGGAATGTGGTGGGACCGGATGATCCCTAAGGTCCTTCCAACCCGAACCATCCCGGAATTGTGATTCCATGATCCTCCTGCTGCAGCTCAGATCCAGTAGATGGCGACAGGATATAAAACATTTCTTTCATTCTTCCATGAATTGCCGGCTTTTTATGTCCCATCCATTTGAACATTCCCCCTTTTTAATCGTTTTATTTCCGTGTTTCCACGTCATGGCTGCAGTGACTCCATGTATCTTCCCAATTTTCCCATTTAATTCTCCTGCCGTGAACTCCGTTCCAGGGTGGGAGGCGCAGCCAAACTCCTCCCACTGCTGCACATCTAGAGGAGCTGCTCCAGGTTTTCCTTGGTCGTCCAATGCCCTGGCACAAGGAATTCCATCAACGTCCTCATCTGGGGAATTCTGATCCATCTGATTTCATTTCAGAACCTGGGGTGTTGCTCCTTGGATCCAGAATCAATTTTCCTGGACTCCTGCAGGATTGGTTCATCCATAAGGATGATCAGCCACCACTTTGGAGCGTTCCCTGCCCATGGCAGAGGTTTGGAATGAGATGGTTTGGAGGTCCCTTCCAACCCAAATCATTCTGGGATTCCATGATTTTTATAGCTGAGTAGAGGAGGAATTCCCTTCAAATTCCATTTTTTTTTTAACCTCGGGCACAAAAATACTGTGGAATTATGAGCAGTCCGAGCCTTCAGTTCGGAAAGTGAAGTGGATGTAGGATGGGAAAATGGGGGAAATCCTGTCAATCTGGATTCTGCAGATCCCATGGAATGATCTTCTCTGGAATAACGATTAGCAAGAGCATGAACGGGACAGGGGGGGGATGGCAGCAGATGTGGATGGGATATTGGGAAGGAATTCCTGTTTGGGAAGGTGGGGAGGCCCTGGAATAGAATTCCCAGAGCAGCTGTGGCTGCCCCTGGATCCCTGGCCAGACTGGACATTGGAGCTTGGAACAACCTGGGATGGTGGGAGGTCCCTGCCCATGGAATGGGGTGGGATAGGGTGGGATTTAGGATCCCTCCCAACCCAAGCCACTCCAGAACTCCCTGAATTCCAATATATTAAAACAGCAGTGCAGTCCCACACCTGCAATCCCAAATTCCCTTCCGGGATATCAATCCAAGGACAATCTGTGGAATTCCAGTCTAACAATTTCTAATTCTCATCCCAGCTCGCTGAAGTCATTTATCCATCATAAACCTGGAACAGGATTCCCACATTTTGTGCCATTGTCTTTGTTTTGTTTGGGATGAACCGTCTCAAACAGGCACTGAGATGGTTCCCAAATTCCTGGATGTCATGGAGGCAGGAACCGGCTGACCAAGTCCTGCTTCCATGGGGATGGAGTGGGCTACAACTCCTTCTCCCCATATTCCAAAGACTTCTGGCACCTGGAACTGTGACATGGAAACACGCCTTGGGCATGGGGCCGGTTATACCAGAAGTGCCTGAAACCCTTGGAAAAGCTGTGGAATGATCAACTGTTCTTCCTTTTAAAATGGAAAAATCTTTCCTGGATTTTATCCGTGACCAATTCGGTTATTTCAGAGATGACCCCACGCTGGTTTTTCCCCCGAATAACAAAAAATCAAACCGAAAAAAACCTCAGTTTTCATGAGATCCCTGTTTTCCTTCCAACAAAAATCCAGCAGGGATATCCATGTCAAATCCCAAATCTTGATTTGTAGGAAAGGCCAGTCCACATATTCCAGAAGATCTGATGGAATCAGCCAAATGTCCCATGCATGGAAGGGTCTGTCCGGCCATCAGCCAATTACTTGTAGGATTCTATGTGCCAATAAATCCAATTTTCCCCACTATTTATACACCCAGCATCCAGAAAGATTTATTGATTCCTTATGGATAATTTTATGGAAAACTGGTTCCTCCCTGGCAGTGGAGAAGTCCTTTAACTTTCCCCTAAGTATTAAAAAAATAAACAACACAGGAAATATATTTATTTAATTTTTTCCTGCTTCATTTTGGAATCCAGGACTTTAGATGTCCCGGACTTTCTGATGAGATTCCACCTGCCATGGAGAGGACAGATTCCCATTCCTGGAGGGATTGAAATCCATGTGGATGCGGCATTTGGGGACATTGGACAGTGGTGGCCTTGGCAGCACTGGGAGTGCTTGGATTCCGTAATCCCAGAGGGCTTTTCCAACCTAAAGCATTCCATGATTCCATGATTTCAGCTGCCTGGTGAGTCGGGATTTGGGGAAGATGGCAAAAATCAGCCGCTGGAATGGATTTCTCCATTAAAATGCAGATCTTTGGGAACAACACCCTCACTGCCTTGGAAGTTGTGCCAAGACCTACCTCACATCAGGAAGAGTTTTTAATTCCCAAATCTTCATTTTCCCACCAAGATCCCACTCCTTCTCCCTCCAGACATCATTTTTGGGAATGACTTATCCCAGGAAAGTCTGAACCTTCCTGGCTGATGTTGAGAGCCTCAGAGGAAGCACAAGAATTCCAGGAATGCTGTAAATAACCCACAGAGAATCCAGCCAAAGGGAAGAGTGGGAAGTGTCCCTGCCCATGGCTTGGGTCGGAATTAGATGATCCTTAAGATCCATTCCAACCCAAACCATTCCATGAAAAAAAAATGGAAAGAGAGGATCACCCAGTTCTCCAGGTGCTTTCCAGATCCCAAATTTCCCAGCAGAATGGTGGGGCTGGCAGGTTCGTGTTGAGGTTTAAAGGATATTTTCGGGATGCATCCATCTTTTCTCCTTCGAATGGGAATTTCCTGTTGGATTTGGAATGAAGCCTCTCTGCCTGGGATGAATCCCTCTGCTCAATCCCCGTGCTGCTGGTCAGCCTCCTTTGGGAATATCCAGCGAGGGAATGAATTTCCTGCCTTTTTCAGAGGGAAAATCTTTTCCTTGAGAAATAGGATCTCGCATTTCCGAAAGTTTGGGATGTTTGGAAATGAGAAGTTTCTGTTTACCAGCTGAGCTCCCGCCCTGCTTCCCCACGGAGCAGCAGATGGATGTGCAGGAGGAACAAAAAGAACAACAACAACAAAAAAGTGGAATAAAAGCAGATGGAGAAATGTTTGGAATGATTCATTGGGAATCAAGGAGTGGCAATTCATTTGTGCCTGGAATCTGCAATTTCCAGCCTGGAAGCCAAATTGTTTCTCTATTATGGAGATTTGGGATGGATCCAGGCAGGGATTCAACTTCTTCAGGATCTGAGCACCTGCTCAGGAGATTTGCTGGAGCGGGGCGGGAATAATCCATGTGCTGGAAGTTAAACGTGGAATTTGGTGGAGGAGCAGCTGTCTGGGATGGGATTTGGAGGGTTGGGATCTGATCCGAGCATTTAGGTGGAAAAGCAGGAGAGTCTAAACCCTGGATTTGTCTCATAAATGGGAGAAATCGGGATGGCGAGAGATGAAAAGCTTCACTCTTTTCCCTAAAATTATATGGAGGGGGAATAACAATAGTAGTAGTAGTAGTAATAATAATAATAGTATTATTAATTAATACTATTATTAATTAATCAATAAGTTATATTAATAATCATTTTAAATAATTAATATTAATAAAAATTAATGATTATATTATTATATATAATAATAGTATAGTAGTAGTAGTAGTAGTAAACAAAGACTAAACTTAACCAACCAAAAACTCAAAAAACACCAAATCCAAATGAAAATAAAAAACAAAAACAAAAAACCAAGCCTGGTATGAGATACAACATTCCCCGCTTAAAACAAAAACAAAAACAAAAACAAAAACAAAAACAAAAACCACTAACCAACAAAAAAATCCCAAAACCCAAATGAACCAAAATATCCCAACCCCAAATGAACAAAAAACCTCCCAAACTTAGTATGAGCTGGAAAAATGTTCCTACCCCCAAACCCCCTCAGTTTATCCCACAAATCCTCTCAGCCATGGAATATCGGCCCTTGTGCAGCAGTGCTGAGGGAAATTCCAACAGAATTCCAGCCGGGAAAAGCGTTTAGGAATTCAAAGGGAAATGAAAGGGAGTTGGGACCAATATTTGGGTTTCAAAATCGGTTTCATGGAGGAATCCATGTGGATTCCTGGGGTGGGATTCAGGAGCTCAGCCTGGATCCCTTGGCTGTGCTGGGAATAAAGGATGCAGAGGATTAAGGAATTTAAGGGACCTGGAATTCTGGTTTAGCTTCCTCTCCTCACACCAAATTACTAAAATCTGGGATTTTCCCCCAAAAATGTTCCGCTCCCACATTTCCCACAGGTAGCCGTTGTTTATTCCACCCTCCTTTCCCCAGGATGGGGTGAGACCCTGGTGATCGTTCTGTAAACGTGCTGAGAATTCCCGGATTCAGCTGAATCGGAAGGAATTGCATTTGCTGAAAAAGCTCTAAATTCAGTTGGAACCAGCCAGGAAAATTTCGGAAGAAAACAACAAATTAAGGATGGTAAATGGAAATTTCTGGATTCAGGATCAAACCCAAATCGAGATGGGATTCGGGAGCTCAGCCTGGATCTCTTGGCTGGGTTTGGAATAAAGGATGCAGAGGATTAAGGAATTTAAGAGACAAGGTAGGTACCTGGAATTTTGGTTCTCCTCACTCCAGGTTCCTAAAATCTGGGATTTTCCCCCAAAAAGTCTCCGCTCCCACATTTCCCGCAGGCAGCCGCTGTTTATTCCACCCTCCTTTCCCAGGATGAGGTGAGACCCCGGCGATCGTTTGGTAAAAGTGCTGAGAATTCCCGGATTCAGCTGAATCGGAAGGAATTACATTTGCATTGAAAGTGCTAAACGCAGCTAAATCCCTGGAATCTCAGCTCCAAGGTGTCCTAACCCAAAATCAGGGATAAGTCTGAAGGAATTCTCAGTGTCCATCACTTTTCTCTCGGAAAACGGAGATAAAAAAATCAACTCTGCTTTCACTGAGGTGACCAAAAAAAAAAAAAAAAAATTGGATTTGGGAACTGCTCGGCCAGTTGCAGGATGCATCCAAGGAAAAACTACAGGGAGTTAATAATTCTGTCTCCAGAGTGAGGTTTGCAAGGTGAGGAGCAAATCCAGCCTGGCTGAGGAACAAGAGGAAAGAAAATCCGGAGCATGCGGAGGGAAAAATGTGTTGGATTCAAAATTGTAGGGTTTGGGTTGGAAGGGACCCATTCCTGGCTAAAAGATGGATAATTCACCTGCGGATGGGATAATTCCTTCTTCAGGGATCCCTGATCCTCCTCATTATGAGGGGAAAACAAGGGAAGGGATTTAACTTTTCCCAAGGAAAATTCCAGGAAATGAAACCCAGTCCGTGGGGGTTCATAAAATCAGTTTTAATTTCCTGGAGGTGCCAGGGGTTGGTGGGAATTTGTAGTAATTCATCAATGAACATTTTTAATCATGGATATAAAAATATATTTGTTTAAAAAATACTTATTCCAAGCATAGAAAGAGGAAAGCTTGGAATTCCATGGTTTGGTGGATAATTCTTGGGGATAATAACAATGGAAGAGTTATTGATGCCAAAGTTAAGAAATAAAACCTATTCAAAATGGCCCCAGACCAAAGTATTCCTACACTTTTAAACCCTTCAGACCCTGATGATGTTTATAAAGTCGGGAATTCCTGAACGATGCCAGCAGAAAAAGGAAAATGGGATTTCACAGCTGCCCAGAGAGGGAGAGATCCTCGGAAATTCCCATTTCCTCATTTTAGTGGGAATTCCAGGAGGAAAAGGCCTTCTTTATTCCCTCCAGGTTTCCTGGTCACATCCTTTTATAAATAAATATTTGAATTCCTTTGCTCTATTCCATTTCCTCAGTATTTTGCGTGTGGGTCTCCTTGTAATTCCAGAATCCTTTTGTCATTCCAGAATCCCAGGATGGTTTGGGATGTAAGGGACCTTAAATCCCATCCCGTTCCCACCCCTGCCATGGCAGGGACTCCTCCCACTGTCCCAGGCTGCTCCAAGCCCAATGTCCAACCTGGCCTTGGGCACTGCCAGGGATCCAGGGGCAGCCACAGCTGCTCCGGGAATTCCATTCCAGGGCTTCACCACCCTCACAGGCAGGAATTTATTCCCAATATCCCATCGAAATCGAATCCCTTTCAGTTTAAATCATCCCCATCATCCTGGAGTTCCCTGAATTTTCCCAGAACAGAGATTCCAGAACAAACTCGGTCCCAGCAAGAGCTCATCCCAGTGCAGGCGAAGCTCCATCCCATTCCTGACATCCTTGTAAAGCCCAACCGCCTGGATCCCCCAGAAAACTGGGAATTGTGGCAAAAATCCTTCCCCACCAACCCCCGGGTTCTAAACCCTGCGCTCCAAATCTTTCCAGCTCTGGCTCCCGAGGTTCATTAAACTCTTTCCTAATTACCCCCGGTGCAATCAATGTCATCCTGCTCGTCATTCCACACATCCTCCGCCAGCAAGGAGCTTCCCGACTCCCAAGAAACGGAGACCAAAACCTGGGAATTAACGCAGCCTTTTAATCACCTCTTGATCCTTTGCTGTAATAACTCAAACCCCTCTCACACCAGGACCAGCTGAGAAACCTGAAATCATTTTGACTGCAGGGTTTGGGTTTTGTGTTTTGTTTTTGGTTTTTTTCCTATTATTTTTCATCCCCAGAAAGCAATCACGGAGGGGACAAAGAGCTTTCGGTGATTTTCTTGTTCCGGAATCAAAACCAGATGTTGAACAAAAGGTGAACAGGATTAAGGAGCCTCCTGAAAGCCTCTCAGGTAATTAATCTGCTCTTTGGGGGATTTGGAACCTCCTGAACTGGATAAAGGTGATGTTTTCCTTCTTTTCCGTGCCGCTGTCAGCAGCTACACAGCGTTTTTGTGAACTCCAAACCCCGAGTAAACACCGGAGTGTGTGGAGGAGACAAATCCCTCACCCAGGCGTGGTCGCTGGGAGTTTTCCAGCCTCCTGCTCTGCATTCCCAGCAATTCAGTGGATTCACACCTCATTCCTAACGTGTTTTGCACCAAAAATCCACCATTTTCCACGTGTCTGGATCCCGGAAAACCAGTCCGGGATCAGAGTTTGTGTGGGAACGATACACCTTGGTGCCTTTAGGAATAAAAACACCACAGCCAGAGCTACGGATCAAAAAATTCCCCTTCCAACCTCAATTTTTTGGGGATAATTTTTTAATTCGGCTGCACTATTTCTGGACAGGGATGTTACGATAACAGATCCTCAGGATGTTCTAATTCCACAAGGATCACCCCACCATTAAAACCTTGCTCCCTGCTTGCACGGAAATCACAGAATCTTGGAATGATTTGGGCTGGGAGGGGACCTTAAATCCCACCTCATTCTTGTCCAAACCCGTATTTAAGAGTTTTTGCTGGCTCTGGAGGAGAATCAAAGTTTCCCTGAGGTTTAAATGCTGATGCCCAGCCCAGAAAACAGAGGTGACAGCTCCGTCACCCGCAGCAGCGGTGGCTTTGTGGAAACCTCCGGCCTGGAACCTCTTGGTGCCGGCAGCGAGGAAGAGGATGGGCTGAGAGTTTAGGGTTGGGAAGGCTCCCAAATCCCGCTCTTCCCTCACCCAAGCCTTGAGCAAATCTTGCCTCTCACTGAGCAAAATCTCATTTCCAAATGGGAATCTCATCTTCCCTCATCCTTTAAATACCTCTTTTCCCTCTCTCCGGTTATTCCCACAATCCAGTGGGAATCACCCTCATCCCGGGACCTCTTTGGCCCTGGGAATTCTGTGTGGGACAAACCCAGGTCTGGCTTAAGCTTTGTGATTTGAATGCTGCAGCAACCTCATTTCCCCGGTGCTGAGTGCTCTGGGATTGCCTGGAAGGGATGAAAGGGGAACACCCCACCCTGGGAATGCGGGATGTGTTTGGAAAAGGGGTCTGGGAATTCGGGATGTGTTTGGAAAAGGGATCGCTCCTCCAAACCGAGAGCTCTAAGACTTTAACCCGCGAGAGCCTTTTCCCGTTGTTATCCCTCTCTTCAGCCCCAGGATCCAACCAACGGTGCTGAAATTTCCGAGAGGCTCAGAAAATGTCAAAAGAGAACAGGGAGGACACTAAAGGTAGATTCTGGGTGGCCAGAAACTCTTGGAGCATGGAAAAATATACAAAAGGAAAGATAATTTTGGTCTTTTTCTTCCCCCCCCACCCCGTAAACCTGGCTTTGATCAGCAAAGCCATTGTGGCTCTTCACAAATAAGATTTGTATTAACGAGTTCATCAGAACCCCTGCCCTCCACTGGATTTAAACCCCGCCTACGCCCAGGCAGCGTTTAATTAGACACTTAATCAATGGCTTTAAAGGGAGGGGATTGCGATTATGCGGCATCAACGGCCACCGGATTTTTTCCTGCTGCAAGGAGAGGGCACCGAATGGATTTTAATTTGGGGGATTGAACGTTTCTTCATTAAATTAAAACAACAAAAAAAAAAATAGAAATGGGTCAGCTGAGATCAGAAGTGGCAGCTCTGCAAAGAGCCGGGGTTGTGAGCCTGGCACGAGGAGAGGCTTTGCGGGAAGAAGGGCACTCCATGGCCATTGATGTCACCGGGAGAGGCGTCACCCGCAGAGACGGGCATCAAAGAGCCGAGGAACGGCCAGGGGAGGGGGCAGAGATGGCAGAGAAAGGCAGAGCAAGGAGGGACAGAAATAATGGGGTTGAACTCAGCGGGGAGAGCAGTGAAAGCTGAGGAGAGCTGGAAAAGAGGAGCCAAGCATGGAGCTGGGGCTGCGGAAAAGAGAGGAAGAGCTCAAAAAACCTCGGGAGGGGCACGCGGAGCTTTGTGCAAAGGTCCCCGTGGGAATAACGGGATGTGTTGGAACCAGGGATCCCACAATGGTTTGGGTGTGGGAATTCCAGGCACAGGAAATTCTCAGAACCTTGCGCATGCAGGCCCGAACACAGAAACGAATTCAGGGTTCGACCTGAGATACCTTGGAAAAGGCTTCAGGATTTAGAGACCATAAACAAAAATGTGGGTTTATAGTTTAGATGGAAACATATTAAACTGGATAGCGGAAAGTTTTAAGGGTTTAAAGTTTGGGCACAGAAGTAGTTACAGAAACAGTGAAAATTCTAAGGTGCAGCAGATAAGTTTGTGTGTCACTATAGGATTGGATGAGGAAGCATTGCGGTGGGACAGGTGACACAGTTTAATTAGCTATTGGTGTGAAAGTGAAAACGATCAGTGTGGCAGCAGATTGTTGGCTAATAAACCTTTAAAAACCCCATAACCTGTGATCTTGTGACCGCGGACTCCTGACCTCTGACTCATGGTGTGCAGGTGTTCTCACCCCTTCATGAGGCTGAGGCAATAAATCATGATTTAAACCTCTCTTGGTGGTCCCGTCCCTCTTGCACAAGCCCGACACAGGAAAGGACATTAAATCCCATCCCATTCCATGGGCAGGGACACCTTCCGCTATCCCAGAGCACTCCAAACCCTGGCCTTGGACACTTCCAGGGATCCAGGGGCAGGAAAAATAACAACTCTCTCCAACAACATCTTTTTAGAGTTAGAGGATTAAGGCATTGATTTATTCTGGCCAGGACGTGGAAAACATTTCATCCACCCACTGCACGGGTTGTGCAGTGAAAATCACCCCAGCACCCACTGCCTTCATTCGATTTTTCACATATTTCTGCAGAGGAAACCCAGAGAAATTCCTTGGTTCAAAGTTCTTTGGCCCCAAGTTACCCAGTTCCTAATATTCGGTTTCCTATTGGTCATTGATCCCTATTCTTGGTTCTCTTGTCTCTCCTTTCCCAGGCGTCTCCAGCTGTGCCAGGGCTGGTTTGGAGCCGATGTTGGTTGATGTCCTTTAATGGTCATTATCCCTTCTGGATCTTCTGGCTGCTCCAAATATGTTAAAAACAGGGAAAAAAAACCTCCCCATTCCTTTCCCCCCTGGGCAAAGATGAACAAACTGGCCAAAGTCAGTTCAAACACTTCAGAAGCTTCATCAGAATGGCACGACCTCACGCCTCCCGGCACCGGTAAATCCCAAAAATTCCACGTGAGCCCCCACCAGCAAGTGTAACAAGGAAAAACACGTTCTCAGTGCGGTGTTGAAACCGTGGGAGAGTACAGCTCCGGAAATGGGAGCACCGGGAGCATCCACACGGATGGAATGGGCCCTTCCTGGGAGAGGGAGCTGCTTTACGGCGGCTGAAAGAGAGCGGAATAAAGCTTTAAGACCGCTCTAAAATGTTTAATTGCTGCAGAGCCTCGTTGGAGGCAGTGAAGGGTTTGCATTTTCCAGCCCCATCTGCCCACATTTCTGTTAATAAAATAATCCCTGAGTCGTTTGAGGGAGAGAACGCCAGCGCAGAGCCAAAACCGAACCCGAAGCACGGCTCAGCAGTGACCCAATAATTAAAATCTTTCCTCCCACTTCCCCTTAAATAAACTCCTGCTAAAAATCAACTTGGATCTGGCTCGGCTTTGCTGTGGTGAGCAAAGATAAAGGGAAGTGCTGGAAACAGCTGGAGAAATGCCACTTTCAGGTGCCAGATAAATGGAAAACAGGTATTTTTTGGAAAATAAAAAAATAAAAGCTTTGGAGCCAGGAACTTCTCTTTGTTTTCTGGAGCTGGAGGCCATTTGAAGTCACGGAAATCAAAAATAAATGGGGGGAAAAAAATGAGTCTGGAAGGTTTTTTATTCGTAAATTCTCTGTCACCAGTGCACTGGGGACAAGCCAGCAACAGGGGATATCCGAGAGGCCGAAGGGCCCTGTGAAGGGATCCTGAGGGAGAAAACGGATTTGTTTTTCCCTGCTGGCATCAGAGGATCAATCCTGGGCATCCCAGAGAAGCCTCCAGGGGAGGACATCAGGCCTGGCGGGGTGCTGGGAGTCACCACCTCGAGGGACAGGTGGAGGGAAGGCAGGTGAAGAGATGTCACCGCAAGGGTGGTGCTGGCCCTGGACAAAGCCACCAGCCAGCCCAGGTGGCCAAGGAGGCTGTCACCATCCCAGCTGGGAGCGGCACCGGTGGGACCAGGACAGGGATTGACCCCTGTGCTGGGAAGTGCTGAGGAACCGCAAATCCTGAGGGCAGCTCCGGGCCCCTCGTGACAACAGGGACATGGAGGGGATGGAGAGTGGCCAGGGAAGGGAACGGAGCTGGGAATGGGCTGGAGAATTCCTGAGGGAGCTGGGAAGGGGCTGGAGAGAATTCCTGAGGGAGATGGGAAAGGGTCTGGAGAATTCCTGAGGGAGCTGGGAAAGGGCTGAGCCTGGAGAAAAGGAGGCTCAGGGGAACCTTGTGTCTCTGCACAAGTCCCTGACAGGAGGGGACAGCCGGGGGGGTCGGGCTGTGCTCCCAGGGAACAGGGACAGGAGCAGAGGGAACGGCCTCAGGCTGGGCCAGGGGAGGCTCAGGGTGGACAGCAGCAGGAATTTCCCCATGGAAAGGGAGCTCAGGGCTTGGAAGTGGCCAGGGAGGTTTGGAGTGCCCATCCCTGGAGGTGTCCCAGGAATTCCTGGAGGTGGCACTCAGAGCTCTGGGCTGGGGGTGAACTTTAAGGTCCCTTCCATCCCAAACTTTTCCATGAATCCTGACACCAGTCAGGAATTCAACCATGGATCAACAATTGCAAGGAAATTTATCCCTTTATCAAAGGGTTCAATTTTATGGGAAAAAAACCCCTGATTTCTCCAAGAATCACAGTCCAAGGAGATTGAACTCCACAAGAAGTGAAATTATGGGAGTGAGGAATGTGTGGCTGGAAAAGCAGTGAAAGAACAGTTATGGAAGGGAAATGGATTCCCAGTTAATGGGAAAACCCCGGCCCTCATTCGCTCCACATAAATTTTATCCATATATTTATTTACGGACATATACCCAGGCCTGGATATGGATTTATTTACGACTCCTAAATAACAGAATCCAAACTACACAGTTGGGATTTCAGGAAAACCAATTTTTTTTTCACTTAATTCCTCGATCCTGTCACATTTTTGAGTTCTCCAGCTCCATATATCCAACTTGTCCCTGGTAAACAGAGTTTTCCAAGGCAGAAAATATTTCATTTTCATCTTTTCCCTTCTAAGAAACCTTCTCTTTTCCCCACCAGTGAGTGAAGCTCTGTTTTGATGCTCCTCTTTGCATTTTCATCAAAAATTGAAAGGCGCTTTCATCACGGGGGTGAGGTTTTTCTCCCAGGTTTTTGCCAGGAATTTGAATTAAAAAGGGTTTGGAGATGGCTGAGGAAAACAAACTTCCATGTCTTTTTAGGAGAAATAAAAGTGTCTGAGCAACGTGGAGCTGCTGTTTCCACTGTATGGTTTGGCTGGAGAAGGAAATGTAAAAGCTCTTTGTACATTGGGAAAAATCCCGGCTCTTCCGTGGTTTCGGGAATATCAGATTGTCTGGATCAAAGGCAGGAATAAATTTCCGTTTAAAGGCTGGGATTGTTATGTCAGAGCAGAATCCTGGGGGAGTTCTGGGTTCTGGGGAGTTTTTCTTGCTGCCATTCTGCTCCAAGGAAAGCCGGATTTGTTCCAGGTAAAGGAAAACTCAGCGGGATGTGATCCTTGGGAACACAGGGGAATTTGGGGAAAATCATTCCCAGAAATCAAATAATCATCAGTGTTATGAATTTAGTAAAGAGTGTAAAGAAACACAGAGCATCTGTTTGGAAAAAAAAAAAAACCAAACATTCTGGATTTAGGGAACAGCTGATTCCCAAATTATTCCCATTCAAAGCAGAGGGAATTGGGGTAAGGGAAAAAAGGAAAGGGGAAAGGGAAAGGGGAAAAGGGAAAAGGGAAAAAGGAAAAGGGAAAA
The DNA here is from genome assembly GCA_037837765.1 of Delichon dasypus. NCBI lineage: Eukaryota > Metazoa > Chordata > Aves > Passeriformes > Hirundinidae > Delichon > Delichon dasypus. The sequence continues at coordinate 1,736,891 of JBBAXF010000007.1, forward strand.
GGGAAAAAAGGGGGAAAGGAAAAGGGAAATGGGAAAAGAAAAGGGAAAAGGGGAAAGGGAAAAGGGAAAAGGGAAAAGGGAAAAGGGAAAAGGGAAAAGGGAAAAGGGAAAAGGGGAAAGGGGAAAGGGAAAAGGGGAAAGGGGAAAGGGGAAAGGGGAAAGGGGAAAGGGGAAAGGGGAAAGGGGAAAGGGGAAAGGGAAAAGGGAAAAGGGAAAAGGGAAAAGAAAGGGGGAAGGGAAAAAGGAAAAGAAAGGGGGAAGGGAAAGGGGAAGGAAAAGGGAAAGGAAAAGGAAAAGGAAAAGGTCAAACACATTGAAATATTCCACGGATTTGACTGGGAGGAATTCCTGGGATGGATTGAAATTTCCAGGCAGTTTTCGGAGAAGTTTGAGCTTTCAGATTCACTGTGAGGAGGAACATCCGAGTTCTGTTCTGCTCCAGCCTCAAGCAGATTTGTTTGGCAAGATTTGGATGAGGGCAAAGAACAACCTTGCTTCCCTTTTATCCTCTCCCATTATTCCACAGCCTATTCCTCAGGTTTTTCCAGCTCCTGGTTCCACAGGAATATTCCTTGCCATGAGTCCCTGGCTGGAGCAGCAGGAATTCTTTTCTCCCCTGCTGTGGCTGCAACTCAGACACTGGAGCAGTGTGTGAGCCAATCCGGACCCTGCAGAAAAGAAGGAATAGCTGGAGATTTATAGACAAAAACAAGGAAAGGGGGGAATTTTAGCAAATTTTTAAAGTTTAGCAAATTAAAATGTGTTGGGACATGAAGATGAGCAAACCCAAAAAGGCTCCACGCTCCTGGGTGCCGCTGTCACTGAGTCCGATGACAAAAAATTCCCAGATTCCAAGGGAAATTTCCCTGCTCCATCTGAAGGAGGATGCAAACGCTCAGGAGAGGAATTAAATCAGTTCTGGGCCTTGCAGGAGGCTCAAAGACAACTGCAGCAATATTAAAACCCTTCCAAATTGTCTCAAGCTGTCCCGCAAATGATCTCCTGCTGCCTCAGCTCGCCGAGATCTCCGGAGTGGAATAATTTAAGGCCTGAGATGCTGCACACACTCCTTAAAAACTGCTTTGGATGAGCTCAGGACTTGGAGGGAATATTATTTATCATGCTCTGGGGACGGACCCAGGGAATGCTGATGGCATTCCTTTCTCTTAACTCCCGACTGGGGGGTTCTCAATGCACAGCTCCGGTCAAATGGAATTTAATCCCGGGCACAATTCTGAGTTTATTTGATTCATTTCTTGCCAGATTCCATTTGCTGACTCCTGCTCTTTTATTCTTTTATTCTTTTTTTTTCTTTCTTTCTTTCTTTTTTTTTTTCCCACTGCAGATGAATCATGTTAAAGAGGTAACTATGGAAGCAGAATTTGGAGAGAGCGATCCTTAAAGTAATTGATGTGGGGAAGGCAACCCTGAATATGGGAGCCAAGAGCCCGCTCAGTGTAACAATTCTGTGTTAAATCTGGCTGAAATCCAAACCATCCCTAGGCCAGGGAACCTTGGAAGGTCCCAGAACGGGAATTTTGATAACAATGTGATCAAGTCCCCCAAATTTTAAAAATCCCAAACTCCTGGATTATAAATTTATTGAGTTTTCCCAAAGATTAAATTAATCAAGTTTAAATCCAAACCAATTCCTTGACCTAGCCCAGCATTCCCACCTGACCCTGGCAGGGTTTTTTTGTACTACTGCATTTTTATTTTTAATAATCCCAGTAAAGAACTGTTATTCCTATTCCCGTATCTTTGCCTGAAAACCCCTTAATTTCAAAATTATAATAATTCAGAGGGAGGGGGTTTACATTCTCCATTCCAAGGGAGGCTCCTGTCCTCCTCAGCAGACACCTGTCTGTCCAAACCAAGACATAAGGGATGGAGGGACGGGACGTAGAGAATGGCTTTAAGCTGGAAAAGGGGAGATTTGCGTTGGATACTGGGAAGGAATTCCTGGCTGGGAGGGTGGGGAGGCCCTGGAATAAAATTCCCAGAGAAGCTGTGGCTACCCCTGGATCCCTGGAAATGTCCAAGGGAAGGCCAGGCTGGAGCAGCGTGGGACAGTGGGAGGTGTCCCTGCCCGTGGAAAGGTCTGGAATGGGATGGGATTTAAGATCCCTTCCCACCCAAAACACTCTGGGAATATTTCCTTGTGATCATGATACGCAAAGCAGTCACACGGAGCAGGGCAGAGAGTTCCTCCAAGCCAGCTCAAGGCTGAGCCAAGGCAGAGAGCCAAGGCCAAGAGCCCCTCAGCCTGTTTATTTCTTACTTTTTATACATTTGTGGGTCTGGCTGTGGATTGGCTTCTGGAGTTTTCACCTCCCAGCCCAATGGCCAGACCAACTGTCAGTTACAATTGTTTTCGGGTCAGAAATATGCAAACAAAGGACAGAGAATGAAAAACAAAGGATTTGTTTATGTTACATGTGTGAGAAAAAGTGAAAACTGCTCCTAAGATTGTGCAGTAGCTAAAAAGTCTGACTCCATTTTATGAACAATCAAAAGCCTTTAAAAAACTCAGAAAAACCAGGGTGACATTTCCCGAACAAAACCAAAGCTCCCATGGCAATTAAAGCAAATTTGATCCTTTACAAGCAACTCCTGGGAGAGGTCAACCCCAAACCATTCCATGGATAAGGATTTAAAACTCCAAACTCAATAAATCCCTGAAAATTATCAAAATTCTGCTCTTTACTGCAATTTTTTGGTGGTTATTTTCCTTGCAAACGCCTTACCCTGGTCCAGTTTGGAATGGAAGCCATCAGCAGCTCCCAGGGGTGTTTGAGATTCTTTGGATTTGCACTGGGAATCACCAACCCGTGGAGAAAACTTCAATATCCTGCTTGTTATCCACATCCCCTGGGAATAAGGAGCAAGAAATTACAACAATTTCAGGATGAGATTCAGGCAAACTCCCTAAGAGTGGCAGTAATTTGTTGGGCTGTCAAAAAGACAAAAGATGTCGAGCTGATCCAAGCTCCTGTAAGATCCTGAATTTCTGCTATTCCCAGCAATCGGAAAAATCCTGGGAACAGATTTGGAATATGGCAAAAAGGCCCCTGTGAGCCAGGGGGCTGGGGAAAAAAAAAATTAAGTTATCAAAAAAAAATATTTAAAATTCTCCTTTTCTTGTACAGAAATAACACAGGAATGGGAGATTAAAAATAAACTTCCTCCAATGCAGAGTGACTCCACACCAAATTATTTAGGGAAAGAAATATTCCTAATTAGCTGTGCCAGAACTGGGGAAAAAACAACTTCCATTTTCTGGAAGGCTCTGGTTTGGGGCGCATTTCAGGAATTTTCTCCTGGATGATTTTCCAGAGGCAGGAGTTGATGAAGTAATTAAAGAGAAATTAATGAGGGTACAAGCAGCTCAGGGGGTTTTGCACCATTTCAAAGTCCCTTAAAACACAGAAAAATAATTTCTGTGGAAGCGATTTCCAGGAAAATCTGTTCGATTTTTAAAGAAGATTCTGCCTTTATTTATGTCAGGGAAAAAAAATTAAAAATTAGGGAGTGTTTGGGATAAAATCATTTCCACCAGGAATCTGTCCAATAGTGTTGGGAAGCCTAACAATCCATCATCTCCCACTTTATCCAATGGGATAAACCCTGATGTAATTCCTTATAATAATTTCAAAGGGTCAAAGAGAGAATTCCAGAAAGATTTGGGTGGGAAAAAACCTTAAATCCCATCTCATACCCATCCCCTGGCATGGGCAAGAAAAATCCCACTGTCCCAGGTGGCTCCAAGCCCTTTCCAACCTGGCCCTGGAAGCTTCCAGGGATCCAGGGGCAGCCACAGCTTCTCTGGGAATTCCAGCCCAGCCAGGGATTCCTTCCCAATATCCTTCCCAATATCCTTCCCAATATCCAACCCAAATCTCCTCTTTGGAGAACAAGGACTGGAAGAGAAGAACCAGGCTGAAGTGGCTCCAGGGAAGGTTTAATTTGGATCTGGGAAGATTTTTTTCATGGAAAAAATCAAGCGTTGGGAGTGGCTGCCCAGAGAAGTAGTGGTGTTCCAATCCATGGAAGCGCTCAAAAAAAGAAGTGGATTTGGCAGTTGAGGCCGCGGGTTGTTGGAGAACGTGGTGGTGCTGGTTGATGGGCTGATGATCTTGGATGCCCTTTCCAAGCTCAGTGGTTCCGTGATTCCATGATTTTACAAAGGCGTTTAACCGCATTCGTTAATTTCTCCTCTCCTTTTCGAAAGCTCCTTTCACATTCCAAAAATTCCTCTCCGAGTGAATCCCATTTGCATCCCATTTCCTGGCTGAGGAACTGTTCAGCTGAGGGCACTTGGACACAGGAATTCCCAATCCAGCCCCCACAGCCCTTGTTTTCCTTGTTTTTGGAGAGCTGGGAGCCAGGATCTTGTGTTCCAGCACAATCTGCCCCTCCTGAGCTGTTTTAACAAACTCCAGTTGCGTTTCCGCCAACATTTCCCATTTTTTTCCCCTCTTCCAGCATTTGTCCACCCTCCCTCCTTATAATTTTGTTTCCCACCCCACCCTCCTCTGCCAGCCAAGGGAAATCTCTTCAGCCCAGACCATCTGGATGTTTTCCTTTGTATGGAAATGTTTGTTGTGAACTCGCTTTTCCGTTCTCCTCGTTTTCCACGGTTTATTTACGGATGCCAATGAACACAGTCGGATCCCACGCATTCCTTCCCTTCTGCAGGAATTCTGACACAAAATAAGGAATTTGTCACCTTGGACTGTATGAGGGTGCCGGGGCACTGAGCAGGCTCCCCAGGGAATGGGCACATTCCCAAAACTTCCAAAGCTCCAGGAGCATTTGGACAATGCTCTCAAGCAAGGATAAATGGGATATTGGGAGGGAAATCTTGGCTGGGAGGCTGGGGAGGCCCTGGAATAGAATTCCCAGAGAAGTTGTGGCTTTCTCTCCCCTTTCCCTCCCCTTTCCTCAGCCAAACAGCCCAAACAGATCTTGGATTGCTGGGAATTTTTCTCCATGGTGGTTTCTGGTTTGAGGCCGGCTGTGAGCTTGGAATTTTCCTTTTCAGCAAAGCTGGCTCTTCTTTGGAGCTGTGGAAGTTTGGAAGCGATGGGAAGAGTTGGCTCAGTGTGTGAGAAATTATTTGGGAATGTTCAGGCTGGAGAAGTTTTGAGGTGAGCTCATTGTGACCTTCCAGGACCTGAAGGAGCTGCGGGAAAGCTGGAGAAAGACTTTGGCCAAGGGGTAGAGGGACAGGACACAGGGAATGGTTTCAAACTGACAGAAAGGAGATTTAGATGGGATATTGGGAAGGAATTCCTGGCTAGGATGGAATTCCCAGAGAAGCTGTGGCTGCCCCTGGATCCCTGGAAGCGTCCAAGGCCAGGTTGGAGCACCCTGGGACAGTGGGATGTTTCCCTGCCCATGGGATGATCTCGAAGGTCCCTTCCAACCCAAACGATTCCTTATTTCCATGGGTGCTTTCTTTTCCATCCGCATGCAGGTTTACATTTCCAACTGCACCTGGACCAAATCTTCCGTTTGGAGTCTGTCCCGTACAGAAATCCATGCTCGTGTCTCCGCTTGCTTTGAAAACAGCGGCAAAACCCAGGAGGAAACAGGGATTTAATGGTGCTTAATTAGGAAGTACCTCATTAATACTGAAACCTGGTTGGTCTGGGAAAGGGGCAGAGTGTGGGTCAGGCAGCAACTCCACGGAATTGAGCGCTTCCAGGTTTTTCCTCTTGGAAACAGACTGCGGAACTCGGGCCTTTGAGGTGGCTGAACCTCCTCTGGGTCACCTCTCCTTGATTTTCGGGAAGCAGCTTTGATTTTTGGCTGCTTTGTTCCAGGCGTGTGGCCGGGCTGTGCTGCTGGAGCCGGAGGAGGGTTGGAAAATCTTTAATGGAGAGGAAGGAGAGCCCAGCGTGGAGCCGGAGGCTGTTTGAACAGGAGCCGCAGAAATCATCCCAGAGGGAATCTGGAGACTTCACTCGGTGCGGTTTGGGATTTTTGCTTCAGGAACACTGTGGGAAAAATCAAATCCTCTGCCGTGATTTACGTCAAACACGGAATATTTGGATTTTTTCTTCCGAGGACAAGGAATCACAGCTGAGCTGGAGGTGAAGTTCGAAAGTCTCCAGGAACAAAAAAGCTGCCTTGGAAAAACGTCCCCAGCCTTGCCCAGCTCATTTAGCACAGCTCCCGCTCTCACTAAAGGCCACTGACATTGAGAGATCGGGACAGCAAAGCGCAGAGCCCCGGAATCAGCAGAATTCCAAGGATAAGCTGGAAGGTGAATGATCCAAATTGCACCAATGTGCTGAGTTAGGCGGCTGAGAGCAGCACAGTGAGGGAGCAGCTCCACGAAAGGTTCTGGAGGGAGCACAAAAACAGTTGGGAAGTTGCTCAGCTGGAAGCAGAGCTCGGAAGAGCATCCAAAAATGCTCTGGGAATGGCTCCTTCCTGAGGATTCCCAAGGCCGAAGGAGTGGGATGTGCCACAAATGGACAAAGAGTTTGAAGGGCATCACTGGAAAATAAGGAATGTCTTAATTACAAGAAAGGCATTTGGTGCAAAGTCATGCTGGAATATCTGGAATCCACGCAAAATCCACCCAAAATCCATTCAGGACAAATCCCTGGCCCTGAAAAGTGTGTTAAGTACAAAAAGGAAATGAATCTTTTGAAAATCCAGTTAGGCCAGGAATTTTTTATTTAATACTCCTGGTGCTGAAGGAGTGGGATGTGCCACGAACGGACAAAAAGTTTGTTCCTGGAAGGAAGGGCATCCCTGGAAAAGAAGGAATGCCTCAATCAGAAGAAAGGCATTTGTTGATAATCCTTACTGGACCACCTGAAATCCACCTGGAATCCACCTGAAATCCACCCAGGACAAATCCACAGCCCTGCAAAGTTAAGTATGAAGGGGAAAAGAGTCTTTGGGAATCCTAGTCAGGCCAGGAAAAACACCTCTTTATTCCAGGTTTCCTGGAAGTGGCGCAGCAGGAAAATCAAAAAAGGCAAAGCAGACGGTTGCGGTTTCTACTGGATGGGATCCTGGTGGCTTTAAAAGAGGAATATTTCACCCCTACACGGGAATGATTCCCTCCCTTTTAAGCCACCTGGATGACAAAGGGAAGAGCAGCCCCGAGCCAAGGATTTTTCTTTGCTGCTCTCTCTCTCTCTCTCTCTCTCCACAAAAGATCCCTTGATGGAGCGCAGTCTGTCTTTGCACTAATTATCTGCTCAAGCGAAATGACATCTCGGAGCTGGTGGCACAGGAGTGTCCTAATGGGGACAGAGGTTCACGGACACAAAAAGGGGGGGAAAAGAACAGGAAAAAAAAAAAAAAAAAGCAAGCCTGGGGGCATGAGGAATTCACACGGCATTTCTTTTAATACGGTCTGAGTGAAGGGATCGGAACACGATGGTCAGCAAGGGCCCTTCTAAAACATTCTGGGATTTTCATATCCCTTAAACTCATTCGGGAATCTGAGCCAGAAATCCCACGGTTTTATAGGATAGCTAAGAGGGAAAGATAATCCAGATGCTGACTGGGGGGGACACAGCTGGGAATGGGTCAGCTGAGATTTTTGGGGTGAGGGGATCACAAAGAGGCGTCTGACATGGAACAGCATCCGAGGGAAAGGGAGGATTTGGCAGGAATGACAAATGGAACACAAATAAATAAAACAAAGTAAATAAAACAAAGTAAATAAAGGCCCCGAGCTCCTGGGCTGGAGCTTTTGAGGCACAAACTAAAGAGGAATCAAAAGTTGAGGCAGCTTAAAAATTGTCACCTTCCATTCCCCCCCCCAAAAGTGTCCTCATGTACTGGGGTGTTGTGACACCAATTCCTCACCTGCAGGGAATCCGTTGGAAAATCTGGAGCGTTTCCTAGTCTGGATTAATCATGGGAAAGGCTGTGCAGATTAACCAGGGCTGGGTTCCCACACAGACCTCTCAGACAGGAATCTCTGCCTGTGTGGGTTGGATCAATCCCACCCCGCTTTTCCTTCCTTTTGAGCACCACGGAAATGGAATAATTTGGCTGGAGGGAGGTCAAGCGCATTGTGGAGTTAATGAATTTCTGAGCGGGGTTTTTTGTTGTGGGTTTTGTTGGGGTTTTTTTTTCCCAGCGAGGCTTTGTGCTTTGGAAAAAGCCACTGAGCACAAAATTAACCGGGCAGGGTTACAAAACAGCCGAGGCAGACACCGCAGGAGTCAAGGAGAGGCTGTGTGGGGAAAAGCTCTTCGCTTTTATCTCCCCGCGTGTCACGATCGCAGATGATGCTTTATCCTGGGAATTAAAGGAGTGATTCCAAGCCAATTTAGGATGAGAAAGGAAAAAAAAAAAAATGGGGTTTGCAGGGCCGGACGTGGCGGGAAATGGGAATTATTGCTCCAGCACAGCTCTGGGGTTGGTGTGGGCCACGGTTCATTCGCTCCACGGGGAGGAGTGTGAGGGGAACAAAGTGGTGTCAAAATCATGGAATTGTTAAGGCTGGAAAAGCCCTGCAAGCTCATCAATCCAGCTGTGCACCCAGCCCCACCTCCTTCACCACGAAGCCACGTCCCCAGCGCCACATCCGTGTGTTTTTCGGGATGGCAGCTCCACCCCAGCCCTGGGCAGCCTGTTCCAGTGTTTAACAGCATTTTCTGTGGAGAAAGTTTCCGTAACATCCATTCTGAACTGCCCCTGGCACAACCTGAGGCTGTTTCCTCTCATTCCTTATTTCTCCCCGGGAGAAGAGCCCACTCCCCAACCCGTGTTCCTTCTCCATGTGGGAATAGCAGCTGCTTCATCCCAAGATTTGCTCTGCGTCACCCCTGCCACCTCGGCCTGTGTTTTCCGCCGGCTCTGGAGCAGGGTTTGGATATTCCCTCAATTTCTCCTGCTGCTGAGATTGTTCATTCACTGCCTTGGCGGGTTTGGAAAAAAACTGCTGGAGGATGGGGGATTTCTGGGAATAGAAACCGCTCCTGCGGGAATATCCCAATTAATGAAGGTTGGACAGAACAGCTGCTCCTGGATTCCTGGAAATGTCCAAGGCCAGGTTGGGTGGGGCTTGGAGCCACCTGGGATAGTGGGAAGTGTTCCCTGCCCATGGCAGGGGTGGAAATGAGATGGTTTTTAATGTTGCTTCCAGCCCAAAGCATTCCAGAATTCCGTGGAATTTTTCTGTACCTCTGGGCCTTTACCGGAGGCCTGCAGCACGGCCTAGAGGTTGGTAGGGAGGAATAATTCCTTCACCACCTGCCCATCTTCTCCTGGAATATTTTCCAGCCGTTCAAAGGCTCTGCGGGATTGCTTTATGGAATAGTGACTGTCGTGCTGTGAGCAAACACCCTCTGGAGCAGCTCCTGGCCACCGGACAGCGCATCCCGTGGGATCGGAGAAGAGCCGCTCTCTCCCACACAAAATGCTCTTCCTTCCCAGCAGATTCCGTCTTTCAGAAATTCCCTGAGAACAACCCCAAAACGGAAGTAAAATTTAGGCCAAAGAGTTGCTCAGACTGAGCTTTTTTTTTTTTTTTTTTTTTTTTTTAAAAGATAATTTGTAGGGTTGTAGACTGTACTTTTCCATAAAATTTGCGTAAGCAGGGAATGTGCCCTCAGGCTACTTCCCAAGGATTCTGGGTGTCGTCTTCCCACATTTATTAACAGTGTTTGAACTCCGGAGCAAATTTTAATTTTTCCTTGTCGATACCAATGTTTCCATTGCTGCCGAGGCTGGAACGAGCTCAGTGTCCTCATCACACTTTCCAATTAACTTTTCCTCCCCTCATCAAGGTTTGTTGTTGGATTAATTCCTTCTCTCTGCTTTTCCTCCCGGAAAAATAAAATCAGGAAAACAGCCATGTTACTTGAGAGGAAATAGTTGAATTCCTTGGGAAAAAAAGTGGTTGGGAAAGGGGGATTTAAATCCAGGCACTATAATTCCAACCCTGCCGAAAGTTGGAGCATTTTAATGGAGGCTGGATGACTTTATGGCTTAAGAAATGCTCTAAATGTGACTTTTGGGGGCTATTTAAGAGGGAGGGTGAGCCAAAGGGAACAATTTGTGGATTAAGAACTTCCTTCCTCCTCATGGAGTCCTGGAATTTCAGAGGAAGGTTCAAGTCTCTTGCTGTTCCCAGGGATCCATAAGGATACAAGAGCCACGTTGTTGATTATGAAAGGAAAATTATTTTGCTGCGGGCGATGTTGTCCAATCTTAAGTTCTGTCCAAACTCCTTGGAATTCCCCTCCAGAGCCAGGGATGTCTTCAGTGATCCCCATGAAATTATACCACCAGATCCTGTGGCCCTAAAACAAATTTGTGTCCGCCCTGCTACGAACAAAATGTGAATTTTTACGTTCTGGAGCGACACAAGAGCAGCAATAAAGTGTTCCTCTTCCCTTTTTTTCCCGCTGGGGGGTGGCGGAAGATTGGTGTTCCTCATTTAGGGAAATGTTTTCCTAATGGGGCTCTGCCTCTGGGAAAGGAATTATTTGACGGACACCAACAGTCTGCGCCGAGTTTTTCGGGGAGCGAAGAAAAATAAATGTGCAGACGAAATAAGCAGCCAGTTAATTTCTCCTTTCACAGTTGTTCCATGTAAATGAAGAACTGGAATTCGTTGTGAGCCATCAAAGCTGGGAAACAAACGCACAATTAGCTGCAGGAAAGCGCTGAAAGCCATTAGCACTCATTTTGGAATAATAATGCACTTCAAGCCTATTTGTTGAAATATAAATACAATTACGGGGAAAGAAATTAATGCGCAGTGGGAAGCTTCTCGGAGACGGCATCGCGCTTTCTGCGGCACGAGATCAAATGGATGAAACCGCGGGGACTGGGGAGAGAAACAATGGGGATGTTGTGGGAAAGGAGATGAAACTGAAATGAAAAAAATGTTGGAGCCCCCCCGGCTATGGGGACCAAAGGAGATAAACATTTGCCAAAAGGGTTTGAGGGAGGAAAGGCTTCTCCTGGCCTCTGGGGATGTTCCCAGCGGGAAGGATGGATGAGCTTTGGGACACAGCTGGAAGTGGAGATGTGGAGATGTTCAGGCCGTTGGAAGTTTGGCCAAGGAGATCCGACAAATCCCTGCCGCCCTCAGGCTGCAGATAATTTAATCTGACCACCTGTGCACGGACAGAGGTTTCTCTTCATTCAAAATCATCATTTTTGAGCTTTTCTCTGCCACCCTCCCTGATCCCATCAGGAAACTTCCCCGGAGATGCTGGCACAGAGCTGGAGACTGGAAAACCTCCCCCAGCAAATGGAGCTGCAGGTGGTGGATCAGGGGTGCCCATGCTGGGAATGCTGGGATCCACCAGGAGGGGTGGCCTTGGAGAAGAGAATCGGGGATGAAAACACGGGGCGAGGGTTGGTTGGGCACGGCAAACTCAGCCTGGAACCACGGGATCACAGGATTGGAGGAGCACGGGATCGGAGAATCACAGAAACACGGAATCACGGAATCAAAATATGACAAAAACAAACAATCACGGGATCAGAGAATCACGGGATCAAAGCATCAAAGAATCACTGAGATATGGAATGGTTTGGATGGGAAGGGACCTCAAAGCCCATCCAGATTCCCCCCTGCCATGGACAGGGACATCTTCCACTGTCCCAGGCTGCTCCAAGCCCCAGTATCCAACCTGGCCTTGGACATTTCCTAGGAGGGTGGTGAGGCTCTGGCACAGGGTGCCCAGAGAAGCTGTGGTGGCCCCTGGATCCCTGGCAGTGCCCAAGGCCAGGCTGGATGGGACTTGGAGCAGCCCGGGATAGTGGAAGTTGTCCCTGCCATGGAAAAGGGTTGGAATGGGGTGGGATTTAATGTCCCTTCCCACCCAAACCGTTCTGGGTTTCTATGGATTGTAAAATCACAGGAAAAAAAAAAGTGGGAAAAGCCTGGAATCTGCTGACACGACCAACTGAGCTTCAGTTTGGGAGCTCATAACCTCCAGGAAGAACCAGAGTGTTCCTCATATCTGAGCATGCAATTCATGCTGCTGGAATCAGCTGGGATTCTTCTGTACTTCCATTTATCCCTGTGCTGCTGTCCTGTGAGCCGGCACAGCTCTGGCTGACACTTTGCCAGCTTCCTTGGACATCCTGAGGGGAAAGGGAAGGAAGGAAATATCAAGTAGGAAAATCACTGCGTCTCTTTGCTCCCTTCCTAATGCCAGCAGAAATCCCGCATTTCCCCTCGTCAGCTCTTCCAAACTCTCCATCATTCAGGGCTGACTTTCAAGAGGAGATCGCAGAGCAGGGCTGGCCCAGTAATGTTGCAATAATTTAAATCTGAATTGCCGACGTGAAATGGAGACAGCCAAAACTGCCGGTGACAATGGCATGAGCGGGATATTTCTCTGCAATTTTTATAATGAGATCCCCCAGTCCACTTAAAATAGGGACGTAAAACAATTTGGAAGAGGTTAATGTGTTAATCTGTCCTTGGATATGGGTTGAACTCCATCAGGGATCTGTAAAACAGGGATTTATCCCACTTGAGTGTAGCTGTGTGGAGGGGTGTTATTGTTTTAATTTATAACTGGGCAGAAACACCAATTAATGTAGAGGTTTTACATTTACTAAATTTTGGTCTTGGTACTTACTTTTTTTGTGGGAGAGAGACTAGGAGAAAAACAAAGCAGGCTTAACTTCAAAATTAACAAATAGTTTATTAACATACACTAAAAGAATAGAAAAAAAGAAAGTTGAAAAAAAAAACCTATAATGGAATGAAATTTTAAAACTATTTTTTTTCCTTTTTCTTAAAACTGTTTAAACCTGCTCTAGACTAAAAACCAAAAAAATCACTAAAAGCTGCACCTGCATCCCATTAGAGCCTAAACCTCAGCATTTTCCTGCAGCGCCTAAAAAACTAAAACTAAAAAACAAAAACTAAGAAAAAGCCAAGCTACACCCACAGCAAAAACTTTCTCAATTTGCCATCTCACTGCAAAACAAAAGGTTTTATTATTTCATATTATTCATCCTTTACACTTATATGCACTTTGTTTGTTATGTAAAATAGTTTCTTCCACTTTTCTCCAAAAAAGTTTTTTACCAGACCAATTAAAAGAAAAAGCCACTTAAGTTTACATCCCAAAGAAATCCTGTTCAAAAGTTTTCTCCCAAATTTGTCCCTAAACCAAGACAAGGGGACGGATGGAAGAGCGGCAGTGTGGCTGTGCCTCAGCAGATGCTGGGACTCCCTCAGCAGCACACGGGGATGGACACTTCCAGAAATCCAAGAATCCCACACTCCAATCTGAAGATGTCAGGATCCAAACAGCTCCAACTGGATAAGAGGAATCCCATTCCCAGGCTAGAACCTCAGGGCCTGCCCACCACTGCCATGATCCTACATGGAATCAAGATTAGCCATCCATTGCCTTCAGAAAAACTCTTTTCCCGAGGTTTTAGTTGCTGTGGACACAAATAAATTCATGGAAACATGGAATGGTTTGGGTTGGAAGGATCTTAAAGCTCACCTCGCCCCTGCCATGGCAGGGACACCTCCCACTATCCCAGGTTGCTCCAAGCCTCATCCAACCTGGCCCTGGACTCTTCCAGGGATCCATTGGCAGCCACAGCTGCTCTGGCCCAAAATAAAAATTTAGAAGGCACCTTGAACATCTTCTGTCTTCTGTAGTGAGGCCATTTTTGGCCACCAAAGCAGTTGCTCCTCTGCTGACTTCCTCAGCAGACAACCTTTGACTGGTTTATTTCACTCCCCAGGCTGTGAGGATTCAAGGAAAGCAGGAAACAGCTCCCACAGGGCTTCCTGGGGACACGTTCGCAGCTGCTGGAAAAGCTGCTGGGAGCAGCGAGCTGGTCCTGCCCGGGGCAAAGCTGCTCCTGGAGAAGCAGCTGCAGAGAGAACTCGACAAGGTGCAGCTCATCTCTATTCTGGTGACATTTCCAGGACAGCGAAGTGACTTTTCTCCCCCAAGGCAAAGCGGATTCTGACACGAGGGGTTCGCTTCATCAGCCTGCCAAGCTGGGAGCCGAATTTATCCGGAATCCTTTTAATTCTGCTTTGTTCCTCACCCTGAAGTCCTCTCGTTTGTGGAGAGGGTTTGGATGCCCCCGGGCAGTTTGTTAACACTCTGTTAATGCTGATTACATCAGACCCTGAGTGGGGAGGATAATGGGATTTGCTGCTGCGTGGAAAGGGGGATGTGGGAAAGCACGTTCCCACCCCATCCACGGAAAGCAACGAGCTCCTGGTGGCTGAAGGGCAATAAATAATGAACGCAGGGAAAGCAGCTTGGGGTTTAATTGCTCGGACTGACACCAGCGGGTGATGGGGAGGGCTCGTGTGCACGCCCACGGGAGGCGGGGTGGGATGGCGGGATGACACCGCAGCTTCATCTCTTCCACCAACCGGCCTGGTGAGCCGTGCTGGAGAGAGTGATGCTGATGAAGTTGTGAGGGTGTTGGAGTCCAGGGCATTCCTTTGGCTGCCCTGGAGGGTCAGGGACCTGGGCAGGGGGGTCTGGGACCCCGGCCCAGAGCCCAGAGGGACACTGGCTTTGATCTCAGTCCATGGGAAAGGCTTCCTGCACTGCGGGAAGGATTGCAGACCACAAGAGTGTGAAAGATTGGAGTTTAGCTCATCACAGGGTGAAAAAACAGTAGGTTTGGGTTTTTAGTATGGAAGTGAATGGGAGCAAGATGGAGGATTTGGGGCGTTGTCTCCTGCTTCTTCTTTCTTCTCCCCTCACTCCATTTCAGCAGTGACGGTGGCACAAAGTAGTTTAAAGAGATTGGGTCAAAGTAGGGATGACCTGTTAAGTATAAGTGATAGGTGTTGGCAAATAATGATAAATAAAGAACACGTAACAATTAATATAAAAGATAACGCCGCAGCCCAGTCCAGGAGGAGTCGCCAAATGCCCGAGCAGCTGCACAGATCTTTGTTGGCCACTGAGAAAATTGTAAGATAAGAAACAATAAACAAAGAACGCAACCTTGAAAAATCAGAACCTGAAGACTCCGTCTCTTTCTTACGCCTAGCTCAAAGCTTTGCAGAGGGCAAAAAGCCTCTAAAACCACCTGAATCTCGGAACAAAAACCGAGACGAGAGGAGTGCTGCAGCCCTCAGGAAATCCTCTGGAAAGGGAGAAAGCTCCCATAAAGAGACAAATCCTGCCGAGCGAGGAGTTTCCTGTGGCCGATTTCATCAGGCTCTGATCAAAACCATCCAGAGGCACAACCTTGGGAAGGAAGGACCAGAGCAGCCCCAGGTCTTGGGTCCATCAGGCTGTTGGGATTTCTTCCCTGAAATACCGGGCTGGCCTCAGAGCCTGGGACCTGCTCCAGTCCAAGGAGAGGAAAATTACATTTTTCCAGAGATAGGAGGTGAATCCTCTGGGATTGAGACCCTACAACAGCACAAGGGGCTGCCTGTTGCTTTTATCTTTTTTTTCTGACAGAGTTGGGATTAAAAGCTCGAGGGATGGTAATTCATGTTTGGACTCAGATGTCTATTAATTCTTATCTATAGCACAGTCTCACAAGCTGTGAGTTCTACAGCATTGCTAGCAAACAAACTAAAAATGGCCCCTATCTCTCTCTCTACAAGGCCTTTTAAGGATAAACTGACCAATTATGAAATGACACCTAAATTATTTTTACTTTTAACCCAATAACCAAACACCCGTTGCCCGCAATGTGGATTTTTCTACCCAGTTACAAAATCCCACCCAGAGCCATGGAGAAGAAGGTGAAAAAGAAGGACTCAGCCTCTGCCCTGAATCCTCCATCCTGCTTTATCTCTGTTCCTGTATTCTAAACCCTTCAGCTCTGAGTTTTGCACCCTGTGCTGTCACACACTTCTATCCAAACTCCACACCCACAATCCCAGCGCTGTCACTCCATTCTGGAGCCTTTTCCACGGCCTCAGGGCAGTGCAGGGTTTGCTGGGGGGTCAGAGCCTGGCAACACAGAAAGCCTGGAATTCTCAGTGCCCGGGCTTCCAAGAGCTGCTCTCAGCTCCCACTTGGCTCCTTAACCCCTCCGAGTTCTACATGAAAAAGAGAGGAAACGTAAATCAGACACAACTTCAACGAGCACACGGGGTCACAGGCCTGGTGTCTGCCTCTGTTTATGTTCCCGAAGCCGGCAGAGCGATGGGATTGGCACAGTTGGGAAAATTTCCCTTGGCCGTGCCATCAAAAGCTTGATGTGCTCTGATCAGCTGCTCCTGGAGAGCAGAGTAGGGAAAATTTGAACCTGCTGGAGACTTCCTGGCGTTGGGTTCAGCTGTGGGAGCCCACGAGAGTCAGGGATTTGGGATCAGTGCAGTTCCTGCCTCGGGGGCTGAAGTTTCTGATGTTTCTGATGTTTCTTCCTGTGCGTTGCTGCCTTGTTGGAATTCTCTTTTTTTATTCCCTCCCGGATGAATCATCTTTTCCATATGGCTTGTGAGGAGGAACAATTTCTACCCAAATTTGTCTGGTTCTCCTCAAACCTTTAATTGCCATGGTTACCTGCCAGGGAGCCCCAGTGGATGCAACCAGCAGAAAATTGGGAAATGATTCCTGTTTTCCCTGGATTATAAAAATAATCTCTGCTGATCCCTTCTTCCCAAGGTTCATTTTTCCATCAACTGTTATTTCTGTTCATCCTGATGGACTCCTGGGTCTCCACTTGGCAATATGGAAGGAATTCCTGGCTGGGAGCACAGGGAGGGGCTGGGATGGAATTCCCAGAGCAGCTGTGGCTGCCCCTGGATCCCTGGAAGTGTCCAAGGCCAGGTTGGACATTGGGGCTTGGAGTGCCCTGGAACAGTGGAAGGTGTCCCTGCCCATGGAATTGGATGAATTTTAAGGTCCTTCCCTCCCAAAATATTCCATGATTCCATGATCCTACCCCAATTCCAAGTGCTCCAGAGGCAGCCTGGACAATAAATCAGAGTTTCTGAGCTCCAACATTGGAATTGACTCAAAACTCATCAACAATCCGAGGCCTTTTAACCAGGGAATGGCGCAGGCAGCAAAAGGTTACCGGGAACTCCTGATCGAGCGATGCAGCTAAAATCCAGAAAAACCAAAGTTAATTCACTGCTCCCTTTAAATATGCATAATTCAATCTTGGAAAGGATAAAACATCGGAGAGCTAATTTGGGGGTTTACAGCCTGCACATCAAAGCCACACAAAGCCACAGGTGTGGAAACGCTCGTTATTCAGCTGGGTGATAAACAGGTATCAATTACATCCCCGAAAACTTTATCTCCACACACCCAAAATTCAGAAATTCTGGGGCTTAGGGGTGGCTTTGTCTTGGTCTAATATTGGTGATGGAAGAGGCATAAACTGAGTGCAATAAATGGGAATTTCTTACCATAATTAAATACCAGAAGTTGTTGATTTTAACTACATTTGAATCTTGGGGATGACTTGCTGGTGAGCAATAAATCCTTTTGCTAAATAATACTTCACCTAAGGATGCAGACTGAGCATTTGCACCCAGATTTTTCCCTGTGAAAGGCAATATTTTGATTAAGAACACATTTGCAGTGACTCGGTTTCTTATTTGTCATTATGAAGGGGGAAAAAAAAGAAAAAAAAAGCAGCATTTCCTGACTGTGGGTTATGACAGCACTGCCCGATGGAGAAGGGATCTGATAATCCCAAGCTTTCATGAGGCTGAGCCAGGATTAACGTTGAACAAACCGGATTTCCTGGTCAGATAAGGGGTAAGTCTACAATGGGATTGGGAAGCAGAGCTTATTAACAACACGGAAGATCAGTGCTGTGCTTCCAGAGCCAGGGAGGTCACTGCCACCTGAACCCCTTTTGTCACCGAGTGACAAAATTATTTACAGCCTTTTGTGGCACCCTGGGCCTGGGCCTGGCAGCTGTGGGCTGGGCCTGGCCCTCCTGAGGTCACTGTGCCCGATTCTGCTGCTGTTCCAAGACACTCAGGTGTTCAGTGTCCCCGTGAAAGGGTGACAGCAGCTGGACAGGAGCTAGGGGTGCTCAGGTGGGCAAGAGGCCAAAGGCTCCTGGGCTGGATCGGGAATTTTGTGGGAGCGGGAGCAGGGCAGGGATTGTCCTGGTTGTCCCCTGTGCTGGGCACTGTGAGGGATCAAATCCTGAGGGCAGCCCTGGGCCCCTCATTACAAAAATGACATTGAGGGGCTGGAGAGTGTCCAGGGATGGGACTCCAGGGATTCCAGCCTGTCCCAACCCTTTCCTTGAAGAAAACCTTCCTAATATCCAATCCAAACCTCCCCTGGCCCAGCCTGAGGCCGTTCCCTCTGCTCCTGTCCCTGTTCCCTGGGAGCACAGCCCGACCCCCCCGGCTGTCCCCTCCTGTCAGGGACTTGTGCAGAGACACAAGGTTCCCCCTGAGCCTCCTTTTCTCCAGGCTCAGCCCTTTCCCAGCTCCCTCAGGGATTCTCCAGCCCATTCCCAGCTCCATTCCTTTCCCTGGACACGCTCCATCCATCCCCTCCAGATCCTTCCTCTCACAAGGCGCCCAGAACTGGGCACAGGATCTGAGGTCTCTCCAGCCCCTTCCCCAGCTCCATTTTCCCATCCTATTCCCCTCGTTTTTATCACCTCCAGGGATGGTGACTCCAATGCTTCAGCACACTTCCAGCAAAGATTTTTTTCCTGATATCCCAACTCCCCCTCCCTTTGTGCACCCTGAGGCCTTTTCCCCTTTTCCCACTTTCTAACAGTAGGTCCCAGAACCTGGATTTTCCCTACTGTGCCCAACCTTTTCCTGGCTGTCTATTTATCCAAAAAAAGAGCCGGAGAAAGAAGTGGGCGGAAAAAAAAAAACAACTCCAAAGCAGCGACAGCTCAAAGCTTCAATGGATAAATCAAAGGTGTTTCAGCTCCATTTACTGCATGCACAATGCTGGGAATTCAATATTTGCCTTGTGGAACACGGGGTCATTCACGAGGCCTCTCCGTGACATTTGATTCCTCTTTTTTCCACGGAGCGAGGCTGGAATTTGCCCTGGGAATGCTGGCGATTGCTGGAGCAGCGTGAAATGTTCTTCATTTCATGCTCATTGTTAGAAAAGATTTTTTTTTTACCTGGGTACGTGTTTGTTCGGCATGGAGCTGGGAGCAGAGGAAAGAGGGAAAATTGGATCTCAGGGAAGAAACAGGAACAGCTCTTGGCAGAGAAACATTCCCTGACCCCAGACGTAGAGCTTGAAAACGCTGGGAGGGGCAAAAAAGAGAGGAATAATTTGCAAAGATGAAGGATTTGCATCCCCAGCCCCAAAATTCCCAA
This sequence comes from Delichon dasypus, assembly GCA_037837765.1. NCBI lineage: Eukaryota > Metazoa > Chordata > Aves > Passeriformes > Hirundinidae > Delichon > Delichon dasypus. The sequence continues at coordinate 1,756,131 of JBBAXF010000007.1, forward strand.
CACTGTGGGGGAAACAGCCTCAAAGAGGGCTCTCTGCTACAGGGAAAATAAAAATATCGGCCTCTCCTCTCCCTTTTAGCCTTCCCTTCGTGGCTCGGTTTGTTTTACACAACAAATGGAAAAGATTTCTGAAAGCCTCACGGCCAGCAGAAAGAAATGTGGTTTTAAATCAGAGATGGAAAGGAGCTGGATTTCACGGGGATATGGGAAGGTTGTGGATGTCAGTTATCCACCAGTGTCTTATTTTAAAACTTGGAGGGAAGGGAATTACAGGGAAGGGAAATTTTGTAGGTTTTATTGGAAACAAAGAGATCTAACAAACATTTCTCAATGTTTTCCAGGGTTTTTTTCCCCCCTTAAAAAACGGGATTGAGGTGTGGGACATTTTGTGATGAAGGCTATAAGTAAAAATTGGGCTTGGATATAAAATATGAAATATTTATATTTTATATAAAAATATAAATAAGCTGGCTCGCATTCCCTGGAATTGTGGCTCTGTTGCACCCGGGGCTGCTGGAGCCTGAGCTCCCTTTTTCCCTTCAGAAGCCAAATATTCGGAATTAATTCCACATTTCATTCCAGTCATTCAAATGATTGATTCTGGGAATACTCAGAAGATAAGGATGAAAAGGCCTCTCCAGCTAACGGGAGCTGTGCCTTCAGAATCCTGCTCCACCAGAACACAAATGCAAAACAGAGGATATTGTCAGAAAAAGCTGCATTTCCTTCAAAAACGGTCTCATTGGAGGGTGCTGATGTGTAAGATCGCATCCTCTACCTAAAACCCAAGCGCTGAATGCAAAAAAAAAAATTGTATTATTTTATGGATTTCAAATGGAACACTGTCAGATTTTATCTCATAAATTGTCTCATTTCCTTTCATAAATCCAGAATGTTCAGCAGAACGTTAAGAAAACTCTAATTTACTCCTATTTTTTTTCTTTTTTAACTGTGACACAACTTAATTTCTTTGGTTTTTTACTGGCTATGGGGAGTAAGAAAGGGATGTGTAATTTTCTTTTTATCTCAGATATAATCACGCACTTCCACAGGAATAAAGCAGAATAAAGCCGCCCACCACCCACAGAAATTATTTAAGTTGAGGGGTTTTGGTGAATATTTTTTTTTTGCTGTTAACAATTCTCATCCATGGAAAATATTTGGTCCCTCCAGCAAGGCCTGACCTCCCTAAAATCCTTCAAAACCTTAAAAACCTGAGGAATTCAAGGCACCACAATCAGGCACGAGGAAGCTCAAGGATTTTCCTTTGCTGTGGAATGGGAATGAGGGTGGAGATGCTGGAGAACATTTTTTCCCCCCTATGGCTTCTCCAAACCACGGCAATAAAACCCAGATCTAAAAAGTGTCTCTTATTAAAACTCATCCATCTTTAAAAGATTTAATATCTGGATTATTAATATCTGATGTTATTTAACGGCCTGATCTCCTGAGCACAAGAAAACTTCTCCTGCCTGCCCAAAATTCCATGTTAAAATTCCAGATGCAGAGGGGTTTTATCCTTAAACCTAGGACTAGAAGTATTGGCTTGGCTTCCTCATTTCCATATTTTTTAGACACAAGAGAGCAAGAAAAGAAGAGATATTATAATGTATAACTATTCATGGAAAATATAGAATGTACGGAGCTGATCCAAGTTTTCCCTAGGTGGAAAATCACAGGAACTCAGGGATGTGCTTCCCAAAAAGCCAGATGGAGCCACCCAAGGATTGTTGGGAATACTCAGTGGGAAAAACAGGATGTGGCTGGGGAAGGGGCCATGTGGAGGTGGGAATTTTCTGGGAATGCCATCCCTGGTCTGGAATGAGGCCAGGAAGTGTCCATGAACTGGAGGAAGATCCAGACCATCCCAGAGCCCAGAGCCTCCAACCCATCCCCAGGAAGGTCTGAAAGAACAGACTGAGCACAAGAATTATTTTTTTCTCCAGGATATGGAAAACTCATCCCTAAAAAGGTGCCCCCAAATCCCGGGAGGAGCCCCAGGACCCTGCACACCCCCTCAGCTGGATCAGCGCTGGAGCCAGCACTGGAGATCTCCCTTTATCCCACTCTCCCTCTCTCTCTTCCCTTTCATCCCACCCCTTATCCAAACCCCACTTCCATGGGCTCATCCCAGGAGATCAGGGACAATCCAACACCAATTCCCACACCAAATTTATAATTTATTAATAAAACTGCAGGATCTATTCCACATCCTCTGACTTTCATCCTTCCTTCTCCACCACCAGCGCCGACATTCCCACGTGTTCCCTTATTGGAAGGGGACACCACAGTGGGATTTCGCCTAATTTCATCCAATTTTCCTGGGTTCACCCTGGTATTTTCTGGAGGCATAACCCCAAAAACCAACCGAGGCAAATTCCAGCTGAATCCTCTGGCTGTGAATCTATTTTAAGGTGGGAAAGTTCTGCCGGGGCGTTACAATAGGAGAGAAATTACAAACGAGTCTTTAATTAGGCGTTTCTTCACAGACTTAATGATATTCCTGCAACAATTTGGGGCACTAATTGCTGCTGCTGTGCTCCCGCTCCTAAAAAAAGCTCAGGATAGGCTGCCAGGAGAGGGAAGCCACCCTTGGAGCGTGGCAGGTGGGTAGGCGGTGGGATGGGACGGGAAGAGCAGGTGGGAATTCCAGGAGAGGAGCAGGAGCTGTGGAGGTGGAGGAGGAGAAAACACTCGTAAGAGGAGCTCTGGGAAGCTGAGCAGCAGAAATTGGGGATGACACTGGAAAGACTTTTTTCGGGTTTACATCTCAAGAAATATTTGGGAGTTTTTTCTCCAGGAGCTGTGGCACTTCAAGATTTATTGTTTTTTAATCTAAAAAATTTTATTTTTTCATTTTTATTGATACTGCCAGGCAGGCAGAGGTCACTGGGCAGCCTTGAATGGCAATCCAGGAATAAAAGGGAAAGGAATCCTCAGCCAGCAGGATTTTTCTGAGGTTTGTCTGTGGTGAGAATGGATTATGGAATATCAAAACAAGCAGGGGAATTAAGCTTTTCCACAGAATTTATGAGATTAAACATCCAGGTTAAGAACTTTAAAACCAGGGAGAAATTTAAATTTACTTTTGAATATGGAATGTCCACCAAAACGTTCTTGGAAAACTCACTTTTGACTGCAGCCATCCCTTGCTAAGTGTGCTTAACACACTGAAAATATTTTCTCAGGGAGAGGGGAAATATTATCCCAGGATTCCAGGATCCAATGGAAGGAGCATTCCCTGGCTCTGACATGGGATGGGTCGCACCTTAAGTACCTTAATCCCCTAAATCATCCTATTCCCAGAGTCAGGGGCTGTAGCTTTGACCCCTGCTCCATCCCATTCTTTCCCATCCCAGGGAATGACTCCTATTCCATCTGCTAATCCCAAATTTCGTCGGGAAATATCCGCAACTTCATTGGGAAACCAGCTGGATCCATAGCAGGGCCAGCAAAACAGTTGTGAGCTCAGTCAGATTGGGGCTCCTCGCTTTGGGGGATAGTTTCTCCCCCAAAGTTTGGGAATGGGCAATTAAATACTCTTCCATCATTCCTCATCCTGTGGCTTCGTAACAGAAGCTGGGGATGAACCTGGAAATTCTCCAAAATCCGGTGGGAGATGGATTCCTACAACCAGCATAAATCAGGTGTAAATCCAGAGCAGATTTGGATACTCCGGGGGGCGGGGGGGAACTTTCACTGGAATAAACGTTGGATTTTAAAGCCTGCTCCAACCTTTACCCCACAATCAGAGAAAAACAGAATTTCTCAACCCAAAAATAAACCCAGCACGTGAAAAAATCAGAGATGTTCATCCTTTCTTTGTTCGGTATTTCCTCAGCATTTTCTGTGTTAGAGGGAGGTTTTTTTATCATCTCTGGTGCAGTGAGAACCTGATGCTGTTTTCACAAGTTCAGCACAGGAAAAGCAGAATTAATCTCAAGTTCCTTTTCCGAGGAAGTCTGAGCTCATTTTTGTCTCCACAGCTCTGACAGAGCAGGAGTGCAAAGAGAAACCAATTCTGATCGCGCCTTTGAGAGGTAATAGGAGAGGAAGAAAACGGAAAGGAGAGAAAACAGAAAGAAAATCATAAATGTTGCTTTATCTGGTGATTCCCAGCAACTGGAGGGATTTTCCGCTCTTTAATTAAGCATTTTATTAATTAAACAAACACCAATAACCCCCACACTGATCATCAACATGAAAATATATTGATTGTCATTATTACTATTATTATTGCAACATTGATTATGACATGGCCCAAATTAAACCTCCCAAAATGTTAAATTCCGACTTTGGCTTTGGGATCGTGCAGGAAGATCAGCCCCTACGCAAAGATGCTCCCAAAACCTCCCATGGATTCCGTCTCTCTTGGATGAGTTTTCCCATTTCAATTGTCCTGCGAATTTGCTGACCTTAAAAAGGGATTTTTGATGCAAATTCTGACCTACTCAACATAGGAAGGAGCCCAGGGTTGGGCGAAAGTTGGAAGTTGTACCAGGATGATTTCATCTCCATGGCCTGGCCAGTAGAGGAGATTATCCTTGGGAACAGCATTCCTGATCTAAAACCCTCTGGCAATTTTGGAGCTGGTATTAACAAGCCTTGGACTGGGTCCCTGCAGCCTCCGGCATTTCTGCAGAGCTGGCGGAAAGGAAAATGGAAAAGGTCCAAGAGTTCTTCCGAGTAAAGGAAGAACTTTTAAAAGCTGAGTTTAGTAGAGGAATAACTGAGGGAGACAAACTTTTTAGCTGTGTGGGTACAACAGGAATGGTTTTAAAACAAAATATTAGATTAGATTAGATTAGATTAGATTAGATTAGATTCGATTCGATTCGATTCGATTCGATTCAATTCGATTCGATTCGATTAAACAAAGAAGACATTTGATACAATGAAGGTGGTAAAACACTGGCACAACTTGGAATTGTAGAATCACCGGAGTCATAAAATCATGGAAAGTCCTCCAGTGCCACCCCTGCCATGGGCTGGGACATATTCCACTGTCCCAGGCTGCTCCAAGCCCCATCCATCCTGGTCTTGGACACTGCCTGGGATCCAGGGGCAGCCACAGCAAAACTGGGAATTCTATTCCTGGGCCTTCCCACCCTCATAGCCGGGAATTCCTTCCCAATATCCCACCCAAATCTCCCCTTTTCCATCTAAAAGCCATTCCCTGTGTCCTGTCCCTTGATCCCTTGTTCCCAGCCCCTCTCCAGCTCTTCTGGAGCCCCTTCAGGCCCTGCCAGGGGCTCTGAGCTCTCCCTGGAGCCTTCTCCTCTCCAGGTGAACATTCCCAACTCTCCCAGCCCTTTTCCAGAGCAGCTCCGTGGTCTCCACATTTTTCCCAGGGCTCGACAGAGTTCTCCATCTCAATGTGAGCGAAGTGAAGCAAAACAAACATTAAATAAACTTCTGGAGGATCCAGCTGAGGTCACTCCGGGCAAACAGAGGGAAGTGCTGTGGGTCATATCCTGGGAAATTCCCAGGACAGGTCTGAGCACAGCAAATTCTTGAGGACACCACCGATCCTGAAACGGGGAGAGCTTTGTGGACTCAGGAACGTGGGCAGGAATTTTCATCCCATATGGACCAACTCTTGCTCTCCAGTCCGAAGCACCCACGGTTCCCTCATGGAAGAACAGAGTGGGAAAAGAGTTGAGGGAAGCGGGGACAACGTTAAAAAAAAAAAAAAAAAAAAAAAAAGAAAACAAGGAAAGACCTTAAATTTCCCTGATAAACATCAACCAACTCATTCCTGCCACAACATTCCTCAAGCACAGGAATGTGGTTTGCTTTTTCCAGCAATTTCCAAGCCAGTGGCTCCCGCTGACCTTTATTTGTGTCCCCTCCTCGTGTAACGAGCCCACTTTGAGCCCGACCACGCTCGGAGAAAATGAAGTGCAGCTCCTGCCAGGGTGTTTATATTTAGACATCCCCGAGGCGCAGAGCAGGTTGCTGATTTTCTGTGGAAATTCTCTTCCCAGACAAATGGATCTGCATCAGTTGCGCGCGGAATGATTAAACCCCAACCCTGCAAGGGAGAATATGAGCAAGGTTTAACAAAGCTCACACCAAAACCCAGCTTTGCAGCAATGACTGCAGCCAGCCCAAGGGAATTTGTCTTTATGCTGCTTGTTTTCTCAAAAAGGAGAAGTTTTAAGGGGGAAAAAAAAGGAATTTGGGCTGTGTTCCCTGTGAATTCTTCATTTGTGGTGGAAATTAGGACTTCAGGCAGCACAGGGAGGAAGAACCTTATGGATTGCTTTGCCTTTTCCCATGGCTGGACAGAAGCAATTTGGGGTAGGAATGACTTTGGTGGGAGTTAGGCAGAGTTCAGGACCGAATCCATGTTTTTTCAGGTACGCTGGATGCAAGGAAGCAGCGTGGGGTGAAGCCAAGGGCATCTTGTTTTCCTGAATGTTCTCTGTGCTGTTGCTCTGCTCTACTCTCCAAGCAAAAGTTCCTCTTTACTTTTTTTGGCAACACTGGGGAGGGAGAAACACTGAAATTTTCAAATCTTCAGGGCTTTAACAGCAAACAGCGAAAACGCAAGGCTGGGAAAACATCTCCCTGCTCCCTAAACGACATCCCTGCAGGGCTGGGATTGCAGGATTCACCTCCATCCCATGGGCAGCTCCTTCCGAGGAACAAGATTCCCGAAGCTTTCAAATCCTCATTTTCTTCCTCCTCATCCAAGATGACACTAATGGAGCAACGCTCAGGGCAGGGGAATTGGTGCTCCCTGTGCTCCCTGAGCCTGCAGCGTGGCCACAGCTGTGTGAGAGATGGATTCCACTAATGGAGTTCCCTTGTTTTTTGATTCCAGGTTGGATAAATCCACAGGCGGGATTTCTAGTCCACCACTCGCCCCTGGCCCCGCTGGAAAATGCCGAGTTCTGCTCCCCAGATCCCATCTCCATTAACTCACTCCCAGCTTTGTTCCTTTCCATCTGCGGCTGTGCTTTCCGTCGCCACTTTTCCAGCTTCTGGTGCTTCCCGGGCCTGCTCCAGATGGAGCAACAGGCCAGGGACAGATGGAAAAGGCCTTTGGAGTTGGGAATGTGTGATAAGGCCATGGATGAGAGCTGACTTTGGATACCCTCAGTCCTGATTTTTCACCACTCTCAGCGTTCCATGGGGTTGATCCCAACCCCAGTGATCCAGATCTGATCTGCCCTGTCCTTATCCAGCTGTAGGTCCTGACCTGAATCCTATTCCCAGGCAAATCACAGATGAATATGGAATAAATCTTTCCCTCAAGTTCCAACAGGAACCTGGAGAATTTTATACCACTCCTTCCTCCCCAGTCGGTTGTGTTGTACACGGAATTGTTCACCACAAATATTTCCTGAGCCAGATAAAATGCAATTTTTGATGATAAATTTGACTGGATATCAGGTTGGATGGGGCCCAGATCCCAAATCCCAAATCTGGGATACTGGAAGGTCTCCCTGCCCATGGGAATGAGACGGGATTTAAGGTCCTTCCCAACTCAAATCAGTCGGGAATTCCACCCAACATCACAGCAGTGACATGGAGACCTCAGTAAATCCAATTCTATCCCAATCCATCCTCTCCTTCATCCCAAAGGATGTCACAGCTTAAGACTGGGAGAAAGGAAGAATTGTGGTTCCATTTTTCAGCTCAATCCAGAGTAATTAAGGCTCATTGATGCATAATTAATATGCAGTTTAATTCAAGAGCTTTTTTCCCAAATCCGTGCTCCAAATATGTGCAAAAGCTGATCCTGAACTGGTATCAGTGAAGGAAAAGTGTCACCAACCATTTTTTCTGCTTCCAGCCAATTCCGAACAGGTTCGATCCCGATGTATTTGAGTGGCAACAAAAATAGATTTCACTCCTCCGGTTTTTTTGGAGGTTTATATTCATAATAGTTTATCCAGGAAAAATTAAACACAGAATTGATGTCAAACCATGCAGGAAGTCGATGTGGTCACAGGAAAATAAATGCTGTCCCAGGAAAATAAAGAAAGGAAGAATTGTGGTGCCATTTTTTCCAGCTCAATTCAGAATAATTGAGGTTCATTGATGCATAATTAATATGGAGTTTAATCGAAGCGGTTTTTTCCCAAATCTGTGCTCTAATTCCAAATCCAAATATGTGGAAAAACTGATCCTAAAGTGTTATCAGTGACGGAGAAGTATTACAAACCTTTTTTTTTTTGCTTCCAGCCCAATTCCAGTGATTTCAAACAAACTCAGTCCCGATGTAATTGAGTGGCAACAAAAATGGGATTCTACTCCCTTCCCTTTTAGGATTTATTTTTTTATTCTTTATACAGTTTGTTCAGGAAAAATTAAACATGGAATTAACATCAAACCAGCTCAGCTGATTTATATTTCCCACCGATTTTGCAGACACCCCGTGAACCCCCGCTTCCTGAGACAGCACCTTTTTATTTCTGCATGAGCAGAACTGTCATAAATCCTGATTTCTTTCCTCCAGGCAAATGGAATGTGACCCAGGCAGTCAAATGCCAGCTCCTCTTGTCTATTTTCAGTGTTTCAGGTATGCAGCCATCGCATTTTAACACTTCACAGCGTTTTGACTCTGCTGGAATTTATCGTTTCAAGGGGAGACGGGCCTGCGGAACTCCGAGGCGTCTCGGTATTGATGGAGACAAAATAACAGAAATTAACTGGTTGCATTCCTAGAGGAAATATTCCATTAAAATTGAAAAATGGATGGTCAGAGGGAAGTTTATCCAGCTGCACCCCTAGCTCCATGGGAGGGGTGGAATCCCATGATTTTTCGCAGAGATGAGTTTTCCCACCCAAACCATTCTGGGATTCTCTAATCCAAAGGGTGAGGATAATAAAATAAATAAATTAGGTTCTAAACATGAGGAGAATCGGTATTTCTCCATCAGGAGAAGCAGAAATTAAATCATCACCTCTAGAGTTCATTTGATTTCTAGAGAAACTCCTTGAACTGCAACGCCAGGGAGCCGAGCCGGTGAATATTTGCTAAACCAGGAGATGAACAATCTGCCCTGGGAGCAGAGCGGGAATGAGGAATATTTTCCCTTTTGATGGACCCAGACATTTCAGTTCCCTTCCCACATCCCTGTGATTTACGCTCCTGAATGAACTCGTTGATCTCAGGCTCCACCGAGGGGCCCTGGAGGCTCCAGGTGGATCAGAGCGTTTATTTATCACAAACACAACCCAGGAATCAATTCCTGCCAGGAGGAAGCTCTCCTTGCAAACCTGAGAACGGCATTAAAAGGAGCTAAAGAGCCCCGGGAGAGCTGGGTTTTCCTGATGAATTCCCTGAATTTTGAAGTCCTGCACAATTCCTTTATCGCCCAGAGCAATCATTCAGGAAAAAAAAAAAAGAAAATAAAAAGAAAATACTGAGGTAAAAACCCAAATAATTTTTCTTTGTTGGGATTTTATGTTATCCAACAGTTTCCTGGGATGATTCATGCCCAGAATTTCCAGGAATTCCCTCTGGCCATGGTGTTGGGTCAGCCTCGGTGTGCAGAGTGGATCCAGACACTCTCTCACCTGGGAGAAATCGGGGAGAAATCCATGCCCAGAATTCCCAGCAGGATGAGCAGAGCAGGGAATTTCTGTCCTGGACACTTCCTGTGGCCTCTAGTTTCTTCCGAGAGTTTCTGAGTTGCACTAATTGAGTGCCTGCAGCTTAATCCAATCGATTTCCTTGATGGATTTCAATATCAGACCTTGGAATGAGCACCAGCTCTCCCTGTGGTTAATGCAGCGCCTGAACTCCAGGATTCTCTGCCTTCTCCCAGGAGATTGAACTTCAGAAAATCCCATTTAAATCCCAAAGAAATCCCATTTAAATCCCAAAGAAATCCCATTTAACACTCCAGCCTTCGATGTTAAATATGCAAGTCCATGGAAAGCCAAGGATTTTCTGAAAGGTTCCCATTTTGGAATCAAAAATTTTATCAGGATTTTTGGGGTCTCTTCAGGGTCACTTCAACCACAGAAATCTGTGGAGCTGAAATAATTTTTTTTGGATAATGTTTACACTCCAGTGCAATTAAAAATTAATCTTAAGAAGTCAAAAGTTGTCAAAAATACTTTTATTTGGTTAATTCTCTGAAGGAGAGAAAGATTTGTCCCTCCAGTCATGGAAAACAGGGAAATCTCCTTGCACTGACATTGGAATAGAAGGAATTGCATGGGAAAGACAGGTTCAGAAGGGCAAAATCAATCCATTAATTACAAAAATTAATTGCACTCATCTGTCTCCTTCACAGGACTGTGGGGTCCGGCTGCCCAAACCCCTGGAATCACTCACACCATTCCAGGCATCCAGGAATTTGGGATTTTAACAGTTCCCATCAGAGGTTACCTGAACCTACACTTAGAACTCAATGAGAGCTCGCAGGTTGGGAATGAAAAATGGCTCTTCCAAATGGGGTTTGTCCCAATTTAATGGAATTATTTGGAATTCACACTTTTAATTAACCTCTGCCAATCTCCAGGACGACAATTCCACATGTCCCAGTGACACATCCACAATTACTTCCTTATCTTCTCCCGTTGGCTCCTCCATCTCCTCACTCCGAGGGTACAAGGAGTCACTGCCAAACGATCCATCCTGCCTTCCTCCATGAGGGAATGCAAGGAGAGGACATGGAAAAGAAAAACTCCGAAGCCTTTGTGTGGTTTGTAGGCAAAATTAACTCAAACCATTCCAGAACAAAGGGAATTAGAAGTGTTCTTGGATCTCTATATTCCGATCATCAGACAGCCAGGAAATCATGGATTATTTCTCCTCGATATCCAAGGATAGGGTCATGGAGATGCTCCAAGAGTTCTGGAGCCAGGCTGGGAGAGCTGGGAATGTTCACCTGGAGAGAAGGATCCATAGAGAGCTCAGAGTCCCTGAAGGGGCTCCAGGAGAGCTGGAGAGGGACTGGGGACAAGGGATGGAGGGACAGGACACAGGGAATGGCTTCCACTGCCAGAGGGCAGGGATGGATGGGAGATTGGGAACTGGGAATTCCTGGCTGGGAGGGTGGGGAGGGGCTGAGAAGGAATTCCCAGAGCACCTGTGGCTGCCCCTGGATCCCTGGAAATGCCCACGGCCAGGTTGGACATTGGGCTTGGAGCAGCCTGGAGTAGTGTAAAGAGTTCCTGGCATGGCAGGAGTGGGATGAGGTGGGATTTAGGGTTCCCAAAGCATTCCAGGATTCTCTGATTTTTATCCTAAAAACCACCTGTGAGGAGGTCTTCCTAAAATAACCAGGTTTAAATAACCCCCACTGATTTACCTCTTTCCAGCTTTATATTTATATTCATATTCATGTTAATGTATTTATTTTTATTTTTATTTTTATTTTTATTTTTATTTTTATTTTTACTTTTACTTTTACTTTTACTTTTATTTTTACTTATTTTTATTTTTATTTTTATTTTATTTTATTTTTTATTTTTATTTTTATTTTTATTTTTATTTATTTCTATTTACAATTCTATTTCTGGGTTTCCCAGGACCAGCCTCTGCTCCCATCATTTAATTCTCTCTCCTCATTGGGCCAGGATCTTATTTCACCCTTAATTTTCCTGATTTCAGCTTCCAGCCTCTGGATTTGTTCCAGATGGGATTGGAAGGCCCCTGAGCCCATTATCCTGATTCTTATTCCCTGTTCTGCTCAAGTCATCATTTAGGAGGATTTGTTCCTCCTGAATTGTGGTCCTGTAGCTGCCAGGACCTCTTTTCCCACATTCCCAAATTTTGGTTGATTCCAGAATGAGTCTTGTTTAGCCCATTGGTTTTCCTGGAGCTGCGGGCAAAGGGGAAAAAAAAAAAAGTGTAATCCCATTTTAATTCCAACAGCACCAACGCAAGAGGAACAATTCCCTCCTCTTCCATAATTTCCTTTATTTGTGTCCAAGGATTTCTTCCTCCGTTTCCCAGAGAGGTTTGATCCCTCTGATTATCCATCACCCACTTTACAAGTCCCGCTTCCCAAAACGAGGTTTTCCAAAGATTTTTTTGGAGTCCAGGATTTTGCAGAGTGTCATTAAATCACCTATTTTCCTCTCTCTTGTCCCCTGACATAAAACATCTTTATCGGGGGATTGCCCTTTTATTTTGGTTAAATAATCACCTTTATCTGTAATTCCGTGGTTTTCCATGTTTTCTGATGGAGAATCCCGGCAGAAGCTGGGTTAGAGGAAAGCCAAAATTCAGCCAATTTTCCTCCTATTCCCACCAGCCACATATTTCTGCTCACTCAGGGATGACAGTTTTCGGGGGCTCCTTTTCAGGAGTTTAAATTCCCCGGCATTCAGGTGGTTTTAGAGTCCTGGCCCTCTGCAAAGCTCTGTGCCAAACACAGGAAAAGACGGAGTCTTCAAGGTTACATGCTTCTTTTATTAGTTCTTATCTTACAATTTTCTCAGTGTCCAAAAGATGTTTGCCGCGGCTCGGACATCTGGTGACTCCTCCTGTCCCTGGGCTGTCCTTATCTTTTATACTAATTGCTACGTATTCTTTATTTACTATTTATTACCAATGTCTATCACTATCACTAAAAAGGTCATCTTTACTCTGACCCAATCCTCACTGACTACTTTGTGCCAACGTCACTGCAGAAATGGAGTGAGGGAACAAGAAGGAAGAAGAAAGAGACAACGCCCCAAATTCTCCATCTTGCCCCATTCACTTCAATGCCAAAAATCCCAAACCCACTGTTTTTTCACCCCGTGATATACTAAACTACTATTTTTCACACTCTTGTGGCCTGCAGTGCTTCCTGCAGTGCAAGAAGCCTCTCCCATGGACTGAGATCAAATCCAGTGTCTCTCTGAGCTCTGGGCTCTGGGCTGGGGTCCCAGACCCCCCTGCCCAGGTCTCTGACCCTCCAGGGCAGCCAAAGGAACGCCCTGGACTCCAACAGCCACATCCACATTTGTAGAAATTGCTTCCTCCCGCTGCTGCTGACTTCTGGACGGTGTGCATGAATGTAGACAAGAGATCTCTGAGGTTGGGTTTTAGAAGATGAGGTTTATTGTAAGGGATGTGAGGCCTTGCTCTGAGCTGCCAGGCTGCAGCTCGTGGCAAGGCCTAGGAAAGTGGGGGAAGGGAGAAGTAGGGAGAGGAAATTCCAAGAGAGGAAAGTCCTCGGGAAAGGGTGCAAGCTAAGAGAGGCAAAGAGCAAAAGAGCAAAGAGTGAAGGGCAAGGAGCAAAAGCAAAAGAGGCCGAGCCACCTTCGCAGCCCCTTATCAGGGGTCTCAAGGTGGGCTGGAACAGGACTTGTGCCAATGGGGTCACAGATACCTGATCCTTCAGGGGAGGGGTACAGGTGTGGGATGAACCATACATTGAGGGGTGAGACAGAACATTCCATTTGACCTCTGGGTCTGGTTGCAGGTAACCTTCAGATGGTCACAGAACTGTTTTCCCAGACATCCAGTATCTTAACACATCTCAAACATCAAAACTTACTTTCAATTCTATCTCACATACAGGTTTCTCATTCTCAGAATACAGGCAATCATATTTATAGGGTTTCTTGGCTTCCTCCTCCCCAACACACATTATTTTGTTTGCTGCCACTCTCCATGAGTGGATTTAGCTTGAAATGATGAGTTCAGAGAACAAAACAAATATCTGTAAATATTATTTTCTAACGAGGCATTTGTTTCCTGGAGTTTGGAAATTGGCAAAATCCAGGAATAAATATCCTCTCTCTCCAGAATTAGTGAGGGAAAACAAAGCTGGAGAAGCAGCTTTTGGAATCAGGGGTGCTTGGGATATTGACATGGCTTCGTGCTCGTAACGTGGGGCTGCAAAATGAAATAAAAGCTCCCTTTCAGGGGATAGAAATTAGTCTGGAGAGAAATTCCAGCCTTGGCGCTGGAAAGTGAGAATGGCACAAGAAAAGCACTTTGCTCTCCAGAATTCTGGAGAATTGGATTTGGATTTGGATCAGCTGCCAAGCCGCTTCTCTCCTTGCTGCCAGAGGATTTTTCAAGGCTTCTCCATGGGAAACCAGGGCTCTGCCTCTGGAATTTCTCATCTAGAGAGCGATCAAACTTTTTCCTCCCTGAGTTTTCCCCCAAACTTGGCTCCTCTGCTCCCCTACCTCCACCGAGGGTCTGGTGACCTTGATGGGAATTTTTTGGTAGCACAGGATGGGCAAAAATTCCATTTTGCCCCACAGGTAGGGATCTTATCCATCTCTTTTTGGACTTTATCGCTGGAGAATTACCCAGGGCTTGGACAGAGTGACAGCAATGCCTTGTCCCAGCCTATCAAATGTATCCTTGTCAGCCAGGCTGGAGGAATTCCCACCTGGATTCTCCTGCTCCACCACACCCAGGCACAACTTTGTCCCAAACTCCAAAAAATCCCTCTTATTTTTGGTGCCACAAACAGAATTTTGCAGTCCTTTGTTCCTCTCTGGTTTTGCCTCCTGTCCTGGGCACATGCTGCACGTCTGTCGGGGGCTCCTTTTCAGGAGTTTAAATTCCCTGGCATTCAGGTGGTTTTAGAGTTCTGACCCTCTGCAAAGCTCTGTGCCAAACGCAGGAAAAGACGGAGTCTTCAAGGTTACATGCTTCTTTTATTAGTTCTTATCTTACAATTTTCTCAGTGTCCAAAAGATGTTTGCCACAGCTCGGACATCTGGTGACTCCTCCTGTCTCTGGGCTGTCCTTATCTTTTATACTAATTGCTACGTATTCTTTATTTACTATTTATTACCAATGTCTATCACTATCACTAAAAAGTTCATCTTTACTCTGACCCAATCCTCACTGACTGCTTTGTGCCAATGTCACTGCAGAAATGGAGTGAGGGAACAAGAAGGAAGAAGAAGGAGACAACGCCCCAAATTCTCCATCTTGCCCCATTCACTTCAATGCCAAAAATCCCAAACTCACTGGTTTTTCACCCTGTGATATACTAAACTACGTTTTTCACACTCCTGTGGCCTGCAATGCTTCCTGCAGTGCAAGAAGCCTCTCCCATGGACTGAAATCAAATCCAGTGTCTCTCTGAGCTCTGGGCTCTGGGCTGGGGTCCCAGACCCCCCTGCCCAGGTCCCTGACCCTCCAGGGCAACCAAAGGAATGCCCTGGACTCCAACACACGTGTTCCTGTAATTCCCAGCTCTGGAATTTGCCACAAAACCCCTCCCTCAGCATTTCCATGGTGTTTCCTTGCGATGTTCCTTTTCCATGGGGTGTTTTAAGCTGTTAGGGATTTCACAGGAGCTCAAAACAAAGACGGGGCATTCCCCCCACCCTGGGGTTGCTCTGCTCTCCAGAAAAATCATTTCCCCCATTACTCTGGTTTTTCTGAGTTTTTTTATAACTTTTTTGATTTTCATAAATGGAGTCAGATCTTTTTAATTATTGTACAATAATAAGAGCAGTTTTCTACCTTTTCCCAAAGATGTAACATAAACAAATCCTTTTTTTTTCATTCTCTGTCTTTTGTTTGCATATTTCTAACCTGAAAACAATTGTAACTGACAATTGGTTTAGCCACTTGGCTGAGGGGTGAAAAACCCCAGAAGCCAATCTTCTGCTGGACCCACAAATGTATAAAAAGTAAGAAATAAAACAAAGAGGCTCTCTCCGCTCTGTCTCAGCTTTGAGGTGGATCCGAGAAACCTCTGCTCTGCAAAACCTCTTGTCTGCGTGTGGCTGCTTTGTGTGTCTCGGTGACATCCCCCCTTATTTTTTTGTGGCAGAATTCTGCTTTTTCTGGAGAACCGGCATCCGTTTAGTCTATTTGTGTACAGATCTTTAATCCATCGCTAAATCCTAACTGGATTTCTTCCCAAATCGCTGCTCTGGCTCAGCAGATGAGGCGCAGGCTCCAGGTGAGCAGTGGTGACCCCGAGGTCAGGCTGGATTTTGTGTCAGCCTGGCCCGAGCGACTCCAGCCGTCAATCACCGCTAAATGCGGTCAGCTCCGTCTGGAGCCGCTCAAAGCTCTCCAAACCATTCCTTTATTTCCAACATTTCGTTTGGAGATAAGGGCCGTGCACAGGGCCTGGCTGTGTGAACCCAGAACTCCCCAATCCTGGGCTGATCCCAGACTGTGGGAAGTGGGAAAAGGGGAATTCTGCCCCGCTTAGGTGAGACCCCACCTGCAGGGCTGCTCCAGGTCTGGATCCAACATCAGGAGGGCGTGGAGCTGCTGGAGCAAATCCACTGGAATTTGAAGCTCCAAGAGCTGGAGCCCCTTGCTCTGGAGCCAGGATGGGAGAGCTGGAGAAGGGAAGGATCCGGGGAGAGCTCCGAGCCCCTGGCAGGGCCTGAAGGGGCTCCAGGAGAGCTGGAGAGGGACTGGGGACAAGGGATGGAGGGACAGCACACAGGGAATTGGGAATTCCTGGCTGGGAAGGTGGGGAGAATCTGAAATAGAATTTCCAGATTTGCTGTGGCTGCCCCTGGATCCCTGGCAGTGCCCAAGGCCAGGTTGGACATTGGGGCTTGGAGCAATCTGGGACAGTGAGAGGTGTCCCTGCCATGGCAGGGGTGGGAATGGGATTTAAGGTTCTTCCCACTCAAATCCTTCTGGAATTCTCTGATCCAATATTTCCTGAGCTTCTCCCCCTCTAATCCAAGACACAAAAGCACCTCCTGCACCCTTTTCTTTCCCCCTTTTTTTCTCTCCCCCGAAACCTCTCCGGACACGACTCCTCCTTCTCCCTTCCCTCCTCGCAGATGTGGAGTTCACTCCCTGAGCTCAGTGTGATTTATGGGCAGAGATAAAAAAGGGATTTAATCATGTCCATGAGCTCCTCCAGCAACGCACCCCGACATCCTCTATTAACTGCTCCTCTCCAGACATTTTTCACGGATGGTGTCCAATCCCTGGTTCCCAGGCATTTAATTACTCTCCCTTTGTTAGAAGGTCCCACTAAATCTCCTGATTTATGCCTCGCTCCATAAATAAGGCCTTTCCCGGTTGCTTTATGATGGCACAAATTTGTCGGAGGCATCTGCACAAATTTTTATGGGATTGAATCGTTTGCTCCACATCCTTGTTCCCGGTTTTCCTCGTGAATCAGAGCTGGGAATCACGGAGCACCACACAGTTAATTACTCACGGTAGCAGCCTCTGTGTTTTTTATTTCATCTCCTTTTCAGCCCTAAGGCTGTAAATGCTCACCCACGAGTTATTTGGATTATTTGGAAAATAGGACTACAGCACCGGGAGAGATTTATTTGGGAAATTCCTCGTGGATGAAGCGAGGGAGAAGGTCAGGAAGTTCATTAAAGCAGATTAATGGAGAGCAAGTGGGATCTAATCAGACTGGGAGCCTGGAGGCCCCTGGTGCTGGGGCAGGGACGTTGTTCCCATGGATTATTTGTGTCCCTGCTCCAGGAATGTTGGGAATGACAGCAGATCCATCCTTTTTAGCCACTCCAGCCGCTGATAAATGAGTTCCTGCCCACAATTGGCATACTGTCACGGAGCTGAGGCACTGCTCCAATTAGTGCTCCCCACGGAGGGAGGGCAGGGACAGGCCCTGCTTGCAAAGCGCCAAGAATTCCGGGCTGCCTCATTATCCGGCTTCTCCACTCCACGGCCTGCTCCAGGGAACAGCCTGGATAATAATCCTGTAACCGGAGCGCTTCACCTGCGTGGGATTTGCAAAGCCAAGGCTTGGGATAGCAGCAGTTCCGGGGAAGTGCCACTCAGGGACAGGCTGGGCAGCAGATGCTGAGCAGGACTGTTGGAGTCCAGGGCATTCCTTTGGTTGCCCTGGAGGGTCAGGGACCTGGGCAGGGGGGTCTGGGACCCCAGCCCAGAGCCCAGAGCTCAGAGAGACACTGGATTTGATCTCAGTCCATGGGAGAGGCTTCTTGCACTGCAGGAAGCACTGCAGGCCACAAGAGTGTAGAAAATAGTAGTTTAGTATATCACGGGGTGAAAAAACAGTGGGTTTGGGATTTTTGGCATTGAAGTGAATGGGGCAAGATGGAGAATTTAGGGCGTTGTCTCTTTCTCCTTCCTTCTTGTTCCCTCACTCCATTTCTGCAGTGACGTTGGCACAAAGTAGTCAGTGAGGATTGGGTCAGAGTAAAGATGACCTTTTTAGTGATAGTGATGGACACTGGTAATAAATAGTAAATAAAGAATACGTAGCAATTAGTATAAAAGATAAGGACAGCCCAGAGACAGGAGGAGTCACCAGATGTCCGAGCCGCGGCAAACATCTTTTGGACACTGAGAAAATTGTAAGATAAGAACTAATAAACAAAGCATGTAACCTTGAAGACTCCGTCTTTTCCTGCGTTTGGCACAGAGCTTTGCAGAGGGCCAGGACTCTAAAACCACCTGAATGCCGGGGAATTTAAACTCCTGAAAAGGAGCCCCCGACACAGGAGGAGCAGAATTGGCCTGTGGGGATTGAATTCTTCCTTTTTGTCCTCCATCAACCATTCCAGGATCTGACATCCTGAGGGAATATCACTGTGTGGGGAGGAGAAGCAGCCGGAAGATGGAGTTTGTTAAGATTTGTGAATGAAATTATGAACTGGTTTATGTCCAAACTAAGACAGGGGTTAGAGACGTCTCTGGGTTTAGGCCTAGGTTTAGGCCTAGGTTTAGGCCTAGGTTTAGGATCATCTCCTGGGGGTGAGGTGGGACTCAGTGCAAATCCCCTTCCCACTGAGTTCTCCCTTCCAGGCACATTAATTCCAAACAACAGAAATAATTCCTGTGATCCCCATTTCACTTTCCAGTGAGATCCTGGCTTTTCCTGCTAAAGCCTGGCTTTGCTAGAGCTGGGGGAAGAAGCCAATAAACCCTCAGCACAATGTTTTGAACACCTGATTTTTGTGTTTCCAGCTTAGTCCAGATCCTGGCCAACAAATTTGGCTCCAGCTTTAGTCTGGGATCCACATGGGCCTGAGATTCCTAAAATCTTCTCTCAGATTCTCAGGGCTTCAATTGATTCCCTCCCACTCCTGGAATATCCCTGATTTACTCCAGCTGAGCCCATAGTCCAGCCCATTCATAAAAAGTAAGCAGCTAGTAATTAATTTTAATGAATGCTGTTGATGCACGGGCTAATTGTTTGAAATTCATCAAACCCAGTGTTTAGAGTTTAATGCAGAAATTATGTACAAGGCATTGTTAATAAAATCATTACAAATTAATTTAGCCCTGAACCAGCAAGGCACTTACACACAGATTTTCTGCATGGAATGCTGAAATGCATTCCCTGAATCCTGATTTTTAAAGTCAGAATTCCTTAGACAGGCTCAAAGAAGAAAACTCCTCAGGCTTGTGACCTAAGGGGTCCTGCAGGGATCTTTGCTCATCGTAGAATCGTGGAATAGAATTGTGGAGGCTGGAAAAGTCTTCCACGGTCATCAAATCCAGCTTTTGATTGATCCCCACCCTGTCCCCAGCCCAGAGCTCTGAGTGTCACCTCCAGGAATTCCTTGGACACCTCCAGGGATGGGCACTCCAAACCTCCCTGGCCACTTCCAAGCCCTGAGCTCCCTTTCCATGGGGAAATTCCTGCTGCTGTCCACCCTGAGCCTCCCCTGGCCCAGCCTGAGGCCGTTCCCTCTCCTCCTGTCCCTGTTCCCTGGGAGCACAGCCCGACCCCCCCGGCTGTCCCCTCCTGTCAGGGACTTGTGCAGAGACACAAGGTTCCTCCTGAGCCTCCTTTTCTCCAGGCTCAGCCCCTTCCCAGCTCCCTCAGGAATTCTCCAGACCCTTCCCAGCTCCCTCAGGAATTCTCCAGACCCTTCCCAGCTTCCTCAGCCTCTCCTCCCATGAGCGTCTCTCTAAATCCTTCCGGACTTCCACTGCAGCTCCCTGCTCCCTTTTTTCCCTGCTCCAGGAATGGGAAGGAGGGATAGAAAGGAATCATTTACAGCCAGGGAGACTTCACTGCTCCACTTTTTCCCCCACTCCTGGTGGATTCCCTGTTCTGTGATTTATAGGGAAACCCTTGGCTGAGAACCTCCCTGAGGATCCAGCCGTGGGCAGCCCAATCCTGAACTCCTCACCACCTTTTGTCTTCTCCTCACGTCCCTCTCATCCCCACATTTTTGCTGATCCACCCCAATTTCCCAGGATCAGATCCCTCTGACGCCCTCAGGGTTCCTGCCTGGGCTCATCTTTAGCTCCCTGAGCTCATCTTTATCCCCTCCCCGGTCCCTCTGACTCAGGGAATCTCAAGGTATGGATCAGAAATCCAGTCTTACGCAGATGACATGCAGATTTCTGGGAAGTTTATCCCTAATTATCCCTTCTCTTCCCATGTTTTATCAGTTTGTCTTGAGGACATAGAGGCCATTTTTTTTTTTCCAGTGTATATTTAAAACTCAAATCTTAATTCTTGCTCTCAGGCTTTTTTTTTTTTCCTCAAAATCTGATTGAAATGATAAAACTTATCAGGGCTACGGTAGCCCAGGGTTCATCCCTTTCCCTTAGGACAGGGAAAAAATCCCAAATCCCTTCAAGAGCAATTCCATCTTTGCTGCTACCCCAGCTGCAGACCTGGAAATTCAGGTTTATTTAACCCACAATAAAATTCCAATTTAATAAAAACATGGAAATATATTTTCCCCTTCTGTCTGAGGAAAAACCAAACGTTAAACTGGGATTTAATAGTTTAATATGCTCAAAATAAATTTTAGGCAATGTGTGTTAATTGTTGTTTCAACCCTTTCCAATAAAAACCTGGAATCAGGAAAAACCACAATTCCTTCCAACTCAAATATTCCGTCTAGCCACAATTCCAACAAAGATTTTCAGTTTTGGTCTTGGTGCACGAATCCCTCTAAAATGTTATAAATTAAGGCATCAAACTCTGTACCTTGTTCCAAACCAGCAGCTGAGCAGCATCCCAAAATTCCTGACTCACATGATCCTTAAAAGTTTCTTTTTTCCTGTTGAAAACGGGATGAAGTCAAAGGGTTTATTTGGCAATTCCAGGTTTTGAAATAAACATGAATCCGAAATTTAGAGTCTCTTCCGTCAGGGTCACAAAAACAGGGTCGTCGCTGTATTTGTTTAAAACTGGGAATTCCCAGATGAGGTGCCCAGTGGATCCTTTGGAAAAATCAATAATCAGATTATTTTTTAAAATTAGGTAAATTTTCCTGGCTGAAATTTCAACATGTGGGACCTTTAAAAATAAATTACCGAGGAGCCCTGAGCATCAAAATCAGCTCAGGATCTAATTCCAAGAGCATGAGTCACTTTGCCAGGGAACTCTATTATTAAACTGAGGGGGTTTGGCTTTAGAAAGAACAATATATTTAAAAAAAAAAAAATTGAGGAGTTGTTTAAATCCATTTTTTTCCTCCATAAAATTTCCAGGTTTTTACATCTATCCTCTTTTCAGAGTGGCTGCAACCCTTAAGCCCAAGAGAGGGGAAGATAATGTTGTTGCAAGAACAATTTGCTGCAAATATTTGGAAAAGCTGTTTGTAAATTAAATACCAGAGCCAGCAAAAATTATTCAGCCACATCCAGGGCCTTTCATTTTTCCAGGAGAAATGTTCCACGCCTTCTTGTGGGACTGAATTAATCAACTAATAAATGAATGGAAGAAAGAAGATCGTTAAGTATTCCTTTCCCCTCCTGATTAATGTCAGGATAACTCAGAGAGGATGGGAAAGATGAATGGAGATCCACAAAGCTGCCTCAACCTCTTCCCATTTTTTTTTTTTTGTATCCCCAGATCATTAAGAAATATCCGTGGAGAAAACCATGGGTGGGGAAAATCAGCCCCTTTCCCTTGGCTTGGGGGAGCTCTGCTGATTCCCTGGCTCCCGAATTCCTGTTTCCCACTGCCTTGGATTCAATGCAAGATGTGTTCTATTCCCAGCTGCGGGAACTCATTGGGGAAGCGTTTCTTCCTTTAGCTCTTCTGTGAACACATCCCTCATAATTCCAGAGGGGAGAGGTCGGGTGTCTTCTGTTCATGGGCAGCTGTTAATCCAGCTGTGGCACTGCTCTTTATCCCTTCCAGGACCCCTCCTCCCTGCAGGGATCTCTGCTGTTCCTGGCCCATCCAGGCTCACTGCAGGGCTGGGACAATTCCATCATCCCTCGGGAGATGCTGCAGCCAGGGGAGGAGCCCGGCATTCCCAGCTGGATCACACCTGGCACTGGGAACAGCAGCACAGCCCGTGTGCACGGGATTGCCAGAGCAACCCCGGAGCCATCCCAGCACCACGGGAGCTGCAGAGGAAAACTGCACCCTGCTGCAGGATCGCTGCTGCCAGAACCACATCTGTCACTGCAGGAGGCTGGGCTGGGCTGGGACCAACACCCTGAGCAGCAGCGTGTCAGCCTGCGCCCTGACCATCCATGGGTTTGGTTGTGCTACTGCATTTGTATTTTTGATATTCCCAGTAAAGAACTGTTATTCCCATTCCTGTATCTCTGCCTGAGAGCCCCTTAATTTCAAAACTATAATAATTAGGAGTGAGGGGTTTACATTCTCCGTCCCAAGGGAGGCTCCGGCTTTTCCCTGGCAGACACCTGTCCTTCCAAACCAGGACACCCACAAAGCAATATTTCATGGAACAGCTGAGGAGTCCAACACCAGTGGAGAGAAATGTCGTGGAATGTCAAGCTTTTTGTGGATGTCCCATCCCTGGAAGTTTTTGAGGGATTTGGAGCAATCTGGCGTAGAGGGAGGTGTCCCTGCCCATGGTAGGGGTGGAATGGGGTGGGATTGAAGGTCTGTTCCCACCCAAACCATTCCATGGGGTCCCACAAGGCACAGGGAACACCTCCGAGTGAGGGAAAATAAAGGGCAGAGGTTTGGAAGTTGTCCCGGAGCAGGAATTGAGGCCAGAAGGGGTTGTGGTTATTCTGAAGGTTGATCTTTGTTAATTATCCCACCTGCCTTGCATTCTGATCCAAAATCCATGGAAAATGCGGGAGGAAGGTGTGTCTGGGACATCGTGCCTGGCACTGGCTGGGGGATCAAAAATTTCAAGTTTTTGGTGAACTGGAAGTAGAAAAAACTTTTGGAAGGTTGTGGTTCCACCAGACTTTGGGAATGTTGGATCATTTCCTGTCAGTGCCCTGCAAAGACAGAATTCCCTGGAAAGGGGCACACAGATTCCAGGGCATTCCCTCGATTTTTTCACACAGCCTGAAAAACAAAAACTCAAAAAAACTCAAGGAAATTATTTCCCTTCTAAAACCCCCACTTCTTCAATTCCAGGCAAAATGTGGGAAAAATACCTTTTATTTATCATGCTGTTCCTGCTCTCCAAATTAGGTGTTGGAATTAAAACAAAACCTTTAAAAATGATCAAAAAATATATCTTTGGACTTTAGGGGGTTTTTTTTCATATTTTTTAACCTGAAAAACAGACCAGTTTTTATTTGACTGAGTGTTCAGAGGCTTCCCTTGTTCCTCATGTCCGAGGTTTTCCCCAGGAAAATCTTCTTCTGTCACCTGTTTTTGGAATCAAAGTTGAGTTTCCCTTTCCGTCTCCTGGTTTAAGCAGCAGCAACTTCCAGGTCAGCAAATTCCAAGAGCCTCGTGGAGCAACCGAGTCAGATCCAGAAATATTTTAATCCCTTTCCCAATTGTGTGACAGCTCCTGAATTTCCCTGCGGTTTGATACTTTCCATTCCTGTCCTTGGAGGAATATGAAACTGCCTGAGAAAGGGAGAGCTGCATTTAATTGGGGAAAAAAAAAAGAAAAGAAAACGGGAACGCTCGGTGCGGATTCAGTTCTAATAAAGTGTTACACAAAAAGGGGTGGAATTTTTAACTTTATTCAAATCCTCTGCTCTAAAAATCCTCGGAGTGAATAAATTACCAGCACTGCAGCAGGGGGAATTCTCGTGACCTTGAAGCAGCAAAACCCCGAGAAAAGGTGGAAAAGGAATTCGGGAATTTCTTCAGGAGCAGGTTTGGATGGAGAACAAAATATTGGCTGATCCCTGAGCAAAAGTCAGCTGGGATGGGAAAAAATGTGGGAGAGTCTGGAAGAGCAGCTCCCATCCAGGAACACAACCTGGGGCTGGCGGTGGGATTCCTGCCTCATTCCATGAAATCAGCAGGAGAATTGAATGGTAAGAGCAGAGTGGAGATGCCTTAGACCCGGAAACCTGGAATCTGCCTCTTTCCCAATCCCAGATTTTCCTGTTCCTAAAGCTAGTGCTAACAGGAGGTGATAGGAGGTGCCCTAAGACGTTTTGTGTTGTGGCTTAATTAATGATGCCAAATTAATTGGGAAGTACCTGACAAAGGGACTCTGTGTCACCAAAACCTTTGGGAATGCTGCTTCCCGGGATAATCCATCCAGGCCATGATGATCTCTCAGCCAGCCTATGGGGAGACATCCAGATGTTCAAACGAACAAATTAATTAGCAAAATTTAAAACCCTGTGTTGTGCAAGGCTCAGATCCAAAAAGTCACCCAGGTGTGGGACCAGCCCGGCTCTAAAATTCCCGTTTTTCTCCTGTACGTGATGGGAAAATATTTTCTGTTGCACCAAGGGAAGATTTTCCTGGATCCTGTGCCAGAGCTGGGAAATTCCATGGGGAAATTCAGAGTGGGAAGGTTTGGAAGAGCAGTCTCTACCCACCTCCCAGATAACTCCTCAAATGATTTGTCCAGTTGGTGTCCAACTCCTCAGGACTCCCAGAAAGGCTTGGATTTCTTCATTCCCACCAAATTCCTGCGAAGGAGTTGTATCACCATCCAAATCCTGCAGGGAAGGATTGGATGGAACACTGGCTCCATATGGATACACCTGGCGTGGGAACACCTCAGCCTGCAGTGCTGGAGCTTGAGGGGCTCAGCCTGGAGTCTGGGAAGGGAAGATGGCCTTTCCCAAACCTTTGGAGCTGCTGGGATGGTGGAGTTGGCAGAAGGAGCAGTTTGGTGTCACTGTCACTCCCTCATCCCACTTTTTTCCATGGGATGAGAATGGAGTCACAGCAGGTGGCGGGACCCAGACCAAAAAATCCCCAGTTTAACATCCCGGGAGCAGTCCCGGGAGCTATAGAATCAAGTTGCCCCTTTTCTCCCAAAATTTAGAACCTACAGCAACCACCAGGATCTCTAAATATCCCTGGACACCTAAACCCAATCCCAGCTGTTGGGCTGGGATTAAACCAGGCACAGCTCTAAACTCTCAGCCGGTTTTAAAAATCCAAATCAGCTGCTCCATTTCTTACCAAAATTTCCAATCCAGCCTCAGGCTGTGGAGCTGGGAAAACTGGTGGAGCAGGGGAGAGCTGGATTACCTTGGGAACAGTGGGATGGGAGGGAAGGAACACCTCTGGAAAGCCAGGAACACCAGGCTGTGGTTTTGGTCTTTGTGGGAAAGCTCCTGTACAGAAAATCCTGCTGAAAACATCCAGTGTCTATAAAGGAGACAGAGGAGCCCTGGAATTTCATTCCAATAAAGGAGAGAGTCCCCGGGGGTTTCCCCTCTTGAGGTTTCGGAGGTGCGGCTTCCTTTCATCCCAAACTCCCGCCCGCAGGTTCCCTCTTCCTTCCCCCATTGCTGAGGCACCAGGAGGGTGCAGCCATCCTGTTATAAATAAAATCGACCAAATTCCGTAATCAAAAATTTAGAATTTTTATTAAAGAGACAAAGCGACAGTCTCGGTCAGCCACAATTAAAAGGACAGCGTCAAGCCCGGGGTCGCCGCTGGGTGAACTCAGATAACAAACTCTGTCAGCCTGCTATCCCCCCCAGTTCACATTTTTGGTTTGCAGCAGTCTCTTTTTATACACTGGATCGCGGAGAGAGGTCCGGGAGTGTGACGGTCTTCCCCCCGGGGCATATGCAAGTCCTGGTATCGGGAGTTTGAATAGACCGGTCGAGGAAGACAATACTGCTGATGTTCGGGCCCGGGTGTGTCGTGGAGATGTAAATTTCAGCGGAGACTCATGGAGATATCTATCTGAAGCAATCATCTTGGTCTCCGGACTTCTATCTCTGGTTTCCGTCGTTCTTTGTGTCCTTTCAGGGATTCCCGGTAGCAGCGGTTTCTTGTCCCCCCTTTCTGGTAAATCCAGTCACATTTTCTTTGTGTCTCCCATGTGTTTCCCCAGGCTGGGGAAGTCTCCTTTTTATGCAGTCTCTCATTTTATCCAGTAAGTTAAACTTAAACCTATAACAGAGCAAACCATACAAAACTTATATTAAACATATATTTTTACAGTCTATATTTTCCTTGAATGGGATAACATGAATTTACTTTAGAACATATATTACAAATGGGATAACACGAATTAACTTTAGAACATATATCACACATCCCGAACTGCCTGCCCCGTGTTCCACCTTTGGAAACGAGCTTTTCCCCCAGAGTACAGAAAATCTGCCTCGTGCAGCCCCCTTTGGCCAAACTGTCCGGGCTCTGGAACAAACCTGGGCTGGAAGTTAATCCCAAAGTTCAGGAATTCCCCTTTGGCTGTTTCAGTATCTGAACTGTCTGGGCTCTGGAACAAACCTGGGCTGGAAGTTAATCCCAAAGTTCAGGAACTCCCCTTTGGCTGTTTCAGTATCTGAACTGTCTGGGCTCTGGAACAAACCCGGCTGGAAGTGGGAACAGACACTGAGCTCCATCCCAAAGCCGTTCCCAACCAGACCCTCACCCAGGAATTGTTTGTGAGGACATCAGTGCACACCTTTCCAATCAATCCCTCCTCTTCTCATTTCTCCATTTGTCTTCACAAACCCTCGTTGTTATTAACTCCACCTTTTCTAACAGCCTGGGACACTTGAAACGCTCCTTCCCGACTTTTCCAGTCCGGCCCTGCAGCAGGTGTAGCCAGGAAATCCAGGGAAACATCTCAGCCTGGAGCAGCCACTGCCGGCTCCTGCCAGCCCATGATCTCCACAGTCCCTGGGGATGAGCCGTGATTTCCTTTCCTCCTGCTCAGAATCCCAAATCCCCGGGGTTTTAGGGACCTTGGCCCGAGTGTGGTGTCTCCACCCGCCCGTGTCCGGCTGTCCCAGCGCTGTCCCTGCGCTCCTGCTTGGATGTTCCGCACAGCAAAGTCCAAAGGCGGCGTCTGCGCTCCCTGGGTTCCCGTCCCAGGGATTTCACTGCCCCAGGATTGCGGCCACAGAGCGCTCGGAGCGCACAGCGCTGATCTCTGAGAACTGATGGGGTGAGAGCCCCAAACGTGGATTGGAAGGGGAAGGATCGAGCGTCTCCTCGGGGTTTGGCTTCATCTCAGTTCCCGTCACCAGCTTCCGAAGGAGTTTCTTTATTCCTCCACTGCCCCTCTCTGTCTGACCCCAGCTCCGAGCGTGCCGGGGCTGTGGAGATCCCGCTGAATTCTCGGAGCAGCCACAACCCCCTGAAGGATTCCCCTGGAAAATGAGTCCCCGTGTCCGAGTGCAGGGCCAGCACAATCCCATTGTGCAGAAATCATTTGTTAACGTTCCCAGGATGGCTGAAGTGCCCAGAAACGCCTCTGGCTGCCCTGCCAGCCTCACCCCACTACCAGAGGGTATTTGAAGCCCTCTCGGCCCCATTTTGCTGTTCCAGGAGCCAGATTCCCTGGGTTCCGGGACAAATCAGCTGCTGGAGGTTGGTAGGATCCTTAAGCCCCATTTTAAAGATGTTACCACCCATCAACTGTTGGTAAAACACCAGCACGCACCCTCCCTATCACCCCCACAGTCCGATTTTACACCCAGATTACGCCTCCAAACACCGAGCAGACAACTGGCAGAGCGAGCCTCGGGCATTTAAAAACATCTCCCGTTGCTGCGGTCCATCAAAATTCCCTGGGGGAAGGAGAGTGGGAAAGAGCAGGCACTTGTGCGGCAATTTTAATCAGGCAAAACCGAGATAAGGGACTGATTACAGAGTTATTGAGCTGATAAAATCCTGACTGGAGCTTTGTAATCAATCAGCAGCCGGCGCTCATCCGTGGAATAACCAGACGGCGCATCTGCCTTTCCCTGGATGTTTATAAAGCGCTCGTGGAGGAGTTGTTTACCTTTATTAGCTTGATTTCCCATAATTAGCTCGGCTCCTGGGAGGATTTTCAGCGCCTGGACTGACACCTGGGACAATGGACACCTGTTTTAATCAATGCTCGCGTTCTTCTTAATGCCTCAGGGAAAGGATAGGCGGTTTGGGAAGAGAAATTAAAGGATATATTGGAATTATCAGTAATTTCTGCTGAGATAAGGAGAGCAGATCCAGGCGTGCAGATATCCAAATCCAGGATATCCCAAGTATCAGGAATTTGGTGATTGTGTAGCATTACCTCAGTGAAGAGGTGATTTTTGGCATCACTGATTATCCCAGTTTTCCTCTGGTTGTAGGATCCATGGATGTATCTGAGGGACTTTGGGAAAATCTTGGAATTTCCAACTCCTTTTATCTCTCTCCCTCCACACCAGGTTTTGGCAGCAGCAATGAGCACCCCACACCTCGGCAGGTGGATTTGCCCACTCTGGCCAAAGCCAAGCAGGAATTTCTCTTTCCAGAAGGGTTTTTCCAGGAGCCAAACTGGATTTTTTTCTGCCCAACACCAAAACTTTTAATAGGGTAAAGATTAAAAAACTGTCTTGATATCTCAATTATTCCTCCTAATATGGGAGCTTTTGCCCCATTTTTGGAGCAAGCAACCCAGTTTTTGCAGCCCCAAATTTTTTTTTATAAAAGAGAAAAGCACCTCAGAGAGGAAAATCCCTCATGCAAAGGCTGGTCCTGTTTCTCTGTTAATTAAAATAATTCCGCTGATGACGCTCGTTTGGCCTTCAAGAGCCTCCCGAATGCTGTGGTCGCCACAAAAGGCTGCATTAAGAAGGTGCTGATTTAGAGAGCAGCTCTGCGTCTTATTTACCGGGGAGAAAACGGATCATGAGACAAAATCAGCAGCTGAAATCAAGCAGTGAAAAGAGATAAAGATGCACACGCAGGTTCAGCTCCAGCTGGAGCTGCTCCTGATGGGATCTTTAATTCCAGGACCACATTCCATTGTCATTCTCGGCTCCTCTGCCTCCTTCTTTGCACAGAGAGCAGAGGCTGCTCCCTTTAACAAGAGGGGGGAAAAAAAATCAATATTTTGCTTTTTAGCGTTGTTCAGTGCCTCGTCTCACTTATCTACTTGTGGGATCTTCAAACTCTTGCTCCCAAATCAGCTGGAGCACATTCCCATCCCATTCCCCAGGGGTAGTTCCACAGACGGAGACCAGCTCAGGAATTGAAAACTTCCACTACATGTGGAGCTTTGAGACACCAGTTACAGCACTTCAAGCCTAATTGGGATGATTAATCCGTTATGGATCTGATTCCATAGGGAGCTGGGGATGCTCCAGACCTGTGCAAGGCTGCCACAGGGTCACAGGGCAAATCCCAGCTCCTTCTCACGGGTATCCAGGATGGATAAGGGAAAAATGATGGGAAAACGATTCGGTTTTCCACCTGTGGCGGGCGATTATGGCTGCAGCTGCAGCACTTTGCCATTTATCTCCTTCATCCTTCCGGCTTTTCCCAGTTCAGGGACGAGGGCGAGTGTGTGTGTGTGTGGCGGGAGCGGTCACAAATCATCCCTGCTGCTCCATCCATCGCTGCCGCCAGTGGCAGCCACTCCGTGCGCCCCAAATTCCCTTTTCCCAAACAAAACATGGACACTGAGCCACCTCCCGGAGTGCTGGAACTGCTTCACATTCCATCCACTGCTGAGGCAGTGACGGAAGGACAATTTGTCCCTCGCTCCGGAGGGACGAATGGAAGCTGTGTCCAGACGTGGTGGAGGTTGAAGCATTCCTGCGGCAGGGAATGTCTTCCCAGCTGGAAAATCGGCTCTTCCTTGTCCGAGAGCAGCAGCTACCAGGAAAATCAGAGGTGTTGAGTGCCTTGAAAAGCTTTCATAATTAAGGGGTTTTTCCTGTCTATCTCCAAGGCATTCCTGACACGTCCCTTTCCTTGGATGACCTCTTCCCAAGGGCTCAATTCCAGGTCCAAGGAATGGAGTGGAAGGTGTCCAGCTGATTTTTGCCTGTTTCATTCCAGACTTGTTTTGAAACCATCCTCTCCTGGCAGGAATCTGAAGGTCTGAAGAGAGGATTTCTGGGTTTTGAGGACGTAGGGATGATGTCAACATTTCCTTCTGTAGCTGCGGAATCTGGGAAAAAAAACCAATGGAATCTCCTGGTAACAGTGGAGAAACTTGGAACAGGTATCTATTCCTCATGCAGTGGGATCAATCTGTCCTGGCTTCTGGTCTCTAAATTCAAGTTTCTAAACAAAACCGCGTCTCCCCTGTTCCTTTGTGTGGCAGTGACTCAGCTTCTCAGTAGCTGATCCAGCAAAAACTGGGATAATCAGTAACGACTCACTCTGAAGATGCTCCAATGTTTTTTTTTTTCCCAAAGGATCCCCTGTCCATCCCATAAAACTTCTCTGGGCAGGGTCATTTTAGACTTGGACAGTGATTGAAAATCATCCACTGAGTTTTGCTCACGTCCTTGCTGATATTCCAGTGACTGTTGTGAGAAATTCCATTTTGGAATTGCGGAAAACCCATTTGAAACTTCTCTGACACCTCAATACAGAGAAGATAGATTTAGGTGGGATATTGGGAAGGAATTCTTGGCTATAAGGGTGGGAAGACCCTGGTATGGAATTCCCAGAGAAGCTGTGGCTGCCTCTGGATCCCTGGAAGTGTCCAAGGCCAGGTGCGACAGGGCTTGGAGCAGCCTGGGATAGTGGGAGTTGTCCCTGCCGTGACAGGGAAGGGGATGGGATGATCCTTAAAATCCCTCCCATCCCAAACCGTTCCCTGATCCCACAATTCACCACATCAAACTCCCCTACAGTTTTTGTCCAGAGCAGGAATACGATCCCATAAACTCAAGGTGTTGTTACCCTTGTTGTGTGTCAAGGAAAAAGAAATGCCCAGGAATTTTGTGACCTCGGGGATTCTGGCACAAAAATCACCGATACTGAAGACATTCCTGTTCGGATATCCCCCGAAATATTCCTTACTTCCCTAAAAGAAACTTTGATGTTGGATTTTTTTGTTTCGATGGGAGCTAAGCTTATGCTGAGTGCATTCCAAGGGAAATGCTCAGAGTTTCATGGACCACAGAATCATGGAATTGTTGAGGTTGGTGTTTTAGGGTAACTTTATGATGTTTGTATCCCCAATCCTCTGCTCTGTTTGTGCTGTTTATTGAGTCCTGTGCCTTTCAGACTGGTTCTAAGAGCAAGGAAAAGCGCGGAGTTTGTTTTGAGAAAACTGCCTGACTCCTCCACATTCTTCTCCGGACGGTGTTCGGCGGAGGCTTGGAGAGACTGCAGGACAGAGATCTTTTTGCTTTTAGTTAGTTGCAGCTAGCTAGGGCAGAGAAGTTCCCTGGACTGGTTTTTTCCTTTTTCTTGGAACTGTTTAAACCTGCTCTGGACTGAAAACCCAGGGGAGCACTGGGGGCTGCACCTGCTGCCCACCGGGGCTGGACCTCGGCATTTTCCAGCAGCGCCGGAGGGACTGGGACTGGTGAGAGAGAGAGAGCCGAGCTCCACCCACGGCAAGGACTTTCTCAATTTGCCATCTCACTCCAGAACGAGAGGTTTTATTGTTTCATATTATTCATTCTTTATACTGGTATGCACTTCATTTGTTAAGTAAAATAGTTTTTTCCACTTTTCTCCAAAGAGGTTTTTTTTTCTGGACCGGTTAGAAAGAAGAGCCACTTGGGTTTGCTTCCTTAGAGGGAACCTATACAGGGGTTTTCTCCCAAATTTGTCCCAAACCAGGACAGTTGGAAAAGCCCTTCCAGAGCATGGAATCCAAGCTGTTCCCAACGCCCACCTCATCACCAGCCCAGAGCGGTGAGTGCCACTTCCAGGATTTCCTTGGACACTTCCAGAGAAGCTTTTCTCCAGTGGATGCACAGGAGGGATTTTCCCAGCTGGTCCTGGTGCTGTCACATTTCCATTCCCGTTAAACGTCACAAGGTCTCTTTATTCCCCCTCTTTGCTATTCCCAGATTTTGGGTTTTCCAGGGAAAGAAAGGAGTGTTCCACACCGCGTAACTCTCCCCAGAAGCAGGAAAAATTATTAATTTGGGAAGTTCTGAGAGCGTTCCAATCACGGAATGTGCACAGCCCAGCAGGGAATGCGCGGCGCTCGGCACCAAAGGTAAAATGGTGGCATTAAGTTTTTTTATGGCGTCATGTTTTCCTCCCTGGCTTGTGTTTTTATGGATAATATTTACCCACAATTCCGTTATACGGACCACTCAAAATGGAATTGATCATAAAGGAGGACGATAAAACTCATTAATGCAGGAATCACCGGGATCGTTTCACGTCTTTGGTTTGAGTTGTGCTCAGCCTAAGGAAACAGCCCAGCAACGGAATGAAATCATCCTTTCCTCCTCCTGGGAGATTATCCCGTGATCCCGTCCCAAAATTTCTTCTGTCTGCATCCCTGCTCGTTATCCCGTCAGAATTCTCTTTGGTGTTGCATGATAGAACTTTATTCTTAGGTTTTTTAATAATCCTTTTGTATTGAAGAAATGTCAGACAAACCTAAGGAATTTTGATTTTTTTTTTTTTCACTTTCCTGCTAAATAGGACCTTCCACAGCTTTCCTGGGAGAATCCCATTTGTTTAAACTCCAAAGTCAGGCATTTGCTTCCAAAAATTTCAGCTTCTTGTTCCTGCCACACCAATGTACTGAGCAACCTCCCCAAAATCTCTTCATCATATCCCCTCTGCCTGGATTCCAGGTGCTCGTCCTGGGTATTGGGGAGTTTTCCTGCTCTGATTCAATGACTGAAATTGGGAATTGTTTTAGACCTCTGGAATTTTTTGGAGCTGCTTCACCAGAGGGGTTGTTTGGTTATTTTTATAGCTGAGGAGCTGGGAGACAGAGCTGCTGGAAAAACCAGCTCCCAATAAACAGTTCAGGAGCGATTCCAGAGCAGTCGGAGCCCTATTAAGCAGTTGATGAGCTCCGATGTGAAATGCTCCTAAATGAATTGTTACAAAGCCACAAAAATCCGGATCCGAATCCTCAGTGCTGGGAAAACTCAGCCAAATCCATCTGAATGGATGCACGGAAGCCTCCAGCAAAAACAGGGAGATGCGTCCGGAGAGCTGCTCCTGGTGGGATTTATTTGGGACGCAGCACGGAAAGGGCTTCAAGGAGCCTCCGGATTGTAAACGGCCTTGGAGAGGGGAGCTGTGGCTCGGAAAGGAGAAAAGCTGCTTATCCTGGAGTAGGAATAACTCAGGGATTGGGGGAAGGGAAGGGAGCCAGCTCAGGGAAGAGCCTGATCTGTGAATGAAAGCCCTCGAAGCGCTGCGGCTCCTTCACGACATGAATTCTGACTCACTGACAGCTCCAGCCTGTTTTCCTTTTCTCTCTCTCTCTCCCCCTATCAATTTTTTTCCCCGTTTTGTTTTGTCTGCTTCAAGCAAAGCTGTTTTCTGCCTCAAATCCTGCTGAGAACAAGGCCCGTGTCACGCTGCTGGGGACACACGAGTTGTCATCATCTGTCACCAGCGTCTTTTCGTCTCTCCGTGCTCTCGCTGCCCCTTCTGCTGCTCCCTCTGCCTTTTGATCTTTCCACTTTGCTGTTCCCTCTGAAGCGCTCAGACATCTTAAGCGAGCAATATCCAGCAAGAGAGAAAAAAAAAGAAAATAAAAAAATAATTTAAAAAAAGATGAAGTGCCTTGATTTTTATCACAGGGATCCATGGAGATGAAAGAGGAGAGTCCAGGGTTCCAGCCCAGGAATGGTTAAAGAAAATAAAGTCAGGGACTCAAGGGAAGGGAAATGACTGATGAAAGAAAAGAGGGTTCTGCCTCTGATTACAAATCCAGTGGGATTAGAATCCCAGGATTTCAGTGTTGGAGCTGGGCAGAGGGATATCCCTGAATAATTTTCCTGGCGGCCCCATGGAACAGAAACCCTTGGATTTCACCTTCTTTTGATCCCAGTAATTCCTGTTTAGGTCGTGTGGAACTGAATCCCAAAGATGTGGAGTCCCTGAGGCGCTGGGAGAAGGGGCACAAAGCACATTAAGAGTTCATTGATGACCTTTTGTTTTTATATCATGGCAACAATGACAGCACAGCGGGGAGGGAAACCACGCTGAAATCGTGGAGAAAATTCCTCCTAATCCATTGCTGCCTTCCCTCCCTTTCCCCGAGTCAGCAAGGGAATAAAATCACATAAAATTCATAAAGATCCACTGCCTGAAACCTTCTTTTAACAGCAGAGTCCCAGCTTTGTGTTCTTCAAGCACAATGTCTCCATCACTGCGGGGAGAAATACAAAATAAACACAAAATAAATACAAAATAAACACAAAATAAACACAAAATAAACACAAATTAAACACAAAATAAACACAAAATAAACACAAAATAAACATGAAATAAACACAAAATAAACACAAAAACACAAAATAATCACAAACACAAAATAAACACAAAATAAACACAAAATAAATACAAAATAAACACAAAATAAACACAAAATAAAAACAAAATAAACACAAATTAAACACAAAATAAACATGAAATAAACACAAACATGAAATAAACACAAAATAAACACAAACACAAAATAAACACAAAATAAGCACGAAATAAACACTCAAAGCTCACCTTTAACTCCGCTCCTCTCTCCCAGGTGGGGCAAGGTTGTTGCTGCTGCAGGGAATTTCTCTTTCCAACCACCTGGAAGGAGGGTGGAGCCAGGGTGGATCGGGCTCAACTCCCAGGGAACAGGGACAGGAAAAAGGAAATGGCCCCAAGTGGCGCCAGAGCGGCTCCAGTTGAATATTCTGGAAAAGTTCTGCAGGGAAAGGATTTCCATGCTCAGGGCAGTGGTGGAGTCACCATCCATGGGAGGGGCCAAAAAACTTCATGGAAGGCTGGACTTGGTGATCTTGGAGGTCTTTTCCAACCTGAAAGATTCTGCGGTTCTCTACTTGAGACATCCCAGCACCTCCCAACTCTGCGGAAGAAGAAAATTCCTGGGGAAAAAAAAAACAGGGTGAATTTTCATCGTTGTGTGCAGGATCCTTGGGCCAACGTGGTTCTGCCTTTTAAATTCTTGGAAACTGAGGATCACCGGTGCTCTCACCAAGATTTTTAATAGGCACGGCTACAGGCAAAAAAAAAAAAAAATCTGTGCGGAGCTCCCTGTTTCCTGTCCCTTGGGAATGCTTGGTGAGCTCAGCCTGGGAAAGGAGTCAAGGTAAACTCAGAAATAAAAGGGGAAAACTCAAATGGAAAACGGCCGTCAAGGGCAGATTGGGGCATCCCCCAGACCAACCTCACTGCCCACCCCAACCTGAAGAACTTCCTGGAGTCCCTGATGCCATAAATTTTCCAGGAAGAACTTCTTTTCTACGTTCTATGGGAAATAAATGGCGTTAGGCATAAATCCCGGTGCAGGGTTTCATGGAACCACCTCACTTCCATCTTTTTTCATCTATTTTTTTTCCTCTTCTTCAATGCAAGAACCAAATGAGAAGTTTTGGTTTTTTTAAGAGGAGATGAGGGAGCCTTAAAAATAATCAGCCAAAATTGTCCAGTTTCCCAAATTCCCACTAAAGTTATAATGAAGCAGAATTTCATTCCCAAAGTATAATTGCCGGGGACATTTTCATTTTCAATGGTTCTTGATTGATTCTTTTTCTGATGGAAAACAGGAATTACAATGGACACAAACTTTTCCTGCAGAATTTTTTAGAGTAAAGAAAAGGGCTTTGTTTTGGATCATCTTCCATATTGTTGGGACCTTCTGGATTTTTACTCCAAAAAATGGAGATTGGTGGCAGGTTGAACTCAATGACCCTGGAGACTTTTCCAGCCTCTGGGATTCTGGGATTCAAGACCAAAAATACTTGTAGCGAATTAATTTTGATAACTCACAGGGCACAGCAGAACAATCGTCCTAAATTCCTCATGGAAAACCAAGACAAAAGGAGAATGGGGAAAAAAATCTTCTGCCTGTTCATCTCAGTGGGAAGAGGCACCAGTTCCCAAATCTTCCATCAAAACCAATATTCCTGCTGAATTCCCTGGTGGAATTGCAGCTTTTTTAACTGTGGCTCCACCAAACCCACTCTGCTCTGAATTTGAATAAAACCAGCCCTGAAAATCCTCCAAAATTCACTGATCCTCTTGCTCTGCTCCGAGCACCTCCAAAAGATTTCCAGGAATGGGGAAAACATTCAGCACTTCAAGAAATCCTCGAGGAAACAGGAGCTAGCAGGGGGCTGCTGAGTGATGAAGCAATTCTAATTGGGTTAATTAGGAGCCAGAGCTTATCTTTGGTGTATTCTCACCTTCCTGTTAATGGCACCAATCGAATTTAGGTAAAACACAGGGAGAAAATTTCCTGGCTGGATGGGGAGTGGATCACGCAGCTCACGGAATTGTTCAGGGGCTGGTTGATGGGATCTGTGGGAAAAAGGGACACAAATCCCCAAAAAGCCACCAAGCCTCAGAGGTGCTGCGGAAGGAAGGAGCATCCTTTTCTCTGGGAGTTGCTGAGGGAAGAGAATTCCCCTCTGTTCTCTGGTCCAGCTCCCATTTTCCTCATCCTCTTCCCAATTCCCTTTTCTCCTCATTCTCCTTTGTCCCCACGCATCTTTAACTGTTGTTTGCCCCTTCCTGGATCATTCCGCCCAAATTCCCAGCACCTTAATCCCGAGCCTTCTCACACCAGAGAATTCCCGAGGGGCCATCCTCCTCATCTGATATTCCAGTGGCTTCTGGAAATGTCCAAGGCCAGGTTGGATGGGGCTTGGAGCACCCTGGGATAGTGGAAGGTGTCCCTGTCCGTGGAATGAGAAGGTCCCTTCCACCCCAAACGCTCCTGGGATCCCAGCAGGGTTAATGACGCAGATAAGGGAGCAGGTGACAATGAAATCAGGAGAAATCCATCTTGCATTGTCCAGCCCACAGGAATTTTATTGCAGTAAATTTGTGATGGAATTGCAGTCCCAGCCCTGGGAATGCAGGAAAGGAATGAACGGGAAAAAAAAAAAAATTGTGGTGGCAGCACTTTGCTGCCTCTTATCAAAGGCCAAAGAATTTCCTCTGCTGGTTTAACACAGGGTTAACGAAAATTCCTGGGATCCGTGTGCCTTCTCCATCTAAATCCCGCTGCAACTAAAGCCACAAATCCAAGTATTGCGTTCAGCTAAAAGAACGCTCCGGCATCACCTCCCGGAGCTCAGAGGAATTCACAAACAAAGCCAAGCTCAGCGGATTTCCACTCCTCACTTAATGACGACCTTGAGGTGCTCCGCTCCAACGTATCAAGGGATTCACCTCATCTCCCGCAATCCCAGCCGGTCCGGAATTTTGAACATTGTGTTTCCAGGTTGTTTTGGCTAATTAATTTCCCCACACAATCGGAATAACTGATTAAACTTAAACAAATATCGTCGGTAAACCAGCTGTGGGGGTTGCTGTTCTGCTCCTGGTTTTGTTCATCACGAATTAATATTAAACACAAAATCCCGAGGTGGCAGAGGGACAATCCGGGGGGGATTGGAATTCCAGGCTCTCAGTGGTCTTTATTTTCTAGGCAGGAACTTTCATTGACCAGATCATATTGACTCTGCTCCTTAATATGTATTATATTATAGTATGTTATGTTACGTTACGTTATGTTATATTGTATTATGTTATATTATTATGTTATGTTATGTTATATTATTATTATTATATTATATTATATTATATTATATTATATTATAGATGTTATATTATATTATATTGTATATGTTATATTATATTATATTATATTATATTATATTATATTATATTATATATATTATATTATATTATTATGTTGCCCTGGTTTTTCTGAGTTTCTTTATTAGCCTTTTGATTTTCATAAACAGAGTCAGATCTTTTAGTTACTGTACAATATTAGAGCAGTTTTCTACCCTTTCCCACAGATGTAACATAAACAAATCCTTTGTTTTTCATTCTCTGTCCTTTGTTTGCATGTTTCTAACCTGAAAACAATTGTAACTGACAATTGGTCTGGCCACTGAGGCTGAGGGGTGGAAACCCCAAAAAGCCAATCTTCTGCTGGACCCACAAATGTATAAAAAGTAAAAAAATAAACAAAGGGGTCTCTTCTCTCCACTCTTTCAGCTGGGTGCTGGATCAGAAGAACCTCTGCGAAAATCTCTTTTCTGTGTGTGATTGCTTTGTGTGTCTCGGTGACATTATATTATATTTATTATATTATATTTTGGGGTATTTTTTTAATATATATTTTATATATATAAAAATAAATAAAAATATAACCACGGAGCTGCAGAACCACAGCACAGTTTGGGTCAAAAATAACCTTTTAAGATCGCATCGAGGCATTGAGGAATAATTGGATTGGAGCATCTTCCGCTGTGGAGACAGTCTGGGAAAGCTGGGAATGTTCATCCTGGAGAGGAGAAGGGTGTGTGGAGACCCCACAGCAAATTCCAGGATCTGAAGGGGATGCAGGGAACAGGAACTGGAGTTAGAGGACAAGGGGGTGGCTGCAAACTGGAGGACGGGAGATTCAGGTTGGATGTCGGAAGGAATTCCTGGCTGTGAGGGTGGGGAGTCACTGGTACAGAATTCCCAGAGAAGCTGTGGCTGCCCCTGGATCCCTGGAAGTGTCCAAGGCCAGGCTGGACAGGGCTTGGGGCATCCTGGGATAGTGGAAGTTTTCCCTGCTGTTCCATGGGTCAGGGTATCTCCAGTGCAAATAAATTCCCTTCAGAAACCTCTTCCTTGCGTTACTCCATGAAACTCCCAGCAATTCCTCCATCCACTGCACTGCATCCAAACACCAGCCTCCGCTTTCTCCACCCTGGAAGCTTCCATTTGCGGCCTGGCATGTCAGGGATCACTGGGATTTATAACAACATCATTCAAGAGGTGTTTATCGGATTACAGTTCCACTTGGAGCCTTTTCAGTCATTCCAGAGTAAATACTGGATCATCCTCGCAAAGAGCTTCCAAATTAACGCGTCTGCCAAACTTTCTGCCTGAGTACAAATCCTTCGCTGTTGCTGGGATGTGAGAAGCTGTCACCCCAATTCCATGAAGGGAATGCAGCTCCAAATATCCAGAATTCCTACAGCAGCTTCCAGATCCTAGAGGACACCTTCATATAAATAATTAGGTCATTTTTTTCAACTGGACCTGGGAATTTTTAATGCTTGGTTTTGAGCCTGATTTTACTATTTTTTAGGAAGATATTTGATTGTTTTAGGAAGGGATTCTTGGCTATGAGGGTGGGGAGGCCCTGGAATGGAATTCCCAGAGAAGCTGTGCCTGCCCCTGGATCCCTGGGAGTTTCCAAGCCCAGGCTGGATGGGGTTTGGAGCACCCTGGGTCAGTGGGAGGTGTCCTTGCCCAGGGCAGGGGTGGCACTGGACAGGATTTAAGTTCCCTTCCATCCCAAACCATTCCATAATGGATTTTTTTCCCAAACCTAACACTGTGGGATTTTTCTCCAATATCTGAAGGAGGTTTTTTTCTCCTTCGCACTCCAGACTTCTTTCCCACGGATCTCTTCCTCTTCCAAACTGCTAATTCCGATGGTGAAATACCAGGATTTGCCTTTCCATTGTCTTCCCAGCAAGGCTCTTGCACTATCTCAGGAAGGAATATCCCAGTTATTCCAGGACACACTTCAGTCTTGGAAAATAGGATCTGCCCATAGAAATGTAGGAAAATCTTTGGGAAAGTCCCTAGGTTGACACAGGGAGGGGGTGGGAGCAGAATTCCCGGTTATAAGTCAGCCACACCCCCAGTCTCAGCCTGGCAGAGCTGGGATTCATCATTAACTCATTTGCTGACGAAATCAAAGGAAAAAGTATCCAAAGGAATGAAGGGAATGAAAGGAAATGCTGCCCCGGAGGTGTCACGTACTCATCAAATGTGATCCTTTATTCACCGCTGAGCTGAATGAAACAAGAAGGAATTCTGTCATCCAGCTCTGGAGAACATGGAAACACCAAGTAAGACAGGACGGATCCCTCATGGGTCTGCAGGAGCAGAGGGAAATGTGGATATCTGGCACTTCCAAATGCCAGTCCTGGGAATGCCACAGGCATGAGGGCCAGCCACAGACCCTCTGGGAATTCCATTCCAGGACCCCAGCACCCTCCCAGCCAGGAATTCCCAATTCCCAGTCTCCCATCCATCCCTGCCCTCTGTTGGAGTCCAGGGCATTCCTTTGGTTGCCCTGGAGGGTCAGGGACCTGGGCAGGGGGGTCTGGGACCCCGGCCCAGAGCTCAGAGCGACACTGGATTTGATTTCAGTCCATGGGAAAGGCTTCTTGAACTGTAGGAAGCATTGCAGGCCACAAGAGTGTGAAAAATGTAGTTTAGTATATCACAGGGTGAAAAAACAGTGAGTTTGGGATTTTTGGCATTGAAGTGAATGGGGCAAGATGGAGAATTTGGGGCGTTGTCTCCTTCTTCTTCCTTCTCCTTCCCTCACTCCATTTCTGCAGTGACGTTGGCACAAAGTAGTCAGTGAGGATTGGGTCAGAGCAAAGATGACCTTTTTAGTGATAGTGATAGACATTGGTAATAAATAGTAAATAAAGAATACGTAACAATTAGTATAAAAGATAAGGACAGCCCAGAGACGGGAGGAGTCACCAGATGTCCGAGCCGTGGCAAACATCTTTTGGACACTGAGAAAATTGTAAGATAAGAACTGATAAACGAAGCATGTAACCTTGAAGACTCCATCTTTTCCTGCGTTTGGCACAGAGCTTTGCAGAGGGCCAGGACTCTAAAACCACCTGAATGCCGGGGAATTTAAACTCCTGAAAAGGAGCCCCGACAGCCCTCTGGCAGTGGGAGCCATTCCCTGTGTGCTGTCCCTCCATCCCTTGTCCCCAGTCCCTCTCCAGCTCTCCTGAAGCCCCTTTAGGCCCTGCCAGGGGCTCTGAGCTCTCCCTGGATCCTTCCCTTCTCCAGGTGAACATTCCCAGCATTCCCAGCCTGGCTTCAGCCCTTGGAGCAGCTCCATGGCCTCTCTGGAATTTCCCTCTCACTCATCGGCACCTCCAAATCCTTCCCGGGGCTGCTCCCCCATCCATTCTCTTCCCAGCCTGGATTTGTGGCAGGACCCCAAATGGGATCAGAGCTGAGTTATTGAGGCAGAAACTTGGGAAAAGATCAAGGAACAGGGAGCTGTGGATTGTCCTGGATGCAGAATTCCTTCACCTTGGGAGAGGGCACAGTGCCTAAAGGAAGGAGCAGATCCAGCGCCGCAGGATCGGGAGCCTTTGATCTGTTCTGCAGCTCCCGGGTGTCAATGCCCATAAATCCATGGGAATAAAAGCCCTGAGAGCTGGAGGATTTTTGGGTTTGGATGGGGTTAGAGCCATAAATTCTGGGCTTTACACCAGAAGGAGTGCAGGATTTGGGAGATGACGGGAGAATCACGCCCTGGGAGGGAACAGCCTTTAACGAGTGTCCGTAAGGAAAGGCCAGCTCTGCAAAACCCGTAAATCTTCCCCTTTTTTAAGCATTTTAACATCTCAAGCCCCAGATCCATAAATATGGATTTCACTGGGGCTGTTAAGCAGAATAGGATTTCTCCTTTGACACTTGATTTTATGGCAGGGACACGACAACAGGAAGATCTGCCTGAAACTTCGGAGGCTGCCAGCTTTTCCCATAAAAACTTTAAAACTCCTTCGTTCCAACAAGTCCCTGCATTCCAGGAGAGGAAGAAGCTTTTGTCAGGACACTCTTCCAGCTCTGACTGTTGCATCTCCCACCCTCAAAACCAGAGAAGGAATGTTTTTTCCAACAGGGATGTGGGCTGCCATGGCTGGAAGACACGGAGGTGACTGCGATGCTGCTCCGGAGTTTTTCCTTGGCACCCCTGGCAGTTTTCCTCTCGTTTCCATGGCCCTGTGCCTTTCCCTGTGCCTGGAATTTGTCCCGTGTTTTCACGGCTGGCTTGCCCTGCGCCACATGGCGCCTTCCAAGTTTTCCACCTGGATTTGCAATTCCTCACTCCTCTGGCTCTTATCACCATCTTTATCCTGACAGGATCTGGGGTTAGTGGAGAGACAAGGGATATCTTTATTCCCCTGATTTCCCAGGGTTTTTGGGACTCCTTGGTGTTTTTTTATCCTGTTTTACCCCTCAATTAGCAAAGTCCTTTCATCCCAAAAAACGCTCTGTGTGCAGGGAAGGGAATAAATGGGACAGAAGTCCTTCTTGCCATCTGCCAGTGTCACCCTGGTGTCCCTTCCAACCTGGAGCGTCCAGACGGACGCCCGGAGAGCCAGGGGCAGAGCACATGGATCATGGTCAAACAAGGATCCCGGAGTTTCTGCCAGTGAATTCCCAAAAGCTTGAGTGAAAAGAGGAGAAAATTAAAATTTTGTCCTCTTCCCTCATATCCCCGATCCTTTAAAAAAAAAAATAACCCTTTCCAAATGAGCAACATCCATGATTTTAGAGGTCGTTCCCAACCTTAATAATTCCACGATTTTGATATCCTGCTTGGTTTTTACTTTGTTTAGGGCATCACTGACCTTTAGTTGGACCTCAAATCCCATCCAATCCCACATCATTCCATGGACAGGGACACCTTTCCCTATCCCTGGTTGCTCCATGCCCGGTTCAACCCGACTTTGGACATTCCCATGGATTGGGAAGTGCCAGAATTCACACCAAGGCTCAGGGCAGGAAGGAGCGGAATTAACCCATAAAATCTTCTCTTTCCCACCCCTCATCCAAGAAGGCATTCCTGGATGTCTCTTAGCTCCATGCACAGCTTTAACGAGCTCACATTTTAATCAATGGAATAATCCAGCTGTAATTAAGCAGGAAACATCCGGCTCGTCGAGTGACCTTTGTGTTCGACGGGACAAACGTAATTCCGCTGTCACTCCAGCCTGCCTTAACAAACAACCAGAAAATGCTCTTTAGCAGGCTGCCACTTTAGGCTGGCTTTAAAAGAATGATTAATCTTAGTTAATTAACGCTGCCTAATCTACCAGAACTAATGAACTTTCAACTCCACCAGTGGGTCACTGCCACTGGGCTGGGTGACGCTGCCGCGCAAAATCGAAGCAAAAATTCCAGGGAATAAAAGGGAAACGGGACCTTTGTTAGATTTTTTTATTTCATTTTAATTCTATTATAATTTTCCTCCTGGAATTACGGAGCGGGAATAGGATCGGGAGTGACCTACTTACATCAAGGAGAAAGATGTCAGTGTTGGATCCCGGAGAATGCAGGGAGACAAAGCCCTAAAATTAACGGCT
This sequence comes from Delichon dasypus, assembly GCA_037837765.1. Lineage (NCBI taxonomy): Eukaryota > Metazoa > Chordata > Aves > Passeriformes > Hirundinidae > Delichon > Delichon dasypus. The sequence continues at coordinate 1,799,383 of JBBAXF010000007.1, forward strand.
AATAGCGTGTCATTATCAATAATGAGTATTTATTAAATCATCTGAGCAAGGTTTCCTCACCCACTCACGAAATCCTGCTTCTTATGGCTGGTACAGCTGGATTATAAGGAAGTGAAGGAAGGGAATTGCCAGAGGGGATGTGGGAAGAGGATCACGCTTTTGCAACACCCCGCTCCCACCTCTCCGCGCTCCTCCTCTGCCACTTTTCCCAATTCCACAGCAATAAAGACAAGGAAATCCCTGGAATGGGCAGTGGGATAAGGGATCACATCCCCTAGGGGTTGCAGACATTTGGTGTGTGGGGTGAGAAGATCCCAAGACAGCTTTGGGAAAGATCAAACATCAAATATTTACAGAATCAGGGAATGGTTTGGATTGGAAGGGATCTGAAACTCCTCTCATCCCAACCCCTGCCATGGGAAGGGACAATTCCCATTATCCCAGGTTTCTCATATCCCAAAGCATTGATGAAATATCTTTCAGATCAAAAAGCCTCATTTTTAATAGGCAAAATTAGGGGAAATTTAGGCAAATCCAGATAAATTTCAGTCAAGAATCCTGAAAAAAAAGTTAATCCATAGAATCTCTCCTCACTGCAATTAAGTCTTAATAAGTGTGATAAAAAAAGATATTCCAGAAGACCAGAAAAGTCAGGATTTTTAACTCTAAAAAAAGAGCTGCTGTCATGATCCAAGTGACTCCCAGGCTGCTTATTCTGCCTTTAGTCCCAGGCAAAAAAAAAAAAAAAAAAAAAGAGGAAGCTGATATGGAAATCAATGAGGATTAGAAGATAAGGATATCATTAATCCCAGCCAACAGCATTCCATGAAAAATAAGTCGTGTCAGACAAATCTGACTTCATTCTTCTCCGAGCTTACAAACGTGGTGAATGAGGGGCTTTGAGTGGAAGTGACGGAATTTTTGTTACAGGCTTTAAAGAAGTCATGGGTGCTCATCAGGGGCTGATGTTGAGCTGCATTAATTGCAGCGGACAGCAGGGAACGGGAGAAGGGGATTATTTCTAAACTACGGGAGCAGCTTTGGCTCCCTGGGCCCAGGAAAAGTGGGAAAGGTCCAAAGAACTGATTCTGGGGTGGAAAAAGGGGAGAAATCATTTAAAAAAAAAAAAAAAAAAAAAAAAAAAGAAAAAGAAAAAGAAAAAGAAAAAGAAAAAGAAAAAGAAAAAGAAAAAGAAAAAGAAAAAGAAAAAGAAAAAGAAAAAGAAAAAGAAAAAGAAAAAGAAAAAGAAAAAGAAAAAGAAAAAGAAAAAGAAAAAGAAAAAGAAAAAGAAAAAAAAAAAGATGGAATCGTGGAGGCCGGAAAAGAGCTCCAGGATCATCAAATCTAAACTGTGCCCAAGGCCCACCTTGGTACTGAGTGCCACCTCCAGGAATTCCTGGGACACCTCCAGGGATGGGCACTCCAAACCTCCCTGGCCACTTCCAAGCCCTGAGCTCCCTTTCCATGGGGAAATTCCTGCTGCTGTCCACCCTGAGCCTCCCCTGGCCCAGCCTGAGGCCATTCCCTCTCCTCCTGTCCCTGTTCCCTGGGAATCATCCCCTCTCCTGTCAGGGACTTGTGCAGAGACACAAGGTTCTCCCTGAGCCTCCTTTTCTCCAGGCTCAGCCCCTTTCCCAGCTCCCTCAGGAATTCTCCAGCCCATTCCCAGCTCTGTTCCCTTCTCTGGACACGCTCCAGCTCCTCCAGGTCTTTCCCAAATCCAGGAGCCCAGAACTGGACACGGGACTTGCAGTGTGGCCTCAGCAGTGGCAGCACAGGCGACAATCCCAGTCCTGCTCCCACTGCTTTGGGTGCCCAGGGAGAGCTGCAGAAATCAAGGACTGGGAATTTTATTCCTGCCTCCAGCACTGAGAAGGCTCCACGGAGATCCTGAGCAGAGTCCTGGCACTTCTAGTTCAAAAAGCAGCTGGGAAACCATAAAAAGGGAATAAAAGGGCTGGAAAAAACTGTCCAGAGGTCAGAAATAAAATTCCCTGCAGGCAGACTGAGAGGCAGTGATGTCCTGAATTGTTAAATATTCCTTTAATCCAGCTGAGGAAGGAGGAACGGAAATGAAAGGCTGGAAACAGGGATGAGGGAGTGACGACTATCAGTGGGAAGGCACCCGGTTGGAGCACGGAACCGGATTCATCCCAGGAGCTGTGAGGAGGGAAGGGGTTTCCATCCCAGAAAATTTCAGGAATTCCAATAGCCTGCGGCAGAGCTGAGCCGTGGATAAGAAATCACCCCACCAGCCCTAACCCACATGGATCCGCCAGTAATTATAATTTAGGATTTGCACCATTATAGCTCCTGGGAAAGCAATCCATAAATAACATTCCTGCGTCCCGAGGGATTGAGTATCATCCATCCAAAAGATGTTCCTTGTTCCCCGATGGATCTGGAGGTCTCTGCACCAGATTAAAAGATAAAAATTCAAAAAGTTAAAATAAATTTTTTCCTGCCTTAGATGATTTTGGGGTTTTCCTCTATCCCTGGAATAACACCAGGGAAGGAAGTGGGAGTGGAATTCTGCAGTGTCCTCCGTGCAAGGTCAAGACTGGATCATCACTGTGGATTCTTCTGCCTTCCAAACTTACAAATGTGTGCAAAACAATGATTCCCTCAGCCCAGCTGGGTATCTGGAGAAAAGATTTTAGAAATCCCAGGAATTTCAGGCCAGATTTAGAACTTGGCACTTCCTTCCTGCCACAAAAGACTTTTTTTTTTAATGAGATTTGTGAGCTTTTGGTGCATTGTGGTTCTATAAACCAACGTTTATTTTAAAAATGTATTTAACCTTCACTGGGTTATGAATGCAAACTCCACATAAAACTGTTCCCACAAAATGGGCGAGGAATTGGAATAATTGGGATATTTTTGGGGTTTGGTTTTGTGGTTCTTGGATGATTCCCCAAGCAGTGAAAATACAGTTGTTCTGCCACGGCTGGTTTGCCCCAAGGAAATAATCCTGAGGGAATTGTCCACATGGCTTTGGGTGTTTGTGGGAATGAGCTGGCACAGAGTTGTTGGGATATTCCAGAGTTTCTGTGGAGATTTTCAGGTTGATGCCACTTCCTCCATCCTGTCACTTGTTCTTTGCAGAAACCCCTGCAAGGAGGGACGTTGGGCTCTCCCTCCATTCTCTGTCTGCTGGATGTGATGTGGGGAAGGAATTTTCACAAGGATATGGAGGGATAGAACTAGGAAAATCACCCTAAACTGAAGGAGGGGAGATGAAGATCAGGTTTTTTAGGAGAAATTCCTGGCTGGGAGAGTGGCACAGGTTTTCCAAGAAGTTGTAGCTGCTCCCGAATCCCTGGAAGTGTCTGAGGCCAGGCTGGAAGAGGCTTGGAGACACCTGGAATCATGGTAGGTGTCCCTGCCATGGCAGGGATGGAATGGGAAGAGATTTGAGATCCCACCCAAACCATTCCATGATTCCTTGGTATTCCAGCCACTACCACAAGTACAAGGACCAGGAGCATTTCCTGCACCACTTTTTGGTGAATAAATCATGGATCATCACAGACCCCATATGGAAAACGAGGATGAACGAGGAATATTGAATGTTGGGTTTGAAGCTTTTCCCCACTGTGCTTCACTTCCTAATTTTCAATTCCTGAATTCCTTGTCCGTCTGAAGAAGCAGAAGCTTCCTGCCGGTGGAAAAGATCTGAAACGGAGAGGAGGCAGAAGTTACTTCCAGTAAATCTGTAAACTCTGGGATATTGGGGCTGACTCGTGGAATTGCTTTCAGCAGCCTCTGCTCACGCAGCAGCTTAAAACCCATCAATACTTTAAACCCAGCCTCAAGTCTCCATTCACGGCCTAATAAAGCTGTCAGAGTAAAATGTTTCCAGAAGAATTTTCCATTGGAAGCGGTCTCCTGCCAGAGCTTTAAAAGTACAGTTGCTTTATCCCGAGGACCAGTGAATGCAAATTGATTTTGAGGGGAAAATATGCCAAGACTGTAATTCTCTTCCTTCAGATAAATGGATTTCTTTTAATAGGCGGCAGCTTTATTAATTAGGACACTGCAGACAGGAGAGGAGTTGATTTGAGGAGGTTTTGAGCTCAGCTCAATGAATTAAATTTGATGCCAATGCAAATGGTTTCAGCAAAAAAAAAGCTTTGAAACCCAGCCCGAGTCTTCCTAGTTCTTTTGTGTTTTGGAAAATAAGAAACCCGGGAAGCAGAAAGCCTTGAAATAGGGCTTGAAAGCCTTGGAATATTTTTTATTCCTGTTTAAAAACTACAAATGAAGCCCGGATGAAAATCCAGACAATGTGGAAATAGAGAGAACCTTTTCCTGGACTTCAAATTATTATTTTATTTTATTTTATTTTATTTTATTTTATTTTATTTTTTGCAGCAGGCGTGTTCTGAAAGTGGGGGAGAGCTGAAAAGCAGTAAACCATTCCCATTAATTCCATTGAAATTATCTGGAAAGGTAATTCCAGAGCACAGCCCCTCACCAAACTCCAGATGAGCATTTATTTGGGTGTAGGATCCCCAAATCCCGGGGATTCTGTCCCTGTGTGCTGGGATGTGTGTCCCAAACAACCACAGCTGGATGGAGCAACTAAGGATTGCTGGGAATACTCAGTGGGAAAAACAGGATGTGGCTGGAGAAGAGACCATGTGGAGGTGGGAATTTTCTGGGAATGCCATCCCTGGTCTGGAATGAGGCCAGGAAGTGCCCATGGACTGGAGGAAGATCCAGACCCCCCCAAAACCCTGGAGCCTCCAACTCATCCCCAGGAAGGTCTGGAAGAACAGACTGAGCACATGAATTAATTTTTCCTCCAGGATATGGAAAATCCATCCCTAAAAAATGTCCACAAATCCCAGGACCCTGCACACCCCCTCAGCTGGATCAGCGCTGGAGCCAGCACTGGAGATCTCCCTTTATCCCACTCTCCCTCTCTCTCTTCCCTTTCATCCACCCCTTTATCCCAACCCCACTTCCATGGGCTCATCCCAGGAGATCAGGGACAATCCAACACCAATTCCCACACTAATTTACCAATAAACCCTGGAATATTTTGCAGATCCCTGGTTTTTGTTGTTCCTTTCAACCCAAACCTCTACAAATCCCGGATGCTCCCTTCCCCTCAGGGATGGGAAGCCACATTTTGTAATTCCCATTATTTTCATTATTTAAAAATGTTTGGAGTAAAACCAAGCTCGGCCTAGAGGAGCAAAATTTGGTTTTCTCAGCTCGGAGGAAGAGACAATCGGGAAGAGGAATTTGTGCCACACTGAGCACAACAAAAACAAGAAAATAAGGAAATTATAAAGTTCTGTCACTCAGTCACACCTTTGAAAATTCCGTGGATTTCTGAGTTTATTACAAAATAAAAGGGTTTTAATTTAGAATTAATTTTATTTAATTTTTAATTAATTGAATTGAATTAATCTAATTTAGGATTAGAATCTAATTTCAATTCTGCTTCAAACATCCAAGTTTCATTTAAGGGTGAAAATTGGAAGATACGGGAGCAAAGAACCCAAGCATTCTTTAAATCCCACTCTGGAGTTTGTTATCCAAAATAAGGGACCTGGGGGCCGAGTCACAATTCCAGCATTGGCTAAACTCATGGAAAAAAAAAAAAAAATCCTCTTTTTCAGTCTAATTCCAGCTGCCAATCTTCCCTAATCAGAGACCAGGAATCAACCTTTGCGCAAGGCCGGAAACACTCGGCACCATCCGCCGGCAAAGCGGAACTCTCCCAGCCCTGGAATTGAGAATCCCAAATATTGGTGCCCAGACCAACTTTTATTGATTAAAACCCCGTTATTCCTTGAGCTGTGGGTACAGAGAGGAAAACACCACGAGCTGGGATCGGCTGCAATTCCGACAGCAAAATTCCTTTAAATTGGATTTTTACAGCTGAGTTTCGCATTGCAAAAAAAAAAAAAAAAAGGCAGAGAAAATTCTTAATTGTGTCTTTTTTTCCCCAAAACCAGACTTTGCCAGCTCTCTTTCCTTCTTTCTTTCTCTCTTTCCTTCTTTCCTTTCAATCATCCAAAGGGTCTGGATGCTACTTATCAAGGATAGGGCACAGCTCCATGGCCTCAGGAATTCTGTCACTAACACCACAAAGTAAAATTTTCCCTTGGTGTGTCCCAAAATTGACTTTTCCATGATTTCGCACAGAAAATAGATATAAAACTATGAACAAATAATGATTTTGGTGATTCCTGGGAAATTTTCTGGGAGTTTCTCCATGGGGATTCTCCAGTCCGACAAATCCCAGCGTGTGTCTCCCCCAAGTCCCTGTTCCAGGCAGGATCCATTTCAGATAAAACCAACATTAAACAGGAAGGATCTCATCAGAGCTCTGCTTTCTCCTGGAGGCTGCTCCCTGATCCTCCAGACAGGGAATTATCCAGGAAAATGAAAAGAATCCAACAGGGATATTGTTGAAAACTGATTGTATCTGAATATGGAGCCAACTGCAACAGATCCTTTTTATCCTGGAAAAAAACCAAGGTGTTGGTGGCTCTGGATTTGATCAGCCTGGAAATTCCACATTTTCCAGGAATTTTTCAATAATATTATAAAAAATGTCCTTGGATGTAAAGGGACGGACAAGAAAGACGGAGAAAAACTTGGAATGTTCCCCTGGAGGGGAGAAGGATCCAGGGAGAGCTCAGAGCCCCATTCCAGGGCCTAAAGGGGCTCCAGGAGATCTGGAGAGGGACTGGGGACAAGGGATGGAGTGACAGGACACAGGGAATGGCTTTAAGCTGGAAAAGGGGAGATTTGGGTGGGATTTTGGGAAGGAATTCCAGGCTTGGAGTGTGGGGAGAAGCTGGGCTGGAATTCCCAGATTTTGCTGTGGCTGCCCCTGGATCCCTGGAATGTCCAAGGCCAGGTTGGACATTGGGCTTGGAGCAGCCTGGGGCAGTGGGAGGTCTCCCTGCCCGTGGCAGGGGCTGGAATGGGATGGGATTTCAGTTCCCTTCCATCCCAAATGGATGGATCCATCCAGGATTCCGTAATCCTTTGGTGAGATATCAACAGTGAATAAAAAAATATAAAATAAAATAAAATAAAATAAAATAAAATAAAATAAAATAAAATAAAATAAACAAGAACATCCAGTAAATTTTCCATGAACTTCACCAGGAGGTTGTTGCCCCCTGAATTAATCAACTCCTCCTTGGTAGAACCTCCACAGAATATCCTGGAGATGGAAGTGACCCACAAGGACCATTCAGGGTGGGGCAGCTCAGAAGAACACAAAATCTGAGGTTCTTTGGGATGGCAATGAGGGAAACAGGAATTTCCTGGATGAGCTCCTTCCCCCAGGGCTCTGCTCTCCATCTGCTGCTCCGATGGATCCCAGGGACAACGGAATGCACGTTCCCCTTGGAAAAGCGCTGGTGCGTTGAGGGCGTCCATCGAGCTTTGGTGCATCCTGAAATGTTTTATCCTTCCAATTCCAGCTCCCAGCAGGCTCCAGCTCCCAGCAGACTCCAGCTCCCAGAACAATTATTTTAATACATTTTTAAGGATGTACCTGCAATACAGCTCCAAATATAAATCCGTAACTGCTGCATCCTCAAGGACCAGGAGCTCCCGAGCTTCCTCAAATCCATTTTCCCCATAAACACCTTAATCCCTAAAATAATATTAAGAGCCCATCATATTTTATTTTGGGTTTTCATGTTCCATTTATTTCCCATCAAATTTCTGCAATTTTTTCCTGACATCCATATTTTTATCTGGAAAACCCTGGCCAAGCACTCAGGACAAGAGCAAGACATCGTTGATGTCCAGACAGAAATTTTTTGGCCACTGTTCCTGGCATTTTCCTTTCCGATACAATTTGATTGACTAGACCATGGAAAAGGCTGGAATTTTTTTTTTTTTTTTTTTTTTTTTTTAGGCAAATAATTCAGCAGTTACAATTCCATTGGGGAATATCAGGCAGAACTCACACAATTACAGGAGAAATTCCTGTCAGAAATGCTGCCAAATTATGCCGAACAGATTTCACGCTGCTTAAAGAATTAATCAGGAATTAATGCTTTATTTTTAATGTTTGTGATGGTTATATTCATTAAATATAACTAAAATCAATAACATAAAGTGGGCAGATTCTGCCTGAAAAACAAGGATTGGGCAAATTTCAAGGGAACAAATGGGAAAAGAGGGCAAAACTTTAAACACAATTCCAAATGTTTCTCCTACAAGGACCTTGCAAGGACTCCCACTCATTTGGCCCAAATTTTAGCTCTGGAATGCCAAACGGGATCGGTCACCTTGGTTTACGTGGGATACAGGAACAGATGATGGGGAGGGATATCTCCTCCAAGAAAAACCTGTTTCAATATTCCCCGTGGCTCTCCCTCCTTATTTTGTGGAGTCTGGGAAGCAGGAAAGTGGGAAAGGACTTTGGAATGTCCCGTTCCTTCCAGACCACCAGGGCTTGCCACCTGTGGGGTTCGGAAAGGACATTCTGAGGATCTTTCTGGATGAGATGCCCGTTCCCAGCTCACCTGAAAGCACTGGGGAAAAAATTTCCATGGCCCCGAGCGTCCTTTTCCAATTCCTGCCACAAGCAGTGTCTGAATCCATTATGGAGCAACAAATGGAAAGGAACTGGGAAAAAAAAACCTCCCATGGACCCAGCTGTTCATGATGAATATCAACGAAGAAATTTAAAGTGTTTATTGACCTGGTTTCTTTATAATTCCAGTCTTTCTTAGACCTTGTCTTCCCTTGATGTGGGAATTACAGAGAGATTGGCTTGGGAGGACCTGGAAGCGGCTGGAAAGACCTGGAAAAAGAGGCCAGTTTTGTCCTTTCCCTCCTCTGCTTTTCCTCCTGCTTCACTCCCAAGGCTCCAAATGTGCTCCAGGCAGCAGGAGATGACCTTGGGAAACGTTCATTTCTTCTTAATTTAATTAAAATGAGTTATCCTTGCACATCCCACTCTTTCATGGTGGCACTTGATGGCATAATCCAAATTTTCTGTGCCATTTTCATCCCTTTTTCCTGTAAACCATTTGCGACTCGGGGTCACCATTTCCTCTCAAAACCAAAGAAAAAAAAAAAAAAAAAAAAAGGGAAATTAAAGAGGAAATAATAAACAGAAAGGATATTCACAGTATTCACATAGGGGAAGACACATCTTGTAAATTAATTAAGATTTTCCCTCTGTATCCCATTCAACGTCTCCCTCTTGTCCTTCATCACCTCAGATTTTCCCACTAGGAGGAAGTTCTTTGGAAGCTGTGGATAAAGAAGTCTTGGACTACCTGCAAATCAGCTTTATTGATCCACACGTCCTGAAAACTTAAAATAATTGGGAAAGAAACCAAACTTGGAGTTCAAACTGAGGTGAAAATCTTTCTTTTCTTCACGACCTGCTCCGAAAAATCTCCTCCTGAAAGGTAAATCTTTGGATTCAGCATTTTTCCAGGAAATTTGCCATGATTAAATACTTGTATGACCCCGTCCTGAGCAGCGATATAAATTGGATATAATTTTAGTAAATTAATTAAATTCCTTATTTGTGGTGTAATTCAGAGAATCACAGAATAATTAAGGTTGAAAAAGACCTTAAAGATCAAGTCCAACCTAGTCCCACCACCAGTTCCAAACTCCCTTGGAATTAAAATCTGCGTCCAGGTGCAAACACTTTAGACAAATATTAAGAGCCATTTTTTTCATCAAAGTGAGCTAAAAAAAAAAAAATTCAAATTAATTTTCAAATTAATTTTTATAATATTTAATTTCTTTATCTCTTTGTCTTTGCACTGTGCAAGAATAATTTGTCTCCTTGTTAGCACTACAATAGGATGAAGAAAACCTGGGGCTAAAATTGATTCCATGGAGAGAAATATTCCTCCTTTTTAAAAGAGTTTCTGGATAGTAACATATTATCAGGAATTGTGGGGGGTCTCATGGATAAAATCTATCAATAAAGTGAATCCAAAGTTTAATAAATTAATATGCAAGAAGTTGATATCAAACTATGGTTGCAATCGGATCTTCCCTGCACGCTTTGCTCCTCAAGCTGCACAGTCAAATAAAATTAACATTAAATCTGCATTTTCCAGATCCTCCTGCTCACCTGTGAACTGAATAATCCTGGGAAATATCCCAAGGAGCAGATTCCCAACGCAACATCAACACCAAAACACGACCCCGCAAATCCTGGATCTCCAACAGAGATCCCCACAGCCCAGGGGATAATTCCCATCCGCTGGGGAGCCACCTCAATTATCCCAAGGATAATTTCCAGGCAGGGGCAGGGAAATTCCAAGACTGGAACAGAGCCCAGTTCCCTGGAGAAGTTTTAGGAGAGAGGAATTCCCTGGAGAAGGCAGGAGATGAAACACCACAGAGAGGTGAAATAATCTGCTCCTGACGATGAGTTTCCAGCTAATCCTAAGGGGTGGAGATTGGTTTCAATGCCATGAAAGGTGATTCCCTTTCACCCTTTAATTAGGAGAATTGGAATTATTTTAATTAGCCAGCACCGCGTAACGCTGATCCTGGCTTTAGCTACATTTTGGTTCCACATGCTGCAGAAAAGAGATTTTTTTTTTTTTTTTTCCTTTTTTTCCCCTCTCAACACTTCTTGCCTTTCATTCCCATGGAATTTCCTTGTGCTCGGACACCAGGGCTGGATCCTGTGGAGAGAAACTCTCCCCTTGCACCCTGTGGGAGAGCAAAGGTTCTTCCAGCTGCTCTCCCCACCAGAGCTGTGCTTTCCTCAACCTTTCCCATTCTCCTGCTCTTCCCACCCCTTTTCTACCCGGGCAAGATCCTTTTAATAACCGCCCTCCATGGTTTCCAGTAAAGCTGCAGCTTTGATTTCCAATGTTTGGAGAGTTTGGCCCTCGAGGTTTCTCTCCCAGCCCTTTCCTACCCTAACTCACTTCCTCTGATTTTCCTAATCATCTCCGTTAAGTATTGTCCTTAGACTAAAGCAGGAAAACCCTAAAATCCCACGGATTTTTCCCATTCTGACAAATTTCAAGCCTCACTTCCCACGAGTTGTCCCAGAGTGCTTCAATCCCTTCGCTGTCCTGACAATCTTTTGTCAATGTGTCCTGGAAAAGAAGCAAAACCCATTTTGCTCCATTATGTTTTCCCTTTCCAATTATTTATTATTATTATTATTATTATTATTATTATTACCTATTAACACTTTCCATGGTGTTTTGGGAGAGGATTTCCAGGAAATGGATTCAAACACAAATCCCTTTGGACAGAACACTGCATCTCCTCTGGAATCCTTCTTCCCTGTTCTTCTCATCCCTTTTTTCTGTCCCTGGCTGGGATATTCCCGAGGAGAAGCGGAAGCAGGCTGGGGCCAGAATCCCGTTGTGCCCTCACTCTGTTCCCGTTCCCTTTCCTCTCTGGGAAAAGGTCTGGGAAAGCTCCTCGGTGCTCCTCCTCTGCAGCCTAAATTACCTTTATTTTTGGGAAAAGAACAGTTCTGGCCCCACTGCTGCTGCAGGAATAGCGCTGGAAAAGCAGGAAGTGGAAGCAGTGGAGAGTCACATTTATCTCCCTCAATTTTTCCAATGATTTAGCATGGACAATGGAATGGCTGAGGCTGGAAACCTCTCCAAGACCAAGTCCTACCATCACCGCTAAACCTTGTCCTCAAGTGCCACATCCACCTTTCCAGGGGTGGGGACTCCCTCTGGCCTTGGCAGCCTTTTCCAGGGCTGGACAACTGTTTCCATGAAGGAATCTTTCCTAATATCCAATCTAAACCTCCCCTGGCACAACCTTAGGTCGTTTCTTCTTGTCATGAACAGAAAGAGGAAAATCTCCTCCTCCCGAGGCTTCTTCAGTTGGCGGAGTTCACAAGGAGAATTCCAACAAGGAATGCTCCATATTCTGAAGTCTTTGAACCCAAAAGAGCTGGGGGAGGGAGGCGGGGGGAGAATTAACTTGGATATTCCAGTTTAATCCAAGCCTGGACAGGGATCAGAGCAACCTGGGATAGTGGAAAGTGTCCCTGCCCGTGGGATGGGGTGGAATGGGATGATCTTCAAGGTCCTTTCCCACCCAAACCATTCCATAATGATTTTATTCCATGATTATATGTTCAGGCCATGCTTCCAACATTTCTTAGCAAATCATTGGGAATTCTGGAGGAACAACAGCTCCTTTCTCCCCACAATTAGTCTTGAGACTAATTATTTCCGCCTATTAACATCAAGAAATCTTTTATTTTAATTAACAAAAACCCATCACTCAGATCAGCCCCTTCTAAACAAGAATAATTTCCCAACTTTTTTTTGAAGGAATTCTATCCCTCTGATTTAAAGCTGTCACTTCCTAATGCAAGACTTTCAAATATTCATTCTTTATCCGCAGATTCAGCTTCCTTCAAACCCAATATCATCATCCCTTTTTTTGGGTTTTTTTTCAGGCATCGTGGAAAGAATTCCAGTGCTCCGTGGTAAAAACTTCAGAAGGTTTGAAACACGAGCGGATGATAATTGCAGCTTAAAATGCTAATAGGGACTGGAAAGAATGGGAATAAATTGCCCAAATATTCCTAAATTCTCCATGGCAGGGTAATATCGGAGCATGGACATCACTTATTAACTGGAAACCTTTCCCAGAATTTATCTGACGCAGCCATTAAATGGAAATGCTGCCTGAGGATGAGGACAATGGGGTTCATTTGCTGGAATTCTTCCTTCAAAATGATTTCAAGCGCTCGAAAACGCACCTGAAAACGGTGTTGGTTAAAAGTGCATCATTTATTGGGAATCTTGAATCTTCCGAGGTGGGAGAGATGGAAATCGACCTCAAAACATCCCTAAAAAGCTGCTGACGTTCCCTGAATGTCCTTAGACAAGAGGGAGACCTCTTTCCCAAGGATTTCATCCCTCCCTAAAATATTCTGTTCACCCATCACCTGGTGCCTGGTCCCTCCCCATCCCACTATCCCAAGCTTCCCAATTTATGAAGTGCTGCTGCTTTAATTTAAGGGGTGATTTTTAAACCAGTTTCCTCAAGCTGGCACGAGACTCCCCAGGGATAATCCCCTATTAGCTCATCCCAAATGTTTCATTTAGCTCCTGCCGGCTGGGAAGAGCTTTAAGTCCAAGGAGAGCGGCCACTTTCAGCTGGGATAAATCTTCCCGCTGAAAGGCAAAGGCAGGGTTTGGCCGAACTGATGGGATTTTCCGTGGGAATGAGCAAACCTCAGCTTGGGAGCTGCTGCCGCTGGTTTGTTCTCAAAACTCGTCCACTTGTGTCCTGGTTTGGGACAAATCTGGGAGAAAACCCCTCTATAGGATCCCTCTAAGGAAGCAAACCCAAGTGGCCCCTCCCTCCAACCGGTCCGGTAAAAAAACCTCTTTGGAGAAAAGTGGAAAAAACTATTTTACTAAACAAATGAAGTGCATACAAGTATAAAGAATTAATAATATGAAACAATAAAACCTCTCATTCAGGAGTGAGATGGCAAATTGAGAAAGTCCTTGCCGTGGGTGGAGCTCGGCTCTCTCTCAGTCTCTCCTCAGTCCCAGTCCCTCCGGCGCTGCTGGAAAATGCCGAGGTCCAGCCCCGGTGGGCAGCAGGTGCAGCCCCCAGTGCTCCCCTGGGTTTTCAGTCCAGAGCAGGTTTAAACAGTCCCAAGAAAAAGGAAAAAAAACAGTCCAGGGAACTTCTCTGTCCTAGCTAGCTGAAACTAACTAAAAGCAAAAGAAATCTCTGTCCTGCAGTCTCTCCAAGCCTCCACTGAACACCCCGTGTGGAGAGGAATGTGGAGGAGTCAGGCAGTTTTCTCAAAACAAACTCCGCGCTTCTCCTTGCTCTTAGAACCAGTCTGAAAGGCACAGGACTCAATGTACAGCACAAACAGAGCAGAGGATTGGGGATACAAACATCACAAAGTTACCCTAGGACAACTTGTTAATTGGGCGTCAGGAGCCTGGAGCAGGAGGCTTTCCCTGGAATGTGGTCCAGGAGCTTGGACAACGCCCTGTTCGGAAAGTCAGTGGCGGTATGAGAGGGGCAACGTGGGCTGGGTTTGGTGTGGAATTAGGGCAGAAAACAGCCTGGTTTAGCAACCCCGAAGTTAAAAACCGTGGTTGGTGGAGGTTCTCTTGTTGTATTCCTTCTTGGAATGTGTGGGGATTCCTCCTTTGGGAAGGGGACACTCTCCAAGGATTCTCCTCAAAGTTCAGAGGAAGAGCCCCACCTGGGAGTGTTGGTGTGGGTGATTTTTATCAGCCTCTGCTTCTTAATTGTTTCTTTTTGCTGCCTTCAATAAAATTGCTTGGATGGAATTGTTTTATTATATTCCACTGTATAGCACTCGATAATTCCAATTAAGACCTTTTGTCTAACCATTTGTCATTATAAATAATTCCTGTTTATGTAAACGCATCTGATTTTCCATCTTTAAAACCTGTGGGATGAGGAGGCAAAACTCAAACCATTGACTGGGATTGGATCCAACCAAGCCCGGGTGATCCCAAGGAGTTTAGCAAGCAAAAGGATCCTCTCTGCACCTCCTGACTCCATGGGATCTTCCCTAAAAATCTCTGGAGCTTTCTCTCCACCCGTGAGAGAGGAGAGATTTTCCCCAGGCAACCCCTGCAGTCTTGCCCAACTCTAAATCCATCATCCCTTATTCCCCACGGATCATTTTCCCCAAATCCATAGGATCACAGAATCCGATCATGGAATTATTAAGGTTGGAAAATCCCTCTAAGACCGAGTCCAACCATTCCCAGCAGTGCCACGGCCACCATGGATCCCTGTCCCCAAGTGCCACCTCCCATGGGCATTGAAATCCCTCCAGGGATGGGGACACTTCCAGGGATGAGGATATTCCCAAAGTTTACACTCGTGCTGGAGCAGGGAAGTGGGGTCAGGTGCCCCCTGTGGTCCTTTCCAGCCTGACCCATCCTGGGATTCAGTTTTGGGTAATAATCCCAGGAATCCACAGATGGGCGGAAAATCCTGTTCTTCCCTCTGTTCCTTTACTTTGAGAATTCCCTCCTAAGGGAATCCTCCTCAGTTCTGGATCAGGAGGTGAAAAAATCCACACCCTCAACACCTTTTGTACTGCGCCAGCATAACCCTAAATAAATTCCCAGTTTTGGGAAAGAACTGAAAGGATGGGATGGAAACAAAGGGATGTGGAACAGCCAATTCCATCGGCAAATCGAAACCTGTTGGAATTTTATGAAAGCAAAACCATGGGATCTGCTTTGGGTGGTTTTTTTTCCCAAGCCATCCTTCCCTTTAAGCATGGGAATTTCAGGGAATCATGGGCTGGATGTGGCTGATCAACCCAGTGCTGATCCAGCACAAATATCTGGGAAAGAAGCCCAAAACGGGAATTTGGGAATGCAGCCTGCAGGGAAAGGTCCTCCCTGGGCAGAGGGCAGGAATGAGCTGAAGGAACAGAGGAATTGAGGCTCTTCTCCAATTTTCCCAGCTTTGTTTTCCCTAAATTTCCTAAATTCTGCTCCTTCCAAGCGCATCACTGTTGAGGCATTTCCTACAGTTCTGCTCCTCATGGAATGGGAGGACAACTGAACCTCCAACATGACAAGTTGATCATTCCCATTATTTTTTTTTCCTCCCAAAAACAAAAAGGCAGAAAAGATCCAATAATCCAAACGTGTTTCTGACACCTTCCTACCAGGACAGCATTGGGATTCACGTATGGAATTACAGAAATATTCCTTTGTGTGATAAATTAATTTAAAATATTATGAGTGGTTTTGGGGTTTTCCTGCTCTCCCAAAACAAAAGGAATTTAAGTCCAAGGCACGTTTCTTAGGCTTTATTCCATTTTGCATCTCATCGATGAATAAATTTAGGATTTTAATTCCTATTCAAGGAATTATTTCACAGAATTTTAGGGACTCTCGGCTCCTGCAGGAATTAATAATACATCTCTGAGAGCCCAGATTTCCAGGAGAAACCGTGGATGTCCCATCCCTGGATAATTCAACGCCAGGTTGGAGAGAGCTCAGAGCACCCTGGAAAGTGAAAATTGTCCCTGCCCTTCTCCTACTGGTAAAGAATTCCTGTAGGAAACAGCCCATGTCTAAAATTCCAGGGTTTCCCAGTGATTCCCAAAGTATGGAACAGAATTATTCCCAGTGAGAGTAATTTCTCCTTTCCCCCTTGCCAAAATGGACCAGGAAGGAGCCGTCCTGCGAACGGTGAGGGGGTAAGGAGAGAAAAAAAACCAAGATATGAAGGGAGAAATTCCTCCTGTAGTCATGAGGAGGTTTGGAATTGGGATTTTTTTCATTTTGTTTTTTTAAATTAAAGCTGGATTTTCTCCTCTCTACAAGTGAGAATTATTTCCAGGTAATCGCACCCAGGTTTGTCCTGATGCACAGGAACCACAACAAACACAATCTGCATTCCTCCCGCTGCCCAAGGATGGTGGATAATTCCCCAAATTATGGCTCTGGAAATTTGTATGGCTTTCCTGTACCTTTCAGGGAGATTTTCTTTACAACCAGGCACAAAACGAGAATGGCGTTCCCAAAATTACAGCCACTCCGAAGGGAGGAACAGGAGCCATGAGAAAGGATGAAATCCAGGACTGGCTCAGGAGAAAACTGAAATTTGGAGACAGGGTGGGAGAGCTGGGAATGTTCACCTGGAGAAGGGAAGGATCCAGGGAGAGCTGAGGGTACCTGAAGGGGCTCCAGGAGAGCTGGAGAGGGACTGGGGACAAGGGACGGAGGGACAGGACACAGGGAATGGCTTCCACTGCCAGAGGACAGGGATGGATGGGAGATTGGGAACTGGGAATTGCTGGCTGGGCTGGAATTCCCAGAACAGCTGTGGCTGCCCCTGGATCCCTGGCAGTGCCCAAGGCCAGGTTGGACATTGGGCTTGGAGCAGCCTGGGACAGTGGGAGGTGTCCCTGCCATGGCAGGGGTGGGGTGGGACAAATTTAAGGTCCCTTCCCACCTAAATTATCCTGGAATTCTTTAGTGGGAACAGGAGCCTCAGAAGGATCATTAACTCATAATTTAACCCAACCCCACATTTCCCAGCACCTTTTCACCCTCCGCCGAGCTGAGCCTCCCCGAGGCCACTCCCTTTGTAAAAGCGATGAGCTTCGCTTCTCCAAAACAACAATTCCTCTTTCATCATCCCAGGAAAGACAGGACGAGATGATCAAAACAGCTCTTTTCAAAGGAATCTCTTTTTTTTTCTTCTTTTTTTCCCCCCTTTGCTTTTTCGGTGCTGCCCTGAAAACCTCCAAGTTCCACTCAACGAGCAGCAAGAAAAGCAGGAGCAGCTGAATTTGCTTCCTGAGACGCTCGGAGCCGCAGAGCCAGCAGGTTCTTGGCAGCAAGGATCGCTTGACCTCCGCGCATTTGAAGACAGGTGAAAGGGAAAAAAAAGAAAAGGAAAAAGAAAAAAAAAAAAGAGAACATTTTGAGTTGTTCTAAATGCACGCGGGGGGGGGGGGGGGGAAGCTTTCACGTTAAATCTTCTCACAGGAGAAAAGAATTAAAAGGTGGAAAGGAACAAAAAGTGGGAAAGGTTTTGTGTTATGAGCTCTGGATTGCCCTGGGAGAATGATGGAACTACAGAAAGCGAGAGGTGAGCAGGAAATTCAAAGGAGTTTAATCCATGGGCAGCACCGGTAGGAAGGTGGGAGCTGGGATTTGCTCCCAGGGAACAGAGACAGGAGGAGAGGGAACGGCCTCAGGATGGGCCAGGGGAGGCTCAGGGTGGATATTGGAAAAATTTCTTCATGGAAAGCGGTGCTCAGAAAGTCCACAAGTTTTAAATCCTAGAGGGATTTAAAAATTTTTGGATGTGGCACTTGGGAACGTGGCGATCCCAAGGTGGCCTTGGCAGTGCTGGGAGTGATTGGACTCAAAGGTCTTTAAAGTCTTTTCCTACTTTAATGCCTCTCTGGCCAATAGAGAAGACAAAGCAGCTTTAGATAAAATGCACTGACGGTGGACACTTGGACACTTCCAGGGATCCAGGGGCAGCCACAGCTTCTCTGGGAATTCTATTCCGGGACCTCCCCACCCTCACAGACAAGAATTCCTTCCCAATATCCAATTTAAACATCTCCTCTTCTAATTTCCAACCATTCCCCTCCTAGCACTCTCTGTCCATGTAAAAAATCATTCCCCCTCCTTTCACAAGCTCATTTTAAGGAGCAGAAAGCTGCAAATGAGTGTTTGGATTTGTTGTGGGAACCTCCTGCAGCTTCCTGGGAATATCTGCAGAGCAGGGACGAGCTCAGGGCTGATCTCAGGCACGTGGAGTCATCCCACAAGGAATGTTTGCACACTGAGTCTCCAGACCTGAGCTCGGAGTTAGCCGGGTCTTAGGGAATTTTCACCACTCTGAGGTGTCCTGGCTGGGAACAGGGAATATCATTTTGGGAGGAATGCCATGGAAACCAGGCAGTGTTGATGGAAAAACCCCTCCCAGCTCCCTACCTGGTGTCTCACAGCTTTTTTTGTACTTTGGGGCTTGTGCAGAGGCTGCAGCTCCAAACAAATCATTTCCTTTGTCCCTCCTTTCCAGATTTTCTGCCTAAAATTATTCCTCTTTATCTTCTTGCTCTCGTGGGACTGTAATTGCAAAAAAACCTGGAATTTGTACCAGGCTCTGCAGCAGCTTTTTGATCTTCCCTGCTTTTTCCATTGTTTCATCTTCAGTCGGAGCCTGGCTTTAGGGCTTCAGGACTCTCTAATTCCGGGAGCTTCCTGCATTTTATTTTCCAGAGTCCTCTGTCCTTCATTTGCCAGCCTCCTCTGCATTTCATTCTCCAGGATTCTTCACGGCATGGCTATAATACGAAAAAAGGTGGATCAGGCATTATGTCCCTGTTTAAATATCTGCTGTTCTCCTCAGAAAACTCATTGTATTCCAATCCATCCATTCCCATGTATTTCCTATCTATTGGAAAACCGGTGGCACCCAGGGACCTTTATGGATTTCTGCTGTCACTGGTGGTTCCCTAATGTTAATTGCGACTCTTCACATTTGCTTAGCGAAGGCTTTTTCTTCCAGCAGGGTGTGGAAAAGATGGAAAAATTGGGATATTTGAGTTGGAAGGGACCTACAACCATCATTTAGTCCAACTCCTTGATGGAAAAATTGGGATATTTGAGTTGGAAGGGACATACAACCATCATTTAGTCCAACTCCTTGAGCACATCAGGGCTGATAAAGGGTTAAAATGCATTTTTAAGGCCATTTTCCAACAGATTTGAGGCACCAGCCTCTCTGGGGAACCTATTCTAGGGTTTTCTCACCTTGTCCAAAAAGGAATATTCCTGTATCCCAGTGGAAGACACATTCTCCTCCAGCAGGTTTTAATTTTGAAGACGATTATCAGGGATTCTGACCAAAATCATTCAGTTGTATCTCAACAAAATGAATGGTTGGTTGTCCAGACAGACCAGGCTGTATCCCAGATCCCAGCAGCCAGCGGGAGGGAGGAAAAAAGAGGATTTGGGAAGTGCCAGAGCCATAAATTCTCCTTCAACTTGTGCTGTGGTGGCACCTGAGAGGCTGTCTTGGTTTGGACAGACAGGTGTCTGTTAAGGAGGACAGGAGCCTCCCTTGGGATGGAGAATGTAAATCCCCTCCCTCCAAATTATTATAGTTTTGAAATTAAGGGGTTTTCAGGCAAAGTTGTGGGAATAGGAATAACAGTTCTTTACTGGGAATATCAAAAATACAAATGCAGTAGCACAACCAAACCCGTGGATGGTCAGGGCGCAGGCTGACACGCTGCTGCTCAGGGTGTTGGTCCCAGCCCAGCCCAGCCTCCTGCAGTGACAGATGTGGTTCTGGCAGCAGCCATCCTGCAGCAGGGTGCAGTTTTCCTCTGCAGCTCCCGTGGTGCTGGGATGGCTCCGGGGTTCCTCTGGCAATCCCGTGCACACGGGCTGTGCTGCTGTTCCCAGTGCCAGGTGTGATCCAGCTGGGAATGCCGGGCTCCTCCCCTGGCTGCAGCATCTCCCGAGGGATGATGGAATTGTCCCAGCCCTGCAGTGAGCCTGGATGGGCCAGGAACAGCAGAGATCCCTGCAGGGAGGAGGGGTCCTGGAAGGGATAAAGAGCAGTGACACAGCTGGATTAACAGCTGGGGATGGGGCACACACTGCTGGGTACAGCCTGAACTGTGCCCAGGACAGTGACAGACCATTGCTGCCATCCCCAGCCGCCCAGGGAGTTACTCATCCAGTAAATCAGGGCAGTTCATCCACAGCCTTTGGAATTTGGGAAGCTGGAGGTGACACTGAGATGTTTCCTCGCTGGCTGCTGTGGGCACTCAGCATTTCCTCCCTGTCCTTCCAATCCCAGGACATTCCTTCTCTCCCGTACTTCTCCAGACTCACCTGCTGTCTCGTTCCATGGGATTGATGCGTTTTCCAACAGCCCATGACAGCTGAATCCTTTGGAGCCTGATTGGTTGGGAAAGGTGAGGAGTTCCAGGGAAATGCAGTTGGAAAGTCAGACCTGTGGCCTGGGGTTTAACCTTTGGAGTGCTGGGAGCAGGGAAATGGGATTTTAGGCACTGAACACCCCCAGAAAGCTTTCAAGGAGAGGGATCTGTGTATGCCAGGGTTGGAGCTGGAGGCAGAGGACAGGATCTGAGTGGTTCCAAGGTCTTTGTAATTCCAGACACGCTGGGAATGCTGCAGATTTGTCCAGGGAGTTTCACACCTTGGATTCACAGGTGGAAATCTTCAGATTTGGTTTTCAACCCTTTTTAAGGGTTTCCTCCCTCAGCAGCTGATTTTTCATTGCTTTGAGGAGATTAAAGTTTGCTTTTCCCCCGTCCAGTTTTGGCCATTCCCAGTTTGAAAGGTGCCCACTGCTAGGAGCAGGACAAGGAAATGCCAGCAGAGGAATTCCAGGCAGGAAAAGTCAGGGGGGTTGAAACAAATGTGCCACTGAACTGAAACAGTGCACAGAAAACACACAGTGTTTTTCCATGAGGTTTCCATGGGGGAACTGCTGAAGGAGGCAGAAATTCCTCTGGTTTTCCACACCAGCAGCTTCACTGTGTGGTTGGAAAATCCCTCCAGGATCATCGAGTCCCAGCTGTGCCTGATCCCCACCCTGCACCCAGCCCAGAGCTCTGAGTGCCACCTCCAGGAATTCCTGGGACACCTCCAGGGATGGGCACTCCAAACCTCCCTGGCCACTTCCAAGCCCTGAGCTCCCTTTCCATGGGGAAATTCCTGCTGCTGCCCACCCTGAGCCTCCCCTGGCCCAGCCTGAGGCCGTTCCCTCTGCTCCTGTCCCTGTTCCCTGGGAGCAGATCCCAAATTTCCCCCCCGGCTGTCCCCTCCTGTCAGGAGTTGTGCAGAGACACAAGGTTCCCCCTGAGCCTCGTTTTCTCCAGGCTCAGCCCCTTCCCAGCTCCCTCAGGAATTCTCCAGCCCATTCCCAGCTCTCTCAACCTCTCCTGGGGCTCCAATCCGTTCCCAGTTCGATTCCCTTCCCTGGACAGGCTCCAGCCCCTCACTCCTGCTGTTTCTGAAAGGTCTGAACAGAAACAATGAAGGTGAAGCACAAAAACAGCGACACAGAGAAAATCCAGAGTCAGCACAGGCAGAGCTGTCACTCCAGGCCTGGGAAAAACAAGATTTCCACTTCCAAATCTGCGGGAGAACAAAGATTTAGGAGGAGGGAAATGCGGACAGCGAAGGGAAGACCTCCAGAGAGCACCTGTGGGCTCAGCCACGGGACACAGCAAACCTGGGAATGCTGTGAGGATGGAGCTGGGACCACCAGCACCAGGCACATCCCACCAAAGCAGGGCCAGGGGGAAAGCACAGCCGGAAAATCCCGTGGTTCCTCCTGCCTGCCCCATGCCAGGGTGTAGAAACTGCTTCACTGCTGCTGCTGTGGACTCCAGGACGGTGTGGATGGATGTAGACGAGAGATCTCTGAAGTTGGGTTTTAGAAGATGAGGTTTATTGTAAGGGATGTGAGGCCTTGCTCTGAGCTGCCAGGCTGCAGCTCGTGGGGAGACCTAGGGAATGGGGGAAGGGAGAGGCAGGGAGAAGGGGAGAGCAAAAAGCAAAGAGCAAAAAGCAAAAAGCAAAAAGCAAAAAGCAAAAAGCAAAGAGAGTGAGCCACCTTCGCAGCCCCCTTATCAGGGGTCTCGAGGTGGGCTGGAACAGGACTTGTGCCAATGGGGTCACAGATACCTGATCCTTCAGGGGAGGGGTACAGGTGTGGGATGAACCATACATTGGGGTGAGACAGAACATCCCATCTGACCTCTGGGTCTGGCTGCAGGTGACCTTCAGCTGGTCACACAACTGCTTTCCCAGACATCCAGTAGCTAGGACATCCCAAACATCAAAACTTGCTTTCAATTCTATCTCACTTAGAGGTTTCACATTCTCAGAATCCAAGCAGTCCTATTTATAGGGCTTTCTGGCTTCATCCTCCCCAACACCAGGGCCCAGCAGATGCCTGCGGAATTCCAGGAGCAGCCGAGGTTCCCTGTGCCAGAAGCAACACCAACCAACATCTTCCACCACACAACAGATTCCCGGGAAGGTGCGCAGGGATGGCATCAGGAGACGATTTGGTGCCAGCACAGCGTGAGGAGGTCAGGAGTTGGACTCCACGGTCCTTGTGAGTCCCTTCCCACTCGGGATATTCCAGAACAGACCCGTTTTCCAACAGGGTGGATCTCCAGGACATCTGCCCCATGCAGGTGGGCATCAATCACGTTTCTGGCACTTCCAGAACAAATTCCAAGCTCCTGCTCCAGGCTGGGGGACAAGAATTAATTTATTGGAGGGCTTTGATCGGAGCCGGGAGTGTCCCAGCCTTGATCCATCAGCTCCCTGCAGGAGCTGTCCAGGTGCTTCAGCTCAGCCCAGAACTGTGCAGGCTAAAGGTGTTTAATCCGTGTTTTCCCGTTGTGGGGCAGGGAAAGAAGAATTCCCAAGGTTTCCCACAGCTTGGGGCATAGATGGGAGCTGGAGGCGTCAGATTTTGTTGAACTGCTAGAATTCCATCCTGTTCCAGATCCTGACAGGTAACGGAAAAGGCTTCAGGTTAAAAAAAAAATGCTCTTTCTGCTGAAAATAAACGACCTGGATGATCCCAAAGGACCCAAATTCTGCCGAAAAAAAGAGATAAATCCTTCTTCCAGGACCCCAAAATAGTGAAGCATTCCCTTAAAAAACGCTGAGGGCCTGGCGAAATGGGAACGATCAGGAATGCCCAGGCTCAGGGAGACAAAGAGAGAGGTAAAAACAGAATTAGCCTGCTTAATTCTGAGCATCACTCATGCTCTTTGGAGGTGGAATGTTTTTGACGTAAATATCTGCAAAATCCCAGCTCCGGGTGCCGGAGTTATTGCGTTCCCGCAGAATTTGGGGAAGATAAGCTCGAATTCCCTCCCTGTGCTGTGCAAGCTCTTGCCTGGTCCCTGGGGAGCGAGAGCTGAGTCAGGAGTTTTCCTCCTGAGCTCAGGATTAAAAGCTTTAACTTCAGGAGTCAACAAAAAAGGCCAAGGAAGAAGCTGCGAGCCAATTTCAATCCCAGCGGGAGGGAAAACCGGGAATCCACAAGTCATTCCTCGTGCCAGGTCCTGAGTCAGGTTAGAGATGCAATAATTGCATTTGTGTTCTCCTGCCGGCCCCAAACTGAATTCTCCCAATAAATTACAGCATCCAGAACTAGCGTTTGCATCCCACGGCCTCTCCAAAGGATGCCCATGGATACCAGCACGGAGGAACCTTGGGGAGTCATCCCAATCCCATCATCCTGTCCGTGACTTTGAAAATACCAAGGAGTTCACAGGCTGGGCATTTAAATGTCTTTTTACACCACTGCTTCAGCAGTTCCAAAGTGACTTCGGCATCTCCCTGACAAGATCCCACGCTGAGTTTTTATCCCGGGGAATTCGGCTGCCAGGATCATTCGGGCCGTAACACGGGGACAAAACAAGGGAACACAAAAGCCGGGCCTGGATCTGCGGCTGCCCCTGGTTTGCAGATCAAAAGGAACAGCTCAGCCTTTGAAAAGCGAGCACGGATTTGGCCTTTCGAAATCCATCACCGTGGCAACACCAGGCACGGGGAACTGGGAATTATAATGGACGAACCTCGGGATCGGACGCGGCCGGAGTTTGCTGGACCGCCCGGCATAAAGAGCAAGGAATGTGGGCAAGGAATGTGGTCATTCCCTGCCGGGACAGCCCCCAGGACACGCTCACCTGCACAGACACACCCTCAGGTGCAGGCTCCTCCATCCCAGGAGCCAAATTCTGGGAATGGGAGTGGCTGGAAAAAGAGCTGTGCCCGGATTCCCAATTCCTTCTGCAGAACTGCCGAGGGAGGAGTTTCCGCACAGATTCCCAGGAATGCGCTTGTGTTTTCCCAGATTCTCAGAGCACAGAATCCCAGGGTGGTTTGGGTTGGACAAGGCTTGGAGCACTCTGGGATAGTGGAAAGTGTCCTTGCCCACGGCAGGGGTGGGACGGGATGGGATTTAAGATCCCTTCCCAGATATTCCAGGATCCCATAACACAACGGGAATTGGAATGTGTCGGGGCAGCAAAACACAGCTTTACCTCAGGAATGGGATTTGGGGATTTATTGGAATGACTTAACAAGTTTCCTGGGATTTATTAAAGGGGTTTTGTTTTTCCATGGCAGGAGGGTGGACTCCAGTCTTATCCCTGCTTTTTATCCTGGAATGCCGACAATAATTTAGTGAGGAATTAAATGAATCATTTTTTCTGTTCTTAATTTGCGTGGGGCTCCAAGCCCACTCCTGATATTTTAATCCAGGAACAGCCATCCCATCTCTTTAAACAAAGCCACCCTGGAAATCAGAAGCATCTTGGATTTTTCCCTACTTTTTTCTCCCCTCCATTCAAAAACTGAAACTTTCTGGAGAATATTCCGCTTCCCTTTTAAGGGAATATTTATTAAACCCTGTGTCAGCCCACTCCGAAAATCACAGGCTGAGGTAAGAGGAAATAACAGCATCCCTTTCCTTGCTCTCCATCCATCCTGAAAAGGGATGAGGAAAATAAACAGATGGATCCTCTCGCCGCGAGCCGAGCATCGACCCCGTGGAAGAAAAATGAAACCTTGTCCCAAGATTTATTTGGGATGTACTCACAGACCTCAGGGAGAGGAGTGTATCAAAGGTGCTGCTCATCCCCGGTGGTTCCGTGTGATTATGTGGAGGATATGGAGCTTCCCGGCGGAAGTGAATTTATTAAATCTGATTTTTCCATGAAGGATGAGGCGTCAGCCGTCCCAGGAGGCAGCAGCAGCATCCTGTGCCTTGGCTCATGGAAAAAAAGACAGGCTCAGGGAGTTCAAGGTTGGAGTTTCAGGCATCAGGCTGATGATGAAGTGAGGCCTCCGCTGACTCATCCGTATTCCCGGCGCAATTCCCTCTCGGAAAGGGGAGCCCGTGTAATCCATCCTGCCTGAGGCACTGTGTCAGAGCCCTGAAAGAGCCGCTGAGGCATCACCAGGAATTCTTATTAAACCATCGGAGCTCTTGGAGCTGGGGTCAGACTCCCGATATTCCACAGGTGACTTCCCAGTGTAAGCAGGGCCCTTGTGGGGAGGACAAACCTCTGCTGCCACAGCTGCCAGTCCATGCAGGAATTCCTGCTGGGTTTTTGTGGGAATTGCTTCTCCATCCCTCAATCCTCAATCCTAAAGGGGCAGGCAAGAAGAAGGAACTGGATCAGCAGGACTGACCTGGATGAGCTGGATTCTGCCCCTCTCCTCTGCTGTCATGAGATCCCACCTGGAATATCGTGGACAGTTGTGGTGTCCCCAACAAAAGGAGGACATGGAATTGTTGGAGCAAGTCCACAAGGTTGCTGAAGGGGCTGGAGCACCTTCCCTGTGGAGAAAGGCTGGGAGAGCTGGGAATGTCCAGCCTGGAGAGGAGGAGGTTGTGTGGAGACTTCACGGCACCATCCAGGATGTGAAGGGAATACAGGGAACCAGAGAGGGAAACTCCTCAGGAACTGGAGCAACAGGACATGGTGGAAATTCAGGTGGGATATTGGGAAGGCATTCCTGGCTGAGGATGAGGAGGAGCTGGGATGGAATTCCCAGAGCAGCTGTGGCTGCCCCTGGATCCCTGGCAGTGCCCAAGGCCAGGTTGGACATTGGGCTTGGAGCAGCCTGGGACAGTGGGAGGTGTCCCTGCCATGGCAGGGGTGGGAATGGTTTCTCCTGTACACGGGGATTAATCCCTTCCTTTGTGCCTATCCCAATTCCAACAACAAATTCCTCGATTTTTTTCCATCCCTCAATCATCCCCACCTCACACTGCAGACACCCAGCAGGCTTTTGTATCCTGGCCAAGAAATTCGGAGCTGGAAAAAACACAGAAAAACTGAAATGAGAAGCAAGATTCCCACTTTTGATGGAAGAGCTTCCAAGCAGGAAGACGGGAGAACTCTCCAGCTCCCCCAGGCTGGTTAGAGACTGATTTCTCCAAAACACAGCTCTGTTTTAATCTGAGTTTACTGAGCTTCATGCAGGCAGAGTTGTTAAGAGTCGATGTAAATAGAGGATGTCAGGTTGGATATCCACAGCGTGAAACATTATCCTGCTTCTTATTCCAGTCTGGGAATATTTGTATTGTTTAGGATGCTGACTTCATCAAAACTCCCTTTTTTTTTTTTGTCTTATTAAGACTCGGATCATGGCATTTTAAGAGATAAATACTCCAGTCCTGGGAGTGGGTTTGGTTTCAGTAAAAGCACAGCTCACGGTCCTGGGAATTTTTCTTCCAGAGGAAAATTTAAGCAGTTCAGGCAGGGGATTGGAACTGGAACGTCTTTAAGGGCTCATCCAACCCAAACCATTCCACGATTTTCTGATTCACATTCCTTGGCTTGATTGTGGCCCAGAAGCCCCTCAAATTTAACAAAAATGCAATTTAAAAAAAAAATGAATATTCTTCTTGAATTTTAAAGACATTCTGAAATCTGGCACAAATAAATTCAAACTATAAATCAGACGCTCGTTGTTACCAATGAGGGTAATCAATCAATCAATCAATTGATCAATCAATTTATATCTATTGATTCATTTTCTTGCAGATCTGCCCTAACGTATCTCCAAACCCTGAAACCCTTCTGGGTTTCCGAGCATTGAGGATGCCAGCCTGGAAAATCCCTGGAAAAATGGGGTTCTCTGCTTAAGGTGAACTGTCCTGAGTGACAGAACAAAAGGAAATGGCCTCAGGTGACACTGGGACAGGGTTGGATCGGATAGGAGGAAAAATTTGGAAAGCAGTGAAGGAATACCCACCCCTGGGAGTGTCCAAAAAATGTCTGGGTGTGGCACTTGAGGATTTGGTTTAGTGGTGGTGCTGGTTGATGATCCTAAAGTTTTTTTTCCAACCTTAAGGACTCCATGATTTTTTAAAGTCCTTAACGGGAACGAATTCGTTTCCCATTTCCCATTTTCCCATCACTCCCCATTTCCAGCATCTCCCGTGGTATCTGGGATGACTGGACTTCCCAGGATCCCATTCAAGCCAATCAATGCACAGATTTGCAGCGATCATCCCAAAAATTCCTGGGAATGGCAGGAATTGATGGGAGAAAACACTTTTCTTGTCCAAAGCCGGCCCCTGGTTGCAACCAAAAGCGGGAAAGGTTTTTCCTGTTAATATAGGATCCGTAGGAAAAGCTCAGGTTTTTTTTCCTTGGGTTTTCTGGACAACAGCTTTTAAAAATGTTGAATTGATAATTCCCTCCCAGGAAAAATCGTGGAATTTCCCAGGAAAAGATCCCAAGCCATCAATCCAACCTTTGGGCAAGTACCGCTAATCCCTACCACAAAGTGCCATGCCCACGGGTGGTTTTGAGCACTTACAGGTGCACCAAAAAGAGATCCCAAAATTCCCTCCAAATCCATAAACGGACTTTAAAATGAGATTTTAGAGGGGGAAGCTGGACTGAATGATCTTTAGAATTCCCTTCCAGGCATCAGAAACCTCTGGATTAACAAATTCCTTCTGCAGGGAAGAAGGCAATGCTTCCCCAATTTTCCAGAAGGGATTTGTTTGGTAATCCTTCATCCTTGCAAGCATGGAAAAAAATAAAGGATTTTTCTGTAATTCCCACAAAAAAGGTGTAAATTGATGATCCAGTGAACCAGCCCAGGGAGAGCAGCACCTCCAGAGAATCCCTGGGATCGTGGAGTCTGCAGCTCCAGGGAAAGGCTGGGGTGTTTTTATTCCCACATTTCCTCATGCTCCGTGCGGGATAATTGAAGAGATTTTATTTCCACTGCTCTCTTATCTCGAATTGCCAGCTGCTGGGCTTGGGGTTTTATTTCAGCAGCAAACCCTCTGAACCACCTGTCCAGGAGCTGTTTGGTCAGGAAATTTTGGGAGCCCTGCTGGAATCTCAGCGGTTTTAAAGGGAAAATATTTTTCCACACACCCCTCTGGGGTTAACTCAGGTTGGATCACCACAACAAATTTTTGTTGGATTTAACACAACTGCTTGGGGGGACACGGAGAGCGGTGGCCATGGCAGTGCTGGGATAATGGGAATCTCATCCCTGGCTCTGCTCCAGGCACCAGAGGAACAAGCAGGGATTGATCCCAGGAATTCTCCCTGGACAGGAGCACACCTTCTGCCCTGGGCACTGGACAGATCCCAGAGAGGGATCCCTGAGGATATTCCAGAGGTGTCTGGACACAGTCCTGTGCTGGAGCAGGGAGTGGGAACAGATGCCCCACTGTGGTCCCTTCCAGCCTGAGCGTCCTGGAATTCTGGGATTATTTCCATCTCTGGTGACTCCAGTGTTCCATCAATGTTCCCATTGTCTCCTCTGCTCGCCGAACTCCCTCCAGAGTCTCTGTTGCTCCCCATCCTCCACGCTCACCATTGAAGCTCTTTATATTCCAGTTTTATTGCAGGCTTTAATTTCCAGCCAGATCTTGGGCAGAGCTCTGAGCCCAAGGTGGGGCTGGGGCTGCATTCCCAGAGCAGGAGATATCCCTTTTCCAGGACTCCACTCCCTGTATTTAGGAGGGGTTGGGGGAGTTAAAACCTTCCCCATAGGTTGGAGTAGCTGGTGCTGCTCCAGATTTGAAACTTCCAGAGAAACAAGAACCGTTTATCCCTTAGGAAAGCAGACAAGAGCTGCGGGCAGACGTGGATCAGGGCGGAAAAGGGAATTTATGGCTGATTAAAACATGGCCAAACCTCCCCGGGTGAGCACCTCTCACCCGTCACTGTGCACCTCCAATTCACCCAGCCACGTCCTGAGCCACGGGAATTATTACAGAGACTCTGGGGGAAGGGAAGGTGGACAGAGGCAGAGCACAACAGGCAATTCTGTTTGATAAACATGATTAATTAGCACAGGAAGCTCGTTAAGTGCTGCCAGCGAGGCCGTGCCCTGGCACAGCCACACTGCAGGAATTGGTGCTGGGTGATTCTGAGCACAACCAATCCAAATTCTCCTGTCAGGACATGACCAGGACAACTGCCCTCATCCTGATGCCTCAAGTTCCACCTTCCGTGTGTTCCCTGTCCTTCGCTGCCCAGGTGCAGCTCTGAGCTCACACTCAGCGTCACTCAGCTCTCTGCACACAGCAGCCACACAAAACAAATCCTGTTCCTGCTGCACACCAGGGACACCTGGGACAAGTGTTCAGCCCAAAAGCACAAACAGCGGTGGCTGGAGGGAGGAACAAGAAGGATGGGACTGGAGAACCTGGAGCTGGAACTGGACAATTCAACCCCAAAGTGCAAATGGACCAAAACTGATCAAAGTGTGAGAGCTGGTGACCGTTTGTCCATTTTGTGTCCATTTTGTGCCCATTTTGTGTCCTTTCTGTGTCCTTTTTGTGTCCATTTTGTGTGATCGGGACACGGAAAGCAATCACACAGAGATGAGAGATTTCGTAGGGCAGAGTTGTTCCTCCGAGAGAGCCCAAGGCTGAGCCAAGCCCAGAGCTCCTCTGTCTGTTTATTTCTTACTTTTTATACATTTGTGGGTCTGGCTGTGGATTGACTTCTGGAGTTTTCACCTCCCAGCCGAATGGCCAGAGCAACTGTCAGTTACAATTGTTTTCAGGTTAGAAATATACAAACAAAGGACAGGGAATGAAAAACAAAGGATTTTTTTATGTTACATGTGTGGGAAAAGCAGGAACTGCTCCTAATATTGTACAGTAGCTAAAAAGTCTGACTCCATTTTATGAACAATCAAAAGGCTTTAAAAAACTCAGAAAAACCAGGGTGACAATTTTGGGTCCATTTTGTGTCCATTTTGTGACCATTTTTTGTCCATTTTGTGACCATTTTGTGCCCATTTTGGTTCCACCTTGGGTGTGTCCCTGTCCAGGCTCTTGTCCTGCCCAAGATGGATCCTAAAAGGCCTTTCAATAAATCTCTGCTTTATTCTCCAGCTCTGTCCAGCCTCTATTCCAGGTCAGCCCTCCCAAGGCATCAATTCAGGATGAGTGGATATTCCCCTTGGAATACCCTGTGCTGCTTCCTGAAATTTCCTGATCCATCTTTCTTCAATGGCAGCTGTTCCCTGCCTGTCCCAGTCCCACCAGAGCAACAACTCTCCATCCTCAGGAGCTGTGCTCAGCGCTGTGTCCATGCAGCTTATTCCTGGTTTTCCCTGCAGAGACCCCTTGGAAAATCCCAAGCGTGCAGGGATTTCCAATCCAGGCAGGAAACAGAGCGAGGGGTCACCAAACTCCTCCTCTCTCCCATTAATTTTAACAACCTGCACCGACACAAAGGGAGGGGTTTGGGAGCCACAAAAGCTCCAGCACAAGCGGAGGGAATGGGTTGGCAGGAAATCCTCCCTGGAAGTCAGGGAACAGAGGTGGAACTGGATAATCTTGTATTGATCCCTAAAGATATCCCTGGTAATGGAATAATGACAATTTATTCTCATCAGGAAGGAATCAATGTGGAATCAGGAGGAGAAGGGTTCATCATTCTGGTGGCAAACACAAGAATCAGCATTTGGCTCATTATGGAACATCCAGGCCAGCAGGAACATCTTCCCACTTATCCAGTAGCTCCTGGAATACGATGGCTCCGGTCTCCCAGCGGCTCTGCAGCTTTGGCTGTGCCTTGCTCTGGTCCTCCTTGGTGGGAAAGGTTTTTGTTTTCCAAGAACCCAACAGAACTCTGCTTTCCTGAGGTGCTCTTGGATCTTGATTTGAATATGTTTAATCTTTATAAAGTAGAAATTAAATATTAGTTACAGCTCACGGAACTGGGCTGGGAAAGGTTCGGGGAATCACAGAACCCCAGAATGGTTCGGAAGGGACCTTAAAGCTCATCCCATTCCATGGCAGGGACACCTCCCACTGTCCCAGGCTGCTCCAGTCCCCAGTGTCCAACCTGGCCTTGGACACTGCCAGGGATCCAGGGGCAGCCACAGCTGCTCTGGGAATTCCAGCCCAGCCAACAATTCCCAATTCCCAATCTCCCATCCATCCCTGCCCTCTGGCAGTGGGAGCCATTCCCTGTGTGCTGTCCCTCCATCCCTTGTCCCCAGCCCCTCTCCAGCTCTCCTGGAGCCCCTTCAGGCCCTGCCAGGGGCTCTGAGCTCTCCCTGGATTTTTCTCCTCTCCAGGGGAACATTCCCAGCTCTCCCAGCCTGGCTCCAGCCCTTGGAGCAGCTCCATGGATCCCTCTGGATTCACTCCTGCAGCTCCACACCTCTCACCAGCAGCTCCCCTGATTTTATTCCCGTCATTGGTTGAGCAGCTGGAGTTGTTGCCTCACCCAGACCCTCTTCCATGACCCCACATCGTTTCAATCCATGGAATCCTCCCTGCTGGGATCATCCCTTGCTGCCTCCACGACCCAGGGAATTCTGCTGTGCCCTTTCTCTCAGGTGCGAGGCAGGAATTCAGCAATCCGCGGTTGTTCCCTGCAGCACTTCCCTGACGTCTCCACACTTCCCAGCTGGAGTTAATTCCAAGCCCTCCTTCCCGTGCTTTCCACACTCTGCCATTCCTGGGTGCACGCAGGGAAGCAGGGGCTGTGTGAGCAAACAAAACACCAAACCCAGAACTGGATTTCAGAGCCGAGGAGGCTCCCAATACCCAACCACGACAACAACTCCTCTTCTCCGCCCCGATTTCTCCACTTTTATTCCATATATTACCATGGAATAAACCCAGCTGGATGCACCGGCAGTGGGATGAAGCCAGACTCAAGTTCCTTGTCGTGTCGCTCATTTCCAGAGGAATTAAGAGCTGAGCACGGGCCTTTGTGAGGGAAGAAAAATCCTCAGGGGCTCGGGCTATTTCCATCTTTTGTTTTTTAATTAATGAGGCTCTGGAGTGTGTTCCAAGCCGGCGGCTTCTGGAATGATTCAGCCTTTGGCTCCCAGGGAGGTGGTGCTTGGCAGCCTCTTCGCAAAGCACAGCATTTTGGGGATATTTTACACGTCTTCAGGAGCAAAACAAGGATTTTTGCTTGGAAGGGCAGCAGGGCCAGGCGGCTCTGGAGGCACGGAGGGGAGGCACCTACCAGCAGTGTTTAATTAGTGATTAATTAATAAATCACACTCCAAACCACATCTGAGCCGAGGCTGCACAAGGACTTGGGCTGACTTTAGGCTCCTGTATCCAGGAGAAAGCAGAAATCATTTCCTCAGTGGGAAAATAACGTTGGAGTCATCCCAGCTCAGGAGAATCATGGAATGGTTTGGGATGAAAGGGATTTTAAAGATTTATTTTTTCCATGGGCAGGGACACCTTTCACTATCCCAGGTGGCTCCAAGCTTCATCCAACCTGGCCTTGGGCACTTCCAGGGATCCAGAAGCAGCCACAGCTTTTCTGGGAATTTTATTCCAGGGTCTCCCCATCCTCCCAGCCAGGAATTCCTTCCCAGTATCCCGTCTAAATCTCCCAATCTTTTATTTGCAAATGTTCCCCTTTGTCCTACCAATATCTGCCCGTGGAGTTTCCTCCCTGGGCCGGCGCTCTGTTTCCAGAGCAGAGCTTTGTGACTGATGTTTGATCCTTTTGGGGTTATTCTGGTGGATTTTCCCAACTCTGTTCACATCCTTCCCTGCCCTCCTGCTCCCAAAATCACGGGTGCCAGCCACCACATCAGTGAGAGTTCAGGACTCCCTCAGCCAGGCACCGCAGATGCTGCTGAATTTGTTCTGGGAGCTGAAATCTCCAGGCTGGAAATCCAGGGAGATTTTTTCTCCAGTCTGTCCGGTCCCTGAGCCAGTGTCACAAATCCCAGGCCCTCCCGATGAACACAGAGCTCCTCGCTGTTGTCACCACAGAGAAGCCACAGATTTTGGCCGTGGGAGCACTGTGGAGCAACGATTCAGATCCCACAGGTATTCCAGGGACTTCTGCATCCCTGAACCCCTCATCCTCCAAAAATTCTTCCTCTGTGTCTTAAAACCCTGCAGTTTCCAAAGGGGTTTTTTGTTTATCCAGTTCCCACCCCCTGCCATGGGCAGGGACACCTTCTACCATCCCAGGCTGCTCCAAACCCAGTCCAGCCTGGCCTTGGACAGTTCCAGGGATCCACAGCTTCTCTGGGAAGTCTATTCCAGGGCCTCCCCACCGTCCTAGACAGGAATTCCTTCCCAATATCCCACCTAAATTTCCCCTTTTTCAGTTTGAACCCTTCCCCTGTGTCCTCCTGAGGAACATTTCCTCTCCAGTTCCCTGGGATGTGCTGGGAGGTCTCCACACAACCTTCTCCTCTCCAGGCTGGACATTCCCAGCTCCCCCAGCCCAGCTCCATAGGGAAAGTGCTCCACTCCCTTTATCACCTCCATGACCTCCTCTGGGCTTGATCCAACAATTCCATGTCCTTTTTTTGCTGGGGACACCACACCTGTCCACGATATTCCAGATGGGATCTCAGGAGAGCAGAGTAGAGGGGGAGAATCCCTTCCATCCCTGCTGTTCACATTCCCTTTTTCCCAAAGCCCCGGATATTCACCAGTTCGGAAAAAGAACTTCCAGCCCATGCTGTGGTTTTGGACAGCTCCTCTCCCTGTGTCCGAACCCCAGCTTGCTGCCAAAATCCATGGAATTAGCCCAGCTCCCTCTCTGCATCACCTAAATCTCTTGGGATAAAAAGGAAAAAAAAAAAAAAGCAAGGAAACGCCGATTCCATTCGGGAAAATCCATTTTCAACACCCAGGACGTGCCGAACTCCAAAGCATTCCTGGGAGGAGCCGGCGGCTGTGGGACAAACAGGGGGACAAACAGCCCCGCTTAGTGCCGTGCTTTTATCCCTGTAAACACTGCAGGATCCACATTTCCCGTGCTTTTATCCCTGTAAACACTGCAGGATCCACATCGTCGGGGCTTTTCCCCGAGATTCAGGTGGTTTTAGAGTCCTTTGCCCCCCTGCACAGCTCTGTGCCAAACTGATGAAAGAGACGGAGTCTTCACGTTTAGATTTTTCAAGGATGCATACTTTGTTTATTGTTTCTTATCTTACAATTTTCTCAGCCCAACAAGATCTTTGCAGCTGCCTGGACTTCTCGCGACTCCTCCCGTCCCAGGGCTGTCCTTATCTTTTATACTAATTGCTACATATTTCTTATTTACCATTTCTTACCAATGTCTATCCCTAATACCAAACAGGTCATCTCTATTCTGACCCAATCTTCTTGAATCACTTTGTGCCACCATCACTGCAGAAATGGAGTGAGGGAAGAGGAAAGAAGAAGAAGGAGACAACGCCCCAAATTCTCCATCTTGCCCCCATTCACTTCAATGCTAGGAACCTAAACATTCTGTTTTTTCACCTTGTGATGAGCTAAACTCCAATCTTTCACACTCTTGTGGCCTGTAAACCTTCTCTCAGTGTAGGAAGTTTTTCCCATGGACTGAGATCAAATCCAGTGTCTCTCTGAGCTCTGGGCTGGGGTCCCAGACCCCCCTGCCCAGGTTTCTGACCCTCCAGGGCAGCCAAAGGAATGCCCTGGACTCCAACACCACATTTCCATTATTCATGGAGCACGAGGTGGCCCAGCCACTAATGCCACACGAAGTAGGACACAGGAGCAGGGAATGCGTCCCTGCATCTCTTTAAATAACTTCAGTATTTCAGGGATGTGATGCTTTTCCAGAGAATCTGACTGAGCCGGGGTTTTCCCGGGGCAGCTGTGGATCCTTGAAGGCATCCCTGGGAAGGGGACGCCCGGCAGGGTTAATCCTGGAGACGTTCAGTTGTTTTATTCATTTATTATCCTTGATAAAAATTGTTTTAATGGCCCTCATTACCTTATTCATTTGGGGTTTGTGGGCGAGCCGATCAGCTGACAAAAGGAGCTGATGGTGTTTTTTTATCGTGCATGGAAGGAAGGAATTGTCTCATCCAGGCACTCCTCCCTTTTCCTTGGATTTCAGAAAAAAAAAGGGAATCATCTCCTGGGGTTCCTCTGGAGGCCAAGGCCCCTCTTCTGATTTTCTTCTCTTCCTCCTCATGAGCTTTGAGCAAGGGATTGTCCCCAGGAGTGGGATAAAAACACACGGAGCTGCTCCTGTTCCCAAAATTGGGAGTTTGGACAAACGTCCATCCCTAACACCCACACCTCCCCCCCAAGCATCCTGCAGGGCTGGGAGCTGGAGCTCACGAAAAACTTCACAGAATCCCAGAATTTCGGGGTTGGAAGGGAATTTCAATCCTGTCCAGCCCCAAATTTAAATTTTAAATTTTGCCACCCCCTGGGCAGGGACTGAGGGCGAAAAGCTGCTGGGAAATGTGGGGTTGGGTTAAAATATGAGCTAATGATGCTTCTGAGGGTCCTCTTCCTATTAAAGAATTCCTGGATAATTTGGGTTGGACGGAACCTTAAACTCATCCCATTTCACCCCTGCCATGGCAGGGACACCTCCCACTGTCCCAGGCTGCTCCAATCCCCAATGTCCAACCTGGCCTTGGGCATTCCAGGGATCCAGGGGCAGCCACAGCTGCCCTGGGAATTCCATTCCCAGTCCTCCCCACCCTTCTAGCCAGGAATTCCTTCCCAATCTCCCATCCAACCCTACCCCCTTTCAATTTAAGACCATTCCCCCTTCTCCTATTGCTCCTCACCCCTGTAAAAATTCCCTTTCCAGGAGCCAGGATTTACCACCCAACTCCATTTCCCAATGAGAACACGGCTTTCGAAGTTAACGACATCCCAAGGAAATTTTTCCGTTATGAACTCTCCTCATTCCCTGCACCAAAAAGGCGTCAAAAGCCAGACTCCAGCCCCACCGCAGCAGAAGAGAAACTCCTCCCTTTCGGGTCTGCTTCTCTTTGAAATCTCATTTCCAACACAAGCTGCAAACCGGGTTTTGTTTTCTCTCTCAGCCAAAACTCCTCGGTTTAGCGGCAAGAAAATAACAATAATCTGATTTTCACCTCCCACAGGGAGGCTCACACAGCCCAGTCCCGCAGAGAACACAGAGAAAAACCGAAATTCTTGTTCTGTTTGAACCCAGCTGGGTCAGAAACGGGGAGATTTTGACTTCAGCCTTTTGTCGGAATTGTCACAAAGCAGGAAAATTGACCAGGAAACAAAAGCTTTCAAGGTTTTCTGTGGGAGAAAGCAGGAGTGAAACAAAAAATTGGCTTTTTTTTTTTCTTTTTTTAGGCCGTTTTGATTACAGGTTATCCATGCTCCCGCTGTGCAGGAGGAAGATTTGTTGTGGAAATATTTTTATGGAATGGGCCGCAGTGGAATTCAGGCCTGGATGAAGCCGGCTCAGGATCAGTCATTCCAGGAGGAAAGAGCAAAGGGAGCTGGATGAGGCCTGCAATTCCCACTGGGACATCAGTAGCTCCCTCAGAATTCCAGGATGGGATAGGCTCAGGGTGAAGATGTCCAATATTGCATCCAACGTTTATCACCCAGGGAAATCTCTGCTCCCTGATGGATGCTAAGGGTTGATTTGACTCCTGATGTTTTCCTTGTTTCCAATATCCAGGAGATTCCTCAGCTCCAGGTGGTGAGGAGTCACACGGAGAGACAAAGAGAGCTCAAAAATCAGGAATAGAGAGGAGAACAGATTATTTCCAGCTCAAAAATCGGGACTACTGGGGAGAACAGACAATTTCCAAAATCCCCTTTAATTTTGTGCCGAGGGTAGAGGTAAAAACAGGGAAAAAAACAACACTTAGGCTCAAGTCTCCGATAAATCCATAGGATATGAATGATCCTGTGCTCTCTGCTCCAAAATGAGCTTCACCCAAACTAATGAAGTGTTTTAGTCTAAAATATTCCAATCCGCTGCTTTCCTTTGGTTTGGGAATTCCTGGCTAAAAACTTCAGGGATTAATTTATCTCTCCTCACAGGAATCCTTTGGGAAGCACAGAGCTGTCATGGAGGCTGGGTGGGTTTAAGTGGCACCGTGATGGCTGGAGCGGGAGATGGGAATCCGCCCATTCCAAAGGCTCCTTATTCCATCCCGAAGGCTCCCGGCATCAGGAGAAAGATGGGAATGAATTATTCAGCCCGCCCGGAGCGTTATTGGATAACTGATTGCGGGTTATTGAGTGGGGAAAAAAAGCAGGGGTTGCAATAATTGTAATTTCTCTTCGGGGAGAAGCCGAGTCCAGTGTTTTAGGAGCATTAAATCAGCTCGTTTAGGAATAATCTCAGCTGGGTCGGAGGCTTTGGGGGCATTTACTTCCAAATCCACAGGCAGGGTTCTTAACCTTGTTGGAACCCCGGGCACTGAGAATTCCAGGCTTTCTGTGCTGCCAGGCTCTGACCCCCCAGCAAACCCTGCACTGCCCTGAGGCCGTGGAAAAGGCTCCAGAATGGAGTGACAGCGCTGGGATTGTGGGTGTGGAGTTTGGATAGAAGTGTGTGACAGCACAGGGTGCAAAACTCAGAGCTGAAGGGTTTAGAACACAGGAACAGAGATAAAGCAGGATGGAGGATTCAGGGCAGAGGCTGAGTCCTTCTTTTTCACCTTCTTCTCCATGGGCTGGGTGGGATTTTGGAACTGGGCGGAAAAATCCACATTGTGGGCCAGGGGTGTTTGGTTATTGGGTTAAAAGTAAAAATAATTTAGGTGTCATTTCATAATTGGTCAGTTTGTGATAAAAAGACGTTGTAAAGAGTTAGAGACAGAGATATTTTTAATTTGTTAGCCAGAATTCACAGCTTGTGAGACTGTAGCAGATAAGAATTAATAAACACCTGAGTCCAAACACTAAAATTTGCATCTCCCATGCATTTAATCCCGGCTGTAACAGAAGAACAGAAGATAACAGACCCACATAAACCGGTCTAAGATTTTCCCTTGCACCATTTGTTGGGGTGACCAGTGATGGAATCCTCATTCCTGGAGGGATTCAAAATCCCTCTGGATGTGGCGCTTGGGGACATGGGGCAGCGGTGGCCTTGGAGTGTTGGGGAATGGTTGGGACTTGGAAGCTTTTCCAACCTCAATAAGTCCATGGTTTGTATTTTTGAAGTCCTAACATTGAAAGAAAGGAAAAAGAAAAAGAAAAAGAAAAAGAAAAAGAAAAAGAAAAAGAAAAAGAAAAAGAAAAAGAAAAAGAAAAAGAAAAAGAAAAAGAAAAAGAAAAAGAAAAAGAAAAAGAAAAAGAAAAAGAAAAAGAAAAAGAAAAAGAAAAAGAAATCTCAAATATCTTGAAATTATTATATTTTAAAGTTAAATTATAATAATGGGATTTTTATAATCATTCAAATCTTGTGTGTTTTGTGACATGGGATTTTTTTTTTTTTAATATTGCTTGTTAAAGTAGAAGAAGCAATTCCTCATATGTCATATATTAGAATGAACGCACGGGTTCCATACTTGTTTCCATTTAAAATAAAAATAATTTAAAATGTAAAAAAAATGGAAATCAGACATTTTTTCCATAAACCCTGAATTTTAAGGATTGATGAAGATATGACAGGAAATCATTGGGGTTTTCCACATGTTTTTAACTAGAAAAATCCTAAATAACTGGCACTGGTGTCTTTCAGTCCTCCCAGTTTGCTGCTTCTTGGGATCTTTCTGCAGCTCTTTGGTTTTCCAGGGCTGCAAATCCCAGCTTCCCGTGGGATTTGCCACAGACAGGTCTCCCAAATTCCAGGCACTGCCTGAAACTCGCACAGCTCCTCCTTCCAGGCAGCCAAGCCCTGAACCCATTTTTCCTCTTCCCTATTTTTGGTAATTCAAATTTTTTTTGCATCTTCAACCCATCCTCATCCTCTCTTCCAGGACAAATGTGACATCAAGTCTGAATTTCCAAGCCTGCCTCCAGAAAAATCCTCCTGGAAAATCCCTAAATTTTACGGATCATTTCACCAAAAAAAAAACCCCTGGAGAAGAGGAAAAGTGCGGCCTCCAGGTGGACGATGAAAGCCTCAGTGCACGGACACAAAGGACATTGTGTGGGATGAATTTGGGAAGAGCACGGATGACATCATTGTCCTGTTCCAGACCCCTTCTTTTCCATGGGAGCTGAATTTGATTTTTTTGTGGGTCCCGTTTGGTCTCCGTCTCATCCAAACAAGGAATAAATCCTGAATCTTTATTTACCACCTTTGATTCCGTCTCATTAACAAGAGGGGAAAGAGAGGGAACATCCTCCCCCTCCTGCATCCAGTTCCACATTCCACAACTGGAGGCTGGAAAAATCCTTCTCCTGCAGACCCAGCTCCCCCAATCCGACCTGGGATGACTCCACAGGGAGCAATTCCCAGCACCACAAACTAAAACTTGGCACTGCCACTTTGTTTTTCCTTCCCTGCGTGAACCTGCCTCGTTCTCCAGATGGGAACATCCAACCTCTTTTTTCCTGAGCCGCTAACGGACAAAAGAGGGCGGAGAAATGTGGGTGGAGCTGCTGGAACCAATCCCCCTTCCACTCCTGAGTTTTCCCCGCAATCCAAAGGGTTCCAAGGGCAGCAGGCAGCAAAATTCAAAAGCTGGGAATATGAGGAATTCCACTTCATCATTTCCAGATGGATTTTTTTTTTTCCCAACGAACTCCATCAATTCTTTCTGCAGGAGTCGGGGTGAGGCCAACACCTGAGCTGCCTCACTCGGGGTTGGGAGCTGCGACAACCAGTAAGGAAAAAAGCTGGAAGGACCTGGGACAAAGGATGGAGGGACAGGAGGAATTCCTGGCTGAGAGGGTGGGAAGCCCTGAAATAGAATTCCCAGAGAAGCTGTGGCTGCCCCTGGATCCCTGGAAGTGTCCAAGGCCAGGTTGAACGCTGGGGCTTGGAGCAGCCTGGGATAGCTGAAGGTGTCCCTGCCCATCCCACAGAATCCAGAAGATAATTCCAGGTGGGATTTTGCCAACCAGGCCCTTTTTCCTGGCCAGAAACGCACACAACCACCTTGACCTTCAGAATAAATCCCCTGCTGTTGCTCCCTCATATCGACAGCATTCCACAGGCTCCACCCCACTTCATGCTGGAATAAAATACGAATCTGGATGAAAAGAGTAAATAAAATACGGAAAATTGATAAAAAAGCGCTCCCTCCTGCCGCCTCAGCGGGTGTGGAAAGGGGATAAAGAGATAAATTTCCTCCTCTTTAAAAACAGAGCAAGAGACTCATCCAGCAAAAAGGCTCCTATTCCTCATTCCCAGCTAAAAACCTCTAAAAATCCCAGGAAATGAAGGGGCTGCCTGCAAATCTTCCCATGGTCTGAGCCTTCCAGTGCCTCCCATTTTTCCTGGCGGAAGGTAACAAAAAGGCTTTCACCCAATCTCTGTAAATAAGTCCATAGAAATGGATGCGTCCATTACCACATTTTATTTTTATCACCCCAAAGGCACAAATTTGCCTGCGTCTGAGGGGGTTTTAAAAGGCGTTGACAATTCCTTTATGCCCAGGAAACTTCCAGAACGAAATACGGATAAATCCCCTTCACTTCCAATATTTTCTCCAATTGATCTCAACCCTAATAAAAAGCTCACAGGACTCCTTCTGCTCCTACAATCAGAGTCTCAAGTGTCCCAAAAAGATGATTTTGCTTCCAATAAAAATCTCGATGTGTTTATCCAGCCCCTAAAAAAAAAAAAAAACCTCAGCTTTTAGCACTTCTGAGTGGCTTCAATTTCCTGCATTATTCCTTTTTTATGCCCCTGATGCTCCAAAACGTGCCCAGGAAAGCTTTGCTTGTTCAAATAAGGAATTTATTTTTTTATATATGTATCCTTTTTCATAAAAATCTTCCACGAAGGTAGTGGGAATGGTAAACTGGGAAATTAAGGCAGTTTGAGTCATTCCATAGGGATGAACATCAGCCTCACACCAGGGGATCTGTTACAGGAGAAGTTCAAGTTAAGCTCGGTCTTAAAAAAAAATCACAAATCAACAAAAAAATTATGAAGAAAAACAAAAACAACAACAAAAAAACTCTCTTTAAAACACCTGTGATTTTTAAAGAACTTTCTGCTTTAGCATAACAGCAGGAAGAGTTGTCCAAATTTAGGAAAACCAGGAGAAACCGGGCTCAGCTGGGCTGAAAAAGTTGTATTACACATTTTTTAATCAAAAATGCCTCTGGAAAAGGAAGCTTGAGCGGTGTTTCCAAGTCGGGGAATCCTGGCATGGTTGGGGTTGGAAGGACCTTAAACCCCATCAAATTCCACACCTTCCACCATCCCAGATTGCTCCAAACCCCAATGTCCAGCCTGGCCTTGGACACCGCCAGGGATCCAAGGACAGCCTCAGTTTCTCTGGGAATCTTTGCCTGAGCCTCCCCAGCCTCTTGGTAAAGATTCCCACAAAAATCCCACAATTCCTCCTTTTCCCCGCACACATTCCGTGCCAGGATCACATCCCCTGGGATTCGACCCTTCCCCGAGCTCAGCAGCAGCAGGGAATGATTCCGCAGTTATTTTCCCCCCTTCCCTGATGAATTAAATTCCCCTGTGGACAATTCCAAAGGAAGCTTCACCCAGAGCTTCTTCTCCGAGCATTTCCAGGCTGTGCTTCCTTTAAAAAAAAAAAAAAAAAAAAAAAAAAAAAAACCAGAATAAAGACACAATTTTTTTTTTCCCCATGAAAAAAAAAAAGAACATCTACGAGCAGATGGCTTTTCGTGGCTTTTCCAGAGGGGTCAGGGATGCATTTCAGATCCTGACAAATGGCCAGGAATGATTTCTTTTGTGCCCAGAATCCAAATTCTGCCCTTTGAGGCCGAGCTCTCGAGTGAGAGCTGCTCTTTTTGTCAGACAATTCCTTCAAAAATAGAGGGGAAGGGAAAAAAATGAAAGGAAGGCAGAGCTATGTAAAAAAAAAAAAAAAAAAAGAGCGATGAAGGAGAAAAGAACTCAGTTGGATGGGGGGGAAAATGGAATATTTTATAAAAGTGAATTTTTCTTCACAACACTGAGCCATCCCAGCTTCCTACCCAGTGGTTTTGGCTGCCTGCATTCCCTGCAGGAATTCTGCTCCTTGTCCTAGCATGGCCTTTTTTGGGTTGAAAAATCCTTTTCCACCATTAACACCCCCAAAAGTCTTTTTAAACTAAAAGAGGAGAGGTTTTGGTTGGATATTGGGAAGGAATTCCTGGCTGGGAGGGTGGGGAGGCCCTGGAATATAATTCCCAGAGAAGCTGTGGCTGCCCCTGGATCCCTGGAAGTGTCCAAGGCCAGGTTGTAGCAACCTGGGATAGTGTTTTATTCCACCCTTTTATGTCCTTTGGGTGGAATTTCATGACCTTTCTGTCCCTTCCATCCCAAAACATTCCAGGCAGGCTCTTCCTGCCCAGGAGACCCAGGATTTTCCTCAAAAATACCCCCACAAACTAAGGAGAAGCAGCCAGCAGGCCCTAAAACATCCCTTTTACTAATAAACACATGGAATCTGGCTGTTCCCTGGAATTCCAGAGGAAAACCCTCCTCTCCCTCTGCCATGGGCGAGCCTGTCCCTGTCCTGCTGGTTCCAATGGAATGAGTCATTCCCTGCAGGCCCCTTGGAAGGCTCGGATCCATCCATAGAAATTTTTTTCTATTAAAAAAAGGGATGAGTCAGAGCCTGGCTGTGCCCTCAGGGACAGCCAAAGCTCTTCCAGGGCTGAGGTCAGCTGGGAGCAGTGACGGCAGCAGGGCTTGGATCAGCCTGGGGGTGGGAACACGGATTGGGACAGGAGCACGGCGCTGGATTTTGGGGTCAGAGCTGGAAGCTGGAGCACAAATTGTCCCAGGTCTGATGCCTCAAGTTCCACCTTCCGTGTGTTCCATGTCCTGCGCTGCCCAGG
The DNA here is from genome assembly GCA_037837765.1 of Delichon dasypus. Taxonomy (NCBI): domain Eukaryota; kingdom Metazoa; phylum Chordata; class Aves; order Passeriformes; family Hirundinidae; genus Delichon; species Delichon dasypus. The sequence continues at coordinate 1,842,598 of JBBAXF010000007.1, forward strand.
TGCAGCTCTGAGCTCACACTCAGCGTCACTCAGCTCTCTGCACACAGCAGCCACACAAAACAAATCCTGTTCCTGCTGCACACCAAGGACACCTGGGACAAGTGTTCAGCCCAAAAGCACAAACAGCGGTGGCTGGAGGGAGGAACAAGAAGGATGGGACTGGAGAACCTGGAGCTGGAATTGGACAATTCAACCCCAATGTGCAAATGGACCAGAACTGATCAAAGTGTGAGAGCTGGTGACCGATTGTCCATTCTGTGTCCATTTTGTGTCCATTTTGTGTCCATTTTTTGTCCATTTTGTGACCATTTTGTGACCATTTTGTGCCCATTTTGTGACCATTTTGTGTCCATTTTGATTCCACCTTGGGTGTGTCCTGTCCCTGTCCAGGCTCTTGTCCTGCCCAAGGTGGATCCATTTCTCCTGATTCCTGGGACAATGGGCTGGTCCCACCTGGCTCCAGTCTTCTTGCAGGGGGTGAGAGAGAGCAGGAAGGTGGGAGGAGGATCCATAACTAAGGATTCAGGAATCTTTTGTGTTCAGGCCACTTCCAGCTGCCTCCCAGGCTGTGCCTTCCCACCCCATCCAGACAATCCCTGACTCAAACCCCACAGCCCCTTCTCAAGGAAACACGTGGGATTTACCCACAAAACGTTCCCGAACCACTCATTCTTCCCAAATGGAATTCCCGCCTCCAACACGCACAGGCTCTACCTGCACCAGAGCAGTCCAGCGACACAGAAATCCCCTGCTCCTCCAAGGAGCAGTTTCCCCTTCCTCTCCTCCAGGATTTTCCTTCCTCTGCCCAGACAGCTCCAGGCCTGCCCAGCCCCTCCCATCTCACTCATTAGGGATCTCACATTAATTATGTCCGTGTAGTTTCCTCCTGCATGATCAACTCCCACCAGCATTGGAATTTTCCTGCCTGAATCTCTTGTTTATTATCCTATTTTTATTTTTTTTTAATTATCCCTCCTCTCCCGCTGAATAAGAATTTAAGTGAAAGTTCCTCCCCCAACTCCATTCCTTATCCTTTCCCAGCATTCCCGAACAGGAGGTTGCAGCTCTTTACCCCTCACGAGCTGAAATTTCACTCAAGCCTTTCGTGCATTCCGGGTTTTTTCCCCAAATCCTGCCGGTTTTTCCACCCCAGAGGATCCACTTCGGCCAAACATTTGGCAAACATTTGGAGAGCAGGTGACCACGGAGGTGACCACGGGTCGAGGTGTGTCCGTGACCCCGTCTTGCAGAGGCTGCTCTGTGCCAGTGGCTCCATCAAGAGATTCCCAGCGGAAAAAGAAAAGCTGGAATTCTCTGCTCCCTCTCCTTATGTAATACCCCGCTCTCCTGCCAAATTAACTGTGCCTGCACATTTGCTTGTCCTGACATCGTCTTTTAACGAGCTTCAAGTTTTAATCAGGACAGGGGTTGGTTTTGGGGTTTTTTTTTCCCAGTCCTTATTTTCCCTTCCTGGTTGTTCCGGGCTTTCCCCCTCCAGCTCCCTGGGAAGTCGAATCCATGCATTCATGCAGTAAACAACCCCCTAACCAGGTCAGTGCACATTATCCATTAATTATTCCACAGCTCTGCTGCAGTAGGATTGATTCACTTCTCCTCCCAATTTCTGGTTCCCTAATTCCCATTTTTAGGCAAGGAAAGAGCTCCCAATCTGCTGGTTGCCTCCAGCAAAACCCAGGAGCTCTGCCTTGGAGCAGGAGCTCCATTCCTGCTGTCCTTCCCTCGGGAATTCCAAGCTGCCTCATCCCAAGGGATCCACCAGGATGGATCAGCAGCGATTTCCTGCTTATCCCAGTGGTTTCCCGCTGGGCAGCCTGGGAGAGTGGAAGGTGTCCCTGCCCATGGATGAGGGAATGAGATGGATTGAAGGTCCCTTCCAACCCAAACCATCCTGGAATTCTGTGATTGGAAAGGGCAGCTCCACGGAAGGAAAGACTGGAGGAGTAAAAGGTGAGGAATGCAGCAGATCAGGCTTGTCCTTGTCTTCCAGGGAAAACTGGGATGGAACATTCCTCTGTAAACACTTCCCTGCTCAAATTCCATTCTCTGGCACATCTTTCAGCGTTCAAACAATTTTTGGAAGCTTCAAGAGTCTCCGGAGTGCTCGGCCAGATCTGTCCCACACTGGGAATTCCACCTGGGAGACAAAACGACCTTCCAAGGCTTTTCCAAGAGTCCTCTACTGCAAATTGGCATTTCTGAAAGAAATTTCAGGAGAACATGTGCTCCTGCTCCGGTGCTGCCCGTCCTTCTCCCTCTGCCTCCCACCTTTCCCAGCTCCAGGGATCCCAGCTCCGGGATCTCCCCTGGTTCTCCTCTTTGTTTTCTGTTCCATCCTCACTACGCCTCATTCTCCCAAATCCCTCCAGGAAAAAGGAGCAGACTGAGAGAGAAAAATCAACTAAGAACTCACCAAAATCCTGCCAGGATGCCACCTCTCCTGGATATCCATGTTTTAGGCAGGAATTGTTTTCCTGGCCCACCCCAGGGCAGCACATGGCTCAGTCATGAGCTGAAAGCACAAAAAACGTGTAAATCCAGAGCTAAAACCGGAGAGCAAACCACACTTAATTAGCCTCAAATACTCAGCTTTTCCTTGGGTTTGGGGGGTTTTTTTTCCTGTATATTTTTATTTTTCCCTGTGCATTTTAATGCGCGTTGATCCACTGGTAAATTGGAAACGTTAACCCAGGGTCAAAAAGCCCCAGGGTTCTGTGAAAATCATAAATAACAAAGCTGTGGAGTGCATAAACAGCTCCCTGCAGGTGAGGGACACGCTGGAGGCTGCCACTATTTACTTTGGAAACAACAGCTCCCATTTCTCTCGGAAACCTTTGGTAACCTCCCCATAATCCAATCTTTTTTTAAAAAAAAAAGAAAAAAAAGCTGGAGGGAAAAAAAAATAAGAAAAAGGCAGTAAATCTCTCACAGGGGTCTCTCCATTTAGCAGCAAACCTGAACAAGTGGTTGCAGACCCGCAAAAATCGGCATTTCCATCCCGAATCATCTGTCACCGGCGCAGCCTGCAATCAGGGGAAATTTGGGAGAGATTTCCTGGGCTAGATATTCCATTTTAAAAAGTGTTCAAACCCTCTGGAATCGTGATTGCAGGGAATAAAAAGTGAATCAGTAATTGCCGGCCATTTGTTTTAATGTCTTCCCTATCATATTTCTTTCCCTACTTTTCGCCATCCTTCGGAAAATCGCTTAAATGTTCATTTTTTTTAAAGGATTGAGGGTTTTTTTAAAAAGATTGAGGGATTTTTTTTCTTTTTTTAAAGAGCCAGCTGCGTTTCTTTCTTTTCACCATCCGTCACTGATGGTTTATCAAATGGAACTGGAAACGAACAAAAGGAAGGAGCTTGCCCTGGGAAGAATCCCAGGAAAATCCTTCTCCAAGGATCAGACCCCCACCTTGGGGTGCGTTGAGGTCCACAGGTGGCAAATCCAGCTGCTGGCTCCATGCCAAGCGGGATGAACAACCTGTGTTGGCTCTCCCAGAGAAGATTCCTGGTGTTCCAGTGGCTTGGTAGGATTCCGTGCTGCTCTCGAGGATTTACTGGGTATTTTTGGCACGTCTCAACCTTCCAGGGCGGTTCAAGGGTCTGGAATGGCGGATGGAGATCTGGGAAAATGCGGGATAAGGTGTTTCCTGCTAATCCTAAGGGAAGTAATAAAAAATTCCCTTTAAAATAGCTTGGGATGGAAAAAAAACCGTCGGCGGTCATCCAGTTCCTCCCCTGGACTCCACGCCTTCCACTATCCCAACCTGGCCTTGGACAGGGATCCAGGGGCAGCCACAGCTCCCCTGGGAATTCTATTCCAGGGCTTCCCCACCCTCCCAGCCAGGAATTCCTTCCCGATATCCCATCTAAACCAATTCTCTTCCCATTCCAAGTCATTCCCCCTTGTCCTGTCAGCTGTCGGGCTGGAAGAGACCTCAGGAGGTCACCTGGGCCACCAGCCCGGAGCTCAGGGTTCCGTGAAGTTCTGGGTGGGCTCCACCACCACCAGCCCTGGACCTCACTTTCCTCGAGTGCCTCATTAAAACCATTTCCCTCCCCAAAATTCCGCTCCGGATCTGCTCCGAACTCCGTCTCCAGAAAGGAGGTTTCTCGCATTGATTTTTTTTGGCCTACCCGAACAACAGAAAAATAAAAATGAAAGGGCGTCGCTCCGTGAAGTTTCAGTTCTGACAAATCTGCTTTTCCTGGCAGTCTGACCCCGCTGGGAATGTGAGAGCCTCATCCCCTAAATCCCTGGGTTAAGCTTGAGGCTCACGAGTGTCTTCCCATGGCTCCAGGCGCATTTTTCCAGAGATATTTCCTGCTAAAAATCCCATTTTTTTCCCTTTTTCCCAGCACTTTCCTAGCCCCCAGGTTACTCAGCTGCAAATGCAAGAACCTGTCTACGTAATTGCCTTTTTGCAGAGCAGAAAGATGGGATAATGGAATGTTTGCAGAAGGAAAAGCCAAAATAAATCTTTAAAGTCCCGAGAATTTTAACAATGGCAGCTAAAAAAAGCAGCTGCCTTTGGAAGCAATCCCTGTTCCGGGGTAAAAGCTGAGGGGATTTACATGAGCCCGCTTTGGAATAAGGCTCAGATCTCAGCTGGATCCCAAAATTCACCCTCAAAATACACAAAATTCCAAGTTTTTTGTATTTATTTCACTGGAATGCCCAGTGTTAAGGAAAGGGTTGTAGGGCAGGCCACAACCCTGGAGATACAAACATAAGGAAAATTTTGTGATGGAAAAAAGTGGAATTCTACAGGATCATGGAATTTCTGAGGCTGGGAAAGCCCTCTGAGATCAGAGTCCAACCATTCCCCAACACTGCCAAGGCCACCACTGCCCCATCTCCCAAAGTGTCACACCCACAGGGATTTAAATCCCTCCGGGGTTGGGAATTCCATACTCTTCCAATGCCTGACAATGCTTCCAGGGAAGAAACTTGGAATTTACTAGGAGGGAACCTAAAATGACTTGGGGGGAAAAGGGAACTCATAATACCAGAGGAGGTTTAGGTTGGACATTGGAAAAAAAAATCCATGGAATGGTTGTCCAGCCCTGGAACAAGTAAGGAACAGGACACAGGGAATGGCTTCCACTGCCAGAGGGCAGGGATGGATGGGAGATTGGGAATTGGGAATTCCTGGCTGGGCTGGAATTTCCAGAGCAGCTGTGGCTGCTCCTGGATCCCTGGCAGTGTCCAAGGCCAGGTTGGACACTGGGGACTGGAGCAGTCTGGGATAGTGGGAGGTGTCCCTGCCCATGGAATGGGTGGAGCGGAATGGGATTTAAGGCCCCTTCAATCCCAAACCATTCCACAATTCCAGAATCCCTTGGCCAGATATCAACAGCCAATCAAAGCAAAACCCAAAACCTCCACTAAATATTCCGTGAATTTCTCCAGGAGGTTTTCACTCCCTGAACGAATCAGCTCCTTTCTGGCGGAACCTCCCAAGCTTCCCCATCCCTCCTTAAATCCCAAATTCAGCATCCAGACCTCTCCATGCTGAGATAATTCAGATTTGTTTTGCCAACAAGAGGATTTACGGGAAGACCAATTGGGGCCATGCTCCCCAATCCTGTTGTGTATTAAGATCTGGAATTAGCAGCCTCTAATTCTATTTTAATTACTTAAAATCATAATTATTGAAGTCAAAGGCCTCCAAACGTAACAAGGGAGAAGATTCCAGTTCAGGAAGCAGAAGAGTGACGGAATTAATAATTCATTTGTCAAGGCCACGTTGGTGTTTAACAATTTCATGATCTGAAGCAGCTTTTTGGTACAGAATAAATTGGGTTTTATTTTAATTTATTTATAATCCTTTGCTGCATAAAAAAAGTTAAATAGTGCAGCAGGGTGGGATTGCTGGGAACAGCCTGCTTCCTGGGAATTTTGGAGCCTGTTCATATTGGAATCCCCAATAAACTAAATTGCCCAGCTCCTGTTTTAGGAAAAATTTAAAATATTCTAGGCTGGGAAAAAGAAAAAGAAAAAAAAAAAAAGAAAAAGAAAAAAAAAAAAAAAAGGAAAAAAAAAAAGAGTTTCACAAATTGGATTTTTTTAAAAAATAAGAATTTTGCCTGCAGAGAGAATTTTTCCCATATCCGTCAAGGAACTTTTTTCCCCATATCTTTTTGTTCACTGAGTTAATATCTTTGCTTTCAGGTTAATGGAGGAGCTCAGGGTACACAAGCTTGACATTAAAAAAATTCATAAGATTTACCATAAAATCTGTTTCAAAATCTATGTATTTATTAACCACCGAAATATTAAAAATGCTGAAATGAAAATCTAAATACTCATTCCTGAATATTTATTCCTAAATATTTCTAAAACCTGTTTGGTCTCACCTGACAAACACAAATTAAAATGGTGCAGGATAAATTCAAATAAAATCGCTGCTGGCTGAATTTCAGTGACTAAAACAATGCAGAGCACCAGGAGTTGGGAGAAAATTCCAGGAACAGAGGGAATCATGTGGGAATCTGGAAATAATATCCCTCAAAGTATCAAAAATTCCTCCTAAAACAGAGAGATAATGAAAATTATCTGTTCCCAAACAGAGCATCTCCGACTCCTGATCCCACATTCCATTCCTGTGGATTTCAATTTTTCCTGCAGATCCCACAGCAGGATTCCTTGCTAGAATATCCTGGATATTCCTGGAAAAGGTCACAAACTTTGAGGAATCCTTGTAGTTTTTGACTAAAAGTGGGAGGTTCGTGAGCATCAATCAACATCACAACTTCCTAAAAAAATTAAAAATCACTTTTGAAGTCAATATTTAACTCAATTTAGGACTTTTCCAAGGAATACTTTCATTTCATGCCCCCAAAAATAGAAAAGTGATGACACCCAATTCTCTTTTGGGATTTCTCCTGCCTGGGAAACATTTAAAGTGGGATTTTGTGGTTTTAAACCAACTGGAAAAGTTGCAGAATTCCCAAACCCATCAATCCCGTCCCTGTGCAATCCCCCAAAGTGGATTTTCCTAAGGGTGAGGACGAAGCACCTAGTGAAAAGTTTATTATTCGGATGGAAAAACTAATTCCAGAAGGGAAAACATCCATCAGGCATTTGGATTCGTTGGAATTAGCACCCAAATGAACAGCAAGCGGTTCCTGGGGGATGAAAACCAAATCCCCAAATTCCTTTGATGTGAACAGGAGAGGGCCCGAAAATTTCACACGCGGAGCTCTGAGGCTGAAAAGGGATTTTCAGGAGAGGTTTATGTCAACCAGAAAAGAAAAAAAAAAAGGAAAAAAAACCTCTGCCTTTCACTCAGGCCGCTAATCCCAGCCTACATTTAGACATCTCTTCCAAATAAAGCTCTGGCCCAAAAATCCACTGAATTCCGGTGTCGAAGCCATCTTTTTTTTTTTTTTGGAGTAGACAAACGGCTCCGTTTCCTTTTCAGCGACTGAGAGCCAAAGCGGATTTAAAAAGGGGGGGAAAAGAGTTGCTGTTTAGCTTTGAGATTTCATATTTGAACTCAGATTCTGCCTGTCAAAGTTTGGGTATTCAGGGGTTTTTTGGATTAAGCTGGAATCGATGGATTTGGATTTGTACTGAGGGGAAAGTCCCAATTTGCAAAATTTGTAGGAATTGTCCCGAACGAGCAAAGTGTCAATTGTGGAAAATCCAGAAAAACTGGGAGTGGATTTCTGTGCTGGGAGTTTGGGGCTGCACAAGGAGCAGAAATCCCATAAAAAGCCAAGTGCCAAATTTTGGGGAGTGGTCCAGAGGAATCTGGGATAACTGGAGCTGTCCTTTTCCATGGCAGGGCTGGAATGGGATGAGATTTAAGATCCTTCCCACCCAATCCATTCTGGAATCCTGTCTTATCCTGATTTATTCCCCAAAACGCCAAGCTGCATTCCTATACACACACAAAACCCTGGATTTACCCACAAGCTCCAGATTGCAGCGTCGAAACCAAAACCATAAAATCGAAATCACAAAAAAAAAAAAAAAAAAGAGAGAGAGAGAGAGAGGAATATTTTGGAATAACAACTCCAGGCCTGGCTGAAATGCAAGATTTTTTCCCAAAATAAACCTTGATAATTCCTGCAAAATCTAGACTTCCAGCAGATTTGAGAGCTTTTTTCCTTTATTTTTTTTAGGGATGTAAACATGGCAAATTTTGTGTTTCCTGGCTCTAACACCCCCCTTCAACTGTGCAAACACTCCAAGGTGTTCACACCAATATTTGCAGCTTAAGTAAACTCAGAGCTCAGCTTAAAGTCTATGCTCAGTATTAATTCAAAGATCAACCTCACACAGGTCAAGAATCCCAACGTTTTTATCTTTCCAAGGAATTCTGGGATGTTTTTTATTCAACATCCGATTCCAGCTCTGCCGTAATCCTCCTTTCCCCAAGTTCTGAGCATTTCTGCTGCTCCTACTGATGGTTATTGGGTTTAATTAATTAATAAAACACGGGATTGTTACAAAAATGCCCGGGATTAATTGGAGCAGCTCGTTAACTGGGAGCATAATGGGGTTTTGAAGAGGGAGATGATTAAAATGCTACTTATTCCCTGATTGCAGCAGCACCTCCTCAGGTGTTGGATTGTTGGGCCGTCCCCATTCCAGGAAAAACGTGGAAAAGGAATCCTGGAGCGCCGGGTTTGTTACTGGGGAACAACTGTGCCATTTTGTATTTTAATTTTGTGCATGGTTAAAATCCCAGCCAGGCCCGCGTTCCATTTAAATCCAAATTTCCTCATCGTTTCCTAATGTTTTTCCGAGCTGAATCCCAGAATTAAAGTTGGAAAAGTTCCAGGATTGGATTCCAACCATTCCCCAACACTGTCAAGGCCACCACTGCCCTGTGTCCCCAAATGCCACGACCTAAACAAACAATAATCCATTTAACGAGGAAATATTTGAGGGTTTGAGTGGCTGGCAGCTCCCCAAGCCTGGTAATTTATCAGCTCCCTCCAACTATTTTAACTAACGCCAAATATTAAAACAATTTTCCATCCTAAATGAAAATTTTAAGCTTAACGATTTGAGGGTGATACGGAAAATTAAGTTGGATTTTCCAATTACGTTGGATCCCACCACCCTCAAATCGGTTTTGAATTCTAAAATTGGCTTGGCTTTAACCAGATTCAAATTCTGGAAACATTTGGGGATTTTTGGGTAGTGTTCATGGAATTTAACAATGCCTTCCTGTCTGAAGCTGGACAAGGCCAGGGGGTTTTATCTCTCCTTTTTCTCACTAGGAAAAAAACACCAAAAAAAATCAACTTTTAGCCTCCAAAACCCTTTCAAGTCCATTGGATGCATTTCCTGTGTGTCTCCACCTTGGAATTTTTAAAAAATCCATTCAATCTCCAAGTATTTTACTTTTTTTGCCGCTTTTTTACAACCCAAAAAAGTGGATTTTTGTACATGCAAAAAACTACCAGGACTGAGTTGAAAGCATCCAAAGTGTGCCTTTGATTTCTCTTGGATCAGATCCAGGCACAACCCTGGATAAAACAGGCACATTCCAAAGGTGAAAATCCAGAGCTCCGTGTCCAGTTTAACAGGTTGGACTTTACATCCAATAAAACTCCCAATTCCCTCCATTCCCAAGCTCTTCGATATTTTGGGGCTCCTCTTGGAGCAAATATTTATGATTTTTATCTCCGTGAATCACAACTCCTTCCTTTTTCCAAGGCTTTCTCAAAAAATAAAAAAAAAATTAAAAAAAAATTTAAAATTTAAAAAAAAAAAGCCACTTTAAAAAATCCAGTTCTCCAACATTTGGGAATGATCTCCCAGCACTGCGTTCCTGCCCTTTATCCATTTGGGATCCCAAATCTGGGAGCCAAAGGATTCATCCCCATCACCCATTCCCTGTCCCAAGAATTCCTCATTTTCAGCAGCCGTGGGAGATGGAATTTCCCCACATTTCCCGCCACAAACTCATCTCCTTGAGCTCCTTGATCACAGATTTTTCCCAAATCCTCCAGATTCCTCAGGATAATTCCAACCCTTTAAGGTTTGTGGGTTTTTTAGGGTCAGGAAGTTGTGAGTTTATTCCTGGCCCGGGTTGGTTTGTGACCAACACAAAACTTTTTCACTTATTTACACATTTTTAGCGAAACAAAATGAATCTTTACTGTTTCTAATTTACTTCATTCTCTTTAATTAATATTCCACCCTCTACTGGTTCTTGATTTCTTGTTTTTCCTGCTGGTTAATCCATATTTTTTCTAGATTTCCAGATCCAGATTTCCCTGCTAAATAATCAATATTCCAGCATGACAAAATCCCACTTCCATGGCGGCACCAATTGCTCTCAGCTGGACAAATAATGAGAACAAGCAGCAGAATTTTCCATTTCTTGATATTTAAATAAAGTGGGCCGGTGTGTTAAAAACTTCTTGGATTTAGGAAAAACAAAAAAAAGATCCAAACGTTCCAAGCTTTGTTTCCTTAGGGAAAAAAGGGAACACAAAATTTCATTTTCACCCCAAATTCCTCATTATTCTGGAGAAACCTCCCGAATTAAAATAAGAATGACATCGTGAATTAAGATAATAATTAAAGAAATTTAAAATGGCTTCAAAATTCCGTAATGTCGATGCCGCCCTGGGAAAACTGAAAATCCATGAAGGATTTCAAATCTCTTTGCAATTATCCCAAGAATTAAGAGGGTCAGGCTGGATTTATTTATTCCAGAAGATCTAAAAGCTTTTAAACCCCTTCCTAGAAAATGAGGAGCAGATTTTTAATTTAAAAAAAACCAACAAAAAATGCCAGTAGGATTCTCCCATATTATCCCACAAAACAGCCATGGATATTTAAAGAAAGTAGGACATTTTTTCCCACTTAAATTAAGATTTTAATTCTAAAAATAAAAGGAATTTAAGACACTTCCAGGCGTTTGTTGGTTGAAATCAAACCCAAATTTGTCAAGCCAGATGTCACCTTGACATGAAATCCTGAAAATAAAGGATTTTCTCCTCCCACCAAGCCTCCAGCAACACAAAAAAAAAAAAGGGCAAAATTCCCATTTTTCCCATTCAGGTCTTAAATGAGCACTGGCAGCAACAGATTTGAAGGCGTGAAGCGCTCAAGGTTTTTATTCCTGAGTTAATTCCCAAGAGGAGACTCCAGAGCTGTGCCCGCCCACCAGGCCAACAATTCCAACAGAGGATTCCCATGTTTCAGGGGGAAATTCCTTTTTTATCATGGAATATGGTCCTCCTGTGCCATAGAAATTTTATAAATAGCACAAAATATGGGATTTAGGAGTACCCGGGTGGATTTCTCCAATTCCCTTTTTCCAGAAGCATGGAAATCATAAAATAAGTGGCCCATCAGGGTTTAGATGTCACCAATTTTCCCTGGAAATCCTGGGATTAGGGCAGGTTCTCCAAATTTTGCTGGACACCGACACAACAGCAGCCAATATTGGACCATGGGAATTTTTAGGGAGAAGGAATTTTGGAGTGTGGAATTTGGGAGACAGCTCCAATCCAACCAGCAGGACAGGAAATGCATGGGAAGAGTTTCTTTGGGAACTTTCCCAGTGAATAATAATTAAAGAGTTTAAACTCTTCCCATTTTCTGTTCTCACTTCTGGTGCCTGGAAGAAGCAACAACTCCGGAACCACCAGAAATTCCCAGAATTCCAGGATGGGACAGGCTGGAAGGGACCATTACATTCCAGTGTCCCAAAATCTCTTGTTCAGCGCTCAAAATCCTTCATTCCCTAAGTGGAAGCAGCGATTTTCCTGGGGAAAATCAATCCAGATTCCCAGAATCTGGCACGTTGTGCCGTGCTGGGAGAGGAGGGGTCTGTCCCTGCCATCCCCTGCAGTGGCAGCTGCATTCCCTCTGAATAATTCATTAATAATTACTAAGTAATAATTAAATAATTAATTAATCCCGTTCATTAACCTCCTTATTAATTACAGCTCCTCAGTCCGATGGGTCACAGCTCCAGCCCTCGCAATTCCAGGATGAGCCAGGATTTCCTCCTGGACACAACACCCTGAAGAAATCACTAAATCTGAAACCAGGTACTTTGAGTATTCCATAAGCCAATTACCTGGAATCCTGGGATTTAGGAAAATCTTCTGGAAGGAATTTAGATGAAAAGTAAAAAATCTTTCAACACCTCCCGCAGGAGCAGCCAGTTAACAGCCCCTGCATCCAGCCGGGATCTTCCCTCTCCTGTGAAAATTCAGCATTTTGGTCACTAAAATCCTGCCAGGACCTCTCTTCTGATGATCCCACCACTGAAACACACACAGATTCTTAACAGGATAAATAAAAAATTCCACAAATCTCATTTCCCAGCAATATTTGAACCCCTTGGCTGAGGCAGCTGCAGCAACCCCGGCGATGTCTGAGCGCTGCCCCCCAGCCCTGCTGCTCGGACATAAAATTTAAAAATTCAAAATATTCTTTTAAATTACTCTTTTCAAAACAAACATTTCTGATTTTCTCCTGTGACCCCAGCAAATCCCTGACAGAAACCCCTAACGAGCTCCTGTCCCACTCCTCACAAAGCCAAACACAAAAAATGGAGCTGGTTTGGAATTGTTCCTCCCTCTCGATAGCTGGGAATATCAGCCAGGAATAATTGCAATTTCTAGGAGCAATTACAGGCAGTTCCATAAGGAAGAAATAAAATTCCAACCCTGCTGCTCTGGCTGGAGCGGCTTCAGAACTCCAGGATAGCACCAAGGGAGGAAAAAAATAAAGGAAAAGAAGGGAAAAAAACCAAACAAAAAATACTGAGAGAGTCTGTGTTCATTCCCTGTGACAACACCAGGGAAGGGCTGGCAAAAAGAAACTTTTCCATTGGATTGATGGCTGAAAATCTGGGAAAAATGAGCTCCCAGGGAAGTTTGTCTGGACCTGAGCTGAGCCTTGATCACTCTCATCAAGTCCTTTTCTAGCTGTGTTTTTAGGCTTTCATTGTTCCTTGATTTGCTGATTGAATTCCGAGGTCTCCTGGAGCAGCTCATTCCCATATCTTGAATAAAGGCAGAGATTCCAATCTGGGATCCAATTTCTCCCGGAATTTTAATTCCAAAGGTGTTCTTTTCCACACTGGCTGTGAGTAATCAGGGTTTTAAAGATTTTGTGGACCTCTGGGTGTGCCATGAGAGGGGACAGTGAAACCACAGAAAAAAGGAGAGAAGTTGGATTTTGAGGTTTCTTCCCAAACCCTCACTGGCAGAACTTTCAAAAAAAAAAAAAAAATTTCGGCTGGAAGCAGATTTTTCATGGGAACAATCCCAGATATGTTCATGTAGAGAAGAGGAGGATCCAGGGAGAGCTCAGAGCCACTTCCAGGGCCTAAAGGGGCTCCAGGAGAGCTGGAGAGGGACTGGGAACAAGGGATGGAGGGACAGGACACTGGGAATGGCTTCCACTGCCAGAGGGCAGGGATGGATGGGAGATTGGGAACTGGGAATTCCTGGCTGGGCTGGAATTCCCAGATTTTCTGTGGCTGCCCCTGGATCCCTGGCAGTGCCCAAAGCCAGGTTGGACACTGGGCTTGGAGCAGCCTGGGACAGCGGAAGACGTCCTTGCCCATGGAATGGGTGGAATGGGATGGGATTTAAGATTCTTTCCCACCCAAACCATTCCAGGAATTCTCCAGTTCTACTAAAACTGATCCTTGTTGTCCAACGAATCCAAATCAAATCCCAATCAATTCCTGAGTGTCATTCCAGCCACCCAGCACTGTAAAAACCAAAAACGTCATAAAGAAGCCAGGAGGCAAAAATTCCCTTTCCATTTTCTCTTTGCTTTCCTTGGAGCTGAGGAAGTCCAGGTAAATCTATTCCCAACTTTTCCATCAAATCTGTCTCTAAGGAGTGCGATTTCACCGGGATAGCAAACAAGAAAATGTGGGAAGAGTTCCTGTTTCCAGAGCCAGTTGGATTTCTTGGAAGCTCTAAATCCCAAGGAAAACTTTGCCTCTTGAGTCTCATTTATAACACCAGCACTGCATCCTAAAGTTTCCCACCCCAGCCAAAATATTGGATTTGTTACCAGCGCAGAACTCAGAATTTTTTGGGAATATGGATCATTGTGGGTTTTGTCCAGATTTTGGAAAATAACCATTGCCTTAACCCCAAAAAAAACACCCAAAACAGATGAATATGTTAAATTTTATAATTCTTTCTATAAATTCATATTATTTAAATTCATAAATTATATATATTTCATTATATAAATTTTATAGTTCATTAATGATGTGCTTAAAGCAAAAATCTAGGGATGTTATTCCTGGATCATTCCTGCAATCCCTCACAAGCAGGAAGGATGGGCAGATTTTCCTTCTGGAAATTTTCCAGCACCATCCCACCTTCAGCTGCACAAATCTTTTGGGAGAGCAAGGCAGAGCCCATCTCTGCTGGAATTTGCATCCCTAAAATCCCCCAGGCTGACTCCAGCAGCTGGAAAAATCCAAGGAATTGGGATCAGGGCTTGGAGCTCAGCCTTGGCTGCACTTCAGCAGCTGTTTGTTAGGGTGAGCTCCAAAAATCAACAGTTGAACCGAAACTGCCAAAAGTCTGAGAAAAACCTGCCCAGAATCCAGGGAATGCTGTCCCATAGTCCAGGAATTGGAGACTAAAAGGAAGAATACAGCATTTCTAGGGATCCTTCAGCTGGGATATCCGGGGAGTGGAGATTTTTGGGATAAAAACTGTTCCTTGGAGTGGTTTCCTGCTACGACAAAATTAAATCCCAATCCTGCTTCTCCCTAATCCCAGCCTGGAGATGCCAAATTCCTCCCTGCTCCCCACGGCCCAAGGCTCCTGACTTCCCAAAGGATCAAGGAATAATCCAGTGGCCAAGATTCCGGAGAGTTAGAACACGACAGGGGGGGACTTTGATCCGAACTTGCTGGGAATCAGGAGTGCAGCCTCCCTTTGGAATGCTGGAATCACATCCCAATTTCCTGCCTATTGAGAGAGGAGCTGCTCCTGAACTGATGCGGAGCTGCCTGGAAGATTTGATTTAATTTCACTTCAATTCCTCCTCGTTTTTCCAGCATTCCCCGTTGATTTCCTCCTTTCTTCATTAACATCGCCCGTTTGCCAAGTGGGATTGAAGGAATAATTCCATCAAAGTTGGGATCCAGGAAGGACCCAGGACCCAGTGGGGAAAATTTGGAAATCCGTTTAGAAAATGGATTTCCTTGCGTGCACCAGGCAAGGGTAATTGGAGGATCTTGTTTCCCACCTGGAAAAGTTCTCCCCATGCCCCAGGATATTTGTTGGTTTTCCGAGCTCAGCTTTGGAGGGAAAAGGCGGAATGGGAACAGCTTTTCCTTATGGCCAAGGAGTGGAGGAAGGAGAAGTGGGGACAGAAGGAAAAGTAATCAACTCTTCCCACAGAATATTTAGGAAAAATCCAGCTTGGGAGATAAGCCTTGGATATGTAGGATGGAATGCTACCTGGGAATGCTCCAAGAGAAATTCCTGGGGAAATCTTCCCAGGAGGAGCTGGGCTGAGCTTCGGGGTTCAGGGAAAGAACCAAGGCAGATTTGTGCTTTACACTCAGCTTTACCTCCACAAAAAGCACCAAATTCTTATTTCCCAACTACCCGAACGTTTTTTCCCTCAGCGTTTTCCAGGTTTTTTGGCGGCTCAGCTGAAAAGATCTTTATTCATGACGGGGCTCAGCAAAGCCGAGCGTGGGCAGATGAACGGGACTTTCCCTTTGAATTTCCTGCGTGCAAATATAGAAATCCCATACATTTCGCGGATTAATTTCCCAAACTCTTGGATAAACTGGCAGATATTGTTTGCCGGCTAAGCTTGAGTGACGCGGTCTCCATCCACCACGTCCCCAAAAATGGCTTTTATCGGAGGCGAGGAAGATTTTGCCACTTCAGCTGAATTTTTTTGAGTGTTCAGAGTAAAAGCTCCGGGTTTTTAACAGCTTTAATTCGGCCGCGGAGCATATTTGAGATGAGGGAAGGGAAATGGAGCCGGGTTTGAGCAGTAAAATCATGGAATCGTGGAATAATTTGGGTTGGGAGGGGGCTTAAAATTCATCCCATTCCACCCATGCCATGGGCAGGGGCAGCTTCCACTGTCCCAGGCTGCTCCAAGCCTCACCCAGCCTGGCCTTGGATATTTCCAGGGATCCAGGGGCAGCTACAGCTTCTCTGGGCAACTTTATTTCCATTAAAAAATTTAAAAAAAAAAAAAAAAAAATCCAAGTTAAAAAAAAAAAAAACAGCTTCAGGAATGTCTGTGTTTGGTTTTGTTTCTTGCGTAACTTGTCCGGCTCCCTCGGCTTAAACTTTTCCCAGATATTTAAATCCCAGGAATGGGCCAGTATCTTCATTATCATTTTACATTTTCATTCCATCTTCAATCAAAATGACCATTCCCATTTGGAATTCGTATTTTATTTGGATTTATCTGCTCCCAGCTGAGGATGTCAAGACCTCCTGCAGACACCCAGAATTCCTCTGCTTCTGTTCAAAATGGTTTCAACAATTTCAGGTCACTTTGTTGCCACAGCAAAAAAAAAAAAAAAAAAAAAAAAAAAAAAAAAAACAATATGAACTTTATTTTTCGACCTCCTGCCTTTTGGAAAAATCCATGGCAGATCCAGGAGGTGCAAAATTATTTGGGAAAAAAATTAACAGAATTCAGGGAGGAAATGCCAGTGGTTACCTGGTTGTCAAAATAATTCACATTTTCAGTGTTGATCAAGCCCTAAATTAATTTTCTTTTTGAAACCTCACGGAAAAATGCGCCACAGGTTCCAAGCACCTGTCAGTGTGGTCCTGTGTTAGATCCCATTTTTATTTCCAATTAATTTTCCCTGCAGCAACATCGTTAATTTGTTTAGAAACCGTTCTTTGTGCTTGTTTCCTATCAGCACTCCCATAAATGTCAAGCCTTTTGTTAAAATGTCGTGAGCTGCAGATAAACACAGCTTCACGTTCTGAGATTGGGGAAATAATGAAAAATGAGTGGTTTATGGGATGGAAACCTTGTCAACATCAGCGTGGGTTTATTGCTGGAATGTCTGGGGAAAAGGGGAACAGAGCCAGTGAAATCTTTAATTTAAGGAGTATTTTTATGGCGTTTTTCTGGTAATTCCTAAAGCTGTTTGCAGAATATAAAAATATAGTTCTTGCAGGGAAACCTTTTATGGCATCGGTGATAAAATATTCTCACGTGGGCTTTGAATCCATTTGATTTAGCAAATCTTGGCCTTTATGAGCAGAGCAATTACGATCATTATGGAATTGAAATGTAAAGTTCCCCTGTTTGATGAACAGCAAAGAATTCCAAGGCATTCCACCCTCGGGAAAAACACCAGAGCTCAAACAGCACCAACAGGCTCAGCAGTTCGGGATTTCCAGGGGAGTTTCCTAAACTCTGAGCCGGAGCTGGAGTTTCTCTGCAGGAGCAGGAATGGGCCCCTCACCCCTTGGAGAACCCGGGATATCCACGGCGAGGTTGTACCACAATTCCTGTCTGTAAAATGTTGGCTCTGGATGGTTTTCCTCGGTTTCTTTGAGAGCCGAGCCTTGGAATCACGGACTGCTCCCGACACCCTGACCAGCAGCATGCCAGGCTGTGCTCTGACTCTGGCAGGGTTTTCTTTTCGTTTGTTTGCTTTTTTGTACTTCTGCATTTTACGTTTTTAATATTCCCAGTAAAGAGCTGTTATTCCCACTCCCATATCTTTGCCTGAGAGCCCCTTAATTTCAAAATTATAATAATTCGGAGGGAGGGGGTTTGAATTCTCCATCCCAAGGGAAGCTCCGGCTTTTCCCTGGATGACACCTGTCTGTCCAAACCACAACCCCAGGTGACCCCACCATGGTCCCTTCCAGGCTGAGCCGCTCCGGGATTCCGTGATCCCGGCAAAACCTCCTGTCCCTTCCCTGTGCTGCTTTCTCCCCCTGCATTTCCCCTATTCCATTTTCCTTGGTCATTCCCGCCTTCCTTGCCCACTTGACCCCATTATCCCTGATCCCCGTGTGGCCATAGGACGCTGTCACCTCTGGGGACTTAAATCTCAGTCCTGAATTTGTGCAGCCCCAGCTCCTCCCTGCCTGGGTTTTCCTGCCCTTCCTGAATTTTCCTGCCCTTCCTGAATTTTCCTGCCCTTCCTGACCCTTCCCTGCCCTTCCCCATCCTTGTTGTCCCAGCAGTTTTCCTCATTGATCACCTGTCTGCGCCTCATTTGTTCCCCTTTGTTTATAATTTTTTTGGGACAACGGTTTTCCGGAGAGGTGAAATTCCCGTGAAATTCCCATGAAATTCCCGTGAAATTCCCGTGATTCCAGGGAAAACGAGAGATTTATCACTAAAACGCTGCTGAGGAGAGAAATCCAGAGCTGCTCCAACAGCAGAGGCTTGGAAAAGGGGGAAATCAGGATTTGGATTCTCCCTCTTTTCCGGAGGCAGACTGGGAGAGCTGGGAATATTCTGGATTTTATTGGAGTCCATGGTCTTTAATTAACGGCCTCTTTCTTAAATTCAATTATTCCTCTTCGTTTTAGCTTTAATTAGCATCACGAGACCTTTCTCCATTTAATTTAATTCCTAAAAATCCTGGTGATCTCTAGAAGATTCCATTGGCTCCAGGATTCTCCCAAATCCCCAATTATATTGCTCTACTCCTAAGTAAATTTGACCTCAATTTTCTCCTACATTTGTAGGATAATCCTGATTTTCTTTCCACGTTTAATTTTGATTCAGCAGAATTGATGGCATTTTTCCCCTTCTGGACTGGAGGGAGGAAATAAATTTAAATCTAAGGTTCCTTTTTGGTAAATATTTATTATTTTCACTTTTTTGGTGAAACTGGAGCTATTTTGAAGTCAAATTCATCAGGGAGCTCAGACTGAAATCACCCAAGGAACTTTTTTTCCATGTCCAAACAATTTATTTCAATTTCATTTCCTTTTTCTTATTTTTTAGGTGAAATTTATTTAAGCAAAGAAGTAAATGGGCTTTAAATAAAAGTAAATTAATGTTATTATTAGGAAAAATACCTTTAAATGATGGTTGTAGGAAAACAGGAGCTCAGTGGCAGTTTTGGGAGGAAAATTCCTTAATTTCCAACAAAGACAGCAACTACCGGCTCTGCCTCTGATAAGATCTGATGGGAAAAAAATAGTAAAAAAAATGAAAATCAGTCATTTCCATTATTTTTCTTTTTTTTTGATGATGCTGCCTTCTCTGAAAGAGGCTTTGCCACAGAATTCCTGGAATTTCTTCTGTGTAGAAAAAATTCCTGAGGTTCTCTGAGCTTAATTAAGTTGGAGCTGCTACCTCTTGATATTCCAAGAAATCCGGCCTAGGATTTGTCCCTAAGGACGCTGTGACCCTGGAATTAATTGGGAGAGGGGGAATTTGGGGCATTTTTCCTGCAAAGAGAGTTGAAATAAGGATTCATTATTCCACACAAAAATTCCCTCCTTCCAGGTTTCCAGGAGAAAATTGATATCCCTGGCATGGTGGGATCCACTCCTGGAACCTCTGAGGGATCAGTTTCCAGCAGAATTCCAGGGCTTTTTCCAGGCTGTTGTGCCCCAAAAGTCGATGGGAACAGCAGAGACTGCAGAAAGTGTGGGGAGGGAAAAAAAAATCAAAATTCCCAATAAATAGAAATCCAAGATTTCCAGGAAAGTCTGTGAGCAACAGAGAAAGAGTAAAGTAGGAGCTGCTCTCCTTAATTCCCCTTTTAATCTTTCCAGTGGGGGGAAAAAAATGCAAAAAGCAGGGAAAAAGCAGAAAATGTGATGGAAAGGAGGAATTATTGCCTTTGTCATTTCCCTGCTCTCTCCCTGACAGGGATAAGGGAATTTTTTAACACCTTCCTCTTGTTCTGATGCCAAAATACAGTCCAGGGCGTGCAGGACAAGGAAAAAAGGAACAAAAAAAAGAAAAGGGAAAAAAAATAAAATAGAAACATCATAATTGCAAAGAGAAACAATGCAAACAAACAGGAGATTATTCCCAGTTTATCCCTGATGTTCCCATTCCCAACTTTTCATCAGAAATCAAAACAAACCCAACACCGAGTGCTTTGCTCAACAGGGCCTGAGGAGGAGAAAAATCTCAAGGATTTTAGAGGATTTGGGTGTTTAAGAAAAGCTGGCATGAAAATTCCACTGGAATTCACTAAATAAACTCAAAAGGGAGGTTTATTCCTATTTAATAATAAACCAAATTGAGGTTTATTCTTTTTTTTCCAGCTGAGGAGAGTTCCGGAATCTCATCGGGGAATTCGGATCAAGGCAGCAAAGCAGAGGGAAAAGCGAGGAATTTTGAGGGATGTGCTGGCTTTATCCACAATATAGAGGACTCAAGGAATTGGGTTTTTCCCATTTGTGGGATCGGGCGGCCGAACTTGAAAGGTTTGGACACACTCAGAGATCCTGGGGTTGGATAATCCTCGGACGGAACCTGCCAGGGAGGGTATTTCCCCTAGGAAATAAAGCTTTGTGCAAAACAGGGGACCCCAAAATCAGTTTTTTCACCCCATCGTTTGTGTATCCGCCCTCACCTAAAACACAGCCGGCAGTGAGGATTTACAGGATTCCTTGGTGAAAAAAAAAAATAAAAATAAATTTAAAAAGCGGCACTCTTAATTAAAAATGTACTTCAAGCGTGTTCTTTTAACAGATTGGCTCCAGGTGCGGGGGGGTCGCTGAGAAATACGAGCTCCTCTTCCACTGGCAGGGAATAAATGGACTTCATTTGCTCTCCTCTTAAACAAAACATAATTAAAGAGCTGAGATGTTCCCCGTCAAGGCAACAACCCCAACATTCAATTAAAACCCGATCTCCTTTATTACATTACAATCCAATTTCAGGTTTTGTTCCACGGCGCGCTGACGACGGTTCGCATCGGGGGTGTTTGAAAGGCGCTTTGCTTCCGCAAATTCCAATTTTTTTCCCCTCTCTGAGCTGTAATTTCATCACGTTGGTGCGGTGTCACCTCCAGCAGCAATTAATGACCTGAGCCCGTCAGAAATTCCGCCTTGGGATGACACTTCCATCCTGGAGAACGCCACAGATATTTCCCACCGAGTTTTTCCATTTGCTGGGAGTTGTTTTTTCCAACAAATCCAGTTTGAAGAGCAGCCAGGCCTTGGGGACATCGACAGGTTTGGGTTTTTGTGGGGGGGTTTTTGGTTTTTTTTGGTTTTTTGGGGTTTTGGGTTTGGTTGGTTGGTTGGTTGGTTTTTGGTTTTTTGGGGTTTTTTGTTTGTGTTTTGTTTTGTTTTGTTTTGTTTGTCTTTTAATGCATTATTAATGCTTTTATGCATCTCTGGAAGTGCCGCAGAGGGGTTTTGCACACAGAGGGATTTTTTTTTTCCCTGCATGAGAGTTTCCAGGGATGAAGGATGCTCCGACAATGATAAAGGTGACATGGATTTATTTCATTTGATCTCTCCTGAGCGCAAGGAACACACACCCCCTGACTCCGCTGTGTCCAGAGCCTGGATGAGCTTTAAAACCAAAATCATGGAATCGTGGAATGGTTTGGGTTGGAAAGAGCTTAAATCCCTATATATATATATATATACATATATATATATTTAAAAAATATGGAATTAATGGAATCATGGAACGGTTTGTGTTGGAAAGACCTTAAATCCCTATATATATATATAAAAATATGGAATTAATGGAATCATGGAACGGTTTGGGTTGGAAAGAGCTTAAATCCCATCCCATTCCACCCATTCCATGGACACCAACACCTTCCACTGTCCCAGGGTCCTCCAAGCTGGCCTTAGGAATTTTCAGGGATACAGGGGCAGCCACAGCTTCTCTGGGAATTCGATTCCAGGGTTTTCCCACTCTCCCAGCCATGAATTCCTTCCCAATCTCCCATCTCATCCTCCTTTCTCCCAGTTTAAAATATCCCCATGTCCGTCTGTCCAGCTCCTGCAAATAATCCACCGCCTCAGGCTCAGAGCCGCAGCTCTGCTGGAAACGGAGGAATTCCCATTTCCACTTAAAATCCGAGCTGGGATTTATCCATTTTTGATTTCTTCACCAAAGCCTTGGGAATCTGACCAAAAGCAGATGCCAACGGATCTGTGTCCCCATTCCTGTCCCCAACAAGGCCTGAGCAGCCCCACAGCGCTCCGTGTTAGGATAAAAGGGACGAGTCTCCCCTGCTCCAAGAACATTCAGGAAATTAATCCCTTCCTAAGGTTAATCCTGGTTTAAGCAGCGGCAGCTCCAGTGACTTCGGAAATGGGAGCTGGTAAATCTGGGGGTGAAAAGATGGAGGAGCTTTGGGAAGAAAAGCCTTCAGGATCTGATCCTGGGCTTATTTAGAGGTGGGAGACTCTCCCAACATTCCAGTGGGGGGGGAAAAACGGAAAACAAGGATTAAACAGCGAGGGGAGTTAACCAGGATTATTTTGCAGAGGTTGGAAGCAAAAGAGGTGGAGCTGAAGTGATTTCCTGGAGGTGGCAGGGGCCAGGGACACCTTGAATGTCACAGCCACCACCCCGTGGGGACAATTCCGTCCCTTCCAGTGTCACTTACACTGATTTAAACCCCCTCAGAGGGCGGCAAGAAGGAGCTGAGAGGCACAGAGCAGGGTAAAACACCTGGAAAAGGAGATCCCTACGGCAAAACAGACCTCTGCCGCTGAAGGACAACGCTGCTTCTTCCCAGTTATCCCAGGAAAATGTTGGAGAGTGTGGATACGGCTCCTGACATTCAGGGTTTAACACATTCTCTGATTTCTAGGCTTTAAAAAAAAAAATCTCCATCGGGAAAATGTCTCTAAAGAAGGATTCTGGATCTTTCCCAAGGGTTGTCCATGGTCTCTGGCAGGACAGAAGGGAGATGATGTCCATGGAATTCCCCCTCGGTGGTTAAATCCCAACACAAACCCGAAAATCCCTTCTTCATCTGCCCCAAATCGTCCAGGACTGGAGACTCAAAACGTCTCTTGGAGCAGCTCCTTAGGAAGTGTTACCACTTAAACATCATCAGATCCTGGAATCATGGAATGGTTTGCGTGGGAAGGGACCTTAAATCCCATCCAGTGCCTCTCCTGGGAAATCTCCCACTCTCCCATCTTTCTCCAAGCCCTGTCCAGCCTGGAAAAAATAAGGAATTCTTTTCTCCAACCCTCAAAAGCTCTTGCAAAGCACCCGAAAATGATCCCAGTGCTGCCCCAGGGGCTGTGGGGACACCCCCAAAAAGATGGGAAATGGGATAATTCCCGGAGAGAGCAGCAGAGGCTGCTTTCAGCTCTGCAGGAATAACTCATCCAAGAGAAAAGAGGTTTGAGTTCAGCCCGTGGAGAGATGGGAGTCACCCTGAAATAACACAGGAAAACTCTCCAAACTGTCCCAGGGAGAGAAGCGGTTGTGGAAGATGCCAAGGGGCAAAAACTAAGGAAAGCAGCAGGAATAAAGCTATGGAAAATTTAGGGAATGGTGGGGGAAAAAACCTTCTTCTTGGCAGGGATTTATTTGATTAAGGAACAAGGAAGAATCCTTTCCACTATCCCAGGTTGCTCCAAGCCCTTTCCAACCTGGCCTCGGACAATTCCAGGGATGAAGGAGCCACAGCCTCCTGAGCAGAAGTTGAGTCTGCCCAGATTTCCAGAGCTGCTCCCAAGAAAAAGGAAAACGGAAGTTTCCAGGCTATTTTCTTTGGAGCTGCTGCCTCACCACAGCCAGAACCCTCCTGAAATTCCCAATTTTCCCCAAATTCACTGCTCCAATCTCTGGGACACAAGTGATGGATTTGTCTCCAGACTCCCTGCAGAGTTAAATCCAAAATCTGTGTCCTGGACTCACTGGATCCTGACAGAGGAGAATTCCCAGCATCCAGAATCCAGCCAGCTCCGTGAAATCCATCCCAACATCAGCGATTCCTCCCATTTTGTTTTCTCCCCTGTGGGCTGAGAGAAATCCTGTTGTAAATTGAATTAGTCCAGGACGCATGGAGAAAAAAATTAAACAGGATAAGGGGGAGAAGTTGGAGCCAGGTCTAATATTCCTTCCAAAAAACGGTGTTCCCTTCAGCTGCCAACCCCTAAAAATGTTTTCTGGATTTAATCCCGAGGAAATTAAAACTTTTGTCCCCAGTCAAAACGTTGTGTTTAAGGATATAAAAAAGTTGATGCTGTTCAGGCAATGTCCCATTCACCCTTCAGCTCCAGGATTTGGGAAGACAGGAATATTGCTGCGCACTGGGCTGGAGAGAACCGGAATTAGCTCAGTCAATTAAGTCATGATTAATTTATGTTAGATCTCATCCTCCTGAGTCCAGGAAAACAAAGACTCGAGTTAACGGCAGCATTTCGTTTAATAAAAGTAAAGGCTTTAAAGATGACTTCGGGAGGGGCGGGAAAACCCCGCTGACAAAATCAATAGGCAGCGAATTCCTGCTGGAAATTCCCGTTTAATTTGCGTCAGTCCCCGTTAAACTAACTGCGGAGGCTGAAACAAAGGGGATGCTCCCTCCAAATGGAGAACCAGGTCCTTGACTAGTGATTTCGGAAAAATCCAAAATGCAGGGAGATCTGGCACTTCCTTTTTTCCCTGTCAAAGCTTTCCCATTGTCCTGTTTTGGATAGGGAATTCAGGATAAATCCCAAATGCAGGAAGATCTGGTACTTCCTTTTTTCCCTGTCACAGATTTCCCATCGTTCTGGTTTGGACAGGGAATTTGGGACAAATCCCAAATGCAGAAAGTTCTTGTGCTTCCTTTTTTCCCTGTCTCAGCTTTCCTATCATCCTGATTTGGACAGGGAATTTGGGACAAATCCCAAATGCAGGAAGATCTGGCACTTCCTTTTTTCCCTGTCAAAGCTTTCCCATTGTCCTGTTTTGGATAGGGAATTCAGGATAAATCCCAAATGCAGGAAGATCTGGTACTTCCTTTTTCCCTGTCACAACTTTCCCATCGTTCTGGTTTGGACAGGGAATTTGGGACAAATCCCAAATGCAGAAAGTTCTTGTGCTTCCTTTTTTCCCTGTCTCAGCTTTCCTATCATCCTGATTTGGACAGGGAATTTGGGACAAATCCCAAATGCAGGAAGATCTGGCACTTCCTTTTTTCCCTGTCAAAGCTTTCCCATTGTCCTGTTTTGGATAGGGAATTCAGGATAAATCCCAAATGCAGGAAGATCTGGTACTTCCTTTTTCCCTGTCACAACTTTCCCATCGTTCTGGTTTGGACAGGGAATTTGGGACAAATCCCAAATGCAGAAAGTTCTTGTGCTTCCTTTTTTCCCTGTCTCAGCTTTCCTATCATCCTGATTTGGACAGGGAATTTGGGACAAATCCCAAATGCAGGGAGATCTGGCACTTCCTTTTTTCCCTGTCACAACTTTCCCATTGTCCTGTTTTGGATAGGGAATTCAGGATAAATCCCAAATGCAGGAAGATATGGTACTTCCTTTTTTCCCTGTCACAACTTTCCTATCGTCCTGATTTGGACAGAGAATCTGGGACAAATCCCAAATGGAGAAAGCTCTGCCACTTCCTTCCTTTTTTCCCTATCACAACTTTCCCTCATCCTGATTTGGACAGGGAATTCAGGGTAAATCCCAAATGCAGGAAGATCTGGCACTTCCTTTTTTCCCTGTCACAACTTTCCCATCGTCCTGATTTGGACAGGGAATCTGGGACAAATCCCAAATGCAGGAAGATCTGGCACTTCCTTTTATTCCCTGTAACAGCTTTCCCATTGTCCTGATTTGGACAGAGAATTTGGGACAAATCCCAAATGGATAAAGCTCTGCCACTTCCTTCCTTTTTTCCCTGTCACATCTTCCCATTGTCCTGATTTGGACAGGGAATTTGGGACAAATCCGAAGGCAGGAAGCTCTTGTGCTCCCTTTTATTCCCTGTCACAGTTTTCCCATTGTCCTTATTTGGACAGGGAATCTGGGACAAATCCCAAATGCAGGAAGCTCTGCCACTTCCTTCCTTTTTCCCCGTCACAACTTTCCCTCGTCCTGATTTGGGCAGGGAAAGATGAGGCTCAGGATAAGAATAAATTAAGGACAACACAGGGAGAAATCTTTCCTGTGGGATGGATGCCTTTGGACAAGAGCCAGGAAAAGAAGGGATTCATGGAAAATTCTGGAAGAGGAGACAATGCAGGAGAGAAAGAAATCGATTTACATACAACAGGATTAAATTCAGTTTTTCGGAGAAGCAAAAACACGTCCCAACACCTCATCAGAGGGAGCTCACAAATTAAATTACTTCTTCTCCCCGTCCCTGGAGGTGCATCCAGGCTTTGATATTCCCAGAATGTTCCCAATTGCCAGGGAATTTTCCCCCTCGGGTGTAATTAAGCGCACGACCGTGATCCAGAGCTCTGCCTCTGTCTGGGATCAAAGCACCGGGATGACGTTCCCGTGATTATCTCGAATTCCCGTCACAATCATTTGCAGAGAGGCGAAGGCCAAAATGGGAAGAAATTGCTCAAAATTGGGCTGTGGCTGCAGCTGACAAAAGCACGGGGCTGGAATTCCATCTCCCGCCGAGAGAAAGCCCAACAGTTCCGCAGGAATTTTCCATCCCAATTGGGATAATGAACCCGGAGCCCAATTTTTTAGGGTGATGAAATGCTCGGAGCACGGCTTGGGGTCGTCCTGACGCCTCTGCTTTTGATGAGGGCAGAACATTCCCTGCGGGCCAGCGCTTTTCAAGGATCATTTTCCTTCTGCTTCCGGGCCTGGCTTCATCATTTTGACTTTTCCATCATGCCCGGCGTCCCTGAAGAGTTCAAATAACAAAGCTGAAGTGAGAGCTCCTGATGATGCCCTGAGGTGCTGGAATATATATAAAAAAAAGAAAAAGAAATTAAAAAAACAGCCTGGGAAAAGCTTCCAGCAGGAACTGCCAGCCCAGCCCTGCTCCCGGGAATATTCACTGGGAATATTCCACACGGGCCTGGAAAAACGACCCCCGGGATCTGAAAATGCAGCGCAGCCGAGAGGAATCATCTGGGTGGGGAGCAGGTCTAAAGAAAGCAATTAATTATTGCTGCCGTGATTAATAACAGAGACATCAAAGCTGCGCTAACGAGCTCCTGGGGCGGGGCAAGAAATGAACAACGGCCGGGAACTGAGCGGAAAGGCGGGAAACGCGGAACCTACGGGAAAAACGGCGATTGCATAGGGAAAGCGGAATCTGGCTGCATTCCGCTGATGTAGAGTGAGAAGTCCTCGTCTCCTGTATCCCCTGGGCCGTGGTTGAATCCCAGGTGGAAGCTCAGCCCCATCCAGCTGCTCTCTGGCTCCTTCCTGGTGGGATTTGGAAAGAGTTGGGAGGAGAAAAGTGACCAAAATCTTGGGCTGAGGTAAAGAGGCTTGAACAGGGAAAGGAAAAGCCGGACAAGGATTTCATTCCCTTTTTCCCAGGGCAGGCAGGAGCTCAGCCATCCCCAGGGTGGCAGTGGGAAGACAAACTTCATCCCAGACTCCTCCAAAATCCTTTTTCCTCATCCCTGTGCTAAGCACGATGTCCTGGGATCAGGGAAATCCCTCAGGATCAGCTCTCCCCACACAATTCCTCATGTCCCTTCCCGGGATGAGGAGCAGGGATGAGGCCCTGTGCAAGCTCAGTGACACCAAAACATCCTGGAATTATCATCCCTGTTCCCAGAACAAACCCCAGAACAGCCCCAGAGCAGCTCCAGGAAGAAAATTCGCTTTATCCCAGCCCAACAGGGCTCTTTGTGGGTAAAATGAAACACTCTGATCCCTATTTTCCATCTGGAAAACTGAGGCAGGAGTAAGGAAATAGCCAGAAGTCTGGAGGTCAGAGGGCACCGAGGTTTCCTGAATCCAAAGTCAGCACAATTCCAGTAGGAACTGTCCCAAACTTAATGGGAAGTTTGTCCCTAAAAGAGTGCAAATAAATCGAAGTTTAAAATAAAAGACCTACAGGTGAGCCCTGGGCCTTTCCTTGCTCTCCTCCCTCTTCCTTTGAAAACTTCATTCCACAGGGACCAAATATTAAACTTTAAAATATTCCCTTTTTCTCTTATTTCCCTCTTTTTTCTCCTTTTCCTCCCTTTTGTCTTTACTTCCGTTATTCTCCCTTTTCCTCCTTTTTCTCCTGCTTCTCTCTCCAAGCCTCTGGATTAGAGTCACATCGCAAGGGCTTTTTTTGAGGGAAATGCTGGCGGATCCAGGGATAATACAGAGGGAAAATGTGGGAATCAGTCGGCGTTTCATGCTTTAATATCCCACTACTCGACTGGATTTCCGTTCCCACTCTCCCCGTGGCTCCCTCACAGGGGGAGCACATGGAATCAGACGATTTTGAAGGTCCTTTCCAGGCAAAACCATTCCCTGTTTCCCTGCTCCCATCCCATTCCCAGCGCGTCACCTGCCCTGAGGCTCCGAGGGTGTCACGGTGGGAAGGAGATGTGGAAGTCAAAGTTATTTGGGGAATTTCCAGGAGGTCTGCAGACTCCAAAAGGGGATTTGTGCAAACTGGGAAACAAATAATTGAGGGGAGAGTTGTACCATTCCAAGAAGTGGATCCAGGAGCAGAGCTGCATTCCAGAGGGAGCAGGATTGACCCTGCTGGTGGCTCCTGACTCTTTATATCCAGAAATCCAGCCACTCCAACCTCTCTTTGCTTCTGGAAAAAAAAAAAAACCAAAAAAAATCTGGAATCCCGTGAAAACACCAGGCACAGATTTTCCACTTAAAGCAAAATTCTTGTGAGCCTCAAGCACCATCCCAGTTCTCCTTCCCAGCCATTCCTCCCCGTTTCTCCTGCTGCTCCATTCCAGGGCCTTGGAATGATGGTGGGGGTTTCCTCCAGGGCTGGAATAAATCGGGAGCAGTGCATTAAGGAAGCAGGAGGACAAAATTCCCATTTATCTGATTCCAAGTTGGTTTAGTGGGACGACTTTTTTTTTCTTTTTTTCCAGGAGACTCAGCTGTTCCATTCCTTCCCGTGGTCAAACTCCAGACGAAGTGCCAGGGTGACCACAGAGAGCTGCTGACTGGAAAAATTGGGATTTTGGACAAAAATAGAGAATTAGGGATGGCTCTGCAGGCTGGCTCAGCCATCCAAGTGGAAACAAGCTGGGAATGCTGCATCAAACCTCTCCAGGAGCCAAAAAACGGGGAGAACAAATGGGTTTGCAGTTGGAAAAGCTTTGGGATACAGCAGGATTTTTGATCCCATCCGTGTGGGATGGGATCCAACGCAGACAAAAGCTGGGATAAAACTTCCTCTGGAGCTTCCCTGAGCATGGGGAAAGGCAAAGGAGGCTCTGCCTGTGCCAGTACTATGCCCAGGAGAGGAAAATGGGAATGTTATTCCCACAAGGAATTGTGCTGCCCCAGGGTTGGGGGTTTTCCCTGTGCAGAGGCGGGAGCTGGACGGGATCAGATCCAAGGGACAGCTCTGTCCTTGGATCGGCCCTGCTGGCACCTGGGCTGGAAGCAGCCCCAAATTCCCAACATTCCAGCTCACCCCAGGCTCCTTCCCTGAGCTTCTTCAAGGCCTGGGAATTTTTTTCCCAGCCAGTCTGGTTGGGAAGTGCTCCCTCACTCCTTCCCTGCACAAATATTTGTATTTATTTTGTGTTACCCTGGTTTTTCTGAGTTTCTTTATTAGCCTTTTGATTTTCATAAATGGAGTCACATCTTTTAGTTACTGTAGAATATTAGAGCAGTTTTCTACCTTTCCCACAGATGTAACATAAACAAATCCTTTGTTTTTCATTCTCTGTCCTTTGTTTGCACATTTCTAACCTGAAAACAATTGTAACTGACAATTGGTCTGGCCACTGAGGCTGAGGGGTGGAAACCCCAAAAAGCCAATCTTCTGCTGGACCCACAAATGTATAAAAAGTAAAAAATAAACAAAGGGGTCTCTCTTCTCTTTGCTCTCTCAGCTGGGAGCTGGATCGGAAGAACCTCTGTGAAATCTCTTGTCTGCGTGTGACTGCTTTGTGTGTCTCGGTGACAATTTTGGTTTATTGGGGGGGTTTTTTCCCTTTTTTCGCCCCTTTTCTTCTTTTTCCCTTATTCTTCCCCTGGTTTATTTGTATTTTTTTTTTCTTTTGTTCTTCTTCTCCCATTCTTTTTCCTTTTCCCCCCAGGCAGAGCCAGCCCAGGGCACCTGGAAGTTCCTGCAGGCTCTGGGAGAGGCTGGAAGGGAAATCCCGATCCAGGCAGCTCCTGACTGTGGATCCAGGACTGGACAACAGGACTGAAGGCTGTCGATCGAGGGGAAATTAGGGAAATTCACAGAAAATCACAAAAATTCAGACAAATCCCAGGGGTTTGGAGAGCCTGAACGGAAAGATCTCCTGATCTTCCCAGCTCTCACTGGAATTCTGGGTGTGTCCTAAACATTTGGATCTGATGGAGAGCCCGTGCGGGGTCTGGGAGGTTCAGCACCTTGGAAAATCCCAACCTTCCTTTGCGCCTCATTTCCCGACAGGTCATGAGAAGAGACGCGACTCCAGGTTTAACATCCTGATCAGGACTCAGGGATTTCCCTTCCCAGCTCTTCCTGGAATTCTGGGTGTGCCTTAAACATTTGGATCGGATTGAGAGCCCGCACGGGGTCTGGGATGTTCAGGGGATTATCCCCGGAACGAGGGCGTTGTGCTGCCGCAGCAGGAACACGGAGAGCCTTTTCCAGGCTTCTAAAGCTCCAAGATCATTTTCCAAACGGAAAAAAAAAAATAAATAAAAAGTGGGATAGAAGTGGAAGTCACTGCTAAGGACACAGTAATGTTTAAATGCCATTTAAAGTATATAAAATACCAGTAGTAACTCGATTTAAGTCGAATTTTTCCCCACTCACAGACACGGGCAAGTGGCCCTGGATCCCTGGAAGTATCCAAGGCCTGGTTGGATGGGGCTTGGAGGAAATTGGGATCATGGAAGTTGTCCCTGAGCATGGGAAGGATGGAACTGAGATGATTTTTTAGGTCCCTTTCCACCCAGACCATGACTCTCTGCAGGGCTTTTTAATCATGAATGAACATCCAGGCCAAGAATGGGAATTGTGGATATAATTCCCACGGGACGTGGTGATGGTGACTCACTGTGACACAGCTGGAAAGGCAGCGTTGGCAGCTCCCAAATTTGGCTTTTTTTACAGCAGAAATGATTCAGATTTTTGACGTCGTTGCCAGAGACAGGGCTGGAAATGTGCTGTGGGAGAAGATGTGAGCGTGAGTCACCCTTTCCCCGTTCTTCCAGAGGTATTTGATCCATTCTTTCTCCCTAATTGTGCCATGCTTCCATAAGAATTCCTCAGGAATACGCGGAAATTCTCCTCTCCGAAGACTCAACGTGCTGCCCATGACTAGGGATGGTACGAGAAGGAAAACTGATGGCGCAGGAATTTTGTCCTTTCCTTATTTCTTCACAAAAAAACATTTGGAAAACGGAAAACAGGCTGATAATTCACCTTTAAAACAAAAACAAAACAAGACAAAAGAAAAAAACAAAACAAAAATCAAAATCAAAAACAAAAACCAAAAACCAAAGCCAAAACCAAAAATACAAACAAACTAAACCAAACCAAACACCCCCCCCCAAAAAAAAAACAACACCAAACAACAACAACACAACTTTCTCTTCCAGCATGGAATTATGGAATCATTAAGGCTGGAAAAGATCTCCAAGATCAAAACCAAAAGAAGTCTCTGAGTTCTTCAAGACCAAATCCAGCCTTTGATCAAACCTTCCCATGCCCATTAAAAGATATTTTGAAGTGTCACATCCACTCATTTTTTTAACACTTCCAGGCAGCTTCTCCCAAAATTTTTGTACTTTCATCACTTCCCTGTCTATTTAATGACCCTGTAGAACTCAAAATCAAAAATAAAAATCAAAACCAATAGTCAAAATAAGAATAAAAATCAATAATCAGAATAAAATTTTTTGAAAATAAAAACAATGACCAATAATCATAATGAAAACGAAAATAAATAATCAAAATCAATATAAGTTCAATAATCAAAATCAATAATGAAAAGTTCAAAATGCTTAAAGACTCAGTATCCGTGATCCTTGCTCTGGGCAGCATCACACAACAAAATTGGAATGGTTAAAGCTCTTTTGGGACTGCTGCGGAAATTCCCATAAACTTTGAATTTTTGGCACAGCTGGAAAATCGGGGATGGGGAAGTGTACAGAGATTACGGGATCGTTAAGGTCGGAAAAGCTCTCCAAAATCCTGGAGTCCAACCATTCCCAGCACTGCCAAGGCCACCACTGACCTCTGTCCCCAAGGGCCACATCCACGTGGATTTTAAATCCCTCCAGGGATGGGGACTCCACCAGTGCCAGGTCTGGACAATCCTTTCCATGAAGAAACATTCCCCAATATCCAACCTAAACCTCAGACACCTCATTTCTCAAAAAAAAAACCTCTTCAAACTCTGGGCCCAATCCCTCCCAAAGAGGTGCTGGCAGCATAAAACACCAGTAGAACTCAAGGAAAATTAGCAAATGACTCCTTAAAAACTTTTTCCCTTTCCTAAATTTCCATACCACCATGCCAG
Source organism: Delichon dasypus (assembly GCA_037837765.1). Classification (NCBI taxonomy): domain Eukaryota; kingdom Metazoa; phylum Chordata; class Aves; order Passeriformes; family Hirundinidae; genus Delichon; species Delichon dasypus. The sequence continues at coordinate 1,875,137 of JBBAXF010000007.1, forward strand.
CACTTCCATTAGCAGAGATAAAGCAATTTTTGGTTTGGGGAAAGTTTCCTTTCCTTTCCTTTCCTTTCCTTTCCTTTCCTTTCCTTTCCTTTCCTTTCCTTTCCTTTCCTTTCCTTTCCTTTCCTTCTTTCCTTTTTTTTTCCTTTCTCCTCCACTCTCGTCACTATTCACAGCCCACTTCTCACCTTCAGAGCACATTAATCCCCCCAATATTCCTCGGATGTGATGATTAGTCGGATTTTATGGATTTTATGGTTTTTATGGATGAGCAGAACAAGGTGGGGAGGTTAAGTGGCTCGCCCATGGCCAAGCTCTGTGGATCCATAAAAAAAGAGGGAGATGTTTTACATTTATTAATTTTTAAGACCCCCTCAGCCCTGCAGAGTTGGACTGGGGGTAGTTAAAGTTTTAATTGTGATGTGCAGGGTGAGGAACGCAGTGAGTTCCTTAAAGTCACCATAAAACTGCCCTAAAATGACTTCCTGGCGCGCTACAGGCATGGGAAGAGTGGGAAGATTCCCGCATTCCCGCAGTCTGGATCATGGATAGGACCTGCCTTGGGATGGGGGGGCTCAGCACCAGCCCTGGACAGGCTTTGCCGGAGGATTTGGGATAAAGGAGGAGGCAATTCCTGCACCTCCCAAATTCAGAGGAATGCTCTCCAACTGTTAATTCTGTTAATTCCATTAATTTTCACCTCGTAATTCAGGAAGTTTCCCTTTGGATCATGGACAGGACCTCACTGAGGTTTGGACGTTCAGCACCAGCCCTGGACAGGCATTGCCGGAGGATTTGAGATAAAGGAGGAGGCAATTCCTGCACCTCCCAAATTCAGAGGAATGCTCTCCAACTCTTAATACTGTTAATTCCATTAGTTTTCACCTCGTAATTCAGGAAGTTGCCCTTTGGATCATGGACAGGATCTAACAGAGGTTTGGACGCTCAGCACCAGCCCTGGACAGGCTTTGCCAGAGGATTTGGGATAAAGGAGGAGGCAATTCCTGCACCTCCCAAATTCAGAGGAATGCTCTCCAACTCTTAATACTGTTAATTCCATTAATTTTCACCTCGTAATTCAGGAAGTTTCCCTTTGGATCATGGATAGCACCTCGCTGAGGTTCGGATGCTCAGGACCAGGCTTTGCCAGAGGATTTGGGACAGCCCTGCAAGGGGACAACTCCTGCAGTTCTCAAATTCAAAGGAATTGTCCCCAGCTCTTATTTCTGCTAATTTTCACCTTATAATTCAGGAAGTTGTCCCTTCCCAAGCTGTATTGAATCCCAGAATCCCAGAATGGGTTGGGTTGGAAGGGACCTCAAAACCCATCCCATTCCAACCCTACTATCTTCCACTATCCCAGGCTGGCCTTACTCTACAGAAAATCAAAATTTCCTGCAGAATCCAGGGAGTGAGGGCGAGTGTGAGCACATCTACCAAAAAAACCCTGAAACTCCTCTCGACTTCCTAAGAAATAATTTGTGTTTTAACTCCAGGAATTCCCAGATGGGCACTTGAACATGGATAACGTCTGGAAATCAAACTGATCATGAACTAAAACCAAGTTGGTTTTATGGCTCATTTTCTCCTCCGCATGAGAAATAACACAGGCAAATACCTTGGTCCTTGAAACAATCCATAAACCTCCCAAAGTGTCTCTTAAATCCTTCAAATCTTTGGGAATTGCCTCAGTGGGTACCACTGGGGCTGAATGGGGAACGAGGCAGGAAGCTCAGAGCATTGCAAATCCATCCACGAGGTTTTTGTGGTCCTTTACCTTCCTGGGAAATAAATTTGGGATCATTTTGGAAGTGGGATCCCCTCTCGAGCACAGGAACTTTGTGCTCTGCATTTATTGCCAGAGCACCAGGTGAAGCAAATCCGTGGCAACCCTTCATTCCCTGCAGGAAAGATGAAAAAATCCTACTAAAAAATTCCCAAAGTGTCCCTCAGATCCTTCAAATCTTTGGGAATTGCCTCAGTGGGTACCACTGGGGCTGAATGGGGAACGAGGCAGGAAGTTCAGAGCATCGCAAATCCATCCACAAGGATTTGTGGTCCTTTACCTCCCTGGGAAATAAATTTGGGATCATTTTGGAAGTGGGATCCCCTCTCAAACATGTGAATTTTGTGCTCTGCATTTATTCCCAGAGCACCAGGTGAAGCAAATCCGTGGCAACCCTTCATTCCCTGCAGGAAAGATGAAAAAATTCCCGCTAAAAAATTACTTAGACACCAATGTTCGGTCAGGAAATGCCCAATTAGCAAATTCCTGGGGGCTGGGAATAATATTTTGAGGTTGCTCCTCTTTTTCTCTTGTTCCCTGGACTGTGCTTCAGATCACTGAGGGAAACAAGATTTTGGGAAAGAGTGGGAATGTTTTAAAGGGGGGTGGCTGAACTCCTGCTTGCATTTTCTATGTGTGAAAATCAGATTTATATTGCAAAGTCACTGTGAAAACATGAAAAAGTGAGACAAAAGCAATCCTGGCAAAATCCTTGCTTGGAAAGGAAGAGTGGGAAGTGGCATTTGGGCAGGAAAAATAATAGGGGAAGAAAAAAATAGGAAGGTTTTTTTTTTTTTTTAGCAAAGCAAGCAGAAATCCTGGGAATTACAGTTCTGGAAAAGCACAGAACCCACCTCACCTCCTCTTGGGAATTGCCTGTAGCTCTTCCTGCACGGATAACACAAAAATACCTGGAGAAACTTGGAGCCTGATGCCTCTTTTATTCAAAACCAGGAGCCTGTGCTGCTCTGCCACTTTTTGAAGGGTAGAAATGAAATGTGACGTCGTGGACAGAGAATTTGAAGCTCCTTGAACTCAGAACTCGGGAGAGATTCATCCAGGAAAATCCTGGCTGGCCACTGGCGCTAAACAAGGATTTATTTATATTTCAGCTGTTGTGGTGATTTAAACATTCAGTCCTGATAAGATCTGAAGATAACCCAGGGAAAAGAGAACGATTCCTCAGGGACGTCATGGAGGGAAGAAAACCAGCTTGGGAGGCTCAGACAGATCACAGGAAAGTGGGATTTTCCAGCACGTGGAAAAGCCAGACTTTCCTTGTGTGGTGGTTTCAGGCAGATTTTGGGAGAAACCCTCCCACGGGGCCCCCTCCCCTCCTCCGACTGGTTCGGGAAAAAGAATTCCTCAGAGAGAAGTGGAAAAAACCTGTTTATTAAACAGGCAAAGCACTCCCAGCACAACACCCGATGACAAGAGCTTCGTGCCGCTTACGGAGGGATCACAAACTTAAAGAAAGTCTCCTCTTGAGGGTCGTCAGTGTGCTCCACCGCTCCGTCTGCGCTGGCGCTGGGAGAAAAGGAGATGTGCAGGGCTGGGCTTGGTGGGGTGGGTCCCCTGTGGAGGCCCCCGGTGCTTCCCCAGGTCCTTAGTCCGGAGAGGGTGGAACAGTTCCGAGGAGAGGGCAAAAAAAAGCAAAAAGGAAGAAAAACAAAAGGGGAAAAAGGGAAAAAAAGAAAAAAAAGAAAAAAAGCTTCAGCTATTCTACAGCGTCTAACTATGCTAGCACTGACTAACCAACTGCCGGGGAAAAAAAACAACAGAGCTTCTTTTGTCCTGCAGTGCTCCAACTCCCCCACTTCAAGGTCACTCCGAGGAGCAGAGTTTTCCTGGGGAAAACAAACCACGCTTGCCCTCCCCCCTGCACCCAACAGACGATTGGGGATCCACAGTCACCCCAGGACACCTTGTTCAAAGGTTTTTAATATCCTCCACCTGATTTCTGAATGCAAACTCTGGAATAAACAAATTATTCTGGGCCTGACCCAGCGCCTCTGCTCCGATCATCCCAACGCCAGCGCTCGTTTTTATCTGGAGATTTATTAGATCAGGATCCTGCTCCTCACTAATTGTTCCTCCTAATGAGCTTCCATGGATTTTCATTTCTTTAATCCCCCTTCCTGATGCGGCTGATCCGACCAGTCCCGCTCTTGGCTTTGCGGCAGCATTCCTCGGAATTCCTGCTCTGCTTGGGCTGCTTCCCTTCGGAAAACAAAAGTCCAGTAAAGGACAAATGCACATCCAGCGTGGATGGGAATGTCTGGGACCTGTCTGGAAGGGATAAAAGGGAGCAGGAGCAGTCTGGAGGGAAGGAGCAAAGCCCTCCTGCCCCACGGCAGAACCTTGTCCCACCCATTCCCACACACAGCCCGACCGATTTCGTTTGCAGTCGATGCCACGATGGCTTTAATTAGCACCGGTGCATTAATTAAGAAGGTTTTTCCATCCACCTGACCATGCTGAGCACCTCCCTGACCAGCCCAGAGCCCCCTGAGCCCCCACACCCCTCATCCCACCGGCACTCTTCCCATCCTTGGACAAATCCAAGCACTGGATTTGGGGTTATTCTTCTGGAAGCCACTGGGATCTGCCAGGGATTCCAGGGACTGCAGGAATCAGTCCCCCCACTTTCAAATACTCCATTTCCTGGAGTTTTCAATTCCCAGCCCATTCTCCACAGGTTTCCTGTCAAATCATCGGAATTGTTGTGCAGTTTATTAAACAGATTAATAATCCTGCACATCTGATCCAATCAGCCAAAGGAAAATGGCCCAGTTTGATTCTCAGGAGAAATCCAGGGATATCAGCTCGGTAATGACGGCGTTTTCCACCTCAGCAGCTCCTGGGAAGGGTTGGTTTATCACCACTCACATGGAAAGGATTCCCAAGTGCTGGAGGATCAGCCCAAGCTGATCCACAACTCTCCAGAGCTCCAAAGCCAGGATTTAGGGTGGGAAATTTGGCCCAGGTGATGCCTTGGGAAGGCTGAGCTGGAACAGAGACTGGACACAGCTGGAAAATAAAGCAGAGATTTATTGGAAGTCCTTTAAGGATCCACCTTGGGCAGGACAAGAGCCTGGACAGGGACACACCCAAGGTGGAACCAAAATGGTCACAAAATGGACACAGAATTGGCACAAAATGGACACAGAATGGACACAAAATGGACAAACGGTCACCAGCTCTCACACTTTGATCAGTTTGGGTCCATTTGCACCTTGGGGTTTCATTGTCCAGTTCCACCTCCAGGTTCTCCAGTCCCATCCTTCTTGTTCCTCCCTCCAGCCACCGCTGTTTGTGCTTTTGGGCTGAACACTTGTCCCAGGTGTCCTTGGTGTGCAGCAGGAACAGGATTTGTTTTGTGTGGCTGCTGTGTGCAGAGAGCTGAGTGACGCTGAGTGTGAGCTCAGAGCTGCACCTGGGCAGCGCAGAACATGGAACACACGGAAGGTGGAACTTGAGGCATCATTTCCCCCCTTTAGAGGCTCGACAAGGCCTTTTCCTTGTCTCTATTCTGAATTTCTACTAATAATAGGTATCTAACAACAGATAATTATCTAATAGTAGTAAACATCTAGCAATAATAAAGGCATCACAGAGCTGACACCACAATCATCAGCAGGGCCTGACAGAAAAACTCCAAAATCTCCCATCCCAGACTGAGCTCAGCTCCTCCTCTGGGCCATGGGATGTTGGACAACACAGCCAAAATCCCATCCCATTCCCACCCCACACCTTCCACCATCCCAGGGTGCTCCAAGCCCCGTCCAGCCTCAAAGCTGGTTCACCCCTCCACATCCAGATGGACAAACTCAACCACACAAACAAGAGACAATTGAGATAATTATCACTTCAGGGACTTTGCAGGGCCCAGTCCCTGCACAAAGCCAAGGGAAGAGTTTCCTGCCTCAGGATGAGGAGTCGCGCACGGAGAACAGCCAAACCCTGCACTAAATTCCTACAAAATCCCTTTAAATTCTAATTTTGTCACAGCCACCTTGCAAAGCAAACCCAGCACCCCAAGCACGTCAGCGTTTCAGCAGGGAAGATAAAACTAAACCCCTTAATCTGTTCATTCCTCGTCTCACTGCCGCCCATCCCACCCCTCCCCAGGCTGGAATTCCACCAGAGCAGTTTTCCGTGGCAGTCTGTCACTTCCTCCTAAATCTCCCAGCGCTGAAAATCATTTTAAATCCATCCCTGTCTTTCCGCATTTGCATAACTGTCTGGAAAGGGGCCTCTAAAAAGGCAGAGTCTGATTTAGTGTGAATGAACATGTCAGAAAACATCGGCGGCCCTGCAGCCCTCGCGTAAATCTTTCACGATTTAAGAGTTGCCAAGTTACCAACACCAGGAGAATCGGAAAGTCCTGGGCTTCACACAAAAGGGTTCTCAGTCAGATTTCCCTGCTCAGGAGATTAATTTCCTTGTGAAAGCAAAGATTTCTGCACTGAAGTTATATATATATATATATATTTATTTTTTTTTTCCCTCCCCGTGCCAAAGTAAATCTGGGAAAGTTTAAAGACCTACTGAGAGTTTTGGTGAGAATAAACACATTCAAAGAATTTTGCTGTTCGGAGAGGAATGAAGGTTAAAAAAAATAATTATTTTCTCTTGGTGCATTTAAATACCTTTAAAATGTGTCAAATTTAGATGAATTTAAATCCATGGATTCCCAGTCCTTGGAAGTGTCCAAGGCCAGGCTGGACACAGCTTGGAGCACCCTGGGATAGTGGAAGGTTTCCCTGCCCACGGCAGGGGGTGGAATGAGATGGGATTTAACATCCCTTAGGATTTGATGATTTCCCAGCGTCGAGACTCCAACATAATTCTGCAAAGGCTGCGTTTATTTTCCAGAAAATCCCTGGGTTCTGCCAATGGATTCAAACACTCCCCTGGTGCAGCACCACTCTGGTGGCCATTAACTGCCAGAAACAGACAAAATCACAATTTTTTGCCTCTGACGGAGCCAACCTCGAAGCACCAGGCACCCATCAATGCTGGAAATCAGAAAGGACCCCGGGGCGCTGTGAGGTTCTGCTTCACACCGCCCCAAAAGCAAACCCATCCCTGATAATTCATCCTGTCTCACCTGAATTTAGGAATTCTAATAAGTTTTCCTTTCTCTGGCTGCCATTAGAGTCCCAGGATGGTTTGGGTTGGAAGGGACTGAGAAACCCTTCTCATTCCACGCATTTTCCATGGCCAGGGACACCTCCCATGATTCCAGGGTGCTCCAAGCCTTGTCCAGCCTGGCTTTGAAGTTTCCACAGGTTTTATGGGACTCCTTGAAGAATGAGTTGGAATTTTAGTGTTTGTGTTTCTCCCACAGGTTTCCAGGTGGGATTTGGGTCGCCAGAAGGTTTAGTTTCACTTTTATCCCACTCTATTCCAGGCCTGCACTGAGGGGAGGCTCCAAATGCTGCTTTTCCAAGATTTTCTTAAGGAAGCTCCCCCTGGGAGTGATCCAAGCCTGGCCTGGATCAGGAGGATGGTCCAGAGCACCTTTGAACGCTTCCAGCCTCCAGGTTTAATCCCTCTGCTGGGAATATCCCTGAGTTTGTTTCCTACGTGGATGCAGCGAGCTTTAAATATAACCTGTAACACAATTTTTCGTGTTGTCAACCTAATAAAGTCTAGGGAAACTCTTCCGAGATTTCTCTTATTGGAAGTTTATTGACTTTCTGCCAGAAGTGCAGGGAGGGAGGGGAGGGAGGGGAGCGTCACAGCTAAAAATGAAACCCAGAGCGGTTTCCTCGAAAAGAGATGGTTGGATTGTTAGGAATATTTGTGGAGGAGAATCCTCTTCACAGATCCTTCTCCTGCTTCCCATGAGAGCTTTGAGGGTGGGTTGGGCTGTGATTCCATCCACAAGTGACCGTTCCTCATGGACAGGGTGCTCCAGGAGACGTTCCAGAGCTCCGGGAGCTTTTGGACAATGCTCCCGGGGACGTACAGGGGGGGATTTTGGGGTGTCTGTGCAGGGACAGGAATTGCACTGGATGATCCCTGGGGGTCCCTTCCCACGCAAATATTCCGAGATTCTCTCTGGTGGTGCCTAATCCCGGAATAAGACACGGACACCCTGAACCTGGAGAGCAGGATTCCTTATAACTCAACATTCTCCTGGTTTTTGAAATATTCCCCTTTAAGAGCTAAGAACTCTGGCGCAGCCATCCAAGCAAATATTCCAGCCCGCACAGGCAGGACTGGATTTCCCACCACATCCCCATCCAGGGCTGCATCCCAGACAATTCCCAGAGCACCCCAGCATCCCCTGGATGTCCTCCTGTCCAGTGAAACTGGTATTTAATAAACTGGGCTCTGCCAGGACCTTGCCAAGCCAGCCCCAGGTTCCACCTCTGTCCTCAGCGTCCGTGGGGTTTTATGGGAATGCTCCGGTTGGTGCTGCCTGTGCCCTTTCCCATCACACTGATGGATCCATGGAATTCCGGAAGGGTTTGGGTTGGGAGAGACCTTCCAGAACATCTCGTCCCCCTCCTGCCGTGGGTACCTCCCACTATCCCAGGCCACTCCAAGCCCTGAAAATAACCAAACTGGTCATGGATAAAATGCAGGAAAGATTTTTCCATTTTAAAAGGAATGATCAAAGAAGTTGATCATTCCACAGCTTTTCCAAGTGTTTCAGGCACTTCTGGTTTAACTGGCCCCCGTGCCCAAGGCGTGTTTCCATGTCACAGTTCCAGGTGCCAGAAGTCTTTGGAATATGGGGAGAAGGGGTTGTAGCCCACTCCATCCCCATGGAAGCAGGACTCGGTCAGCCGGTTCCTGCCTCCATGACATCCAGGAATTTGGGAATCATCTCAGTGCCTGTTTGAGATGGTTCATCCCAAACAAAACAAAGACAATGGCACAAAACGTGGGAATCCAGTTCCAGGTTTATGATGGATAAATGACTTCAGCAGGCTGGGATGAGAATTATAAATAATTAGACTGGAATGCCATGGATTGTCCTTGGATTGATATCCTGGAAGGGAATTTGGAATTGCAGGTGTGGGACTGCACTGCTGTTTTAATATATTGGAATTCAAGGAATTCTGGAATGGTTTGGGTTGGAAGGGATCTTAAATCCCACGCTATCCCACCTCCTGCCATGGCAGGGACACTTCCAGGGATGGGATTCCACAACCTCCCAGGGCAACCTCTTCCAGAGCTGCTCTGCTCCCAGAACAAGGAATTTCTAGGTTGAGAATCCCAGCTGATCCCAACTTGGCTGCAGACCAGGAGGTGCCAGAATCCTTCCCCACGGCCAATTTCTTGGGAAAGGTTGGAAAACATTGGGTTTTCAGCACTGGGCTCCACAACCCAAACTCAGTGTTCCCCTCAGCTTTTCCAGCAACCAATCAGAGCCTCGCCTCCAATGGAATTCCACAGATAAATAAATAAGGATTTCCTACGAGATTTTAACCCAGAACTCCGATTTTTTTTTTTTTTTTTTTTTTTTTTTTTGGCAGGAGCAATAATTGTGGCTCCAAGGCAGCTGAGCATCCCCTGGAGTTGTATCCATAGGAATTTTTCCCACTCTGACAGGAAGCGGCGGCAAAGCTGAGCAGCTGCTGGTCCTTCAAAACCCCGCAGATATTTCCCAGCTCTCCTCCATCCAAACGGATCCTCTCCAAGGTCTGTTTGACTTCCAGAGCTCTTCCTTCAGCTGTTCCAAATTTCTTCACATGGATGCTTTGTGGTTGCCCCTGTTCCATTCACATTCCCAAATTTCCAAGGACCACCCTCATTTCCAGCTCGAAATCTCTTTATAATTTCAATTTACCTCTTTGGAACCAAAAAATCTGAAGGGGACAAAATGGAACTTCCCGCTGCCAAGAGGAAACCCTAAAGAGATCCTGAACCTCCTACCTGATCCTGTCAGATTCCCAAAAAAACACTTGGGTCTAGGATTTTTTGGGTTAAACTTGGGTTTAAGACAACACAATTCTGTAGGGCTCTACCATATTTTACTGTAATAGCAAAAGTTATAATAATAAATTTTAAATAATATTTTCATGTATAAAAACAGATTATTGCATTTTATATGCTATTTATATAATGTATTATGTTAAATATAATTATAAATACTATATTATATTAATTATATAAAAATAATAAATAGGTTAAATATAAAATAAATAATAAATATATTAAATATAACGTATAAATAAATTAAATTTAAAATATCAAACCCCACAATGTTTACTAATTAAACATTAATTTATTCTATTAATTACAGAGTCATGAACACAGAACGTGGCAAAATTTGGGTTTGCTTCCCTGATGAAGAGCTGGGAGGAATAAGTGAAAACCAATAAAAAAATTCCACAGTAATTTCTTTTTTCCTAGCCAAAGGGCACCTGTAATTCTGGGATACACCTGTTCCTTGTTATTTGACATTCCTGCGGCTGCATGCTGAGATTGTTGCATTATATTAAAAACAACAAAAGCCGCAATCTGCTTGCAGGTCAATAGAAACAAGCCCGACAATCAGCGCTCCCTGCACCTGGGAGAAAATGGTTCGTTTAATACTTCCCGAGCTTTTCCATTACACAAATCCAGGGAAAACAAACACAAACAGCGGCACTGAGATCCCGAGAGCCTTTCCCGGAGCACAGGATGTGAATGAACCACTGGAAAAGTGGCTCCCAGTGGGCCCCAGTCAGGAAAAAGAAGCTGGAAAAACTTTGGATAAAGGATGGAGGGACAGGACACAGGGAATGGCTCCCCACTGCCAGAGGGCAGGGATGGATGGGAGATTGGGAACTGGGAACTCCTGGCTGGGAGGGTGGGAAGGGGCTGGGCTGGAATTCCCAGATTTGCTGTGGCTGCCCCTGGATCCCTGCAAGTGTCCAAGGCCAGGCTGGAGCAGCCTGGGATAGTGGAAGGTGTCCCTGCCCATGGAAAAGGTGTGGAATGGGATGAGCTTTGAGGTCCTTTCCAGCCCCAAGTGGTTCTCCATAAAAAGTCATCAGATCTAGGGATTAAGTTCAGCCTTGGTTTTCTTCTCCTGCACTGCAATTTTTAAAAAGCTTGTGGGGTAAAGCACTTTGATCGATTACGGTGATAATGACGCAGTAGTGGAATTAGGAGCACAATTATAATTATGCATTTTTATGCCCAGTTAATTAATCATAAAATGCGACACTGTGGAATTTTTCTCTTTAATGAAATTCATTACGGGGGCCCCTACAGCCCTAAATTTCATGTTAAACAAATCAAACCTGGGGCTGGGGCCACCAGCACAAACCTGGCCTTGGATCAGCTGCTAAAACAGAGCTTGATGAGTCATTATCCAAAAGGACGGTGGGGGAAAAGCCCTTTCCCACAAGAGATTCCCTCCAGGAGTTGGATTTTGCCTCCTCTGGAATTCACTGGCTGTGGAAAGGGATGAGTTACCCCAAAAAGTTGGGAGGGTCATCTATGCTTGGGGGAGAAAACCTTTTTTTTTTTAGTTTTTGAGAGATCCCTGGAGGGAAACCATCCCACATCTTGCTTTGGATAATTCCTTATCCATGGTTCAGGTACCAGCTCAACCACCAGGCTGTAATTCCAAGAGAATTACAGTGTGAGATCATGGTTTCCTGCCTTCCCAGAGCCCTTTTACGACTAAATACTGAATTTTATCACCCAAATATTGAATTTTATCCCAAATCAAAGGAGCGTCCTGGAGAACACGAGTGTGGGAAAGCCAATGCTTGGAATTGCATGGTTTTGAAGGGAGAAGGGTTAATTTTTAGAATAGATCCCAACGAGCAGCACTGTCATTGTTCCATATTCTCTTGGAAAAGCTGCAGCAAATCCCACGGACACCCTCTGGATTTGTTCCCACTGAAATCCCATGGGAGAATTCCTGCAGCACCTTTTTCCCACCTTACTCTGGCTCTGAGAAATTAAAGGCTTCGGTTTTGGTTGTTTCTTTCTTTTTTTCTGTTTGGGTTGGAATGGCAGGGGGTGGAACAAGATTTTTTTTTTAGGTTCTTCCAACCCAAACTGCTCTGGAATTCCAGGATTGCACATCCCAAGTCCTTCCTTAAGGAAGCAGCAGGAAGGATGCCATAGAGCCACCCTAAAACCTGAGCACAGCTTCCACCGCCCCAAACATCCTCCCTTGTTGGCCTCAGAAGTACAAAACTGGCTCATGGAAGAGGTGATTTAGGGGAATAGGATATTCCAAAAGTTCTGGGTCACCAGGGATAAAGGCAGCAGATAATTAGCCCAGGTTAATTAATGACATTGCCCATGGCAAGTGGAGATGGGCTCTCTCCTTCCTCTGGGTCTGTGTCCTAAAAAATATTTTTCTGTGTCAGGATCATTCCCAATGCTGTGACCCACCCCAAACCCCTGCTGCCCATCCCACATGACTCCAACACATGGAAAAGGTTTGGGATGGGTTCAGCTGCCAGAATCTGCCAGAATTCCATGACAAAACCCATCTCTGTGGGCACAGCCCAGGAAAAGCTTCATCATCTCCACCATCAGCCACACCCATCCCCTCCCTCCTCCAGCTAATCCCAGGCACGGGATGCATTCCCAGCCCTTCTCCACATGGCTGCATTCCCAGAAGGGAGCGAGTCTCTTCCCAGAATTCTGGTGATGGATGAGGCCTCCTTGCAGGCTCCAGCGGAGCGTGGAGAGCTCCGATTGACATTTTCCCTTTGGTTCTGCTTGGGCAGGGAAATATTGACCGTGGTGGGGACAGGGAGGCTCAGGCACACGTCACTGCCCCTGCTCAGTGTGGCGTGACCAGGATTTTGGGGAGTGCTGGATCCCAGTTCACGGTCCTGGATATTGAGCTAGGAGTAGAGCCTGAATTCCAGCCAAAAGGCAGAAAATCCCAATCCCACAGCTATGGATTCAACCTCTTCCTTCAACAGATTCCAGCTTTTCAAAACAGTTCCCTGTCTCTTACAGGAGCATCCCCAGGAATGAAGACCCCACTGAGGGATTGTGGCTCCCTCCATCCACATCCTGAGGTGCTGGAATTCAGCCTTCCCCACCCAGGTCACAGGTGAACAGAGGGAACAACTCCCCAGTCTCTTCCCATCAATGTTTTCAAGCATAACCCCAAAATATTAAGGAATGGGATGCGCCTGGTTGCAGTATGCACTCCCAAGATCTCATTCTAAGGGGGAACAATCTAAGAAGGTGCTAGAACTGAGGGAATGATTTTCTCACATGGGTTCCTGATTGGGGCATTCTTGTCAGATATGCTAATTTGCAGAATCCATAATAATTATTGTGCTGGCTTGAAGGCAAAACCAGCGAGAACTCCAAGTCAGAAAAAACAATTTAATAGGAGAGAAAAAAAAAGTAAAATAAAATAAAATAAAACACACGCAATGGTACAAAAGATCACTGACAGAGTCAGAATACAACCTGAAACCGTGGTGGCAGCAGTCCAGATGAAGCGGTCTGCTTGAAGCAGTGTCCCTGCAGAAAGGTCTGGTAGCTCTTGTCCTCTGGGAATCCAGTGGGTAAGGCTGCCTGTGCTGTCCCAGAGCCCAGATTATATCCAGGTGGGAATGCTTGGCTCCTCCCCGTGGGCGGAGCATCTCACAATGGGCTGATATCATTTTATCAGTTTTGTGATGGGTCCTTGATTGCCCATTAAACAGAGATAGCTCCTGGAGGGAGTTACCTATGAGTCATGCAGGAAGGCATTGATGGCCCATTAACAGAAGAGAGTCTGGAGGGAGGGGGCAAGGGAAACAGTGCACAACTTAGTTTCAACATTTCATGTAGATGGTGATAGAATACAACTTTGAGCACATTTTACATTGTAACCTAGGACAATTATACACGCGTTACACCGGCAGCGCATCTTCGGCCTTTTCCACCCGACCAGTTTGTGCACCTGAGGATCCTCACATAAAGGACCCCTTCTGTCACCCTCACTGTGTCTGACTCGTATTTTTAGGGCCAGAGAGAAAGTTTCTGGGGGCTCTGGGACTGAGTTTCTGGGACTGAGGTTCTCCTGTGGAGGTGGAGTTTCCTGGATCACAAACACCCAGTGGGTGAGAGGGAATGGGATGATCTCCCATTCATGCCTTGAGCCTTGGGAAGGCTTTCCTGGAACAGAGACTGGACACAGCTGGAGAATAACGCAGAGATGTATTGAAAGGCCTTTGAGGATCCACCTTGGGCAGGACAAGAGCCTGGACAGGGACACACCCAAGGTGGAACCAAAATGGGCACAAAATGGGCACAAAATGGGCACAAAATGGACACAAAATGGACAATCGGTCACCAGCTCTCACACTTTGATCAGTTTTGGTCCATTGCACATCGGGGTTGAATTGTCCAATTCCAGCTCCAGGTTCTCCAGTCCCATCCTTCTTGTTCCTCCCTCCAGCCACCGCTGTTTGTGCTTTTGGGCTGAACACTTGTCCCAGGTGTCCTTGGTGTGCAGCAGGAACAGGATTTGTTTTGTGTGGCTGCTGTGTGCAGAGAGCTGAGTGACGCTGAGTGTGAGCTCAGAGCTGCACCTGGGCAGCACAGAACATGGAACACACGGAAGGTGGAACTTGAGGCATCACTGGAAACCACATGGGAGTGAGGAAATGCTGGCCTTGAGCTGCCGTGTCAGATTCTGGTCACAGGGATGTGATGTCTCTGTGCCGAAGCTGGACAGAGATGTCACATGCACCGGAGGTGTGACAGTGGCTCTCCTGCAAACACCTGATCCTGCTGAGGCTGCTCTGTGCATTGCTCCCCATGTTTGGCGTCTTTCCCTTCTCATCTTATTGCAATTTTGGGGCATTTTCCATTTGTGTAGGCACCTTGCTCTGGTGTCTCTTGGCTAAAATGAGCTTTGCAAGGCAGGAGGGGGATTTTGAGGCTGGGGGGACTTTAAAACTCCCCCAGAGCTTCAGCAGGGACAGAAGTTAGACTGAGCCTTGCCAGGAGCCTGACTGGGATCAGCACGGATCTGCCAGGGAGGTTCTGTGGTTTTGGAGTGCCTTCCCTTCCTTGGGGAATGTCTCAGCACCCTGGACAGGGAGAGGATTTGCTTCCACGGACAGGAATTGCCCCTCTTGATCAGCCTCGGTATCCTGAGGAATTCCTCATTTTGAAGGAGAGGGGTTCCTCGTTTTGAAGGAAGTACTGGAAGGAGTTTAACTTTCCCACCGCACAGCTTGGTTCCAGGCTGCCAGCACCTCCATGGGAGGGCACAGCCCTTTCATGGATTCGCTGAGGTTGGAAAAGCTCTCCAAGTTCGAGTCCAACCATTCCCCAGCACCACCAAAGCCAACACTAAGACGTGTCCCCAAGTGTCACATCGGCACACTTACATTTCCAACAAAGATCCAGAGTCGTCCTACGGACATCTCACTCCATCCATCTTTAATTAGGATCAGTCTTTTGGGGCATTTGAGTTATGGTTACATGGCCTGGGGGAAAAAGAAATCCCTCCTGGTTCCACAAATTCCTACAGATATTCCTGGAATGAGCATTGCCACCTCTCACTTGGCCACAGTTGCCGGTGCGAGGCGAAGCCAGTTTCAGCCTCAGAAAATGTGAAGGCCTGTCCTGTGTGATGCTTTGATATCCCAGGATAATAAAACAGGAGAGACCTTCGGAAGTGAGCAGCATCCTTTGGAGTCTGTCCATGGAGAGGTGGCACAAGTGCTGTTCTCGGATCCTCCAGCTGAATGCTCCGTAAAAATCTCTTCAGCGTGGCAGTGGATAAATGGCTGTCCTGGAACCATAAACTTTAGTACATGTGAGTAAATACAGCATTTGACTCATCCCAAGGGCTGCTTCCATGAGGAAAAATCAAGTGGAATTCTTGAAAGATAAAGATTTATAGGGCCTCTTCCCCCTCCACCAGTCTCACTGACTGTTACTGTGGCAATTTTTGTGTAGGGCAGCGCTGGAAACAAATAAAAGCCACAAAAAACCCTTTTCAGTCCAAAAACCATCCCCAATTCCAGCTGCAGATTCTCAGGGAATCTGGATGAGCTGCAAAGGATCAAAAGACGCCTCAAACTCTGTTGGGGAGGAGGAAGCCAAGAAACCCTATAAATATGATTGCCTGTATTCTGAGAATGAGAAACCTGTAAGTGAGATAGAATTGGAAGTAAGTTTTGATGTTTGAGATGTGTTAAGATACTGGATGTCTGGGAAAGCAGTTCTGTGACCATCTGAAGGTCACCTGCAGCCAGACCCAGGTCAAATGGAATGTCCTGTCTCACCCCCCAATGGTTCATCCCACACCTGTACCCCTCCCCTGAAGTATCAGGTATCTGTGACCCCATTGGCACAAGTCCTGTTCCAGCCCACCTTGAGACCCCTGATCAGGGGGCTGCGAGGTGGCTCGGCCTCTTTTGCCCTTTGCCTCTCTTCGCTTGCACCCTGTCCCGAGGACTTTCCTCTCTTGGAATTTCCTCTCCCTACCTCTCCCTTCCCCCACTTTCCTAGGCCTTGCCACGAGCTGCAGCCTGGCAGCTCAGAGCAAGGCCCCCACATCCCTTACAATAAACCTCATCTCCTAAAACCCAGCCTCAGAGATCTCTTGTCTACATTTATCTACACCGTCCTGGAGTCCTCAGCAGCAGGAGAAAGAAGCAATTTCTACAAAACTCCTTGCTTTGGTTCTCTCCAACAACAGACAGGAATGCCTGGATTCAGGTCAACACATCCTCAATCATCACCGCTGCATCCATTCCACTTTTCCAGCCAGAGAAAAGCTGGGAAACCTCCCTCAAATCTTGATCCTGGACATTAATTGGTTCCTTTTTTGTTTGTTTGTTTCTTTTTGGTTTGTAGGCTGGGAGAACTTTCCTGTGCTGCCAGGGGAGGGGTGGGAGCAGATCCTTGAGGTCGCAACCGCGGCCAGGCTGATTGTGAGAGAGGGATTTATTTACACCCCACATTCCTGGAGGGGGCAGAGGCTCCAGAGCCGAGCAGCAGCATCACCCCTGCAGACGGCTCAGGTCAAGCACGAGGTGCTCCTTTGGAGAAGTACTCGAACTTTAGAAAGCCCTGAAAGGTTCTGGCAATATCCTTGAGGAGCAGGACACCACCTCTGCTTCCACTTTGTGTGCGGGAAGGAGAATCCATGAGAGGGGATCTCAAGCGAGTCTCAGCTCAAAAGAATTCCGATTTTAATTGAACACCTGATTCTGTGCCTCACAAGAGTTCCACATGAGCTTCCGCTCATTTTAACTTTAAACCACCACAAAACTTTCTGTTGTTTTTCATGATAAAACACAGCCTAAATAACCACAAACCCCCACTAACGTGGGGAGAAAAAAAATGTATATTTAAAGTGTAGAGCGATTCTGGCATCAAAGCAAACAGGACAAAATTGCCTGTGACTATAACGAGGCTGGAAATTAAATGAGCATTCCCAATTAAAGCAGTGAAAAGCTGGAACAGCTTTAGTGGGAAGAGAATTGGAATCTTAAACTATAGAGCTTGAGATGTTTCTGGAAAGGAATTTGTGACACAGTCGCCTTGGAGGCAGTGATCCAGGAGAGAAATGTTCCCAAGGCTTACCTCTGAATCCCAAATCCCAGGATAACAAAATTCTGGGGACCAGAGCTGTGCCAAGGCTGCCCTTCAGCCTCATATGTGCTTGTAAGTAAAGATCCAGTGTAAACCAAATTTATTGTTTGTATTTAACCAAACCCAGCCTCTGATATCGCTCTCTGCATTCCTGCTGCCTCCAGGGGGTTATAAATCCCCAGCACCTCCTTTTTCCCTCTCCATTTCCATGGATTCCTGGTCTAAAAGAGCTCTTTAAATCACAACCCTCCACAGCCAAGGGAATCAGGTCTCTGCCAGTATCCAAAGGCTTTGGGGACATTTCCATGTCCCCTGAGGGATTTGTGAGGCACAATTTTCACGGGAAGTGCAGGAATCCTGGAGCAGACAGCATAAGTTTGAATCCACAAGAAATTTAAGGGAAAAAAATACGGTTTTGTAAATAGCCGACGAAAGGGAATCCTCTTTTCTAAAGTTTCTTACCTGTAACTTTTCACTTCCAAATGTCTTTAGGAGGAGCTAAAAAAATTATTTGGACACTCCCTGAAATCACAGAAGGGCCCAGCGGGCACCTACTCAAATTAATTGCTCTTCTGCAATATCCTGATTTCTCACCAAGGGAGGAAAACCACAAACCGCAGGAATCAAAGGGTTAGAAAAATATCCCCCAAAATTTCATTGTCAGTGGATTTGGGATGCAAATCCCAGGAAATGTCCCCCAGCCTCCTGAGGTCCTTGAAGGAAAGGGCACCAAAAACAAGATCAGGCTCAACAGGATCTCTCATTTGTCCTGGAATCACAAATCGGTGGGAGAATCCTGTTCCATCTCCTGAAGGATAATTATTAGCAGAGTCTTTACACAGCATGATCACGGAACCATGGAATGGTTTGGGTTGGAAGAACCTTAAAGTCAGCCAGTCCCACACAAGGACACCTTCCACTGTCCCAGGCTGCTCCAACCTGGCCTTGGACACTTCCAGGGATCCAGGCTAAGCCACAGTCACTCTGGGAATTCCAGCCCAGCCCCTCCCCACCCTCCCAGCCAGGAATTCTTTTCCCAATATCCCGTCCATCCCTGCCCTCCGGCAGTGGGAAGCCATTCCTTGTGTTCCGACCCTCCATCCCTTGTCCCAAGGCCCTCTCCACCTTTTTTCCTGACTGGTTTCATGGCTTTCCAGGCCTCACCATTGCAGGCCCTGATCCCACAGGTCCTGGCAAACAGGGGGATTGAAAGGACATTTTTAGTTACTTTGATCTCTTCCATAAATAATTATCCAGCAAAGAATATGGAAATAAAATAATCTTTTAAAGAAAAGGACTCTCAAATTGGCACCTTCCCTTTCAACCCCAGACTTCCAAAAATAACACAAACGTGACCGCACTGTGCTTCCAAAATGAAGATGGAGAATTTCCCACAATTTCTCTTCTAAGCTTTCCCCTAACTCCCCCAGTTTGTCTCTTCCTCCATGCCTTGGGCGCAGTTCAGGCTGTACCCAGCAGTGTGTGCCCCATCCCCAGCTGTTAATCCAGCTGTGTCACTGCTCTTTATCCCTTCCAGGACCCATCCTCCCTGCAGGGATCTCTGCTGTTCCTGGCCCATCCAGGCTCACTGCAGGGCTGGGACAATTCCATCATCCCTCGGGAGATGCTGCAGCCAGGGGAGGAGCCCGGCATTCCCAGCTGGATCACACCTGGCACTGGGAACAGCAGCACAGCCCGTGTGCACGGGATTGCCAGAGGAACCCCGGAGCCATCCCAGCACCACGGGAGCTGCAGAGGAAAACTGCACCCTGCTGCAGGATCGCTGCTGCCAGAACCACATCTGTCACTGCAGGAGGCTGGGCTGGGCTGGGACCAACACCCTGAGCAGCAGCGTGTCAGCCTGCGCCCTGACCATCCACGGGTTTGGTTGTGCTACTGCATTTGTATTTTTGATATTCCCAGTAAAGAACTGTTATTCGTATTCCCATATCTCTGCCTGAGAGCCCTATAATGTCAAAACTATAATAATTCAGAGATAGGGGGTTTTGATTTTTCATTTCAAGGGAGGCTCCTGCCTTCCTTAGCAGACCCCTGTCTTTCCAAACCAAGACACTCCGCCTTCTCAGGTGGCACAGATCAATATTTTTCACAAGAGAAGACTCCTGATGAGAAGCCAAACCTGTAATTCCTGCCCTCTTTTATTTTAAATCCAGTGATTTATCCAGGGAGGAGTCTCAGCCCATAACCGCATCTTTGTTTTGTTGCGTTCACTCCTACTTTCCAATTTCAAGCATTTTAACTCTGCCTCACTGAGGATTTGCATTCAGTTTGGGGAAAAGGCTTCTCACAGCACTGAATAGCTTCAATTAATCAGATCATCATTTCTCTCTGCTGGCTGCTCCTCCAAAATTAAATTATTGCTCATTTGCTGACTCCGAGTAGGAAAATCATTTCTGGAGAAGAGAAAATTTGACAGAGGATGCAGTTGGAAGCTGTTAAAGAATTGAGCACGAATTTGTTAACACACTTCAGTAAAAGTTCCCTCAACAGTTTCAGACAAAAAAAAAAAAAAAAAAAAAAAAAAAAAAAAAAAAAAAAAAAAAAACAGGGAAAGAGGAGGATTTGATTCATCTCAATGTGACAGAGGTGACAAAAGTCACCAGAAATTCCAGGTCTAGAATCTCAGAATGGTTTGGTGTGGAAGGGATCAAAGCTCATCCCATTCCACCCCTGCCATGGGCACCTTCCACTGTCCTGAAATTGCCTCGGACACATCCAGGGATAATTTAGTCCTGAAACTGCATCCTTCAGATCAAGGAAATAAAGATCAATTCCAGCCGGTTTGGGGATATTTTTTCCCCTATTTTCTCCTGCCCAAGGCATTTTCCTCTTCCTGCTGCTCTCAGGGTGGAGCTGCTGCCATTTCCACCTCACCTGAATATCTAATATCTTTTCCTGCTCAAACACCGTGGGTAAGAATTTGTTCTTTGACCCCTTCTAAGTTCTAATATTAAAACTTATTAATTTGCCTAAAACAAAGCCCTGTCTCTGCTGCAGGGAAGGGTTATGTGAAATCAATGCCATTTTTCCAACTCATTTAAAGAATTTACATTGACTCAGTCCTAAAACTGATCTCAACGTATTCCATCTTTTTTTTTTTTTTTTTTTTTACATTAGATTAAAGCAGCCAGCTCTGATCCCTGTGCTCACTGGAATGTGTTCCAACCACTTAATTCCACCCCATCCCTCTTTCCTGATGAATTCTATGCTGGAGGTCCTGATGTGGCTAAGAAACGTGCTGAGAGTATTGAAAATATTATTGAAATAACCTTTAAAATCCAGGATTTCTGTGTCTGCTCTGAGCCAAAGCCTAAATGTGGGGAAATCTAGCAAATCCAGAGGGAACAACACAACAGAGAAGGTGGAAAATTAGGTGGGAATACCCAGGAAGGTGTTCCAGAGAAACTGAAGGAATTCCAGGCAGCTCCTACGAAGGGCAGAAATTTGTGTCCCACTAGGCACTTGACAGGCTCAGACCCTTGGGAAAGCTCTGTCTCAGCGTTCCCTCACTCCAAAATGTCTTTATAACCAAATTAATCCGTGATTTGGGGCTGGAATTAAACATGGGGCTGTCCCACAGATAAATCAGGATGGAGAAATGTGGAGGAACTGATTAAAAATCAGCCCCTGATTCCTCCGCCTGGGGCGGTTTGTAACCACACACGGGTTTTTATGGATATCCTTTTTCTTCAGAATTGTTCTCATTTTGCTGGATGTTTGCCAAGCCGGAAGAGATCAAAACGTAAAATCCTAACAAACGTGATGGAGCCACTTAAATCAATAACTAGTGAAAGATTCAAATACACCCTGTGCTTCTGCCTGGCACATTCCCAAAAGGTTTTCCAGCTGTTTTCTCCTGAACACCACCCCAAACTCTCAAGACGAATTTTCATAATCACTGGGCCAGACCATCTCCATGAAAATTGAAGCTGCACCCACAAATTTTTCCTCAGCCACCCAGAAGTTCACTCATTCATCAGTTGTAAGATTTTTTTTTTCCTAAAATTTCAGAGGGGGGGAAAAAAAAATCGATGATTCACCAGAACAAAAATTCCAGCTGATGAAATCCAAATATTTACGCCTGGAATGGTGACAGAAAAAAAAAAAAAAATCCTTCATGTTTGTGGGGTTTATCCTCATTAACCCCAGTCAGGAGTAAGGAGTGGGACGGAAAAATAAACCCAAGGAATTTTGGGGTCAATTAAGGAAGATAAATTCGGTATGACCACAGCTGATTTTATCACTACATCCTGCTGGAGTGAACATTAAAAGCACCCACTCAGGTTTGTGGGCTCAAACCTGCTACCCTGGTTTTTCTGAGTTTCTTTGTTAGCCTTTTGATTTTCATAAATGGAGTCAGATCTTTTAGTTACTGTACAATATTAGAGCAGTTTTCTACCTTTCCCACAGATGTAACATAAACAAATCCTTTGTTTTTCATTCTCTATCCTTTGTTTGCATATTTCTAACCTGAAAACAATTGTAACTGACAATTGGTCTGGCCACTGTGGCTGAGGGGTGGAAACCCCAAAAAGCCAATCTTCTGCTGGACCCACAAATGTATAAAAAGTAAAAGAATAAACAAAGGGGTCTCTTCTTCTCTCCACCCTTTCAGCTGGGAGCTGGATCAGAAGAACCTCTGCAAAAATCTCTTGTCTGCGTGTGATTTCTTTGTGTGTCTTAATGACACAAACCCCTTCAAATTTACCTTTAAAGTTGCCTTTTCGATTATTATTATTACCATTAATTCTCAATCTTTATCCAAGCCTGGCCCGGAAATGTCCCAATAAAATTGTCCCTTGTGCTGCAGCGTTTAAAACCTTTTCCAGCTGATCCTGGCATTTGATATCCAATTGTTATCTGTTGTTCCTCTCAAATCTCATCCAGGAAGAGATAAAATGTTCCCCCATCCCGTTATCCCAAACACAGCTCCCTCAGTATGAGATCCTGAAAATATTTTGGATCTGGGAGCGGAATGCCCAAAGTGGTGATTCCAGCAGGGAACACTTGAGAAAAATCCCCTTTCCCAGATGATTCTGAGGGATCCACACAGAGGAATCCTTAAGCTGCCTCCTTAGGAATTTCCAGCTGATTATATTCCCAAATTCCAGCTGCCTTAAATCTGCAGGGAATGCTGAATCTCCCCAAGGTGATGCTCAGGTCATAAAAGTGATCAAGGAAAATGAGGAGCAGACAGGAAAATTGCACCTCAAAATTCTGTTTTCTCCCCAGTCAATATCCCATTCCTAGAAATGCAGGGTGGAAAAGCATTTCCAGTCACATCCTTGCCTCCAAGGATTTAAATCTTGGGGGATTTGCCATGGACCAGCACCAGGACAATCCCTGAGGTGGCTCTGGAGATCTCCTTCCTCCCTTGGAAGCCCCCGCAGTTCCTTCCTGGAATATTTAACCCCAATAAACAATTCCCAGCTCAAACCCCATTTCCTCGTCCATGATTTTGGCAGGCTCGATGTGACAGCTCCTGCTTTAACCTACATTTATTTCAAGAATGGCACAAATAAACACAGCCTGGGGAAAAAAAAAAAAAAAGCCATTTATTTTTCCTCCATTAATCCCGATATGTTTTCCTGTCAAATATTTTAAGGATTTTTTTTCCCCCAGTCAAAAAGCTGTTTGTCGCTGTAAAATAACTGCTGTTCCTACAAGGAATATTCACATATATGCGTTGTCTTTACCAGGAAAATGGGATGAAGGAACAGCCTGGGATAAGGGAAGCTGTCCCTGCCCATGGAAAGGGATGGATAAAATGAATAAAAATAATTTTAAGCTCCTGTCCAACCCCCAGATGTTACAGGATTTTAGGAAAAGTTTGATTTAGGATTTTAAAAATGGAATTGCTCTATGTGATCAAACAGGGTAAAATTAATAATCACATTTCTTGTTTGAGTGCTGTTGGGAGTCTTTCATTAAAGGACAATTTAAGTTTTGCCACAGAGCAAAGGCATCTAAACATAAAAGGGAAATTATTCCTGAGCCTGGATTCCCTCATAAAATATATTTATATAAATATTTCCATTTATTCCCTATATATTTCCACATATCCAAGAATTCTGTGCCAGAAAAAACCCTGAAACAGCCGCTGAGCACCATTTATTCCATGGTTACTTCATTATTAATACTTTTTTTAAGGATTATTTTATCCCTCTGATTTCTTCACATCCAAAATCCATTTCTTATGGAATTACTAAGGTTGGAAAAGAACTCCAAGATCAACTCCAACCTTTGTCCACATACTCCCTATGGCCATTAAACCATAAAGGAAATTCCAAATTTACTCCTTTTTTGAGCACTTCCGGGACGGTTTTCCTATTTAAAAAAAAAATCCAGAAGGTTTTTCCAGACAATTGGAATGCTGCGCCCATGGAATATCCACTAAAACTCCAAGCTGGCAGTGGCTGTCACCTCCACCAGTTTGTGGATTTAGGAACGTCTTGTAAAATTGCATTTTCCAACAAAATATTGGCATTTTTTAATGCCATAAAACCACTGGAGCAGTTCTTGGCTCTCCAGATTTGTTGGGATGGGATCATCCTGCGGATCTTTAGGCTGTGACTACTTCCAAGATTCCCTAGAGAGCCCAGAAATTCCTAGGAATGTCTGGTTTGAGAATGGAACTCAAATTCTGCCTCGATTTACAGCAGCAGCAGGAGGTGCCCATGAGGTGGGGGAAAGGCGGGAAAGGAAAAACGGCGGGAAGGAAAAAAAATGGCGGGAAGGGGAAAAAAAGGCGGGAAGGGTAAAAAAAAGCGGGAAGGGAGGAAAAGGGGGCAAGGGGAAAAAGACAGGGGGAAGGGGGAAAAAAAGGAAGAAGGGGGGAAAATGGTGGGAAGAGGGAAATATGGTGGGAAAAGGGAAAATGGTGGGAAGAGGGAAGAATGGCAGGAAGGGGGGAAAAAGGCAGGAAGGGAGGAAAAGGGGTCAAGGGGAAAAAGACGGGGAAGGGGAAAAAGGGGGAGAAGGGGGAAAAATGGTGGGAAGAGGGAAGAATGATGGGAAGGGGGGAAAATGGTGGGAAGAGGGAAGAACGGTGGGAAAATGGTGGGAAGAGGGAAAAATGGTGGGAAGGGGAAAAATGGTGGGAAGAGGGGAAAATGGTGGGAAGAGGGAAATATGGTGGGAAGAGGGAAAAATTGTGGGAAAAGGGAAAATGGTGGGAAGAGGGGAAAAATGGTGGGAAGAGAGAAAAAATGTGGGAAGGGGGAAAATGTTGGGAAAAGGGAAAAATGGTGGGAAGGGGAAAAATGGTGGGAAGGGGAAAAAATGGTGGGAAGGGGGGAAATGGTGGGAAGAGGGAAATATGGTGGGAAAAGGGAAAATGGTGGGAAGAGGGAAATATGGTGGGAAAAGGGAAAATGGTGGGAAGAGGGAAAAATGGTGGGAAGGGGGAAAAAGGCAGGAAGGTGGAAAAAATGGCAGGAAGGGAGGAAAAGGGTGGGGAAAACAGAAAAAAAAAGCAGGGAAAGGGTGGAAAAATAAAAGGGGAAAGGGTGGGGAAGGCAGGGAAAGGGTGGGAAGAAGAGCGGGAAAATGGGAGAATATAAAGCAGGGAAAACTGAAAAAAAATCAAACCCAAAATCACACCTTCCACTATCCCAGGGTGCTCCAAACCCCATCCAAGCTGGCCTTGGACACCTCCAGGGATGGGGCAGCCTCAGCTTCTCTGGGAATTTTATTCCAGAGCCTCTCCACCCTCAGAGGGATTTTTTTTTTCCTAAAAACCCAAATTTAAATGGCTTTGGGGGAGCCTTTGGGCTGCTGAAGGAGGCGAGCGCGTTTTTACCCATTTCTTGGATGTCTTTGGTATAAAATTACCCCTCTCAAACTTTTAAAGGGCACCCACATTCCATGGGATCCCTGAAGCCTGATGGAAAATCTTGGGAACACTTTCCCAACCCCTTGCTCAGGCAGGGGAGAGCAAAGCAAGTTCCCAAAAGAAAAGCTTGAAATCACCTTAAAAAAAAAAAATTAAAAATGGGCTGTTTATGTGTCATTTACCTCATTTTTCCCCGCTCAAATTTTTCCAGAGTCACACATGGATTCCCACCCAAGAGGAGGGAATGGATGAGGAACACGAGACATCATCACTCCCAAACAAGGTTATTTACAGCCCAAACAGCAGCTGAGGGCATGAACTCACCTGAAAAGCTGAAATATAGATCTGACTCAGGGCTCTTGGTGTTCCGCGGGCGGAGCGCTCCATCAAAATCAAATAACCCAGATTTCACACTGTTTTTCCTGGAGCAGCAAGGAAAAAATTGCTCTGCTGTCAAGCCTCAGGTAGCGAAAAGTTAAAGGGAATGAGCTCCAAAATCTTTCCTGAAATGGAAAATGGAAAATCAGCGGAGCTTGCAAGGGGGAAATAAATAAAAATAAAAATAGGTGGATCCAACACAAATCCTCCCCTGGCTCTTCCCAAAGGAATTTCCCGTGGCTGCTGTGGGAGTCTCCACTGGCCAGATGTGACACTGTGCTGGTCACAGCCTCAGAAATGCCCTTTTCCAGCTGTTCCAGTGACTGCTGGATCAGGAGTTATCCCAAGGAGGGTCCCACACCAGGAACAACAGCTGAAACCTTGGGAAGGAGAAAGCTTTTGGAAAAGAAGAATCCTCCCAAACCCTGTCCCGGTGGAGCTCTGATTTTATGGATTTTGTCAGTCCTATGATCCCTGTGCCAGGTGATGTTCGGGATTAACACGACTCTTTCTAGGAGAAGATACACTGATCCCCACATCCAACCCTCCGGATCTCGGGGAAAATTTGCATTTTAAATAAACTAATTAATAAATAAATTATTTAGAAACTGATGTAACTATATAATTATACAAATAGCTATATATATAATTAATATAATTATAAAGTGATAATTATTAATGTAATTACAAACTAATATAAACTAATTACAAATTAGTCCTTTCCTTATGGGACCACCCTTTCATCCAAGATATTCCAGCATGGTAGGACACATCAGGATGAAGGTGCTGATGCTTCAATATTCCATGGAATGTGCAGAAACAAGGAATGACCTTCCCTGAAAGCTTTCCCAGCTGGAGGAATGCTCCGGCAGGATGAGCAGGAGCTCGTGGCTGGCTTTGAGCACATTGTCCCGTGGGAGATCAGAATCCCATATTCCCAGCCCAGGAATGGATTTCTTTGGATCCATGGGCCTGCTCCAGGCAGGGAAATGGGCACAGAGGCTGCAGCTGGCACTGAGATTCTCCAAGGAAAAGGAGATCCTGGGCGTGGTCAGAGCTTCTGGATGATTAGAGATCCAGAGATCCTTGTCCTCCCTTCCCACGGGAATAACAGGGAACCATCCTCATGGAATTCCAGGCTGGTTTGGGTTGGAAGGAACATTAAATCCCATCCCATTCCACCCTTGCCATGGGCAGAGACATTTTCCAATATCCCAGGGTGCTCCAAGGCCCATCCAACCTGGCCTTGGACACTTCCAGGGATCACTTCCAGGGATGAGGGTGTGACTTTTAACATGATTCAAAGTTCTCCAGAGCCGAACACCTCCTACCCTGTCTGGCTAAAGGATGAGAAATTCACAGATTTTCCACTGCTTTTTTTTCCAGGCCAGAAAAAAAACCAACTTTTATTATAATTATTATCCCATATCTTATTCCCAGCTCAAAGAATCCCGAACAACATTTAAGCCCCAGCCCTTCAGTTCATCCAGGAAAACTCCTCCAAATCCCTTTTTCACCAACAAGGGATCAGCTTTGCTCTCACGTCCATCCTCATTTCACCACCACACTCTCAGGAGCCAAAACCCATCTGCTGCCTGCGGCTCCCACCAGGAATTCCAAGATCTGGGCTCCATTCCTGCCCACCAGGAATGTTAATCCATCACCACAAGTGGAGCCTTTCGCTCAGAGCTCCCCCAAATCCAGCAGGAACATTCCAGGCGGCATTCCTGCCATGCATCATCGGGATGGAATTTGGGAAGGATGCTGATGAATCCCAGGCCTGGCTTAGCTTTTTATTTTTGCGTTATTCCTCATTTTTATTCTCTGATTAATCCCTTTCGTCTGTGGCAGCAGCCATGCGCTGTTTTCCTTGGAAACATCAACACTGGGAAGGAGGAAGCAACATCCCACAGCTTCTCCCACTGTACTGGGAATGGGAAATCTGGGACAACAGGGAGATCCTGGATGTTAAAACAGATTTTTTTGCACTCGGATCCAAGGGCAAGTAGCAGGAGCACAAATATCCCAGGTTTTTGAGCAGCTCAAAAATCCCACAAGATTTGAAGGGTATCCAGTGGGCCCCACTGGAGCAGCAGGAAAAGCCACCCTGAGGAAAAGACGGAGCAGAACTGAGGGACTTTTTATCCTCACTGTTGTTATTCCAGCCAGTCCCGCCAAATTTCCAAAGCCAAGCTGGAAATTTCCTGGCCTAGACCAAGATCAGGCAGCACTTCCCAGGAAGCTGATTCCCAGAGATTTCCAAGGCCTCAGGAACACCTTGTGATCCCGGGATTTGCACAGAATGGGAAAATCGAACAACCTGGCCTGGGAGCCCCTCGGAGATCCTGACACAGCTGATGGGCACAATCAGCCCCAAATGCCACCAAAATCCAGGGAAAAATCAGGGAAAAGGCAAAAATGCAGGATGTGCTGTAAAAAATTTTTTGTCAAAAAGTGATTAAAATTAAGATTTAAAAGCGCAGGTATCAAAACAAAGAACCCTGAGCATCCTCTCAGCCCCAATCCCAACAAAATCTTTTTCCAGCTCTCCCGGCACCAAAGCTGCTGCCATTTCCATCCCCCAGAGGAATCAAACAGAACATAAAATAAAATATAGAATAAAAGAAACTGTAAAATGTGTAAAATATTTTGTTTATATTTATATATTTATATAAATATATATTTATATATATATTTATATATTTAAAATATTTTATTATGTAAAATGTAAAATTTTATTTAAAATAAAATTTTAAAATAAAATTATATTAAATTATACAATTAAATTAAATTATTAAATAAATTAAATTATAAAAATAAATTATAAACATGAAATGAAATAAAATGAAATAAAATAAAATAAAATAAAATAAAATAAAATAAAATAAAATAATAAATAAATAAAATAAAATAAAATAAAATAAAATAAAATAAAATATAAAATAAAATAAAATAAAATAAAATAAAATAAAATAAAAAATAAAATAAAATAAAATAAAATAAATACCTGACTAAAC
Organism: Delichon dasypus; assembly: GCA_037837765.1. Lineage (NCBI taxonomy): Eukaryota > Metazoa > Chordata > Aves > Passeriformes > Hirundinidae > Delichon > Delichon dasypus. The sequence goes on from JBBAXF010000007.1 coordinate 1,903,710, forward strand.
TTCTGAGAATCAATTCTCTACTTGGAGCTGCCCACCAGAAATCAAGGGAGCTGCCAGGATTTTCCTCACTTTCAATTAGATTCCAGTGCCCCATCCTGCCTGAGGATGCAACCGGAGCCGTGGAATTCTCCCAGCATTCCAGCTTTACACACAACACTTCATTTGACTCCTATTGAAGCAAAATTAGAGGAAACAATCAATTTTAAAGACTCAGATTGCTCAAATAATATTTCTGTTTAAGCCCATGCCAAGCTCAGCGTCGTTAATTACTTCTTTGGTCATTATTATTAGAGCTGCTAATCATAATCACGGATTAACAAGCGTGGATCCCATTGTGAGCCTGCCAAGCCCCAGCCTGGGTTTGGAATTTTGAGCCATCCTTGCACGTGGAGCTGGAGTCAGGTTCAAGTTTTGATTTCCATGATAGGCTGAGTTTTATTTGCCTGGTGACTTCAGACACGGGGGGAGGAGAGGGAATTCTGCCTGTGCCACAAACCAGATTTCCGAATAAGTTTCCTAATGAATCCCTCATCATCACGTAGGATGACGGACACTTCCAATCCACGGCTTGGCAAAACTTCCTTCTCTGATGGAAGTAAGGAAAACATCCATTTTTACAGCTGACCGTGGCAATAATGAGAGCCCATCCCTATAAAAACGAGTGAGGAATCCTCCCAGATTCCCATGGCACAAAGAGGGACGTTCTACCTCAGTTGCGGTGGCTCTGGATCCTTTAAGAATTGATAATCCACAAGGAATCAGGGAAAGACAAGGAAGGAGAGGAAGCAGCAGAGCAGCTCTGGCGGGGGAGCCTGAGGAGCCGATTAACTGAGCAGGACAATTTATTCCTCCATCTCCGGTCGATATATCCTGATTTTTGTTAATGGGAAGCCCTTGAGTTGGAAATGCTGGATCTCGGCAGTCCTGTTCCCAGAGCAGACCCAAATTAGCGGTTTAATGGCGCACAGCAGGCAGCGGGAGCATGGAGCCGGGATTTATTGCCCACTCCGCTTCTCCCACGGCTCGGCCCTGGCTGGCCAGCCCCAGCTCATCCCAGGATTGACAAATCCGAAATTATCGATGTCAGCAGCAGATTGATGCCATTGACAGGGCACAGAGAGACCCACGCCTGGTAAATTTCCACCGCAAGAGCTGCGTTTCGTTACCCCTAAAGGCCTGAAACCTACGTTTTCACGGAATTCTATCTCATCCCACGGGCAGGAAACTCCTTCCACCATCCCCGGCTGCTCAGAGCTCCGTCCAAGGTTGTTACAGAGAAAAATCCCAAATTACCACCTTGAAAATGAGAAATCAGAGGAGGAATCCTGATCCTTTTGAAGTGACAGATTTCAAACGCACGCTCAGCCACCAGACATGTGACAAATGGATCAGTGACAGGAGACAGAGCATAAATTCAATATTTTTCACTGATAAATTGTTGCTCTTCCATTTCTGTCAAGTCTTAGTTTTCCATTTTTAATTCCCTGTGACAAAGCAGCCGGATTTCAACATTCCCTTCCTCCTCCAAAACCCTGCCCACAAAGCTGAACCTCTGCTCTCCGCACAGCTCCCATAAAAATCAGAAATTATTATTAATCCTCAGGCAGCAGCTGCATAAAACTGATGGAAAACTTCATGACCACCACCAGGCTTGGAATGAAACCCACACCAAAGACGGAAAACCCAGGTTTTGCTTTAGTGAGAGTCTTGGCGTGTTAAATCAGGACGTAAAGGTGACACGGGGTCAGAAAGCAGCGGGATTATCCACCTTTCAACCCAAAGTCCCAAATTATCCCGTCCCCTCCCCAAAAACACCCTCAAAGCCACGGCGCCGAGGATGTTTTGCTGCGCCTGAGAGCCCCTCAGCCCATTAAATGTTCACTTTGCACTAAAGAAACACGGCTCCCATCCAGCAAAGCCCCGCCAGAGCCAGCCCGGAACGCTCTCAAACGCATCTCTGCTAAGAGAAAGGATGAGTGCCAGGACTGAAGAGCGCTTGTGGAGAGCCTGCTGGGAGCAGAGGAGGACGTCAGGGATAATAGAGCGGCCCTGCTGCTGGGGAGATGCTCAATTACCACAGCTTTGATGTGGGAAGAAAACAAAGAAATGGGGAGGGGGGAAAAAGCGAAAGGGAAAAAAAAAAACATAAAGAAAACCGAAAATCAGGAAAACACTTCATGTCGCTGATGAAATAGTGAGGCCTTCGCAAAGCAAGCGGTGTTGGAGAGGATAAAAGGCTGGAAGGTTGTGATGGTGCTGGAAATAAAGGCTCACACAAAAAAATCCAGTGTGGAGTGGCAGGAGAGGAGGGGAAGCGGCTCCAGCTGAGCTCCAAAGTGGATCTAGGGAGCTGTGACTCCGGCCAGGAGAGATCTCCAAAGCCATGGAATATTCTAATCTCACTCTTTAGGACTCAAATCTTCTCCAGACTCATCCCACAGGGTGGAGGCTCCAAATCTCACCTCGGGAAAAGTCACTCCCCCCTTTCCCAGGTGAACCCTCCCAGGGGGGCTCCTGCACCCAAACTGGAAAAGGGTTGGGATTCAGGCAAATCCCACAGGCTGCACCCAGCCCATTCCCTGAGCTGGTTTAGGGTGGTGGTGCCCCAGCTCTGCCCTGGCACACAGAAGCTTTGCCAGCTCTTTTCCAAACAAACCCCTTTTCCCTGCTGGAAAACTCACTTTGTGGAAATTCTTATAATTTTTCCTCCACATCCTCTCATTACTTAATAAAGAGAATTGTGGAATGGTTTGGGATAGAAGGGACATTAAATCCCATCCGATCCCACCCCTGCCATGGCAGGGACACCTCCCACTGTCCCAGGCTGCTCCAGCCCCAATGTCCAACCTGGCCTTGGACACTGCCAGGGATCCAGGGGCAGCCACAGCTGCTCTGGGAATTCCCATCCAGGGCCTTCCCCAGTGGAATGTGTCCCTGTCCATGTCAGGGGGTGGAATGGGATGGGATTTAAGGTCCCTGCTGTCCCAAGGGATGGCACCCCTGGATTTTGGAGCACTGAAGCCTTTGTATTTTAAGGATTGGGCTGATTTCACGATATCTTAAACCCTTAAAGGCAGATTTTAAACTAAACCAGTGGTCTCATCTTCCTCTACGGCCAACAGCATGAGAGACACACCAGAAAAGACAATTCCTGATGGAGAATCCCAAAAATATCACTGCAGTTGGCTGGGAATGGGACTGAATTAGCAGCATTTTGTGCTCTGACTCCTCTGCACAGCAGTGCCGCAGCCTCTCTTTGACTCTCTTCAGCTCCCTTTTAATCGAGGACACAAAGGAAGGGAGATTAAATCAGCCCCTCAATTCCTGGGGGTGGGAGGCTGGAAACAAACAGGCCCCAAACAATTCCGAACAAAAGGAGCTGGGGATGCAGGATGTCCTTAGAGTGGTTAAACAAACAGGGAGATCCAGACCAGCTTTGTTTGGATCCCCACACAGCAAAGACGGGGACGGCGCTGCAGGTTGGAAGCAAAAACCCAGTTCGAGGGAAAGCTGGGCAAAGGAAAATAATCCAGGGATTTTCTGTTCTGCGGGAAGTGCATCATCACCATGACCTCAGCAGGAAGGTGCTGAATCAGATCCCGGGAATTACAGAATTGTCACCCTGGTTTTTCTTTAAAGGTTTTTTAAAGCCTTTTGTTTGTTCATAAAATGGAGTCAGACTTTTTAGCTACTGTACAATATTAGGAGCAGTTTCTGCCTTTCCCACAGATGTAACATAAACAAATCCTTTGTTTTTCATTCTCTGTCCTTTGTTTGCACATTTCTAACCTGAAAACAATTGTAACTGACAGCTGGTCTGGCCATTTGGCTGAGGGGTGAAAACTCCAGAAGCCAATCCACAGCCAGACCCACAAATGTATAAAAAGTAAGAAATAAACAGGCAGAGAGCTCTTGGCCTTGGCTCAGCCTTGGGCTCTCTCGGAGGAACAACTCTGCCCTGCGAATCTCTCATCTCCGTGTGATTGCTTTGCGTATCCCGATCACACAGAATCCCAGAATGGTTTGGGTTAAAAGAGACCTTCAATCCCATCCCATTGCACTCCTCTGTCATGGAACACCTCCCACTGTCCCAGGCTGCTCCAACCCCAATGTCCAACCTGGCCTTGGACGCTTCCAGGGATCCAGGGGCAGCCACAGCTTCTCTGGGAATTCCATTCCAGCCCCTCCCCATCCTCCCAGCCAGGAATTCCTTCCCAATACCCCATCTAAATATCTCCTCTTTTGGTTTAAAACCATCCTCCTTCTCCTCTCACCACCTGCCCAAGGAAAAGCCTCTCTTCCTTTCTTTCACAATACCCCTTTAAATACAGGACCACAGAGAGGGAACTTCCCAGAGCCACCGCTTCTCCGGGCCGAAGGGAAAATTCCAACAGGGAAAAAGTATTTGGAGAGACTGAAAATCTCCATTAAATTAATTACAGCCATCAAAAATCTCCTCTGAGAGCTGCTGCTTTTCCAGACACAGTCTGAGGAGGAAAACACCCCAGAAACCGTCTCCAGATGTGCTGAGGATGGTGTTGAGCCAGAGGTGGCTGGTCCCATTTTTCCTGTGTTTTCTTGGGATTCAGGAATGGATCATTGGCTGCAGCAGCACCAAATCATCCCTTCTCACGGTGACTACTCCTGGAAGGTCCCTAAAATTCCACCCAGGAATGTCCTGGCACAGCTTAGCCTTGGAGTCTGGACCCAGCACATCCTCAGGAAAAGCGGGCACGGTTTATTTGTCTCTAGGAATCCCAACCCACCCCGAGACAAGCTTTGTATTCAAAGCTTTGTATTCAAAGCTTTGCTCCCAACTGGATTTTTTTTGTTTTGGTTTGGTTTTGGGTTTTTTTTTTTGTTTTTTTGTTTTGTTCCAATTTTATTATTTGGATCAAGCCAGTCCGTGCTTCTTTAACATTCCCCCCTCACGCTCGGCTGCTGGCTCCATTAGTTACACCGAGACAAAAAGCACAACCGGATGCAGCAGCAGAAATCCTTTGATGCACTCAAATCCTCGCCCATAAACCAGCTCCCCTCGCACTCAGGTGGGTTTGCTCTGAAGATTCCATCAGGCTCCCTTTGTGGATGCCGCTGAAAGTCAGGAATTGCAGGGCTCAGAGGAGCAAGTTCATTATTTTTTACCCCTGAGGAATCAAAAAGCCCCGTGTGTGCATCTCTGTGTGCGGGGCTGTGTGAAGCAACAATTTCTTTGGCTGGCTAAAATTCCAATCGGGGTTGACAAAAGCTTCGACTGCTTGTGAGTTTAAACCCACGGCAACCCTGACATTTCATAAGGTTTTTGCTCCAGGCATTGGATAATTTCCATTACGATTTTAATATTTAGAGAAATCGAGGCCCCAGAAGTTCCCCTGCTCGGTTGTTTTGTTCAAAGCACCTCAGAGAAAGTCGGTGTCATCTTTCTTCCTGGAACTTAATCTGGCTGACGAGAAAAATGGTTCTGCAAACACAACAGCAGCGAAAGGAAAGCCATGGAAAACCTCAATTGGATGAAGTGGGAAGCACGGGGATAAAGGATGAGGAAAAGGCTGAGGTCTTTCTTTGCCTCAGTCTTTAACAGCAAAGCCACTCGTTTTCCAAATATTTGAGCTGGAAAACAAGGATTGGGAGCAGAATGGAGTCCCTAATCCAAGTGGGAGCTGCTGCAGCACTTGGACACACACAAATGTACAGGAATGGATGGGATCCCAAAAAGGTGCTGAGGGAAGTGCTCATGGAGCCACTCTCCATCACTTTCCTGCTGCTGTGGTACCTTCCCAGGCGATTGCAGGATCCCAAATGGGACAAGGAAGGCTGGAAGGAGGATTCAGGCAACTCCAGGCCTGTCAGCCTGAGCTCTGTGCCAGGGAAAGTCATGGAGCAGCTCATCCTGGATGCCAGGAAAACCAGGGGATCAGGCCCAGCCAGTCTGGGTTTGTCAAAGGCGGGGTCTGCCTGACCACCCTGATCTCCTTCCATCGTCTTCCCTGCTCGATGGATGAGGGAAAAGCTCTGGATGTGACTGCCCGGACTTCATAAAGGATTTCCCGCTGTTTCCCACAGAATCCTCCTGGAGAAAATGCCTGCTCCTGCCTCGGATGTGTGGAGATAACACTGGGAAGTGGTGGGCAGGGAGTTAAACCCAGCTTGGCCATTCCCAAGGCTCAGCCCCGGGGCCAGTCCTGCTTAACACCTTTACTGATGATCTGGTTGAGGGGACGGATGCACCCCCAGCTCCGGAATTCCACAGCCTGACGAACTCCACCTTTAACGCGCCTGGGAGGAGTTTCCAGCAGCTTTTTTGGGATCCAGAGACTCCTCAAGGCTCAGCTTCCCCCCAGACCTGCCCAGCACCAGATGCAAGGAGCCCTGTTGTGGTGAACCCCTACAACCAAGGGAATGTTCCCGTATTAGGAAAAGAGCTTCAGTTACACCCCAGGACTTTTAGGGAAGAAGAACCAGAACCTTCTGTGCTTCTCACACAGTAACTGGCCCAGCGCCAGCACCTCAGGGGGTTTATTTGAGATTTAGGTGGTTTTAGAGTCTTTTTGCTTTCTGCAAAGTTCTGAGCTAGGTGTAACAAAGAGACAGAGTCTTCAGGTTCTGATTTTTCAAGGTTGCATGCCTTGTTTATTGTTTCTTGCCTTACAATTTTCTCAGTGCCCAACAAAGGTCTGTGCAGCTGCTCAGGTATCTGTTGACTCTTCTCCACTGGGCTGCAGCATTATTTTTTATACTAATTGTTAGGTGTTCTTTATTTATCATTATTTGCCAATACCTATCACTTATACTAAACAGGTCATCTCTACTTTGACCCAATCTCTTTAAACTACTTTGTGCCACCGTCACTGCTGAAATGGAGTGAGGGAAGAAGAAAGAAGAAGCAGGAGACAACACCCCAAATCCTCCATCTTGCTCCCATTCACTTCCATGCTAGAACCCCAAACCTACTGTTTTCTCACCCTGTGATGAGCTAAACTCCAATCTTTCACACTCTTGTGGCCTGCAATCCTTCCCGCAGTGCAGGAAGCCTTTCCCATGGACTGGGATCAAAGCCAGTGTCTCTCCTTTTTTTGTGTCCCAGACCCCCCTGTCCAGGTCTCTGACCCTCCAGGGAGGCCAAAGGAGTGCCCTGGACTCTAACATCAGCACAAAGGCACCTCTTGGATCTCTGAAATGCACCTCAAAAACCTCTTCCCGTTGGGCAGCTTGCCAAAAAAAAACCCTCCTTGATGGCTGTGTACTTAAGAAGGAGCAAAAACTCTCTCGGGGCTTTTTGGGGTGTCTTAGCAGGTGTTGGGGAGTGCCCTGCACTGCGCGCGGCTTTTGATCTTTTGTTTTATAGAGTTTGTTATTTTCTCCTTTGATTAAAACCTTTTAACTTTTCAAAACACCTCCGATCAGCTAATCATTCTTGAGCCATTTCTGGGAGGTTGCTGGTCACGCTCAGAGCTCGACACACCTTCGTGGGGCTCACGACACGCCGGCCTCACACAGAATTGTGTCAGAGCCCTTTGTCCCGAGGGGTGTCCCTGGCACCCCCTCACTGCCTGCACCAATAAACGGCTCCTAAAGGATTTTTTTTTCCACGGAATTCTTTTCCATTGGAGTTTCTTCTCCTCCCTGCTGTAAAACTACTGAGCTGCTGGCCTGGGCGTGAGGCAAATACTGCGCTGAAGGGAACAGGACTGGTTTTATATGGATTTACTCCGACCCCTGTACCCCTTCCAGCTCAGGATATTCCATAATTCAGCGCAGAATAAACGGATTTACCCACAAGTTTTTTCCCGCCTGCGATGGGCTGTTCTTCCTCTGGGGTCATGTCGTTTATTCCCGTGGATGTGAAATGAAAGACGGAGCGGCAGGATTAAATAAATGTTTAGTGAACAACGCTGGTTTTGTGAAGGGGAGGAGGAAAAACAGAGCCAGCCCAGCCTTCTGGAACACATCCGTTTTATCTGCCGTGATGAGAGCCACAGGAACCTGCTGAGCGTTCGGGCTTTTGGTGACTTATTGTGCTCTGAAATGCCTGGGAATGGCATTAAACCAACCAGCAGAATGAAAACCACCCTGGAATAATGGATCAAGGGCTCGCTGTGCAGATTCCTGTCGGATGGAAGTCAAAAGAGCAGTGGGCAGTTCAGGGACAAGCCTGGATCTCAAGAACATCCAAGATTATTTAAAAAAAAAAAAAAAGAAAGAAAAAAGGACATTTTTCACCTGTCATTGATGAAAAGCAAAGAGTGGAACAAAACAAGGCTCTAAATAGAAGGCTCCAGATGGATCCTGGCTGACAGCATGGAAGAATTTTCATAAAACTTGGATATTTTCACTGTGGACACCCTCCTGGGCACTTCTCTTCCAGGTCACCTCCACTGTCCCAGGCTGCTCTGAGCTTCAATGTCCAGCCTGGCCTCGGACACTTCCAGGGATCCAGGGACAGCCACAGCTTCTCTGGGAAAGTTGTTTCAACACCCCACCACCCTCACAGCCAGGAATTCCTTCCCAATATCCCATCTCTCCCTGCCCTACGGAAGTTTGAAGCCATTCCCTGTGTCCTGGCACGCCAGGCTCTGGGAAATAGTTTCTATCTGTGTTTCTTCCAGCTCCTTCAGCTGCTGGGAGGTCACAAGGAGGTCACCCCAAAACTTCTCTTCTCCAGGCTGAACAATCCCAATTTTCCCAGCCTTTCCTCACAGCAGAGCTGCTCCATCCCTCAAATCATCTTGGCCTCCTCTGGAAGAACAAATCCAATGCCAGCAGCATGAAATTGCTCACTAGGAGCCACCCACCCTCTCCCAATCCCAAATCCATGGAGCTGCTCCACAGAATCAGCACAACCCGGCGCCAGCTCCTGAGGCAGCATCACCCTCAAAAATCCCTGGGCACAAAGCGGCTGTGAAGTCACCATGAAACTCCTCCGGGGATGTTGGGATTCTGGAATCGCTTCCAGAAATACGATCCCAAGCTGGAATGAGACCCAGACAATTTCTGTGGCAGCCACCTTGGCATGGGGACTCCTGCCTGCCTGAGCCCGAGCACAAATCAGCAGGAACAAAAAGGGTGTGTGTAAAAATACTGGAATAAATGCGGGATATCAGCAGGAATTACACCCAAAAAAAAAAAGGAAACAAAGGCTGAAAACGGGGAGCAGCACAGGAGGGTTGGGCCAGTCCACAGCACGGATAAATCTGTAGGATTCCGGCTGCCAGACTTGCCCAGGACTCTCACACCAGGAATCCAATTTCCCCAGCTCTGGAAGAGGTTTCTATGGAATTCCGTCACCGCTGATTTCCTGCCAACAGCCCCAAGAGATGATCCGAAGGTTTTGCCAACAAAGTGACTTTGCAGACGCAATTCCTGGGAACAAGCCTGGTGTGGAGGTGACTCTTGGGTCTCCTGGGAAAACACAAACCGGGTTCAGTGAGGCACCGGCACCGCCATCCCAGGAAAATATTTCTTTTATATTTTCCCAGGAAAATATTTCTCTTTAGTGGCTTTCTCCTGCCTCTTCTAATGTTGGGAACATCCTAGGGAACAGATCCTAATAGTGATACTATTTATGGAATCCTGGAATGGTTTGGGTTGAAGGGACCTCAAAGTCATCTCATTCCAACTCTTCTATCCAAGGAATTCCTTCTGGTAGACCCAGGAGACACCTGCCACCCCAGTACATTTGGAAAAGGAAATATCCGTATTCAACAATGAAAAACAAGGGCAAAGGCTTCTCCACAGGAAAACTCAAAAAAAGAGGGATGCTTGCTGCTCCCTGGGAAGGTTTCCTTGGAGCAGATGGGGATGATGATGTGGTCACAACATGAGGGGAGAATCCCATGGGAATAGGCCACACACTGAGAATTAGCATTGAAAATTCCACTGGAAAATGAGGCATGAGAGCAGGAATGAGGAAAAGGAGTGAAGCCGCAGCTCCTGGGGGGATTCATCCAGTGGTTATTTCCACAGGATGCTGGATTTGATCCAGTGCCCTATTTCACAGCCTCAAGACACCTCAGCAGGACCAAAACATTCCAGGTTCTTCACACACATCCCAGAGCAGCCACATCCCATCCCTGCGGGAAGCCTCTGGAGCGTCACGAAGGTTTGAAATTAACTCCTCTTCCATGGAAAACCCAGGATTCTGCAGGAAAGAACATCTGCCATAAAAAAATCACCTCAGATCAATGGAAGAGTCTCCTTTTGGCAGAAACTTGGAAAATTGGATTCTCTGTTTTCATGGAATCCCGGAATGGTTTGGGTTGGAAGAACCTTAAACTCACCCAGCTTATCCAGAGGGAGGGACACCTTCCTTCAGCCTGGCCTTGGACGCTTCCAGCACAGCTTCCAAGGAAAGCCCTGCAGCGCTGGAAAACTTCTTGGAGCATTTTGGTGTTGGCTCTTCAGGGCCATGAGTTACCCAAGGGAGATCCTTGGAAAACTGTCCAGTTCTTACAACGCACCTGGATGTTCTCCTCAGGGTCCTGTAGGAATGGCCACGCACATCCCAGAAATTATAATCACATCCCAGAATGCTCGGATAAGAGTAGGGATATTTTTGGATGATGGAGACACCAAAAAATCCTTTTTCTTCCATGACAATGCATCGTTAATGAAAGTCCTGGAGAAGCAGGGAGTTGTCTGGACACCAGAGTCTTCTCGGCCAAGTTCTGGTGGGAATATAGAGATAAAAATTTAAAATTAAAATTAAAATTAAAATTAAAATTAAAATTAAAAATAAAAATAAAATAAAAATAAAAATAAAAATAAAAATAAAAATAAAAATAAAAATAAAATAAAAATAAAAATAAAAATAAAAATAAAAATAAAAATAAAAATAAAAATAAAAATAAAAATAAAAATAAAAATAAAAATAAAAATAAAAATAAAATTTGGTAAAGAGCAGGGGAATTCTCTTTGCAGCATCAGTTGGGGCTGCTGATGTTCTGGAGTTTGCAGGGCTCCTCTGGGCTCTGCTTGAAACTCATTCTTATTTTCTTTACAGGCCTCCACTTCCCGAGGATAATTTCTCATTTTTATGGAGAAGAAGCCATTCCAAATCCAGCGGTTCTTCCCTGAATACTGCTCTGCTTATTCTTTCCAAGGCATTTAACATAATGAACGGGAGATTGCTGAATATTAAGCCAGTGAGTTTAGTGGAGGAAATGTCAAAGCGAGTTTCATCCAGAGGCATTAAAAATTCCAGATAATATTCCATCCTCTTCCTCATCAAACTCAATACCTGCAGCTTCCCTTTCAAATACATGGAATACACAGCCGGGATTCCAAATTTCAGCTTTGGCATTGCTGGGGTCCTCACTGAGCAAGAATTTGATGGCTCCAAGATCTGTTTTATCCCTAAAATGTGGTGGAATTTAGGGAGGGATGAGGAGGAATGAGCAGAACAGTGGCGATGTGGCAGAGCGGGAATTTTGGAGCGGAGTCTCCACAATCTTTGTGCCGTTGGGAAAAGTTGCATGGAAATCTTTAGTGTTATCCCAGACCACTGGGAAAAAGAAAAATTCTCCAAGGACTTCTTTTAAGCACCTCAGTGATCAACCTAATATATATCTTTTAGATATATATATTTGGGGGAGGCTGCACTATTGCACTAATTAACTGATTATAAAATCAAAGATTAGTTTTACATTCAAAGTCAAATTTTTCATCAAATTTTTAATCTTTTTTAAAAAATAAGTTGTTAACAAAAATTCTGAAGGGAGGGGAAAAACCCACACCAACTACAAAATTCGGTCAAATTTCTCTGATATGGGAATAAAATTATTTAGGATTAATAATCAGTATTTTGGACAAAACGAGGCACTGCTTGAGTGGGCACATCTCGAATAATGGAATAACGGTTTCCTCATTCAAATCCTGAAAGAAGGAGAAACAAAAGGAATTTATTCTCAGCTGGAACACATCTTTTAAAAGTGGGGGGAAAATCAGCACGGAATGGAAACACAGCAGATTCCTGGGATCTTGGGAGGGAGCAGGAATGGTAAAGGTCCAAGTTCCTCCTTGTTTTCCTCTGGAATTTTGAAGGAAGGAGTTGATCCATCAACACCACCAGTGTTGAAGCTGGTGCCTGCTCAGGTCCCTGCTCTCCTGAAAATCCCATTCCAGCAGAGCTCTCCTGTTCTTTGGGGGGAAAAACGGGGGAATGTTTTTCCTGCGTCCCTCAGCTCCAGTTCCAAATCAGCTGATCCCATCTTCCTCAGTGCTCCTAAAATATTTCCAACCATTCCAGCAGAACCAGTTCAGCTCAGCTCCAGGGAAGAGGAGACCAAGGCCACACCTCCTGCGTTGCCTTTCCATCAGGATTCTAAACCTGAGGAGCAAAAGTGGGGACGTTTTCCTTCCGTCACTGTATCCCATTCCCACAGGAACTCAGTGCCTCAACTCTGGGGCAGCTCCGAGCAGGGCCAGGTGGATTTTTCCCTTCTCCCCACTCCTCAGGCTGCTCCAGAATTCCAGGAATTCTCATCATCCCTCAGTACTGGAACCATTTTGGTTGATAAGGTTTACCCAAAACTTATCAGGAACGTGCGCAGCCAAGGTGAGGATGGAGCTCCTGGTGCCTCACCAAGGTGGGGATGAGAAAATCCATCATTCCCTACAACCCTGGAAAATGACATTCCTGAGAAATCCGGGAGGCTGAGAGGTGCCTAAAGCCAAGCAGATCATGAGCCTTGAGACAGAAGTTCTGCGTGAGGCACTTGGAGCCCTCCTGGATCTCGGCATCTCCCCGGGAATGGGAAATCCCTGGGAATGGAAGACCCCTGGGAGTGAGACATCACTGAGAATGGGACATCTCTGGGAATGGGACATCTCTGGGAATGGGACATCCCTGGGAATGGGACATCTCTGGGAGTGGGACAACCTGGGAATGGGACATCTTTAGGAATGGGACATCCCTGGGAGTGGGACACCTCTGGGATTGGGACATCTCTGAGAATGGGACATCCCTGGGAATGGAATATCTTTGGGAATGGGATAACCTGAGAGTGAGACATCTCTGGGAACAAGACGCCTCTGGGAATGGGACATCTCTGGGAATGGGACATCCCTGGGAGTGGGACACCTCTGGGATTGGGACATCTCTGAGAATGGGACATCCCTGGGAATGGAATATCTTTGGGAATGGGATAACCTGAGAGTGAGACATCTCTGAGAACAAGACGCCTCTGGGAATGGGACATCTCTAGGAGTGGGACAACCTGGGAATGGGACATCTTTGGGAAGGGGACATCCCTGGGAGTGGGACACCTCTGGGAATGGGACATCTCTGGGAATGGGAAATCCCTGGGAACAGGACATCCCCGGGAATGGGGCATCCCTCAGGATGTGGCACCCCTTGTAGCTCACCAGCCCTCACATCTGTGATCCTCAGAGAACCATGCCCAAAATCTGTGATGGGACCTGGGCTGACACCTCTGGCTGAGAGATCCAAAAGCTCCTGAGTGGGGAATTTTCACCTTTCCGTGCCCTCCTTTGTGTCCGTGTGGGAATTGTTGGCGGCAGCTTCAGCGAGTGCAGCAGGAGCAGCGCCAGGGCTGCAGTTCAGTCACTGCTCAGGAAAAGCTCCAGTGCAATTTACTACAAGTGTTAAATTACTCGATGATTAAGTGCTGCTAAATCCTCCAGGCATAGAGCCATCGATCAAACCTTAGGCTGAGCTTGGTAAGGAGAAGCTCAGCGGGAGGGTCTCCCTCGCCCTTTGCACTCGTCTCCTTTTGTACCCTCTGTGCAAATCGGGTTAAATTGATTTTGATCTGATTTTCCTTTGTATGTTTATGCAGCAATAGTGTGAACCTTGAAATTGAGCTTTGTTAAAATTTTAATTAAATCCGGGCTCGCTGATGCCTCTGAGGCTTCTTTGAGTGCTGAAGCCACTCCTGAGTGACCCGGCTTCAACACCACAGATGGCACCGCTGCAATTCACGCCTGGAAACCTTCACTCGGACAAGGAGGGGGTTGGAGGTGAAGATTCCTTGGATAACAGGCTGGGAAGGATGGAGACGGGTCGCTGTCAGGCAGAGCTGGGTGGTTTTTGCAGCTCTGGCCGGGCACATAACGCAGTGGAGTGGCACAACCCACTGGCAGCAGCAGGTAACAGGTGCATCCCTTCCTTATCCACAGGATTTCTCTGGAATGCTGTGAACAGGAGGCTGCAGAGAGCCCCAGGAGAGCATCCCCCCGGGAATTCGGGTGCTGCCATGAGCAGCACTGGCTGAGCCAAATCTTGGCTGCAGAAACCTGTCCTGGCCTCAGCTCGGGGAACTGGGAATTATGAACAGCAAGGATCCATTCCCCCGGTGCCTGAACGTGCCAGAATTCCCTCAGGAAACAGCCTGGAAGTTCTAAATAAGTCATCATTCTTAATTAGCATTGCAGATGAATCTGTGCAGGGTGAAGCTGGGCTGGTTTCAGTAAGAGCTGGAGGAGCTCTGTGGGAGGAGCTCAACCCTTGGGATGGGATGGAATCCATGGGATGGGGTGTGATCCATGGGATGAGACAGGATCCATGGGATGGGTCAGGATCAATGGGATGGGATGGGATGGGATGGGATGGGATGGGATCCATGGGATCCATGGGATCCATGGGATCCATGGGATCCATGGGATGGGTCAGGATCAATGGGATGGGATGGGATGGGATGGGATGGGATGGGATGGGATGGGATGGGATGGGATGGGATGGGATGGGATGGGATGGGATGGGATCCATGGGATCCATGGGATCCATGGGATGGGATGGGATGGGATGGGATGGGATGGGATGGGATGGGATGGGATGGGATGGGATGGGATGGGATCCATGGGATCCATGGGATCCATGGGATGGGATGGGATGGGATGGGATCCATGGGATCCATGGGATCCATGGGATGGGATGAGATGGGATGGGATGGGATGGGATGGGATGGGATGGGATGGGATGGGATGGGATGGGATTCACCTGAAGGGTACCAGGTACCAGATGCAAAAGGATCAGGATCTTCCTCTTGGAGCTGAATAAAAATCAAGTTTGAGCCCATAAATTCACCAGGAAGTGTTTTCAGGGGTTTTCTCGCTGTTCTCTTTGTGGTGTGTTTTATGATTAGAGAATTCGGGATGATTTGGGTGGAAGGGAAGGTGGGATGAGAGCAGGAGGAGCAGCAGCTCTGACCCCGCATGGATCCAGCAGTGGAACAAACACCAAAAGGGCACCTGCCCCAAACCTGCCCCAAACCTCAAATTTGACTCAACTCCACATCAAATCCAGGGCACCTCATGAAGAGTGCCCGTGTGAGGGGTGGAATTCCCTGGAGAAGGTGTGTGGCTCCCTGTGAGCAATTATTTAGGAAGTTTATCCTCCCAAAGGGGGCCAGCAATTCAAGGGGTGGAGCAGCTCTGCTGCAAGAAAGGCTGGGAAAATTGGGATTGTTCAGCCCAGACAAGAGAAGCTGCTCCCCAGTGAAGGGTGTCTGCTCAACACTGATCCTCTCCCAGCTCCTGACAGCAGATTTTGGGATGGAATAGTTGTGATCCTATGCCTGGAAAGCAAAAAAAGGGGAAAAAAAAAAAAGAAGGATTGATGCACAGGGTGAGTGTGGAAAAAAATGGAGCTACTTAGGATAGTGTAAGGTGTTCCTGACCCTGGCAGGGGTGGAACTGGATAAATTTTAAAAAGTCCTTCCCACACAAACCACTCCAGCACCCACCAGGGTCCCAATTCCCAGGGCATTCCTTTCCATAAAATTTTGGGATCCCAGAATCCCAGAAGGGTTTGGGATGAAAATAATCACAAATCCCATCCCATTCCCACACCTGCCATGGCTGGGACACCTTCTACTAACCCAGGCTGCTCCAAGACCCAATGTCCAACCTGGCCTGGGACACTTCCAGTGATCCAGGGGCAGCCACAGCTGCTCTGGATTTCTGTCCCAGTCCCTCCCCACCCTCCCAGCCATGAATTCCTGATTCCCAATCTCCCACCCATCCCTGCCCTCTGGCAGTGGAAGCCATTCCCTGTGTCCTGTCCCTCCATCCCTTGTCCCCAGTCCCTCTCCAGCTCTCCTGGAGCCCCTTTAGGTCCTTCTCTTCTCCAGGTTGAAGGTGCCACCACCCCCAAGCTGCTGCTCTGCCAAAGCTTTGTAGGACGTTTGTTCCCTTTCCACACATTCCAACACAACATTCCTTAATTCCCCTTTCTAATGCAGATCAAGCAGCTCCCGCTTTTTTCTGCTCTGATGTGTTAATTTCCAGAAAGCAGACAAAAGTCTATTTAATTCCAACTCCGGGCTTGGTGGAGAAGTTCTCCGGGAGAACAGAGGAAGGAGGAAGAACACGCCGGGAAGTTTCTGAGGGCCCAAAGGTTGCTTGTTTATCTTTGAACCCCGTGCCAAAACGACAAACCACAATTATCCTCATTTTTCCGCATGCGATTTCCAGCCCTGTAAACCCTTTATGTTAGAACACATCAAACTCCTGCTCCCTGCCAATCCCGCCTGTTGCTAAGGAACCAGCAGGCAAAAAAAAAAAATAAAAACCCAAAAACCCGGAGCTGGGGGACTTGGAAGTGCTCATTAAAAGGCTTTGTGCATCCTTATCAGGGAAATGCTAATTCGGGAAGGCTGATGGATACCCCCCACATTATCAATTCCCAGCCATGAGGAAGCAGCTCTGGCTCACCTTCAGTCGCTGTTGTTAACACCCCAACAAAAAAAAAATTAAAAAAAAAAAAAAATGAAAAGGTTTCTTATTTAAGCAACCAAAACCGTTTTAATGCTAAAAAGCACGGGGATTTTTCATGTACTGCACACCTCGGTTCTGCCCAGCGCCCAGGAGGCTCGGGGAATTATTTAAATGTGTTTTAAATTCTCTCAGCCACCCGGGCTGCAGTGTGTTATTTGAATATTTCCAGGTGTGCATCCCTAGGATAGTCTTTGGAGCATCCTGCCCGACTGGTGGGTGCTAAAATCTGCTGATCCCAACAGGAACTTTGTGCCAAGCCGAGGGCTGCCTCCTCCGGGGCTCCCAGTCCCAAAATCCCTGGAAAATCAGCATCAAAATCCTGGTAAAATCAGTGTCAAATCCCTGGAAAATCAACATCAAAATCCTGGTAAAATCAATGAAATCCGAGTAAAATCAACATTGAAATCCTGGTAGAATCAACATTGAAATCCTGGTAGAATCAACATCAAAATCCCAGTAAAGTCAACATCAAAATCCCAGTGAAATCAACATTGAAATCACAGTAAAATCAACATTGAAATCCGAGTAAAATCAACATCAAAATCCCAGTGAAATCAACATCAAAATCCCAGTAAAATCAACATCGAAATCCCAGTGAAATCAACATCGAAATCCCAGTGAAATCAACATTGAAATCCCAGTAAAAATCAACATCAAAATCCCAGTAAAAATCAACATCAAAATCCCAGTGAAATCAATGTCAAATCCCTGGAAAATCAATATCAAAATCCCTATAAAATCAACATCAAGTCCCTCAAAAATCAACACCAAAGTCCTGGTAAAACCAACATTGTTCAGCCATTATTAATTTTTATTTCAATGCACAACAGTATCACATTCCAAAGAATAATTTTTTGGCCTCTTTGTTAAAGCTCTTCCTCCTCAGTTTCAAGCCTGGATGTCAGACTGGGACTGCTGTAAATTTAGGGTAAAAGTATCCATGGATTGAGGGGAAAAAAAAATTAAAATTAATCATTTTGCACTGCAGAGCAGAGAGGTGCAGGGTCATGCTCTCCACGCACACCTAAGGAAAAGAGAATTTACCCTTTCTGCTCATATAAAGGACAATTTAATTTAATTTAATTTAATTTTAATAACAGTCTAAATAAAGGAGGTACACCAATTTTCCAAATACTCCAGGATTTCTCAGATTTCCTGTGCTTTTCTGCCTCCTTTTGGAACAGGGAGCAACTCTGGCCTTACTCAATTCCCCAAAAGTGGCAGCAGCAAATCACAGCCAGCTTGGGCCCAATCAGTCACCCCCTCATTAATTAGTGAAGCTAAATTAGGACGGGAACACTTTGCAGTTTAATCAAAGCTATAACACGGCGATTAATTTGCTGAAAGGTTGGGAAGGGCTGACCCAGAAATGAATTCCCAATGGGGCAGGAAACAAAATTAAACATTGGGAAATGGCAGGGGGAGGGAACGGTGCTTCCCAAAGAGCTCAGGGACATTTTTACACCAATGATGGAAAGGATTTCCCAGCCATGGAGACAACATCCCGTATTTCACAACCAGGCTCAGACTTTGTTTTACCTGGGGTGTAAATGGAGCCGTAATTTGACCCAGCTCTCGCTGAAATTGAAAGATTACAGAGCCATTTATCCAGGTTTTCCCTGGAAGTTCAGTTCATCCAGCAACCCTCAGGTGTCCCTGTGGGCCCTCTGTGGTGTCACAAGCCCTGTCCTGTCTCCTAGAGATGGGCACCAGCCACAGCAGCTTTGTCAGGGGCATATCCCTGCTAAAGGAGCAGCAAATCAATGACTGATCCGCATTTCCGCCCTTCCAAGAGGAGTCTCCACTCCAATTTCCATCCCGGCTGTCCAAGGTCCTGACAACGCTGTCCAAGGTCCTGACAACGCTGTTCCGCGTCCTGGCAATGCTGTCCAAGGTCCTGACAACGCTGTTCAAGGTCCTGACACTGCTGTTCCACGTCCTGGCAATGTTGTTCAAGGTCCTGACAACGCTGTTCAAGGTCCTGACACCGCTGTTCCAAGTCCTGGCAATGCTGTTCAAGGTGCTGACACTGCTGTTCCACGTCCTGGCAATGCTGTCCAAGGTCCATCTGAAGTTGTCCCAGGAGCTCAGTGTCACCTGCAGCACCTGAAGTCGCTGGATGAGGTTGAAGAGGGGTTGGTTTCTAACGAGGTTTTCATTTCTACTTGGGATTTCGGGGAAGGGGAAATGAGTTCGGAAATGTTCGTGTTGGAAGTGGTCCTTAGACTGGCCCAGATCACCATGCCCCGTCCTCTTCCAGGGGGTTTTTCATCATCACAGAGTTTCAGAATGGGCTGGGTTGGAAGGGAATTTTAATCCCATCCAGTTTCCACTTCTGCCATGGGCAGGGGCACCTTCCACTCTCCCAGGCTGCTCCAACCCTGTCCAGCCTGGCCTGGGACACTTCCAGGGATCCAGGGGCAGCCACAGCAAATCTGGGAATTCCAGCCCAGCCTCTCCCCACCTTCCCAGCCAGGAATTCCCAGTTCCCAATCTCCCATCCATCCCTGCCCTCTGGCAGTGGAAGCCATTCCCTGTGTTCTGTCCCTCCATCCCTTGTCCCCAGTCCCTCTCCAGCTCTCCTGGAGCCCCTTCAGGCCCTGCCAGGGGCTCTGAGCTCTCCCTGGAGCCTTCTCCTCTCCAGGGGAACATTCCCAGCTCTCCCAGCCTGATTTCATTACTTTGCATCCAGGCAATAGGGGAAATTCCCAATTCCCACTGGAGTCTGGGAAGCCCATCCAGGTGATCCCAACCCACAGCCAAGCCCACCCAAAACCCCTCGGCAGCACCCAGGGGAGCACCCAGCACCCAGGGGGTGGGAAGGATCCCTGACAGAGCCCTGCCTGTGACCCCAGTGCTCCAAAGGGCCGAGGTTTATTAATATCCCTGTTTGCCCTGGATTTTTCCTCCCGCAGTCCATGGGAAAGGATTAATATTTACCTTGGTGTAAAGCTGTTTATCCAGCTCTTAAGAGCTCAGCTGAGAGCTCTGCTCCATGCACATCCATCCTGGCTGTTCTCCGCGCACCTGGGGACGGCACTTGGAGAGGGACAACCCAAAAATATTCATCAGGAGCAAGCGTGAGCAGCCAGGAGCTGCCAGCGCCACGGAGCAAATCCCTCGCTAGCAACGAGCACGGAGTTTGGGTTTGTTGGAGGTAATTAAACACCAACAGCAGTTGTGCTGCTCAGGGCCACAAAATCCAGGCAATTAAAGGGATTGTGGATAAGGGAAATTCAGGGCAAACAAATAGGCACGGATTAGAACTATTCCCAGATTCCTGAAGTTTCTCAGTGATCCACTTCGGCACAGCTCTGACTTGGGAATTTTTTGGAATGTTTGGGTGCAGGAAGAGAAAATGGGGGAAGCTCTGTTTGGGATTATTCTACTTAAATTTTGGAATCACTTCGTTTGCAACAGAAGGGTTTGAAAATATTAGATTTGGGGAATTTTCTAGGCTCCCAGGACACAGACACAGCAGGAAACCCACCAGGGACCCTGCACACAACAGATCCCTCACAGACATCACCCCAGGGGTGGGAATTTCTTCCCTGGGGACACAAATATTCCCAAACCCCTCATCTTGCAGCTGGGCCGGGTCATTCATGAGCCAGCACACGTCCCCTCGTGATTTTAAAGCTCCCTTGAGGATCCATTTACCACTTTCCTTTCTGCAGTGACCCCTGTGATTAACCATTCCCACTTTTTAACCACTGCCAGGTTCAATTTATCCAAGCTCAGCTCCCACCTCTTGGAATGTGCTGTGTCCCTCCTGTCTAAATGAAGGAGTGACATCGTTAGACACCAAGTGACATTAAAACGCCATCAAGGGAACAGCCTCACAGATGAAGCTGTTGAGGGCAGTGCATTCCTTTTCCAAGCTGGGAAAATTTACAGTTAAGAAAAAAATTGAGGGATTCATCCAAATTTCCACAGGAAACAGTAATAAAATCACATTTAACAGCCAATGGCCATCAAGCAACTGCCTTAGAAATGCTGGAGCCCTGTTGAGTCCCTCAATGCCTCAGCTTTAAAAAAAAAATCATACAAACACAAAATGGGAGTGTTCTGAAGAGATTAACGCATTTATTAACCACTTTGACTTCCAGAAAATAAATGTCCTGTCCATTCCCTAGTTGCAGCGAGCCTGAATGAAATCCAGAGTTAAAAGTGGCTCACGCACAGGGTCCTCAAAGGAGCAAACCCCCCCAAAACTGAGCAAGATCAGCTCTCATCGTTATCAGGTATTTTTGCATCCAGTAAATCCCAGGAAAAAAAAGTGGGGGAAAGCCCTAAAATCATAACCAGGCTCAAATCTAAATTCCCTTTGCACTTTCCTCTCTCTGTGAGCTCGCCATGAACCCAGGGATTAAAAATCCCATTTCAGAAAGAAACAAAACATCCAAAAAGCCAAAGAGTTTCACTGAAAGGGGATGGGAAAGGATTAAATATCCTGACCTTAAACTTTGCCTTGCACCTCTTTGGGGCAGAGTGATGGGGCTGATCCCTGCTCACACCAACGACTTCACAAACATCCTCCCAAATTCCCTATAAACGCAGGTCCTGGTGCATTCCTGCTATTTTGGGAACAGCCAGAATTTGCCTGGATTCATGGTACAGGAGAAAAACTCCGACTTGTGTCATTGTCTCACTTCAAAACCAAACAGCCTCTAGCAGAGCCCACAAAAAAAATGGAAATGGGGATTGGAAATCCAGCCACTGGAAAATGATGGGACATGTGGGGATGAAGTTATTTTACAGCCCTGGAATAAAAGCTGGAGAAGGGGCTCAGCTCTTCTCAAGCCTCCCTGACACTCGTTGTGGAGCAGAAATCCCATCAGGGACCACCAGCAGCTGTTGGTGGGGTGTTTCATCCCCAGTTAAATTGTAAATTAATATTTTTTCCCCCTTTTTAAAAAGGGCAGCCTGCCAGAGTCAGCCTTGCTCTGCCTATAAAGAAGGCCCAGGCATTCATTTTCTCCCAATCCAATATAAATTTCACTTTGCCTACTCGAATAGTTAAGCCTCTCAATAGTAAAACTCCAGGAATTTATGGTTTATTTTAAAAGGCCGTGGAGGAGAAGGTGAGGATCTAGAGCTTTATTGAGCTAGCTGCAGCTTTATTTCCCAGCTATTAAGGAGGCATTCATTACCCCCTGCATTATTCTAACATATGGATTTTTCACTAACCTGGCTGCAGAGTCACTCCGGAGCCCAAATTTCAAGAGGAATTCGAGCAGTGAGAAAAGAATCCTCCTGCAGCCATCCCGAGAAAGGCCTTAGGATCATGGATTGACTTCCCATCCACCGAAGCGAATGGAGGGGGCTTGGAGCAACCTGGGATAGAGGAAAATGTCAGGGGATGGAAAGAGGTGATTTTTAATATCCCTTGCAACCTCTGTGATTCTCTGATTTTATAGCCATGAAATTCTCCAGAGAATTCCCTAAAAACCCATTTCCCAAGGGATGTGGGCGCTGGCAGAAGCTGCCCTGGGCTTGCTGGAGACCTGGGTGCTCACTGGTTGACCTTATCCTGGAAAATCCATGGAAAATTAAATGTAGCCAGAAAGAAAAATGTATCCAAGCTGCTTTAGCAGCTTCCCAAAATTCCCAGCTCCTCCTTGGAGCAGCAGGAACCGCAGAGGACACGCGGAGCAGCGGCGGCTGCTTGGCAATCGCGAGTGGTTTTCATCGCCAGAGCCATTTATCAGCGTCAGCTTCTTCATCCTCCTGGCAGAAATATTTCCAGTTCATTAATGGGAATCCAACAGAGTGCAGTGGGGAATGCGCTCTGCTTGTAGGAGCAGCGCCCACCCCCAGCAGCACCGGCTCCCCGGGGAAAACGTTCCCTTTGCTCATAAATTAGGGAGTGGAGTGTTACGCTGGTTTTTCTGAGTTTCTTTATTAGCCTTTTGATTTTCATAAATGGAGTCAGATCTTTTAGTTACTGTACAATATTAGAGCAGTTTTCTACCTTTCCCACAGCAGTAATATAAACAAACCCTTTGTTTTTCATTCTCTGTCCTTTGTTTGCGTATTTCTAACCTGAAAACAATTGTAACTGACAATTGGTCTGGCCACTGAGGCTGAGGGGTGGAAACCCCAAAAAGCCAATCTTCTGCTGGACCCACAAATGTATAAAAAGTAAAAAAATAAACAAAGGGGTCTCTTCTTCTTTCAGCTGTGAGCTGGGATTGGAAGGACCTCTGCCTTGCGAAACCTCGCCTGCGTGTGACTGCTTTGTGTGTCTCTGTGACAGTGGAGTCATCGGAGAGGACAGAAAAGCAGCAACTTTGAGTCACTCCGGTTTTTCCTCGCGTTTTCATTTGCAGCGCGGATGTTTTTCTCAGCTCTTTTTGGTTAAGTGAAAGTTTCGTACGCTTTTCATCCCAAATCCTCTCACGTTTATTTTCGAAGGGATCTGTCAGAAATCCCCCCAGCTCTGACTAAAAGCTTCTCTCCAAAAATAAAAAAAGCTTTTTATTCCAGAGCTTTTCTCACCATCTCTCAGCAGCCAGGCCACAAGTGCTGCTGTTAGAGGGGCTCCTATAAACCAGGTTTCCTCATCCCTGGAAGTGTCCAGGGTTGGATGGGGCTTGGAGCACTCCGTGACAGTGGAAGATGTCCCTGCCCATGGCATGGGAGTGGAATGGGACGGGATTTAAACTCCCAACCAACCAAACCATTCTGGGATTCTCTGAAATCCCAGGCTTTACTAATTCAAAGCACTTCCAATCTTTTTTTAAACCCTCTCTCGGGAGTAAAGGACCACAAAGCCAAAGAAAATATCATTCCAGAGGCCAGAGTTCCTCACAGGACACGGAGGGGATGAGCCGTGGGGCTCCCCACTAACAGCTAAAAATAGAAACCCCAAATCAGAGCCCGGCCATAATTATGTAATTAAGGCTATAAAGGGACACTCTGTGGAACCTTAATTACTGCACCGTGAGTAAGCCTGGCTTTAATCTGAGCTTAAGTGTCTGGAAATTGATAAATCTCACAGTGAGAGATCTGCCAGGTGAGCGCCCACCCCGAGGCAGCCCCGAGCTCATGGTTTGGTTCAGCAGGGGGAAAAGGAAGTCAATCATATTTTCTAAGGTGAGTGTTCATCCCATTAAATTTAGTAATAAAACAAGGACTCAATAATATTCTCACAGGCTGCTTTCGGGTTGAGTGGTTAAAGGATTGTTGGATATTTTTTATGGACAGCGTGGGATCTGCCAGAGCTGTCCAAGATGAATGATTAGAGTCAGTTAAACCCCCCCCAAAAAACCCTCAGTAAAACCTCAAAACCCACAAGCTTTTAGGTTAAATGTAATCATCACTGTATAAAATACTGTTTCAGCCAAACCAGCTGTAAATTCCTAATATTTAAAGGCACCCAACGTGTTGGGCAATGATTTTCCCATTTGCACATTTCCACCTTAAATTCCCGTGCCGAGCCCCAAATCCTGCAGACACCAGGAGCAAAACCCTCCCAGCCCAGCTGAACTAATGCATTTGTCTCCTGAAAATCGCCATGGAAATGGAACGTTGAAGGAAGAGGGAGAGACAGGAAAATTACAGGTTCCCAATGACACTTCCCACAACGGCTCCCTAATCCGCCACGCCGCCCTTTCAGCCCGAGCGCCGCCGAGTCCATTTAGCTGGGCTGGGAGCATTAAATCCTTCATTTTCCGGGGAAGCGGGCGATGGCATCGGAATCTGGTGTTTGAACAGAACTTTTAAATTATGTACTTGAACCACTCGATTTGTTTAATCAAGGTCACGGAGCGCCCAGAACTCGGGGCTGGAGCGTTGACGAGGGGGAATTACCGTCAGCGGCGTCCCAAAGCCAGCATCTGCGGGAAAGTCACGCTTCTCAGAGAGCCTGAAGTGACACTTTAATTACTTGGGCAAATCTGAGCTGCTCAGAGCGTGTGGCTGGTGCTGCTGCGTGGATTTTGTCGCTGCTGCTCCACACGTTTTGTCACTGCTGCTTCTCCGCACGTTTTTCCAGCACGGCCTGTCGGCACTCGGCTCCAGCAGCAGGATTTATCCCTGCCAGGGATCCCATAACCACACAAAGACACCTTCTCTTTAAGGTCCAGCAGGCTCCAAAGCAAACCTACAACAGTTATCTCATTTCCATCTGATCTGATCCCATAATTTCACATCCCGGGTGATCGGAACTGCACAGCTCATGAGTGATGTATTTGCACTTTGTTCCCCTTGAATCCCAAATTTGGGGGGGTTGGAAGGGACCTTAAAGCTCTCAATCCCAAATGCCTGCTGTGGGCAGGGAGCCCTTGCACTAGACCAGGCTCAGAACTCCAAGTTCTCTTTCTAAAAACCCTCTTATCAGCAGAAATCTTTAAAGAATAAACCAGAAAATAATAAAAAATTTTAAAAGAGAAGGGAAAGAGTTTCCCTGGAGCTGAAGATGCAGCTTTGACCCCAAGCACCCAGGAAAAGCTTCATTAAGGAATAAACCATGGGAAGCACTTGTGCCTTTGGTATTTCATCCATCACTCATGAGAGAGCAGGGAATCTTTTTCCTGGAAAACCCAGCCCTGGGCTTTCCCCAGAACGGATAAGGAACATGCCCCTCTTTGAAGGTTTCATCTCCAGGGGTGACCACAGTTCACAGGTCCAACACAGTGCTCCTGGGGAAGCAGAAACAGATTTTTCTGGACCATTTGGGACCGTTAAAAGACAAAAACAAGAAGGTTAAATAAGTTTAAAAAGAAAAATAATTCTAATTACCTCAGTGTCTGGTCACTAAGAGAGCTGCTGTCGTGGTGTTTGCTTTCAGGCTTTTAGAGGACAACGAGGCAAATCAGAGACGTGAAGATGAGGTGACTGGAGAGGCTGAACAGAGAGGAAAACTTCTCCCTCTGATCCCAAGTGTGATCCCAAGCATTCCAAAACACATCCCCTGAGCTCCCTTCAGCTGACAGGTGAATCTGAAGGTTTAACAGGCAGCGCTCGCTGGACACACAAATTCCAGGACACAGGGCAGATATTCCTTGTGTGAGAGAATCCTGAAGGACAAAATTCAGGAGAAAAATCCAGCCTGGAATCAACAGAGGCCAGTGTGGATGTCAGAGGTGGAAACATGTCTTGGTCTCCAAGCCAGGTCACCAAATGTAATTGGTGCACCAGAAGTTGTGGCCTTGAAAGAATTTCGGGACCTAGAGCTCTTCTGCTCCAGGTCAATGGATGCTCTTCCACAGGGACACCTTCCCTCAAGGCTGCTGCTTCCAGGACTTTCCAGTTCACCTCTGCTGTGAGAATGCCATGGCTGCACCCGGAGCTGGAGTTTGAGAGGAAAAAGGACCCACAAATTCCAGGACACAGGGCAGATATTCCTTGTGTGAGAGAATCCTGAAGGACAAAAATCAGCCTGGAATCAACAGAGGCCAGTGTGGATGTCAGAGGTGGAAACATGTCTTGGTCTCCAAGCCAGGTCACCAAATTTAATTGGTGCACCAGAAGATGTGGTCTTGAAAGAATTTCGGGACCTAGAGCTCTTCTGCTCCAGGTCAATGGATGCTCTTCCACAGGGACACCTTCCCTCAAGGCTGCTGCTTCCAGGATTTTCCAGTTCACCTCTGCTGTGAGAATGCCGTGGTTGCACCCGGAGCTGGAGTTTGAGGGGAACAAGGACCCACGATTTTGTCGAGGACTCGTGTCCAGAGCTTTGGATCAAGGGGCTGTGGGTGCTGGAATTCCGATGGAGGCTGATGGTGGAGTTCCACATCTCCCTCACAGAATTGCTGAGGTTGAAAAAGATCTTTGGGATCACTGAGTCCCAGATGTGCCAAATCCTCACCCTGTCCCCAGCCCGGAGCACCGAGTGCCACATCCAGGAATTCCCTGGACACCTCCAGGGATGGGAACTCCTCACCTCTCACTTTCTGACCTCCCCACACTAATGCGAAGCTTCCCAATTTTTCCCTCTGTGCCCAAAGAAATACATTTCCAGGGAAAAGGCGGCTGCCCTCCCTTCTGCCAAGTGGAGAAAAATTATCCCATTCCAGCTGCATTAGAGACCAGGACCTTGGAATTATCCTGTAACGGAGGAGCCATTAGCTGAAACAATATAGGTAACAGGAGGTTTGTCACATCCCAAACAGGGCTCCAAGAGCTCATGAAAGGATTGTAAAGGCAAAATTATTCCATTAATTTAAAACCACAGCTGCCTGACTCTCTCAGTAAAGAATCCACAGATTCAGTGCCGGGGGCAAATCAATAATGCTGGAATTTGCCTGCTAACAGAGCAAAGGAAACTGATAGGAAAGTAATAAAATATGAAAATGCCTTGGGAGCGCTCTAGGAGGGGAATTAAGTGGTAAAGACTCTTCCATCCCTGATTCTGACCTTCCATCCCTGCCCATTAAGGCCGGCAAGGGGGTGGAACCATCCCCGAAAATGCCTGGGATCTGTCACGGGGAGCAGGGAATGAGCTCTCAGCCCTGGAAGTGCTCGGACATAGAACATTACCCAAGACTAATGGACAACAATTCCCGGTCCTGAAGGTGTTGATGGCCCCATCTGTCACCTCAGCCTTCCTGGACTTCCCTTATCCAAGCTGACACATCCATAATGGCCCTGTTCCGCTGGAAAAGCCAACCAAGGAATGAGATTTACAGGGATGTTTGCAGCCAGCAGCACACGGAGCCGTGGCTCCGTCACGCCAGGGCTGTTTCCTCTCCCACCTCCTCTGCCCCTGCTCTCGCCACCAAAATACACAAAATCCAAGGGGAAAATGCGAAATTCCTGTGAAATCCCTTTGCAGTCAGCAGGGAACTGTGTAGCCAGGTTTATCCGCTAATTCCCACAACACAGTTGGGATTCGGGCATCCCTAATGACTTTAATGAGGAATTTGATACATATTTAATTTAC
Source organism: Delichon dasypus (assembly GCA_037837765.1). NCBI lineage: Eukaryota > Metazoa > Chordata > Aves > Passeriformes > Hirundinidae > Delichon > Delichon dasypus. The sequence continues at coordinate 1,931,332 of JBBAXF010000007.1, forward strand.
TAGAATTTGGAGTCCCACTGCACCGAGTAATTGCTGCAGCAACCTGCAATTCCCAGCAATTCCTGGAGAGCCTTTGGAAGGAGCAGCAGAGGTTCATGGTATGATCCAAACCAAGAAACACAAAAAATTAAAATGTTTCTCCTTAGACAGTAGTTCCTCCCGAGTAGCAGGGAGGAACTGCAGGAGGATCGTGGCATCTCCATCATGAGTAATTTTCTGGAAGCAAGATACCAGCCAAGATCAATCCACGATCTTTTCTGGGACAGGAAAATTATCTTTTCCTTCTGTGTGTTTTCCCTGTGTTCTGCACCACACCCTGTATTTTGTGTCCAACAACCTCAGCAATCCAGCCCAGGAGATTCCTTTCTCTAGAATTACAGGAATTTAACTCCAGTGGCCCTGTTTTCCCTCCAAATCCTTGAGTTTAGCTGTTTAAGGCAAAGAGAAAATTTTTAAGTGTTATTATTACTATTATTATCAAAAAACTGCAAAGAGGTGGTTAGTGCAAGGATGGATAATCCCAAAGGAGAAGGTTGGAACTCGTAGCTGGGGCCCAAACCCCACAGGTCACACCCACCCCAAGGCATGGACTGATTTCCAGGATGTATCCCAGCTAATCCATAGGGAGAAAGCCTGAGGGAAAAGCTGAGTATGAGGGCAAATATCAGGCTCGGAGAGAGGAGGAGATTATTTGATTCATCCCTAAATCCTCTCTCACAGCCAGAGAGAAAACACTGTCCTGCCAAATTCCACCAGCTCCCCCTGCAAAGTCTTTTTCCCACTGGTTTGGGATTGAGCTGTTAAGATGTCAAAAATCATCTTTAAAAGTAGCACCGGGATCCATTTCCAGGAATATTCCACAGGAATGAGAGCAGGACTCACAAGCAGCCACTGCAAACACCCAACTCCTGCTTTTCCCTTTTTCCACCCCTGCACCCTGCAGCTGGGACAGAGGAGAGCGGATGAGGATCAGCAATTTGCTCCTTGACGTGGTTTTCCTCAGAAGTGTGGGAAACACTTGTCCAGCTTATCCTTAAAAAACTGTGGAGAATGCTTAGATCAATCTCTCCTGGTGCTGAACCTCGCTGTAACAACCAAGTAACTGCAAAGTCACTCCACCACCTCATTTCCTCACCAGTTCCACCTCGTTTCTTACTCCACCTCTCTGAAAAACAGCAATTAAGGCCTGATGGAAATTCCAAGTATCCTCAAGCTTCAGTCCAGATATCACACCCCGCTCCCTGACATCTCCAGAATAAGATAAAGAAGGAAAATCTGCCCTGCTGCCCTCTCCAGCCTCATTTTCTTTCAGCATAAATCGGACCTGTTCTCATTGAAAATGGCTTTGGACCTAAAATGTTCATTCTGTCTCCGTGTGCAGCGGCCAAACGCCTCAAAACCACAATTTCCACTCTGATTACATTATCCCCCTTCCCGATCCCCACAGATGGAAAATACCCTGGATTTGCAGTTTACCAACTGTTTGTCTGTCTCTGGGAGAAGCCACAAAACCTCCTTGGCCGGGAACGGGGAGGTCACACCTGAGAGCGCTTGAAGCTGAGCCCACAAAAGGAGGGAAACTGCAGAAATGAAGGATTGGATTTGGGAATTCCGTCCCTCAAGTGCCGCAGTCCCGAGCAGGTGTCCGGGCTAAGCAGAGCTGAGGAATCAAGGAAAAAATGCTCAGATGCTTCTGAGGGTGAAATGAAGAATTCTTCATCCTGCTGAGCACGGGGGACACTTCTTTGCTAAAAAATGAGGGTGTTGGATGTGCTGTTCCCAATCCCAACATTCCTGACCACAGCCAGGACAGCAGGAAGAGAAGGAAGAGGAGCCCAGGGAAGGTGAGGATTTATCCTACCCTCACTTTTCCCTCCTCTCTTCCCATGCTGATTTCCGCCTCCTCTCCCTTTTCCCCCTTGCCACGGTCCCACACAGCACCAAGAACTAATTTAGTGCCACAACAGAAAATGTTATTTATTCATTTCCACTACATCTGTGCTTCTCTTTTATTGAGTTCCTTATTTTTAGTGCTCTCCTGTTTCTCCTCCAGGGCAGGCAGATAATTGTTCTCTATCTCTCTATAATTGCAGCAAATTCTCATTAATCAATACAACACCAGGCAGGAATTTCCTGATGAAATCCTGCTTTAGTTGACACCTGAGCTCCTGAACCACTACAAGACAAACCTAATTATCTCCTTGGCTAAGTGAAACCACACGCTTTGGAAATGAAAAGCTCCTTTTCAGCTGAGTCCGTTTAAAGGATGGAAACCGGGATGAAAGGCCCAGACAGAGCCCTTTGGACCAGGCTTGATGCCTTTATAGGAAGCAAAGCCTGGCTTAGGAATTCAACATTTTCAAGCCAAAAATTTGCCTGGTTAGAAAATGTGAGACGGGAAATTTTGTAATTAAGAGCTATTTGAGCATGCTGGTAGTTTACTGGAGTTTTATATTACTTTCATCCACATGGAAGAGCTGTGTGTGTGTCACACGTGAATCTGGAGCTTCTCTGATCCCTTGGTCTATTTTGCAGCCCAAAAGCAGAAATTTCCACCTGTGGAAGTTCATGAAAGGAATCTGTAGCAATCAGGAACTGTGATAATTGAGGAATGATTTAAGCTGGAAGGAAAAATCATCTCACTCCACCCCCTGGTCAGGGACAAATTCCACTACCCCAGGTTGCTCCAAACCCATCCAGCCTGGCCTTGGACACTTCCAGGGATGGAACATGCACAACTTCTCTGGGTAACCTGTTCCAGTGTCCCACCACCCTCCATCCAGGAATTCCTTCCCACTCTCCCATCTATCCCTGCTCCCTATCAGTCTGGAGCCATTCCCCATTTTCCTGTCACTCCATGTTTCCCAAAGGCAGAGGCGTGATGGATAAATCCTGGCACAGATTTGAAACCATCCTCCCTTTTTACTGGAGGGCAGGGGCAGATCAAGCCCCCTCTGGAGCACGATCTCCCACGTATTTTTAAGGATTTCAATAAAAATTGGACCAGCACGGCGCAAGGATCCTTCCCATCCATAGGAGAATCCAGACCCGTGGAGCGGAGCAGGAGCTCTCCAAGGTACCGTGGAGGGCTGAGGGCAGGAGCCGCCCGAGGTTTCCACACCCTTCCCTGTGCTCCCAGGAAATGGCACAGCACAAACTGGGAAGACATTCCTATAAAACCAGAGCAGGGCCCTCTCCCCAGCCCAGAGCTCTCTCGTTCCACTCCATAAAGAGAGAAGTGCGGAACAGATCAGGACAAAGCGGCAGCTGTCAGCAGCTCCCGAGGCACCGCGAGGACAGAAATATCGTTTCGCCTTCTGCAGGAGGATTTTCCACCAGGGAGACGCTTGCTCAGAGCTTTAAAACCTCATCGTGTTACAAGGATTTGTGATCCTGGTGCACTCCAGAAGACAGAGGAATAAATAAAACTCTCCAGAGCTTTTCTGTGTTAAATCTCTCTCGCTCCTCTCTCCCGGCAGTTATGGAATATAGAGAGGGAGCATCCTCATGCTTGGAAAAGCACATGCACAACCCATTCCTGCTCTTATTGTGCACCAATATCCCGGGTGGGCAAGAGGAAAGCCCTCACCTCTGGGATATGAAATAACAAACCCCCATCCAGCCAGAGCCAAAAAAAATTCCAAGCTCTGGTGCTGGAAAAACAACCCCAAAGAGGTTGGTTCCGGTTGGGAAGGCAACTGGAGAGCTGAGGTCACAGCAACTCCTGTGCCAGTCACAACTTTTCCCAGCAGCTTCAGCTGGGGCCCAGAGAAGCCACAATTCCCACCAAACCCACCCAAGAGGGAGAAGATCCCAACTTGGAAGCAAGGGAAGACCCCCGCTTCCCACAAAACAAGCAAGGCCAGAAAGGGACAGTGATGGCAGAAGAAACGGAGATGCTCGGAAAGAAAACAAGAAAACACCTACAGAGTTCATGAGCAGGGGGGATCCAAAAAAAAAACCCATTCCTGAAGACCAGGCCCAGATCATTCCAAGGGGAACTCACAGGGAGGTCAGGACCCCACTTCTTACCACAGAACCCCGGAATGGTTTGTGTTGGAAGGGACCTAAAGTTTGTCTTTTTCCACTTCCCTGAGATAAGGCACCTTTGCAGCTGCTTCCCAGCCCAACCTCTGCTCTTCCAAAAGCTGATATCCCACCAGAAACTCTCCAGCAACCACCTGGAATTTGTATTCGGTGCTCCCCTAATGATTATACTGCAAATCAAGCGGGGATGACTGAGATGAAAGAGGTCCAAGCAAAAAAAACCCCACAATTCTAGGCTGAAATACCTCCCAGCAAAAACATCCCGGCCATCACAATTCCCATTTTATCTGGGTGTGGATGGGATAACCTGACCTGAGGTCACCAGGAGCCCAGGTGAGACCTTTCTTTGTGTCCCCGAAGGGCAAAGGTGCATCCTGGCTGCACCCATGGATGGAGCCCGGCTCAGCCTCCTCTCCTCAGCTGCATCCAGGATTATTTGTGGCAAGAGGCAAAACGGCAAAATAAGGAAAGTGACACAATTAAGGCTAATTAGCTGAGTGGGAAATCCCTTCCCAGCAAATTAGTGCTGAGAGGCAAGCCCTGCACAGTAACGAGGCCGTATTTAGCTGTTCTCAGCTCATCTCGCTTTCCAGAAACCAGAAGGCAAAGGAAGAGATTGTTTTTCCTTTAAAAATAATTGGATAACAAGGATTGTACCAGCCATGGGGAGCTCAGAGGGGAATTGGACTCATATTTCTCTGGACAACCCCAAAAATGCTTTTTCCACAGGACAAGGATGGAATAGGATTTTCACCCTACTGGACTGTCTTCTAAAGCTGGAAAAAGCTGGGCAGCCTGGTGGCAAAACATTCCCATCAATCACATCCCCAAAAAAAGTGCAAACTCAAGTTTAGGGAAAGATTCCCGAAACACAGGCATTCCTTCAGACCTTTTGGTGGGAGTTCCATTCCAACCCGTGAATTTTTGGGGCATCTCATCACCACCGACAGATCTGCGGGATCATAGCTCAAAGTTCTGGTTCAAAATTGCTCGACACTGGTGCCTTCACCACGTTCCTCATCACGGCGGAACGAGCGAGTGCCGGCGTCAAAACATCCGAGTATCCCGCTGGATAATTCACTCCCGGGGAGAGGTCCGGAATCCATCACAGAAATCGCCTCCAAAGGACGCTTTCCCCTGAGCAGGGGTGGAAAAAGCGGCTGGAGAGAGGGAACAAAGTGCCAACATCTCACTTGGAGAGGTGAAAGCAGAGCTGACAGCGCTGTGATTTATGGAGAGCGGGGCCTATTTGGGGAGAGAGCAGGAGCTGTGCCAGCAGGGCTGAAATCCCGGGATTCAGCTCCGCTCCTCAGCCAGTTGCAATATTTTATAAGTGGAAGAGATAGGCAGTGACCTTCCCCTTCAGAGGCTAAAATTGTTTCTGGGTTGAGGCTTTTAAAAAACAAAAAGGCAGAGATTTGCCCATTTGCTTGGATATAAAGCACCCAAGATGTTATCTCCGGCCTCATAATTCACTGGGAGGAAACTCGGGTGGGAAGATTGAAGAGCACCGAGCCTGCATTCCCAAAAACTCATTTAGGAGCTCAGGGTTCACCTTGACCTGGAATATTCACACAGGATGACGGGAGATGAAACATCAGGCTGCTCCAGACGTGCTTCCCCCTTGAATGAGCCTATTGAATAAAGATACATTGAACAGTCCCACCTCAATGGTTTAGTCTGGGAAATTATTATTATTATTATTATTATTATTATTATTATTATTATTATTCAGATCCCAAAGTCACTGAGATCTCCAAGCTGCAGCTGTGCCATCAACCTGGAGCTGGTGGGACCCCAAAAGGGAAATCAGATTTTCTGGGGGAATCCTGGGGACAAGGCTCCCATGAAGGCATTAAGGGTGTAATTACTTAATTATTTTGTGCCAGCTTGTTGCATTAGCCAGCCTTTTCCACTGGTTAATTCCCAGCTGTGGAATAACCTGGAATTAACCAGTTCTGGACACAGCTGAGGCGAAGCAAAGCACATCAAGCTGTGATTTCAGTCCACTGGCACCAAGGGACCACCGCAGGGTGAGGAAGTCACAAATCCCACCCCGGGTTCCTTCCAGACGGAATTCTGGAGATTCTTCCTGGCTGAGGTGGTTTGGGACATGAGGAATATCTCAGTTCCATGGATTTCACTGGAGGAAACACCTGAGCACCCACGGCTGGGTTCCGTCTGCACAGGACTTTGGAAGCTGGAACAAAAACGTGGTCCTGGCTGGCTCAAGGACACTTCCCTGCAGGGTTGTCCTGGTAGGAGGAAAGAGAAGGGTTTTTAAGCAGCCTACTTAGGGGTGGGACTCAAATATCCCATCGCTGGATCTTTATGTTCAGCTGCTGTCAGAGGATTCCCAGGATGGATTTTCAATGGATTTAAAACTGGTTGGGGCAGTGGCAGCTTCAGTCCCAACATCCTCCTGTCCTGGACAAGCTGCCTGTGGAACATCCGGGTGGAAAAGGTGCAGAACTTGCTCTGGCTCTGCACAGGAGATTCCTTCTGGATCGGGAGCTGTCCAGGTGGACGGCAGGACATCGCTGCCAGAGGATTTTTTGTGGAAGAGAGAGAGAGAGAGGAATCCACGCTCCATCAGGAGTAAGGGCAGGGTGGGTCAAAATTGGGTTCTGTGGAACCTAAACCCCCACAGAAACCAAGGAATCAGAGGATCAGGGAATATCCTGAGTGAGAAGGGACCCATCAGGATCACCCAGTCCAACTCCTGACCCAAAGGTCCTGGAGCTCTGGCAGCCTCAGAAAACCTAAGATACATGAATCCACACAGACGTGAGGTAGAAATGCAAGTTTAGTTTTAAATTGAGACAGAAGTAGCTAGTAAGAAATAGACCTAAGGCTCAGTTTATGGTTCAGTAACATTGCCCTTTGCAAAGTTAGCTAAATTCTAGCCATAACAAAAAAAAAAAAAAAAAAAAAAAAAAAGTAGCCTTGCTAGAAATTTCCAGTTCCCTGGGAGGTTGTTCCAGTGCCCAGCACCCTCTGGAGGAAAAACTTTCCCTGATATCCCACCAAACCCCCCCCCCGGCACAGGATATCCCTGATGAGATGGTGAGGATGGATCCCTAAATGTGGGATCCAAAAATCTGGTCCATCAGGCAGGAGGTGCCTCGAGGCAGATTCCCACAGTGACCTATCCATGGGGAAACCCTGGACTACTCTGAACCTGACAGAGAATCACCTTTACCCTCTCCACACCCCACCACTCCCCCTTTCGCCGGAGGACGAGGAGGGGAAGATCTGTCACTTTTGAATATTTACAAACCAGGTAGGAAAAAGTATCGGGTTCTGGTCCCTTCATCACTTTGGTGGTGACAAGAGTTAATGGTCCCTGAAGCTTTCCCAGCAAATGTTCCTTGTCGGGCCATTTTCTGCACATCTCCGTGATGGATGGGGAGGAGAAGTCACTTTATGACAAGCCTGCTCAATTATTTAATAAGGCAGATTCTAATAACTTCGGGAAGTCCCCCAGAGAAATGGAAGAATAAGTACACTTTTCCTTTCATCCTCTCAAGGGCTGGAGAGGGAAAATGGATGGTGGCCTCTTTCGCTGCCTGTCAGCGTTGTTTCGGGGATTTTGCTGTGGTTTTAACTCCCCACTTCTGGCTTTTGGGACAGAGAGTGAGAACAGTAAATGAAAATCAGGGATTTTTTTGGTTTATACCAAAATATTCAAGAAAAGTTGTCGTTGTGGGCTCAGTAAGTCTGAGGAACTCCTCCGTTCTTTTGGGTTTTGTCTCCTCAAACTGTAATTTTTTGGGGGGATGATGGCCGATGCTGAGGGTCTGGGAGTCCCTGAGCACCACAGGACCTGGCAGTCAAAAGCTCCTGTGCTCACTCCAGTATGCAGGACTCTAAAACTGGATTAGGTCCGGAACGTTCCAGAGGCTTTTCCCACTAAATCACCAAACCAAGGGATTGCAGAGGGGCCCAGGGAGTTGATTTGCAGGAGCAGTGGCGCCTTCCACACTGCACAAAAAAAAATCCCAGCGGATATGGGAGGAAAAAAAGGCACCTCTGTGAGTCCCACAGGTCTTTATGCAGCTGCTTAAAGGGAGAGCTGTGCATTTGGAATAAGATCTTGGAATGATTTGGGTCAGGAGGGACTTAAATCCCATCCTACCCCATTCCATGGGCAGGGACACCTTCCACTATCCCAGGCTGCTCCAACCCCATCCAACCCAGCCTTGGACACTTCCAGCGATCCAGGGATCCACAGCCCCTCTGGGAATTCTATTCCAGGGTCTCCCCCCCTTCACAGGGAAGAATTCCTTCCCAAAATCCCATTTAAACCAACCCTCTGTCACTCTGAAGCCATTCCCCCTTGTCCTGTCACTCCACGCCCTCGTAAATCTTCCAGGAGTGTGGGTCAGCCTCAGGCCAGGGCAATTACAGGGATCAAAAATCACATTTGGCTTCCCTTTTCCCTTCCCTTTCCCTTTCCCCCGGAGCAGCCTCCCACTGCCAGCAGCACCCCCCCCAGATCCGCACTGCAAACGCACCCCCCGAAAGCAGAGGGTGATTGAAGCTGGGCTCAGTCCAACAGCTCCAGAACATCCCTCTCCATCTCCTGGAAGAAACACGGGGCTTGGCACGCAGGGAGCCGGGACCATAAATCTGAAGAGAACACAGTCACTCGCATTCAGCCAAGGACACCTTCAGCTGTTCCTGCTGCCTGTCCAAGAGCCATTCGCTGCCCAGCCTTTTCCCCGCCTGCTGGAAAAAGCAGGAGCTGGGAATGCTAAATGGTTAATCCAGACTGTGTTTGGGGAAGATCTGTCTCCACAAATGTTGCACCATCTGCTGCTCTGGGGAAGCTGGAGGAGTGGGTGCTGTATTTTCATAACAATCCGCCCTTCTCCTCTCGTTGATTAATAACACGGGGCTGCTTTGTCTTTGTTCTTTCGTAGGGGTTTTTTTCATTTCGGTTTTGGTTTTGTTTTTTTTTAATATTTGTATGAAGGTTTTTCAACGTGAAATCCAGTAATTATCTGAAGAGCTGAGTCAATAGGTTTGCTCAGGCAGAGAAATTACCCATTATACGGAGCAGGAAAAAGCCAAATGAAAAACAACTCCGCGCCAGGCCCAAGATGACCAAAATCTGATTATTTTTTCCCCCTCCAGTCCAATTTTCCCCCACCAGGTGCCTTTAAAAGTGAGAAGGATCCCATCACTGAGAATCCGCTGTGGAAAACAGGATGAACCATCAGCTGGTACCCACCCAAAATCCTGGGAAGTGGAATCCCACCATCCCAAAGACCACAGTAAGGACCAAGCTGACAGGGAACACCTGGAGCCTGCTCCAGGAGGGACAGACGAGGTTCTGCTCCTCCTCATTCCCCCTTTTCCTCTCCACAAAATTCTCAGTTGGAGGAGCTGCTGCAAAGCCGTGAAGGGAGCTCGGAACGCTGACCTTGGAGCCTTCTCCAGCAGCTGCCTTCCCGTGAAAGCGATGTTCGGGAACGTCAGGCACGGAAAAGATGCAGAGGGAACAAGGCACAGATCCCAGAGCAGGAGATGTGGGTGCTCCACCTACTTCCAGCAGTGCCCAAACAGCAATGGAACAAAATCTCCTGGATTGGCTTAAATAAGTTAAAAGAAGAGAAAAATAAAATTGGTTATTCCTGATATTAACTGAACTGAGGGTGTATCAGTTGGCAAATGTCATCACCAGCTCCCCTTCAGCTGGCATGGGATGGTTTGGGTCGGAAAAGACCTCAAAGCTCCTCCCCTTCCACTGTCCCAGGGTGTTCCAATCCCATCCAGCCTGGCCTTGGACACTTCCCGGGATCCAGGATCCACAGCTTCTCTGGGAATTCCGTTCCACCCTCCCAATCTTTACTCTAAACCCACCTCTCTCAGCTCACAGCCATTCCCTCTTGCCCTATCGATAAATTCCTGCGGGAGAGGCAGAGATTGAAATGGAGCCACAGACATTCCAGGGGCAAAGGTTAAACCCAGCTTTAATTCACCATCCCCAGACCGAGCTCATCGAGGTCTGTTAGTTCCAGAGCATGAACAGCTCATGAAGAGGGGGAAAAGTGCAGCTGGAAGATGATTTAAGCCACTTTATAGGGGTTACAATTAATAGACAATTTCTTACAAAACTTCTCTAGGAAATGTAATTTTTTTTCCCTTGCAGGCAGCGTTATTTCACCAAGTGGCTCCACGTTCATGCTGGAAAAGCAGCTGGAAACCCTTCCCACCATTTTCAGCAGTTGTAGAAGCTGAATTTCACCAGAAGCAGAGTTTTTTCCACAAGGAACGAAGGACAGGAAAAGAGGGAATGGCCTCAGGCTGTGCCAGGGGACGCTCAGGTTGGATATCAGCAGGAATATCCCCATGGAAAGGGTGCTCAGGCCTTGGAAGGGGCTTCCCAGGGATGTGTCCCTATCCCTGGAAGTGTCCAAGGAATGTTGCACTCAGAGCTCTGGGCTGGGGACAAGCTTGGGATCACCCACAACTTGGATTCGCTGATCCCAAAGGTCTTTTCCAACCTCCGTGATTCCACACTCGGCCCAACCCAAACCATGTTGTCCCCACTTTGGGTTCAAACCAGAGGGAGGAACCCCTGACAGAGCAGCAGATTTGGTCAACAGTCTCATTTCCCATAAAATCACAGAATCACCAGGCTGGAAGAGACCTCCAAGGCCATCGAGTCCAAACCACACCTTATCACCTCAACTAAACCACGGCACCGAGCGTCACATCCAATCTTTTTTTGAACACATCCAGGGAAGGGGACTCCACCACCTCATATTCCAGAACTTTATCACCCTTTCCATAAAAAACTTTTTCCTGACACCCAACCCAAATTCCCTTTGGCCCAGCTTAAGACCGCATCCTCTAAAACCCTCTCCCACTGTTGGATCTAATCTCCAATAGCGGGAGGCGTTCCACGAGATTTTTATTCCATCGCCAGCCTCAGTGAAGGTGGAGGCATTAAAACCCGTGCCACAACAACAGAAGCCATAGTTCTCTTTGTTAAAAGGCCTTTTAAAAGTTTTTAAACTTTTTTAAATTAGCCAATGGGCTGATGCTAAAAGCTCACAAGCGTTGACTTAAGCCAATCGCTAAACCCTGCACATAAAACTTACAGCATACAAGGGTTGCTCGTTTTTAATTTTTTTTTTTTTTTTTTTTTTGCATCTCAGAAACTCTCTATGCTCCAAATATTCCAAGGCCTAAAATTCAACTCCGTTTCAAACCTCTGTCTGTGCAAGCTCATTGCAAGGCTGTGAAAGTCCTCTGCTTTTCCAGCTCCCACAGTGTTCCCACATCCCAGCTTCCCCTCCAGCAGCGCCAAAACACTTCCTGACTTTCCCTCTTTCCTCCAGAGATTCTTTTCCCCTCTTCCCTCGATCCCGCCAAACATCCCAAGCCCAAAGTGAACCTCATCCAGCACTAAAAAACCCAAATCCAGCAGCGCTGGTCCCCAAATCCTTCCGAACCAAACCCAAATCCTGGCAAGCTGGCTCCCAAACGCTTCGGCGGCTTTGCTATTTCCGCAGGAGCTGTCGCTTGGTTTTAACTTTGCCACCAGGTGATTAAAGCCCGGCTCTGATTAAAGCCCAGCTCAATCCGTGCCGACGGAGACGGATGTTGGATGCAGTGGGAATTTGACAGCCGAGTGGGATGAGCAAGTGCATCAGGGTGCTAACGATGTTACATTGCAAATGCTGTTTATTTGCTGTCAGCTCCAAAGCAGGCAGTAAATAACACATTAGAGAATAAAAATAACGGGGGGGAAAAAAGAGAAAAAAAAAAATCCAAAAATAACATTATGTTAAAATGGAACCATCAATTATCCCCCTTTCTTCAGATTTTTCTCTTTTTTTTTTTTTTTTTTCCATTTTTTATTTTATATTGAAGCATTCACGCTGGGTTGGTGGTGGTTTTTTTTCCCTCTTGATTCATTAATTGCCTTTTTTCTGACTCCTCTGTTCTGCCTCAGTGCCCATAAATCAATGTAAAAAAGATAAAATGCTGCTATTATGAAATGAGTGTAAAAAGGTATTGAAATAAATCTCCTTTTGGACACATTTTCTCCCATCTCAGCTGCAAAAACATCTGCTCAAGATGAGATTCAGACCAATTTTTCTATCCCAAAGTGGCCCTGGCCTGTCCCTTGTTCCCAAAGCCCCAGACAACAGCATCCCATAAATAATTGTCCCATAAATAATTTTCTCCTGGCAGTTTTGAAGGAGCCTCCACCACCCATTTTCTCCAAAATCCAATATTTGATGGATGATGGTGGCCACAGCTCGTGCAGCTGAGCTGGCCCTAAATCTCCCCACCAAAAATTTCCTTATTTCCAATCATTTTCCTAGAAAAACTTTCACCATTGGGAAGTTTTGTGGGATTTTGGGGGGGGTTCCACTCAAATTCTCTCTGCCCAAAAATTTTCCAAAGAGCTGGTGTTGGACAATGAGTGTTTCCCTCCAAGTCTGAACATTTTCCAAACTCCATTAAATATCAGGAATATTTTATTTAGGCTCTTCAATAACTTTGATGTGCTCTGTTCCATTTCTGACGTTACTTGGTTTTGTCCTACAATTTTTTAAGAATTAAATGCATTTCTTAAGGGGAAAAAAAATACATAAAGTGTTGTTTGGTCCTTCCTAAAGTAAAGGGGTTTTCTGGGATTTAGAATTATTAGGAAATGAAGCTTTAATTCCTTTTTTTTGTTTCAGAAAGGAAATGTTTGGAGCAAAACTTCTTGGAATTGAGTTCTCTGCTTGCCATCCAAGTGTGAATTAAATTCCATTCCATTAACACACTTGAGCTCCATCCCGTGAGGAATTCTCACTCAGGATTCCTTTCCTGGCTGCAGGAGAAGGCAGAGAGGGACAAATTCCTGCTTTCTGGGCAGCATAAAATCCAAACTTTGATAGAAAAGTTTAAAATATTGTTTTCCCCTTGCTAAGACTTCCCAGGATTTTCCCTTTTTTTTTTTTCCCCTCTGGGATTTTGGGAGATTTTCCCAGCTCCAGAGGCTTCTCCATCCCAGTCTTCCTGTCCTGAAGGGAGAAAAAAATTCTCTTTAAAAATATTCCTCACTGCAAAGTGTCAGGAACATCCATGATGGGAAAAGTCCATTCCCAATGGGATTTTCCCTGGAATTGCAGGGCACAGCTCCCCTTGCTCTCTGATTTTCGAGGAGAAAAGGTCAAAGGTGTGGAATATTCATGCCAAATCGAATTTGCTTGCAAAGAAAACACATCCCAAGGTGGTTCCAACGTCACCTGGTAGCTTCTCCAGGATAAAATGATCCCAGGGGGAATTTCCTTCCAGTTAATTACAGGGGAAGAGAGGTCAAAAGGGAAATCCAGCTGCAAATTACCCAGGAGACCACAAAACAGACCTTCCTCGAGCCTCTGTCCCTACAAAAGCTCATTCCCAATGATTTCAGGAGAATCCCGGAGGAGTTAAAGTCAAAATCTTTGACCTCGTGGGGTAGGAGAGGGGAATATTTCAGCTGCATCAGAATAAATTCTTCCCTCTCATCTCAAGGGGATTTTTCTGCACTCCTAAGGGTCAGCTCCTATTTTACCATGGATTTTAATTCCATAAACAGAGTTGAAGGGAGATATAGGCCAGTTACCGTCCCAAAACTCAGGGGTTCTGTACAACATAAGGCTAAATCCCAAGAAGTCCAAGATTGTTTCCTTGAACCTCCTTTTTACAGGAAAAAAAGATGTTTCTTGTGAAAATGTCAACTTCCAGGAATATTCCTTACAACAATGCTTTGGAAACCTCATTTTCCTTCATTTTAGGAGGATTTCCAAGTGGGAACTGATGGAGGAAGTTTATTTTGAAATTAATTTTTTGGCCCATAAATGTAGCTGAGATTAAGGCTCTGCAGTCGAACACAGCTGCTCCTAAAATGCCCCTCTATGGATTTATAGGATCAGGGAATGTCCTGGGCTGCAAGGGACCCACAGGGAATGTCAAATCCCACTCCTGGCCCTACACAGGACGTCCCAAAGATCCCACCCAGTGCCATTCCCATCAGGAAACATTTCCATACAAAATAACAAAGATATTCCAGAAGAGAAATGACTGATTGGAATTCATCACCCCAATTTTATTTTTCCTTTTCCTTCCTTCCTTTTTTGGGGGTCTTTTGGAGTTTTTAGGGCGGGGGTTGATTTGGGAGTTTGTGTTTCTGGGCTTTTGGTTTTTATTGGGTTTTTTTTATTATTTGGGGGGGGGGGGTTTGGGGGATTTTTTGTTTGTTTGGTTAGGTTTTTTTGAATCTCTGACAGCCAAACTTTAGGAAAATCTGGAAATCCCCAGCCCCCAGGGATAGGATCTGCCCCATCACCTCTCTCTCTTTCTGCTGAGTTGCTTTGACATTCTGCTCATCTTTTTGGGGAAAAAAATGATGAAATAAGCAATAAAAGAATCGGGGAATCTGTTTTTTGCCTTCAGAGCCATTTCACTTCCCTGAACCCTTAACCAAGAGCAATTCTTCCTACATCGAATTCAGCAGGTGATGCAAAATCTCTGACATGGGTACAACTCCTTATTTTCTGGGGCTGAACAATTAAAAAAAAAATCTTTAAAGTGCTTGCTGATGTTTTTCTTTTAACTAAGAATTAAACCTTCCTAAGGAAAAAATCTCTTTTGTGAACTGCAGATCGTTGTGGGCTTTTTATGGGCTTGTGCTGACAAAGGGGAGATTCACCCATGATAACAGCGACACTCAAAGTCACATCTCGCATCCCACCTGTTTGGATTTCACCTCCAAAGAGCCCCCAGCCACCTGGGAATGCTCCTTCTCACAATCCTTCAAAAGTCCTGCGGATAATTCCCCATCCCAGGACAGAAATCTGTGCAAGTCCTTCTGCCAAAGCTTTGCGTCCCCTGTAGACCAATAATTTCTGTGTTTCTAACTTGAAAAGCATCCCCATCATTTGGATCTCGTTCAGTTCATTAAAATCTCATTTTTTTTTCTTTCAAAACTGCCCAAACTTCTTGCAGAGGAGACCTGGATCCTCCTGCCTCCTTCCCCTCCGTCAACAGAACTGCAGCAAGGCTGCAAAACCTGATCCTAGTCAAGATGTAAGGCAGTAACTCAGCTTTTTTTTTTTTTGTCTGAGTTGCAGCTAAAAAATATGGAGGCAATTGCGAATATTTTCAAATATTGGGAGCAGGGGTTTGAAAACAATATTCATAGATCATCCCTGTGTTCTGCCATGCAGCTCCGTGAGCACTGCCTGGGGAATAGTCCTGATCTATCGGATTTTTGATCAGGAGCTTTTCTGTGTAACAACAGCTGCTTGCATTTATTCATCAAAAGAATCAAGAAAGAGCTCAGGAGAAGTTGATATTTTCTCCCCGGTGACCGTGGACTCCGAGAACTCCATTGAAATTCCTTTATCTGCAGGCGATAACACCACACATCTTCCACTGCCCCTCTCACCTGCCTGCTCCGGGAGGTGATTAACTCTATGATCGCTATAAAAATGTTTTATTTAAGGGATAATTGTAAGCACTGGTATCTCCCATTTCCAAATCTCTTGCTTTATTATCCTTGCTCAAGAAGGTCTTAATATTTAAGTGATTTACTGCCCACTTTGAATGCCAGCCCGGCCATTAGGAGGCACATTTCACCAGGCAGTGCCTAATTTTATAGGACATTATTTCTTTATAAACAGAGCCATTACTCTGCAGCATTAATTAAACCTCTCTGCCCATTATGAACTCCATTTGGAAGACAACAACATCACCAACTGCCTGCCCTGATGGATGAGTCTGCAATCCCAAATTTGGCTGCTGCCAAAGCACTTCCCAAGGAGCAGAGCCACCGGGAATGGGGAGCAGTTGTGCCATGGAGAGCGGTGATTTGTGGGGAGAAAGGAGCTCATGAATAAAACATTTGCACTTCAGCGACCCAGTTTAGCTAAACAGTTTCGCATCAATAACCTGGCCCTAAAAAGCTCTGTTTGTTATTGCCAGCCTCCCAGGCCTTGGGAAATGGAATTACATCAGCTCCATTTATAACATTTAACGTTGGGAGAAGACTGCAGCTGTTACATCTCTGGACAGGGGCCTCGCCCACAAACTTCCGCTGGACAGCTGAGATTTGGGGGATTTTCACCTCTCCACCACAGGGAGACGTTCGGAATAAACAGAACAATCCAACCACCATCTTTGATTTCCTTCCAGGACCCCTCAGGGCCCAGCACTCAGAATTCAGGCAAATGAACCCAAAATGCCCTCAGAAAGCGTATTTCTACACAAGAAAAAGAGCCCTTGCCCACAGATTTCTCCCGGATGTGGCTGCAGAGATTTGTGGGATTTTCACCTCTCCACCACAGAGAGACACTCGGAATAAACAGAACAATCCAGCCACCACCCCTGAGTTCCTTCCAGGAGCCCTCAGGGTCCAGCACTCAAAGTTCAGGGAGATGAGCCCAAAATGCCCTCAGGAAGCAGAGTTTGTGCTCTCCTCCTCAGAATTTTTACACAAGAAAAATTCATTCACTCTTTCCCCCTCCACCATCACAGAATCCCGCAATGGTTTGGGTTGGGAAACACCTTAAGGCCAATCCCATTCCACCCCTGCCATGGACAGAGATAATTTTCCCTTATTCCTGGTTGTTCCAAGCCCATCCAGCCTGGCCTTGGACACTTCCAGGGATCCAGGGGCAGCCACAGCTGCTCTGGCACCCTGAGCCTTCGGCACTACCTGCCTGTCAAAAGCTGCTCCTTTCTTGCGATGTGGGAACCCATCCCACAATTTCTGCACCAGGATCCACCAGCTTCACCCCCAGAATCCGGCATTTGTAGACTCCCAAGGCTGGAGGAAATCCCAGCGCCTGTCCCAAGCAGTGGAGCTCTGGAGCATCACCCCCTCTTCTGATTTTCACCCCGAGAGCGTCAGGCTTACAAGGCCTCCTGCAAAGAGATAAACCCCCAGTTCCCATTGCTGCTTTTTCTGATTATTTGAGTACTTTCTGATTATTCTGAGGATTTACATGTTTTTTTCCTCAGGTGTGCACAGCCTGAGCTGCTGCCTCAGCCAGCTCCTCCCTGCATCGCCCCAGAGGCCACGGCAACCATTCCACAATTTAGGCATTCAGGACGAGAGGAGTGACAACGTTTGTCTTTGCAAACAAGCCCTGGGTCTGCTGGTAGATAAAACCAGCACCGAGAGATAAGAGAAACAACGGGGAGGATCCCACTGATGGGTGAATGGAAAAGAAGATTCTTGTAAATGAAATTTAGTATTGAAAGATGAAAGCAACAATGGGGAAAAACCCGTAAATCCCATAAGAATTAAAAATTAGGGGGTTATACATTAAAAGGGGAATATTGGGCATTTTGGGAAGTCTGTACCTCTCAATACCTCAGCCAATGAGTAAAGAGAGAGGGAAATGCGGCCGGGAAATTGGGATAAAAAGGAGGCTGCGTCCTCCAAAAAACTGAGAGACCCGAGGAGAAATGCTCCATGGCCTCTGCCTTTAGTGGAATACAGTAAAAGGACTCCTCTGTCTCCTCTTTGGACATAAACCTCTGGTGTTCATGGGTTAATTCTCCTAACAAGGACACCGTGCTCTGACATGTCTTAACCTCCCCATTAAAAATCTTATGAGGTAAATATTTACCAGCAGATGTACCCAGAGATATTCCCTGTATTTAGGGTGGGAAATAACCCTGGCTTCTCAGGCACCAACGTCTGGATCTGACTGGAAAACCGTTTAACGGTGCCCATTCCAAATGGAATTCCAAAAACTGCTGAAGGAGAAAGGGTGTCCCAGCTGGAGGGCTCTCGGCTGAGCTGCACCAGGGGGCACATCACAGGGGTTGGGTTTACGGAGCACAAACCACGCCAGGAACAGCAGCACATGGACCAGGCTGTGTTGGAGTCCAGGGCATTCCTTTGGCTGCCCTGGAGGGTCAGGGACCTGGGCAGGGGGGTCTGGGACCCCAGCCCAGAGCTCAGAGAGACACTGGCTTTGATCTCAGTCCATGGGAAAAACTTCCTACACTGAGAGAAGGTTTACAGGCCACAAGAGTGTGAAAAATAGTAGTTTAGCTCATCACAGGGTGAAAAAACAGAATATTTAGGTTTCTAGCATTGAAGTGAATGGGGCAAGATGGAGAATTTGGGGCGTTGTCTCTTTCTTCTTCATTTCTCCTTCCCTCACTCCATTTCTGCAGTGACGTTGGCACAAAGTAGTCAGTGAGGATTGGGTCAGAGTAAAGATGACCTTTTTAGTGTTAGTGATAGACATTGGTAAGAAATAGTAAATAAAGAATACGTAGCAATTAGTATAAAAGATAAGGACAGCCCAGCTCGGGGGGAGACGTCAGATGTCCAAGCCACGGCAAACATCTTGTTGGACACTGAGAAAATTGTAAGATAAGAAACAATAAACGAAGTATGCAACCTTGAAAAATCTAAACCTGAAGACTCCGTCTCTTCCTTCGGTTTGGCACAGAGCTGTGCAGAGGGCAAAGGACTCTAAAACCACCTGAATGCTGGAGAACAAACCTAACAAGGCTGGATTTCCATTCGTTGGGAATTCCACAGACACACAGGGCGCCCTCATCCCAAGCTGTGCCACGCCTCGATGGCACCCTGAGCTCCACACAGCCCCGGAATAAACACAGAATGGATTAAAACACAAAGGCAGGAGGGCTGGGAGCTGAGGTGGCTTCCCTGCAGGCACCAGGGGAAGGGAGCTGCTGCAGGAAGATGTGCTGGATGCAGAATTTAAAAGAGGAATTTGAACTTCTCCCTCACACGGACACAGCAAAGCCATCCCAGCACCTCCCTCTCCATCCCGATTTCCTCAGATCCAGGTGCGGGATCCTGGCTGCAGGGTATCCATGAACAAACCCTCGGAGCACAGCGATGTCCCCGGAACCCATGGAGCTCATTTGGAGTCAGCAGGAGAATTCCTACAGCAGCTGCAGGAAGGGAGAGTTCAGGAGGGACTTGGAGGCTTGGAATAGAGGTAATTCCATGGGGGCATCCGTCCTCTGGAGAAGGGAGCAGAGCCAGGCTGCTGCAGAGGCAGATGGAGCTGCTCCACTGCTCCCAGGGCCTCCCACACTCTCCACAACTGCTCAGACCCACACCAACCGCTCCTAATCCCACCAGCATCCCAAATCCCGCTGGAACCCCCTTAGACATAAAAAATACCCTAACAAAACAACCAGGGCCAGCTTGGACAGAGCCTGGATCAATCCAGGATTATGGGAGGTGTCCCTGCCCAAGGCAGGGGGTGGAATGAGATTGACTTCAAGGTTCCTTCCAGCCCAAACCAGTCTGGGATTCTGGGACTCCACGAACTTAAGCGGAATTAAACAACATTCCCCGCTGGGGTGGTTTTGTTGGGTTATTTATTTTTTTTTAGCTCCCTGCTTAGGATGCAAAAAGCCTTCAAATCCAAAATTGCAGTCCTGTTTCATCAGTTACATAATTACTCTGCTAGCACTAATTAGCAGATGACTGTAAACATAACTTTTTCATCCCAGAAGACATTCCCTGTTCGGAGCGCGGCTGAAAATGCAAGTCAGGCCCCGCTCTGGTGCTCCTTCCAATGTGCTTAATAATCCTCAGCACTCGTCTCCCCGTGCTCGGGAGAATTTATAGTGGCAAGGCAAGAGAAAAGCCGAGCAATGTTCCATTGGAAATTAGGAGGAGAAGCAAATGCTGAGGGAAAATATGCTCAGATGGGCAAAAAAAATTAAGTGTACCTGGGCCAAAGAGTGACAAATTGCTCCTTTTCAGGAGACCTTTTTAGCAGAGGGAGGCACTGAAGAAATGCCATGTTCTACTCAGCAGAAAAATCAGAGATGGATGCAATTAAACCCCTGAAGGTCTGAGGGAAATGCAGCCGCGGGAATGGGAGCAAAGAGAGGGATCTGCCTGCAGATAATTAAATGTTCGTTTTGGTGCCAGCGGGATCAGAGGCCAGACCTTGAAAAGTGGCAACTTGTGGGAATGCAGCGAGGTGGGGATGGGGACAGCTTTCCCCAAGAAAAGAAAATCTCAGTCCCAAAAGTCCCTTCCCCTCGTTTTCCTCAGGATCCCACACGGAACACGGGATGGGGCTGGAATCTGCAGGAATCTCCCACCATGGAGAAGGGAGGTTGGAATGGCACTGACAGAGATCCCACAAAAACCTCTGTGGCTTCACATCTCCAGCCAACACCCCAAGAAGGGCTGAATTCCCAGGAATTGCTGTGGATCCGAGGGATAACGTCAGGAGGAGTCACTTCATCCTGGGAAAATGTTGGAGGGATCTCATGAAGCCTCAGCAGTGACCGGGCTCGGGGTAATGCCTGCAAGCTTAAAAAATAATTTTAAAAAATCATTGAGCAGAGGTGAGGGACAGGAGCACCCTTCCAATCAAACCATTTCAATCCCAGATGCACGACCCCAAAATTCCCTGTTGGAATATTCCCTGCCAAGTTCAACATCACTGCAAACTGTTGCTAGCGTTTGCTACACAGAAAAATACAATTATCCCTTAGCTTAGCATCACTCTCCAGGAAAAAACTGCCCAAAATCCTGGGAGCTGGGTGATCGCATTGCCTGAAGATCCTGAATTAACCATTTCCTGAGGCCAAACCGAGCAAATTACCCGAGAAATCTTTTAAAAAGTACAAAGTTAAACCTCCCCAGAAAGCTTCCGACTCCAAAGCACAGAAAAATCACATTAAACTTCATCCCTTCATCCAAAAACTGGAAGGTTTCTTCCTCCCAGTGCAAAATAAAAGGGTTTTTTTTAGGATAGGCCTTAAGCTCAGTCCTAAATTTGCACAGCCCTATCTCCTCCCTGCCTGAATTTTCCTGCCCTTCCTGAACTTTTCCTGCCTTTCCTGAATTTTCCTGCCCTGCCTAACCTTTTCCTTTTAGGAATAGATCAGATGGAATTGATTTAAGGGAAGAACAAGTTAATCAAATTGCTGGATTCAGCACAAATTTCCGGGAGAGGCTCCCCAGCCTCTCCCAAGGCACATCCTGGTCCCCTGGATAGCAACTCATCCCTGGATGCAGAAGTTTTTAAGAACTGCAGTAACTTCCCAACTTCTCCCAGAGAATCCTTGTCCTGGGCTTCACCTCCAGAGTTCATTTCTAGACTGAATTTCATGGAGATTTAAACTAATGCCGGTAGAAATTAAGATATTAATGAGAGAGGATTGCCACTGCCCAAAGGGGCATTTTCACTGGACTCGGGAAAACCAGAGGGAAAATCCTTCCTCTACCTGAGCCCAGCTTTTGAGCCAAAGTGGACTGGAAGGAAATTCCCTGAGGATTACTCACTAAAAACCACTTTTCTCCCCAAAAATGGAGTTCTGGGCACACGGGGTCTCCGTCCTATCCTGCTGGAAAGATGAGGTCAAGGAGCTGAACGTGCCGGGGCTTCGGATGGGGAGTTCAGAAACCCCAGAAATTCCCAGAGATCTGCGGGAAGATCCTGTGGGAGCTCCAAACCTGGATTTGCATTTTATCCCAGAATTTCCACCCAAAACCCCTTCCCACAGCGCTGGGCACGGGAAACGGATCCTGCCGCGGGGTTTTCCGCCATTCCCTGAGCTCCAAGGACAGCGGGAGATGCTTTGAATGTCAAAGGGATTCGGGAGAGGCTGGGACAGGTCAAGCACGGAGCTTTTTCTCCTCCCGGATGATGCTGGCGGTGATTAATGAACCAATTCAGCCTCCTCTGCGAAGGTACGTGACCACAAGGCGGAGGTCACACGTGAAACGTCCCGAAATCCCAGGGAAAAGCGGATTTCTTTCCCCTTCAAGGATCCAAGATACAAAATTCTGCCCAACAAAGGCTCGCCCGGAGCCAGGGCTCTGCTTGGACTAATTATTTACATCTTCCCCACTTTTGGCAAACCTACAGAGAGCAGCCAGCTCACCATTTCTCCATCCAGGGGTTTATTTTGTTAATGAAAGCACCAGCAGAAGAATGACAAGATGATTTTAATTATCCCATCCCCTTAATTTCCGCGGTGCGCCGTGGATCTGCGGAGCTGCGAGCGAGCCTTGTTAGAGAACGTGTGTGCAGCGTGTGCGTGCAGGCAGGAGCACTAACGAGCTTGATTTGCTGATCAGCAGATTTGGGAGTTATTTAAATTATTCCACTGCTCTAATTTGTTTAGAGAAAAAAAAAAAAAAAAAAAAGAAAAAGTAACGATTTTCCCATCAGCGTTTTCAGCCGGCCCCTCGCTCCCTCGCAGGAGCGATGGGAGAGGAAATTCAGGAGCAGAAAATGCGGCCAGCAGGGAGCTGTGGGATGAAGACTTCAAATTTTAGGGAAGAATTAATCCCTGGAGCACCTGCACCCAGCCAGAAGCTGGAAAACACAGACCCAGCTCAGCTCCACCATCTGCCAAGGAGAATCCAGCTCCTCCTTCCAAAGATGCCTCTGCCAGCTCGTCCACAGCTTTATATTCCCAATTCCTCGCTCAAACCTCTTCCCAAGTTTGTGCTCCTCCATCAAATCTCTGAATTTGGATATTTGGAGTGGGCAGCTCCTTCAAACACACAACTTCAGGTGGAAATCTCAACTTTTTCCCCTGATGTATTTATCATTTCCATTGTGTGAGGGGTGTGGGGGGACCCAGAGCCCCGCAGAGCTCTGACAGAATCACAGGAAAAGAAAAAAAAAGATAAAAAGGATAAAAAACCCACAAGGGAAAGCTCCAGCTTTCCGAACAGGCAGATTCCGTGAGGAGAAAAGTGGTGCCACTTGCAGCAGCTGTCAGGAGACCAAAACCAAAACCAAAACCAAAACCAAAGCCAAAACAAACAAACAAACAAAAATAATTTAAAATGCAGGCACTGAAGAGAATGATAACAAATGGGAAGATGTTTTCTTTAAACTGTGGTTATATTTTTTTTCTGCTGTGATTTGTGTCGCCCCTTCCTCCAGATTTATCCCCTCCCTCCCCCAAAAAAAGTCAGAAGCTTTTATCAAACCAAAGATGTTTCTCACATCCAAAGCTTTCCTTGGAAAACTTTGCTTTTCAGGCACTGTGGACTAAAAACAGCCAAGGGAGCTCATTTCCCCGGACAACTTCATGTGCTCAGAATGAAGGTTCCGAAGCTCCTCCATCAGAGGTCTCCTTGGAAAAATTCCGTGTTTCAGGCCGAACAGAGGGTGTTTTGGTTTTTTTCCACCCATTCCAGAACCACAATCCCACCAGGAGCTCTCCAAGCCACTGGAGATCCCACAGGATCCAGCATCTTCCAGCAGCCACAGTCACCCCTGGCCCAGCTCAGCCTCCAGCTCCATCCCAACACTTCTCCCTCCAGCTGAACCCCACAATTTCCCCCTCATCACCCTCCTCCTGCTGCTGCTGGATGATGTCCACAGGGAAGGACAAATCCCTGCCTCAATCCAGGCAGGAATTGCAGTGCCTGGCCTGGACTCCACCAGGGGCTCCGGCTGTCACCTTCAAACCATCACTCGCAGACAGCTCCCACCTGGGGACCCCTGTCCCTTCTCCCTCAGCCTCCTCCTGCCTCCAGCCTCCCTCTGAATTCCAGGATCTGCTTCTTTTTCCCAAACAGCTCCTGCCGGCTTTCTTTTTTTTTCTTCCTTTTTTTTTTAATTTCTTTTCCATAATCATTCCAGAAGAAGCTGCACATGCTGCTGCAGAGCCAAGGTTACGTTCACACCCCAAGAGAAAGCCGCGTCTAGGGCACTCCCAGAAATACCAACCCTGATCCGCAGTCACAAATATATGATTACATATCACACATGCAGGGTTACAAATACAAGAAAGCTAAAACCCCAAGGGATCACAGGGAGCGGGTGGAGCTGTGCCAGAGGAGGGTTAGGCTGGATTTTAGGAACAGGCTCCCCTGGGAAAAGCATCACCACACGCAGAGCGCCCGCAGGCTTTAGGCCCGGCCTAAACCACCAGCACGCCCTCGGCTCCCGCTTTAAGCCCAGCTCAGCGCCGCCGCCGGGGAAAGGCAGGAAGGCGTTTGATTTAATGAATGATGCAATTCCAATGATCCACATTAGACACGAGTGCCCCGTGCAGAGAGCAGCGCCAGCGGCGTGTTCCGGGGAAGCTGCGCTGTCAGGCCAGCCGAGGGAGCCGGGCGCTGCCAGCACTCCTACGGGGAGCGGCAGATGGAGAGCGCCGGAGTGTCCGTCTCCATTAGTCCAGCCTGGGCTTTGATTCCCACCTTCCTGCCAGGAACTGGGAGCAGATTGGCAGGTGCTAATGGCGAGTGTGGAAAAGCTCCCGGCAGCGCTCAGCCAGCGCTTCCCTCGCTGCTCGGGAGGCTCCCACACGCCAGAGGTGGCACCTGGGCAGGGAGGAATGAAAGGGACTCCACTGTCGCTGGGCTTTGCCCCAGGGATCAGCTCAGATGGAGCAGGAGCAGCTTTTCAAAGTGTCTGGGAGGCATGAAATGGACACGGAGCGCGAAGTGCTGTGGATGAATGTCCCAGCTTCCAGCAGGGCGAGAAGAGATGGGGAATTTGTACCATTCTATCGTTCTTTTGTTATGTTTGTGCCCTTGGGGAGGGAACCCCAGAATGGTTTGGGTGGGAAGGGACCTTAAATCCCAGCCAGTGCCACCCCTGCCATGGCAGGGACACCTCCCACTGTCCCAGGCTGCTCCAAGCCCAATGTCCAGCCTGGCCTGGAGCACTGCCAGGGATCCAGGGGCAGCCACAGCAAATCTGGGAATTCCAGCTCAGCCCCTCCCCACCCTCCCAGGAAGGAATTCCTTCCCGATATCCCATCCATCCCTGCCCTCTGGCAGTGGGAAGCCATTCCCTGTATCCTGACACTCCAGGCCTAGTCCAAAGTCCCTCTCCAGCTCCTCTGTTTGCCCAAAAGTCAAACTGGATTAAATCCCTGACAAATTTTTGGGCTGTGTTCTCTCAGCCCCAGGTCAGTCTTTTCCCCTGGCAGAGCTGCCCCACGCTCTGCAGAGAAGTGCTCCAGGATCAGCTGCCTGCTGCACACTCAGAGCATTCCCATTCCTCCTCAGGAGCAAAGCAGCTGCAAAGATCCTCCTAAATTTGCTTTGAAATGCATTTGTCAGGTTCCACATTCGGCCAAATCAATGAATCAGATTCCAGCGGAGAAACAGAGTGATGAAGGCTGGCTGATCCCAGCGTTTTCCTCCTCGGTGTTCCTTGAGGAGAAGGATTTTTCTTCACCGTTTTGTTTGCTTCAGCTTCTTTCTCCAGAGCTGAGGTGGTGACAGCCCCAGCCAGGGGTGACGCAGGACTTGGGACCGTGAGGTTCTTCACAATCTCCATTCAACATAAAAAATACATTTCCTAAATAACACAGCTGTGTCCAAGACTGCCCCTGGCACCGTGAGTGAGGAGGATCAATCCCAGGGGCATCAATCTGAGAAGGAAAACACCATCAGGAGTTTCTTGGAGTCAATGGAAAAGGGTCAGAGGCCTGAATGAACTCTCTTAACTTTAGCTGCTTTAATGATTCCCCTCTCTCTTTTCTTCCACTGGGGATTTCTTCCTCCGGTGGGATTGTTTCTCTTCCTTGATCCAATAATGCCAATACTCCTCAGACTGAGGTCTAATAAATCAGGAAATCCCAGAGTTTGTCTGCTCTTACAGTGTGGGATACCCATAGTGCAACCTGGAAGTGCCCAAGGCCAAGTGGGATGGGGTTGGGAGCAACCTGGGATAGCGGAAACTCTTCAAGGTTCCTTCCAACCCAAACCATTCCACGATTCCCGGATCCTGTGGGTGACCAGGAACCTCCAATGGCTCATTTCTTGGCACCAAACAGCAGTAAACTGCCAGCAGCTCCCATTGTCCTTTTTGTTTCGGGGTTCCAGCTCCATCTGCGTCGCCGACCACGTCACTTCCAAACAGCGGAGGGGTCGGCACGTTGTGTTTGGGGGAAGGGAAATGAGCAGCCCGCCTGGAATTATTTCCTTTGCCCCTTTAGTCTCATCAAGGGCTCCTCCCTGCAGACGGAAACGCGGGCTGGCAGGAGCTGCGAGCCGCCACCGCTACCTTCTGTTCCCTCCCGCTTTGCCAGGACGGATTCCATCCCCAGACAGGCTGGAATTCATGCCAGTGGCAGACAGTCCCGTTGGATTAGGCCTCCCCAGGTTCATTCCAGCAATTTGCAGGAGGATTTGCAGTCTGTTTCCGGGCCTGTCAGATCCATATAAACCAGCCTGCAGCAGGACGCTGGATTATTGTTTATGTTTTTCATGGGGATACGGGATAATAAGGTGCAATTTAAACGAGTGTTGTGACAAAAAGATCATCAAATTCTCTGCAAGAGGTTTCATGCCCCAAATGAGGGGCATGGGGTGAGAACACGCTGCGAAGAAAAGTTTAGCTGAACTCAACCCATCCCAATTTCAGCCCGGAATTCCAATTCCCAGTAATTACCGCCGCATATTTCCCCGTCCTGCAGCACATTGTACAAATGGAAAAATAAATTTCCGGCTCCCAGCTCCAAGTGTCCTCACTAACGGCCAGGAGGGGAACATAACGATCACGGCACGGCAGCAAAACCAACATTTGGGCAGCGCTTCAACCTCGAGGGCAAACGAGGGGAGAATCCAAAACGAGTAGAGAACGCAACTCCATCTTCCAGCCACCGGACTGAGGGGACTCAACCCCCAAAAAAAAAAGGCAAAGTAGGCCGGGAAGTGTAGCCAGTTGCCATGGAGACTGCAAGATATGAAAGCAAGAGCTGATGGAACCTTTCGAGTTATTTAAATGCTCGTTATAACATTATGCAAAAGAGCAGAGGAAAGGAAGCGGCGGGGTTAACGTGCTGGGAAGGAAAACTGTCGTAGCGGGAGGAACAAAGTAACAACTCAGGAGTCAGGAATGAGGATTGGTTAAATGGAGCCATTTGGAATAACGAGATAATTAAGCCCTCTTAAATTAGTGGGGAAATTTGTTGTGAGGAGCAGAGCAAGGAGGGAGCGGTCTCCAGGCCGCGGGGTTGGGGTGAAAATATTTCTTGCTAGGAGTCCTCCAGTACCTCATCTTCATCTCCTCAGCCCCTCATCTTCATCTCCTCAGCCCCTCATCTTCATCTCCTCAGCACCTCATCTTTGTCCCCTCAGCCCCAGCTGTCCCCAGAATCCAGGGAAATGGCTCAGGGATGAGACCTGTTCCATACCAGAGTCTCGCTGTGGTTCTTTGGCTTTGCATCATTTCCCCCGTTTCCATCTCTGTTTCCCTTCCAGCAGCAGCTCTGCTTGGAGCACTGGGAAGACTTGGGATGAGCTGGGCAGTACGGAGAGGCCAGAACTCCAATTTGGTGCAGGAACTGGAGATTATCTCCCCTTGGACAAAAAGCAAGCCAGGAGAGCAAGTTCAGCACCCACAAAGCCACCCTGTGCCAAAATATTCCCCCACAACAAGTGTTCTGTTCTCACCTCTTCTGCAGGGCCTGAAGGATTTATTATCTTTCTCCCTAGGAGGTAAAAAAATGGGAAAAAAAAAAAAAGAGAGAGAACCTCTTCTTGCCCTGCAACTCCCCCCAAAGCTGGAGCAGGGCTGTCTGCTCCGGCCTCGGCTCTGGGAGTCAAGTGGAGTAAATCCCATCCCAGCCACACTCAGGCCTTCGGGCTCAGCTCCTTCCTGGAGCCGTTTGTCAAGTGCTTTTCATCTGAAACATGATTCGGGGATTCAATTACTTTATAAAGTCAATATTTTAGGTCACAGCTTATGCATCAACAAAGACATCTCGTGGGATTAGGGCTGAGCGTGGTGGAGCTCTAAGTAATGTTCCCTGCGCTGCTCCAGCTGGAAAAGTCGATAAGATCGGTTTGTTCCCCCCACATTTCACTCTCAGAGGCTGCAAAAATGATTGTTCGCTTCTGTAAATTTAAACCGGCGGGAAGGAGAAAATGTCTCTGGCTCCGTTATTTCCAGAGAGGTAAAGCAGCATTGCTCCTCTCCGTGTGCTTGGCAAGAGGCAGCCAGGAGGGGGGTGAAAAACAGCTCTTTGTGCTCAAAAAATGTTGTTAGCAAGGGAGAAATATCAGGATGAGCTGGTCCCAAACGCAGCCGGGCTGGAAAATGAGGGGAAAAGTCTAGAGGAGCTTTGAAAGGAAGAATGGGAGAGACAGAGGTGTCCGACGGGTTTTTTGGAATAGCAGAGAGCTGGAGCTTCCCACTCTCTGCTCCAATATCCCACTAAGCAGGACAAATGTAATTATCCAGGGTTTTAATTACAGGCTTCAGGAAAAAAAACAGAAGGTCCCTCTCTCATTTCGGATGGAGGTTTCTCCCTCCTCATGATGAAGCTCAGCTCAATACCGAAATAAATATTTCAAACTCTACTTTTCCCCCTGAAATCGCCCAAACACTAAATTTAGAGTCTTTCTGTAACAGGGTATCTATTGATCTTTGCCAAGGCCACAGCACTTCCTAAATCTCTGCTGAAGAGAGAAAAGCATCGAGAAATATTAAAAAAAAATATTAAAAGTATCTACAAATCAGATCTCCTTCCGGGGAAAAAACTTCCAAGGACAGAAGGGTTTCCAGCAAAGAGCCCCTGCAGAAGCCTCCTGGCCCTCCAGGCCACCAGGGATGCTCCAGGAGCAAATTCCTCAGTCTGTAAATGCAAATCCTTGCAAATCCAGGGATGATGGATTGCCGGGATGCAACACCAGGACTCACCCGTGGTGACATATGAATGTTTAATATTAAATTGAAAAATATTAGGAAGCATTCTTAGATAAAATTAAAGGCTCAAACCTCTGCAACCTCCCCCCCCCATAAAAGACCTCTCCAAGCGAAGCGTTCTCCGTGGGAACCAGACCCAATCCCACGGGACGCAGCCACCACGTGCCCCAGGCGAGGGAATCAGAGCCCCTGAGGCTGGAAAAACCCTCCAGGATCGAGTCCAACCATTCCCCAGGTGCCACATCCACACAGATTTTAAACCCCTGCAGGGATGGGGACTCCCAACCCCGTTGACTCCCATCCAGTTGACCACCGCCCTGGGCAACTTTTCCATGAAGGAATGTTTCCAATATCCAATCCAAACATTCCCTGGCCCAGCTCGTTCCCTCTGCTCCTGTCCCTGTTTCCTGGGAGCACAGCCCGACCCCCCCAGCTGTCCCCTCCTGTCAGGGACTTGTGCAGAGACACAAGGTTCCCCCTGTGTTACCCTGGTTTTTCTGAGTTTTTTATGGCTTTTTTGATTTTCATAAATGGAGTCAGATCTTTTAGTTACTGTACAATATTAGAGCAGTTTTCTACCTTTTCCCACAGATGTAACATAAACAAATCCTTTGTTTTTCATTCTCTGTCCTTTGTTTGCATATTTCTAACCTGAAAACAATTGTAACTGACAGTTGGTCTGGCCACTGAGGCTGAGGGGTGGAAACCCCAAAAAGCCAATCTTCTGCTGGACCCACAAATGTATAAAAAGTAAAAATAAACAAAGGGGTCTCTTTTCTCTCTCCGCTCTTTCAGCTGGGAGCTGGATCAGAAGAACCTGTGCGAAAATCTCTTGTCTGCGTGTGACTGCTTTGTGTGTCTCGGTGACACCCCTGAGCCTCCTTTTCTCCAGGCTCAGCCCTTTCCCAGCTCCCTCAGGAATTCTCTAGACCTTTCCCAGATCCCTGAGCCTCTCCTGGTGCTCCAGACCCTTCCCAAACCTTACTGGGCCAGCACTTCTGGATTTTGGCTACCAACCACCCCTCCCGTCCTGCCCTGGAGGTCGGTGAGGAGGAGGAAGAGCGATGAAGGCGCCCTTCAACGAGAACCCATCGCACACGCGGTTAATGTGGGCTGGGTAGGAAGGGAGAACGAGTCCATGCAGCAGCTCATCGGGCATTTAATGGGATTAGCGCAGCTGCGGGAAGGGCTAAAACTGCCCCAAGGAGCCCAAAATCAGCCCCCACAAGAAGAGCTGGGAACCCGGAGCCACTGCAGGGAGGTTTTGGGGAGGATTTCAGAGCCCTTTCAGCAGCTCGTTATCACCAAACGCTCGGGAGAGGCTGCTCAATTAGCAAAAGTTGGGAAAATGGGGATTTTCCCCGCCACCTCCCCGTGTCTGACACTCTTTACCCACTGATAAGGAGTGATAAAGCTGCCAGAGCTTCCCAGGCATCTTCTGGCAAATGAGCCGTAAAATAGGATAGTTTTAGGATTATCCCGAAATGGGAGAAACCTTCCAATTATGCCCGAAGAAAAATTAGTATATCCTAATGCTAATTATAGCATCCGTGGCTCAGATTTGTTTGACGAGGAGCTCGCTTCGGGTAAAACGAACACCGGCTTTGAAGGCAAGGCAAAAAAAAAAATAAAATAAAATAAAGGGGAATGAGAAATGGAAGACCTGGAGTGATGGAAAATCCAGGTGTGGCCACACAGCTGCATCCCACGCTGCCAGCCGGGATCAGCCTGGACCAGAGCCAGCAGCGGGTCCCAGCTGCTTCCCAAATTCCCTTCCTCACATCCCCACCCCAAAAGAGGAGCCCTTCCCTCTCTGCCCGTTCCACGGTGTCGGGATCTGTCCCAGTCCGGGTGATTCTCCTGCCCCGTGGTGCCGTGGAAAAGATGGGAAAGAAGAGGAGGAGCTGGGAGTTTAGAGAGGGTAAAAATGTCCTTGGCTTAGGCCAAGCTTAGGCTTTTCCCTCACACGATGGGCACCACGTGTCGGCGTCCCTGGCTCTTTCCTGCTCCAAGGTCAGGGCCAATAAAAATCAGGAGACGTTTTTGAAGTCTCACTCTGAAGTTTATTATCCTTATCTATTACAGACTCAGGAGAAGTGAGCTCTCTCTAACAAGTCGAGAAAGTGAACCCAAAATGGTGCCTATTCAAGGCTATTTAAGTTTCATTTATCCAATAAACAGCTGACATCTGTATAATTTATGTTTTTCACCTAATCATGATCACCCGAAGCCCTCAATGCGGACTCCTTTCACCCAGAAAACCACCCAGGTTCGGGAAGAAGGAGGAAGAAAAAGATGCAAAAAAAGAAAATTAATGCGCACCCAAAGTTCTCCATCTTGGCTCCCATATTTCACCATTCACTAAAATCCCAAATTCAAGTTTTTCAGCCTGTGAGATCGCACAACACCACTCACACCACACACCCACAACGCCCGTGCTGTCACACAACCTCGGATGCCTGTCCCAGGGCCCCAAGTCAAACGTGGTGATGGTCAGCACCCCTCAGCTCAGAAAGCCTGGAGTTTTCAGCCTCCGGGGTTCCAACACCCCTGCAGCCCTGGCTCAGGTGTCCCCAGGAGTCAGAGGTGAGGGAATAAAGGCATCAGGATTTAATAACAGCTTTAATTCTCATCAGAAGAAGGAAATATTTCATAATTACACTGCTTTTTATAAAATGCCCAGTTCTGGTTTTAGTAGCTGCTCAAGAGGAGACCCAGACCCAGAGCCAGGCTTGGAATACCTGCAGCAACACAGGATAATTAATCATTAATTCATCCCAGAATGTATTCCTGAGACCATTCCCTCCCAGAAAAATCTGGGACGGGTTTGGGATCCACTCCTGCAGTATTTACAGGAACTGACCTCAGGCCCTGAAGGGATCTCTGTGTCCAGTGATGGAGCAAAACAAGTCCTTAAATCCCATCTCATCCCAACCCCTGCCACGGGCAGGGACACCTCCACTGTCCCAGGTGCCCAGGCACGAGGCAATAATCCCAAAAGCACATTTGGGATATGGGAACAACCTTCAGACAGCATCTGGATTAAGAAAACTAAAGGCTCGGCCCCGGAGCCGCAGTAAAAACCCTGTTTATTCCTCCAGGAACATTTCCATTCATGCACATTTCCAGGAGCTCATCCATCCCCACTCCCCCATCCCACTCCCATCTCCAGCGGTGGCTCTCGGGGCAAATTCCATGAAAATTTTCCTCCGGGCTGCGAGAACAACCCCTCCCCCCAAAAATAAAATAAAATAAAATAAAATAAAATAAAATAAAATAAAATAAAATAAAATAAAATAAAAAATAAAATAAAATAAAAATAATAAAAATTAATAAAAATTAATTTAAAAAAATAAAAGAAAAATCCCCTTCTGCCAAAGGCTGTGTTTCGCCTGACAGCCCCGCCCACAAACGGAGCCGTCCAAGCCCAGAAGTGCAAATGGAACCAGCAAGGAACGGCTCCAAAACGGGAAAGGATGAATATTCATTGGAATATTTTGGTTGCATCCCATCTATCTTTGTAACAGACATTTTTGCTCCAGCTCTGGCTGGAGCTCTGACGAGTGACAGCAAGAAGGAGCCTAATTAGCATAAAGGGTGATAATTAAGGATGCAAATGTGGTAGATGTCGCTGGGTAATTTAACCAGGAGTGGGCAGAGCACCTCCAGATCCCTGGCTCAAGGAAAACAACCCCAGAAAAGGGATTTGAGGAGGGGAAAAAGCAGGGAACAGACAGAGTTTTTTAAACAGGAGGGGAAAATAAACCCCAACCCTAAAATTCAAGGAGGTTCAGGATGTTGTAAAAACAGGGAATGGGTTGGAGTTTATGGGATCTTGTAGCAAAAGGGGGAAAAGAGGGAAAGCAGGAGGAAATAATCTCTTGGGAAGGCGTTTTGGGCAACACTAAAAAGGGAGGCAATAAGTTATCCATAGGGTAAATCCACAGGGATATCCAGGAGTGGCCAGAAATCCCACAGACCGCCAAGCCTCAAACACTGCCAACACCCCGGAACTCACTGGGATCTTCCCACTGGGAAAAACCCTGGCTGAGCAGAACAGGGAGTTCAATTCTGCCAAGAAGGGCTCTGAGTTTTTCAGGATGTTGGAATGGAAAAACAGTTTGGGTTGGGAGGGACTTTAAAGGGGTTTATTCCAACTCTACGGGCAGGGATAGGGACAATTCCCACTGGGATGAGGGGTTTTTCCCATCTCTCCTGCTCATCGGTGATGTGGGGACAAACTTAAATTGTAAAAACCTAAAAAAAATATTCAAGGCGTTGAGCTGCGATCACAGAAACCAGGTTGGAGCTTGATCCCGAGGATTGATGACCACCCCAAGCCCAAAATAAACAAACAGGTGCAGAATCTGCCAAACCTGCGGAACCACTTCGAAAATCGACCAAAACATTCCAGTTCCTCTTAAACACCTGCAAAGCCTGGAACTGAAGAGCGGCGCCTTTTAAATCCACCCAACCCAAAAGCCTCGCCCTAAAAATGCATCTCCCACCGCAGAAACTGCTCCTGCAGGACTTTTGGAAGTGTTTCTAGCACAAAAAGCGGCTCTTTGGCTGTCCCGAGAGCGCAGACCGCTGGTTCCTAAGGCGGGTTGGATTGCGTGGCTCAGCTCCCGGGCTAACGCTCAGCGTCAGCGGGATCACATTTCCAAACACCATGAATTTCACGGGAGTTCATCACGATCCCATCATGTGGAATCAGCAGCGTCCAGCCTCTTCCAGGGGCTGTTAAAACACGGATCAGGCAAAGGTCTGCGGCCGTGCCCCAGGGCGGAAACCCAAAGAGCTGCAGCGGGGTGATGCTGTAGGGAGTGAACTGAGGAAGAGGGAGGAAAGTTTGTGGAACAGAGGTGGGAAAAGGTTTTTTTTTTATGTTTTCCAGAATTCTCAGCGCCGCACCAGGAGGAGTAAAAAAATCAGCTTGGAAAATCATGGAATTCCAGACTGGGTTGGGATGGAAGGAGCCTTAAAGCTCAACCAGTTCCACCTTCCAGTGTCCCAGGCTGCTCCAAGCCCAATGTCCAGCCTGGCCTTGGACACTGCCAGGGATCCCAGCTTCTCTGGGAATTCTATTCCAGGGTCTCCCCACCCTCCCAGGGAGGAATTCTTTCCCAGTATCCCATCTAAACCTGTTTTCTGTCAGTTTGAATCCGTTCCTCCTTGTCCTGTCCCTCTATCCCTGTAAATCCTCTCTCCCCATCTTTCTTGGAGCTCTTTCAGGCCATTCCAAAGCTTCTCTCCAGGTGAACATTCCAAATTTTCCCAGCCTTTCCTCCCAGCAGAGCTGCTCCATCCTTCAGATCCTGGCGCTTCCTCTGGACTCGCTCCAGCAGCTCCACGTCCTCCCTGTGCTGAAAGCAGGAAAATCCAAGGAAAAACCTTGAATCTCCACAGGGAACCTTTTCCCTTTCCTTTCCTTTCCTTTCCTTTCCTTTCCTTTCCTTTCCTTTCCTTTCCTTTCCTTTCCTTTCCTTTCCTTTCCTTTCCTTTCCTTCCCTTCCCTTCCCTTCCCTTCCCTTCCCTTCCCTTCCCTTCCCTTCCCTTCCCTTCCCTTCCCTTCCCTTCCCTTCCCTTCCCTCTGATTTTATTCTTTTTATTCCCTTTGAGGAACTTGGCGATTCCATGGGAAGCTCCAGCCCCTCATCTATCCCTGGAAGATCCATGTGCAGCTCCAAACCAGTCGGATCCAGCACCAGGGAGGGCTCAGCACCTCCCTGAAAAGTTGGTTCAACCCTCAAAACAATCCTCGACTCGGAAAAAATCACATCCGCTATGGAATTTTATCCAGCTGGGAGAAAACCCCTTCCAGTCCGCTTTATTCCCTAAATTCCAGGAGGGAAAATGAAACATTCCCGGGGCCCGGGATCTTTGCGAAGGTTGGGAATCGCATCCCGGCCGCGCTGTAAATCACCGGGAAACGTGAACAAAGAGCTCCATCTACTGATTCCTGCCCTCCCAAATCCCAGCCGAGGGATTCAGCACCCGGAGCTGCGGGACCCAGCAGGGATTTCATCCCGGACACAGCCCCTCACAATCCCACGGGATGCGGGAGAAAATCGGGAGGGAAAGAGACTTCACCCGGGGAAGGAGAAGCCAAGCAAGGATTCCATTCCTCCTCTCCCGCAAATCAAATTCCCCACGCCAGCTTTGGGAGGAGATTGCCTCCATCCCAGCCCAAGCCCCGCTTTTCCCACCCTTCGCTCCACGCTATTCGTGCCAAGCTCAGGTCCCAGCCTATCCAAGAGATCCCGGGTTATTCCCACCATCCATCCTTGGATGGAGCACACATATTCGGTGTCAGTCTGATTCCATTCCTCCCTGTCCTGGCACTCATTCCCTGTAAAAAGTCTCTCCTCATCTTGTTGGGTCCTTCAGGTACTGGAAGGCCACAATTAGGTCACTCTTGTTCCAATGCCTGATCACCTTTCCATGAAGGAATTTTCCATAATATCCAATCCAAACCTCCCCTGGCCCAGCCTGAGGCCGTTCCCTCTGCTCCTGTCCCTGTTCCCTGGGAATCATCCCCTCTCCTGTCAGGGACTTGTGCAGAGCCACAAGATTCCCCCTGAGCCTCCTTTTCTCCAGGCTCAGCCCCTTTCCCAGCTCCCTCAGGAATTCTCCAGACCATTCCCAGCTCCCTCAGCCCCTCCTCACATTCTCCATACGTAAAATACGGATTCCATGAGGAAGGATGTGGAGATTGGCTCAAAACACCTCCTGGGATTTCTGCGCCATTCCGAGTCCAGGCCGTGGCAGGGGGGTTTGGCACCACTGCTCTGCGTGCGCCCTTTCCAGACCTCAGGGAACACCCAGAGATCCCTCGTGTCCCGAAAAACAAGGTGGGCATCGGACACAGCTCGGACCTGCTGACCTTGGAGCCTTTTCCAACAAAACCTGTTGTGTAACCTCACCCCCCTCGGCCCCCCCTGCACGGCCTTTTTAAGGAGTTTTCCCCGAGAACCCTCAGCTCCATCCCTCTCCAGCTGCTCCAGGGAACAGCAGGGACAACTGGATGATCCCAGCCCTGTCCAGGAGAAGCATCTCAATCCCGATTTCCCTTCCAGCTGCTTTCCTCTCCGTACTCCACCGTTTTCCCTCACGCCGCAGGAATGAGGCGAGGCGGCAGCTCAGTGGGGCAGCGCGGCTTTCCCAGCTCCATCCAGGCTGAAAAGCCAGGCTTGTGCCCCCAAACCATCATTTTCCAGCGCTGGAGCTCCCGATCCAAGGCCACCTGACCTTCGGCAGGGCGCGATTCCGGCTGCAGCTCCGGAAATGTCAGCGCCGCTCCTCGTCCCGCGTTCCCATTCATCATTCCCACGGGGCCCGATCCAAGGGCCGGGAGCACAGCCCCTCCAAGTGATCCCAGTTATTCCTCATTACGCCCCTTGTTCCGAGCCTCTGCCTCCTCATCCGGCGCCGATCCCGAGCCCCTCGTCCCAGGCTGTCCTTTCCCCGTCCCCGCTTTAGGCCTGGAATCAATTAGGCAGGACCCGGCCCAGTGGCTCGGAGAGCAGCTTAGAGCAGCCTTAATTTTGATTAATATCTCCTCCTGCCTTTCAAAGCGTCTAGGCACGGCTCCCTGCCCAGCCAGGCTTGTTAAAATCATAAATCAATCCATTCCCTTCCCTCCAGACGCTCCAAGACCTTTCCAGCCGCAGCCATCCAGCTCCCGCTGCCAAGGGCTTTCGTTTTCTGGGTTTGCTCTGCCTCTGCAGAGAGGAAAATCCACTCATCAAAGCAGGAAAAAAAAGCCTGGAATTTGGATTTTTTTTTTTTTTTTTTTTTTTTAAGGGATTCACATTACCTGGCGAGGGCAGGACTCTTCGGACAGATCTATCCAGGCTGGGAGCAAACGAAGTCACCCCAGGATTCATTTCCTGAGATTTTGCCCATCCTTGGAATGTGCCTGGGAAGAAAAAACACACACCTGGGCATGTGCTCATCTATTTATCTGGGAAAAGTTCCCTCAGCTCTAATCAGCAGCCAGTTCGGGTCCTCAAAATCCCACTTCAGAGCCCCAAACCAGCCCCTTTGATCCCTTCTGGATGCTCAGAGCCCTTCCCATCCCAATCCCAGCCCATCCACTCAGCCCTGGGGGAGAAAAACGCCGAGGAAATTACAGATCCTTTCACCTTTTTGGTCTTTTTTCCCTTTTCTGCCACTCGAGGAACACATTTGGGGTTTGGACCTCCCGGTACAACCCAGGCTGGGCTCGGGGAGAGGGCCAATCCCAGTTTGGCCACGCTGCAGGGGCTTTGTGGGGCTTTGGGATCTGCAGTGTCCCAAAAGGAGAGGGGGACACACTTTTAGGGCAGCAATCTCCGAGTGGGAGAGTCCCATCACCTCTCTGAAGTCTGTTTTGAAACCTGGCACTGGCAGGGACGACCTAAAGCTGCTGCTCTATGATCAAAAATTCAAAGGTTGGCTGTCGGTTCTTCACTCCTTACCCCAAAAACTGAATTTTCAGCCAAACTTTGATCGGTTCTCAGCCAGCAAAGGGAAAATTTTTGTGTGGACGTCCACACATCCATCACTCCATCCTTTTCACCGCCCTTCCCATTGCTTTTGTCCCAGTAATTTTGGGGCAACCCCTCTGCAAACAAAAGCGATCCCTCAAAAGCTTTCTGTTGCAAAGGGAAAAATTGGAAAGGCATAAATGTGACATTTCAGAGGCACATCAGGGCTGGCGTGGGGGCAGCAGGGAGTGTGGCCAAGGTCTGGGACAGAATGGAATCATGGAATTGGGCTGGAAGGGATTTTAAATCCCATTTCATCCCGGGACACTTCCCACTCTCCCAGGCTGCTCCAGCCTGGCCTCGGACGCTTCCAGGGATGGGGCCGTTCCCAACCACTCAAATCCAACCCCAAAAATCCAGAAACCTCCCACATCCGCCCAAAATTCATCCACGAGCGATGCACAGTCAGCCCTGATTATATTTACCTGAGAACACCCAGAGTTGTGGGCACCACTTTATCCCTCAAATCTTTGAGGGACGAGCCATGGGAGCCCGAATTCCATGAGCCCAATTCCAGCAGGGGATAACAGAGCTGGGCATCGATTTTGTGTCACCGGCTGCCGTGACAACTTCCATCAAACCCCGGGAAGGAGCAAGGGAATCGCAGCGAGTTTTACAGCTCCAGACAAGGAGCCAGAAACTCGGGACATGGTTCCAGAGGGATTTCTGCTCTCCCAAGCCACAGAGCATTTCCGTTTCTGGGGTTTGGGTGGTGTTTACCACCCTGAAAGAGAAGATCAATGATGGCTGCGCTCACAGAAATATTCTCTGTGTTCCCAGAGCTCAAAAAAAAACCAGTTTAAATATTTATATATATACATATATATATAGTGCTGAGCAAAGCTAAGCCCCAGGCAGGGCTGGCTCCGGGGTTTTGCCTGCTTTTCCCATTTTTTCATGCGAGTTAATGGAGAAGCAGAAAGTAATGAAGGCATCAGAGGGCTCTGCAGGCGTGGGAGGATCCCGGGCGCCTGGTTAGGGGGGATTTCTGCAGCACAGGTGAGATCCCAGCTGAAAACCTCCCGTTTTCCCAAAGAAATCCCGGCTCTGCAGAGCCCCACAGGCACAGGAGGAGGAGGGAGAGGAGCAAGGAGATGGTGCTGGATAAGCAAAACCCCCTCTGCTAAGCAGGGAGATCTACCCGAAGGCAGGATTCCGGCTTTTTATGGGATGGGATCCAAGAAATCGCAGGGCTTGGCATGGATTTCCCAGCACAGAGCTCACCCACAAACGCCTCGGTGCTGAGGGCTGGGGCCAGCATCCCACCAGCGCCTCTGGAGCTGCGTTTATTCACCTGCACAAGCAGGAGCTGCCAGCAGAGCAGCAGGGGCCCAGAAAATTCCCAAAAATTTTAACTTCAAGCCTCCGTCTCCACCTGAGAAACCTCTTCCGATGTAACGCCAGAAGAAAATGACCCAAATCCAGAGGGAGCAGCTCAGTGGGATGGAGCTGGAGCTGCTCAGAGGGAGAGGTGGGGCAGCTTCAGCCTCTCCAGAAGATCCCAACTCCCAAAATCCTGGCAGGAGGGGGCAGCCAGGAGAACTCGGGCTGTGCTCCCAGGGAACAGGGAGAGGAGGAGAGGGAACGGCCTCAGCCTGGGCCAGGGGAGGCTCAGGGAAAATTTATCCCTGGAAGGGGTTGTCCAGCCCTGGCACAGCTGCCCAGGGCAGCGGTGGAGTCCTCATCCAAAACCGACTCCAGCCATTCCCAGAGCTGCCAAGGCTGCCCCGTGTCCCCAAGTGCCACATCCACAGGGATTTAAATCCCTCCAGGGAATGGGGACTCCAGCACTGCCTGGTTTGGGATGGAAGGTTCCAAACAGACTTCAGAGAGGTGATGGGACTCTCCCACTCAGAGATTGCTGCCCTAAAAGTGTGTCCCCCTCTCCTTTTGGGGCACTGCAGATCCCAAAGCCCCACAAAGCACCTGCAGCGTGGCCAAACTGGGATTGGCCCTCTCCCCAAGCCCAGCCTGGGTTGTACCGGGAGGTCCAAACCCCAAATGTCTTCCTCGAGTGGCAGAAAAGGGAAAAAAGACCAAAAAGGTGAAAGGAAGTGTAATTTCCTCAATGTTTTTCAAATTTCTGTTCATCCCAGAATGTTTGGGGATGGAAGGGACCTTAAATCCCACCCCAGCCATGGCAGGGACACCTCCCACTGTCCCGGGCTGCTCCAAGCCTCATCCAAGCTGGCCCTGGGCACTGCCAGGGATCCAGCTGCTCTGGGAATTCCAGTCAGGAATTCCTTCCCAACATCCCATCTAAACCAATTCTCTCTGTGACTAAAGGTGCAAATACACAGAGGCTCTCCGAGCTGCAATGACAATTCCAACATCCATGACATTCCAAATTCCATTTCCGCTGCCGATGCTCGGAAAACCGCGGAAATCCCGCGAACGGGGAAGGCGCCAATGTGATTCCTTGAGTTTGTTTAAAGCGGTTTTACCACGAAACAAGTAAACATTTATAACTGAATAAATACTTTTCAGTTTAGTCAAGGAGCGTTCAGCGGCTGTTGGCATAAATATTCCGTGATGGAAATGATGGGGAGGAAATAGATTTCTCCGTGCCATAAATAAACTTTGTCTGCAAGGAACAGACTCCCAACAAGAGCCACTGGTGCCTCTTCCCAGCCCTTGGGAATGTTTTATTTAGAAGCTCTTCTGCTCACCACACAGCCTGATCCCATCTGCCTGGATTTTCCTGGATGTTGGAGCAAAATCACGGAGCTGGAAAAAAAATCTTTGGGATCGTCGAGTCCAAGCTGTCCCCCAACCCCACTTTGTCCCCAGGCCAGAGCACTGAGTGCCACAGCCAGGAATTCCCTGGACACCTCCGGGGATGGGCACTCCAAACCTCCCTGGGCAGCCAGTTCCAAGGCCTGAGCTCCCTTTCCATGGAGAAAACTTTTCCTGGAAAATTCTCCTGCTCAGCGGGTGCCACACCCTGTGCTCATCCCAGCTCTGGGACAGGGAAATTCCAGCAAAGGACTGTGCTAAAGGAATAAATCAAATTACAAAGCAGGGATCTGGGATGTGTGAGCATCACTGCAGTTCCAGCCCGGTGCTGGAAATCAGCAGGGAGAAATCCATGGGATTTACCCAGATCCACGGGATTTACCCAAATCTCTGGTGCTGGATGCGGGAGCAACGTTTCCCTCGAGCTCAGCGCAGCCCCAGGAAGTGACACCCAAATGTCACTGGCTGAGTCTGAGTCTTCAGAAATGAATTTATGGATAAAAGCCCCCAGGTCAGGAATATTCGGGGTCTCAGAGAGGATGAGGAGAGCTCAGCACGGGCTGGTGAGGAAGGAGGAGAAAATCGGGAAGGGAAAGAAGGAAAGGAAAAAGGAAGAGAGAGGAGAGGAGAGGAGAGGAGAGGAGAGGAGAGGAGAGGAGAGGAGAGGAGAGGAGAGGAGAGGAGAGGAGAGGAGAGGAGAGGAGAGGAGAGGAGAGGAGAGGAGAGGAGAGGAGAGGAGAGGAGAGGAGAGGAGAGGAGAGGAGAGGAGAGGAGAGGAGAGGAGAGGAGAGGAGAGGAGAGGAGAGGAGAGGAGAGGAGAGGAGAGGAGAGGAGAGGAAAGGAAAGGAAAGGAAAGGAAAGGAAAGGAAAGGAAAGGAAAGGAAAGGAAAGGAAAGGAAAGGAAAGGAAAGGAAAGGAAAGGAAAGGAAAGGAAAGGAAAGGAAAGGAAAGGAAAGGAAAGGAAAGGAAAGGAAAGGAAGCAACCGGAATTTTGTCACACAGACTCAAGTGGGAGCAAGGAGAGCTCGGCTCTGCCCCAGCCCAGCTGTCCCGCACCAAGGATTCAAAACATCGGGATTTTCCAAACGAAAGCAGGGACAGGGAACCCGCAGGACAATTCCCTGCGCGCTCCAGTTTACGGAGGGAAGCTGGGATTCACGGCCACAGCCAGGAGGAGGAATTGCAGGCTGGCGGTGCCATCTAGCTGCTGCTCCCGGAGCTGGAATGCTGCCCTGGCTTTGGGAATGCTGCTCTTCCCCGGCGCTGGAAGCCATTCCCTGTGTCCTGTCCCTCCATCCCTTGTCCCCAGCCCCTCTCCAGCTCTCCTGGAGCCCCTTTAGTCCCTGCCAGGGGCTCTGAGCTCTCCCTGGAGCCTTCTCCTCTCCAAGTGAACATTCCCAGATCTCCCAGCCCTCCTGTTTCCCTCAGGAGAGGATCCACATTTTTCCCTGCTCCTCCTTTTACCACCGAGGTTCTTTGGAAGCATTTTTGCCACCCTCGATGGCGCTGGCCACATTTAACTCTCAGGACTTTATTGTTCCCAATTCCTGTGTGCTTGGATAAATTCCCTGTATCCCCTCAGCCTGCCTGGCCCCGCTCCCACCCTCTGGAGGTTCCCTTCCTTTCCACCCCTGGGTTTGTCCCTTTCCCTCAGCTTGGCTCTGGAATGCTCGGCAGCCCTAAAACCGGCGTCACTCCGAGCATCACCTGCAGCTTCCAAACCGCCCCAGGTGGAGCTTGATCCCCGCAGGAATTCGGGAATGTCAGCACTGGGAGCATCGAGCTGAAAGCTTATCCCAGCTGGGGAAGGGAACTCCTGATCCAGGCGCTTGGGATCCACCTGGGAGAGGGAGAAGAGCCCGAGGACACACAGCACAGGGATTCCCAGCAGGAATGGGGCTGCTTTCCTGTCCCAGCGCTCTCAGCCTCCTTTCCCAGCCTCGGGATCAGCTGAGAAGCCAAAAGTTTTCCCCAAAGCCTTTGAAATTGCTCCCGGAGCCTGTGAGGAGCAGAGATTTTATCTGGTGCAAAATCCAGTGCAGTTCAGCAGGGTTGCAGCAGTGCAGATCCCCTCTAAACTCAATTCCAGCAGCTGGAAGCTCCTCTCTCCCAAAGCCAAGGCATCACCATATTCTCCTTGCCTCTGAGCAGGACATTTTATTTCCCTAAAGGAAAACATTTATTAGTTGTTTATTATCGATGCAAAGTCCTTGAAGTGGATTTTGATTTCACCTGTTCTTTAGGGGAATCGGCAGCTCTTTATAAATCACTTTGCATCTAAGTAAATTCCAGCTTCACACCCAGGAACCTCCAGAGACCGGAGCCACCAGGAACAAAATGCAATTTCCACACAGAGCTCGGGAAATTCAAGATTCTGGCACCTCATCTCTGTTGTGTATTGGACAATAAATACCTGGTTAAGGCAGGAATGGGGTAAAAAGGAATTACAGCTCGTCCTACACCACTTTCTCCCCAGGCTTAAAAGATGGGAGCAGCAAGAGAGGGAAAAGGCAATTTTAACTTTGTAATTTTACAAAATCAGGCGCCAGCTGAGGTACTGGAATGCTTACAAGGTAATTTAAGAACATATTTCAGCTTTAGTTTCAGCAGGGATTTGCTTTGCAATTGCCACCTCCAGCTATTCCGTTTATTTTTGTTTCCCATTACGAGGAAAAAAAATGTTCTGGAAGAGATTTGGGGCACAAATCCTCAGGGCAGCACAGGGAAAATTATCCCAAATCCCTTTCACCATCAGGAAGGAGCTTTGCTCAGGAAAGATGGACAAACATCCACAATTCCCTGCCTGATTGGAACAGTTCTTACAGCTGAGAATCCAAAAAAAATCCAATCCTGTTGCCATTTCCAAGGCTTCCAGCATGGGAGCATCCTCCTGTGCCCAACATGTTGGGAAAAACACGGATTTCCCACTGGGAAGCGCCTCAAGCACCTCTGAGAGGCAGCAAGGAGAAAAGCTAGACACAGCATTTCACATCCTCACTGATTTTGTGTTTCTCTGAACTTTTATGCCTCAATTAAACCCCCTTAGAAACTGGGTATTTTGGTTAAAAAGGCAGCGAGAGTTTTGGTTTTTTCAGAACAACGCTGAAGCCAAACAAACACAACCCACAGGATTCCCCTCCCTGCGTCCATCGACAAAAACCGGGAGGGGAAAAAAAACCAAAAGCACCACCAGAGCAAATGAGCATTTTTATTTTTTACTGTAGAACCCTCACACCTTAGAGTTTCCTGGCAAGAACCAGGATTTAACCATCTCTCGC
Source organism: Delichon dasypus (assembly GCA_037837765.1). NCBI lineage: Eukaryota > Metazoa > Chordata > Aves > Passeriformes > Hirundinidae > Delichon > Delichon dasypus. The sequence goes on from JBBAXF010000007.1 coordinate 1,974,580, forward strand.
TACAAATGAGGCACAACCACTCCCGGGTGAGGAAAGCCAGCCCTTCCCCAGGGCTCCCAGGTGATGCCAAATCCTCATCCCTGTGCCAGACACGCATGGATTCAGCAGGAGCAGGTGGAAGGAGCTGCTTCCCCACCATCCAGCGCAAGGTGACCGGAATTGCATCGGTTTCAAAGCCCCCTCCAGCCAAAACCATCCCAAGTTCTGTGATCATCTCCCCTGTGAAATCCAAATTCTGTGAAAGGCTTTTGCTACAGGCACACCTGCGTTTGCTCCTGTCCCCTCCACACCACCTCATCTCACTGATTTAATAACCACGAGGGCTCCTGGGAATTCCCAAAGGATCTGCAGAGCACTCTGAGACGTTAATTTTGAGGAACTAAGGATTTTTAGGAAAGTTAAGATAATAAGTTGCTGAATTAGCTGAAGTAGATAGGTAATCTTTGTTCACAGTTAACAGAAGCCGGATCTTAGATAAGCTACCCCGGATCTTGTAACTCATTTCTTGTCAGGTTTATGTTTATGTAGTTGTGCTTGTAATGAAAAACAAAATGTGGTAAATAGGACATAAGATAGCTGCAGATTTCCTGCTTAAAGGACCCATTGAACACAGGAAACTGTAAGTTCTACCGAGGATTCATTTGTCATGAATGCATTGAAAAGGTAGAAAGGTCAGGACGAGGAAGACTCATCTTACTTCCTCATTTTGGGTGACCCCTCCCCAAAATAGACCCCCGACTCATTTTAAGAAACAAAGTACGCATGCTTAATTGCCTTTTTGCCAATTAGCATACGAAGCGAGGAATGGGAGGTGACAGGGGTATGAATATGCATTTGTATTTTGGATATTCAACACTTTTGTAAATAAAGACTTTGTAATTTCCTGTGAATTTCGCAGTGGGAATTAGGGAACTATCCCGCGGGCTGCCCGGCCGTAATAAACATCCACTTTCTAACTTTAAACTGTTAGAGAGTTTTTGTCCATCACAGCTGGGTATCGATACTAGATCAATACCCATATTTCTTTAATAAATCAACTCAGCATTTGACATGTGAGCAGAGCATGCACCTGGTCAGTCCCCTGAACAGCAGAACCCCCAGACACTTGTAATTCCCTCTAAGGAAACAGGGAAACCTCATCCCAGACCTCTGGCACATTTCAGTGTGTCTTTAACTCATTCCCTTCAGAGACGCTGCAGCTGCCCCCGGGTCCCTGGAGGTGCCCAAGGTCAGGGTTTGGAGCAGCCCGGGATAATGGAAGGTTGGGAAGCCGAGCCACGCTCCGGGAGCAGCGCTAAAACCCGCACAGAAGAAAAACACGCACTTCCAGCTGGGTTAGAATACCATTTATTAAGTATAGCTGAGTGGAGACGCTGCACAGGTGTCAGAGAGGCCCTGGTAAGTACGGCTGAGTGAGTCCAGACGCTGCAGATGTGTCAGGGAGGTCCTGGGACGCCCCGGGAGCTCCCGGCTGTCTTCTCATCCTCCCGGCGCTCAGTCCAGCTGCAAGAGAGCGACAAAGACGAGGGCAGTCAGCGGGAACCGGCACCCCCGAGCGCCGTCCCGCTGCCGCGGGGCTCACCTTGATAAACCCGATGTCCTTGGCGTACTGGCGGAAGCACTGCCGGCACATGTTGAGCCCGTATTTGCGGATGAGGCCGTGGCGGTTGGAGCACACGCGGCTGCGAAGGGAACACAGAGAGGGCGGGTGAGGGCGGAGAATGGCGGCGGGGAAGGAGAGTGGGGACGTGAGAGGAAGGGGCGCGAAGCAGAGGGGGGTAAGCCAGCAACCACGACCCGGGGGACGGAAGAAGAAGCACGCACCAAGAGCGGGAGCCCTGCCCGAACTTCCTGGGGTGGCTCCAGTAGAGCTGCTGGTGGCCCATGGCTGCGCGGTGCCGAGAGAAAGATGGCGGCGGCCGCCCGCCCTTATACCCCTCACGGCGCCTCCCGGCGTGCACCGCGCGGCGCCCGCTTCCCGCCCTGTGACGTCACGAAGACCCGCCCCCGTCTGTGACGTCACGAAGCGGGGCGGGGCCGCTCCGCCCGCCCCGTGACGTCACGGCTGCAGAAGCTCGTATCGCCGGCGGAGCGAGCAGGCAGCGCCGGGCGCGGTGGCGCGCGCCTGTAGTCCCAGCTGCCGGGGAGGCTGAGCCCGACGGATCGCTTGAGCCCAGGAGTTCTGGGCTGCCGTGCGCTGTGCCGAGCGGGCGTCCAAGCTAAGGCCGCCATCAATATGGTGACCCGCGGGGAGCTGCGGGACACCAGGTTGACTAAGGAGGGGTGAACCGGCCCAGGTCGGACACGGAGCAGGTCAAAGCTCCCGTGGCGGTCAGTAGCGGGATCGCGCCTGTGAATAGCCGCGTCAGCGTAGCCTGGGCAACACAGAGACACGCGGGCTCCCCTTTTACCACACACCACCCCAAACGCACCCCAAAGCCACAACAAATACCCTTTTACACACCACCCGCACCCACGATAACACCGCCTCCTACTGACACACAACCTCAACGCACCCGCGCCATAAACACCCAATTCACGCACACAAACCCACCCCAAACACAAACCCGCCCTCAAATTATGCACATCCACAGGCACTCATCAAAGGGAGCCCTGATTTTTCTTCTTTTTTTTTTTTTTCCTTCTTTTTTTTTTTTTTTTTCCCTCCCAGTGGCCGTTAATGTGCTGAAAGCTGGCTCAGGGCTGGCAGGGCTGCGCCGACACCAAGCCCTCACTGCGCCCTCCTGTCACTTACAAAGCCGGAGCTGCTGTCATCACACCCACCTGCCCACAGCTCCTCTCTGTTCCCTCAGCTCCTCTCTGTCCCCTCAGCTCCCGTGTCCCCTCAGCTCCCGTGTCCCCTCAGCTCCGCTCTGACCCCTCAGCTCTGCTCTGTCCCCTCAGCTCCGCTCTGACCCCTCAGCTCCACTCTGTCCCCTCAGCTCCACTCTGTCCCCTCAGCTCCCGTGTCCCCTCAGCTTCTCTCTGTCCCCTCAGCTCCAGTGTCCCTTCAGCTCCTCTCTGTCCCCTCAGCTCCAGTGTCCCCTCAGCTCCGCTCTGTCCCCTCAGCTCCGCTCTGACCCCTCAGCTCCGCTCTGTCCCCTCAGCTCCTCTCTGTCCCCTCAGCTCCAATGTCCCTTCAGCTCCTCTCTGTCCCTTCAGCTCCTCTCTGTCCCCTCAGCTCCGCTCTGTCCCCTCAGCTCCGCTCTGTCCCCTCAGCTCCTCTCTGTCCCCTCAGCTTCTCTCTGTCCCCTCAGCTCCACTCTTGTCCCCTCAGCTCCTCTCTGTCCCCTCAGCTTCTCTCTGTCCCCTCAGCTCCACTCTTGTCCCCTCAGCTTCTCTCTGTCCCCTCAGCTCCAGTGTCCCCTCAGCTCCTCTCTGTCCCCTCAGCTTCTCTCTGTCCCCTCAGCTCCACTCTTGTCCCCTCAGCTTCTCTCTGTCCCCTCAGCTCCCGTGTCCCCTCAGCTCCAGTGTCCCCTCAGCTCTGCTCTGTCCCCTCAGCTCTGCTCTGTCCCCTCAGCTCCTCTCTGTCCCCTCAGCTCCACTCTTGTCCCCTCAGCTCCTCTCTGTCCCCTCAGCTCCTCTCTGTCCCCTTAGCTCCCATGTCCCCTCACACTCACCATCCCTTCAGCACCTCCATGTCCCGTCCCTCACACCTGCTGTCCCCTCGATGTCCTTACACAGGATTCTGTCCCTTCCTTTGCTCCGTTCCTGGTGACACCATTCTCCCCTCTGAGCCCTCTTTCCAATGCCAACAGATGTCACCAGGTGCGCTATGCCTTACTTGATGTTTATGTCAAAATTTGTATTTTATGTCGTGCTTTGGCCACGACTGTGCATTAGGTAGGCAGGAACTGGGGATTAGATGGGCAGATTTACGTAAACTCGTGTATAAATCATTTTGCTTCTTATTCCCTGGCGTGCCTAATTTCCACAGAATAAACAATATCTCCTTTCTAAACCTGACTCGTTGGTGGTGTTTAGAGTCCCTGAGATTTGGCGACACCCTCAGCTCCTCTGTGTCCTCCCACAGCTGCCCGTGTCCCTTCACACCCTCTGTGAAAAACGCCAATCACTTGGTTTAAAATTTTAAAAGTTTAATAGCAATAAAATGGTTATAAAAATAGTAATAGAATTAGAGTATAGAAAAGTAATAGCATAGAGTATAGAATAGTAATAGAATTAGAGTAATAAACATTTGGACAGTTAGGGTTAGGACAATACGAGACAATAAAGTTACAGACGCCTGGGTGCTTTTCCAGGCAAACAAGCTCCGAAAAAGAACGCCTGTTAACAGAGGATTAACTCTTAAAAGCAATAGCCTGTTGAATATTCAAACATCTCATACATGGTGCATAAATTCCATTCAAAGAAAGAATTCTCTCTGGTCAGTGTCACTTTCTTCGCCTTAATCTCTATGGCGTCTTCAGGGCTGAGCGAGGCAGGAGAAGCTGGTCTCTTCTGATACGGGAGTAATAAATTCTTTTTCTCTGAAAGATTTATGTATCTTGTGGCTGCTTTCACTTTGCGAGTACTCCCTTCCTCTCTTTAAAAAAAAAAAATCCTACGTACATAGTTTCTGTTTTAACTACAAAACCTACATTTAAACTACAAAACTACATTTACCATAGTATCAAAATATTAATACAGCACTACTAATCAATACAACATAATACATATGTAAATATCTTGCGGAGAGCCATATAATATGCACTTGTCACACACTCCATGTTCCCTCACACTCCCGTGTCCCCTCACACCCCGTGTCCCCACTCACTCCGTATCCTCTCACACCCCGTGTCCCCTCACACTCCATGTTCCCTCTCACTCCGTGTCCGGCTCCCTCTCCCCTCACACCCCGTGTCCCCTCTCACTCCCGTATCCTCTCACACCCCGTGTCCCCTCTCACTCCATGTTCCCTCACACTCCCGTGTCCCCTCACACTCCCGTGTCCCCTCATACTCCCGTATCCCCTCACTCCATTGTCCCCTCGCACTCCGTGTCCCCTCACACCCCGTGTCCCCTCTCACCCCGTGTCCCCTCACACTCCATGTTCCCTCACACTCCCGTATCCTCTCACACCCCGTGTCCCTTCTCACTCCGTGTCCCCTCACACCCCGTGTCCCCTCGCACCCCGTGTCCCCTCACACTCCGTGTGCCCTCACACTCCGTGTCCCCTCACACTCCATGTTCCCTCACACTCCCGTATCCTCTCACACCCCGTGTCCCTTCTCACTCCGTGTCCCCTCTCACTCCGTGTCCCCTCACACCCCGTGTCCCCTCACACTCCGTGTCCCTTCACACTCCATGTTCCCTTTCACTTTGTGTCCCCTCACACTCCCGTGTCCCCTCTCACTCCGTGTCCCCTCACACTCCGTGTCCTCTCACACTCCCGTGTCCTCTCACACTCCCGTGTCCCCTCTCACTCCGTGTCCCCTCACACCCGCCCGCCGCTCCGGCTCTTTCCCGCCCAGCCGCACCGGCCGCCTCCAGCAGGAGGTGCCAGCGGCGCGTCCCGCGCGGAGGGCGCTGCGCTGAGGCCCCGCGCTGGGGCTGCCCGCTGCCGCCGGTGCCCCCGCTGCCGCCTGTGCCCCCGGAGCCGCCGGAGCAGCCGGAGCCGCCGCCCTCCCTTCCCGCCGCGCGATCGCGCTCTCCGGGCGGCCCCGCGCCCCTCCCCGGGCGGCGAGCGGGGCCGGGCAGCGCGGCGGGCAGGCAGCGCGGCGGCCGCCTGTGCGCGCACGGCGAGGGAGGGCCCCGGCGGCGCCGCCCGCCCTGCGCGGGCCGGGCCCGGGGCCGCGACCGGGACCGGGATGCGGCTGCAGTGCGAGGTGGAGGTGCTCAGCCGGCTCCTGCCCACCTGCGGGCTGCGGGGCCGCGGCCGAGCGGCGCGGGCGCTGGTGTCGCTGGGGCGGCCGCCCGGCGCTGCCGGTGCCGGGATTTACCTCATGGTGTGCACGGCGCGGGACCGCGGCGGGGCTCGGTACAAGGTGGGGACGGCGGCGGGGGGCGGGACGCGGCGGGGGTGCCCCGGGGCGGCCGCTGAGCCCGCTGTGCCCGCAGGTGCAGCAGAACGTGGAGCGGCTCTTCACGCGCTTCGTGGAGGAGGGAAAGGCCACGGTGCGGCTGCGGGAGCCCGCGGTGGATCTGTGCCTCAGCAAGGTGGGAACGGCACCGGGAACGGCACCGGGAACAGCGACGGAGCCGCGGCTTCAACAGGCTCCGACCCGCCGCGGCAAGGGGGGAAGGGGCGTTAGAATTCCGGAGTGTTTGGGTTGGAAGGGACCATAAATCCCATCACATTGCAACTCCCTGCCATGGGCAGGGACACCTCCCACTGTCCCAGGCTGCTCCAAGCCCCAGTGTCGGACACTGCCAGGGATCCAGGGGCAGCCACAGCTGCTCTGGGAATTCTATTCCAGGGCCCCCCCAGCCTCCCAGGCAGGAATTCCTTCCCAGTATTCCATCCATCCCTGCTCAGTCAGTGGAAAGCCATGCCTTTTTTTTCTGGGCTGTGTTCTTCTTCCTCTTCTGCTTCAGAAGTCCATTTTCATGCTTTGCTTCACAGCTTCTTCAGAAAAAAACTTTCCTCAACCCTCTGATGCAATGTTGATCTTTGACCTTAAATTTCATGAAACAGTTGTTCCTTACAGCCTTTCTCATGGAAAAAAGTAATGGAGATTCCTCTTGATTTCATGGACAAAACCATCAGTGTGCTCACCGTGGCTTTCAAAGCACACAGAGCAGGACACAGGCACCATCTCACCTTATTTCAAATACCACTCTGCTTATTCACAGCTCCTGGAGGATTTGTAAAGTGTTTTTAACAGCACTAAAGTCACCAAAAAAAAGAAAAAATCACGTATTGTCACTAAATTCTCGTGTCCTTTTCTTCTGTGCCTGTTGCAAGAATCTTTTGTAGCCCCACAGCAGAGAAAAGTGGGAGAGGTTCTCTAAAACTTCTGTGAGCTCTTACCTAAAACTTCAGAGTCAGGCTCTGTGTAAATAAAAGCAAATAATGTTGATTGCTGGTTTAGAAAATCCTTTTTCCTTTCTGTTACCTGAATCTGAGGAGAGCAGCCTGAATTTTATGAACCTGTTAAAGGGTTAAATAGGAAGGGAGCACACCAAACCCAGGTTTGGTTTTTTTTCCTGTTAGAAGCCAATGTGCTCTGTATTTTGGAAAAATTAAGGCTTTTATATCAGATTCTGAATAAATTCTGCTTCCTTTACTCTGAATTTCCTCTGCTGAAGAGTGAGAAACCAAAGAGTTTATCTCAAAATATTACAGGTTCATCTTCAGCTCTCCAAATCCAAATTTGTTTTATCACTTTTCCGTAGTTTTCTGCCAGATTTTTATTACTTCGTTACAGAAAAGCTTCTTAACTCTCAAAGATGAACAAAAACCTTGTGGAAAAGAGATTTCCAACTACTGGAAACGGGAATATTGGTTACGTGAAATCCCCCTGCTTGTGCTGTGCCGGGCACTGGATTTGCTGCACTCAGCCAGCTCAGGACTGGTGCTGGGAGACATCAGCGCAGAGCGTTCACCCCTGGAGCAGAAACAATAAATTCTGGGTGTTTGGTGGGGTTTATTTCCCTTCAGCAGGTCCCAGCCTGCTTCCCCGGATCCGCCTCAGCTCCGATTTCCTCGGCATTTTCACGGAGCTCTGACGCTTGGGAGGCATCAACACCCTTCAGACTCCTCTCCCAACATCATCTCTGTGGCTGAGGCTTCGGGCTTCGGGGAATTGCACCCTGAGCTCTTCCAAATAATTGTTGGCTTTTTTTTTTTTTCCCTTCAGATGTTTGAGTGTTTTCCTCAGCACATTCAGGGGTCTCTCAGCGAGAGCTTTGGAGATCCTACACGGCCCTTAGGGAACTGTGCTTCGTGCTTGAGAGCAAAGAAATCCTGCCTGGAGCTTTGTTACGGTGTACAGTACTCATTTCACTTGGTCCTTGCAGATCTGGAGGACTTTTGGGACTTAATTCCCGTTTTGGTTGTTCTGGAAATGCCACAAATCTGCCTGGAATTAGGGGAAATTCTGTAGCTAAATGTGTGTGTTCAACTGGCTGAGACAGTGAGGGTTGGTGGTCTTGGAATCCCAGGATGGTTTGGGATAGAAGGGATCTTAAATCCCATCCCATCCAGCCCTTCCAGTATCCCAGGCTGCTCCAAGCCCCATCCAGCCTGGCCTGGGACATTCCAGGGACCCAGGGGCAGCCACAGCTTCTCTGGATAACCTTGGATACAAAGGTTGGTTTGTTGTGCATCTTCCCCACCTCTGGAAGGTGTCACAGCAGGAGTTGTGCTTGGAATGCTTGAGGAAAATTATCATTTTGGTTTACAGACACAGATATTTAAGTTTGACCTTCAAAGTCTTTATTTCTCTCACATTTCCATCCAGGATTATCTCCAGTATCTTTGTTTTCTTGTGCTGGGTGCTCTAGTCCTGAACTCTCTCGAATTTGGGCTAAACAAACACGTTTAGGAGCAGAATTGTCTTTGAGGTACAAAATGTGTCGCTGGGCTCGGGCAGGTGGAGCACAGGACAACCTCTGGGCTCCCAGAACTCCAGGTCGGTCCTTTCCTTTTCCTTCCATGGCCACATTGCGGATTTTATTTTGGAATTCACTTTTCAGCTCAGCGCCTGTCAGCCGCACATCGGCTCGAGCAGAGACTTGCTGGAAAATCTAGAAGGGAAATATTTGGAAATGTTCGTAAAAGTGAATTAAATCAGTGCAACAGAGGCATCAGAGCTTTCTGGATCTCTGTTTAAAACACAGATCACTTGATAATCCAATGTGGAGAGTCAGTGGGAGCCGTTAATGCCAAAGGGCAGCAGTAGGTGGGATTTGGGAAGGAATCCTTCCCTGGGAGGGTGGTGAGACCCTGGCATAGAATTCCCAAAGAAGCTGTGGCTGCCCCTGGATCCCTGGAAGCGTCCAAAGCCAACTGCTTGGAGCAGCCTGGGACAGTGGGAGGTGTCCCTGCCATGGCAGGGGGTTGAGGAGGACGGGATTTAGGATCCCTTCCAACCCAGCCTGTCCTGGGATTTACTGCTGAAATACTGTATCCCACCTCAAGCGTTATTTGGTCTTTGCAAAGAGTTTCCCTCTTGCCTGCTGCTGGCACAGGCAGAGCTGTGTGTGGCCACAAGCACTGGCTTCACCTGCCTTTACGCTTCCACCTTCCTTTTGCTGAATTCAACTCCCGGCTTCCATCCTCTTCCTTCCTAGCAACTTCCAGGAATTACTGCCTCAGGTTTTAGACCTCTGGTTTCCCCGTGTGTGTTTGTTCAAAATCCTGGTGGATTTCAGGGAGCTCCCAGCACATCAGGGTTTCTTCTGTCCTCCACTTCCAGCTGTGGATTCGGTGCTTTGTTCCTCCCCGGGTGCTGCGGGGTTTGTCTCAGATTATTCATAGCAGAGCTGCTCCTTCCATCCCATTTCCCTGCTGAGTGACACACACAGAACTGCTCAGGAAGTGTTAATAACCAGGATAATGAACTTTTAACTCCAGCCTTGTGTTCCCCTGCAGGCAAATGTGATCAGTTTAAAGACTTTCCTTTCAGCCGTGAGACTGGCTCACCAAGGCAACGACACCGGCGTCCTCCCTCTCTCGCCTCTGGTCCCAGCAAAGAACTCCGACGTGGAGAAACCCAAAACCAAAATGATCATCACATCCAGGAGGGATTATCCCCTCACCAAGAGCTTCCCTTTCTCCCTGGAGCACCTGCAGACCTCCTACTGCAAGCTGGCCAGGATCGACGCCAGGGTGCTGTGCCTGAAGAAGCTCCGCAAGCTGGACCTGAGCCACAACCACATCAAGCAGCTGCCGGCCACGCTGGGGGACCTGGTGTGCCTGCAGGAGCTCGACCTGCACGACAACCACCTGGAGGCCTTCAGCGGGGCCCTGTGCAGCTCCGGCCTGCAGAAATCCCTGCAGTTCCTGGACCTGAGCCAGAACCAGATCCAGGCGCTGCCCATTGAGTTCTGCCAGCTGCGGGGCCTGGTGCAGCTGCGGCTGGACGACAACGCCCTGCTGCGCCTGCCCTGCAGGATCGGGCAGCTGAGCCGCCTGCGCTTCCTGTCGGCGGCGCGCAACAAGCTGCCCTTCCTGCCCTGTGACTTCAGGAAGCTCTCCCTGGAGAACCTGGATCTCTTCGGCAATCCTTTCGAGCAGCCCAACCCGCTGGTTCCCAACATCCAGCTGAAAATCCCGTCGACTCTGCTGGAGTGTGCTGCCAGGGCCACCGTCAACCACAGGTGAGGGCAGGGAGGGCACAGCTGGCACTGCTCCTTCGCTCCTGTCCTCCCTCAGCTTCCCTCACCCGGTTCTTTCCTTTCCCCTCGGTGCCCATTCTCTCCATTAACTCCATAAGATTGAAATCCCTTTGAATTCCCCTTGTCAGGTCGTCAGGATAAGGCAGGGAATCGGCGCCTTTGGAAGCATTTAAGGAAAGACACAGATTGAAGTGTTTTGGTGGATGAACAGAGTATTTTTGGCCAACTTTGGGGAAAGAGAGTCAGTTCTACAACCCTGAGCCACTTCTTCTGCAGGCTTCTCCCTGCCACAGGTTTTCCTTAAGCTCCTAATTTCCCTTGGTGTTGCAGTGAGGGTGTTCTGGCTCCTTCAGAGCAGCTCAGCTCTGAGGTAATTTAAAAAATATGATTTCACCCAGTAAATACCATCCTCCCAGGCTGCTGTTTGTTGTCAGCTGCCTCCTCTTCCCCCACACCACTTCCATCGCTGCACCCCTGATCCTTTGTGCAGCTGCTGCTCTGGGTGGGAAGGGAGCACAGAGGCAGAAATTTGGCACAGAAAGGGGGGAGAGAGAGGCTGGAAGTGTCCCTAACCTGCGTCCTGTGCCCGTTCCTGCCCTGAGGGTGAGGAGTGCCCCATGAACCCGGGGTGATTGTGCAGAAATTTGCACCAAAGGCATCCACGGGCACACCCTGGAGGGAGCTGAGCCGCCACATGTTCCGGGATAAATCACTCACTTCTGACCTTGCTGATTTTATAATTAAACCCCACACGTCTCCTTTCCCAACTTTATATAAATTGCAGTGGGTTTGATGTAAATATTAAGGCTTTTTTCTAGAGGATTTAATCCCATAGCAGTGGTCAGATTTCAGTTCCTGTAAAAACCTTGAGAAAGAGACGAAACAGAAGCAGAAGATAAAAAAATAATGTTTGGAAATCAGTCTAAATTCTGGGAAAGTACCAGAGTTCTTGATTATGCTTTTCCCAGCAAAAGAGGATGTTCTGAAATTAAGGTGGTGAAAAATAAAAAACGCCCAGAGGAGTCTTAGCTGTGTGAGTGCTGGTGTGTGGAAAGGCTTGGGAATGTGTAGGTGGAGGCAGGATGTGAGTCAGTGGGATCTGTGCTGAGTTTGGAGTGCCAGCTGGGCACTGCTGAGACCCACACTTCAGCTGCCCCGACAGAACTGCTCAGGGGAATTGTTTATTTCGTACCCCAAACTCCACACTGCTCCGCCGTAAATTCCAAGAGGAGCAATTCCCCTTCCCAACTCTGGATGTCATTGCTGACACAGTGGATGGAGACAGCTGTGGAGCAGGAGAACTTTTAATTTCCTTCCTGCAGGGCAGTGCTGCTGCAAAAGGCTCCGTTCACCTCCCGCTTTCCCCGAGTTGTGTTTTAATGCTGCTGCTCCTGGGTGTAAGAGAGGGAGGAGTGACTCGAGGCTGCTGTGCCAGGCCAGGGCCAAACACAGGGAATGTGAGGGAAGAACAGAATGTGCCCAGTTGTCTCATTATTCTTAATCTTCCTTTAATTCTCTGACTCTCATTACTCTTAATCTTTCTAATTCCCTAACTGGCGGTGGCTCAGGCCGTCAAGGGTTGCTGTGAGCTCCCTGTCGTGGTGTCTCCCGGAGTTCACGTCCTTAGGGACTGCCGTGGGAAGTGGCATTTCATTCCTAGCCAGTCCCAAGTCCGTGGGGTTTGGGTTTTCCATGTCAGTGTGATGCCCTGAGAGGCCGCCTGGAACAGGCTGGGCAGAGTTAAAGGAATAAAGTGGGGATTTGTTAAAAGACCTTCAAAGGAGGCACCTGGGGCAGCACAAGAGCCTGGCCAAAGCTGCACCCAGGGTGGACCAGGGTCATGAGTTTTATAAGTCTGGGTTCATTTACACATTGGGGTTAATTGTCCAATTACAGCTTCGGGTTACGCAGTCCCGTCCTCTCAGTTTGCTCTCCTCAATTTGCTGTTTTTGGGGCAGAAGCTGCAGCGGTTCTGGGGTTGGAAAAGGATTGTCTCACTACACTGTGAGGAGACCTGGCTAACACTTTATATGAAACTCAGGGTTACATCCCAACGCAGCACAGAACCTGGGAAACATGGAAGCTGAAACTCAAAGCACCATGTGCCCTGGGAACGGCATCTCGCAGCCGGTGCCCGTGTCCCGTCGCTGCCTTCGGGTGCCGCAGGTACGAGTCTGTGACGAGCTCACCCTCACTGCTCTCACCCCACAGAATCCCCTACGGCCGTCACCTCCTCCCTTCCCACCTGTGTAAGGATCTGGAAGTGGCCAAGACGTGCCGGTGCGGGAGCGCCTGCCTGAGCAGCTTCATCCAGATCACGGTGACCATGAACCTGCACCACGTGGCGCACACCGTGGTGCTGGTGGACAACATGGGCGGCACCGACGCTCCCGTCCTCTGCTACTTCTGCTCCCTGGACTGCTACTCCCAGTTCCTGGACAGGCACCTCCAGAGCCACGGCTGACGTGAGGACGGAGGAGCCCGCGGGAGTTTGGTTTGCCGCGGTGTCGCCGGCGTTCCCCGCCGCGGCGAATCGCTCTGCGAGCGCGGGGAGCGGCCCGACCCGGCCCGGCTCTTCTCCCCCGCCGGAATCTCCTCTGGAACGCAAAGGTCGAGCCGGAGAGAACCTTCCTTAGAATGTATTTCCCTTCTCCCGTGCCCGGGGCTTTGCTCGGAGTTTTCTGTGCTTTGTGGGGGGAGGTGGTTCCTTCTCGGAAGTGAATTTATCCCAGCATTACCCACGGGAGGCTCTGGGCTCTGCCCACGGGCAAGGACTGCACTCCGCTCTTCCCAGTGGAGGAGAAATCGCATCCAGACCGGTTACGGAATTCCAGGTGCTTCTTTTTTTAAAGGTTCTGTTACAACATTCCCACTCGGAGCAGGGACCAGCATTGCTGGGTTTTTAGCAGAGCAAGTGGGGGTTTTTTTGGGGGGGGGTTTCTCTCTTTGTGATACCAGAAATGTCTTTTTTCCTAAACACGTGCCTGAAACTTCGTTTCTTAAATCCTCCCGTTTCAACCATTCTTGAATTTGTTTCACTGTGTTGACTTAATAAATTTTGAAACCCTTCCACGGACGTGTGGGTCGTGTTTTGTCTGAGGAGTTTTCCATCCGCTGAATTCCAGGAATCGACTGCCGCTGTTTTCCTGGGGAAGACACCAAAATGTTTGAGCGTATCCACAAATCCTTTTATTTCCTGTCTTGTCAGCTGCCCCGTGACTGGGAGACGGGAGCAGCGGGGAACAAAGGTCCCTTCAGAAGTTTTTAGGAATCCCATTCCCTGGGACACGTGATGGCACTGAAGTGACACCGAGTGCCAGCCGGGGGAGGTTTAATTGGGATACTGGGAAGATTTCTTCATGGAAAGGGGGGAGCTGGCATAGGGCGCTTGGAAAGGTTTTTTTCTTATTCTCACAATTCCCGAATTATTTTCTTACCTTCTTGTCATTCCAGTGATTTTTAAGGGCATCATTCCTGCAGTGCTAGAATTTTTTTCTCCCTCTTGTATTCTTGCCTTTCTATAACTATTTTATTAGTATATTCTTGCAAATCTACAGTAAATTATTCTTGCAATCCTAGAAGGAACTTCTTACTGTTACCATTCTAGATTTTATCTTCTTCTTTCAAATCTATACATATTTTCTCGTGTTCTTACCATTCTGGAGCAGTTTTCTCTTATTCCCTGCCGTTCTAGAATGATTTTATTCTGTCATTCTTGCAATCCAGGAATAGTTTCTTGGGTTTTGTTTGGTTTTGTTTGGTTTTATTTTGTTTTTGTCAACCCAGGAGAGTTTTCTTACCTTGTCCTTAACCTTACTATTCCGGAATTATTTTATCTTTCTATATGTTTTAATTGCCAATCTAGGATGATGTCCTTATCTTGTTCTTGCAATTCTGGAATTATTTTGCTCATAATAATGTTGATAACTTTGGAGTAATTTGATTCTAGAATTAATTAATCGAAATGTGATTGTGATTCTAGAAATAATTAAATTGAATGTTTTAATTCTTACCATTCAAGGATGGGTTTATAGCCCTAATTTTTCAAATCAATAAATATTTTATTTTATTCTGTCAAGATTATTTTTTTTTCTTTTCAATCTTAGAATTATTTTATCTTACTCCTGCATTTCTAGAATGATTTCTCACCTCATTCTTGTCACTGCAGAATGATTTTTTAACGCGATACATTTCAAACCTAGTATTCACTTATATTTTATAGAAATATATTTTATATTTACTCCCGCGAATCCCGGACGATTTCCGTGTGTTTTCCTTGCATTTCCAGAGTTATTTTCCCCTTTTTTTCCCAATCCCAAAGGATTCCTCTGCCCCTTCCCGCCCCCCGCCTCACGCCTTGGCCCCGCCCCCTCTCGGCGCCGCCCAATCAGAGCGCGGTGCGGCGGCGGAGGCTGCGCGCGCCCCCCTGGCGCGGCGGAAGCGCCGCGGCGCCGATTGACGGCTCCTCGGACCAATGGCGAGGCAGCGGCTGCCGCGGCGGCGGCCAATGGGGAGCGGCGACGTGTGCGCGCGGGGCGGCGGCGGCGCGCGCGCGCTGGGAGCGGGAGCGGCGGCGGCGGCGGCGGCGGCGGCGGGAGCGGCGGAGCGGGGCCGCCGCCGCCGGGACGATGCGGCTGCGCGTCTACAAGCGCAAGGTGCTGCTGCTGGCGCTGGCGCTGGCGCTCTGCGCCCTGGCGCTCTGGGGCACCGGCGGCGGCGGGCGGCGGCGGCAGCAGCTGCAGCAGCAGCAGCAGCAGCAGCAGCAGCAACGGGGCGGTCCCGGTAGCACCGGGGAGCCGCCGCGGGTCAGCGAGCCTCCGCCGCCGGTACCGCGCCGCCCCGCCGCTAACGCGTCGGCCGCCGTGGCGGCGGAGGTGCTGTCCGAGAACGCGACGCTGAGTTACCGCTCGCTGGTGTACCGCCTGAACTTCGACCAGCCGGTGCGGAACGCCGAGCGCTTCCCGGCGCGGCCCGACGCGGTGCTCGTGGTGCAGGTGCACGACCGCGCCGAGCACCTGCGGCTGCTGCTCGAGTCGCTGCGGCGGGCGCCGGGCGTGGAGAACGTGCTGCTGGTGCTGAGCCACGACCTGTGGGCCGAGGAGCTGAACCGGCTGGCGGCCCGCGTGGACTTCTGCCCGGTGCTGCAGGTGTTCTTCCCGTTCAGCATCCAGCTGTACCCGCGCGAGTTCCCGGGCCACGACCCCCGCGACTGCCCCCGCGACGTGGGCAAGGCGGCGGCGCTGCGCCTGGGCTGCATCAACGCCGAGTTCCCCGACTCGTTCGGGCACTACCGCGAGGCTCGCTTCGCTCAGACCAAGCACCACTGGTGGTGGAAGCTGCACTTCGTGTGGGAGCGCGTGCGGGCGCTGCGGGAGCACGCGGGGCCCGTGCTCTTCCTGGAGGAGGATCATTACCTGGCGCCCGACTTCTACCACGTCCTCAAGCGGCTGTGGGCGCTGCGCCAGCGAGAGTGCCCCGAGTGCCAGCTCGTGTCGCTGGGCACCTACAGCCCCGTGCGGGGCGGCTTCGCCGGCCGCGCCGACAAGGTGGAGATGAAGACGTGGAAGTCCACGGAGCACAACATGGGCATGGCCTTCGGCAGAGACACCTACCAGAAGCTCATCGAGTGCACCGACGCCTTCTGCACCTACGATGATTACAACTGGGACTGGACTCTGCAGCACTTGACTGTCTCTTGTCTTCCAAAGTTCTGGAAAGTGCTGGTTCCCGAAATCCCCAGGATTTTTCACACGGGGGACTGTGGCATGCACCACAAGAAATCCTGCAGACCGTCTACCCAGAGTGCCAAAATCGATTCTCTCTTGAACAGCAACCAACAGTACCTGTTTCCCGAGGCGATGAGTGTCAGTAAAAGGTACTCCATGGCTCCCCTGTCCCCTCACGTCAAGAACGGAGGGTGGGGAGACATCAGGGACCACGAGCTCTGTAAGAGTTACCGCAGACTCCAGTGAGGATCCTCCTCGCAGCCGCCTTTTCTCCTTGAGTTGTTCCATTGTGTCTTTCCCAGGCACGCACGTGTATAAAACGGCATTTATGAGTTTGGTTTCTGCTTTAATATGAATAAACATTCTTGTTAAAGGTGTCCCAAAATAGTAATCTCTCATGTTTGGCAACCACGTTTTGGAAACGGGTGACGTGCTGCAGCCCCTACGCAAAAAGTGACCTGCTGCTGTGTTTGCTGGGAGGAGGAGGAGGAGGAGGAGAACACTTTTAAGTGCATCTTTTTTGGTGCTTCAAAGCTCTGGTGGTGCCTGGGGTCCCACCCGGGCTCACCTCATGCCCGATCCCCGAGTCCCGGTTCGGTTGCGCTGTGTCGATGGATATATGAAGGATGAAAATTAAAAAAAAAAAAAGAAATAAATAAATTTCATTGTTTTTACGACGATGTAGATAAATATATGATTTTTTTAGTTCTGCCGAAATAAAAATTCCGTTGTTTTGTAAGCCTAGAGAGAAGTTCTTGATCGTCAGCAAAAAAAGATGATGTCATCCCGTGTTCCTAAAAAGTCAGGATGGGAAGGAGGGGGGGAGTTTCTCTTCTTTAATCCCAAGGGCTGGGCACGTGCCATCACCCCTTCTAGCAGTGTGCATTTAACTTCATTAATTTTTTAATGATACTCATTAATTGAGGCAGAAAAAAGCGTAGCAAATTGGTGGCACAACACCTCTTTTGTTTGGATTTTTTTTTTTTAAAAAAAAGGAGCTGTGTAAAAACTGCTGCTGCGTGGTGGGAAGGGGCTGAGCTGGGGCCGTGGAGCAGTGTGTGAATGCTACAGCAGCTTTAATGCCACTCCTCTTTGAGCTCAGCTGTGCCAGAAGCACCTCGGCAGCTTTTGTAGATCACAGAAATGTGGCAGAGAAAGAAAACGCCGCTTTTTTCTATTTTCCAGGGGTTATTTAAGCACGATTTTGCAAGGTAATCGCTGCGTGTTCTGTTCCACTGGGTCGGGGCTGGTGCTGAAGCTGTGCTGGTGCCTCACCCTCAAGGACCTCTCCCAAAAAGCTGATGGGGTTAAGCTGAGCCCAGCAAAGCTCCAGCAGGATCCTGAAGGTGTTTTGGGCAGCTGTGGCTCCTGCTGAACTCTGACACCACGCACCCAAAGTGGTGTTTCACAGAGAAATGTGGCAGCAATGCCAGAGCCGCCCTGAAAGGAGGCAAAATGAACTCTCCTCTAAAGCACCTCTCCAACGAAAACAGAAGTTGGTTCAGCATCAGTGAGAAAGGGGAACAGGAAGTTTATTATTAGATGTGTTCTCTCGGTTATTGTGCTTTAGGGAGGCGAGAAACGCTGAAACTCGAGGGAAACGGAGAAAAATAAATCTAATCTGGATAAAGAGAATCCATTTCACCAATTGTAAATATTTTGGACGCGCACCCAGAGGATGTTCTTGTGCAATGGAATTTGTTCAGCTGGGGATATCTGGGTGCTGCAGATCTGAAGCACAGCACTAGGATGGAATACAGGGTATAAATGCTGATTATTTCTAGGAGACTAATTAGAACTTCTCCGGGTAATTAGAAATTTCATTTGATTGCTAAGAATCACTGTGAGTCTAATCCTGCAGTTATCACAAAATGAAAGGTTTGGAAAATGATGACTACTGCTCAATTCCCGAGGGAGCCATTAGACCGAGGATATATACAAATAATCCCTAAAACGAGGGAAGAGAATAAAAAATTTATGTAAACAAGAAAGATACATATTTTTTTTTCCCCAGGAGCTCGGAGTCACCTCCGACTGCAACTTTTCTCGTAAGGAAAATTATTGCCGTGGATGCGATTAGAAAATCGTTAAAACTGTTACCAACGGAAAGTTTCGGTGCTGCACCGCTTTCGGTGGGAACCCATGACCCCCTCTGAGCCCTGAAATCATCCACCAGCAGCGCGTGGAAGTCAGAACAAGCATCAAACCAGAGAAGGAAATCCTAAAACAATGAAGCTAATCCAGCTCATAGAGCAAAGAGTTCTGGAAGGCCACGGGGCAGCGCGTTCGGTGGTCGCGGACGATCCGCACGCTCCCGTCCTGGGGGTTCACCTCCCGCAGGATGGGCGAGGGTGTCCCGCTGCCCAGCCCTGGGGCTGCCTCCCCATCCCCATCCCCATCCCCATCCCCATCCCCAAGCCCCGGCAGTTCTCCTTGTTTTCCGGAGCCCGGGGCCGGGGCTGCGTCTCCTGCCGCAGCAGCGTTTTCTAAATCGGGCTCCTCTCTCGCAGATCCGCCGGGAATCGCTGAACTGGTGGCAGGAGGTTCACGCTGCAAACAATGGTGTGAACCGCAGCCTGCCTTTCCTATTGTTCCAGCGGCGGGAGCTGGGCTGGATCCTGCAGCACGCGCCTCAGCCGCGGGACACTTTGTTTTTGTTTCTGCCTTTGTTTCGGGGTTGTTGCTGGCGGTTCCCCCTGAGCTGCCAAGTGTTCCTTCTCCATCATGTTCCCCTGGCTGTCAAGGAAATAAATGAATTATTTTACAGCTGGAACAAACTGTGCACGCAAAGATAGGAGAGATTGGAATCACCAACAGCTCGGCTCCACTGAAGGGACGGTGGAAAGCGTCCCTGCCCATGGCAGGGGATCGGAAGCAGATGATCCTTAGGGTTCCAAATCGGGTTGTGATTCCATGATTCTCCTTCTCGAAGCCAAGTGCTGAGGTGTTCCTGCTCTTGCCTGGCACGTGGCAATGAGTGGCAGGGAGGTCGTTCTGCCTGCCCAGGGTTTCCTGTGCTCTAGGAAACGGTGCTGGGCAGCAGCCAGGGCAGAGCAGCCACAGCCACTCACCACACCCAGACCCCAAATCTCCAAACCCCAGCGGCCACAGCATCAGCCAGGGGATCTCAGCTCTTGGCGCAAGGTTGGAATACAATTAGGGAGATTACTGGCCTGTGGAACTAATCTGGGAATTGCCCTTTGCCTCGGGAGAGGAGGAACTGGGAGAGGTGCTGTCCAAACAGCACTTCCCCAATTTCACCATTACTGGGTGTTTTGGCAAAAAACCGCTGGTAATTCACAGATCCCTGTCAGTGGAGAGCCAGGATCAGGCAGGGATCTATCCAAGAGCAGCTGGATTCATGGATTCAGAGTCTCTTTCTCACACCCCCAAACCACTGCTCGCCCCAGCAGGAAACATGAGAAACTCAAGCCAGTCCTTTCCAACCTGGACAATTCTCCCACGTGAACACGATCGTGGAACACCCTGAGCTGGAAGGGACCCTCAAGAATCATCAACTCCAACTCCTGGCCCCACACAGAAGCAGGAACGTGATGATTTAAGGTATCTCAGCTTCCTTCAGGTCCCAAAACGGATTCATCTGCTCTCCAACACTTTGAATTTCTATTTTTTTATGTCCAACCCACAGCAGCTGTGAAAGTTAAGCTGGATCCACAATCTTTGTGAAACTCCTCGGGCCTCCAGCCCCGTTCCAGAGGTCGTGTGCTTCACCTGAACTTGCCTCCCAATAAAGCAGCTACACTTTAACCCCAGCAGCAGGCCCCAGTTCATGGCCACCTGCTCGTTCCTGCTTTTTTATCTTTGCTGTAAGAAAAGTTTAGTCTGAATTTTGCATGCAGTGCCTACCCAGAAATCCCAGTGAACGTGGAGGGGTTACCTCACATTTTCCTCCTTACAAAATGAATATTTTGATTTCTTCCCGTGTCCATTTGTTTTGCCAAGAGAGGACAGTTTAATCCCGTGGCAGATCCCAGAAACAGCCTGTCCTGTTCTAGACAGAGGAAGAAGAGCTCGAATGAGGCCTGAAACTACAAGGATTGAATTTGAGACCAGTGTTTAAGATTAATAGCCTCATGTTTAATTATCTACACAACAGGAACCCACCAAGTATTCCAATACACGGACTGAATAAAGATGAGGCAGGATTCTTCCCAGACAAAAGCCTCTAGGATTTCTCTACCTGTACAAGGCTGAGTGAGTGAGCTATTCCTGCAAGGAAAAAGGAACTTTTCAAATGATTGGATCACAGCTCTGCATCTTCCAAACGAAACGGAGGAGGTTTCACTCCTTTGCTCACATTAAATGGCACAAACACCAGCTTGACTTCTGCAAACTGACGTTTCCACTTGCAGATAACCCCAGTCCTGGGTTTTCCCCGCTTCCTCAGGACAGAACAGGAACAAAGCTGTTTCAGTGGGATTTGATAGGATCTTGCTGAAGAACATAAATCAGCCTGTGCTGCTCCTGGATCCTTACCTCCACCCTGATTTGAATTCTGTCCTCAGTAACATCCAGCACTTCAATTAATGGTTGGCTTTCCAGAGCTGATTGGGAGCAAGGGGAAGGGCAGAAAGCAGTGCCTAGAAATCCATCAACGTTCTCCTCGCTGACAAACAATCTTTCCTAAAGAAAAAGAGAGAAAACAGCAGGTTCTGTTCTTTTTGTGCCAAACTTCAGGGGGATTGGGGCTAAAAACTCACTGCAAAGAAAGCCAGGACGGCGATTCCCAAGTTTCACAGCACGCTCAAGTTTTGACAGAGAAATTCTAAGCCAGACATTCAAAGAATGAGGTGAAATGAATTAAGACCAGTGCTTAGCTAATTTTGCTTGAAAGTACAAACCTGCAAGGTATCAAATATTAAAGAAATATAATTTCTCTCTTTAGATGGGTGACTAATACATAGATTTAGACTCTTTCTGAAAAATGATTTGTACCAACCTCGTTCCACCATCCTCACCTGTCTGAACACCAGGAAGGTGTCAGACTGTTGTGGGTTTGTCTCCTGTCTGTCTGTAGGAAAACACAAACACCTCCTTGGAGAGGCACTGCGGGATCCTCACTCCCAGATCAGATCTGGAGCCCTCAGGGCTGGATCCATTTCACACCCAGCCACTGAGCTGCTCTGATCTCCACAGACAAGCCGGTTGGGAAGGGAAAAAAAAAAAACAAAACTCAAGGAGAGGTATCCACAGGCAGAGACACAGCCTGGGGTGTGTTTCCAGGCTGTTCATAAACAACCTGAAACGTGTTGCTACAGGTTTAGAGATTTAAATCAGTTACAGGTAATTAAAGGCCTTAAAGTATATCCTGGAGGGGCTGTTTCATAGGAACTGCAGAGCTTTCCCTGTCCTTGTGTTATTCCTGCATCATCTGTGTAGGCTGAGGGTGAGGACAGACACAATAAAAATGGTCTGACCTAGAGGAGCAGTTTAAGTTCTGGGAATTACCGTCCTTATTTAACTGCAAATAACAGGGACAAGTTGCAAACCTTCCACGTTAAGTCACACTTTTCAATTTCTCGGTCCAGTTCAACCCTCTTGTCAATCCAATGAAAGTTAAATTCAATTATCACTGACATCTTGCAGACTGAGAAGCAAAAAGGCAATTCTGCACATTTCTGGCCCCCTGTGGATGGAGCCTTATGCACAGCCAGATGTCACATTGTGTCTGAGGTACAAAATTTAACCGTCAATTTGGGGGGGGGGGGGGAAAGGAAAAGAAAAAGAAAAAGAAAAGAAAAAAAATGAACCAGGATTGGAAAAATAAGCCAGAGTCCTACTTTTTCCACTAGTTAAATTAGAAATCACAATATGGAAAGTCATAACATAGGTAATGTTGGGTTTTGAAGGCAGAGGATTGGATTCATTTTCTAGCTGGGAAGATTACAATCCAGGCAAAGAGCCAGCACTGGATGCTGGGATGGTTTGGGGAGAGATTAAAGTGCAGCAGAGCTGCCCTGACTGAAACCCCTCTCTGAACATCCCTACTTCTTGCATTTCTGCATGCAAAGCCTAAAATTCTTATTCCCTCGTGCTGCATCCTCTCCTGCCTGCCAGAGTGGGATCTGCCAGAGCTCCAAGCTGTGGAAATACTCTGCAGAGTTCAGGGGAAGGCGTCAGAGTACAGCAACAGGGGCTGCAGACACAAAATCTGTGCGGCACCAAAACTCCCACGAGCTCCTGAGCTCGATCCTTGGGCGGCTCAGGAGAAGAATTCCCAGCTCTGCCCCGGATTTCTTGGCCCACAGAGCACAGACAGACAGCTCAGCCTCCCCTGGAGGGGATTTGGGTGCCCTGCCTGCACTTCCAAGGAGAGCAAAGCACAACCCTCCTCACCCAGCCGAAAAACAAAAGTCAGGGGATCAGGGCATGGTTTGGGTTGGAAGGGACCGTACAGCTCATCTCATTCCAACTCCCTGCCATGGGATATATTTCAGGACCTTTAATTACTTTCCACTAGACCAGGCTGCTTCAAGTCCCATCCCACTTTTCCGTCATAAAATGAGGAAAACAATCTCTTTTCCCTCTGAATCTGCATCTGGCACCCGTGGCTGTGGATTTTGCAATTTGGTGACGAACGCGCGGAATCTTTCTGGAGAATTTCTTCCTGATTAGAAACAAAAGAATTTGTTTTCTTCACAGAAAATGTTGTTAAAAAAGAGAAACTGAATGGGAGGTCTGTAATCAGGGGAAGGTTCTTCCCTCAGAAGGTGGCACTGCCCAGGGAATGGTGACATTTGGAATACACTCTCAGGGGCGCCCAGGGTGGGATTGTTGGGGTGTTTGTGCAGGGACAGGAGCTGAACTCTGCTCCTTGTGGGTCCCCTCCAGCTCAGGATATTCTGTAATTCTATGATTAATCAGTACTTTAACTGAGGATAAAAAAGTAACCGCATGCGATGGTGCTCTGTTCGTTCTGACTCATTACTGCAAACCAGTTTTACCAAGTCCCAGCCCAGCCCAACAGCGAATTCCCGTAAGGATTTACCATTTTATCCCATTCCTACCCCGTGGCCTGCCATAAATCGTGGACCTGGGAAGTGTGTGTTGTCAATAAGGTGATTATCATTAGCCTGTTCCACCAGCCGCTGTAACTCAGACTTTGCATTCACGGGGAGCACACACCGAGGCATTTATATTACTGCAGATGTTATCAGAGCACAGACCTTGGAAAAAAATGATTCAGGAATTTATTCTAAAGCCTGCTCTGCCTTCCAAGCCAGAGTAAACAGAGGACAACCATCTGCAGCTGATTTCAATGACCCTGTAAAATAATTCTTCAATTGAAGCCGTTTATTTTCTGGTATTTATGATGCTCTCTTAGCAACTTCGAATTTAATTTGTTTCTCCCCGCACACACTGTCATCTGCTGTTTGGTACACATTCATTTTTCCCTGTGACTAAACTGAGACCAAATTAACATAAACGTTAGCAGGGATGACTTTGGTTTCTAGAACACTTCATCATTCAAACCCGTCCCTGCGTCTCGCAGCACCGACAGCGCAGAGCCGCTCCCCTCACGGCTGCCCTCAGCGCTCAAACGGGTTTATTCTGCTTTAATTTATCCAAATTGGAGACAGTTTCCATCCAGAGTTACCTCCCACGCAGGCTGCGAGTTTGAAAAGCAGGACAGGATTCGAGGCTTAAATTATTTTTGTGGCTCCTGTAAATGAGAGGATCGGGGAATCTCAGAATTGTTTGGGTTGGGAGGGGATTTAAATCCCATCCAGATCCAACCCTGCCATGGGCAGGGGCACCTTCCACTACCCCAGGCTGCTCCAAAGCCCATCCAAAACGGCCTTGGACAATTCCAGGGATGGGGCAGCCACAACCTCTCTCATCAAAACCCAACAATTCGTGCCAACGTGGAAAATGACTCGGATTTCCCGACCTCTGCATCTGTGGGGGTCCCAGCGCAAAGCAGCTCTGAGACCTGAGAATTTGAAGCTCAAAGTTTTGGTACGTGCCATGAAATGAAAACTTTTCTGAGGTGCTCATGACTGCCAAGATGAAACAGCTCCAAAGGAGCTTTGATGAGCTTCATCAGTAGGTTAATAATGTTTCCTGACATAACTGTTTTGTGTAGTCACGTTATTCCCAAAATGCAGCTACCAATTAAAGACTATTCAGAAATTCGTTTGTTTTACAGCAGAAGCAAACTAATTATGGCCCTTAATGTAGCTTGGGAAAGAGATTACTTTGAAAAATGTGAAATAATAAGTTTGTTGTGTTCTCCTTCTTTGTCCTTCTCTGACCTCCCAAAAAAACTTGCCAGGAGTCTTGAAATGCTGAGCACAGAATTAAGTGAACCAAAAATAAATTGTTGTAGGATTACAGGCAACAGCCCCAGTTTCCAGCAGCACCTTCTTAGAAGTAACCCCTGACTATTACACTGCTTTATAGTAGCTGGGAAATTGAAAATTATAACCTTGTCAAAGAAACTGTGTAACAACTCCAAATAACTCGGAAATGAGGGCAAAACAGCTCTCCAGGATGGGTTTCTCCATGAAAGATGGCAAAGGTTTCACACATCCGTGTCTTACCCTTCCCAACACGGCTCTCAAGGTTTCGTGCTTGGTTGACTCCCCAACCAAAGAAAACATTTATCCACAGGAGCCCTGATTCTGAGCTCAGCCAGCACAGGGACAGCCCAGCACGGACCACAGGGGCACTTCCAGCCCTTGGCCTCTTCCACATGGCCCCAGTGCCAGGAGAAACATAACTCTGCCACCTACAGCTCCACACAGGGACATTTAGATGGGATATTGGGACTTGGGAATTCTTGGATATATGAGGGGAGTGAGACCCTGGGCTGGAATTCCCAGAGCAGCTGTGGCTGCCCCTGGATCCCTGGCAGTGCCCAAGGCCAGGTTGGACACTGGGCTTGGAGCAGCCTGGGACAGTGGGAGGTGTCCGTGCCATGGCAGGGGTGGTACTGGCTGGGATTTGAGGTCCCTTTAACCCAAACTTTTCTGGGGTTCAATAATTAATGAGTGTGACACTCTGTGACTTCTGCTCAATTCCTCTCCCAGGGAAGAATTCCATCCCAATCTCCCACCCATCCCTGCCCTCTGGCAGTGGGAGCCATTCCCTGGGTCCTGTCCCTCCAGCCCTTGTCCCCAGCCCCTCTCCAGCTCTCCTGGAGCCCCTTCAGGCCCTGCCAGGGGCTCTGAGCTCTCCCTGGAGCCTTCTCCTCTCCAGGGGAACATTCCCAGCTCTCCAGAGGGGCTCCATCTCTCTGGACTTGCTCCAGCAGCTCCACATCTTCTTTTACCAGCTGCTTTCTGAAGGAAAAAGCACCAGGAGCTCTCCTTCACAA
Source organism: Delichon dasypus (assembly GCA_037837765.1). NCBI lineage: Eukaryota > Metazoa > Chordata > Aves > Passeriformes > Hirundinidae > Delichon > Delichon dasypus. The sequence goes on from JBBAXF010000007.1 coordinate 1,999,930, forward strand.
GGCACTGGTGGCTGTGCCAAGCAGAAAAATCACATCCATGTGGAACATCCTGCATGGAGGCCTCAACACTCCCAGAAAAGTTAAACAAAACTTCCCTATCTCTGAGCAATTCCCATTTGGATCCCTCACACACAGAATAGCTCAGACTCAGCTCCAACCATGAACTCCTCAGGAATGTTCAATATAATCTTTTTCAGCCTGTAAATGTTTAAAAAAAAAAAAAAAAAAAAAAAAAAAAGGGCAATGCATAGGAAAGCAGAGGAAGTATTTCCTCTGTTTTGCCCTGCTCCCTGCTGTTCCCTGGAGCCCCATGGGGGTTTATGTGAGTTCAGTCCTAATATTCTGCATGAGACCTGACGGGGTCTTTTAGGAAAGGGACGTGCAGCTGCGATTCCCCAGCCAGCGAGGGGGACCCGGGGGGAGCTGACCAGAGGGCTGAGCACACATCCTCTGCACAAACCCATTCCAGGCCTCTGACAAGGGCAGGAAGGGTGTGGATCAGCTAAAAGGGAATTCCTGCATGAACCAGTCTTTTTCTAATCCCATGAAAACGAGCAGACACGACCCCAGAACTGCTGGCAGAATTAATTACCTGCCAAATGTGTTTCACACGCTCCGAGAACTGAACCCCCCCCCCCCCACCCCAGATCTCAGCAGCTCAATGCACCCCCAGAAAACTGCTTTTTATTTCTGTTAGGGACCGAGCATTTAACCTCAGGAGGCCAAACATTCCAAGACATTCCAAGTGCTTTCCAAAGGCACAATTTCCATAATTGCCCAGCTCCAGCACTACCGTCAACCAGGACACACTGGGACACGTTCTCAGAAACCCTGCCTGGCAGGCTCACAACTTTTATTAATGGTTATTTAACTCCCAACCGCTCTTCCTTCATCATTTACTCCCCAGGCTGTGTTGTCTGGAAATGAAGGGGAATTCTCTGAAGCAGGAGTTTCCCAAGCCTGAATTCCCAGGATTTAAGCAAAAGGTGTAGAAGGTTATAGAGGGTGAACTGCAATGAAGAGAGCACAGCCCATGGCCGGTATTTGGAGGCAAAGAGCAGAGATTTTGGCAGTGGGGAAATCAGGCAGCTTCCTCAGGTCATGAGATTATTCCTGGAAAAACAGGGCCTGGAGAAGGATCAGCAGTGTGGTTTCTAGTGCAGCGACCGAGCACCAGAGCAGTGACAAAAACTGGCTCTTAAACCCCTGAACTATGGGACCCCAAGCCCACAACATCCAAAGTTATGGAATCTCTATTTTTATAGGATTTCTGGCCAGCATAACGAGTTACAGAACCAAGAGGATGGAAAAGGCCTCCAAGATCATCAAGCCCAGCTGCAGTGTGGGCATTCTGGCTGGGCCAAGGAGGGAAACTCCTCTCAGTTAAAGTCCAGGGACGAGCAGGGCACTGTAAAGATTTCCTGAAAAGAGGCATTTGCTGGGGTGGGAATTCCAGCTGCTCAGCATCTGTGGAAACTGAGCTCTAAACAGATCATCTTCCAGCACAGGGATTCAGCCACAGCTGGCTACAAAAGGAAAAGCAGCTCTTGAAGTTCTGTTTCAAGCATGGTGTTCTAAGGATGAGCTCAACTCCCTCTTCTGCCAGTATGTGGATCAGACCCACTTCCAAGAAGGAACTGGAATGATTTGGGCAGGAGCTGAACAGCCACCGTGACACGAGGCACCAGCCAGGGGCAGACTCTGAACTAACCCAGTGAGGAATCTGCAACCAGGAAACAACTTCCCAGAAGAGAGCAGAGCAGGAATTCCAGAGCTGTTAAAAACACTGCCCAGGTGGGACAGGGCTTGGAGCAGCCTGGGGTAGGGGAAGGTGTCCCCCTGCCCATGGCAGGGTGGGATTCTGGAGCTTTAAGATCCCTTCCAACCCCAACCATTCCACGATTCCCTTTTGAATCCCCATCCTCATCCTCTGGCAGCGCTGCTGTGCGAGAGGAGATAACCAAGAGGCAGATTGGGAGGTGCAGGATAAAATTCCTGCTCCAAGAGAAAATTCCTGCTGGCCTCAGCCCCAAAAGCTCCCTGAAGGCATTAACAGGGCGCTGCTCTGCACTCTGCAGTGACTGATGCGACTCGTTACGGGTCTCAGTGCAAGAACCACAGCTCTGATTTATGGAATGAGACTCAAGGCAGAAAAACCCCCAAGGTGGCATCAGACAAATTGAAGAAATCAACATAAGCAGAAGAAAAGCGACCAGGAACAAATGGTTAATGGCCAGAAGGCAGCATGTAATAGTGGCTCCAATTAAATATTCATTTTTCTCCCTTCACTCTGAGCGAGTGCAGCTCTCAGGCACTTTGGGGAAATAGCACAGATTTAAAAAAAAAGCAAACAGGATAAATTACTTCAGTTCTTCTGCTTCAGTTTGCAGGCTCAGTGTCCAAAAGGACTGGGGGCCAGGAGAATCTGGAGTCAGCTGTGAATGAATGGCTGGGAAGCTGATGACTAATGCCCAATCTCTTTCTCCTACTCCACCCAAAACATTTTGCAATATATAATAAAATCAGCACATTCAATGGCTTTTTGCAACTCACAGAGTCAAAAATCTCATTACTGGGTGGCCTTTTAACAACTTTTGTTCACAAAATGTTCCTCCAATTGCAATAACAAATCCATATACCAAACTTTCAACCATCGATGCAGCCACCGGCCATGTTCACCACTGAACCATGTGCTCAAGTGCCACATCCTCAGGTTTTTTTGAGCATTTCCAGGGATGGGGACTCCACCAGTGCCTTGGGCAGCCTCTGTACCTGCACAGAAAACAGGCAGGAGTTTACACAGTGGCTTTTTTGACGTGGCAGCAGCGGGCAGTGCCAGATCACGGCAGTGAACAGCAGCACTGAGTGTTCTGTGGCCCCACTTGCACAGACTTGCAGGCTCCTGCTCCACTAAAAGCAAAGGAAATGCTCTGCAGACAGCTCAGCGTGGGTGGTTCTCCATAAATTCATCATCTCTGATATTTCCCCGAAATGATCGGCTCCTCCTTCACAGGAGCTGCTGTTGTAAAAGGTGTGCGGCTGCTCAGTGGGAAATTCAGCGTGGTTTCAGCTGCACAAACACTAATTGGATAAATATCTTTCAAAATCATGCACAAGTCATTTCTAGTTGGAGGGATGGAGCAATTAAGCTGCTCCAAGCCAAGTCTATCCCAGTGGATACGCTTGAAGCCTGCCAGCTTTCTGGACTCGCACTCCCACGGCACGTGATCCAAACTGCAGAGGATTTTATTGCTCTCAGCTCCAGCCAAACTCCAAATCCCATGGCTGGAAGGTTATACAAGAGCTGTGCAGCTTTAATCCCAGCTCATGAGAAACCCTCTGAAAGTTCCTCACAGAGCAACGTGGTTCTCCACAAAACTTGTGTGAGTTCTGAACAGTGTCACAAGGCGGGCACCCCTTTGGTGACACTTTCTGCCACCACGAGAGCATCACTGCCCAACAACCCATAAAATCAGAAAATACTAAATCAGAATCATATTCGGACAGAGCAGGTGAAGATTTACCCCAGCAAACTGGGACAGTTCACAGCTGCTGCTTGCTGTTCTGCTCTGGTTGAACTAATGAATGTTCCTGTGGCTGTAAATGGGAATTCTGTCCCAAAACACAGACACAGGGACACTCCCCCTACACTTCATGGCGGTGTATGGACACGTGTGCGAGCCTGGTGTATCATAAAGGTAATTCTTTGTGTGAACAGGCAGCACGAGCAGGGCTTTAAAAGTGAACACTAAGGACATAGAGGACACAGGCACAGTTTTCATTCATCACCAGAATTTCCCTTAGAAAAAAATCGGTACGGGAGGCAGAAGTCGTTCTAATATCAAGGATGAAGGTGTCAGCTCCGTGGCGTGACCTTGGCGCTGCTCGTACAAGACTCGCACAAATCAGGTCACAGCACTGACATCCGGAGCAGCTCTCGGAGGAAGCAGCAACTTCCAACTGCCCCTCACACCTCCCCGAGACCCCGCTCGGCAAAGAGCAGCCGCACCCAGCAGCGGCACCTCGGGCAGGTGACGCCCCAAACGCGCCACCGTTACCTGCAGAGCGGAGGGGTCGAGGCCGAAGCTGAACTTGTCCCAGAGCCCGGTGCTGCCGGGAGCTTTGGCCAGCCCCACCACGGCGTTGTGGGCCGAGACGCTGACGCTGCTCTCGGGGGAGACCAGCGCGGCCGCGGGAGGGAACCGCAGGAACAGGGCGAAGGCAGCGGTGTCGGTGCAGAAGCGGAGGCTGTAGTGGTGCGTGCCCACATCCCCGCGGAGGCTCTGCGGCTGGATGCCGGGCACGAGCAGGAGCAGGGTGAGGGATGCCTCGTCCTGCCGGGCACGGAAGGGAGGGCACACCTCGCCGGGGTGGCCCTCGGGGGCCAGCGGAGGGGTGTCCCCGCTGGGCATGGCTGGCTCGGGGCTGGCGATGGGGGAAGCGGCGCCGCAGCAGGGCAGTGGTGGGTCCGCGGGCTCGGTGGGGGGTTCTGCGGGTGGATCAGTGGCGGGTTCGGTGAAGGGTTCAGAGGAGGGGTCAGTGGTTGGACCAGCAGAGGGTTCAGCGGTTGGGTCAGTGGCAGGTTCAGCGGGGGGCTCAGCAGGGGAGTCAGCAAAGGGTTCAGAGGTTGGATCAACAGGGGGTTCACCCGCGGGTTCAGCGGGTGGATCACAGAGTGGTTCTACGGGCAGTTCAGCGGGTGCTTCAGCGAGGGGCTGGGCAGATGGAGCAGCGGGAGGATCACAAAGTGCCTCAGCCGGGAGTTCGGCGGGAGGATCACCGGGCTCCCCGCCGCCACACGTGCTCCGGGCCGCGCCGCCGGGGCCGAGTTCCGGGGGTGGAGCCGCTCCGCCGCCCTCCTCCGCCGGCCCTGCCTCCTCCGACCTCTGGGCAGCGGGCTCGGCCGCCTCCAGCCGCTCCCCTGCCGGGCCCGGCGGTTCCCGCGGGCCGGGCGGCAGCACCACGGGCAGCGTCACCTGCAGCTGCCGCTGGGCCCGGTTGAAGGCCGCCCGCCCGCCGCTCTCGTCCACGTCGTAGGGGAGGAGGAGCCGCAGGCGGTAGGCGGGACGCTGCGAGTCCAGCCGCAGCTCCCGCCCGCGGATCTCCAGCTCCGCCTGCTCGGCTGAGCGCAGCAGCGGCAGCTCCACCGTCACCACCAGCTCCCGCGGCACCGGGCTGGGCGCGGAGTCGCGGCAGTGGCGGTAGTCCTGCAGGTCCACGTAGGAGCGGTGGCGGATGCTCCAGCGCGGCGTGGTGGGGCCGGAGGGCGGCGGGGGCGCGGCGGGCGAGGGTCCTGCGGCGGCGGGCGGCGGGGCGGCGGCGGGCGGGAAGGGGAAGGGCGGCAGCGGAGAGTCCCCGTCGTCGGGCGGCTTCGGGGCGCCGCCGGGCAGCGGGGAGCGGATGACGGGCGCCTGCGGGACGCCCTTGTAGGAGACTCCTCGCAGGACGGTGGCGTTGTTGCGGTCCAGCCGCACCCCGCAGTGGCTCTCCACGGCCTCCAGCGCCGTGTCGCAGAGCAGGCGGCGGAAGCGGGCGCTGCGGGCGGCCAGGCGCAGCGCGGCTGGGTGGAACACCACGTCGTACAGGAGGCGGCGGCGGCCGGCGGGGCGCAGCTCCTCGCGGCCCGGGGCCAGGCTGTAGGGCAGCTCCCAGCGCTGCCCGCCGCGCTCGGCGCGGCTCCGCGGCTCCCCCATCAGCGCGTTGCTGCAGACGTTGATGTAGCAGCGGCGGGAGCCCTCCTGGCTCGTCCGCAGCACGAAGCCCGGCGTCGGGTGCACGAAGCGCACCTCCACGCCGCGCTGCCGCTCCAGCGCCGCCACCTCCTCCTCGTACAGCCGGCGCTGCTCGGGGTCGGTCAGCTCGGCCGCGTACTCCGCGAACAGCGCCCGGAACCGCTCGTCGCGGAAGGCGCGCTGGAGCCGCTCCGCCTCCTCGGCGCTGAGGTCCAGGTCGTGCAGCCGCCCCGCGCCCGCCATGGTCCCGGCCCGGCCCGGCCCGGCCCGCCGCTGTGGGGACGCCAAACAAGATGGCGGGCGTTGCTGTGGTAACGGTAAACAAGATGGCGGCGGCGCGGCGGTCGCTATGGAGACGGCAAACAACATGGCGGCTGTCCCTCAGGGCCGCGGCCTCTCATCCCCGGCCTCGCCTTTTCCTTCCCTTCGGTGGCTTCCTGGCAGCAGCAGGGCTTGTTTTCCACCGTCACCTCCTCATCCTGCGAAGCTTATGTTCCCTCCCCATCGCACAGCTCTGAGCTCCGCTGCCATGCCCTCACAGAGCGCTTTGAAATCCTCAGCAGTCCAGGACCCAGCTTCCATCCCAGGCCTGCTGTCCCCTCAGAGCCTGAGTGCCCCTGTCCCTCGTTCCTGCCAGCACCGCTCCTGTGCCGGGGCTCCCCTCTGTTACACACCTGGTGTGAGCACTTTGGGGAGCCCCACTGTGCTCTCCATGCCCACAGGCACCTGGAGCAGGGGTGGGCTTGGTTTCACTCTTTCCCACTCTCCCCCCTCAAGTTTTCCTGCTCCCAGACTTCAGAAGTTCTCCAGCATCGTGTCCTTGCACTCAGCACTCCTTGTCCTGTCTGCATTAACACAATCTTCAGATAGGTGCTGCCAGTATTAAAAAACCTCACAGATCTTTCCTGGGCATTTCCCAAAGAAAAATCCCACCCCCATTTCCAGACTTCCTTGCAGATAACCAGCTATCCAGGTGCTCGTTATCTTTAATTCTTTTTATTTTAGGATGCTCCTTTCCTGTTTGATACAGCTGGTTCCTCCACTTGCCTTTTTTTATGCTTTGCTAATGATTTTTCACTGTGACTTCGTACTTTATCTAAACTGACACCAGCATCTTTTCCTGTAAAAGTTTATTTGTGTACAAAACAAATGGGTTTTGACTTTGACATTCATTAGAAAAAGTCCAGAATACCTCGTGAAACTAAGGCATGTAAAAAATAAGAGCTAGAGCTGGCTTCACGTGGGTTCAGTGCCGTTTTTCAGTGCCACAGAAATTCAGAGTCCTTGGAGCTTGCTGAAAATACCAAAGAAAAACAGTATTTACAAGGTTTATTTTAATTAATAGTTCACAATGCTATTCTGTTTCTTTATCTGGGAAAGACTAGATCGTGTTTTCACTATTTAAAGACCTAAAGTATCTCATGCTGTGATAGTTTTTATAGTCAAGTAGAAATTAAATGGGCTGACCCATTACCAATTCCACGGGAAGGTCTCTCTGAGAAGAAAATAAATTTTTGCTTTTCTTAATGGGTTATGCCATCATTTGAACAGGTAAATTTTCATCCTTTTTAAGCCCTTTGATACATTTGAATACTTTTTTGGTGTTGCAGCTGGCTTTTTTCCAGTCGGTGGAATGAGTAAGTGCAGATTTAAAGATAGGTGAAATCAAAGCCTGAAAGTGGCTTCTGGGCTTGCTGATTCTCACGAAATGAAGCAAAAATCGTTCCTAAATTGAATTAACGTAACAACCATCATCCCCAGAAACAAATCTGCTTCCCAATTAGGTCTGTATCACTGAAAATCGGGCAGTGCAGTCACCTCTCCTTTCACTTTTGGGTTGTGCTTCCCATCGTGGATATTTGCAATTTCTAAATTTACTGCTTTTAGTCCCGGATTTGTTACACCGCCTAAGTACAAAGTGTAAATCAAGCCGCTGGAATGTTCAAATATTGCCAATTTCCTGTCATTTTTCTCCCGCTAATCAGAAACACAGCACAAAAGAAAAAATCCATTTACCTGTCTTCAACTGTCTTGTTGGAGGGGTAGAACACCTTGAAGGAAAATCCACTCCTGGGAAACGAACCCTGCGGAAGGAAAAGGGGAAAAAACAAACCCAAAACCCCACATTTGAGTGAGGAAAACGCAGTGCAGGGAGCGAGGAGGCTGGGATTTGAGTGCTCAGGGGATCTTACAGGGTTGATGCAGAGGCAGTCGGTGTTGGTGACGGTGAAGGGGTCGTGTTTGTCAGCGGTGACCAGCACGTCTGGCACGGGATAAACGCGCAGCGAATAATCGTAGGCCCAGAACACGGGGCTGACGTACAGGGGCAGCGGGCTCAGGTGCCCCTGGGACAAAATGGTCTTTACAAACTGCAAAATAACCAAAAAACACCACAAACTGCTGGGTTGAAACGTTTATCCTCTGGGACAAAATGGTCTTTACAAACTGCAAAATAACCAAAAAACACCACAAACAATTGATTTGAAATGTTTGAAGCATTTATCCCTTGGGATAAAATGGTCTTTACCAACTGGAAAAAAAAACCAACCAACCAACCAACCAACCAACCAACCAAAAAACCCCACAAAGCCAAAAAACCTCACAAACACTTGGTTTGAAACATTTATCCTCTGGGATAAAATGGTCTTTACAAACTGAAAAAAAAAAACAACCCACTAACAAACAAACAAAAAACTTGGTTATTTCAAACCAAGTGTTTGCGGGGTTTTTTGGTTATTTTGCAGTTTGTAAAGACCATTTTATCCCAGGGGATAAATGTTTTTAAAAATCAAAAAAAAACCACAAACACTTGATTTGAAATGTTTGAAGCATTTATCCCCTGGGATAAAATGGTCTTTACAAAATGCAGAAAAAACCAAAAGACACCAACCCCACAAATACTTGGTTTGAAATAACCAAGTGTTTGTGTGGGGTTTTTTTGTGGGTTTTGTTTGTTTGTTTTGGGTTTTTTTTGTTTGTTTGTTTGTTTGTTTTTGTGGGGTTTTTTTTGTGGGGTTTTTTTTTTGTTTTTTCAGTTTGTAAAGTCCATTTTCTCCCAGAGGATAAATGTTTCAAACCAAGTGTTTGTGGGTTTTTTTGGATTTTTTGAAACATTTATCCCCCTGGGATAAAATGGTCTTTATAAACTGCAAAAAAACCCAAAGCCTATAAACACTTGGTTTGAAACATTTACCATTTTATCCCCTGGAATAAAATGGTCTTTACAAACTGCAAAAAAAACCCCAAACACCCCACAAACACTTGGTTTGAAATGTTTGCTGCAAGCTCAGTGTGCATTAATAAAGAAGATTTTTGAACATGGAAATGTTTGGGGTGGTTTTGTATTTCGTTCTTTCTGATTATTAATGATTTCTAGAGTAAAGCAGCGACTCTTCTCTAGCACTGTGCTGCTCCTTCCTTTTTGGAATTGTGGGGGTTTTAATACACAAAGGCCTTTTTAAAGCACATCAGCCAGCATTTGAAGATGTCAAAATTCTCTCATCAGTCAGACTCCCCAGGAGAATCCACTCACCTGTTCCTCCAGCCCAGAAAGTACCAACACTGCCATAACTCTGATTTTTTGGTTTTTATTTTACAAGACCCACGCTGAAAAAGTCTTTTCCCTGAACTACAGAAATCATTTGATTCCCAGATGATTTTCCTTTCTTAGTGACAAAATTTCCCTCTCTCTCTCTCTCTCTTTTTTTTTTTTTTTTTAATACTGGTGGCTGAAATAAAATAGGCAAAAAAGGCAGAGGAAAAATGGAATATGCAAAAAAGAAACAACCTGCACAAAGTGCTGCAATTCTACATTTCCTTCAGGATTCCTTCCTGGAAAACCCTGGCTGAGGACAGGGGAGTGTCAGGAAAGCAAATGTACCGAGAAAACCAAGGTACCTCAGTGTCCATGGGAGGTGCTCACTGAGCGAAAACAACTTTCTGAGTCAAGCAAACAAAAAAAAACCTGTAAAATAAATAAAACCAGACTCCATCCATCACTGCAAGGAGCCAGGACTACCTGGATGGTTCTCATCCAATTATATCAGTAAATCCCATCAGCTCCTGCTGTGGATTCATTAAGGAACCACGACCCAGAGCACTGTGCTGATGTGTGAGAAGCAGAATTGCAATTTCAACTGAGCAGACAAAACAAGCAGATGAATTTTAGAGAAAGGGACCTGCTGCTTTACTGCAGATGGCACTGGGCGACCCAAATCAATTCTTTAAAAAAATGGCAATTTGCGTTACGATTTGCCTTTAGGAATCCGTTTTTCTTGGCAGGACATTGATGGTTGGCGCACGCTCGGTTGAGTATCATGGTTTGAGTTATTTTCCTGCCAAAATGTAAAGGAAAATAAGAATACTAAATGTATAAATCCTCCTTAAAACCCCTCCGGGTTACTCACGCAACGTGTCCCGAGAATGAGGATCAGAGCCCCCAAAATCCAGCCCTGCTGATCAAGAAAATCAAAAATCTTGGCAAAAAAGTGGTGGACTCGACTCACTCACGTGGTTGGGAATGTCCATGTTGCTGCTTGGGAAGCGGACACAGTTCCTGCACATTTTGTTGACCAAATCTTCCCGAAAAATAATGATTTCTTGGGTGCAGTATTGAATCCTGAGTGGGAAACAGCAGTGAAATTAATTAAGGTTGACCTAAAAATGAGGAAGATGCATTATCAAGTTCTAATACAGCCAATTGGATGAAAATAATTCTTCTGATTCAGAAAAAACATGATGCTTTTGAGCAGGAATTTTATATTCAATATCCATTTTTTTAGCACGACGTCCTTTCTTCACTGATATTTTTTTAATGTCTTAATGTATTTAAAACTAGTTGCAATTCGTGCAGGTGAAGAATCCTATTCATTTAAAAAAAATTAAGGCAAATTTTCCCACAAAATCTGTAGTTTTGAAAATTCTTTTAGTAAAAAAAAAAAGAAAGTAATAATAAATAACAGTTACGTGGTTACCTGCAGGGATTTGTGGTGAAAACTGAAAATGGCACCAGCTGCCTGAACTCCTGAGTGATATTTTCAGCCAGGGGGGGTCTAAAATAAACAGCAGAGGTATCAACAAAGACTCTTACCATCATTAACTCAAATCACACTCAAAATTCCAAGATTGGAGGAAGTGAAGCAAACTGACCTTGGTAAAATAGAACCAGGCCCGGGATCTTCAGGACCAGGGACAAACACAAAACGACTACTGCAAAACAAAAAAAATTTAAAAAAAATTAACAAATCTCTTTTATATAAACTGATCCAAAAAACTGGGTCTGATGTTCTGAATTTAGAGGGCAGGAGCCAGGCAAGTATTCCAGGGAGAGACCTTGGCTCCCTCATTAGCAGTTTCCATGCCCAGGCTATTTGAGATATTGAGATAAAATATTTATCTGAGATAAAATCAGACTTACCCTGCTGCCAAACAAACCTGCAGGCCTGTTACAAAACCAGCTTTTTATCTAATCACAGCTGGCTCACAAGGCAGAGAAAACAGGGTCACTCTCAGCTTCTTCAAGTAATTAAAGGCTTCACAAAACAAAGAGATTTCCCCTTGCTCGCTACCTTTTATGGATGCTGGGATGTTCACATATAATATCTGCCAGAGCCTTCAAAGAACCTGGGAAGAACAGGACACAGCACCTGGTTAGAAATCAACACACCCTGGGTGAACGCCCCCCTTTCAGTGCTGCGGTGCACTTTAAAAAAGAAAGGTTTCTTTTCTGCTCTCTCCTTCATTTGTTTGCCACCGTTATTTTAATTCAATGCACATGTCTGGCTGTTTATAAAAACCTCCCTACCTTTCAGGGACTGGATTTGATTTTTGCCATATGGCGCAGATGAAAAATTTCCACAGAAGAAAAAGCAGGTGGGAGGTGCAGAGGAATAACCTGGGAAAAGAGAGGATCTGTGAGTGTATCCATTCATTCCAGCATCTTCCAGCACTCAGCCCATTCCAGGGAAAGCAAGAACTGAAACAGCTCCTCAAGCTCTGCTGCTATTAATACAACTGACTGATTTTCTCGATCCGGGCTGTTTTTAGCTCCAAAAGGTGATGGCAACGTCCAAATGTCACTTTGAGGGAGCCCTCTGGCATTTACAGGCCGAGCTCCAGCAGTGTTTATGTGTATCCAACTGCTGACCCAGACAGTGAATTATACCAAGTGCAATTATAATAAATAATGCCGTTTTAAAATGCACTGTTGCCTTCGAGAGGAAAACAGCAAGCAGGCAGCACTGGCTTGCTATTAACCTCCATGATCATTCCCAGTTAAGGGCTCTCCCAACATCCAATTCCCCCTTTGGCATTAGAAAGCAGCAATAACTGGAGCTGCCTGAGCAGTTTGAGGATCTGCTGAGCGCTCACCCATCACCCCGCTTCAGAGCAAAGGGGGGAAAAAAGAAACCTGATTCCCATCCCTGAAATAAAAATAGAAACAGCCACTCAGGCATTCAGCTCACATCCCAGTTACTCTCCATTTTCCTGACACACAGAATCACACTTGGATTTACTTCACTGGTTTTCAAAGGGGCCGGTAAATAGAACAGAATTGCTTATCCCAGAGAAATGGCTCATCAATATTTTCCCTGGCTCTCCCCCTCAGCTGCTCATTTGGTTCATAATTAAGACGGTTATCACTTGCCTGTTCAAGTCTCAAAATAGCAAATGCAAGGTGAGTTCAGCACACGAATCTCACTGACCAAAGTCCTTTTCTGCCCTCAGCACCTGCAGTCCTGGGTCAGGCTCAGTTTGTCCCCAGGATTTTTGCCAGCTCTGATCCAGATACTGAACTGGTTTTGTAACTTCTGCGGGACTCTGCTAATTTGTGTCCAGTTCCTTTTTGGTGAGGAGTGGCTTCCCACCCTGAATTCTGGGTTGTTTTTAAACCAGTCACTCTCTCACACTTCCATTCTGCCCGAGGCAGGAGAAACAAGCTGTTCCAAAACGGCTGCAATACAAAGGAACAATTCATACACGCTTGTTTGTCCCAGTGCTGTCCACGTTACTGATCCCAGAATTCTGGAATGGGTTGGGTTGGAAGGGACCTTAAATCCCATCCCATTCCAACTCCCTGCCATGGCAGGGACGCCTTCCACTGTCCCAGGCTGCTCCAAACCCTGTCCAGTCTGGCTTCTCTGGGAATTCTATTCCTCCCAGCCAGGAATTCCCAATCTCCCATCCATCCCTGCCCTCTGGAAGTGGGAAGCAACTGAGTTCATCTCTCTGAACTGAGGAGCTGTCTTTGACCTAAGCCCAGGAAGAACTTTCAGGAGCAAGGAAAACATTCTTACCACAGCCCAGAAAATGCCTGCTGGTCAAAGCACTACTTGTACTAAGAATTTACGGGAACAAGTCACGAAAACAAGGTTTAGAGTGAAAGCAATTCCCACCTACCCGAAAACATCATGCGAAGCTTTTCCAGCACTTCAGCTTGGTCCAGCCACACATCAGACACAAACACAAACATGGCATCTTCATTCTCTTCCTCCAGCTGCTTCAGCTTCGCAGAAGCCTTCACTGACGATGAGGAAGGTCCTCCAAAGAAGTTTATGTTCCCATAGAAGGCTCTGCATCATTAAAATGCCCCAGTCAGGACCCCAGAACGGTTTGGGTTGGAAGGGATCCTAAAGCTGATCCCACTCCAGCCCCTGCCATGGGCAGGGACACCTTCCACTATCCCAGGGATCCATTCTCTCAGCTACAAGGAATTTATCATTCCCATGTACTGTTGGGGAGGAGGAAGCCAAGAAACCCTATAAATATGATTGCCTGTATTCTGAGAATGAGAAACCTGTAAGTGAGATAGAATTGAAGGTAAGTTTTGATGTTTGAGATGTGTTAAGATACTGGATGTCTGGGAAAACAGTTATGTGACCATCTGAAGGTTACCTGCAACCAGACCCAGAGGTCAGATGGGATGTTCTGTCTCACCCCAATGTATGGTTCATCCTACACCTGTACCCCTCCCCTGAAGTATCAGGTATCTGTGACCCCATTGGCACAAGTCCTGTACCAGCCCACCTCGAGACCCCTGATCAGGGGGCTGCGAAGGTGACTCGGCCTCTTTGCTCTTTGCTCTTTTGCTCTTTTGCTCTTTGCTCTTTGCTCTCTGCTCTTTGCCTCTCTTAGCTTGCACCCTTTCCCGAGGACTTTCCTCTCTTGGAATTTCCTCTCCCTACCTCTCCCTTCCCCCATTCCCTTCGCCTTGCCACGAGCTGCAGCCTGGCAGCTCAGAGCAAGGCCTCACATCCCTTACAATAAACCTCATCTTCTAAAACCCAGCCTCAGAGATCTCTCGTCTACATCCATCCACACTGTCCTGGAGTCCAAGCAGCAGGAGAAAGAAGCAATTTCTACAATGTACCAGTTACCAGGCTCTGCAATTGAGAAGGGCTTGCATCCCCACTTCCATCGATATGCAGAACCCAAAGGCCTTTGGAAGCGTTTCTGTGCCAACCCTACAGGTTTTAGTGCCTGTGAGTCCCAGAATTGCTTCCCTAAATGATATTTATTTTAAAGCATTTGGGGAGGAGGAAAAGTGCCATACTTGAATGTCAGAGAAATTACAAAATAACAATGATCTTACTTAGAAACCCATAGGAAAACACGGAGTGAGGCTGCCAAAAGTCACTTTTGTACCTCGTGGTAGCAGAAGGCTCGGTGGGCGGAAATCCAAAAGCGTTCACATGAAAAACTCCGTCTTCATACCAGCCTAGGAGGTTTTGGAACAGCAAAATTACCCTTAAGTTTTTCTAATAGCATTCTAGACATTAGTCAGAGAGTTGGCAGCTGTGCTGCACTGCCAGCCCCAGCCTCCATCAATCCCTCTCTTGTGGCAGCTCCACAGAAGCAGAGCACGGAAAGATCCACATGGAAAAAGGGCTGAGCAAGAAATCAACTGCTTTTTTTTATCCCCAGCCACTCCTGTGAATGGATTTGCTGCACAGCCACGTGAACAAGCCCCTCAAGCCAAGGAGGAGGAATGCAGGGCACCAGGAATCATTTTGCTGGCCCTGTCCTGGGAGGGCTCCTCGTCTCAAATCCCACTGTTGAGAACAGAAGGAACAGGGCGATGTTTGTGTGTCCTCACTCTCATTTCTGCTCCCAACTTCTACCCACAAACATTAAGACACACCAGAAAACAGACTGAGATCTTGCATTCTGCACAGGGGAACATTCCAAATACAAGAATTGCCTTTTTTTTTCTTTTTTTTTTTTTCTTTTGCTAAAACAAGGCTCCAAAACTGCAAGCTCTTACATCACCCTAATGAGAAGCCTCATTAAAGGACCGAAGCTTTGCCAGCACAAAGCAGCATTTTCAGATTGTTAAATCATTCCTTTGGTTATTCCAGGCTGTCTTCCTAATCCAGTCATAACTTCTCCAAGCATGCTGGGGGCCGATCCTCAGAGCTGCTCCAGACCCTCACAGCCCCCAACCGCCTCAAATTCCTCCTCTCTGCCTCCAGAGGCCACAGCAAAAGCTGAAGGCAAAAAATCTCAGTCACAAACTCGCTGATGGTCACCAAAATGAGACTGCTCAGCCACATCTGGCAGCCACAGCTTTAACAGAATAATTTATTACAAGCTGAAAAATAAACCCAGTCTGCTTTACCTTCTGCCAGAACAAAGCAGGATTCAGTGTATAACCCACTGTGGAACTGGTGCAGGAAGGTTAAGGAATGTATTTTTTTTTAAAGTAGGGGGTTTTTTTAACCAAAATTTGCTCTCCAGCTGGTGTAATAGATTTGGACAGCACTGCAAGTTCACAGGCTGCCTGGAGAGCCTGGAAATTCCCTGGTACCTGAGCAGGTAAGTCCAAAGAGAGTCCAGGAACTGGAACAGGCTCTGTTTCCATGGGGAGGAAAGGCAGGAGCTGCAGCAGCCAAGGAATTGGAAACCAAGGAGAAAGACAGAGCTGCAACTCTCAATATGTAATTTTTAATGGCCAGCATTGATTTACTGTTCAATTTAAAATCATGCAGGAAATTCCTCCAGCTCTTCCATCACAGCAAAAGGATATTGCTTTACTAAGGTCCAGCTGGACCACTCCTGTGGGGTCTTCTAGGAAATATTTCCCCTGAAAAACAGGATACATGAATAAAGCAGGATATACCAAACACACAAATGCTTCAATCAGAAGCATCTATCAGTCAGCATTTAGAAATCATTTGGCTGGGTTTAATGTTTTAAGCCGGCAAGAACTGAAAATGATGTAGTTTATGGTAAATGTGTCTCAGCAGCTTCCCTGGGAGCCGCTGCAGCTGAAATTGCTGGTGCTTCCTTCCCTAAAATGACAGTCCAGGGCATTGGCAGGTCCTAACTCAGCCACTGGAAGCTCCAGCCTCTCAAGAAGGGACATGCCAAAAAACCCTACCTGCTTCTGGTTGCTGCCATAAAAACTTTATAGTGTGAAGACAAAGAAAGACATTTTCCACACACACCGGCACCGACCGCTTGTGGAAAAGTCTCTTAGAATGGGACCAGTGTGAGATATTCAAGTTTTCTCATTTTTGAATGTATTATAGCACTGGATGAGCAGTTGGTTGCTTTGGAGGGTCAGAGACCTGGACAGGGGGGTCTGGGACCCCAGCTTAGATCTTAGAGAGACACTGGCTTTGATTTCAGTCTATGGGAAAAACTTCTTACACTGAGAGAAGGTTTACAGGCCACAAGAATGTGAAAAATAGTAGTTTAGATTATCACAGAGTAAGAAAATAATAGTTTTAGGTTTCTAGCATTGAAGTGAATGGGGACAAGATGGAGAATCTGGGGTGTTGTTTCTTTTTTCTTCTCTTTCTCTTTCCCTCACTCCATTGCTGCATTGACGTGGCACAAGGTAGTTTGTGAGGATTGGGTCAGAGTAAAGATGACCTTTTTAGTAATAAAGATAGACATTGGTAAAAAATAGTAAATAAGAAATACGTAGTAATTAGTATAAAAGATAAGGACAGCCCAGCTCGGGGGGAGATGTGAGGAATTTATGCAGCTGCGAACATCTTGTCGGACTCCGAGAAAATTGTAAGATAAGAAACAATAAACAAAGTATGCAACATTAAAAGATTTAAACTTGAGAACTCTGTCTCTTCCTTTGGCTTGGCTTGGAGCTGTACAGGGAAGCAAAGACCCTGAAACTACCTTAATGATGGGGAAAGCCCCCGTCATCTGGCGTCCCTGAGTGGGCAGAAACATCTGGCGTCCCCAGTTGGTCAGAGACTCCACAATGAAAAGGAACTCACCTCCTTGAGCTGAGTGATCATCCCAAGCACAATCACCTCTCCCACTTTAGCTGTATTGCCCAAGAGAGTTTCTACTGTCTTTAGCTGGGGATCAAAGGCAAAGGATCCAATCAGAAATAAATCAAATCTCCAGGTGCCTTTCCCCAAGCAAGACAAAGCCCCACACAGGACAGGGTTCTACACAAACACAGAAATGAGCCAGAGGACACAGGCTCATTACAAAGATCCCAGCCGTATTTCTGAGTGTGGCTTAGGAGAGGATTCCCAATAATGGCTGCTAGCATAAAGAACTGCTGTGATTATAAAACTGGAAAGAACTCCCATTTTTTACCTGGAATTTGCTCTTGCTATCATCAGGATGAGCAGCAACCGGTGAAGGAGTGAACAGCTCATGTCTGTGAGTCCTCTGCAGAAACCGAAATTGAAGTGATTCAGTTTAAAAATAAATGAGCACTGTCAAAAAGCCAGTTTGCTACGAGCACCATGCAAAACACTTCAGAAAGTTCTTACTCTATTTCATCCAGCAACTTTTAATAATTCAGTCCCTTTGACAAGAATGTGCTTCCAAGAAACAGGTGATCAATAACAGCAGATAATAAAACTAAGTGTAAAGTAAGAGTCATGAAAGCACCTGAAAGGCTGCTAAAAGAAGTTATTTGTGACAGGCTGGGAAGGCAGAGAGTTTAGGAGGCAGAGAGGTGCAGTAGCACGATGTATTTTTGGCAGGAGATGTGGGCTACGTCCCTGTGGGCACCTGCAGGGATTCCTGACCTGCTGGAGGATGGAGTAGCGCTCCCGGAACAGCTCTGCCTTGTCTCTGGCAGTCCCGAATAAGCTCGGCCCAGGCAGGTCAGTCATGGACAGGCTGAAAGGAATTAGCACAGTCACCATTTAACAAAGGGATGCTCCACACATCGAAATGATTTACTGATCTAAAAGGCCTGGGAGGCTGCAAAAGCTGCAGCAGGACTGAGGTGCTCCGTGAGGGACGTTCCTGCTCAGGAATTCCTGTGTTGGTGCATTTCTACATCCATTTCACTCCCCTCTGACCCACAGGCCCTGAGATTTATCCATCCACACAAAGAGGCCTCTGCAGAAATCCGCTTTAAAAAAAGCAGTTATGCCTTTAAGCAGTTGTGGACAAAAGCATTATTCCTCCAGTTTCTCACCAGCTGCTCCTAATTTTTCATTTCTACCGTTTGGAGCTCTCCATAGAAACCCCCCAGGGCTCCAGGGAGCTGCAAGATACAGTCTAAGAGATAAATACAGGCAACAGACAGATCAAATTTATTGCAAAAATAAATTTAAACACCCCAGTGTGAGAACAAAATAACCTCAAACTACCTTCAGTGATGTATGTCCTTAGCCTCACTGTCTTTTTTATTCATTAGGTGGCATAAACTTGGTTTATGGTCTTAAACATTTATTACCTTTCTCACTGAGGCTTCAGCTGAACAGGGCCAGGAGGGAAAGATTAAAACCAGACTTATCCTATAGAAATAGAGGCTTCGTTCTTAAAACAGGAAGTGCTTGAAACTTAAAATACGGGAGACTTACGGCAGAAACTTCTTTCTTTCTGAATTATAAATATAACGTGGAATGTCAAAGGCTCCAATAATGTTGAAAACATTTTCTCTGAAATAAGAACAGTAACAGCATTAGCTGAATGTTACCTTGCAACCAAAACCAACCCTGAAGGTGTGAGTGGATGAAACAAACTAACAAATATGCTGGATGAAATGACATTTGTTTCATTCCCTATCACCATTTCTCTTTCTATTTTATATTCTATTTTCTATTCCATTTTCTTGTGGATCTCCAAGTTAAATAATTAAAAAGCCTTGTCCCTGTGATCTGTAGAGCTTTTCCCTTCAGGACTCTGCACTGAGAATCTGTACATACGGATTTCTCTTCACTTCTGCAGCAAAAAAACCCAACTACATTAAGTATGAAAAAACGCCACAAAGAAAAGTCACACTCAGATCATCTGCATCCTTGCAACAGCAAGGAGCAAAGTTAAACCCAAATTTTCTCCGTGCTGAGAGGCTGTGGGATGACAGGATCTAATTGACATGCCCAGCAAACCATCTCTTTTCATGCTTTGCATCACGAATGGAAAGGCATCCATCGGGATCACAAAGTTCTCCGAAACTCCAGTAATTGCTCCACACTCTGTTATCAGAGAAGGGAAATCAATCAGGGCTTCAAAAAGCCAAACAGAAAAGCAGGAGCAGGCACCCCAGAGGAAAACTTTTCCAAAGTGCTTTCAGGAAAGAAAGGAACAAAAGCAACCTGAGATAACTTTGGTGCAGAGCAAAGCAAATAAAGCATGGGCAGAGGTGCTGGTTAATATTCAACCTGTGGCACACACACCACACACAACCCCAGCAGCTGAATTCCGGAATCCCAGGTTGTACTCAGAACCCCCAGCCTCGAGAACAAAGGCAAAAGCACGGAGCAATGACTGCACGTGGAGCTCTGCAGAAAATGCCTGGCATCCACTTCCCCAGGAGGAACAAGGAAATGACAGCAGCTCCCAGAATTTCCAATCCAATTAAAAACGTCACCCTACATGGCCTCGTCCGGGGACCGGCTGCATTCCTGGACAGCTGCTTCCACCACGGGCTGCTCAATCATATTGGATGACACTGGGAAGAAAAATCCCAAGGATTAAAGCTGCAGCAAGGAGGGAAGTGGGTCTCCAGTATTTCATATACAATGGCTGAGTCTCCTCACAGGAATACACACAAATAATACGTGTTTCCTGTAATGACACACCGATGGATCACTTAATATTGCCACCAAAAGGACACATTCCTAGGGAAAAAATCTCCCCCACGCACTGTGCCCACCCTGAATTCCCTAAACATGGAGAACGAGACAATTATAGTTTATGCCAAGCTGCCAAATATATCACAAATGTGTGAGAGCCGAGCTTTCACATTCTGGAGGTTAATTTGGTTCCAGGACATCATCACACGGATTGCTGCCATAGTTATTCCAACATTAATTCTGGAGATGGGCACGCTGTTTTCATGGATTGAAATCAGTTAGAAGGCTTCCCCACCCTCACAGGTAAAAATTCCTTCGAAATATTCCATCTAACCCTGCCCTCTGGCACTGGGAAGCCACTCCCTGTCCCCTGTCACTCCATGGTCTCTATTTTAATATTTAAAATTACAGTTTGAGGTACAACAATGTCCAGACTTTTAGCAACTGTCACTGAAAAATGTCACTACTCTTGGAAAAGTCAGGATATTCTGCACTGCCAACGCTTTAAATGGCACAAATGTCTTCTGCTGATATTGCAAACTTCAGTGTTTACCCAAAATAAAAGGCCAAAACATACATTTATCTCGATCAACCCTTTACACTACAATGACACCTCAGTGCCTCTGCTGCCAGTAGCTGTCTTTGTCTTGGTAACATCAGAAATGCCAGGAAAGGCGGCTCAAGACAAAGAAATTGTTTACTTACAGGACTGCTTTTCAACTGCATCGATGACATTTTCAATTATATCGTCAAGTTCCCCCTCGCTGGTGGACTGGAAAGCTTCAGTGAGATACTTCAGGGCATCCCTAATCCCAGAGGAGAGAGCACAAAGAGCAATTAATATTCAACAGTTTACACAAACTGCGCTGATTTTGGCAGGTGTGCCCATCATCACCACACGGCTCGTGGGTAAAAAGCAGAAATAATTAGTACTGCATAACAGCACCTCGGTTTAAGCCAAAGGAAAAAAAATCATCGGGATTGAAAGTATCAGGGAAAAGAAGTGGAGAAGCTCAGCTTCACACAAAAAAATTCCACGTTGGAAGGGAATTTCACACAAAAAATTCCATGTTGGAAGGGAATCCTGGAGACCGTGTGGTCCAACCTTCTCCTGAAGGCAGAGTTTGGGTTATGCTGTCCCTGGCCCCGTGGAACCAAGCCTTGAGTATTTTCAGTGAGGGAGATTCCAGCACTTCTCTACTCCATCAGCTTCAAAGTTGAGTTACTATTACAATGAAGAATTAAATGAAGCTTGTGCCCGTGGTCTCTTGCCCTGTCACTGTTCATCCTTGAGAACACTTCCCACTTTTAGGAAGACTGGGATTAGCTCCCCATGAATCTTCCATTCGTGAGGCTAAAAAACCCCAAATCCTTCAAATCCTCTCCATGTCAGGTTCTCTGACCCTCTAATCACAGAATCCCAGAATGGTTTGGGATGGAAGGGACCCCAAATCTCATCCCATTCCAACTCCCTGCCATGGGCAGGGACGTCTTCCACCGTCCCAGGCTGCTCCAAGCCCTGTCCAACCTGGCCTTGGACACTGCCAGGAATCCAGGGGCAGCCACAGCAAATCTGGGAATTCCAGCCCAGCCAGGAATTCCCAATTCCCAATCTCCCATCCATCCCTGCCCTCTGGCAGTGGAAGCCATTCCCTGTGTCCTGTCCCTCCATCCCTTGTCCCCAGTCCCTCTCCAGCTCTCCTGGAGCCCCTTTAGGGGCTCTGAGCTCTCCCTGGATCCTTCTCCTCTCCAGGGGAACATTCCCAGCTCTCCCAGCCTGGCTCCAGAGCAGAGGGGCTCCAGCCCTCAGAGCAGCTCTGTGGCCTTTCTGGACTCATTCCAGCATCTCCACGTCCCTCTCGTTTTGGACTCCAGATCTGGATGAAGCCCTGAAGCTGGGATGTCACCAGAGCTGAGCTTCCAACTCTTCCTGCTTCCCTCACACACCACGGCCTCCAGCCCAGGAACACCTCAACAGCCCCCACAGGATCTGCTCCAGTTTATCAGCATCTTTGAAATATGAGTTATTTTAATTCTCAACAATACAAGATTTAGAAATTCGGTTCTTCCCTCAACCTTAAAGCCTCTCATTCAAGATAACAATTTTCTTATTAATGTCAAGTGTGGGCCAACCAAACTGGCATTTTGATCAGCCTGACCTTCAAAATGTCTCAGCTCATGGAACTGTGGAGTCAGGAGTTCTGGACTTGTGCTCCTCTCTAATGAAAGTATCAGGGCACTGTCCGAAATAATCACATCCCATTCACAACAGAAAGACAATTTAATTAACACACGAGAAAGAAAGGGCAAATAAGAGCAATTGGAGACCCAGTTTTTTTTATAAATTACACCTTCCACTGCAAGCAGGAATCCCTTTTCATTGACCTTTGCATCTCTAAGTAACACATCATATTCTATTTGAAAATGCACCATTTCCTTGGAAATGCCATTTCTTCCTCCAACAAAGAATGCTGAGCAAGTGGAACTCAGAAAGTTGTCAGGGTCAGAGGCAGACCAAAAAACTCAACCAAGCACCCGGCACCAGCATCAAGGAGGGCTCCAAGGGGAGACCACGGGCAGCTTTCGGTGGCACCCAGGGTCATGAGAGGGATGGACGGACGGACGGAAGGAAGGGGCCCAGCAGCAAGACAGGCAAAGATGACTTTGGGGGAGCCTGGAAGCGGGGGGAGGAGGAAGAAGAGGCGGGAACGGCAGCAGCACGTCCCGAGGAGGCGCCGCGGGGGATGCGGAGCGGCCCCGGGCCCTTCCCGCACCGCCGCAGCCCGGGGCCGATCCCCGCGGGCGGAGCGGCTCCGGAGCAGGAACCGGCCCGGTGCTACTCACGGGCGCAGGAGGAGGCCCCGCAGCCGGAACGCGGAGCTGAGGCGGCGCCGCAGCCGCTCCGGCTCCATGGCGGCGATGGCGCCAAACGCGGCCGGCCCGGCCCCCTCAGCCCGGCCCGGCCCCCCTCAGCCCGGCCCGGCCCCCCTCAGCCCGGCCGGCCCCCTCAGCCCGGCCCCTCCTCAGCCCGGCCCGGCCTCCCCTCAGCCCGGCCGGCCCCCTCAGCCCGGCCCCTCCTCAGCCCGGCCCGGCCCCTCCTCAGCCCGGCCCGGCCCCCCCCCCCTCAGCCCGGCCCCTCCTCAGCCCGGCCCCCCCCCCCCCCCCCTCAGCCCGGCCCGGCCCCGCTCAGCCCGGCCCGGCCCCCCTCAGCCCGGCCCGGCCCCTCCTCAGCCCGGCCCGGCCCCTCCTCAGCCCGGACCGGCCCCGCTCAGCCCGGACCGGCCCCCCCTCAGCCCGGACCGGCCCCGCTCAGCCCGGACCGGCCCCGCTCAGCCCGGCCCGGCCCCCCCTCAGCCCGGCCCGGCCCCGCTCAGCCCGGCCCGGCCCCCCCTCAGCCCGGCCCGGCCCCCCTCAGCCCGGCCCGGCCCCCCCCTCAGCCCGGCCCTCCTCAGCCCGGCCCGGCCCCGCTCAGCCCGGACCGGCCCCCCTCAGCCCGGCCCGGCCCCTCCTCAGCCCGGCCCGGCCCCCCCTCAGCCCGGACCGGCCCCTCCTCAGCCCGGCCCGGCCCCGCCGCCGGAGGAGGCCGGGACGCGCCCGCTGTGCCCGTGTGGGGACCCGGCCTGGGGCGGCCCCTGAGCTGGGGCACCGCGAGTCCTGAGGGCAGCTCCGGGCACCTCCAGACAGGAGACACGGAAGGGCTGCAGCGTGTCCGGAGAAGGGAACGGAGCTGGGAAGGGGCTGGAGAATTCCTGAGGGAGCTGGGAAAGGGCTGAGCCTGGAGAAAAGGAGGCTCAGGGAGAACCTTGTGTCTCTGCACAAGTCCCTGACAGGAGGGGACAGCCGGGGAGGTCGGGCTGTGCTCCCAGGGAACAGGGACAGGAGCAGAGGGAACGGCCTCAGGCTGGGCCAGGGGAGGCTCAGGGTGGACAGCAGCAGGAATTTCCCCATGGAAAGGCTTGTCCTGGAAGCACAGGCTTCCAGGGCAGTGGTGGAGTCTGCATCTTTGGAAAGATTTATACACCATGTGGACGTGGCATCCAGGGACAAGGGGCAGCAGTGGCCTTGGCAGACTCCACGTTCATAGAGGGCTTTTCCAACCTAAATAAAAAAAAAACCTAAATTTTCACTGTGACTGACACAATTATCCACGGTATCATTTTGTTCCTTTAGAAGGTATTGTAGCTCACAATATTTCTCCTTCCTCTCTCCCTGTAGGTCCAGCACAGGTTCCTCTGCATCTCCAGGGTCTCTTCTCACTTCAGATTTTCTTGCCACAAAACATCCGTCAATTACATCTGGCTGTGAACTGGTCCTGCGAGCACAGGATGCTCTCCAGAGCTTCTTTTTACATAATCACAGTGTCCCAGAATGGTTTGGATGGGAAGAGACATTAAAACTCATCTCATCCCACCCCCTGCCCTGGGCAGGGACACTTTGCACTGTCTCAGGTCGCTCCCAGCCTCATCCAGCCTGGCCTTGGACGCTTCCAGGAATCCAGGGAAAGCCACAGTTCCAGGATTGTGGGGTAGCTTCCTTGTCTCCAGGTGGAAAATACCTGATGCTTCATTCAAGCACTCATCCCCATCTCTCAAAGTGCAGCTTGATTCCACAGAAGGCTCACAAAGCAACTCTTGAAAGAGAGTTTGATCGAAAGACTGCAGGGATTTAAAGACAGACAGAAAATGCCAGCTATTTTCTATAGCCCATTCTCAACTGCATAATTTATAATCGCTCCTCATCGGGGGAGTGAGCTCACGGGTGAAGCCGCTGCTACTCTCTCCAGACAAAGAGCTGCCATCTGACAGGTCTCAGCTATTTTGGCAGGAAATATGATTCATTTCTCGTTGCAGGCATGCAGCTAGGTGCAAATTATAAGCCCAATTCTTACATAAGTAGCATCATTTGCTAAAATTACTGCTTATTCTTCTTCTAAGAAAACCTGATCTTGCCATTCAGCTCCCGTCTCGCCACATGAAGGAAGGTGCACCTGGAGAAGGGATGTGCCCCTCATCCAAAAATAGTTTTCTCTAAAGCCATGACCAAACAGGGAATGTAAAGCACACTCCTACAGCATCCTGCTGGATTTGGGGGCTCTCTTAGGTTGCCTGGAGCCTCCCACCAGAGATATAAAAGTATTCCAGTGTGAGCTGCAGCCTTGTGTTTCACTGAGCCATCTGGAGCTCTACAAGCCATGCCCAGATCTTTGTCTCCGTCACCTTCCGTGGCTCTGCTGGACATCACAGCGGCTGGAGAGAGCCCAATGGTCCAGCATGGATCTACCTGGATCCATGGAATTGTTTTGTTACACTGGCAAAACAGCTCATTTTCACGTCTGTCACTGCCCCACTGGCAAAATCCCATCTCCTGAGACAGCACGTTGCAGTTCTACCTGACCTGGAGATCTATAGATAGAGTTTGTCTGCTTCCCATGGTTTTTTTAACCTCATCCAAATGCTGACTCCTGCATTTTAACCACCACCCCAATGCACCATCAGTACGCTGCCTCATTTTAAGAGTTCAGCACAGGTGCTGATCCTTGTGTCACCACTGAGAGAATACCTGGAGCTGTCAGAGGTTTAGGTTGGATTTCAGGAAAAGGTTCTTCCCCCAGAAGGTGCTGCCCAGGCTCCCCAGGGAATGGTGACATTCCCGCGGCTGCCAGAGCTCCAGGAGCGTTTGGACAGCGCTGCCAGGGGTGCCCAGGGCGGGATTGTTGGGGTGTCTGGGCAGGGCCAGGAGCTGCACTGGATGATCCTTGTGGGTCTCTTCAATTCAGGAGATTCTGTGATTAATATTACTAGTTTATGAATGTGAGTAATTAACATATTCCCTCCTAGATCCAACAGAGGAAGTGTATGTCCTACTGTCACAAGGAAATTTTTACAGTTAACTTTCTGGTGCCCTTTTGTAAGATGCTAAAGTGTACATTTCTCCCAAGTTCTACTCTACTGTTTCTGGAGAGCTGTACCTGTTTTATTTTGAATGCCATTAATTCCAGCCAGACACAAGGTTCAGCTGGAACTGACTGTTGTTGATAAAACAGAGCAAGAATTGGAACCATCCAACTCTTTAATTAATACCAGCTGCTGTTTCTGGCAGGAGCGTGGCTTGTCTCACCTCCAGAGAGACAGGAAGGTCTGCTGTGCTTGTTTTATCACAGAATCCAGAGGATCATGGAATAGTTTGGGTTGGAAGGAACATTAAATCCCATCTCATTACACTGCTGCCATGGGCAGGGACACTTTCCTCTATCCCAGGCTGCTCCAAGCCCTGTCCAGCCTGGCCTTGGACACTGCCAGGGATCCAGGGGCAGCCACAGCTTCTCTGGGCACCCTGTGCCAGGGCCCCATCACCCTCACAGCCAGGAATTCCTTCCAAATATCCCACCTATCCCTGCCTTCTGGCAGCTTGAAGCCATTCCCCCTTGTCCATCACTCCATGCCCTTGCCCGAAGCTTTAAACCCCGTTCCTCTTTGGGACCCAGCTCCTCCTTCTCTTCTTGCCCTGTGGTTTGCGTTTAGCTCTCTTATCCTCGGTGCTTCTTCCTCCTCTCGCGCACATTATTCACATCCTCCCGCATTATTCACATCCTCCCGCAGCACGCTTCATTCCGCCTCACGCCTCAGCCCGGCACTGCTGCCCGGAACCGGGGTCAGCGCGGCGCTCCCCGTCCGCTCCCATCCCGACCCGCGCCCGGTGCCGCCCCACACTTTCGACCCTCCCGGCTTCCCGTCCGCCCCAGGGAAGCGACCGGCGGCGGAGCCGCAGCTTCCCCCGGAGGAGGCGGTGGTGGGACGCGAGCCCTGAGGCAGCCGAGCCGCTTCCTCCTCCTCCCTCCTCCTCCTCCTCCTCTTCCTCCCCCCCCAAGATGGCGGCGGACCCCGCGGATCAGTTCTGCGTGGCCGAAGAGCGCAGCGGCCACTGCGCCGTGGTGGACGGCAACTTTCTCTACGTGTGGGGAGGATACGTGGTAAGGCGGGCGGGGAGCGCGGGGGAGCCAGGAAAGGAGCGCCGGGAGCGAGCTCCGGCCGCGGGGAGCGGAGCCCCGGGCGGGGCAGGGATGGGGGGGGGGGCGGAATCCCCCGCCGCCCCTCAGCCCTCGGCGGGCGCCCGGGGCCGCGGCGCGGGCGCTGATTGGCTGCGGCGGCCGCGCGCCGTTCGAATGGCGGCGGGAGGCGCTGAGGGGACGGCGGGCATGGCGCTGAGGGAACGGCGCTGAGGGGACGGCGCTGAGGGGACGGCGCTGAGGGGACGGCGGGGATAGCGCTGAGGGGACGGCGCTGAGGGGACGGCGCTGAGGGGACGACGCTGAGGGGAAGGCGGGGATGGCGCTGAGGGGACGGCGCTGAGGGGACGGCGGGGATGGCGCTGAGGGAACGGCGCTGAGGGGAGGGCGGCGGCCGCTCCGGTGGCCTCGTCTCGCCACCTGCGCGGTGGAGACCGCGATCAGCGCCCTCCTCCTGCCCCGTTCGCAGCCGCCTCCGTCGCGGAGCACGTGTGGGGAAGTGCTGGTGGAGCTGGTTCGCTCCCGTCCCCTCCCAACGCGCCCTTCGTTCCTCAGCGCGTCTCCCTTCAAGCCTCGACGGCTGTAATTGTGTGTCTCAGCTTTTACCAGGGTGTAATTCATCTTCTCGCTGCCGAGTCCCCGCGTTTTTTATTTATTGTGGTGCTTACAGTGTTTTCCTCCCGTATAAAGCATTGCTGTCACCTCGAAAACAAGCTGGTGGCAGGCTAAAACCCAGTCCTTTTTTCGTGTGTGTTTTTGCTTTGTTTTATAAAAAATTATACTTCTGGTTCTGTCTTACGTCCTTGTGTCTTTTAACTCTATGAATTCAACCCAGAAGGGAGCTAAGAATGATACCACATTAAGTACATCCACTTATTTTTACCTGTTGTTTTTCTGTTTATATCTATCTGTTCTTTTTGTCTGTCTGTGCACATTGGCCATAAAATTGAAAATACCTGTGCTTGGTGTAATTCCTGGTCTTGATCAGGAGGAAACCGTTATTTCTATAAAGATATTTCATATACTATATTCTATCTATATTTTTCATGAGCTAAGATAACTTTAAAATGTTCAGAGCTTGTCCTTCCATACTCAAACAAAGAACTCTAGTGGAAGACTCCCGGATTTAAACTACGTGATACTCTGTATAACTAAATATCCCCTAAATCCCTGGTAATCTTTAGTCGTTTTTTATGCCCTGGTCTTTAAAACTGAGGTTGAACCAATGAGCCCAAACAGTGTTTTCAAAGGTTTGCTAATAAAAAATTGTGTGTTCATGGCACATTCAGAACAGACAACGTATGTGAAGTTTAGCAGATAAACTTTGCAAGCGTTCTTAGTAGTTCTACTTATTTATCTGTTGAAAAAATTATGAAAACTGTTGCTCTATAAGCAGCCCTTAACACAGATAAATCATTTCTCACGTGTTGCCGGTGCACTCCCGCCCAGCAAACTTTATTTTTGGCATCGGTGTGTTTGCTCAGAGCTGCTTCTGGAGCAAGTGCTCGACCTCTGACATATCCAGATTAAATTGGGTCAACTTGAGCGCGTTGCAGAAGCTGTCAGGAGCGTGTAACAGCAGAGCAGAGGCCCCTGGCAGAATAAATGCACCAAAACTGGGATGTACCTGCCTGCTTGGCACCTTTAGAGTGAGAAAGTCACGATAAAGCATCGTTTGGAGGCAAGTCAGCAATATCAGTAGCTGAATTGTCACTAATTAAATTTCAGGTTTGTATTTAAGTGCTTCACATTCATTTCATTTTGAGCCTGTTTTCGTTTATTTACTGACTCTGGCTGCTTACTCACTGCCACGCTTTAATTTCTTTCTAGTGCCAAGGCAGTAATTAATGCTGTAGTTGTTACTCACCATGAGTACTTCATTTTTTCTTGGGCTTCCTCTCCTCTTTGTTGTTTTTCATCATTAGTTCCCAATTTATTTTTTTTTCTTAATGACCTCTGTCATTAAGGGAGTCTTCATAAATCTTTATTTTTTTCCCACAGAAGAATTAATTTTCTCCTTTATATTTGATATCTTGGTCTTTCAAGTTACTGCTGCAAGTAGCTTTTTGTGTTTTCAGTCTGCTTTTTTATATTCTATTTTTTTTATTCTACAGTTTTCCGCTATGCCAATGGAAACAGCTCCTGATTACAAGTATCTAAAATGAGTTTTAATTCAGGAGCTTCAAAGCTTTTGTTGGTCGATGTTGTTTCACATCTTTCCTTGGTGAAATGTTAAGCTGGTCAATCTGTGCCTTTATTGAGCGGTCCTGAGGAGGAATGAAGTTGTTTATTTCTAAAATAAATTAGTTTTATGATCAAAGCAGTAACAACTGGGGTGTGACTTCTGCTCTGGTAGCCGATTTCCTTAAGCTCATTCAGCGTTGCTAAGAAACGTGGCGTGGCATTTCATGTGCAAACACCAAAAGCAGAGCTGATTTAACATTTGCACCTTCCCCTTTCAGTCCATTGAAGAGAATGAAGTTTATCTGCCCAGCGATGAGCTCTGGATCTATGACATGGACAGTGGGCTATGGCAAGTGGCACCGTTTACACTGAATTATTACCTAAAGCTGGTTCTTGGCACTGATCTGCAGGGAAAAGCCTTCGGGGGCCTTGGTCGTGTTAAATAGCAGGTGTTTAATGTAAACACCGAAGGACAGACCTGTGCTGGCAAATTAACTCCAGGAAACACAAACCCTTGCTGAAGTCTAATGATTGTGTGCGAGGGGATGTTGGAAATGGTTGGCTCCAGGCTCTGTTAACACAGGTGCATTTACTTGGCAGTTTATTTTGGCTTTTTTTTTTTTTTACATTAACTTTTATGTCAGAGCAGTTAAACACTGCCTGCTTGGCCTCTTGATCTAGTTACAGTAATGTATTTATTATTTTTGGTATTAATTCCGTATACATTGCAACCCAAAAATAACTCGCAACTTCCCCTTTTTCTCTTTCCCTCCACTTTATTTTTCTTCCCCTTTTCATTTCTTTATTTCCCCGTTTCAGCTTCCTTCTTTCCCCCATTTTTTTTGGTTTCCTTCTTCCCCTTTTTTTCCTGTCCTTCCCCCTCATTTTCTTGCTCTTCTCTCCCCTTTTGTCCCCTTTCCTCTCCTGCGCTTTCTTCCCTTTCCTCCCATTTTTTGCCCCATTTTTTCCCCTTTCCCACCTCTCTTTTCCCCTTTTTTTCCCCATTTCCTTCCCCATGGTTTGCTGTCCTTTTCCTGTGGGCAGGGCTTGCCCCAAACCCCTTCACGCTCCCTTGGTTTTCCCTGCTGTCCCAGCGCAGCAGTTTGTGCTCCCAGGGATCAGGAAAGTGATCTGAGTTAAACAGAACTTTTTTTTTTTTTTTCCCCAGGGTTATATTTAACCAGGATCTGCTCCTGACCTGGCTGAGCTCTCAGGAGCCTCAGTTTTCCATTTCTGACATCCCAGCAGTGCCACATTCTCATTTCAGGAATTCCTGGAGTTAATAGTGCTTCCAGATTTCAAATAATTAATGTTTCAGCTCCACTAAAGCTCTCCTAATGTGAACTTCACCTCCAGAAAAACCAAGATAACCTTATAAACACACTCCTAATAGCTCCTAATCCTAGTTATGGCCCAAACCATATTTTCACCTTTTAAGTCTAAAAAAATTCGGAATGAATCTGTTTGGGATTGTTACATTTTGGCAGATTTGAAGGGGCTTGATGTATTTTTGTTTCGAATTGCAGGACAATGCACCTGATGGAAGGGGAGTTACCCACCTCCATGTCAGGCAGCTGTGGGGCCAGCATCAATGGGAAGCTGTACATTTTTGGGGGATTTGATGATAAAGGATACAGCAATCGGGTATTGTAGCCTTTGTTTGGTTTTTTTTCCATAACATTGTATTTTAATAAGTACTAATCCTGCCCTTGCTGTTTATCTGGTGTATTTGTATTTGAATTAAAGAGGAATCGGAGGAAAAGCTTTATTGTAAACTCACTGCCAGTTCCTCTTTTAGTTCCAGGCTTCTGAGGGTGCTTTTTTTCTGGTGGTAATTTGTGCTTTATACTGAAAACATTGTCATTTTTTTTTTCCCCTTTCAAGCTGTATTACGTCAATTTGAGAACAAAAACCGGAACCTACAGGTGGAAAAAAATCACGAATTTTAAAGGTCAACCTCCCACACCTCGTGACAAACTTTCCTGCTGGGTGTACAAAAACAGGTAACACATTAAAAAGATTTAATTGGTGTTAATTGGAGAGGGAAGGTGTTAAAATATGAAGAGAACTCAGGTTTGGGATGGAGGAAACTCTGGTTTTTAGCTTGACTTGCTGGCGGATTTTGAAACAACTTTGTACCAGAGTTTCCTCACGTGTGAGCTGAACTAATGGTAAATAAACCCCCACTTTAGGAGAGGGCTGGGATATTTAGGGCAAGTTTGTGAAATGTTTTATACTTCAGAAGGCGATTATGCATCTATTATGTGATTTTAACACATTAAAAAGCAGTATAAAATTTCTTTCTGTGTCATCAGCATTATTTTAAGCATTAAATATTTTCCTGCAATAACTCCATTCAGTGTATTCCCGAGGATTTTAACAGCTGGCAGTTGCAAAGGCATTTCAGTGATTATTTTTATCTTGCAAGGACTGAGTCAGCCTGGACATTTGTGCTGGGAGAGTGACTGAGTGTGTTTAGAAAACAGACTTGGCTAAACAGAAATACTCCAGGCTTCGTGTTTATTATGGAAACTGTCTGGATAATGAGGCAGAAGTGATCACAAGCAGGTGCCCTGTCAGTGATTTATTATTAAATCTGTTACAGACGAGTCAGGACGTGATTTACTGTGAACATTATCAGATGGAAATGATTTATCTCTTTCTGGACTCCGCAGCCACAGAGGTTTTGCATAAGCTGTGCAATGCCCCTGGGTGCCACATCTTGGCTTTGTAATTCTAATTTAACTGCCGGAGATAGGAAAATACAGATATTTGAATGACTCTCTAGCTGTTAACGTAAAATTATTCGAAACTAAATGCATTTCTTTGAGAGTGTGGTGTCATGTGCGTGCTGAGAAAATCACCTCTTTTAGGTGATGGAGTGGAACTTTTGCTGTAAAAAAGATGATTTAGGAGTGGCCCTTTCCTGGGTGGAATGTTGGGCTGGGAGGTGCGTAGCATCCTTGCAATGGGAGATTCAGTACTGCTGGGTTGAAAAATTTTTGGTTTGAGCCAAAAAAGAGACTTTTTGTGTCCTGTGGGACGAACCTTGGGAACATTTCTTGCCAAAAGCTGGACACGGAAGGTCAAAAAATACAGCAGGAGCACAGGAACTTCACTGGGGAAGGGCAGAGAAGGAGGCATTTCACTGTCCTGGCTGTTATTTCCCATTTTTGCCTGCAAGCAGCACTGGAAATAAACTTCTGGAGAGAGGAACAGAGACTTTGAGGTGTCTTGAATGATCTCCTTGTGTGGGTTTCAGTCAGGTTTGCTGAGGGTGTGACCTTCGCCTTGTTTGGGTTTGCATCATCAGGTGCACCACAAAATATTCTCATTGTTTTACTGCTAGTGCAGCAGTAACCCAAAATAGTCATTAATGCAGCTTATTCATTTTGATCTTATTTACAGAAGAGCTCAGTGAACTGGTTTTGTTGTTTCAGGTTAATTTATTTTGGAGGTTACGGCTGTAGGAAGCACAACGAGCTCAGCGATTGTTTCGATGTCCACGATGCATTTTGGGTAAGGGATTTGTCCCCATTCCCACTGATTTGTGCTTTCTGATTGGGGGAAAAAAAAAATAAAAAGATCTTTTATCATCCTTGATGAGCATGAGAATCTGATTTTTCTTTTATTTAGAGCAACAGCAGAAATGCAAATTTGGAATCTTCTGAAGGTTTGAAATTCCAGATATTGCATGCTGGGAGTGGTGGTTGTTCCACATATTCCGAGTTCCCAGTGCTGGGCTTGGAGTGCAATAAATTAAATGCTGTCAAAGCAGGGAAAAGGCAAGATTTTAATCTGAAGGTATATTTTAAAGCTGAAACTCCCAGAAAAAAAAATTTATGATTTATTTCTCTGAAGTAACATTAGGGAATTTATAGCTTCCCGAATCTAAGTGACAAATAGTCTGAGTTAATTTATTGAATTTATTCTCCAGAAAGATGCCTGGATTATCAACTTTGCTACAGTAATTTCTTAAAATTAATAGAAAGATGACTGAGCAGAGTATTGACAGGAAGCTCCTGACATCCAGTGTTAAAGACTGACACACAAAAATTGTTTTTTTACAGTTTATTTAATTCTCGGTGTGTTACAATAAAATGTAGAAGGTGAAATTTGCTGCAGTGCCTGATGTTGGGGCCCAAAGCCAATTTTCAGGTGTCAACAGCCTGAACATCCCCAGGTGCCGCTGACCTTCTACTGAATCCAAGCTGCTGCAGCATTCTTAAAAACACCACCACATCTTTTAATGAAATTACCTGTTCTAGTGTGTTTTCTGTTTGGACACGTCCCTTCCAGGTTTGTGTCCTTCAATAAGCAGAAAGATTTTAAAATGAAATAGACATGATTTTTAATTTCTTCTTTTTTTTTAGGAAGGACAGATATTCTGGGGATGGCACAATGACGTTCATGTTTTTGATACAACCACACAGACTTGGTCTCAACCAGCAATTCGAGTGAGTGGGTTTTAGTCTCACATCTTGACACAGTTGGGATTTTAGGGAGTTCTGAATAATTATTGTGCTCTAGAAATTGGGCAGGGACACCTCCCACTGCCCCAGGCTGCTCCAAGCCCGATGTCCAGCCTGGCCTTGGACACTGCCAGGGATCCAGGGGCAGCCACAGCAAATCTGGAAATTCCAGCCCCTCCCCACCCTCCCAGCCAGGAATTCCTTCCCAATTTCCCACCCAAATCTCCCCTTTCCCACTCTGAAGCCATTCCCTGTGTCCTGTCTCTCCATCCCTTGTCCCCAGTCCCTCTCCAGCTCTCCTGGAGCCCCTTCAGGGGCTCTGAGCTCTCCCTGGAGCCTTCTCCTCTCCAGGGGAACATTCCCAGCTCTCCCAGCCTGGCTCCAAGCAGAGGGGCTCCAGCCCTTTGGAAAACTGTATCCATGTAATAATAAACATGGATAACCTGGTAACAGGAGAGCTCTGCCTCAGCGAGATGAAAATATTCCATAAAGTTCATAAAATCCAGGTGAGTTTCTGTAAGAACTCCGCAGAAGTCGTATGTTTTCAAGAGTGTCTGGCAGCATTTTCTGGGCTTCACAAGATGTTCTAAAATTCCTGTAAAACCAAATGCAAAATCTAAAATTACCATTGCAATGCAGAAGCCAGTTTTGCCACCTTTGGTTCTGATTTCCACAGGGAAGGCATTTTGGCAGGTGGATATAACATCAGATTTTGAGATGTGACTTGCAGAGGTTTTAGGAGCAGTTCCTGACGATTTGTGGGTCAGAAAATAAAACCGCCCAGGAGATTTGCTGATGTTCTGAAGGATTCTTTTGGTTCTTTCAGGGTGGAGATCCACCTCAGCCTCGAGCAGCTCACACATGTGCTGTGCTGGGAAATAAAGGTTACATCTTCGGAGGACGAGTGCTGGTAATTCAATATTTTCTTGACAGTCGTGTTATTTTCCTGGCAGTTTGTTTTTGTTTTGTCATTTTGTAGTAGGAAAAAACAAAAATCCCAAATCTCTTTGGCCTAACCTGGATGTTCAGGGCTCTGAATCCAGCATGCTGCTTGTCATCACCCTCTGCAAAAAGAAGAATATTTCTGTCTGTAATATTTATGATTGTCCCAGAAAAGGTAAACCACGGATGATTGTGTGGTAAATAACAGATTTGAGTTGGCTTTATAATTGAATTTCGCCACTTTTTTTGCTCGTAAGTGACTGAAATGCAGATGTCTGGAAGAGGTAATAGACAAAGGGATGCAATCTGTGCTTGTATAATTTAGGGTTGGGTTGTGGCTGTGTAATTGTTAACTGAAAAAAGCCACAGGCACCACCCCCCTGATGAAAACCCACGAAGCCACCCCTGGTAAGCAGGGAGATACTCGAACCTCTCAGCAACATTTGGAACTTCTCCAGTGCTAATTAAAGGAGATTTTCTACTCAGTTCCGCTCTGCTGAGGCTCTGATGTAAGAAACAGGTCCTGTAAGGCGAGTCCAAAACCCTTCCCATTCCAGTGACTGTGCACTCTTGTGTTTTAATTTTAATTTAAGTTTTTAGCTCTTTTCACTGCAGCTGATTTAGAGCCTTTAATCCTACTCAGCTAGAGGATGAGCCTGGATGTTTTCTATCTCCAAAAAGTGACAGTGAAGAAGCTTCTGAGAGCTCCCAGTGCTGTGTTCCTGTAGTTCTGGTCTAAAAAAACCAAAAAAAAAACCAAAAAGAGAAGGGAATGAAAAGAAGTTTGGGAATGAACATATTCCAGCTCCACCTTGGAAAGCTGCCACAGCCTCAGCCCTGTATTCCCAAATCCTGGCAAACAAAGCAGTGTAAAACTGCACTTTGTTCCCATTCCCTGATTTTGCTGCTGGGACGTTTCCTTTGGCAAATCTGCCCTCCTTCCAGAGAGAAGCCAGCCCCACACACCAGGCAGGGGCAGAGTGACCAACTCTCCATTGCCTCCCACAGCTGCAGGAAGTTTTTCATTTAAGTGTCTTTCCAGAGCAAACAGAAAAGGAAATAATTAAAATTGATCCCGTTCGTTCTTGCCATTATGTGACCTTTGATTCAGGATCTCTGGAATTGTTGCTCAAGCCTGAGAGAGCTGCACTCAGCACCTCCCAGAGCTGTGGGCTTGGACAAAGTGGGTTTGCAAATAGCTGAAGGAAACCAAGAGATTTGGGAAAAGTCAGGGTTATCCGTGCCCTGAGCGAGCCCCGTGCCTCTGCCCTGCCCTGCGCTGTCCTGTGTGCTCACAGCTGCACCCACAGCCATGTCCTGCTCCTCCCTCGGGGAGCTGAGAGCAAAAAAACCCCAGATGTGGAGATGTACAGGTCCCCTGGATGATCTGGTCCTGCCCTGCCAGTTCCTCCTGAGTGCCTCCAAAGCCTCCCTCCCTCAGGGCTCTGTGCTCACCCCGGGCTTGCTGCACCCCTGAACTGCTCTGACCCAGCTGGGGTTTCCTGCAGCCTCTGCCAGTGAAATTCTGATGTTGCTGGAGCTCACCTGTCATTCCTGCACTGCCCTCAAAGGATTTGCCCTCAGGCTTCTCTTTAACTCTGTTTGACTACAGCATTCTGATCTCAAAAGGTTTTTTTTCTCTTCAGCTTCCTTAGAAAACTTGCTAAATTTCAGTGAAACCGCTTGGGAGCCCGTGTCAGAGAAGAGTGAAATTGTGGAAAGCTGTGTTTAATTCTGTAGGAGAGCAGCAAGTGTAATTTTCACCGGGGTGATTATTATTGATCCATTTTCTATCCTAGAAATAAATGGAAGGAGATGTAAAAAGGTGAGGGAACGTTCAGTGGGGCTTGAGGAATTAATGTAAGCCATGAAAAGAAAAGGCTAAAGGCAGCAGAAAAACACTTAAATTTCCTGACACCAGCAATAATTCCTCCCCAAAGGATGAAGTTTTGCTTTTCTCCAGAAATTAAGGAGCAAACACGGGGTTGCTCTGCTCCTCCTTCTCCTTCTAGTTCACCATAATACAAATCTTCCCAGGGAAAAGGCTCTGCAAGGAACCAGAAAGGGCCAGGAAGTGTCATGAGGCTTCTCCTATTCATCTTTCTGGGAGGAAAGGGCACCTTTTTCCAAACTTGGAGCTAGAACTGGTAAAAGAAGATGATGATGATGATGGTGATGGTGATGATGAGAATCAGTTGTACCAGGAATCATTTGAAAACAGGCTCAGAAGTGTTATGTGGACTCAGTTCCTTCAGGTAAGCCCCTGGAAAAACAGAAGTGGGAGAAAGTGGGAAGGAAGGAGAGTTAGTCCAGAAGTTGATGCGAGTCTTGTGTTTGATTTAAGTGGAAAAATTTCATGTTGAGAATGAAGTAAATAAGCCAAAGCCTTTGCAGCAGCTCTTCACACATCTGGTGCCTTAATGTAAGCATGTTTGTATTTCCTGTCACCCCCTCCTGTCGGCAAAGCTCAGAAGATCCACGGAGCTGCAATCCCCTTGGCAAAGCTTGGAGCTGGAATAGCTGATTGTAAATCCAGGAGAGAGAGCTGCAGAATCCCCTGTCCCAGCAGTGAGCTGGGAATAAATGTCACCCTTAGAGCCTTTCAGGGTGCTAATCCTGAGACAAAGCAGGTCCTGCCTAACGTGCACTGGGCTGCAAAGAAAGGAACTTGGCAGAGATAAGCAGATTGTCTCAGGAGCCCTTGGAGCTCCAAGGGAAATTCCAGCCCTCTTTGGAGGCTGGGTGCTCTGAAGCCAATTAAGAATCATTTTAGGACTGGCAGCAGAATGGTGAAATAGAGCTGGAAACAGAAATCCGGGAGCAGCTGCAGGAGAGCTGTGTGGCAAGTGGTGATCAGTGTGGTTCCAGCTTCCCAAAGAAGGGCTGGCTAGAAAGGTGCTTTTATTTGTTAAAGGCCTGGCTCTTGGACAGCTTGGTGGTGTTTTGAATTCAAAATGAGGTTGCTGTAATTCTGCATCTGTCCAGCTGTTGAATCGGGAGAAGGCAGAGACGATAACACACTGATTTCCCAGGGAGCAGGAAACAGAGAACTTCTCCATCTTCTGCCTGATGCCTAGGACAGGAAAACCAGGGAGGAGGTCTGGAACAGGATCCTCTCGAAACCTTAATTTTCAACATAACAGCAACTTTCTTTGGTAGATATCCTTCATATCAAATTGTATTACTCCAGCATGATTGAATATTTCCAGTTGTAGAGGCCAGGGTGTTGGGTTTGCCCCAAATGTGCAGAAGATCCCAACTGCATTTTGCTTTCTGCTTGGATGATTTGATGCCCTCATCCCCTTCCAAGCCAGCAGAAGGAGCAGGAAAGTGGGATAGAGAAGACAGATCTGTTTCCCTGGACCACACTTGGTTGTTTGTAGTCACCCTCTTGAGGGGTAAAAAGTCTCAGGCAATGCCCCAAACAATCTGCTTGTCTTTATCCTGTTGCCCTCCCCAGAATGCTGGTTCCCATTCCCTTCCCAGGACAGCAGGGTTAGCAGCACTTGGCAGGGGAGGTTGTAGCATTCCTGAAAACTTTGCTGTTCCCTGAAATCCCTGAGAGACTTCCCAGAGCTCTGCTGGACAGCTCTGGGAGTCCCTCAGCCTCGCTCCTAGGGGCACAACCGCTCCTTTCAGCCTAGTTCTGCCTCAGGAGGATCTGCAAGCTGGAGAAAGGCTTTTTCTAATAGATCTATGGACTGCCCAGGGAGAAAAGGAGTTGGAAGGTAAGGCAAGAAACGTTTCCCTACTTCCCAGATGGTTTTTGTAGTCCCCAGGGGGATCCCAGCTCCCAGTCAAGCAAAGAAATCCTTTTATCACCTTCTCCACCACCCCCAAGGCAGTCAGAGACTTCCTGCAGCTCAAATCCCAGGCAGATAAGCAAGTGGAAAAGATCTCCAGTTTTATTTTATGGCAAATGCTAAAGGGTCCTAAAACCTTGCTGGTGGTCACTTTGTGAAAGGAAAAGAGGGAAAAGCACAAATGCTGGAACTTTTTCTGGGAATGTACAGAGTACAGCACTACCAGGATACTCCAGGAGTAGTGACCAGACAGGAGGAGACAAACTTCTGATCACAGTGTCAAGGAAAAGAACAGGAGGCAACAATAGCAGAGTAAAACACCTTCTGCATTCCCCTGCCAGGAGTTCTGTGGATGGAAAGTTAAAAACATTTGCAGGAACTGGAGAAACACCACAAAATCCTTCACTTTTAGAAGCTAAAATTGGCCCCGTAGCGCTGTTGCATGACTGGAAATATTTCTGCCAGGCACTTCCCCGAGAGTTGCATGGTTTTTGTGAGGAGAAAAGCTTTTCAACTGCCGCATAATTCAGGTTTATATTAAGGCACGTGGGTACAGATTCCTTCAGACTATTGGTACTTGCAATATTCTGTCCCGGGAAGGCCTCACTGAAATGTTTCGTTCATTGTTTGCTTAAAATAACCCGAGTGGGATTTTATTTCTTTGTTTTAGCAAACCAGAATGAATGATTTGCACTGCCTGAATTTAGACACTTGGACTTGGTCTGGAAGGTAGGTTTGCTTTTGTAACACTTAAAACTGAATTTAGAAGATGGAAACACGTTGTTAAATAGCTCCAGAGCTATTCCTGCAGCTTTTCCAAGAGGAGAATGAGGGTTTGGGGACTCCTAACAGCTGCTGCATTGTGATTTCAATTGAATTGAATTCAACAGTGGTTACTGAGCTTTTCCTGCTCTGCACCAGAGCGTTGATGGTGCTGTTCAAAGCACAGCATGGAGTGATTTAACACCCTCATTTTCAGGCTGGGTACATTTATCCATATGGAATTCCAGGTTTTTAGGGCTTTTTGAATTTTCGCTGGGTTTACTGTCTGGAGTTGGGCTCGTTACAGCACAGATTGGGAAAAGATCTCTTCCATAAAAGGCCATAAAATCCTAAAAAATGCAGATTTTTTTTTTCCAGAATTGAAGTTATTTCTATATTGTGATCCAAGAATAGCTCATAAGACTTATCCATGATTTAGTATCATATATAAAAATACTTTTATATTTGTATATTGGATCACTGTGAATTTAGGAATCTTCTGTTCAGCTGTTGCAGCACCTCTGCAGAGTCTTGGAAAGACTGAAAAAAGATATTTAAGACTTAAAAAAAAAATAAATTTAAGATACTGGGGGGGGAAAAAAAAGAGTTTTCACAGTGTCTGCTGCTGTTGGCACCTCAGGGGAGATAAATTGTTTGTGTTTATTCATTATGCCTTTCATCTCCTAATCACAAAAATAATTATTATTAATAAATAATGATTTTATTTACTAACCAGTCAAGGGTTTTTTCCCTACTCAACTCTACACAGCTTTCTTAAGGAATTGCATAACGTGAACCTGCTAACCCAGGATTATCATCCAGCAGGAGATTGCCAAATTCATTTCAGCTGCCACCACCCACAAGTTGTTTTCCCTGCCTTGAGCTCTGCTAAATTGTCCTTCAATATTTGGTTATTTCTGGTACTGGGATCATTTCTTGTGCATGAAAATTGAAATTTTATCAGTTATCAGTATCTGTTTGGTATTTTTTTTCTTAACCATCAAAGCCCAGGCTGCCCCTTGGCCAATTTTAGAAGCCTCTTCACTTAGATTCAAATAAATATTGCAGCTCGGCCTGAACTCGAGTGCCGGATTTAGCAGGGCACTTTTGCAATCCCTGTTTAATTATCTCTGATAAATTAGTTTTTATGGGACATCAGGATCTTTACTGTGCACGTTCTCAAGCAAACCCAGCTAAAATAAAATCAATTTCAATGCAACTCAGCTGAAATAGATTTCAAATCTCTGGTTTTTAACAGGAGATTTTATCAGTAATAAACCTCCGTCTGTTTTGTACTTAGGAAATCCCCTCTTTACTAATATTTATTTCAAATATTAGGTTGAAGAGGTGGTGGCTCTCGGATCAGAGCCACAATCCTGGTGTCATTTAAGAACATTTTCCTTGGAGTGGAGAGCCTGTAGCCCCTCAGGATTCACCCAATTTTATCTCGATTAACTGTTCCCATTACATGTACATGCAATTTATTTGGGTGTTCAATCTGATTTTTCACTGGGAAGATACCCAGGGTGGTTCTAGGAAAAACTGAAATTCTCTGCTGAATTAATTTGCGGGGTTGTTTGAAAATTTGGGGGATTTTGTTTCTTTGTTTCGCCCAGGATTAATATCAGTGGAGAGAAACCCCGAGATCGCTCCTGGCACACGCTGACCCCCATAGGGGATGACAGACTTTTCCTTTTTGGTGGACTAAGCTCTGATAATGTTCCTTTGAGTAAGTAATTAGTTATCATTAAATATTAAATAACTGTTAAATAGTTATTATCATTCTGTTGTGCGTTTCAGATCACACAAGCGGGCTGTGGGAGAGTTTATAGGAGTAGAAAAGGCAGCTTGTTTCCATGAAAAAAAAAACCCTGAAATTAGCAAAAATTATTTTAAGATAAATAATAATTTCACAGATAAATCCACTGGGGGGAGGTGATTTTCTCAATTTACCCGAAAGAAAGAGAATTAGGTGTGTTTGAATTCCAGATTTCAGCATTAAGTGACAAAGAGTGAAAAGCTGCAGCTTCATGAAGTGCTGATGTTACTGCTGCCTAAATAAAGATGCTCTTAGAGCTGTTTGTGGCAATAAAAAGACAATTTTTTGTCCCAAAAACCCCATTACTGGGTGTTCTCCCGTTGCAGGTGATGGTTGGATCCACAGCATTGCAACAAATGGATGGAAGCAGCTCACCCATCTGCCCAAGAGCAGGCCCAGGTACAGAAACACAAATCCTGTGTGCTGAAATGGAATCATTTTCCAGAATGAACCGATTTTTCAATTCTTGAGCAGTATTTTTAAAGAATAATTCAGAATATCAATGCAGTGTGGTTGAATAGTTTGCCTTTTTTGCCTTTTTTGCCCTCATACCTCATTTTTAAATTTGTGCATTTGGTGCTTATTTGCCTGAAAAGATGGTTTTGTGGTGCAGGATCTGGGTGTCCAACTAATCTGGTGCTCTGTAGCCAAATTATTGTTGTACAAACAAAACCATAAAAATTGGAGGAATGAATAACCAAGGAGAACAATAAAAACTCATTAATATTTACACATGATTAGAAACAGGACGGGGAGAGAACCATGCAAAAGTTGCTGCCTCTCTCAGGGTTCAAAGGCAAAATTGAGTGTTAACCCAGTGTTTGAAGCATTTTCTGTGTTTCTGAGTTAAAATCTATTGAACTGATTTGCTGTAGATTGTAAATATTCGCATTTTCATTGCATTCATTCCCTGCATTCACCCAGGAACTCCCAGCACCATTTTATATCGTTTTTTTTTCTGATACAAAAACGTCCAGTTCCGCTCTGCTCCCTGCCTTGTTACTGAAATATCTTCACCTCAATTAATTGTCTTCCTGTTTTATCCCACTCTGGGCTGTCTTTTAAACACAGCAGCCACAGCCAAACCGGCTTTTCTGCCTTCTTACCCTTCAAACTCTTTCAAGCCCAAATAAACTCCGACTTCAGCCTCACCAAATATTTTGTTTTACCGTCAGTGATATTTTGATGGTATTTAAGGACTGAGGAGTCTTTAACCAGCACAGCAGGAGCAGCTGGGGGCTGTGCTCAGTTCTTGAGTCTCCCAAGCTTTCCCTGTGATGTGATTTTTCCTGGGGAAGGGCTGGGATGTGCTGGGGAGCAGCGCCAGGAGCTGCAGCTCAGCTGGAACAACCCCTGTGCCCTGCTCTGCAGCAGGGCTGCCTGGGAGCATCAGGGATTCCTGAGCCCCAGGCACTTCCAGGGCATTTGAGGATTTAGGGCTGAGGAGCTTTCCTGGACTTAAATCTTTATAGAACTGAAGGACCTCCCCTCCTTCTGCCAAACCCCAGAAGCTCATTGACTTTTTTGGGAAGTCCCAGAATGCTGGGGTTGGAAGGGGCATCTGGAGATCCTCCAGTCCAGCCCCCTGCCAAGGCAGGGTCACCTGGAGCAGGGATGTGTCCAGGGGGTTTGGGGTGGCTCCTGGAAATGGGGATAAAAGGAGCCACACCAAAAGCCTGTCCCTACATTGAGCTGCTTGAGTGTCAAGCATCCGTACCATAATTTTATTTTCTGCAGGATCTCTGCAGCTGGAAAAGCTTTAAATCAGTTCAGTTGCTCTTAGAACTTAAAATACAGAGCAGCAGTACCTCTGTGCGTACCCCTTTTATATATTTCTCTTATTTTGTAACAAAATCCATCAGTGTCTTTTCCTGATGCTTCTGCACTCTGATTCTCTCCCCAAATTCTGCAGAGGATAATTTCCTTCAATGTCCAGTTTTAGCAGTTTCTAACAAATAGCCTTCTCAGGTGATCCTGAATTGGTAGAAAGCGCTGTTCCTCTCTGTCCATCACCTTTACTTCAGCCAACGTTTTGCATGCCGGGTTTCAGTAGAGAACAAACTGTTTAACTCCTGGATTCCCAATGTTTTCATTCCCGTGTGATGCTGTTGCTGGAGCTGGAAGAGCCCTGTGTGATCTCAATAATGTGCTCTGTTAGAATGTTTAGGTGATAAGTTAGAGCAGCCCATGGGAGGACAGAAACTCTCAGGCAGTAGGAAAAGCCTCAGGTTGCGAGCTAGGATGTCAGCAGAGTCCAGGCAGGAAAGGCTTCCCAGTGTTCTCCGTGACCAAGCTCAGAGTTTCCCTAATGCAGATCAGGCAGAGACAGATCTGTCCACAGGACACAGGAAGGGAAAAGGTGAGGTAACCTGCTAAGGACTGATGTGAAGGGAGAAGGAAAGCGGGGATGTTTATTTTTGCGTGGAACTTCAGCGGTGCATTTGATTTCGGTTCGGCAGCTCTGAAGTCCGTCAGCAGTGTGGCGGTAGACCAGAAAAACGAAATCACGAAAAATAAATCAGGCTTTCATTGTAAAGACTGTAAAGTCAGGCTTTGCTTTTGTGGGGTCTTTATCATCAGCCTTCCCTGGTGTGATGTAAGTTACTGTAAGTGACCCCAGGAATCCCTGGGGGAAGGGTAAGGCTGGAACAGGAGAACCGGAGGTCCAAGTGCTCAGGGATCTGTGTCACGCTGAAAGCCACGAGCAAATTTGTACTTCTGAACCAAAGAAAGTGGGAAAAGCTTGGCAACAGCTCTGTTTGTAGAGTTGCCTAAAAATTTTCCACTGTGGTGATAAATACAACCAAGTTTACATGCCCAGAGTACAGAAAAGTCGAATAATGACAAAA
The DNA here is from genome assembly GCA_037837765.1 of Delichon dasypus. Classification (NCBI taxonomy): domain Eukaryota; kingdom Metazoa; phylum Chordata; class Aves; order Passeriformes; family Hirundinidae; genus Delichon; species Delichon dasypus. The sequence goes on from JBBAXF010000007.1 coordinate 2,043,511, forward strand.
TATATTGGTCTGTATGAAAATAACTCTCATGAGGCGGGGAGTCACATTGCTCTCCTGTTTTATATTATTGAACAAACAAGTAATATATTTGAAGGTGTTATTCTTTACCTCTGAAACTGTCTGTGTCTTGCTGATAACACACAAGTCCCCATTTCCTGGGCACTGATTGTGTTTCTGGTTTGATTTCCAGGTTGTGGCACACAGCCTGCCTCGGGCAGGAGGGAGAAGTGATGGTGTTCGGGGGCAGCAAAGACGATTTGCTCTTCATGGACACGGTCAGTGAACTGCACCATAAATCCCATCACTGGGACAATTATCGTTCATTAAAAAATCATGGAATGGTTTCAGGTGGGAGGGACCTTAAAGCCCATTTAATCCACCCCCTGCCATGGGCAGGGACACCTCCCACTGTCCCAGGCATCATCCAGCCTGGCCTTGGACACTTGCACAGATGGGGAGTCCAAAACCTCTGAACAAATCAATTAATAAATATATTTTTGTTTAGGATTTTAATTGAAAAAAAAAAAACCCAAAAAACAAAACACCGAAACCAGATTGAGTTTGGCTCAAACAATTTGCTCAAATTGGTAACTGAAACCATTACAAATTACACACCACTGAGGAAATTATTATAATTTACACACCACGGATTGTAAACTAATTATAATTTACACACTGCTGGTTCCACTGAGGAATCCCCACCTGAGACGGACTGACAGGATAAAAAGGAGTTTGCAATTCAGATTCCTTACAAATAGTTGCTCAAGTACAATGTTTCTGAACCGTGCACGTGGTAACAAACGTGACATTAATGTAGAAAATTGCTGAGGTAGAGGAGTTGTTTGCCACTCTAATGGCTCTTTTTCTCCTCTCGATCAGGGTCACTGCAGTGACTTGTTGATATTTCAGACTCAGCCTTATTCCCTGCTCAGGTGAGTTGGAGCTACAGAATCCCAGAGTCTGGGTTTAAAATGAGGGTTTAATCCCAGTTTAGGCTGGGAGGGACCTTAAATCCCACCGTGGGCAGGGGCACCTCCCACTCTCCCAGGTGCTGTTCAGCCCTTTCCTGCAGAAATGGGGTGAAATCCCCAATTACCTCCTCAGGAAATGCCTGAACCCTTCAGCGTGAGATGCTGCAGCTGAATCGCTGGTGCTGTGTAATTCCCTGCACGTGCCCCCACATCAGCACCTGTAATTAACACCTGTAATTAATGCACATCAGCAGCTTCGATTAGGTGTCATTTGTTAGAATATAAACCATTTACTTCGATTTTTTTTTTCCCTTCTATTTTTTTTTGGTATTTCCCTTCCTCAGGCTGTGTCTTGACTGCATTGGGAAGAACGCAGCTCTCCTGGAGAAGCAAATCCCCTGCTTGCCGTCCAAACTTCTGCAGGAGGTGCTGAAAAAAATCACTTTTTGGGCTGCCATGACCCACAGGCAGGAGAGGAAAGCTGAGACTGAGAGACAAAGCCAGCTCCACGCCACATGAGGCAGGGCAGGGAGCTGCTGGGACACCTCCGAGCGCTTTGTTCATGAACTTTGCTGCTGTTCCACTGCAGCTCTGTGTTCAGCTGGGTTTCTGAGTGAAGTTTGGCAACAAATCCTTTCTACGGGAATCTCTGGTTTCCTGCGTTACGGAAAACCTCTAACAGCTTCATTTCTAGATAATTGCTCACCTCTGCCGTCGTGGTTTTGACCACACAGCCCTCACAACCTTTTGTTCTTTTGGAAGGGGACGTGAAAAATATGGTTTAAGTCTAAAAAAATCCTCCTTGGCCTTATCCCCATCAGCCTTCCCGAAAAAAGATGAACCCACCTCGGTGTCTTGGGGATGTTCACGCTTTGTCAGTGTTAAAAGTAACAAATTTACCACCACCACCACCAAAGGCTGATTCCACCAGGCTCTGACCGAAATCCACCCGTGGAGCCCCGCACCTCACACTCCGAGTAGGAAAATCCATCAGGGAATTGTGAAACTTGAAAGAAAAAGCTGCAACGAGCAACATCACCTGGTCTCTGTGGGAAAACTTGAGTCCATCACCTGGTTTTGCTGTTTCTGCCATCAGGAAGTCCTTTTGGAAATAAGTTGTATATTGTATTTTGGACGTGTAAAGTTTATATTTCGTTCTTGTTTAAAAAAAAACAAAACAAAAAAACCACAAAAACACAGCGACAAAGTTGCTTATTTATTGTTTAAAAAAGAAAAAAAAAGCAAATGTAGTGCTGGTTATTTTTCTGTTTCAAATATTTCGTTAACAGGAGCACAGTCATTAAAATTTTGTAGAGAGTTGCATCACGAGGCATTTGGACACATTTTTGATGGTTTTAAAATCTGTAAAAATCAATTATTTGGGGGGGAAAGGGGCTTTGGGGGGAGAAAATTTGTTTCAAAAAGGAACTTTTGTGACTGGTTATTTTAACAGCCTGACTTTATGTGCTGAACTCCCTCCCCTCCTTTTTTGGGGAGGGGGAGTGCAGATGTTCCCCTGAGCCCTAAGATTGGATTTTGGGGGGCTCAGGTGCACCCCAAGGTTTGACTTTGGGGGTTTGGGATTGACTTGGTGGATTTTTGGTTAATTTGCAGGGGCTCAGGTGCCCCCCAGGGTTCATTTTGTTGGGTTCAAGTTCCCCCAAGGTTAATTTTGGGAGGGCTGAGGTGCTCCCCATGGTTAATTTGGGAGTTTCAGATGCCCCCAGTGTGAATTTGTGAGGTTCAAGTGGCCCCGAGGTTAATTTTGGGGTGGTTCCAATGCCCCCAGTGGGAATTTGGGGGGGCTCAGGTGCCCCCAAGGTGAATTTTTGGGGTTGTTCAGGTGCCCTCATGGTTAATTTGGGGAGGTTCAGGTGCCCCCAGTGTGAATTCGGGGGGTTCAGGTGCCCTCATGGGTTCATTTGGAGTTGATCAGGACTTCCCAATGTTAATTTTGGGGTGGCTCAAGTGCCCAAATGTGAATTCGGGGGGGCATCAGGTGCCCTCATGGTTAATTTTTGCTCCCAGTGTTGATTTTGGGAGGTTCAAATATCCCCAGTGTAAATTTGGGGTGGTCCGGGTGCCCTGATGTTAATTTTGGAGTCGTTCAGGTGCCCTCAGGGTGATTTTTGGGGTGTCTGGTGCCACCAGGGTGAATTCTGGGGTAGTTCAGGTACCCTCAAGGTGATTTTTGGGGTGGTTCAGGTGCCCTCAGGGCAGATTTCGGGATGCCCGGTGCCTCCAGCGTGAATTCTGGGGTAGTTCAGGTACCCTCAAGGTGATTTTTGGGGTGGTTCAGGTGCTCTCAGGGTGGATTTTGGGGTAATTCAGGTAGCCTCGGGGTGATTTTGGGCTGGTTCGGGTACCCTCGGGGTGGATTTCGGGATGCCCGGTGCCTCCAGGGTGATTTTTGGGCTGGCTCGGTGCCCTCAGGGCGGATTTCGGGGTGCTCGGTGCCTCCAGGGTGAATTCTGCAGTAGATCAGGTACCCTCAAGGCGGATTTTGGGGTGGTTCAGGTGCCCTCAGGGCGGATTTCGGGATGCCCGGTGCCTCCAGGGTTAATTTCGGGGTAGTTCAGGTACCCTCAGGGCGATTTTCGGGCTGGCTCCGGTGCCCTCAGGGCGGATCTCGGGGTGCCCGGTGCCCCCAGGGTTAATTTCGGGGTAGTTCGGGTACCCTCAGGGTGATTTTCGGGCTGGCTCCGGTGCCCTCAGGACGGATTTCGGGGTGCTCGGTGCCTCCAGGGTGAATTCTGCGGTAGATCAGGTACCCTCAAGGTGGATTTTGGGGTGGTTCAGGTGCCCTCAGGGTGATTTTCGGGCTGGCTCGGGTGCCCCCAGGGTTAATTTCGGGGTAGTTCAGGTACCCTCAGGGTGATTTTCGGGCTGGCTCGGATTTCGGGGTGCCCGGTGCCCGCGCCTGCGCGGCGCTGCCGGAAGGTGCCGCCCGCCCGGCGGATGTTGCGGCGCGGCCGCGGCTGAGGGAGGGACGGCGGAGCGGCAGCGCCGGGGCCGCGGTAGGAGCGGGACGGGCCCGGGGGGGCTCTCGGGGCTCTGAGGGACGCGGGCCGGGCTCGGGCCGGGCCGGTAACGGCGCCGGGCAGCAGCGCTCGGGCGGGCGCGATGTCGCGACAGTTGAGCGTGTCGTGAGGAGCCCCCCCCGGCCTCCCCCCCCCCCCCCGCGCTGCGGGCATGTCGCGACAGAAGAACGTGTCGTGAGGAGCCCCCGCCTGATCGCCGCGGTGTGTGAGGGGTGGTGGGCAGAGCGCGCAGGGCTGAGGGGGAAATGGCTGAAGGGACACGGCCCAGAGCGTCTGAGGGGTAAAATGAATAATAGAATGTGATACGTACGTGTTATATATATAAATATTATCTATGTATTATTCCTCGGAGGCGGTGAAGACGCCGCTAGCTGGAAGCGGGCAGGCTTCACGGAGCTGTGGGCAAGGCTTGCTAATCTAAATTAGAAATCGTAATTAAAGCTCACAGATAACCCCTGGAAGGTGGCGCAGCGTCTCCTTGGCGCGAGTGATTAAAATTAAACAGCAAAAATCCCTCAGGAGCGGCGTGAGGGAATATCAGAGCCAGAACATCCAAGCCTGGAGTGTGGGGTGTGATTGTCCCGCTGAGGTGCTTTTCCCTGGCTTTGGGGGCACAAATTTGGGCTGTTTGTCTTCCCTGAGCTTTGGATCTGTGTCTTCTTCCCTGGACAGTCTGGGCTTTGGCATTCTGACTGTGTTTGGGGCAGGGACAATTGGTTCTGTGGAATTTTGTGCAGGACAGGTGACATTGTCCTGCGCTGAACCGCTGTGGGAAGGTTTGTGTGGGGAGCGCTGAAAAGCTCCGGGATTTGCTGCTGTTGTAGGCAAAGCTGTCAAATTTATTCCCCTTTGGATTGTTTGGGGGTTTTTTTTTGACGTCGTGGAATGGTGTGGAAGGGACTTTAATGCTCGTCCTGTCCATGGGCAGGGACACCTTCCGCTGTCCCAGGCTGCTCCAAACCCCAGTGTCCGACCTGGCCTTGGACACTGCCAGGGATCCAGGGGCACCCGCAGCTTCTCTGGGCAAATCAAAGTATTTATAGATAAGATTTAAAACATCTTTTTTAAACGGACTCTTTCAGTCACATTGGCAACTGAAACCATTATAAACCGTGCGCCGCTGGAACGCTTTTGACTCCATCCGTGCGCAGCTTCTCCTGGGTTCTCCCTCTTTTTCTCCGAGCCCCACACTGTGTCAGGGCGGGTTGGGTGGATTTCAGGGAAAGGTTCCTCCCCCAGAGGGTGCTGGGCACTCCCCAGGGAATGGTGACATTCCCGAGGCTTCCAGAGCTCCAGCATTCCAGCGCTGCCCAGGGTGGGATTTGGGGCGTCTGTGCAGGAGCAAGGAGCTGCCCTGGCCGATCCAGCTGAAGGAATTCCGTGTCCCTGTGCCTGCAGCACGTCCCGAGATGGCCGACGAGAACGAGGAGCTGCCGGCGGACGAGGAGCTGCCGGCGCCGGCCGAGGAGGGCTTTGAGCAGCTGGAGAACGACAGCCCGGCCGAGCGCAGCGGGCACGTGGCCGTCACCGACGGGCGCTGCATGTACGTCTGGGGAGGATACAAGGTACAGCTCCTCCGCCCCGGCCCGGGAATTGTGTCCCCGTTCCTGCCCCCGGACGGTTTGTAACGCGGCCTTCGGGGCTGTTTTGCAACGCGGGCGTTGAGCCTCGGCAGGGACGCGGGGGTTTCTGCGGGGTGTTGTTTGCCTCTGGCGAAGGGAGCAGCGTCTGATTGGAACTGTGCACCTTGGGAGTGGTGATTTTATTTGCACAACTGCGTTCTGGGTGTTTGCTGTTGTCGCACCTGGGGGAGCGCGGCGCCGCAAAATCATTTCAGTGACAAAATTATCGTCAGGGAACTCAGTAAATGAGCTCCTGTCGTGGAGGGGGGTGGGGGAAACAAAGAGCTTTTGGCTCCTTTCTGCTCCCTGGCTCAGGCTGTAAATCAGAGGTTTAACTAACATTTAGCCTCCTCTGGCTCTGCTGGGAGCTGATTGTCCCCAGCAGGTGCTAAATTAGGCTGATTCCTGCTCTCCGTGCAGGTGGGAGGCGCAGGAGTGTGGGAAGTACAGGCACTGCTCCTGCTGTGATCTGTGCTGGGATCAGGCCCCAGAGGGGGTGTCAGCATTCCCAGGAGTCTGTAATTGCGTGTGTCAAACATCCTCCTAATGCTGCTTCCCCTGCTCTGACCTGTCCTGCAGAACGCCCAGGTCCGGGGATTTTATGACTTCTACCTGCCCAGGGATGAAATATGGATCTACAACATGGAAACTGGAAGATGGTACAGTAAATCATTCATTTGGGGGAAGAGAAATGGATAAATCCTTAAATTGGTGTGGAGAGCACGCTGAGGAACTGAGCAGGGAGAGAATCCCCTGATCTCTTTGTTCCCACCTATCAAACTATTGCAAAAATGTGTAAAATGTTTCAGGTTTGGTGGGGTTTTTTTATTTCTGTGAAAGCATCCAATATGTTTTTCCAGGATGAGGTGGGAGAGGCAGCTGGGACAGGCAGCCTGGATAGGAGTGTGTGAGGTGTTTTGGGATTCCTGGGCTAGGACAGAGCAGCTGGAAGTTGTGTTTGTATCACTTCTGATGCCGGCGGTGGTCAGGGAATCCCTGCTGAGTGTTTGGCCTTTTCAGGGGTTGTTTTTAAAGGTCGATGCAGCCAAAGAAGCTGCTCAGTGCTTTGCAGGAAGTGGGATTTCCGTGGAGCCGTGTTCTCCCAGCCTTCCCCGGGGTCAGGGACAACCTTGGGCACGGGCTGGAATCTCCTCTCTGTGCCTCTGATGATTACAAACAGGAAAAAATCCAGGAGCAAAGTGGAAACCTGCAGTTAGCACAGGTGAATCCTCTTTGCCTGAGGCTTCTGAGCATTCCCGACTCCTGAGCTGGGCAGATGGGATTCCTACCCCCAAAAACCCCATGTATTAACCGAACTGCCTTCTCCCCTCCATCACAACAGAGTAGTTTTGTGAATTGTTACATCGGAAAAGAGGGAAAGAACTGAGAACTGTTGTCGCTAAAACCCTCCAGTGGTTCACTGGGAGCAGGTGAACCGTTCCACCCTGGGTTTTTTTGCAGGAAGAAGAGCAAGACAGAGGGAGATGTTCCCCCCTCCATGTCTGGCAGCTGTGCCGTGTGTGTGGACAGAGTGGTTTATCTCTTCGGGGGGCACCACGCCCGCGGCAACACCAACAAGGTGAGGAATTCCTTCAGCCGCGGAAGCTGGCATCGCTCCTGTCCTTGTGCAGTTCCCCTCAGGGCTGGATCGTGTCCCTGCCGCTGAGCTGGCTGATTTCAAAAGATGGCAATTGCCAGAGTTGCCTGGGTGACATCAGGAGCTGGTCTGGGGTGGCTTGAAGTGTTTCTGTTCCCTGGAGTCTGTGGTAATCCCAGAATCCCAAAATCGTTCAGGTTGGAAAAGTCCTCCGAGATCACTGACCAAACACCCTCCCATCAACCAGAATTAATAATTAATATTATTTCCTGATAGCCTGGCAATGTGGCTTAAATTAAATACTTTTGGTCTGTATAAATGTGTAGTTTATGTATTTAAATTTAAGATCATATATTTCATATGTAAATGTAAAAGAGGAGGAGTTTGAAGGGGGTTTTGCGGACAGTTTGAGGCAAACCCCGTTTGTGAGGTGTGATTTCTTCTCTTCCTGCTGTGACACTCTTACACTGCAGTTCCTGTATGTAAGTGCACGATTGTATAAATGCAGAGAAGGGGCAGCACCGTGGAAAACGTCACTTTGGGAACTTCTAACCCATTCTTTAGTTGTAAGACAGTTGTGCTCTGTACACCCCTTTGTTGCAGCCCGCAACAGCTTTTGGATGCCGAAGCTCAGCGTCCATAACCCCGTTAGTGCTGTAAAAAGCGTTTGAGCTGCGAAAACATCAGGATTTGTGAATCCACGTTTTGTTGCAAACGTTCTCAGTGCTCTACTTTCCAGCTAGGAAAAGGACTTTTCATTTATTGCTGTTTCTGTGCCAGCACACGTTAATTTAAAGCTGCCATTTTAACAGCAGACTCAAGCTTTAAGCTGACCGTGTGAGTTTAAAAGGAGTCTCTCTGTTTTCCCAGTTCTACATGTTAAATGCCAGATCCACGGACAAAGTGCTGCAGTGGGTGAGAGTGGAGTGCCAGGGGGTGCCCCCCTCGTCCAAGGACAAGCTGGGGGTGTGGGTGCACAAGAACAGGTGAGGCCCCAGGGAGGGCTCTGCTCCTTCTGGGCTGCTCCCTCCTCCTCCCTGCAGTCACCGTGGGGCTGGGAATGTTCCCCTGGAGAGGAGAAGGCTCCAGGGAGAGCTCAGAGCCCCTGGCAGGGCCTGAAGGGGCTCCAGGAGAGCTGGGGAGGGGCTGGGGACAAGGGATGGAGGGACAGGACACAGGGAATGGCTTCCAGTGCCAGAGGGCAGGGATGGGTGGGAGATTGGGAATTGGGAATTCCTGGCTGAGCTGGAATTCCCACAGCAGCTGTGGCTGCCCCTGGATCCCTGGCAGTGCCCAAGGCCAGGTTGGACACTGGGCTTGGAGCAGCCTGGGACAGTGGGAGGTGTCCCTGCCATGGCAGGGGTGGCACTGGGTGGGATTTCAGGTCCCTTCCCACCCAAACCATCCCGGTGATTTTGGAGTTTCGCTCTTGTGCTGCTTTGGCCCTTCCATGGGGAGAGCTCCCGGTCGGGATATTTGCTGTGGGATTTGCTGCAGAGCCTCAGGGAAGGTGGGAAAATCCTCGTGTGTCCCTCCCAGCCAGGGATACTCCGTGACTCTGGAATTGCCCACAGTGCTGCTTTTTCAGGTCCTTGATGTGGGGAGCGAGCTCCTCATGGCCACACCTGACAGGATCGGTTTAAATGGGAATCTGTGCAGGGCTGCAGCTGTGGGTGGTTAATTAGGTGCTGCAGATTGTTTTGTGCCGCTCCATAATCCTGCAGGAGTTTCTGGCAAAGCCCTGCCAGTTCCTAGCACGGGCTAAACCCCAAAGATCACAGCTTGGAGGTCATTCCCATTTAAAGTGCAGGAGAAGAGCGTGGCAGAGGGCAGAGTGCAGTGACCAGGCTGCACACCCTGACAGCTTCTTGGGTTTGGAAGTGGAGCAAAGCTGGGGAGCCTGAGGCTGGAAACAGCTCCAGAGGGATTTAGTGTGGGTGGGAAGATCCGTGATTCCTGGTTTTCTGAGCACAGCATTTCTATTGATTTTATATTTATATATATATTTGCTGACAGACGTGACAGAATTTCTCACAGCTCTTGCTCCATGTTTTCCTCCAGGCTGATCTTTTTTGGAGGCTATGGCTATTTTCCTGAAGGGAAACAACGTGGAACGTTTGAGTTCGATGAAACCTCTTTTTGGGTAAGTAACCCTGGAAGCCATTCCTGTTTCAACTTTTAATATATTTTTTTAATCAGTGCTTGTTAATACTTGTTGCTTCTTTATTTTTGTGTTTTTTGTTCTTTTTTTTTTAAGAATTCAGGTCTTCCTAGAGGTTGGAACGACCACGTGCACATTCTGGACCTTGAAACTTTCACTTGGAGCCAGCCTATAACTACGGTAATTAACGCTTTGCTATCAGTTAATTAAGTCACAGCTCAGTCATGCTGTTTAGGAGTGTTCTTGGAGGCATCTCCACTGAATTTAAACCATTCATTTAGAGAGATCCACTCTACAAAAGGAGGAAATTTGCTTTTTATTTTGATCTGTCTTCATCCATTTTTTCCTGTCCCTTGCTTTGGTTGGCGCTTCAGCTGCTCAGGGCAGTGGAATTCGTGTTTTGCTGTCACCCTCACTGCCAGGGGATGGTTGGTGCCTGTCCCTGGGGTGCTGCATTGCGGTCAGGAGACAATTAAACACTGCTAATTGCAAATCCACGCGTTTGGGGCGTCCCAGGAGCGTTCAGGAACAGGGAAATGTAGCCACCGGGGTTGGAGGAAGTGAAATACCGGACAAGGCACTCCAGATTGCCAAAGAATTGCTCTGACTGCTTCATGCAGGTCTCAGGTAGTTCAGAAAGTCAAGAAAAATGGTGTTTAATGGGATCCCAGAGTGGTTTGGCTGGGAAGGGACCTCAAATCCCACCCAGTGCCACCCCTGCCGTGGCAGGGACGCCTCCCGCTGTCCCAGGCTGCTCCAAGCCCAGTGTCCAACCTGGCCTTGGGCAGATTTACGAACATCAGGATTTGTGATGTCGCTGTCTCATTCACACTCTGCCTTCTGCGGCCGAGCCCCGTGCTAAAAGCAGAATTTACACACTTCAGGAGGGACAAAACAAACCCCATTTCTAACGAGTTCTCCCGTCTTCCATCCATCACAAAAACCCGAGCCTTGCACACAGGATGATTCACTGGCCGCGCTTTTTCGCTCTGTTCCTCGCCGGCCTTAAATCTGAGCGGAGCCGAGCCTCTCTTGTCCTCTGGTGCCTGATTTGTGCTGTCCCTGTCCCTTCCCAGGGGAAGACCCCGTCCCCTCGAGCCGCTCACGCCTGCGCCACGGTTGGGAACAGGGGCTACGTGTTTGGAGGCAGATACAGGGTAAGCCCAGCCCCTTTCTAAGCTGTGCTCAAACCCAGGGCACAGCAGGAGGTTTGAGCCACGCTCTGCTCTGTTGCAGGAGTCCAGAATGAACGACTTCTACTCCCTGAACCTGGACACGTGGGAGTGGAACGAAATGTGCGTTGCTCGGACTCGATCCGCGTAAAACTCTTTTGTGCCCAGGGAAATTAAAAGTTGTCCTTGTGTGTCTGAGAAATCTGAGAGAAATCATCAGAGCGGGAGAGAGCAGCGGGATTTTGCTGTCCCTGCTGGTGATTTGGGGTGTTTTTATTGCAATCCAGACTCACCCAAGGCATCTGCCCCGTCGGCCGATCGTGGCATTCCTTGACGCCCATTTCCTCGGATCACCTCTTCCTCTTTGGAGGGTTCACCACGGACAAGCAGCCCCTGAGTAAGTCATTCCAAAGGGATTTGGTGTGGTGCCTCTGTGCTCTGCAGCAGCTCTGCACAGGAGCTGGGTGATGGCCTTGAATTCCTTCTAAATTCCTGCCGTGTCCTCCAACTCCTCATTCCACGGAGCAGGAGTTGCTGAGGGCGTGGAGACGCCCTCAGAACTTCCAGCAATTCATCTGCTCTAAAAATGTATTTAAAAGTGCAGATTGCAATTAGTGACAGCTTTGCAGTTCTCCACCTTCACCCCCATAAATCTCTGTTGCATCGAACACCTGTTGTCAGATAGGTTTTTGCAGGGTTTTTCCTAAAATACTTGATTTATCTAAGGACAGAAATGGGATGTGCTACACCAGGGTATTCGTATGTTGCAGCAGCTTACAGAACTGACAGAATCCCGGTTTTATCTGGGATTTTGCTTGTTTTCAGGTGATGCCTGGATTTATTGTATCAGCAAGAACGAGTGGGTTCAGTTTGAGCATAACTACTCTGAGAAACCAAGGTATGGCAGACAATTCCCTGGAAGTTTGGTACAGAAGGGGTGTGGGAGCACCTGGTGCTGGCTGCCAGAGAGAGGACACTGGTTCCTCCTCACAGCTCTCCTTTTCCACGTGTCCCAGAGGTGCAGGTTGTTGCGTGCTCCCAGAATTCAGCCTGTGGAACAGCAGGAAACACAGGATTTAGGGTTTGACTTTGGGGGTTGGGGCTTGATCCCGGGAATCAGGGTTTGACCTCAGGATTTGGGGTTTGATCCCGGGAATCAGGGTTTGATCTGGCTGCAGAGGACTTGGAGCTGCAGTGCCAGCACCAGAGCTCACTGGGACCAGTGTCCTTGCTCTGCCTTGGTGTCACCAAGGTCCTGCCCGAGGCTCATCCTGAGCACTCCCAGGGCTGTTCCTGGCTTCCTGCTGAGGAAATAGGAGTTGTTCACCTGCAGTTTAGAGCCCCAAACCCTGTGTGATGCATGAGTGTGGCGTGGAAAACACGAGTCTTCCTCCCTGTGGTTTGGGAAGCGATCTGAGCCAGGTTAAGGAGTTAAAGCCCTGCTGTTTGCTGGCTCTCTGCCTTTGGCCGGGCTGGGATTTGGGGTTAATGCAGTGCTGCTTTCTGTTCCCAGGCTGTGGCACACGGCCTGTGCCAGCGAGGAGGGCGAGGTGATCATCTTTGGGGGCTGTGCCAACAACCTTCTGGCCCATTCCAAAGCTGTGAGTTGGTTTTGAGCTTGCTCTTCCCGTGGGACCTGCGGTGCTGGATCACTCCAGCGTCCTCATCTCATGGGGAATCACAAAAGTGCTCAAAGCCTGAGGGGGAAACGCTTTGCTCACGTGCAAAGTCCCTTGGGGTTTGGAAAGCTGGAGGCTTCCTCCGGTGTCCCTGCCCAGGGCAGGTGGGAATGGGATGAGCTCTGAGCTCCTTCCAGCCCAAGCCGTTGTGGGATGCCCTGATTCCGTGGTTGTGTGAGCCTGGGCGGCTCTGGCTGCTGCTGAGCGCCCACAGAACCAATTCTCTGTCTCTGTGCCACCCTCCAGGCTCACAGTAACGAAATCCTCGTGTTCTCCCTACAACCGAGATCTCTGGTAAGGTAAGAGAGCAAAACTTCGGCGTGGAACCGTCGCGTCCCAGCTCAGCTGGCAGGAGGAAATCCTGGGAGGGTGGGGAGGCCCTGGCGGGGCTGTGGCTGCCCTGGAAGCGTCCAAGGCCAGGCTGGACAGGGATGGTGGAAGCTGTCCCTGCCCATGGAAGAAGGGTGGGATGGGATTTAAGGTCCTTGCAACCCAAACCACTTCGGGATTCTAAGGCGAGCGGGGCGGGGAGAACATTTCCAGCTCCAGCAAACGCTGCCGGGGCTGAGGCCGGAGGATTCCGCTGGGCAGCCCCGGAGCTCCGTGCTGAGGGCAGCCCCGTGTTCCCAGGCTGTGCCTCGAGGCCGTGATCTGCTTCAAGGAGATGCTGGCCAGCTCGTGGCACTGCCTGCCCAAGCACCTGCTGCACAGCGTCAACCAGCGCTTCGGCAGCAACAACACCTCGGGCTCCTGAAGGGGAAAGGCGCGTGCTCCACCCTCCGTGTGTAGGTAGTCGCTTCTCGCCCTCCCGTGCATGTGAATGGCCTAGAGAGAACCTCTTTTTGTGTGAGATGTTCCAATAAATGTATTGAATGCCAGAGGAGACCAGCCTGAGCTTAAGCTGCGAGCAGGTCTGCGCCCCGAGGGCGTGAGGCCGACCCCGAGAGTGGGAGATGTTCCGTGGGGAGAGGAGCTGGGAACGATGCTGAGCACCCCTCGGCCCTAGTGGCGTTTAGTGCACAGCTTCACGTTTTGCCACAGCTGCTTAAGGTCAGAGGAGCAGGATCTGGAAGTTAGAAGCAGGATCTGGAAGTTAGAAGCAGGATCTGGAAGTTGTCCCGTTGTCAGTCGATAAAACTGTCGTAAACCTCGAGATGTTAAAGCACCGCTGCTCTCTGCTTGGCTGTAGTTTGGGGGGGGTTTGTTTTTGTTTCGGGGTTTTTCTTTTTTTGAGTTTTTATGTTGTGGAACTTCAGTTGTGAACCTTAGGTAGCAGATATTCTGCCCTGCGAGTGTAAGTGAGCGTGCTTGTGCCTGTTCCCGGCCCCGCGGCGCTCCCTGCGCCTGCAGCAGCCCCGGACACGGAGAGGGGCAGAGCCAGGGGCACAGGGCCGGGCCGTGCTGCTGGGGGCAAGGGGGGAACCGTGTTTTAAGCTGTCTTCAAAAAAAAAAACCAACCCAATTAAAAGCGTTGAGTTCTAGAACAATTCCTGTGCTGTAATTCCTGAGAGATCCCGCGGGTTTATCCCGACTCCCGGCCCTGCTCTTCCTCCCCTCCACAGGCACAGCCTGCGCCTCCCCTCTCTGCACAGCCAGGGAATGTTTGGGGGGGAAACACAATTCACCTTCCCAAAGGAAGCATTCCCACTGGAGCTGCCCTCCTGGACAGCCCCGAGTTTTCCTGCCCCCGATTCCAGAGCCTTTGCCCAGCGGTGGGGAAGGAGCGCTCGAACACAGAGGCGGCAGCAGGGAAGGACATTCCTGACCAAACGGCAGCGATTTACTTCCGTGTTTATCTGCAATTTGTATCAGAGTCCAGCTAAACCATCAGGAATGAGGTGCTGGGAGCTGGAATTCAGTCCTGGGCCTGGGTCTGTGTCCGTCTGTCCCAGCCCCGGGTCCGGTTTGGGGGCGAGGGCCCCAGCATGGAATCACTTCTTCTTCATGCTCTGGAGGTGAGGCGCAGACACCTTCACCTTCCCAGGAATATTTCTTGACAAATCGGTGTCCTAGGAAACACGGAAGAGGAAGAAGTGACCACAGCAGGAAAGGCTTTCTGGAGCTCTGGGATGATCCCTTCCCTTGGCCCTGGTGAGCACCTGGCTGGGAGAGAGCCACAGGACACCTCCAACCTCCACTCCCGTGCAAGCACCTGGAATTCCCCCTCCCAGCCCCAGAGCGTTTCTGGGAAGCTGCTGCTTTTGTCACAGGAGTGACACAATGCAGAAACAAAAGGCCCAGTGCCGCCACTGAGGCTGCTGCTGGTGCTCCTTCCCCGGCAGCACAGCTTTCCCAGAGCAGCTGGAAGCGTTCCAGGCTGGAATGGACAGCGGGGCTTGGAGCAGCCTGGGACACTGCCCACAGACTGAGGTGGCTTTTAAGCTTCTTCCACCCCACACCAAAGCAGGAGTCTCTGACCTCCCCAGTGACAAACTCCGGTGCTGAAATAACCCACAGCACCGCTCGGCTTTGCCAGTGTCTCCTCCCCAAATTGTGGACGTTTCTCTGCTGCCCTGCACAGGAGGCACTGCAGGGAAAGCCTCACCTTGACGCTGCGGAACAGATCCTTCTCTCGTGCGCTGGCTTCTTTGGACTGCATGAAATTGTGCAAGGCGATCTTGGCAGCTGGAAAAACACGGGCAAGAGTGAAACAGCCTGGAAAACCGGCTGGCAGAGCACAGGGAAGGAGTCAGGGCTCTCAGACCATACCTTTGCCCTTCTTCTGTGTGCCCGGGGTGAGCTTGACTTTATACCTGCCCAGAGGAAAGGTTTCTGTACGTGAAACAACCCCAGCACGGAGCCCCTCCCAGGAAGGTGCTGCCACTCACTTGTAGTTGGCCATGGCTGTGTAGGGAGCACAGATGGGGACAGCAAAGAGCAGGATGTCCTCGGGGTGGGGCTGCCCAGTCAGGGAATCCAGCAGGGCCTGGCTGTCCTGGGACACAAAGAGCTCCACTGGGACCAACCCTGAGCTCAGCCCTCCCTGGGGTCACAGCGCAGGAGGTGGCAGCAGGCGGCCTTTGAGGTCCCTTCTAACCCCAACTGTTCCTTGGTTCCATGAGCACTTTGCTGGCATGGAATTCCCAAGGCAGGATTCGTGGCTGATGCTGTTTCATCATTAAAATCTTTGCTGGATCTTGGTTTTGGGGCCCCCCATGGAGTCACCCAAAGCTTCCCCCAGCAGACACCGTTATCCTCCTCCATTAAGGAATTGAAAGGAATTCACTAATTCCCAGCCATGGGCTACACCCACAGCCTGCAATTACACAGAAGTAATTACAGGAAAGTTTGAAACAATTTCACATGTAAGTAAATTTCGAAACTAAGGAAGAACCCGCACTGCTCGCTGTGTCATCCTCCAGCCCAGAGCCACCAGGGCAAACATGCACAGAGCCAGCTCTGGGCTTGTGGAGGATGTGGAGATGAGCAGGGCAGGCACAAAAGGAGGGGACTTTTCCAAGCTGCAGTTAAGGTGGGTTCAGACAGTCCTGGAGGGCTCCCACACGTCCCACTCCCAGCAGGAACACAGCTCCCACCTCGGCACTGACAGAGCTGAGCATTTATTTACCTCCAGTCCCGGCTGCTCCTGGTCCTGCTCCTCCTGCACACACAAACAGAGAACACATCAGGGCTGCAGGAACCACGGAGCTGCTTCTTCCTGCCCTGGCCCCAGTCAGTTCTTTCCTCAGCCTCTGCTTTGCCTGGCACACGCCAGGCTGGGAGGGAGATGGAGCCCAGAGACACCAAAGTCCAGCTCCAGGGCTGAGGGGGAGGCGCTGGATCAACAGGAACCTCGGCACTGCTCCGAGCCCCAGTTCTGGCTGTGCTGGGAACAGGATGAGCACAGGGATTGCTGCAGGGCTTTGGGCTGCTCTGGGAATCCAGTGGCTCTGGGAATCCAGCACACAGAGCTCTGCACGGTGCCCAATCCCTGGGGAGCTGCTCAGCCTCCGGGTGCGAGAGCCAGGAGAGCCCCAGGAAGGGAGAGACACATGGACAGGAGAGGAGAGAGCTGCTCACCTTCCCACCCCGTTCCTCACCTTCCCACCCTGTTCCTCACCTTCTCCTCCTGCAGCTCATCCAGGCCTGGGTCCTGTTCCTCGTGCAGAATTCCCGCTGCGAGGGGCTCCTTGTCCCCAGTGACTGCACGACGCTGGGCTTTGCTTTTCTGCTGTTGCTTCTTTGCTGCCTCTTCTTTCGTCTTCCCCTTCTTCCCTTTTTTCCCTTTGTCCTCCCTGTTGGAGCCTGCAGACTGTGGTGACACAGGGTGGTCAGGGCTGGTGACCGGGGCCACCAGGGCCCGGGGAAGGCACAGCTCCACCTCACCCCCAGCAGCTTCATGATGAGCTCCCGGTCCTCCTCGTCCTGGTCCCTGTACTTCTCCTTCATCTTCTTCATTTTACTCTGCAGGAGGAAACACCAACAGCTTCAGAAACGACAACTCTTAGCCGAGTTTTGCAACCACGGATGCTGACCCCACGTGTTCTTTTCCTTCCCCGTGTCCCAAACTCTTTCAGAGGGACTGGTTCCAGTGAGCTCCGTGCTAAACCCCCACCACCATCGTCCTGAAACCACTGAAAGCACCACCACCACCAGCCTAAAACCAGCGGGCAGCCAGGGGTGTCTGGGAAATCTGGGACTTCTGTCCACATTTCCGTGCCAACAGCTCAGCCCAGGGTTCCCCTGCTCACCTTCTGGCCCCGCTTGATGGGCTGAGGGGCTGGGGCAGCCCTGTGGCTGCTGGGAGCAGCTGGAGGCTGGCTCTCTGTCTCCGTCTCCTTGTGCTTCTCCTCAGACAGCTCCGAGTTCTCCGAGTTGTTCTGCTGCTTCTTTTTCTTCATCTCTCTAAGGAGAACAATCACAGCTTCCTCCTCTGTTGCGATGAGAGAGGCTGCTGCTCTCCTGACAGCATTCCCACCCTGCCTCAGGATCCAGAGGGACACTGGAAACAGCCCCTCCTCAGAAACCCCCCCAGCCCACGAGTGAAACTGTTCCCAGCCAGCATTCCCGAAGGACAGGAGCAGCACCTGGAAATGCAGGATGGACAGTGGGCATGGAGCAGGCACATGGGGAGGAGGCACAGCCCAGAGCAGCTCTGGCTGCCCCTGGATCCCTGAAAGTGCCCCCAAGGCCAGGCTGGACGGGGTTTGGAGCAGCCTGGGACAGTGGGAGGTGTCCCTGCCATGGCAGGGGTGGAATGGGATGGGATTTCAGCTCCTTTCCAGCCCAAACCACCCTGGGATTCCCTGGAGCTCCCCCTGGCTCTCACCTCCTCTCCTTGGCAGAGAGATGCCTCCGGCCCTGGGCCCTGCTGTCACCCTGAGGAGGGAAAGGCAGCTCAGGGCAGGTCCTGCCCAGCAGCTCCCACTGCTCCGGGCCACCCAGCAGAGCTGGGACCTTACCAAGCTGGGCTCTTCCTCTTGGGGCATGGTTTTCTGCAGGGATCTGTGGGGAGATGGAAAAGGAGCTCCTCAGCAGATGTAGGGCAGCTCCCCATGGACAAACCAACCACAGCCCAAACCTGGGCAGCCTGGTTGGGACTTTCATCTTTCCAGAGTGACTGGGAAAGGCAGGAACACTGGGATTCACTTCAGAAAACAATCTCAGCTGCCAGCTCCTCTCTCTCTCACACACACACACAGAGCAAACAGGCAGGGCACTGAGGGGAGCCCCAGGGTGCAGCTTCCCAGGCACACAGCCCCAGGAGCACCACCCAACTGGCTCAGGGCTCACTTTGTCAGGTGTGAGCAGCCCTGAAAGGAAAACGAGGCAGCACTCCCATTGCTGAGCATGGAAAGAAGGGATGACAACACATCCCAGCCTTGTCCTGGCAGGGTTTAGGAGACCCTCAGGGGCCCCAGCTGCTGCTGCTCTCACCTCTGGGACTGAAGGTGTGACAGGTCGATTGTGGTGTCTGGGTAATTCACCTCTTCCTCCTTCACTTCCCTCCTGGGTTCTGGATGTTCCTCCTCAGATTCTCCATCGTCCTCCTCGGAGTCAGCCTCTGGAGCAGGAGTGTTCCCTCCTCCCTGCTCCAGCTCAGCAGCACCCTCCTCATGGGGACTCTCAGCTGTGGCTTCCACATCCCCTGGAGCTTCCTCACCCTCTGGAGCTTCCTCACCCTCAGCTTTTTCCTCCTCACTGCTGCTCTCTCCTCCATCTGGGGCACCCAGGGCAGGAAAACACAGAACACCAAACTGAGCCATCATCCCAGGATGGTTTGGGTTGGAAGGGACATTAAATCCCAGCCAGTGCCACCCCAGCCATGGCAGGGACACCTCCCACTGTCCCAGGCTGCTCCAAGCCCCAACAAACCTGGCCTTGGGCACTTCCAGGGCTCCAGGGGCAGCCAGAGCTGCTCTGGGCACCCTGTGCCAGGGCCTGCCCACCCTGCCAGCCAGGAATTCCTAATTCCCAATCTCCCATCCATCCCTGCCCTCTGGCACTGGGAAACCACTCCCCTGTCAGTGATCCAAGCTCTGGGATCACCCAGGCCCTGCAGGATCCCCCAGCAGCACCCACAGCACCCAGCCCTTCCCCTGTACCTAAAAGCTCCACCTCCTCAGCCACCAGCTCACTGGTGCTGCTGGAAACCGTGTCCAGATCCTCATCCTGCACCTTGACCTTCCTCTCCTCCCGGTGCCTCCAGACACAGCTTTCATCCACCTGAAAACGAGGAGCCTCTGTGTCAGGCCTGGTGGTGCTCGCACAACACCTCACTCAGCTTTTCTTCTTCCCTTTTTAACGCCTTTCTTTGGCAAGAAAATGAAAGCAGCCCCAAGTGTGCCAAGCTCAGAAGTCAGGGTGACACACAGAGCTGCACTCCCGGATTCCCTGAGCACTTCCAGCCTCCAAAGAGAGCTGGGATAACAACGCTGGCAGAGGCAGGAAGGTGCAGAGTCTGTTTGAAATGCACGCTGGGCTGGGATGGAGATGAAAGCAGAGTCATTATCAGCAAGAAGCCTTTTATGGGATTTGTCCCAGTGGGAAAAGAAGTAATTGGGAATATACTGATAAGCGAGATGCAGAAAATAAACCTCCTGCAGCTCAAAGCAAATTACAAAAGCCAGCAGGAGCTGCATGGGGAAAGCTGTACCTTAAACAAGAAGCTGAAGCCCATCATCAGATAGGAAGGTGGAAGGAAATTCTTCTTCCCTGAAAAACAAAGGGAGAGTCCCATGAGGAGGTTTAGCAGCCACGCTGCAGGATGTGCTTCCAAAATTCGTTTTTATGAGAGGCTTTAGGCTACCAAAAAATTACACTGGGGCTTATTTTATCTCTGGGATGAGAACAGGAGAGCTCAAAAGCAGCTGAGTTAATGAACTTCAGCCCAGGGCTCAGACCAAGCCATTCCCAAGAGATTTCTGGGAGAAGAGTGGGATCTGCTGCCACTGCAGGACAGCCCAGCAGCGCCTTTGGGCAAACATCCCATTCCCACTGCTCCCTCGTGCCTCACCTCGGATCATGAAGCTCCCGGTGGTGAGATATTCTCCCGTGGGGGCAGTTTTAGAAACCTGAGAGAAAACCAGGATAAACTGTAAAAAGTCTCTGCGACAGGAGGCCAGGATTGAAGTTTAACAGGAGCTGAACTCCTGGGAACGGCTCTGCACCCAAGGGTTTTTTCCTGCCCTGTGCAGGGACCCAACCCAACCACACGCTGTGCTTTAGGAGCCCTGGGTGAGCATCCCAGGAAACAAACCCAGGACAAGCTCAGCAGCGCTCGGGGAATAAAACCACCACGGCTTTGGCGTGAGGGCTGCACCCTCACGCAGAGGTCTGAGCACATCCCACTCCCCTGGGATGCTGTGGCTGCAAAGCTCCTGCCTGCAGAGCTCACCTGGCTGTGGGAGACCCACCAGGCGCTGGTGACCACGCGGGCGTCCCAGGCAGCGCTGTAGCACAGGGCCATGGTCCCGGCCTCCGTCAGCGTCCGCGGCGGGATGGGCTCACCTGGGAACACCCAGGAGCCGTCAAACCCGGCCCTAATCCGGCCTGGGAGCCCCCCAAGGGAGGACTGAGCCCCATGCCGCCGCCAGCTCCCGTGCCCAGGGCCCCACGGGTACCTGAGGGGTTCTTGATCACGCAGCTGGTGGCTCCGTGCAGGTCGGCGTGCACGTAGATGTCCCCTGGGGAACGGGAGATTCGTCAGGTGCACGCAGCCCTGGAGCCAGGGGAGGCTCCAGCCTTAGATGGAAGCGCCTGGTGTGGCTGCAAGGGGCAGGGTGGGGACACAGCAGCTTTTTGATCCATCCCTGTCCCAGGGAGAATCGGCTCCTGAGCTCAGGGGAGCCCATCCAAGCTGCTCTTGCCCCGTGGCACCGGAGGAACTCCCACCACCAAAATCCCCTTTGATCCGAGGCCCAGCTCAGGGAGGAGGCAGAGAGACCTTCCCATGTCACTCCTGGACACTCCCAGAGGCGGGGAGGAGGAGGAATCCCACCCCTCCCCTCCCTGGACCCACCTGGTTTGAGGTAGCGCTTCACGATCAGCTCGTTCTGCTGCTGATCCCTGCCGGCAATGACCAGGTAATTCTCAGAGCTGATGAACCACAGGAACTTCTCAAACCTGCCAAATTCCAGCAAATCCACGGTATGAGAAACACCTGGAAGCAACAGGACACTGCACAGGTGGTCTTTGATACCACACTCAGGATTATCCATCTGGAAATATTTCTACTTCCGTCCACAGGCCTGGGACATAAAAACAAGGCACGGGACAACCACAGCATCACTGGCAGTGAGATCTGGAGATGGAACAAGAAGCACCATCACCACAGTCCTCCCACTCATTTTTGTTTTAACGATTCAGTCATTAGGGTGATTGCAAGCTTTGAGGTTTTGTCTGGGTTGTTTTTTAAAGCACAGAAGCCCAGAATGGTTTGGGTTGGATGGAACCTTAAAGATCACCCAGTCCCCACCTTCCACTGTCCCAGGCCGCTCCAAACCACGTCCAAGCTGGCCTTGGACACTGCCAGGGACGTGGCAGCCACAGCTGCTGTCCCTGGGAACCATTCTGGGATTCCCTGACTTTGAGAAGCACCTTTAAGGAGACTCCACGCAAAGTGCAGTGCTCAGAAATCCTAAAGAACAGAAATCCTAAAGAGCTCCAGTCCCAAAGCCAGGGAAGATCCATCCTGGCACGGGCCATGGGAGAAGGGCCATGGAGCTGTACTTGCCAATAGACCTTTCTGGCCTTCTGGATGGTGGTGACTGTCTGAACTTCCCTCAGGGTTTGCTTCGTCTTCTTCTCAGCTGATTTAAAAGCCTGTTTGGACAGAAAGCAGCGTCACCATTGCAGCAGGGATCCCGAAATTCCCAACTGAACACTGGGAAAGCTGGGAGGAAACGGTTCTGGGCTTGAGCACAGAGCAGGCTCCACCCAGCCCTGCTCTTCAAACGCCACCCTGGCGAGCTGAAACGATCAGCTCTTGGATTTTGGAAGGATTTCCACTGACTTTCCACTCTAAATCCTGGTCTGTCAGTATCTCCACTGTCGGGGCTTTCCCCGTTTTTCAGGTGGTTTCAGGGTCCTTGCTTCCCTGCACAGCTCTGTGCCAAACTGAAGGAAGAGACGGAGTTCTCAAGTTTAGATTTTTCAAGGTTGCAAACTTCGTTTATTGTTTCTTATCTTACAATTTTCTCAGTCCAACAAGATGTTCGCAGCTGCATGGATTCCTCACGTCTGCCCCTGAGCTGGGCTGTCCTTATCCTTTATACTAATTACTACCTATTTCTTATTTACTATTTCTCACCAATGTCTATCACTATCACTAAAAAGGTCATCTTTACTCTGACCCAATCCTCACTGACTACTTTGTGCCCACGTCACTGCCGAAATGGAGTGAGGGAAGGAGAATGAAGAAGAAGGAGACAACGCCCCAAATTCTCCATCTTGTCCCCATTCACATCAATGCTAGGAATCTAAAATTACTGTTTTTTCACCCTGTGATAAGCTAAACTCCTATTTTTCACACTCTTGTGGCCTGTAATTCATCTCTCAGTGTAGGAAGTTTTTCCCATGGACTGAGATCAAAGCCAGTGTCTCTCTGAGCTCTGGGCTGGGGTCCCAGACCCCCCTGCCCAGGTCCCTGACCCTCCAGGGCAGCCACAGGAACGCCCTGGACTCCAACACTCCACCTGCTCTGAGCATTCCCAATGCTACTGCTGGAAAAGGAGGCTCCACCAAGGATCTGCAATCCTCCACCGAGCTCCAAGTGTCAAGAACAAACCAAGCCTGGCTGTTTCTCCCTTTCCCTGTTTTTCCCTTTCAGTTTCATTAGGGCTGCTCAGATCAGCTCAGGATTTCCCACCGAGCATTGGCTCAGCATTGGATTTTCCTTTCAAGTATCTCTGAAAATCCAAGGGAAAAAACCCACAGATACCTTTTCTGCAGCTTCCACTGTCTTCTGAGTTTTCTTGGCGGCGTGCCGTTTGTGATCGTAGTACCTGCGAGACACGAGTGTGAAATGCCAGCACAGCCACCGCTTCATCCTTATCCCACTTATCCCAGGCAGAACTGGGATTCAAAACTCGGCCAGTGTGACAGGCTGCTCTGCACCACGGGCTCTGCACAGGGCAATTCCCATCCCAGAGCTCAGGACAAGCTGCTATTTCCATTTTTAACAAGATGTCCCCAAACCCTTCCTCCTGCAATATTATCACCAACAACTGCACACCCACAGAAATTTCTCCTACAAAAACACACATTTACTGGGGAAAAAAAAAAATCTTACTTTTTGGCATTGGCATAGGCAGACAAATTGAGATCGACATCAACCAACGAGGGTTTGTTTTTCTGAGGCTTCTTCAACTGTTTGCTTTTATTCTTTTTCTTTTTTCCCTTTGGTTCTTCTGTTTCCTCCTTCTCTACATCAGCATCGTCCTCCTCCTCTTCCTCTTCAGATAACAGATAGGGGTTCCTAAAGAGATTAAAGATTCCATCATAAGATGGAGATAAAGAGAACTGGTTAATTTTTAATCCTCAGTGCAATGTGCTCTTAATTTAATCCTTGGAGAAGTTTGGGAACGGCCCAAGGAGCCTCTAAACCCTTTTCACTGCGCAAACACAGGACGCCCTGCAATGCTTCGTGTGCCAACCCTCCTGTGTCCTGGGTCAGCCAAACTTGGGGGGAGAAAAGAAAACAAAAGCAGAAGATGAAGAGCTCGATTTTTCCAATGCAAGGAACTGACTGAAAACAAGTTTATTCCATGACCTGACATGTAGTTCTGCTTGTTTATAGAACTAAACTAACACTTAATTACCTCACTTCAGAAAGTGAGGCAACCAAAAATTCACGGGCTAACTTTGCCACGTCCCAGCTTTCACACCAAAACTTCTGGGTACAGAAAAGATATTTGGGATTCCTTTTTGATTATTTTTTTAACTCTCTAACCTCCTGCTGCAGAGTGAGGTGAGTTTTTTCAGCACACACTCACACTCACCTCAGCAGCACGGTGATGTGGTTTGTCTGCAGTTTAACTCTCTAAACTCTTGCTGCAGTTTGAGTTTTCCAGCACACACTCACCTCAGCAGCACAGTGATGTGGTTTGTGTGCAGTTTAACTCTCTAAGCTCCTGCTGCAGTGTGAGTTTTTCCAGCACACACTCACACTCACCTCAGCAGCATGGTGATGTGGTTCGTGTGCAGCTTTAACTCTTTGATTGCCGTGGCCACGGGGTCCCCCTGCGCCTGCGCCTCCTTGACGATGGCGCCGATCTCGGTCCAGTCGATCTGGTTGGCCAGGGCGCTGCGCACCACGCGGATGGCTCTGTCCACCACCTCCAGGTTCATCTCGATCAGCTCTCCCTTCAGCTGGTCAGCTTCCTTAGGGAAAGGAGCAGCTTGGAGACGCTGCAGCTGCTCGCCTGCTCTGCGGCAGCTTTTTTACACAAGCGAAGGGGCGCTGAAGAAACCCGAGGATGGATGGAAAAGGGAGAGCGTCCGACTCCGGCGCTGCCGGGCCCTGGCAGGGCTGGAGCTCCCTGGGGTGGTGGAAGGTGTCCCTGCCCTGGAGCTGGATGGGACTGAAGTTCCCTCCCGACCAAACCATCCCATGGTGGTGTCATTATGCGGTTTTTTAATTAAAACCCAAAATCTCCCTCACCTGAGCCTGCTGGAGAGCTTCCAGTCTGTGCTCGTGGTCCTTGCGGACATTTTCCAGTTTCTTCAACGCTTGTTTTTCCTTTTAAACGCAAGATGGCAAAAAAAAACAAAATTAAAAAAAAAAAAATAGAAATATAAATCCAAATGGCATCAGGTAATCACTGCAAGAAGCAGGAGAAGCTTCTGGAAATCTGGGAGCCATCCCAGCTGCCCAGGCCTGGATCAGGACACACCTGCTGCAGGGCCTTCAGATCAATCTTCTGCCCCTCCAGCTTGGAGTAGAACTCATCCGTGGCCTGCAGGAGAGAATCGGGTTGGAGAATCCCCGGATTCTGGCCTGGAGAATCCCCGGATTCCGGCCCGGAGAATCCCCAGATTCTGGCCCGGAGAATCCCCGGATTCTGGCCCGGAGAATCCCCGGATTCCGGCCTGGAGAATCCCCGGATTCTGGCCCGGAGAATCCCCGGATTCTGGCCCGGAGAATCCCCGGGTTCTGGCCCGGAGAATCCCCGGGTTCTGGCCCGGAGAATCCCCGGGTTCTGGCCCGGAGAATCCCCGGATTCTGGCCCGGAGAATCCCCGGGTTCTGGCCCGGAGAATCCCCCGGATTCCGGCCCGGAGAATCCCCGGGTTCCGGCCCGGAGAATCCCCGGATTCTGGCCCGGAGAATCCCCGGATTCTGGCCCGGAGAATCCCCGGGTTCTGGCCCGGAGAATCCCCGGGTTCTGGCCCGGAGAATCCCCGGGTTCTGGCCCGGAGAATCCCCGGATTCTGGCCTGGAGAATCCCCGGATTCTGGCCCGGAGAATCCCCGGGTTCTGGCCCGGAGAATCCCCGGATTCCGGCCCGGAGAATCCCCAGGTTCTGGCCTGACTCGGAGCAGGCACAGGAGGGTCCCTGCAGAGAAGGGGCTGCAAAGCCCTAAAGGAGCTGCCAGAGGCTGAAACAACCTCCAGGAGCTTCCTCCATCTCCCTTCCCATGGGATGAGTCCAGCAGGACACTGGGGGCTGTGTCACTGCAAACACTGAAGGAAAAAAAAGTGGCCAAGCACTGTCTCAGCCTTTTATTTGCTAAGAAATGAAGGCAAAGCAGCTGCTTTGGTTCAGGTGAAATGGCTGCAAAGGCAGATCCGTCCGCCCCTGATCCCTGCTGCTTCACTGGGTCGCTTACAAAAGCACAAAGACCCAAAAATGCCTCAGAACCGCTCCTGGTGTTCCAGCA
The DNA here is from genome assembly GCA_037837765.1 of Delichon dasypus. Lineage (NCBI taxonomy): Eukaryota > Metazoa > Chordata > Aves > Passeriformes > Hirundinidae > Delichon > Delichon dasypus. Next base: position 2,069,076 of record JBBAXF010000007.1, read on the forward strand.
GCGCTGAAAGCACGGGATGAGGAAAGTTTGGGGCTGTTTAGATCATCAGAGGGGCTGGGGACAAGGGATGGAGGGACAGGACACAGGGAATGGCTCCCACTGCCAGAGGGCAGGGATGGATGGGAGATTGGGAATTGGGTTGGGCTGGAATTCCCAGATTTGCTGTGGCTGCCCCTGGATCCCTGGCAGTGCCCAAGGCCAGGTTGGACACTGAGGCTTGGAGCAGCCTGGGACAGTGGGAGCTGTCCCTGCCATGGCAGGGGTGGCACTGGATGAGCTCTGAGTCCCTTCCAGCCCAAACCATTCTGGGATTCTGTGATCAGTGGAGATGACAGAAATTCAGGCAGGAAGCAAAGCAGGAGCGTGGAGTGGGAATTCTGGAGATGAAGGTCAGGAACAAGAGGCAGTGAATGGCTCCAGATGTTAACGAACGGCTCCAGATGTTAATGATGTTAATGAGTCCAGGACCAGAAAGGACAATGCCCAAGGAAACACCAAATAAGAGTCCGGAGGCTTTCAGAGCAGTAACAGAGTGTAAATGTGACGTCTGTCACAACTGCTCACTCCAGAGACAACTCAGATTCCAGCTCTCCAGAACATCTGGGATCCTCTGACTGCAAACTTCCACCTCCCTCATCAAACCTTCCACCTTTCCTCATCAAACACCCATCCACAAAATGCATCACCCCTTCCAAGGTCTCTGCTCTCGTTAACACCCCCTGCCCTGTGCTTTAATTACCCTTCGTAGCAGCCAATTCCAGCACAGCATCAGCAGAGCCCCGTACCTTATTGAACGAGTCAAATTCCAAGTAGGGACATTTTGAATGCTGAGAAAACAAGAAGGGATGAAATTCCTCGTACCTGTAAAACACACGTTGGGTATCACCACCTGAGAACTAATTCCTGTCATGCTGACTAGCAGCAAGAAAGGGAAGAAACACTTCAGATATTTACGTGTAGATGTCTTCTGCTGGTTTGTCCGGTTCCAGACTTGGCTTTTTCTCCCTTTTTTGGATAACGTAACCCTGGAAGGACACAAAAATAACATCATTTGTCTGTGGAAAGGTTTAGGGACCATCAGCAAATAATTCCAGCTGTGCCTGACCCACTGGCTTGTCTTGACCCTCAATTTCTTCTGGAAAAAGAAGGGAACTTCTTCCAGCCCTCAGGACAATCCCATAAATGCAGAGTTTACGTGCAGATTTATTACAGAGGCAGGATTTATAAAATCTGCCTGTGCGTTATTTAATTGCTGCCCAGCCCGTGGAAAGGAGCAATTTTTATACCCAGGAATAAAATCCACAGCTGGGAAGAGCAGGAACTGCACATCCTGAGGAATTCCTGCCCGCCAGTTTAACTCTGCAATTCCAAAACCTGACAGCCCACCCCAGACCCACCTTTCCACTGAAGTTGTCAGTGAGGGCCATGAATTCTTCTGCTTTCTCTAGAGCTGAAAGAACCCTTTCAAGGTTTTCTGAAGAGAAAACAGCAGAAATATTTCATCCCTGGCTCATGTTAAGCAGGAGTCTAAGCTTACATCTGGGAAATTTTTAATATAAAAACCTATTTGGATGCTTTTAGCACATAATGATTTGAGTTTCAGGAGGAAAAAAAAGACCCCACCAATGAACTTTAGGAAACTAAAGTTGCAGGGGCAAAGCATAAGCCAGAAGCTGCGAGAAGTTATTTTTTTACAGAACCACAATGCAGTAGGAAGGAAAAAATTCCTCTGGATTTATGGCAAATACAAAGCACACGAGGAAAAGAAGACTGCAGGAAAATACCTGCTGATTTTATTACCCCAATCTTTAATTTTCCAATAAATGTAGAGCTGCTACTTTACCAAATCCCCAGCGTTTGCTACAAATGAAGAGTTGGATGTAAATTCCTCTTGTCAAAGCCTTTGCAGCACCAGAACTGACCTCGTGGTGAGGTGGTGCCTCACCATAAACCCATTCAGACTACAGGAACAATCTGATATTTGATCTCCAATTTATGCACAGATCAAGAGTTTTAATGTAAACGAGGCTGGTGCCCAAGCTACAGACATCAAAAATAAAACCACGTGGTCAGAACCACAGGTTTACTCAGCTCTTTGGGGGTAAAAAAAAACCACTATAAAGACATAAAAATCCTCACGTTTGTGGCCCAGCTTTTAAATTATCACACCTTTACTTTCCAGATGTTGATCTATTTTGACAGCTCCAGAAAATCCAGCTTCTATAAGGCAGTGCTCGATGAGAGTGGCTCCATAAGCTGTAAAAAAAAAAAAAAGAAATCGTGAAGGAACACCTGTAGAAAATATTCAAAATTTGCATTACAAAGAAAAAGAAATCTGGACACAAGAGTGTGAGAAGAGTGCCAAAAATCAGGGAAAGGGCAGAAGGGATGGGTGGGTAAGGAGGAGGAGGTGAGAAACAGCCAAAATTCCCACAAAGGGAAAAATGGTGGGGATTTTAAGAGTGGAGCAGCTGTGCCTGGCAACTGGATCAGTAAAACCACGTGAGGCCAAGGTTTGCTACGTGACAGGATCGGAAACACCAAATTCCAGCACGGATACAGCAAAACTGGGTTGGCCCCCAAAACTGGGGGGCCAATAATTAGCAATTATACAGTAATATTGTTATTATTATACAGCAATAGCAATGATTTAGGAGAGCAGGGCAGAGAAAGAGGAAGAGAAGGGTGGTGAAAAAGAGAATTAAGAGATGGGGGAGGTAATGCTGAGGTGTGATTCGAGCTGCTCGGGAAATTCTCTTGCTGGAGCAGCATTGTGGGGTCAGGAGGAAAAGCAAACTTGTTCTGATGAGCTCACACAGGGCCAATTTGGCTCTGTGCTCAGGAAAACCTGACTTTACACTTGGAGCTCTTATCTGGTACCAGGTGCAAAACGGCCCCAGCCAGAGCTCCAGCAGAGCCCCTGCCAGGCTCAGCTCTGGAAATAAATCCCCGTTTGCCAAGGCAGCCTGGCCCAGGGAATGAGAGGAGCTTTAAGGTTCATTCCCAATCCAAAGCGCTCCAGGATTCCGCGATGAGTTGTTCGAATTGTCCAGCACAGCGTAACCCACAGGGAGTGACCTCGCTCCCTCTCCCACCAAAGCCCAGTTACTCACGGAGGAGTGGGTTCAGAACCCTCTTCAGCTGCTCCCCCTTGGGTGCATTTGATATGATCTCAGATAACCTGCAGGAGAAAATGGAGAGCTGCAGTCCCGAAGAGTAACGTGCTCTTAAAACAACACTGCATTGCTTAGAAGCTGCGAAACGCTTCCAGCCTTAAAAAAATGAAACTAAAAAAATGTAACACGTGAGGAACTACCCAACGATCTTCACAGCTCTGACGAGTCTGGGGTTATCCCAATGAATAAACCATTTATGAGCTCTGAGATTGAAATCACCTGGCCAAGGTTGGCAGAGGCACAGGAGCTTTTGCACTGTCCACCAGAAATACACGAGTTACTGCTGGAACCCCGGGCACTGAGAATTCCAGGCTTTCTGTGCTGCCAGGCTCTGACCCCCCAGCAAACCCTGCACTGACCTGAGGCCGTGGAAAAGGCTCCAGAATGGAGTGACAGCGCTGGGATTGTGGGTGTGGAGTTTGGACAGAAGTGTGTGACAGCACAGGGTGCAAAACTCAGAGCTGAAGGGTTTAGAATACAGGAACAGAGATAAAGCAGGATGGAGGATTTAGGGCAGAGGCTGAGTCCTTCTTTTTCACCTTCTCCTCCATGGGTCTGGGTGGGATTTTGTAACTGGGTAGGAAAATCCACATTGTGGGCCAGGGGTGTTTGGTTATTGGGTTAAAAGTAAAAATAATTAATGTGTCATTTCATAATTGGACAATTTGTGCTTAAAGGGCCTTGTACAGAGTTAGAGCCATTTTCACTTTGTTAGCCAGAACTCACAGCTTGTGAGACTGTAACAGATAAGAACTAATAAACATCTGAGTCCAAACACGAAAAACTGCATCTCCCGAGCGTTAACCCCGGCTCTAACAACAGAAAAGATAAAAAACCCCCCACAAGTGAGGAGCCCTGAAAGTGACGTTACCTGTCCAAAGTCGGCAGGGGCACCGGAGCTTTCGCGCCGTCCACCGGGTACCGCTCCCGCACCGCGAACCTGACGTCGTCCGCCTCGTCCGTGCGGAACCTCAGGATGTTCAGGATGAGGAACTCGTGGTCGGTGAGCACCACGTTGCCCTGGGAGCACGGGGGACGCTCAGCGAGGCCGCCCGGGGCGCCCGCGGGGCCGGGGCGCGGCGGGGGCCGTCCCTCACCCTGTCGTAGAGCTCCACGATCAGGTGGTAGGCGGCCTGCTCGCTGCCGAACTGCAGGTCCACGATGCGGTCCACGCCCAGCTGCCTCACGCTCACCAGGCGCCGCGTCCGGAGGTGCTTGCGGCACTGCGGGCACGGGCAGGCGCGCAGCGTCAGCTCCCGGGCGTTTCAAACCTACGGCTGGCGGCCGCTGCCCTCCCGCTTCGCTCGGGAAATCCCTCTGCAGCGCTGAAACTCGAGGGCAGGGAAACGCGAGGATGCCCAGGAAATGTAAATATAGTGAATTCATCTATGGGGCAAACTTGGAGGAAGGGGCTTCATCGCCTGGAGGTGTGATTGGGCAATTAAACTCTGATATGCTAACAGACCCAACTCGTATCTGTCCAAACACTCCTGACTGCTGTCCATCCCGTCCCACTGCGCTGCCCAGGGTGTACCCTCTGAAGGGCTTTCACCCTTCAACTCTGTCTAGCCTGCATCAGAAGGGTGGGAAAAACGTCTGGGAAACACCTGAGAACATCTGGAAATGGTTGGCTGTAGAGCCTTCCAGTGGCGCCAACCACTTCCAATTTAACTCAAATATCACAAGAGGAAAAATGTTGGTGCTGACCAAAGTAACACCTTCATTTTTATAATTATAAATATAATTGAGCCCAATTCTTAACAGCAAGACATGTTTTCCATGTTGTTTGTTTAGCTCCAGGGAGCAGCTGGTTCAAAGAGTTTCTTTTGTAAAGGGAGCTGGGATTATCCCTGCATTCCCTCAGCCGTGGAAAGCCACCCCGGAGAATCCCTGCTGAGCCATTTCTGGCTGCACCCATGGGAGTCATCCCAGGCTGGATCCCCGTGGATGCACCTGCAGGAGCCCAGCCTGAGAGCCTGGAGCAAGGCCTGGACCCCCAGAGCTCAGCAGACCGAGCAGAGCACTCTGGACCACAGGGTGCTGCATCCAGCGCCCAAAAACTCAGATAATCCAGCTGGAATGGCAAGGATTTTGCTGGAGCAACGTTCCAGAAGGTCTGGGAGGTCCAGAAGACATCCAGGACATCAGCAGTGGGTTTATAAACTTAAATATTCGCTGTTTCAGGCACCGAACAACAGTGATGTGACCCCAAGCCCACATGAGCTCTTCCCTTGTCTCTAGGGAATCCTGGATCAGGATTCACCGGGATAACCCTTCCCTGTTTTCTCGCCTCCAAGGACAGAAAATGAACATTCCTCCTCGATATCCGGACACCTGACCAAACAAGAGACGCTGGTGAGTTTACCTTCATGGCAAAGCTGGATGGCATCATGTTCTTGGGCCACTCGAACTCCGTCAGGTGCAGGCGGATCCCGGATTCCAGCAGCAGCGTGGCCTTGCAGTCCGGCCTGGGGGCAAAACCAGGGAGCTGCACCCCACAAACCCCCGGGGATCCCTTCCCAGTGAGGATATCCCGGGATCCCACCTGGCACAGGAGCAGCCACCCCACCACCCAGCGCTTTGCAGAGCGTTCCCTGCAGCGTTTCCCTCTCCAGATCCCATTTCCTAAGAACTTTTCGGGTAAAAATTACTGCGTTTTACCAAAAACCAGCAGAGTTTCACTGGAAACAGGCCAGAAATTACTGCAGACAATTAAAAAAAAAAAAATCCAGTTTTCACACAGCATTTGTAAGGAATTTTTAAATAAAGTTATTTGAAGCGCTTACTTTTGCAGGCGAATGAGATAGGTCTTGTTATCCACGTCATAAACGTTGTTCACTCTCATTCCCAACAAGCTGCCAAAAGGAAAACAAGGAGTGCTCTGGAGAATCCAAAACTCAACTGGCTGGGAAAAGCCCAGTGGCAATTAAAATTACACAGAAGTACAAGTTAAGATAAATTACCAAGTCATGATAAATCACCAAGTTATATAAATTACCAAGGAGGAACCAAAAGGGCAGCAAAGGGAGATTAATGGAATGAGCTGGAAACAACAACCACGGAGAGATGGAGAAACTGCTCTTCAGACACAGCAATTAAGAGAAGGGGGGAAAATTAAATGGAGAAATTTATATATTATATGGATAAAATGCAGAAAGCTGCCAGTTCCTGCCCCTGCTGCTCTTTGTGGCAGGGGTGCAAAATGTACTGGTTCTACTGGAGCTCCTCTGGCAGCACAGGGCACCAGTAACCCCAGTCTGGGCACTGAACTGGCCTGGGGGTGTCAGAGACTCCCTTCCAGCAGGGCTGGACACGCAGAGTGCCCTGGACACCGGGAATGCGTCAGAGCTCCACGGGGATCTGAGGAGTTTCCCAACTGGGAAACTGGGAGTGGTTCACCTGGAGAGGAGAAGGCTCCAGGGAGAGCTCAGAGCCACTTCCAGGGCCTGAAGGGGCTCCAGGAGAGCTGGAGAGGGACTGGGGACAAGGGATGGAGGGACAGGACACAGGGAATGGCTTCCAGTGCCAGAGGGCAGGGATGGATGGGAGATTGGGAACTGGGAATTCCTGGCTGTGAGGGTGGGCAGGCCCTGGCACAGGGAAGCTGTGGCTGCCCCAAATCCGTGGAAGTGTCCAAGCCCAGGCTGGACAGGGCTTGGAGCAGCCTGGGATGGTGGAAAATGTCCCTGCCATGGCAGAGGTGGCACTGGATGGCAGAGGGACTGAGGGGATCCTGCAGAGCCCGGGCAGGGCAGGGCTGACGGGCAGAGCTGTGAGAGCAGGACACGATGGAGGAGCAGAGCCCTCCCAGCCCTGAGACACCGGCGGGGCGGAGAAGCCGCGCCAGGACCAGAACCAAGACCCGGGGCAGGACCAGGACCCACCGGGCCGGGCCCCGCTCCCCGCGGCCGCACGGGCGGGGAGTGCCGGTACCTTTGCCGCAGCTCGGCGAGCACCGCGCGGATGTCGACGGTGCTGAAGCGGGACTTCATGGCGCCGGCGCCGCCCGCCGAGACCCACAGGGATCCCGGGCCCCGGCCCCTCCGTAATCCCGGCTGCCCCGCACGGCTCCCGGCCTCTCACGGCTCCCGCGCCTGCGCCCACGGGCGCTACGGGTCGCGCCCGGCGCCAATCCCCGGCGCTCCGCGGCCGCGCACGGGCGGGGCAGTGCCGCGAGCCGCCGACAGGAGGCGCTGTGAGCGCGGGGGCGCTGAGGGGGCGCGCGGCGAGCGGGGCCCGGCGGTGAGAGAGAATGGTCCGGGAGTGACAAAAAAAGGTCCGGGGGTGACAAAAAAGGGTCCGGGGTGACAAAAAAGGGTCCGTGTACGACCAAAGAGCCCCGGGAGAGACCGGCAAAAGGGGGACAAAAAGGGACCCGTGTGTGGCAAAAGGACAGGGGTCCCGCGTCTCTCTGTGCTGAGCAGCACAAAGGAGCCCACACGCGTGTCCGTGTCGCGCAGCAGCGGGATCCCGCGGGGCCTCTTTCGTGAGTGTCTGTGGATGTGCATAATTTGAGGGCGGGTTTGTGTTTGGGGTGGGTTTGTGTGTGTGAATTGGGTATTGGCGGCGCGGGTGCGTTGAGGTTGTGTGTCAGTAGGAGGCGGTGTTATCGCGGGTGCGGGTGGGGTGTAAAAGGGTATTTGTTGTGGATTTGGGGTGCGTTTGGGGTGGTGCGTGGTAAAAGGGGAGCCCGCGTGTCTCTGTGTTGCCCAGGCTACGCTGACGCGGCTATTCACAGGCGCGATCCCGCTACTGACCGCCACGGGAGCTTTGACCTGCTCCGTGTCCGACCTGGGCCGGTTCACCCCTCCTTAGTCAACCTGGTGTCCCGCAGCTCCCCGCGGGTCACCATATTGATGGCGGCCTTAGCTTGGACGCCCGCTCGGCACAGCGCACGGCAGCCCAGAACTCCTGGGCTCAAGCGATCCGTCGGGCTCAGCCTCCCCGGCAGCTGGGACTACAGGCGCGCGCCACCGCGCCCGGCGCTGCCTGCCCGCTCCGCCGGCGATACGGTTTGTGTGGAGCCGCCCCGGGCCCGCCTCCCGACCCTCCTCCTGCTTCTGCTCCGCCTCCCGACCCTCCTCCTGCTGCTGCTGCTGCTCCCGGTGCTCCTTCTCTCCGTCTTCTTCTTTTCCTTCTCCTTCTCCTTCTTCTTCCTCCTCTCCTTTCCTTCTCCTTTCCCTCTCCATTCCCTCTCCACCCCCTCTCCTTTCCCTCTCCATTCCCTCTCCATCCCCTCTCCATCCCCTCTCCATTCCTGTCGGGGGCTCCTTTTCAGGAGTTTAAATTCCCCGGCATTCAGGTGGTTTTAGAGTTCTGACCCTCTGCAAAGCTCTGTGCCAAACGCAGGAAAAGACGGAGTCTTCAAGGTTACATGCTTCTTTTATTAGTTCTTGTCTTACAATTTTCTCAGTGTCCAAAAGATGTTTGCCGCGGCTCGGACATCTGGTGACTCCCGACTCCTCTCCTCTCTCCCTTCTTCTTCTCTCCTCTTCTTCTGTTGTCTCTGGGCTGTCCTTATCTTTTATACTAATTGTTACGTATTCTTTATTTACTATTTCTTACCAATGTTTATCTCTATCACTAAAAAGGTCATCTTTACTCTGACCCAATCCTCACTGACTACTTTGTGCCAACGTCACTGCAGAAATGGAGTAAGGGAACAAGAAGGAAGGAGAAGGAGACAACGCCCCAAATTCTCCATCTTGCCCCATTCACTTCAATGCCAAAAATCCCAAACTCACTGTTTTTTCACCCCGTGATATACTAAACTACATTTTTCACACTCTTGTGGCCTGCAATGCTTCCTGCAGTGCAAGAAGCCTCTCCCATGGATTGAAATCAAATCCAGTGTCTCTCTGAGCTCTGGGCTCTGGGCTGGGGTCCCAGACCCCCTTGCCCAGGTCCCTGACCCTCCAGGGCAACTAAAGGAATGCCCTGGACTCCAACACATTCCCTCTCCTTTCCCTCTCCTTTCCCTCTCCATCCCCTCTCCATTCCCTCTCCTTCTCCTCTTCCACCTTCCCCTTCTCCTCCTTCCTCTCCTTCCTTCCCTTTATCCTTTTCCCCTTTCTCCTCCCTTCCCCTTTCCCCGTTCTTTCCCCCTTCTCATTCCTCCTTCCCGTTCCCGTTTCTCCTTTCCCCTTCCCCTTTCTCTTCCTCCTTTTCCCATTCCCCTTCCCATTTCCCTTCTTCTCCCTCCTCCTTTTCCTTATCCCTTCCCGTTATCCTTCCTCTTTCCCCTTTCTCCTTTCCCTTTCCCGCTATCAGCTTCTCCCCCATTTTCCCTTCCCCCTTCCTCTTCTTCCTCTTCCCATCCTTACCCCTTCTGCTTCCCCATTCTCTTTCCCTTTTCCTTCTCCCTCCCCTCCTATTTTCCCTTTCCCTCCATCCCCATCTCACCCCCAGCACACATTTCAGTTTTCCCTGCTGAGGAAGCAGCCAGGCCGAGGAAAGGATTCCCCCTCCCCATCTTTAGCACAAAGCCAAATTCTTCTATTTTTACACCGTTTGGGCGTTGTTGCCAGAGATCCAGTGGGATTTAGGATCAGGGGCTCCCTCAGGCAGCCCAAAATCCCAACCTCAGCCTTCCCAGCGCTCGGATGCCATCCACAAACCCCCAGCTCCAGCTGCTCTGCAGATCCCTGACATCCACCCTGTGTGAGCTCTGCCTGGCCACACAGCGGGAATGTCCTTGAGCTCCCTCTGGGTTGTTTCAAAACGCTCGGATGGACAGGAATGGTTTTTGAGGAGGTTGGAGCTGCTGAGGCAGCCCAAAGCCCTCATTTGGAGGCACACCCCGGCGCTGTGTTCATTTCCAGCCTGGAGCTCTGTCCCCGGGACAGCTCCGGACACAGCAGATCAGGGATGTCCTGCTTCGAAAAACTCCTGGTAGAGCAAAGCTTCCCCATGTGCCAGCGTTCTCCTGAGGGTGTGAAGCTCGGAGCCGAGGACACCGATGAGCTGTGACAGCAAACACCGGTAAATTCTGCCCGGAGCAGGATAATGAGGGAGCTGGAGCGGCAGCGTTTGGGGGACTCGCAGCCAGGGAAATCCGAAATCCTGCTGCCCGTCACACGAGCGCGGCATTTCCCGGTGTAACAGCCACACCTGCCGCCATCCCAATCCCAACACTTCCCACCTGGGCGAGCGAGGCCGGCGCGGCATCTTCAGGAGGAGCATCCCTGCTCCTGCTTTTGCCTTCCCCTGCTGCTGTGGCTGCTCCGTGGCGCGGAGAGAGCTGACAAAGGGGGAAAAGATGCCAAAAGCGGCCGGGGCCAGGGGACGGAGATGCCAAAAGAGGCTGGGTCCCGTCCTGTCACCCGGGCTGCGCTGCAGGCTCTGCTCACAGGCGCGATCCCGCTACCGACCGCCACGGGAGCTTTGACCTGCTCCGTGTCCGACCTGGGCCGGTTCACCCCTCCTTAGGCGACCTGGTGGCCCCCGGCTCCCCGCGGGTCACCATATCGATGCCGGCCTTAGCTTGGACGCCCGCTCGGCACAGCCGCCTGCAGCCCAGAACCCCCGGGCTCAGCGATCCGCCAGCCTCAGCCTCCCCGGAGCTTGGATTACAGGCACAAGCCACCGTGCCCGGCCGGTTCTCGGTGTCGCCCGCGCTCCCCATCACTCCGGGACCCGCTCCTCCGGCCTCGGGAGCTCCTCGGTGCTGCAGCAGCGCTGTGGGAGGAGCGGCAGGAGCAGGAGGCAAGTGAGCATCCGACACAACGCTTTGGTTTAGACAGGCCAGGTTGTGCTGCTGTAGGCAGGAGATTTAAGTTCGTGGTCCTGCTCTGGGATGTGCCCAGAGAGAGCTCAGAAGGATTTGCAGAATGTCTGAGAGGCAGCCTGCTCCCTGCAGGTGTGATGAGCTGAGTGATTCTCAGCAAAGGCCATAAAAATGACAAAAACCTAAAGTAAGAAATAAAATCCGGGAGCTTCCTGCTTTTATCCATCCCCTGCAGCTGCCTGGGAACACTTTCACTGAGGATTTCTCATCTTGACTCTGTGTTTTGCCTCTGTCACAGAGACCTGCCCCGGGTATCCCATGGCAATATCCGGCTGGTTTCTCTCCTTGGATGGCTCATGGAATTGTGTTTCTCCGGTGCAGAGGTCAAGGCCAGCGTGTCCTGCCCTGCCCTGCCCGCCCCGCTCGTGTCTGAGCGCTCCTTCAGCCCGTCCCGAGCCCCCGCAGCAAAGTCCAGGGCTCAAGTCCACAGGGCAATCCCATCTCAGAGAAGGAAAATAAGATTTTCCCCAGTGCTGCACAAGCCTGAAGCCTAAAGGGTGTCAGGGCTGCACGGGAGAGATCCCAGATCTTGCTCTGGGCTCTTTTTATCTCCTTAAGGAAGAGCTGTTGGTGACAGCTGGAGTTTTGGCTAGAGGCATTAGGATAATGATTTAGGGGTCGAGGCATGAAGAGAGGGAGGCCTGGCAGCCACAAACAAGGGAGAAAGGCAAACCATCCCCAGAGAAATAAAAATCCAGGCACCCCCCTCCTGCCACCGACACGGGGATTCTTCTGCCTGCCACAGACACACGTTTTTCCCCAGGTGAAAAAACCATAGCAGAAGGAATTTGGGCAAGCAGGGGACGTGATTTCCCAGAGCAAATCTGATGGGAATGGGCTCAGCAGGCTGAGGGGGGCTCAGGCACAGCGAGGATGCAGACGGAGGGTCTGACAGAGCCGTGCCCCGGGGCAGCACCAAAAGCTGAGATGGAAAATGAGCCCAGCCAGAGCTGGGGACAGCTCGGGAGCTCAGCCCTGAGCTCCCTGCCCTCTGCAGCTCATCCCACAGCGGGAGCAGCTGCTCCAGGATCCCGCTGCGATCTGGAGCTGGGGCTTTGTGCACACAGTTACAGCTAAGCCAGGCTCCAGCCCCACAAATAACCAGCCTGGGGATCCCACTGAGCTCCAAAACTCCTCCTCCCGAGGGCAAGGCATCAAAAGAATCACAGAACAGAACCTGAGCTGAAGGGATCCGGAAAGATCATCGAGTCCAGGTTCTGGCCCTGCACAGGACACCCCAAAATCCCACCATGGGCCTCAGATTATTCTTATTCTTGTTAAGGCTTCGGGATTTTTCAGGCTGGTGTTGCCGTGGTGGTGAGCCAGGATTTGGGCATATGAAGATTTGGTCAGGCAGTTCCCATCCCTCTCCTCATTTCCTCTCCCTGCTCCTGAGAACACCATGGGAAAGGAGGGCCCAGCCTGTTTGCCAACAGTACTGGATGTACTTAAGACATATTAAAAAAAACCCAAACCCCTAAATATTCTGAAATCATAGAATCCCTCAACGGTTTGTGTGGGAAAGGAGCTTAAATCCCATCCTATTCCACCCCCTGCCGTGGCAGGGACACCTCCCACTGTCCCAGGCTGCTCCAAGCCCCAGTGTCCAACCTGGCCTTGGGCACTGCCAGGGGCATCCAAAGGTATTGAAAACCTGTTTCAATACCTCACCACCCTCTGAATAAAGAATTCCCAATTCCCAGTTCCCATCCATCCCTGCCCTCTGGCACTGGAAGCCATTCCCTGTGTCCTGTCCCTCAATCCCTTGTCCCCAGTCCCTCTCCAGCTCTCCTGGAGCCCCTTTAGGCCCTGGAAGTGGCTCTGAGGTTTCCCTGGAGCCCTCTTTGGAAAGTCTTCCTCGCTTCCACGGGGAAGAATACCCAGAGACCAGGACAAGGCTTTCTCCTGATGGTAGCAGTGGGATTTTATGGATTCTTCAGGATCCTCACGGCATCGTTTCAGCACAGCCAGGCTGACAGAGACCGGCTGCTGTCGGGATATTCTCCAAGACCCCATCCCACCTCCCCTCCTCCGTTTCATTAACGGCATGGGAAGATCCAGGGATGTCTCTGGTGCCACCTCACCTGTAGCACAGACACCTCTGGAGGTTTCAGCTTCAGCTTCCTGCCAATCCCAGCTGCTGCCGCATCCAAAATCACAGGAAACAGGGCTGAGACAGCCATGGGAACCATCCCCACCCCTCCCTGCCCACAGGCAGGAATGACCCGGCCGAGTGCTCTGGGAAAGGCGTCTCTCCCTGACTCAGCCCATTGTATGTCAGATATCTCCATGACAAATCTACCCCTGGAATGCCATTGTTGTATCGAGGATGTCATTTGTTTTCACAACGGGAGAATTTATCTAACACAGATACCGAACCCGGAGCGTTATTATATTCCCTTTTCCTTCCTTGGAAAGCCACAAAAGGTCTTTGAAGGATCAGCGCAACAGAGGCTTTTCCCATCTCTGTCAAGAGGGAAGCAAGGAAAGATGGGCTGCACCACATCAAAACAGCTTTGGCCTGATGGTCCAAAGTGGCTGGCATTTGATTTACAGCCAAAGAGATAAAAATTCTCTGACTGACGAGTACCAATTTCCTCGAGGTTTGGTTGATTTGGCGTTTCACCTCCCACAGTGGAGGGCAGAACACGGCAACACAGCCGTGCGAATCCATGGAAAACAACACATGCAAACCTTGGTACCTGCACCGCCCTCCCAGGGGTTCCTCTCGGATAAGGAGAGATAAGGAGGGAGAAGGAGAGATAAGGAGCAGCCAGGCCCAGCTGAGCTACCACAAGGTCCCACAGGTATTTGCTGCAACCCCTGCTCACGTCATAACCGTAATCGCTTTTTGCTCTCTGGGCTGTAAATCCCCGGCAGGTACACGGGACACCCCATGCACTGCCAGCCAGTGCTCGCTTTTCAAACATTTACCTCGCTTTTCAAATGTTTAATTCGCTTTTAAAACCTTCAACTCGCTTTTAAAATATTTAACTCGCTTTTGAAATATTTAACTCCTGCGGGCTACCCAGTAACTTGCTGCCAAGGGCCTGAGGAGGGTTTTAATTCTCAGGCAGGTGTGTGAAACCGAACCCCTCCTGAGAGCTCACGTTTTTCAGGTATTTTCCTCTATTTCAGAACATATTGGGGTGTTTTAAGTGCTTTTTGGGGGTATTTTACCTTGAAAATCAATCAGCAGTGTAAGACCGAGCTATAAGGAGTAGACAGTGCCCAGAGGTACATTTCTTTCCCTGAGGGGGGTTACAGGGAGCAGATTTATATCCATCCTGAGATGAAGAACCTGCTTTGCTCAGACCATCCCACTTCATCTGCGGTGACAAATTTCCACCCCCTCCACCCATTTCTTTAAAATAAGAACCCGTCTTTCCAAACCATTCCCCGTTTTAAAGGCTGCGTTATGTCCTGGCTCTCCCAGGTGAGCTGCAGGGATGCAGCAGTGGGATCCCTCAGACAGCAAAGCCTTTTTATCTTTTTTTTTTTTTTTTCCTTTACTGAAGTTATTTCCATTTGCTTCCTGTTTACCCTCCTTCCTGTGCACTCACGGAAACCAACAGGAGTCTCCACTAAACCGTTCCAAAAGTAGGTGGTGCTCTCTCTCCAGCTTCTCCCCCATTCCCTGCGGGATTGGGAACCGTGAGCCGCCAGGATTGACGTGCACGGAGTTTATTAGTGACTAATTTGAGATCTTAACGACCCAAAGTGCTGAGTGCTCTAATGTCTCGTTGCTCTCTATCCTCCTAAAGAGCAGGAATGATTCCTTTAAAAGCACAGCCAGGCCACGACAAATCTTCCCCCGGTGCACGGAGTGAGGTTGGGAAGTTTTCCTGAAGGGCAGGGAGGATCCTTGGGAATAAATCCCAGCGCAGGCGGAAAAACATTTGTCTGAGTGAATCCCATTCCTCTTCTGAGGAGGAACTCGTTACTGTGCATTGACCAGGCACTGGAACAGATTGCCCAGAGAGGAGTGTCCTTCCCTGGAGATATTCCAGAAGCATTGACACAATCCTGCGCGCTGGGACGGCCCTGCTGGAGCTGGGAGGTGGCACCAGGTGACCCCTCCTTCCACCCCGAGCCACTCAGGGCACCTAACCGCATCCCCACACCAGTCTGGGATTCCTGTGGGATGATGAGCAGCTCATCCTTCCCCTCTGGCAGGTTTTGAGCCATGGACGATCGGGGGGAAATCGATTTTGGGTGCTCTCAATGGATCACGCAGAAGTTGCGAGCACAGCCCGGAGCAGCTCAGCACAGCCAGGGATAGCGGGAAAGGGGCAGGCAGAGGGACAAGAGGGACGGGAACAGGGTCCTGTGCGGGGAGAGGAGCAGAGCAGGAAGCTCTGGGAGGGCCCGATCTCCACAGGGCCCCAGTGCAGGAGCGGCTCAGAGAAACTCTGGGCAGGTGCTGCACAGGTCCCGTCACTCTTCCAGGAGGGAAAGGACAGAAGGAGTTCAGCCGTTTGCCAGGTGGAACGGGCAGAGCCAAAGCTGGCCGAGCTCTGTGTGCAGCAATCCCAAGGATGAGGGACAACGCAGCCTCCAACAAAGCAAAATAAAAAGCCAAGACCTGTGTCTGGTTCCGTCCCGCACCGGGCGGGAGATGACCTCTGGCTAGCTCGGGTCAACCCAGGCACAGAAGGTCCCAGTTCGTTTCGGCTTCTCGGCTTAGCAGGTGAACCCCAAAAGTGTGACAGCAACAGCAGCAGAAGAGAAAAGGCTGGCTCTCAGCTTAGCAGGTTAAAAGATGTTTATTAGCTCCACAGTTGAGGAGCACCAAGGCTCAGAGCTGAGAGCTGAGAGCTGAGGGGCTGAGAGAGAGATGCTGAGAGAGGCTGAGAGAGTTTTTTCCTCCCTCCTACCCCCTATAAGCAGGGGAGGGGTTCCAGGGGGGGTACCACAAGACAACAAATCAGAGGATTCAGGGGGTAACCAGGTGTGCCCACCCCCAAGCCTCGGACCACTAAAATCCACAGCTAAAGGAATTCCCCGCAGGGCGCCTATCACCTGAAGCCCTCTCCCTGAGATTTCGCAATCTTGGGAGGGCTCCTGGAGAGACAGGCTGCCCCAGAGCAAGGGGGATGGGAGGACACAAAACACCTTATTATACCGACAACACAAAAAGGGGTTACAACATTGGGGATACAGTGAAATGAACCATAACATAAACTTCTTATAAAAACCTAATAAAACAGTTCTGCACCACCACAAAGACCCAAGAGGAGAGACCCGAGGAACAGCACAAAACGGGGAGCAGATGATGGAAAGGGCACTTCCCCACCCCGCAGTTACTCATTCCATGGGGTTTCATGGAGTGAGGGGAGCTGAGCATCCCAGCCCCCATCCCGTGTTCCACCACCTGTGCTTTGTTTTCATTTAACCCTTGAGATCCACGCTCCTCGCCTGGCGGGCCCCAAAGGAGCCCCTCGGCTCTCGAAAAGGAAAGCAGAACAACCCCAGCACGGGCACACCCTCCCCTCAACGCTTTGCACTGTCGGAACTAAAGCACCAAAAGTCATTTCCTGCCAGCACAAGAAGCTGCTCCGAAGCCCAGGGAAGAACGACTGGTTCTGGCTCACGGGCAAAGGAAGGACCTCCAAGCTCCTGACATCACCTTTCCCTACAATTCTGAACCCTTGTGGTCTCGTGCTGCCTGATTTAATGAACTCAGCAGCACGGAAATGGTCACACGGAGCAGAGCCAAGTGAAACCCCACCAGTATCCACATCCTGAGGTTAATTTTAGCCCCTGCAAATATTTAGCTGTCTGTTTAGATAAATATCCCATGCTAGCGAGGGAGGAGGCTGAACCAGCCGCGTCCAGCGGGATCAGGGCTTGCTGTAAATCCCAATCCAGTATGATAATTAGCGGCATTATCTGCTGGTTTAATCAGCAGAGCGTGAACTCTGGCAGTGCCCGGCGCAGGCAGGGACACTCCTGAGCCCTGGGGTCAGCAGGGGAGGCCACGGACGCCGTGTTTTCCTTGGCATCCTCCCCCTTGGCTCGCTGCAGGAAAAGAGCAAAGCTTTCCTCCAAAACTTCTGTTGACATTACAGAATGGTGGGAAATGCTGAGCTGGAAGGGACCCTCAGGGATCACGGATCCAACCCCTGCACTGATCACCCTCTGGGGGAGAACCTTTCCCTGATCTCCAGCATAAAGCTCCCTGGCACAGCTCCAGCCGCTCCTATCCCTGGTCAACAAAGAGCTCGATCCCTTCATAATTCTGCAGTCTAGGAAACCTCCCATTCTCCTAAAGACACCAAAGCATTCCCTTGGGCAGCTCCAAGAGGGATTGCTTTCCACGTGCCAGGACATCAGCCATATAAATCAACTCAAAATTTGGTATTTCTGAAAGGAAAGGGAAGATACGGTGAAATCAATCCTACACAACCTCAAGGGAATGCACACTGTGTCCTCCAGGAGGAGACCCCAAAGAGATCAAGTACATCCTGATGGAAGGATTCCCTGTCCATGGCAGGGGTGGAAGGAGACGGGATTTAATCTCCCTTCCGAGCCGGGCTAGTCTGCGATTCCATGATTTTGTGGGATTTGAGCTCCAGGTGCCGCTTCCCCCATTCATTGCATGAGCTCAGGAGCAGCCACCAGCACAGGTTGGCTCTGCCAGCAGGAGCTGGGTGTGCTCCCCGTGCCCCAGCAGCCCCGGCCCGGAGGAGCAGCCCGGCACCGCTCCCGTGTCCTGGCACCGCTCCCGTGTCCTGGCACCGCTCCCGTGTCCCTGGCACCGCTCCCGTGTCCCGTTCCCCGGGCACAGCCCCGGGCCGCGGGGTGTGGGACCGGCCCGGCGTGTGCGTGCAGGAGCCGCTCTGCTTCGCGCTGGGCGTGCCCGGGCACAGCTCCCGGGCACAGGGCAGGGATGTGCCCCGAACCCTGCGTGTCCCCAGCGCCGATCCGTGGAGTTTCACCCGCGGGGATCACAGGGAGTGACCCGAGACAACGTGGAGTCATAAACCCGATGAGGCATCGCTGAATCACGGCACGGCTGGGGCCGGAAGGGCTCATCCCGTTCCACCCCCGCCACGGCAGGGACACCTCCCACGGTCCCAGGCTGCCCCGAGCCTCAGCGTCCGACCGGGCCCGGGACACTGCCAGGGATCCAGGGGCAGGCACAGCTCCTCCGGGCACCTGTGCGATGGTTTCCCTGGCCGCACACCCCCGTGCCCCGGCAGGGTTTTCCTCCCGGTCCCGCTCCCGTTCCCACCCCGTCCCGCGGCTCCTGCCGCTGGAAGCCGCGCCCCGCGCGCGCCGCTCTGACGCGCGATCGCGTGGCGCCTCTCCCCACCGCGGCCCCGCCCCCGCCGCGCGCCGCGCGCGCGCCGCCCCGCCCCGGCCAATCGGCGGCGAGGCCGCGGCCCTCCCGCGGAGCCGCCGGGGGCGGGGCGGCGCTCTCGGCGCAGGCGCGCGGGGCGGGCGGGAAGGCGCGGGCGGAAGGAGGGCGGGGCCGCGGCGGGGCGTGGCGGGGCCGCGCGGGCGCATGCGCGGGGCGGCGGCGGGGCGGAAGCGGGCGCGGGCGCGCGCGGCCCCTTTCCGGCGGCGCGGGCGGAGGGAGCGGCGCGCGGGGCCCTCAGGTACGGCCGGGACGCTCCCGGGCCATCGCGGCCGTTCCCGGCGCTTCCCCGGCGTTTCCCCGGCCCTCGGGACCTTCCCGCCGCCGCCGCCGCGCCGGCACCCATGAGCTGAGGCGCCGCGGCGGGAGCCGAGGCAGGAGCGGGCGGAGCCGCCGCCGCGGGCCCGGCGGAGCAGCGGAGCCGCCTCCCCGCCGCCCCATGCGCGGCCCGCGCTGAGCCCCGCCCGCCCTTCCCCGCCGGGCCGGCGCTCGCCCTCTCGCCCTCCCTTGGATGCCGCCGAGATGGGCAAGGTGCTGTCCAAGATCTTCGGGAACAAGGAGATGCGGATCCTGATGCTGGGGCTGGACGCGGCCGGCAAGACCACGATCCTGTACAAGCTGAAGCTGGGCCAGTCGGTGACCACGATCCCCACCGTGGGCTTCAACGTGGAGACCGTCACCTACAAGAACGTCAAGTTCAACGTGTGGGACGTGGGCGGCCAGGACAAGATCCGGCCCCTGTGGCGGCACTACTACACGGGCACGCAGGGGCTCATCTTCGTGGTGGACTGCGCCGACCGCGACCGCATCGACGAGGCGCGGCAGGAGCTGCACCGCATCATCAACGACCGGGAGATGCGGGACGCCATCATCCTCATCTTCGCCAACAAGCAGGACCTGCCCGACGCCATGAAACCCCACGAGATCCAGGAGAAACTGGGCCTGACCCGGATCAGGGATAGGAATTGGTATGTGCAGCCCTCCTGTGCCACGACGGGGGATGGACTCTACGAAGGGCTGACGTGGTTAACGTCCAATTATAAATCCTAATGGCAGAGGAACTATTTAGTCTACAAAGAATTAAAGAAACAAAACAAAACAAAAAAAAAATTAAACAAACAAAAAGAAACAAAAAAAAAAATTAAATAACCCACGTGGCTTTCCAGAAGAATGATTCTCTACTGAAAAGTAAAAACAAAACCGCATCCATAGGATTATGATCACCTTTCTCCACTTGCCACCCTTTCCTCCTGCACCCTTGGCTGGATTCCTGTTCTAACTCCTCCTGCTTGGCGTTAGGATGCTCTAACCTCCGAATGTGACACGAACACAGGCACTAGATGCTATGGCAGACTTCCAGCAAACAGGGGAAGGACACATTATAGACTTGCTAAGTAACTTTTTTTTTGGTTTTGTTCTTTTTTTTTGTTGTTTTTCCTTTTTTCCTCTCGATAGCCCTTTGCTGGTTTGATTATTTGGGGGAATGTTGGGGGAGGGGGTCCATTTTCAGTGTATGCTTTCTGGGTCTACTTTTTTGATTATATATATATTTTTTTCTCTCTCTCTCTTCTCTCACTTTGCTGTAGATTGCTACTTTTTTTGCATTCCTGCAGGATATGTTGCTAGGTCGACTTCATCTAGTAAACTGAAAATCGTTGCTTAAAATCAAACCGCAGTCTGTCTTTTTATATTAAGGACTTTTTCTTTTTTTTTTTTTTTAAAGAAAAAAAGTTCTGTTAATCTGTAACTAAACAGTGACTCAGTCTGGCTCCGTGGCTCAGGCTAACGAGGGGAATTCTTGCCTGCAGTGGCAGAGAGTGGGAATTCCACTGTAAGGTGTTCAAAGTGCGCATCGGGGCACCGGGAAATGTAAGAGCCGCTTTGGAATGTCAGCTGGGAACTTGTGGCCCATACATCATGCATGAGGAGGGATGCAGAACCAGCTCCCCGCACCACATAGCAAACAAGGCATGAACGATGCTGTAGTTCCAGGGTAGGCACTGAGCAGGTTTTTGGGGTGTTTTTTTTTTTGTCTTAAACGAGGTTTAAGTTGCAGGTTTTTTACTGCTTGGTGTCGGTCCCCAGGCCGAGGCTCTTTTCCAGCAGATGCAGCAATAAAATGTTGCAGCGAGTTTGACTTTAAATCAGATGTTTTGGCAAAAGTCCAGCTCTGATTTGCCTCTCGCTTCCATCTCAAGGCAGCTGGAGACACCTAAACCTTGAAAGGGTTCCTGATTCTTTCCAACAGAAAGAAGGAAACTGTTGTTGTTATTATTATTTTATTACCGTTCTTTTCCCGTGCTGGAGCCTCGAGAAGGGGCGAGTTCCGTGCCGAGCTCTGCTCGACATCAGGAATGGCCATTTTGAGGAAATCACTTCTTGCTTTAGTTTTCCAAGCCTGGCCTGAGCTCCCGCGAGTGGCTGGAGCCTCCCCGTGTCCCGGGTGTTGCTGTAGTGCTGTAGGAAAGGGAGGGGAGCTGCCTTGGATGTCTGAGGCCCATTGAGCGACTACTAACGAGAGCGGGGAGGGGAGAGAGAGAATCGACGCTGAATGTAAACTTCCATAATTAGTTCTTAAAGGGCAAAGCAGCTCGTTAGCCATGTCACAGCCTGTAGCTGGGACTGGCCAGTCAAAAACCCCACCCAGAGCGAGTATTTGCATAAAAACTCAATCGAGTATTAATTAACGCTGGGTGCACAAACTGTTAAAGCAGCTGGTTCTTATTCAGCCTTAAGGATTAACTTCAGATTTCCTCAAGGAGTTAAAACTCCGGTGGGGAATTCTAGGAATGTATGCTACAAAACCAGAAGAAAATGGCTTTTATTTTCCTTTTTTTTTTTTTTTTTTCCTTAATAGTTTTCTCTTTTCAAGAATATAAGTTTTACATGGAATTGGGGGCATTACACTACATTGCTGCAGTGGTGACTCTGCATGCTGAGTACCTTGTACATGGAGCTCTTACCAAAGATGTATGGGAAGATAAAAGTCCTGAATTCACTTCTGAAATCCAATGCTTTTGGAGCACTTCAAAGTCCGTTTAGAGTACGGTTCCAAAAAAAATAGACTTTTCTGGATGTGGGTTGCAAATGGGACTGGACGGGTTCTTGGTGCTAGAAGATAGAGCACTGATGGACTTCGTGAATCAGAGAGAATCTGCAGAAGCTTAATGTAGAAATAACTCTTCCATCTCAGCCCTAAAGAAGAGGAAGTGAGATTAGTTTATTTTAATCCAAGGCTTTTTGCCATTGGAATATCATTGCTCTATTTTCTAGCTTTTCTTTTTCTTTTCCTGTTGCTGTAACTTAATGAACAGTGTGGTGGTATAAAAACTTCAAATTACAATAATATGGTTACTGTTTTCTTCTGGAGCATCAATAAAATAGCCAAGCACAAAGTAAATGCCTAAACTGGAAAACTTGAAGCTCTATTAATGGTTCTTGAACTTTCTTAAACCTATTCTCAGTCAACATGACAACTTCAACACCTTCCTTTTTTGTCCGAGTTGGTTTCCTGTGTTTCCAAGCGCTGGGGCAGCCTTTGCGTTAAGTTGGCTTCAAGGCTTTGTATCCCCTTAGAAGTAACTTTGTAAATCTGTTTTGTAGGTGAAAGAAAATTGCTTTTGCTTCTGGATTTTTTTTAATTTTTTTTTTTTTTCCGGGAGGGAGCGGGGAGGAAGAGATGGGGGAGAAAAAGTTACTGGAAGGTGTGGCCGAGCCGTCAGAAACCAACGGCTGCGGCTGCCGAACAAAAACCCACAGGCTTCACTTCCAGCACGTCCTTTCTAGGCTGTAGCCGGACCTCAGCACGAGGTAGTGGCTGTCAGTAGGATGAAGTGGGAATTCTGTACGAAACAAACCAGTCTGGAGTTCCAAGTGCATCGATCTGTGTTCGTGTGAATGTATGGAGTTAAGTTTTGAATGGCGTTCAATCGTGTCCGACCAAGTGACTGAGTTTGTGGCCTGTGATCTCCCTGACTGAAGTACCCAGGAATTTTGTGTTCTCAATATGGCTGTAGTGTTGGTAAAGAACTAATAAGCAGAAAATAAAGCAATTATACAGCGGAGCTCTCCTGGTATGTCACTTGTATTGAATTATGAGAGAAGCAGAAAGGGGCAATCTGGTGCCGGAGTCGGGCGTTGTGCTGGCATAAAGAGGGCTCTGTTCTGGATCTCCCAGATTGGAAGCCTGGCTGTAATTCCTTCGAGAATTAAATGAGAGACTATTTTTATAAGTAGAAGAAGGAGGATGCTGCTTTAATATTCCCACTTCATAGTCAGGGTTCTCCATCTTCGGTGCCAGCCCCGCATGAGTTGGGAAGGTGAGGGCAGGGAGGGACTGCCACTGCCGTGTTCCAGGGAGGAAATTCCCTGGAAAGGGCAGCCACGAGGCCGCTGTGGAACATGCAGGGATGGACAAAAGGGGCCGATGAGTGACTAGGGGTGCTTGTGGAGTGACAGATGTGGCTTTGGGACTCCGTGGTGCCTGAGTAGGACACGAGTGAGCCGATAAAAGGACTTGGGCAGGTGCTGGGGCTGCAGGGGGGCTGGGGAGCAGCGGGATCTGGATCCTGTGACAGCTGCCATCCCCCGGGACAGGCAGCGGGGTGACAGCCGGAGCTCTGCTGGCACAGGGCACGGCGGGGGCTCCCAGGCTGCTCCCACAGCTGCAGGTGCCAGGCCAGGCACGGCCCTGGAACTGCCTCCTCCTTGCAAAGCTTTGGGAATGCTCAGGAGCATCATTAGCTGGTCTAGTGAGCAGCATCCCTGCCTATGGAATGAGCTGAGCTTTGAGGTTCCTTCACACCCCAACCACTCCATGATTCCACGATTGTCCAGCCAGGTGGGCACAGGGGCCGTGGGGCCACTGCAGCCGCGATTCTCCCCGGAGCTTTTCCCTTCCAGGCTGTTCAGGCTCTGCCTGGCTCTCAGTCCAGGGTGTGGCTGTGTAAATGAACTTACTCTGACTTAATTAAACTCCTCGGAGCTGGGAGACAAGCAGGGGGAACCGGTGTCTCTCTCGCTGCAGCAGTGAGTCACATTTCAAAATGCCGGCGCTTATCGCGTCCCATCGGAGCGCGGCGAGCCTGCGACCAGGCCGTGCCGGGCCTCAGCCCTCAGCAGAGCTGTGCCCTCAGTCACAGGGCACTGTCCTCACGGATAGGGCTTGGAAAAAAGCGTGCCCGCCATTCCTAACTGGAAATTATCCCCGCTAACGCAAGCCCTTCCAAAGGAATGCATCTCGCTTTCAAAACGTTGGCAGAACAGCTGGGCACAGGGGCTGTGGAGTTGAGGTGATTTCCCTTTTCACTGGGGTTTGGGAATGGGAAAAAGGCACTGCCAGGGGCAGAGAACCTGCTGAGGATGTGGAAGCAGCCTCAGTGTGAGCGCTGTGACTCAGACTTCCCTCTAACACACGCCTGTGCTTTTTATCTTGGATTTGCTTCTAATGTCTGTCCAACCTGACGGGCTCAGTGTGGGGAATCTGAAATCCCCTCAGCTTTGGTGCTTTCTGGAAGTTTTAAAAAAAACTTTCCCCTCGTCTCGTGGGGAAGCATCAGCTCCCAGGGGTGGTTGGTGAGTGAGTGTCACCACCGCTGACTGACTCAGTTCCTCTTCTGAGGTCGCGCGCGCGCTCCGGCGCCGCTCGCGTTTCGGAATGATGTCTGAGCAAAAGCTCTCAGGGCTTCAGGCCGAGGTGGAGCCCCACAATCCACCTCCCTTTCAAAAGTGGGAGCACCCCAAGAGCAGAGTGGTGTAATTGTCAGCCAGTGTCAGCTCTGGAAGGTGCAGGGGTGAGTCAGAGCTCTGCGGAAGGTGGTTTGTACGGGCGCGAAACGGGGCGTGCAGGGGGTTGTCCAGGAAGTGGCTCTGCTCTTGCTTAAGAACAGGTATCTCTGGCCTCCTTAAGAAAGGAGGGGGGAAAAAAGTCAAACTGTGAGTCACTGCTGAGTCTCACAGTGGTTTAACAGGCTCTGGCCCTTGCTTTGCCTCAAGTTTTCCCTTCCAGAGGCTGCACTTCACTCCTCTGTTCCTGTTTTTTTTTTTTTCATCTTCCGAGACAGCCTTAGCTAGGAAAAATGCTTCAGCAGGGTTTAAGGGGTGTCCTGTGAGATGGAAATTGGTGATGCTTGGAAACTGCTAACACACAAACCCCTTCGGTTTTGTCAGAGGTTTTCAGGTGGGAGCAACCCCCAGGGGTGTCACTCCTGGATCTGTACAGGATCCCTGTTCTCCAGCTGCCTCTCAGTGGGTGAAGACTCCCTTGGTGGTTAAACAGAGAAGATGAGGGAGCCAAGGTGCAGAAAAAACCTGAATTCCTGGCTGGGAGAGTGATGAGGCCCTGGCATAGGGTGCCCAGGGGAGCTGTGGCTGCCCCTGGATCCCTGGAAGTGTCCAAGGCCAGGTTGGACGTTGGGGCTTGGAGGAGCCTGGGACAGTGGAAGGTGTCCCTGCCATGGCAGGCGGTGGAATTGGATGAGTTTTGAGGTCCCTGCTCGAACCATTCTAGGATTTTATGATTCTGTGAACTCCTAAAATTATCCCTATGCTTGTGTCTAGAATGGATTCCTTGTTTGATTTTCCACTGCTGGATCAGTCACTGGCTTCATCTCGAAGTTTCTGATGGAGGAGGAGGGGAGGTTTTCTCTCTCATCATTGCAATGCAGGAAAACCTGTGGAAAGCTGCAGCAAACGCTGCATTGCATCCAATGATTGTTGAGCTGTTTTATGAGAATGCGCTTTCATTTTACATTTTGGGGGGGAAAGGGGAAAACCTCAAGCAGCCTCTGTAGTTACAGGAGAGTAGGGAACAGGGTGGGCTGGCTGGGAGACCTCAGAAGCAAGGGAAGCCATTTCCCAGGATTATCCTGGATTTTTGAGATGATGTCGCTTTTTTTGTGGATGATTCTCATCCCAGGCAGGTCCATCAGAGGAAGGCACCTGCCTGGCTCATCGCTGCAGGGGACAGAGAGGAGCAGAGGGAAGCATCCAGTGCTAGTCCAGCCCCAAAATACCTCTGGCCATTCCTGCAAAGCTGCTGCTGGGGAAGGAACTCATTCCATGAAGGCTGGGAGTTCCAGGGTCTGCCGTGCCCGGTGCTGACAGCTCCTAACTGGGCTTGGAGTGCTTGCTCCAAGGGAGACTTTTCACCTTATTAGTGGAACGTGGGATTGCGGAGTCCCTGTTGCTGTTGATATTTGTGATTTTTGCCCTGAGGAGCTTTGTACATTTTCCCCTATGAAGCAGGGGGCTCCTGTGGAGCAGCACCAGCCCGTGGCTGGGCACTTCCCTCCACCACGCGCCGTTGGAGCGGGACGCGCCCGCGGTTATTCCATTAGCTCAACATCTGCCAGGATGCCTTTCCCCACGGGGGCTGGATTAGGCTGGAACTGACCCAGCTCTCGGGGAAGCTTTTCCTATCATGTCCTTGTGGCTTTCAGGCTGCTGCCCTGGCTGTAAGCAACCCCAGCACCCGCCTCGCACCGCCGGGAGGGAGCTTTGGCCAGCAGGGATTGGCTTTACCTTTGCCTCCAAAGAATGTCTGTTAAGTGTTCAAATTCCATCCTCTGTATTCTGGAGCTACTCATATTTTCAATATAACGAGTTTTTTGGGCCGTGATGACTCAGACTGGACTGGTTTTCACATCAGCACTGAAAATAGAAGCGTTTGGGTAGGGAGGTGAGGGGCAGCAGCAGGACAGACGCTGCCGGTGCGCTCGGTAGCTCCTTGCTGCCTGACACAAAGGTTTGGGATGATCTTCCCTGGCATCTGCTCGCTGCGGGAAGAGCCAAGCTCAGCAAGGGCCGGTGTGGGAGCCGCTGGCCTCCGGCACTGCGTTGTGGAAGGAGTTGAATCGCTGCCAACGAGCTGTCCCTGGATCTGGCTCATCTTACAACCTTGGACTCCTTAATAAATCCGAAATCCTTCGGCCCTCTCCTCCAAACATTTTGAATATGTGGCATTTGAGAGCCAGGGTCACCATCCAGGCTGGGCTTCGGGCTCTGGCCACGCTCCTGGGCTGCTCCTGCCGCTCTCCTGCAGCTCTGCTTTGGATCTGCTCCTGGCCACGTTGGCTGCAGCGTTCTGGCCTCTTTAGGGAGGGCTGGGAATATTGCAGGGAATAGGGCAGAGGTCTGTTCTCCTTTAAGGCACGCTGCCCGCAATCTCAGGATCTCAGCTCCTGCCGTACCTGTTTGGTCGATGCCTCATGGAGAAATCCTGCTCTGCATTTTCCCCTGGATGTGAGGTTACACTTTTAACCACAGCACCAAAACTTCCCAGCTTTTCATTTCATCATGGCCATTATTACGATTTTTGGAGGGGGATGCACTTCCCCACCAGGATGAGCTGCAGCTTTTCCACCTTGTTTGGAGTTGCCCGTGGGTTTCCCTGACCCAAGGCCTCCAGGTCAAAGCCTGGAGCCTCTTGCCCTGATGCCACACTCGCTTTTCCCCTCCTCACCATCGCAGTGTCCCCCTGGCCCTGCCCTGCCATGGGGGAGAAGGGGCTCCACAGCTCCTCCTTCCCCTCTCCAGGCTCTCCAGCTCCCGGAAACGCTCCCAGTAGTGAAACTGGTTAATCACGTTGGCACTGGAGGAGTGCTGGCATCCAAGAGGGATCCGTGGATTAACTGGTTCCGGTGTTTGCCAACTTCTCGGCAGCCTGATGCATTATTCAGCAGCCGGGCTGTTTTCGGGCCTTCGGAAAATCTGGAGCTTCCCAACACTTGAGGGTTTATGAATTGACGTCTCTCCTTGCGGCTTCCTCCTCCCTTGGACTGCCAATTAACCGCGGGCAATTAAACACCAGACCCGGAGCGTTTTGCCACCGGTTCCTCAGTCTGCAGAGGAGGCTTGGGGCACCCGCAGCTTCCTCCTGGGCTCTGTCCCACCTGCCAGCATCTGCCCTTGGGAAACCAGGTGCTATTTAAGGCATGGGATCTGCGGACTCGTTTAACATCTACCAACTCCCCGGCATTCCCATGCTGCCAAAAACGTTCTCGGCAGCAGCGGGGAAGGCTCCGGGACAGCCGCAGCCTGTTTCCAAACCTGCAGTTCAGGCCGGAGCACTCGCAGATGGCAGATAGGGAGGGAGAGGTGGCTCAGGGAGATTAAATATCCTGCTGCGCCCGCCTCGTGGGCAGCGATGGCTCAACACGCCAATGGCACTCGCGGTCGGCTCCATCATTCCTGCTTTTCTTTTGCCTCCAGGTAGAGGGGAAACCTGGGAGAGGCAGAAGCTGTGGTAGCTGGGATGGCTCCTGGGGAGGCAGGGGGTGGAGGACGAAGGGACAAGAGGACAGAGAGGCAGAGCAGTGCCTGGGGGAGGCTCGTTCTTCCTCCAGCGCACTTATATCCATGGGTTTCGATGGCAAAACCCGGATTGCAGCATCCCTTCCCACGCCGCAATCCCACCGCTGACTCCGTGCCAGCGGAAGGTGCTCGCGGGGCCATCAGGTCCGAGACAATGATTTTCCATCTTCTCTGATTGTTCAAGGCACTGCAGAGTTGTTGTCAGAGCCTGTTCCTCGTTTTGGAAGCATAATTGGAATTATGCAAATTCCGGTGCGGCACCGGCGAGTGAGTGACGCGCTCCTGGCCCGGAGTTGGGCTGTTGGAGCATGGAAGGCCTGTTCCATCCCGGGGGAACCGAGGGCTCAGCCCCGCTCCTGCCGGAGCTCCCGAGCATCCCAGCCCGTTGGTCACACCATGGCTCGGCCACGCCAGTGTTGCCAAAATTCCTGATGGTCGGGGGCTGAGGCTGTTTTGGGGATGCTGAGCTTCCAATGGCAGCTCGGGGTGGGAGCAGAGCAGGATCTGGAGCACACGGCTTGAGGGACTGGAGCAAGACTCCCTGTGAGGGCTGAGACCCTGCTGCCCTCCAGACATGTGGTAGGAGCGTGGGGATGGTGCCTGGATCCGGCTGCGGTTCCCACCTGGAATGTGCTTTGGACATCGCCCGCTGGCCTGGGAGCGAGCTCCGGGTCACCCTGTGGCTCGGCCGTGCCGGTGGGAGAGGTTCCTGACACAATCCGGGCTACTGGGAGACACCGCTCCTTGGAGCGGGATCCTGGGAGGGGCTCGGACGCAGGGACAGCTGCTCGTGCTGCACAGAGTCCTCCCGCAGGGAGATTTGTGAGAGGAAAGAGGGATTTTGCCAAAATAACAGCACTTCCCCCTCCCCACACCCATCTCAGCCTTTCCATCCGCGCGTCCCGCAGCGGTTCCTCTTTTAGCACCACGTCTCCTAAAAAAAAAAAAAGTGTTGACTGCAGCTTTTCTGGAGGCTGCAGCGCTCCCGCCCCGGTGACTGCACGGCTCTTCCCAGTCTCCTTCCCGCTGCGGTTCCTGGGCTCAAGGCAATCTTTCCTGGTCTGATCGCATGGCCAAAGAATGTACGTGCACATACAGCGTGTCTGGAGTCAGTTAAGTGCCAACAGCCAGGCTTTGGGGAGAAGCACGGAGGGAAAAGCGATGCCTAAGCTGCTGCTTCCCCAAGTCTCTGGATCTGGGATGTCGAGACGTCGATCTGGCCGCCCCGTCCCCGACCTTGGCGTCTCCACCCGTGTCGTGGGTGTGTGGCAGCGATTTCTGCCTCTCCACGGTCAATAAACTCTTGGCCAAGTGGAACAAAAATATTCAATCCTGTTAGTTTGGAAGATAATTCCAGCTAATAAATAAAAGGGCTTGGGGAAAAAGCCTCGGTGATCCAGCGTGGCCAACGAGCGCATCATCGGCGCTCCCCCAGAGACGCTGCAGACGGGGATGAGGGTAATTAACAAAGCAATTAATACGAAATATGAAGCTGCTTCCCAAATACACAAGGAAATCCAGACTCCAGCTGTGCTGGCATTGCTTGTCCTGACAAAGGCCCTGTCTGTGCTGGAAGGGGGATGCACGTGGAGTGGTCGTTTGCAGGATCCGTTATCCAGGAGAAGCAGCAGGTTGGGGATTTGGCATCTTCCAGCAGGTTCCGAACTTCTCTGTGAGCTTTGGTGGGATCTGTGCTGCCTCCTCAAGATAAAGCTGGAAAAGGCCAACTGGAGCAGGAGGACCAGCAGCTCTTCCCAGCTGCCAGGGCTGGGTGATCCAGGGCTGGAGCTCCCCGAGCATCTTTCCAGGCCAGCTGCTTTGTCAGCTTGGAGCTCTTGGAAAGAAGAATGGGATGATGTTTCTGCAGCAGAGCCAACATCCAACACGCTCAGCTTGGCTGCAGTCCACGTGTGGGGCCGTGCTCAGGCCTGGAGCTGGATGGAAATGCCTTTAGATGTGGATCTAAGTTGGATCTAAATCTACTGTGCTGGGGGTGAGCTCAGGGAAAGGGGAAAAACCCCAAAGACTGCTACTGGCTCCAATTGCAAAGATTGATATCTATTTATATACATATATATATATATATATAAAATTTGAAAAGGTTTATATTTGTGTTTAACAAATCCCAGATTTTATGGATCAGTGACACCACACATAGAATCCCAGAACGGTTTGGTTTTGAAGGGATTTTAAAGCTCATCAGTCCCACCCCCTGCCTTGGGCAGGGACACCTTCCACTATCCCAGGCTGCTCCAAGCCCCATCCAAGCTGCCCTTGGACACTTCCAGGGACCCAGGGGCAGCCACAGCTTCTCTGGGCTGCTGGGGGTTCATGGCAAGGAAAAAAAGGCTCTGATGTGGCTCCAAGTGCTGCCATGTGATTTTTTGGGGCAGACACACCATCCTCTCTTGGTTTGTGGGAACCGGATCTGGGCATTTCTGCCCTTCCTTTACATGAGCGTGAAGCCTCGGGAGCACCTCCCCATCTCCCAGCCGTGTCTTCCCGGCACCAACTCCCCTCTTCCCAAAATATCCCCTCCACAAAGCTCTCACAGCTCAGGCTGCGTTCTCAGGGCGTTGCCTGCAGGCCTTCCCACTGAATTATATATAACACTTGGGTTTGGGGTGGGATTTTTGGGAAGGAAATCTGTTGCCAAGCAATGGAGCTGTGGCCCGGCTCTCTCCTCCTAAACCGAGACTCAGGAGTGTGTGTAAAATATCTGAGACATCTCAAGTGGGGTTGCAGGAGGCTGGATCAAGGGAATGTGGTGGGAAAGCTGCTGCTGGGGTTGGGAGAAGGTTTTCCTTTCGTTTTCCAGAGCCAAAGCCGGAAGTGGAGAGTTGTTTGATCCCAGAAGCAACAAGAGATATGGGAGAACATGAGAAATCCTCCAAGGATTTCCAGTGGGAAAGGGTCCAGGAAGGGATTTAAACCCAGGGTCCAAGTGTCCAGTGGGATTTAAACCCAGGACATGTCCTGGACAGCATGTATAAAAAACACTGGATTTTCTCCCCAAAAGGAAGGTGGGATCAGCCCCAGATGTGGGGGGTTAATCTCAGCACCACAAACTGGAGCACGAACTGCAGCACCCATGCATCAATCCATGGCCCCCACAGTGGGTGTGGATGAATCAGGGGGTCGATACTGACCCACATCCCACAGCGGGGGGCTGGCAGTGCCCGTTGGCCTCCCTGGGAAAGCTCCAGTGGGAATGACAGTGCCAATGCAGTGATTGACTTCATCCCGATGCCGATGAGCATCGCCCGCACTGCGGCCCCGGGTGGGAGCCCCTGTTTAGCTCCAGGCCCGGAACAGCCCCAGAGGAGGGTTTCAGCTGACAGCAATCCAGAGGGATACAAAGTTTTCCTGATGTTCTCCCCAGCTGTTCAGCTTGGGAGGGAAATCCCACCGGCGTGCTTTCCTCATTAACCGCTGTCACATTTTCCAGGCAGAGCCCCGGTGTGCCAGGCGCTGATTTGCATCACCAGATCACAAGGATGTGACCTAATTAAATTTCAGCTCTTTTCAATATGATTTTCATACTCACACAGGGTTGTTGTGGGGTTTTTTTGGTTTTTTCTTTGGGGACCTGTGGAACCAGCTGTCTCAGCAGGGGTGTTTCAGGCTTGGAATGAAAGTGGAGAAAACATCTCATTTCCCACTGGGAGCGGCTGCGGAGGCGAGCTCTGGGGTCTCTCCAAAGCCTTTCTCTGCTCCCAAAGTTTGGTTCACAAGAGTGAATTGTGTTATTTTTTTTTAGGGCAGGTTTTTTTGTTATTATCATTTATGCAGAAGGGAACATGTTAATCCCACCCCTCTTCCCATACAGATGGATTTAGGTCATGCTGGGAAGAGGGGTGGGGTGGGAGAACCTGGAGTGAAGCACATCCCTCCTGGAACAAACAACCTTCCCAGGGCTCAGCACTGGGTCTTACAAGATGCCTCCCGTCAAGACAGGCCCCATCAAACCCCACGAAGGCCCCTCAGCACAAGGCAAACCCAACCATTCCAGCCACCCCAATCTTCCCTGGAGTCTTTTAATCCCAGAAAAATGTTTGTTTGAGTCTTAATTTTCCCTGGGAAGGACCCGTTCACCAGTGAGGGTAACACAGGAGGGTATCCTGGGTGGTTTTTTGGCTGAACGAGCAGAATCCCCTGCGTTTTCCCGTTGCTATGGCGAGGGGGAGAGCTGGGATTTTTGTGCATGGGTTGGTAAATCCGGCCCGTTCTGCACGGCTGATTTGCCCTCCAATTAATTAAGGGCATTCTTCACTTCCCCTCGCAATTAACATAAAGAAAACCCAATTAACTCCTGCACGGTGGACGCCGAGCACCGCCTTGGGCAGTGTGAAACCTCCCTGCTCTCCTGCGGGAAAAACCCAAAGATTGCCCGGCTGACTACAGACCCCACACCGGAGCCCGGGGCCCGTTGTGCTGCCGTCCCATCCCTACAGAATCATCCAGTTCTCCCTGAGGGATATCACATCCTTGGCTTTGCCAGACCTGTTGATATTGGCTGCAAGCTGGGAATTGGAGTGGAAAAGGAGATTTGGGTGGAAAAGGAGTTTTCTGGCCACCCTCAGGCAGGCTGGTGCCTCTTCCTACACCTCCTGGGCCGTGGTGATCACTTTGCCGAGAGCCCGGAGCAAAGTAGGGTACAAAGGGCACTTCTGATGCCTTGGTCACTCATCGTCCTTTTTATATCTGAAGCCAGGAGTCTGGAGCAGTCTGGGAGCAGAGTCTGGAGCAGAGTGTGGAGCAGAGTCTCTCCGTCCATGGCATCCACGCCCTGGTGGCCACACCTGTAATTCCTGCCATGAGGTGCAGCAGGTATTTCCTGTTCTTGGACTGCTCTGACTTGCCCTGCTCGGCTCCAGCTGCCCCGAGCAGCTCCCGGCTCTCCCAGACGGATTTGGGTCCTGCAGAGCAGCGTGGCTGCACGGATGAGCCGTGCTCTCTCCAGTCTCCCAAAATAAATATGGAGGAGGGAGGGGATGGCAGTGCCCTGCCAAGATAAAGGGTGAGCGGTGACACGGTCTGAGCCGGCTGCTGCTGCCTCACCAAGTCCTCGGGATTTGCCCCCAGGATTTGCCTCTGGAATTCCCACACTGCCACAACATGTTGAATTTGCCTCATCCAGAGGATGCCTGGTCTCCAAGCAGGGAGGTCACTTGGTGACTTCCAGCTACTGTCCTACGTCGCTTTCTCACCTCCGCTGGCTTCTGAATTTTGGTCTGGTTGGATAAACCATGCTCTGGCTGGTTTATAAGCTCCCAGACGACCTGAAGCAGATCCATTGTCCTTCCCAAGCTGGGAATTGCCAAAAATCCCAAGTGCTGGCACCACAAAGTTTTGAGGTTTTTGGCTACTTTAACACTTTTTATGTGTTTGCGTCCAGTGCATTGAGCGAACGGTGGGTTTGGATGAGCAGCCTCCTTCCTGCAAAGGCACCTGGAGCATCCTTCATTTCCAGCACCGAGCTCTGAGCCTGAGGACAGCTGGAGGTTTGTCCATGGAGGGGTCAGTCCCATGTCCCCCACGCCCTCCCCGGGGCCACCCGCGGTGCAGTGACAAAGTGATCACCCCAACCGCGATTACGGCGACCGCAATTCCTCAACATCCAACCCCGACCACCACATCCAAGCCCGCGCTCAGCCCCTGCCAATAATCCTTGGGAACAAAAGACCCCGAGGGCAGCTCCCGCCCTCGCCTGTAATTCCTCCCCTTCACCCTAATCCCCGGCCCTTCTGTCGCAGCAGCCAAATCCAATTAACCGTGCAAGGATCGCGCTCCAGCGGCGTTCAAATGGAGCCGCGGGAGCCCTGGGGATGGGTGGGGTGGCAATGCTGGGGGTGGAGGAGCCATCCCTGCCCTGAGTGGGGTTTATTCCCAAAAAACCCCGAACTTTCTGAGAGAGGGGAGTTGTGTGGGGCCAAGGAGTGAGGGAGGGGAGGTGGTCTGGGATTCGTGGCCATCGCTCTGCTGGGGGTGACTCCTTTTTCCCAGTTTCCCAGTTGGCTTGGTTGTGGTAGCAGCTTCCAAGGCCCCACTACAAACACGCACGTGGGTCCCACTCATCCCCCAAGACTTAATATCCACTTGCTCAGGGTTTGCCATGAGCCTCTGAGCTCTGTTTCACGTCTGGTTGCAGAGGAAGATGCTCTGGTCCACCTCCAACCTGGCATGGAGGATGTTCTCCAACCTGGCCACACTCCCAAGGGTCCCGAGATTTTTTTTTCCATGATCTTGTTTGCCAAGAAGGAAAAACGGCTCAGCATGGAGGTAGCACAAATTCAGGATGGTCCCGCCAGGACCAGAGCGCAGCCAAAGGAAAACCCAACGGTTTGGATTAGCAGCTTTTACCAGGCTGAACTCAAGCTGCAATTGAGATGTGAAATCAGATAATTTGGGGATGGTGCAGCTCCTGGGATAGGAAGGAAAAGGGAGGCAAGGGGAACTGGAGCGTGCAAAGGCAGCAGAACAATGAGGAAGGGCCTTGGTGGGGGCATGGAGGATGTGCCAGGGAGACACTGCTTTTCTGGGCACAGATTGGGTAGGAGGTGAATAAATGATGGCTGGCTCCAGGAGCTGCAGAAGGGTCCAGGCTGTGCCTTAAATGAGGCGGAGAAACATGTGGAAACAGAGGCCGAGTCCAAAGGGACGAGGTCCAACCGGCCAGGGGACGGCTGCGGGCGGCACGTTGACCACTGGCAGCTGCTCCCACACCTGAGCTAATGTTTAGCTTTGGACTTTGCCAAGTTGTCCAAGGGGCAAAGGAGGAGGAGGAGGAGGGCAGGTGACCCGGGGGGGTGGAGGGTGGCTGCGAGCTGGGCCAGTGCCCAGGGCTGTGACTCCTGCACGAGCTCCAGCTCAGAGGGAGCCATTTCTGGGGGTAGTTTCTGCTGGTTTGGTCCTGGTTCAACAGGATATTCCCTGACAAGGCCTTGCTGAGCTCCTCCGTTTAGCTCAGCTCTTCCTGAGGTATTTTATTCCCAACACATCGGGCTCCAGACAGCATTTGCAAAGGCTGCACTGAGGGGACAATGTCGTGGACAAGCTGAGGAGCCTGGTGGCATCGCTGACAAGGCTGAAAACGTGTCCCCAGCGCCGGCCCAGGGCTGAGCACATCCCATTGGCCTGGATAACCCACGCTGGCAGGTGCCTCATCTCTATTTAAACCCCCTCTCCTGGGATGTAATTAAGGACGTGTCTATTAATTGCTGTGTCACATCAGCACAGATCGTCCCTGTCACCACCGGTGCTCCCTGGGCAGCTCCCGCCGGACCAATGCCACGTGTCTCCTCTCCATCCCCATCACCTCTACCCTGCAGCATCCCAAACCTTCACATTTGGAGTTCTACCTTCCCAGGCAATTTTGCACAGCAGCATCCTCCAATCCCAGATTATTCTAATGACACCGTGGAAGAGCTAAAAATAGGAGGAAGGCATTTTCTGCCTCTCCCCCACCAGCCGCTGTCGGGAGCGCGGGGACGGCGCCGGCAGCGGGAGCCTCCGAGGTGTTTGCAGGGAGCGTTTGGAGAGTATCACACCTCCCCTCTCCCTTCCCAGCCCTGGATCTTTAAATATCTGGCCCAAATCCACACAAGCCTGTAGCTGCTTAACTCATTCCTTGCACTCAAAATCCAAAGGAAATCGGGCACCTGGGTGGGACGGAGGACGTGGGGTGGTGGGCGCAAAACTCTCCTGAGTGTGCCAAACCTGCTGGAGTGATTCAGCCATGGCGTGGGTGGTGGGATCCTCTTGGCTTCCCTGGGGAACTCCTGGCTCCAGTGGGAACCTTCCAGCTCCTGTGGGATTCACAGAGCCCACCTGTCCTATCCCTTGATTTCCTCCCCTGCCAGGGCTCTTGGATGTCTCAGGGTCCCGCACGTGCCAGAAAATGCTGTGAGAAGCAACATCTAGATCCACGCTGCTCTCCCTAAAATGCACATCCCAAAGAAGTGATGCGCTCACCCAGAAATGGTGCACTCCTCAAAAAAGAGACACCCTGTCCCAAAACCAGCAATGCTGGAACTAGCACCTGAACACGCTCAGCAGGGTGAAGCAGCAGCCTGGGGGCAGCTGTTCCAGGTTATTTCTGGTTTTTTTTTATTTAAGGTAACTTATGGGATCCTGCACTCAGCAAGGGCAGCTGGAGCTTGGGAATCCACAGGGAAGTGTGGACAACATGTGGAGACTCGGCCCTGCCAGCCCTGAGAGCCCACCAGGCATCAGCTGGGTCAGGCTGGCACTGCTGGGCTGCGCAGGGGGAGCAAAACCCACAGAAAGCTGTCACCAACTTCATCCACGGCTTCAGACCGGGTTCCTAGAGCCTGCACTGGGAACGGCTCCGTGCAGCGCTCTGGGCATGGAAACCGGAGCTGGCACGAGGGCACGGACACGCGTGGAGAGGCAGGGAGCAGCCAGGGAAACATCCAGCCCCAGCACAGCGGGCACAGCGGCACCGCCCGCCCTCCCGCGCGGAGATCCAAACCGCAGGGGGATTAAACGCCTGCTCCAGGCCAGGATTGTGCTGATGCTGAGCTGGAGGCGGGACGGGCCCCGGAGGCCGGGCAGAGCGGGGAGAAGCGGCCGCTCGCTGCCCCGCAGGGGAACACAAACGCCGGGGATCGCACCGGAGCGGAGCGGAGAGCGATGAGTCAGAGGATTCCGCACAATGGGAAGCGCGGGCTCAGCAGGGCCGGGGCGAGCAGGGACAGGGACGTGCCGGGATGGGGCCTCAAGGCTGCCAGCGCTGCATCGCCCCGAGCAAAGCCTCCTCCAGGGCAGACGCGGAACACAGGGAAAACCGCGGCTTTTTTTCCGCCTGGAAGGAAACGGGTGAACTGATGGCAGCGCGCATGGAGAGAGCTTTGCCACGCGTCCTTCTGGGCACGGGGCCGTCCTGCACTTCCCACTGGCGCTGGCGGGGTACCAGGGACCACATCCCAGCCCGGCTGCTTCCTCAAGGCACCCCCACTTCCCTCCTGCCCACTGCTGCCTTCTCACTTCCGCAACCTTTCCTGTTTTATAGGTTTCCTTTTTTTTTAATAAACCCCAAAAAAGCAAACCCAGGAGCACAAGAGGAATAGAGAATCAGCCACACCAAAGCAGGAGTTTCACCTCGTGATCCGAGTCACCCCAATAAGCCCCCGGCTGCTCCCACATTCCTCATGGGAGCGGGTGAGGGCAGGAAGAACAGGATAGCAGGAAGCACAGGATAATTACAGGGCTGGAGATGGAGGTGGTGCCTGGGCACGAGGTCCCACAGCTCACAAGGATGCGGGAAACCTTTCACGGCAAACTCGGGGTGGACTCAGAAATCCATCCCACAGGGAAAACTGGGAAACATCCTCCAAAAACACCTCCACGGGCCGGAACAGTTTGACAGAATTTCGGCCACTGCTTTCTCTGCTCATTGCCATCTTTCTTCCACTTCACACGGGCTGGTGGCTGGGAGAAGCTGATCCTCAGAAGAAGACACTAAACTTGGACACAGACGTGGACCACCATCACCCTGGAGGTCCTGGGGCTCGGACTCAGGGCTGGAAACCACAGCTCTGCCTGCCCACAGGTGCAGGAACAGCAGCTCCAGGGCCTCTGTGCGGCACAAAACTCATGGTTTGCATGGCCTCAGAAAAGAAACTTACTTTTTTGTTTCAGGATGTGAAAGGAGACCACAAGACCGCGGTCCCACGGCTTCCCCAGCCTGGGCTGACAGGACACTGCACCAGCAGCAAGCAGATCAAACTGACACATTTCAGAGGGGAGGGCTGGGATCCCCCCCCCCCGACACCCCACACGCCGTACAGGCACTCGTGGGGCAGTGCTGGGAACATGTCCTGGGCCAAGGAGCCACATCCACACCACCACTGCCACAAAGGGGTGTCCCCACACCCCCAGCGGGGCTGCCAAACCACCTGGGGTCTGAAATAATGAAATCCCTGAATGGTTTGGGGTGGAAGGCACCTCAAAGCTCACCTTGTTCTGCTCCCTGCCACGGGCAGGAACACCTTCCACTATCCCAAGCTGATCCAAGCCCTGTCCAACCTGGCCTGGAACACTCCCAGGGATCCAGGGGTACACA
The DNA here is from genome assembly GCA_037837765.1 of Delichon dasypus. Taxonomy (NCBI): domain Eukaryota; kingdom Metazoa; phylum Chordata; class Aves; order Passeriformes; family Hirundinidae; genus Delichon; species Delichon dasypus. Next base: position 2,106,800 of record JBBAXF010000007.1, read on the forward strand.
GCTGTTTTGTGGCACCCTGTGCCAGGGCCTCCCCACCCTCACAGCCAGGTTTCTCCCTCATATCCAGTCTAACCCTGGCCTCTGGCAGTGGGAAGCCATCCCCCTGGTCCAGGCCCTCCATGCCCTGCCCACCTCCCAGTGCCCCGTGAGGCGGGGGCAGGTGCAGCAGGGACGGGAGAGCCCCTGGGTGTGAGCTCCTGTCACTGAGCTGGTGACTGTCACCGTGCTGTTTGCTCAGTGGGGCTCAGGAAATGGCACAACGGCAGCAGCAGCCACAGAAAAAACCCAAGGCACCGTTTAAGAGAGCTGTTTGCCCATGGATCGGGAGCCCACAGCAGCTGGGGGGAGCAGGAGCAGATCCACAGGAATAAAACCCCTTTTCCTTAATGCTACAGGCATTTTCTAAGGGGGGAATCCATTTGTCCAGGACTGCATGCCGTGGAAAACGATTACACAGCTGGGGAGGACGCTTTCCCAAGCAAAGCCACCAGCCCTGTGGGATGTGTGGGAGCAGGTCCTGGCCTCACACAGTCCCAGGGGCTCTGCAGCAGCACTGGGAATCACTCACGGATGGCCGGATCTGGACACCGGCAACTCCTTCTGGCAGCTACCCTGCATCTGCCGCTTGTCCTAAAAAAGGGAGAAACACCCCTGGAGCACTGCGGGTCCTGCAGTTTGTGACTGGTACCGGGACAAGAAGCCATCAGTGACTGATGTGGCTGGTGCTGAGCTGGCATCGCACACTGCGCTCCCTCCATCCAAGTGGAACTGGAACAGCTCCAGCGGCTGTCACAGCCAGGAGCGAGCAGCCCAGCAAAGCCCCAGAGGCACCACGGGATGGTGGCACTGCCACTGCTGTCACCAGAGCCACCCTCCACGGGCGCGGGCTGACCCAGCACCGGAGCATCACGGCTCTGCCAGGAAAATCAGGCGTGACCTCCGCACCCAGAGTTTCCCATCGCTTGAGCTGGGGTTGAAACCAAGCCAGAAAATTATCCACAATTTAAGCGTGACTTTAGGCAAACGCCTCAAACTCCCAAATGCCTCTGCCTGTGGCACCAAAACCGGCTCCCGCAGGGAGGTTTCCCGCTCCCTCCTGTGAGGACACAACCAAATCTCAGCAAGGTGAGGCACAGGGTGGGTTCTCAGCTGGGACGGGGTGGATTTGGTGCTGCTGGTTCCCACCACAGCCAGCCTGGAGGCAGAGCCCAGGGACGAGCTCTCTTACATGGAGAGCTGGGACAGATTCGAGCTGGCCTGGAGGGACTGCAGGGGACAGGAGCTCTCCAGAGCACCCGCTGCGCCTCAGAGGCCAGGCAGAGCCTGATTGTCACAGCCAGACTTCTCCAAAGAGCCCCTGTGTTTAATGGAAATGGCACCAAAACATGCTCTCTCTCCAAGGAATCAGGACAAATCCAACTGGGACGAACAGGACAGGTGAGAGAACAGAGATTGGCAAGAAGCAGGATCACCACCTCCCTCGCATCCCGTTTTCCATGAGGCCTCTACGCCCTCTCCTAGTTCAGGCAGCCACCAGCCTCTCCAGACACAGCAGAGCTGAGCCCCTGTAGGATCTCATCCCCCTTCCCCAAAGCCCTTTTTTCTCCCCAAAAAGCAGCTGTTTCACGCGGTGGCTCCGGGGACAGGCGGCCCCTCCCTGCTGCCCTGGTTAGCGGCCGTTTCCTCTCCACAGCTGCGGAGCAGCAGCGGCAGCAGGCGGGTTTTACATCCCCCTCGCCGGGGACAGCTGGTGACAGGAGGTGACGCAGGTGGTGACACAACCCAGCCCCCTCCCACGAGGTGCCTGTCACCCAGGGACGGGAACAACCTGGGCGACGTGGGCCCAAAGCAGAGCAGCAGCCAGCAGGGAAGAAAAAGCACAACTTCCTCCCTTTTATCTTCTGAAGAAGAGATCCCAGCCCTGAGCAAAAGGAAGTGCTGACACCACAAGTCCTGTAGATAAATCGCAGTTGTTCCACCAGCTCCAAACCCTTGGGAAAGGCTGCTCCCCTCTGCATCACCCCCAGCACCAAGGAGAGTTGTCAGAGTGTCCCAGCGTGACACCGTCCCTTTGCGCTTTGGGACACCATCCGCACCCCTGCTGGGATTTGGGGATCTTTTCCTCGTTTTTCTGGAATAAGAGTTTCCACCCAGGAAGCCACGTTGGTGTAAATATTGCAGTAAATCCCTTCCTGCAGGCCACTGGGTAATTAAGGAGCTCTTCTCATAACGAGGTAACAAATAACGCGTGCGGTTTGACAAATTAACTTCTCGCGTTCGTTAATCATCGCCGCCGCGCTCGGCAAGCCAGGACAGCGTTTTAGGATGTGGGAAGTTCGCAAGGAATTCTCGTACTGGAGATAAAGGGAGCCTGAACTCCAGGCAGGTGCAGAAAACTCCTGGGAGCCTGCAAATAAAGCTCTTTAGAGAAAACTTTTCTTTTTCTTTAGAGAAAACTCAGCCACAGTAACTCGTGCCTGTGTCACAGGCCCAACTTCACAGCTGCTTCCACCAGATAAGTGAGAATTCCTGCAAAATCCCTCCTCTAAGTCACCACTGTGCTCCAAGAGGCAGAAACAGCGACAGCCACAAGGAACCTGCTCACCAGAATAACCTGAGGGTGTCGAACTTGAACGCTGTGGATCTTTACAGCAGAAAAGCAGAGGTGAAAACACAAGGCAGAACGATTTTGCACAGGCACATTTTATCTGTGCAGGACCCACCACCACCACGGCAGCCCCAGCACCCGGAATGAGCCTCCAAAGAGGGAACGACACAGGAACCACGGCACGAATGAAGACCCCACCAGCTGAAACCCATCTCCCGTGCCAAAGTTTTATTGACCGGCCGGTTGAGCCGCTCCCAGTTTTTCCCCCTGGGAGGTTTCGGCGCGGTGCCCTGGGATGGGACGGGCAGCACGGCAGGAGCACCGGCACACGCCCCCCGCGCTGTCCCGGCCTCCCCGGCTCCGTTCCCCGCCTCCCCGGGCCGCAGGCGCGCCCAGCCCGCGGCTGTCCGGGCGGAAGGCGCAGTCAGACACCTCTGCTCGGCGCAGGCGAGTCACAACCGCACCGCAGACACTCAGTGCCTCCTCTGCGGGGTTATCCCATCCCCTCTTCTCCGCGGCTCTGCCAGGGGACAGATCCTGGGCTTTCAAAGACCTCACGATGGGAAACTCTGTCGAGAGATTTGCACAGAGATGACAGATTTTTAAGTGGCCTGGTTTTGTTCAAGAGCTGAGCCTGCGCATTGTGGCAGCACAATATGCAAAATATTATCTTCACTCTTCATCTATTAACCCCAAAATGATCAAAGCAATCCTGGCAGCTGCTGAGCCTGATCTAGAGCCTGGTTTTGGGGAGAAGGTGGCACAGAAGCAGCACCAGGCATTTTATTTTTATTACTTTAGTCCCTCCAAATTCCAGTTTGGAGGCCCCACCCCAGCAGCACATGGAAGCAGAAGCGTGAAGCTCAAAGGTAGTGCTGAAGAGGACAGCTAGGACCTGGAGCACCAGGTTTGGGAATAAAGCAGCTCCTTTGTAGAGCAGGGATCCGGGCTGTGGCTCCACAGGACCCTCATTTCACTCAGCTCCACCTCCGGAACGCTCGCGCTGTGCCAAGGGAACAGCAGCTCCGGGAATCCCTGGCAGCAGCTGCTGTGCTGGTACCATGAACCATCCCAGTGAAAGGTGTCCCTGCCCATGGCAGGGGGTGGAATGAGATGAGCTGAGCTTTAAGGCCCCTTCCCAACACCCCAGAGCATCCCGGGATTCTGTGCACCTACCGCCCGCTTCCTGTGGATGCTCACGATGTGGATGTCTTCGCTCCGATACTCCTCGTCGTGCCTGTCCAGGGGAATTCTTTCCAGCTCGAAGTCCCTCTGAAGCAGCTGTTCCACAAAGAACGGTTCCACAAAGGCTTCCACCACCATTCCAGACATTCCCCCTCATTGAAACTGCTCCAGCACTAACTCCAAGCTACAGACACCTGCAATACTCCAGGAAAATCTATTTAAATAGATTTGTGGTAAAACACTCCTGGAGGGATTTAAAGACGTGTGGATGTGGCACTTAGGGGGGGATATGGGTTAATGGTGACCTTGGTGATGCTTGGGGGATGCTTGGACTTGATGATCTCAGAGGACTTTTCCAACCTAAATGATTCTGTGAATCCATGATTTTGCTTCCATCCCTGAAATGCTAAGCCAAACCACAGCACCTGCCTGTCTGCCAACCTTCTTAATTGAAAGGGAGAGGAGGGAAAAAAAACCAGTCTAAAATCCCCCAGCACTGGCCCTGGGATGTGCTCAGATTGCCTGGGCTGAACACGGCAAAGAAGGAAATAAATCACACACACAAAAAAAGCAGAAATCAGCCAGGAACACCAACAGCTGTTGTGTTCATTGTGGGAGCAGCACCTCAGCAGAGCTGAGCACAGCCCTCCTCACTGCCAGGGCCACACAAGAGCGTGAGGCACTAATTATCAATCAGGTGCTCTGATTAACACGCACCAACCCCCTGCAATTCTCACCCTTTCCCTTTTTTTGCAATATTGCAGTTATTGTATATAATCCTGCACAAGAGCTGCTGCTCAACAATCACCACAGGTGCAGAGTTAAATCTGAACTGACCATCATTCCCCCAACACAGGTGTTCCCTGTGCTGCTTTTCCTCACCTGCACACAAGACACAGCTGGAATATTCAATTAAAACATCTATTAATGGGCTCTCATTAGAGAGAAGGAATTCCTTCAGAAGAACCTCTCACTGCAGAGAGTTTTGAGTTCCTGAGCAAAAGTCTCTATTTTCCCTCTGCTCTCAACAGAACAGCCTAAAAGAAAATGGGCTCAAAACCCCACTTACTTCAAAGTATTTTCTCTCGATTTCAGGGTTCTTCCCCATTGTCCTCTGTTCATAGCAGCACAGGACACAGGTGTCAGGGCCTGTCAGGTCCTTCAGGGTCTTCAGCAAGGGCTCCAAGGACTGCCCAAAAAAGGTGAAACATTCCCCACGTGGATTTCGAGTTCATTTCACTGGTTACGATACCCTCCAGCTAAAGTCTTCACCCCAGAGAGAAGCTCCCAGTTTTGCTCTGCAGGGAGTTATTTTTAGTGCTTTAACTGGGACAAGAAGAACATGGGGGGAAAGCTGGGAAGCAGAGGAGAAAGGGGGACTCACAGGAGAAGAGCTTCCCAGACTGACCAAGAAAACCGAACTGGAACCCAAGCCAGAAACATCCCACACTGCTGAGTGGGCACTTCCTTGAGGCACACAACAATGGGTATTCCTCAGTGTGTTCCAAAAGTGAGAATTTTCTCAATTATTCCTGGAGGATGGCTCGGATCCAGACCACAATGGAGGGAAATGGAACCAGCAGGGAGGGGGGCTCAATGCCAGGGGCTGCTAAAGCCATTGGAAGGGCACTGGGACATGGGGTTTTTCAGGTTATTTCCCTTTTCCTGCAGCTTCCCTCAACTCTCCGTGCACATCCTACAGAGCTCCAGCTGAGGGCACGAGGCAGACTGCAACAACCACTCAGCTGTAGCAGGATTTATCCTCTTGTCTTCCCAAAGAAAGTGTGAGGAGAACCCAAAGAGGAGATGTGGCACTTTTAAATTTAATTTACCAGTGATTGCAACAGTTCCCATTTTGCATCACCTTTCCCAATGCTAAAAAAAAAAAAAAAAAAGTGGGGGGAAGGCACAAACATTCAGTTTGGGATTTTTAACATAAAAAGAGTCTGCGGTTCTATGTCAAATGGCCTCACATCTTTTAAAATGTCTTTTCCAGTCTTGTTCTACGTATTCTTATAAACCACAGGGACCACCACATGAGCACAATATTTATCTGAACACTTCTCATACTAAACACACCAATCCCACCCCCTTCCCAAGAAACCTTTCTGTAGGGGTTTAGCAAATTCCTCGTTTACCTCCTCATAGTAAATGCAATCAGCCATGAGTATATAATCGGGAGGAGGCTGAAATTCTGTTACATCTTCACCCCTAAAAAAAAAAAATAAATTTTAGTAAGAACACATGCTAAAGGCCTGATGATAAAGTTAGCTACTGTGTTCTTATATCAAGTTTCCCCCTCACAGCAGTGTTTTGAAGTTATTTAGCAATTTAACAAAGCCAGTGCAGAATCAAAGAATCCCCAAATGGTTTGGGTTGGAAGGGGCCTTAAATCCCATCCAGTGCCACCCCGTGCCATGGGCACGGACACCTCCCACTGTCCCAGGGTGCTCCAAGCTGGCCCTGGGCACATCCAGGGATCCATGGGCAGCCACAGCTGCTCTTGCCAGCCTGTGCCAGGGCCTCCCCACCCTCCAAATTCCCAATATCCATCTAAACCGACTCTTTTTCAACCTGACCCCAGAAACCCCATTAAAGCTGAACAGAGGCATTAAATAAAGGCTCATACAAACCATTTCAGTACCTTGGCTCGGACGGACCCTGTGACCAGGTGCTTGTTATTCTCGATATTAACCATCAACAGCTCCTGCAGCTCCTCCAGGTCTGTGACCGTCACGTTCGCTCTGTAACACACACACACACACACGTTTAGCGAATAACGCCCTGGCAGGGGACACTCCGCACAGCACAGAAAACACGGTTTAAAGGAATCCAAAGGGGCTGAGGGAGAAGACAGCGCCGGGCAAGGGCTCCCGCTCACCCCAGCGTGGCTGCCATGATGCCGACGGCGCCGGTGCCCGCGCCCAGCTCCAGGACGTGGCGGCGGGCGAGGAGGAAAGCGCCGGTCTCCAGGAACTTGGCGAGCACCAGCGCGGCGTCCCACACCACGCAGCCCACGCCGCCGGCCGCCCGCTGCTCCAGGCGCAGCGCCGGCCCGGCCCGGCGCTCCAGCTCCCTCACGAACGCCGCCATGGCCGCGGCTCTGAGGCGGCGCGGCCCCGCCCCGGGAGGAAATGGCGGGCGGGCCCTGAGGGGACGGCGCTGCCCGCCCGCGCTGGGCGGTGGGAGGGGATCTGCTCCGCGGGCGTGGAGGGTTTTCCAGCTGAAATAATGTTAGGATTGTGCCGGAATGATTCCGGGAGTCCACCAGCCGTGTCCAGCCGGAATCGCTCCAGGATCCCGCCAGCCGTGTCCCTGAGGGAGCGCGGAGCCCTCGGGACCCCTGAGCGGCTCCAGCCGGAGCCCTCCTCGGAAGGTTTTGTTACAAACCGCCCTCACGCAACTTACAAAAGGTCTTGGAAACCGACAAAAAAGGTCTTAGTAAACTGACAAAAAACCAGTTTTAATAAAACTGCGAAAGTCTTAGTAAGTCTATGAGAAAGGTCTTAATAAATGTACAAAAAGATCTTAATAAACCTATGAGAATGTCAACAAACCTATGAAAAAGGTCTTTATGAACCTATGAAAACAGTTTTAATAAACCTACAGAACAGGTCTTAACCTACAAAAGGCCTTAACAAATCTACAAAAAGGTTTTAATAAACTCACGAAAAAGGTTTAAATCGACTGAGTATGAGTCGATTCCGCGTCGACATCTTGAAAATGCAGAGGTTTTAGATTCCCCCCACCTCGGATATGTGGAAGAAAGTTTTATTACCTTATTTCTTCATTTCTTTTAGACCAATGGGTGGTCGGTAGATTCCCCTCGAGGGGAGGCTCATCTTCCTCGGGAAGGAGTTTTCTGAGGAAATTGCCTTTTCCCACACAAGCCAACTTCAAACCCAAACTTCACATTTTTCCCCTCCAGCAGTTTTTTTGTTGTTCTTTTTACCTACCCCTCTAATTATGAAATAACTGAGATGTTATTTATTGCTCTCTTGAACCATGCTGGTGGGAATCTCACTGCCTTTGACCACTTTCCATGGCCATGTTATGATACATTTTACTGTGGAATATAATGGTTTTGGCGTAAGCACTTCTACAGGAAGGCATAAAGCTGACATCTGTATATTCTAAAATGTGGGAGAGATTTTTTTCCTCTTCAACAACACATGAAAGTCTGAAAAAATATTATTCCTTGTTTAGCAATAGCTGCTGGTGAGGACTTCAAAAGAGTTAATGCAAAGAATTTAAAAAATAATTCCACTTTTCCAAGTCATCCTCCATTTCCTACCTGCACTCCCAGTTTGTCCACGTCAAATTTGGGACTTCTTGAACCTTATTTTAGCAAAATGAAGCAGCTCTCCTATAAAACGTGTGGTTTGCCCCTTGTGTGAATGGATTCTAACCCTCTCTTCTGCCTCACAGAAGGAACACGGAGGGGACAGGCTGTTCAAGAGACAGATGGAAAAGTCCATCTTCCCAGGAGGAAACTGTGGGCTTCTCCATACGATCCTGTGCGGGGCCAGGAGTCGGACTCCATGGTCCTGATGGATCCCTTCCAGCTCAGGGTATTTCTAATTAACATCCCTCCTCACTCATGTCTCCTTCCCAAAATGGAGAATTTTCCAAATGGAACGCCCAAGACAAGGGGAGCAGCTTAGGCAGACTGAGGAGAAGCTGGATTTGGAAGCCTGGGATGGGCCCAACTCTCACGTGCAGAAGGAAAGCCAAAGTGAGACCAGCAGCATGGAAAAATCGGGGCATTTCGTATTGTCAAAAATGCAATTCCCAACCTTGCCCTCGCAAGGAACACGCACTGCTCAAGCTCTTAAAAATTAAGACTGGGGTGATTTATTAATCTTGTTAAGAACTCTGATACAAAGCACAGTAAAAGGCCACAAACCAGTAAATAAAATGTGGCTTGTGAAGGCCACTTTATAAATGCTGCTACAGAACTACCAGTAAAACAGACTCACTCCTCACACCAGTTCAAACACGGGGGCTCGACTGGCAAAGAAAAGTTCCATTCGCTTATCAGTTTAAAAAGGTTTAATAAAGCTTTAAGTGTTTGCTGGTTTAAATGCTACCAATTTCCAAAGTGGATTCACGAGTTAAGTGGAGATCTAAAGGAAGTTATTAGGTCTGGAAGGCAAGACTGTTCCCAAGGCGGAGGAAACGCTGCTGGCCGGATCCAGTCCCAGGAGTAGCAGACTCTGTTATAGGCCTCCAAGTCAACTTCAATTTATACACGTCATTAGCATATCTGTAAATATACAATATAAACAATTGTACAGGCGCATAGCTTTGTTCTCTACAACAAACAGACAAACTCTTTAGCTTAAGACACCTTTGCCTATCAAAACAAAAAAGGCACATCTGAACAGGATGCACGTGAAGTACTCGGGATCCTCCCCGAGACCCGAGACGGGTACTCCTCCTTCATCCTTTCTCCAAAGAACCGAGACCAACCAAGTATTTTGGTATTTAGATTTCAACCTATTTTTTTTTTCCTTTGTCTTCAGCAGCAAATCAATGGCAATTAAGACATGGCATGAGAATATTCCAGAAGAGGAGCTGTCACCCAGGAACCTCAAGGTCAGAGGTTTCAAAATCTGTGACGCTCTGTATCCTCGTGTTGTTTGATCATCCCATTGCTGGGTTTCCTTAATTTAAAAAAAAAAAAAAAGGCCACTAGTGCTCAAATTTGACAAAAATTCCACAGACGCACCTTTTTTTTTTTTTTTCTTTTGGCTCAGTGCAATTAAATGATGTCAGTTTAAATTCACTTAGTGTAGTTTACAGTGCAAAAGGTCTATTTTGTGTCCTGGCAGAACGGTCGGCACTGAGGATGTGAACCAAGGCAATGCTGCTGCTCACCTGAGGGTAACGCTGTCCAACCACACGGGCTGGAATGTGTGTAGTCTGAATTTTTCCCAATTTAAACTTTTTTTTTTTTTTTTTTTTGATCAGCAGCACTTTAAGAGCGTAATTTTTGAAAATGCTAAAACACACTGCCTTTTTTTTTCTTTTTTTTTTTTTTTGAATAAATTATTAAAAAAAAAAAAAAAAAAAAAAGAAAGAGAGGAACTTTACAAACAGTATTCCAGTGTCAATGACTACTATGGCTAAGGTCATTGAGGAGTTTCTGCGTTTTCTAGCAAAGACAGTCTGTGCAAAGGAGGGTGGGAGAGCTCCCTTTTGTAAGTCTTTGGTGGCAGTTTTGGTAGCTGAGGGCTGGAGTTGTGCCGCGGCGGCACGGGCGGCACGGGCGCCTGGGCCAGGTTGTTGTGGCTGGCGCTGAGGACGCAGCAGCGGCGCAGCACCCGCGGAGAAGGGGTGCTGGGAGGGGTTCCCGGGGAGCTGGGGCCGGAGCCGGCCTCCCGCAGCCGCTCGGGATCCCGGGGGAAGCGTCCCAGCGGCGGCGGCTGCAGGCTCAGCGGGCAGTTGATGAAGTGCTCGGGCGGCCGGAGCGGCACCGGCGGCGGGGTGTCGGGGAGCGGGTCCCGGGGGGGCGGAGGAGGAGGGCTGTGCAGCGGCTGCTCCAAGGGGCCGCCGTAAGCGGGAACGCGAGGTTGGACCTTTGGAGGCGGCGGCTGCCGAGGTGGGATTGCTGGAGGATCGTCGTCCGCCTTGGGATTTCCCTGCGGTGTCACGGAGAAAAGGGAGGCGTGAGAAAGGGAGGGCACAGAATGCCAGAGTGGTTTGGGTTGGGGGGGAACTTAAATCCCACCCATTCCTCCCCCTGACACGGGCAGGGAACGCCTTCCAGTGTTCCAGGTTGCTCCAAGCCCTGTCCAAGATGGCCTTGGACACTTCCAGGGATCTACAGCTTCTCCGGGCAGGCTGTGCCAGCGCCTCCTCGCAGCCAAAACTCCCAATTCCCAACATCCCATCTAAACCTGCTCTCCTTTGGTTTAAAGCCAGTTCCCTTGTCCAGATGTTTGGATAAAGAGGAATTCTCCTGACCTCTGCTAGTGGTGCTGTCTGAAACACAGCAGCTGTACTGCTGATGGGAATATGAACACTACGTTCCTGAAATTCCCAGCAGAGTTTGGGAATCCAAAACTTTAAAAAAAGAAACTGGAGCTCTGCATCTCAAAGCCTTTTAGACTGACAGAGCCCTGTTCGGATCAATGGTTGAACTTGACAGTCTTAAAGGTCTCTGCCAAGCTAAATGATTCTAAATATTCCCCAATTTATCACCAAACCCAGGACAGCAATACCTTAGCATTGGAAGCATCCTGATCCATCTTTTTTCGTGGGGGAAGTGGAGGAGGGTTCTGAGGCTCATCACTCAGTTTAGGGAAGCTCCCCCAGGAGCTGAAGAAAGTCTCTGGAGAAGGAAAAGCAGATCTTTTACTCCTTGTGCAATATCTGAGGAACATATCCTGGAATAGCAAGCCAAAGTCAAAGCAACTCAAATAAAATCTTTGTGCTCCACAGCAACACGAACCAGGAACTTCAGCAGTAAGAAATCCTTTAATTCACTGCTTTAATCAGATCTAGGCCTCACTAAGTGTTCTCCTATGTCCAGTATCAGAGAAAGGCATCAGCAGTCAGCAGGCAATGCTGAGGGACGGGAAAATAAATCCAGGGAACTCCAAGTGAGGTTTTACAGAGGGAGAAAAAAAATCCTCAGTTTTTTCTTCTTTTAATTCTTTCAAATTAAGAAACAACACAACCCCCGACTTGTATTGGTGATTTCTGTCACACTTTTGCTTCTCCTTTTAGGAGTGCACTGAGCTCTGTGACTGCATCAGACCTGTGCTCACCAGCTGGAAATTAAATGAATCGCATTTTAAAAAAGGTATGTGGAATAAATAAAAAGAACAGCTGGAAACACAGGTGAATGCAGGTGTGATAAGAAAAGTGTCTCTTCCTTCCCAGCAACAGAGCAGTTATTTTCACTAACTGGAATTAGGAAATTATCAAGTTGCTTTACTTGTAGCTTTAGTCAAACAAAACAATCAGCAAGGACATTCGAAATAGAAGGAAAAACATGTGAGAGGAAGGAGATAAAAACCCAGCCCGAACTAAAGCAGCAGTTTAAGTTTTAGGCTTCACATTCTTTACTGGACGTCTGATTTAAAAGGAGCCCCTCTGAATGAGCCCACATTCCCATGCCAGATTTCAGATCTGAATCCCCACTGAGCTCTCCCGAGTTAAACATTTAACAGAGTTCCAACACTCACTCGACTGAGGCAAGTTCACGGGAGCGAAGATGCTGTTGTTACCTGGGAAATAAAAAAAAACCACATTAAACAATTTCCAGGCAGAACCACTGCACTGCAGCACACAACAAATGCTTGAATTACCTGAGAGATCAGAACCACCCCCAAGTTCACCTACCGCAAACGTCAATGAAAACTCCCCGTGTAAAACATTCCTGAACTGGAGAACTTAAATCACGCCGGGAATTGATTTAATTACTTCCAATTCTGCAATTTCTTTTTTTAAAGGCTGACACGAACCCCCAACACACTTGGGAAGCCCGAGGGGCAGCAACAAGGCTTATTAAATGTACGTGCCGTAAGAACTGTTGAGATCGATGTCCAGGAAGACGCTGAACTCCGAGGACGCCGACACGGGCGGCGTTGACGGCGTGTTGGGGGAGGTTGGCGCCGACGCCGCCGATTCGTGCTCCGACTCCGTGATCCTGCTGAAACTGATCTTGCTGGGCTCCTTCTCCAGCGGCAGCGGGTGGCTCCTCAGGGTGCCGGAGGTGGAGCCGTGCCTGCCCGCGTTGGGCCTGATCCCGGGGGATTTCAGCGGATACGTTGTTTTCCTGGGCTGGAGACAGCGGGACTGTTAGCGCTGCAAGGTTCCACGCTGCAGCATTCCCAAACAATGCAGCATTCCCAACCACTGCAGCATTCCCAACACTGCTGCCATTGCACACTGCAGCATTCCCAAGGCTCTGTGAGGTATTTTTATAAGTATTTCTCAAAGAGCAGTACAGGGGTGCAGCTGATGTGAGGTGCAGCGTTATTGACACAGCAGGAGTTTGCTGGAAGCTGCTGGATACAGCTGAAAAAAATCTCTTTTTTCCCCACAAAACGTCCAGGTCCTGCTGCCAACCAGGACAAAACACTGGGAAAAACAAGTCACAGCCTTGGGAAATAGGAATTTACTTCAAGGGCCCCTCAGAGCTGCAGAAGAGCCCCAGAGCAACGCCCCAGAAACACCAAAACCACAGAGGGTCACCGCGCCCCACCACACCCCCAGGATCAGGGACACACTTGGAAAATGCTGTCCAAGCCCTCCAGTTTATCCAGGATAAAATTCCTACACCCAGGTCACTGTGTGGACAAACCCAGCCTGGTTAGGCTTGGGTGTAATCCAGCACAGATCAAAGCTGAGCCTCGCAAAGTGAATTATGTCCCCAGCTCTCAGCGGTGCCCAGCACATTACAGCACCCACAACTGGATTCTCCTGAAATTCCAGTAAGATTCTCTCTTTGGAAATCATGAGCTGTAAAAAGTTCCTGCCCAGCTGACTGGACTCCTATTTTTAGAAAAGATTTTTAATAAAATTACTGTAAGCAGCGTTTTTGCAACAGCAATGCCTGGCGTTTTCTCGCCACATTTCAAACATCATCGTACTCGTTCCTCTACCAAGAGATGGCAAAAACGATTTACAGCTCTCCCGAAAAATTAGACAAGGCTCCAGTTCCTCAGGCAATTACAACATATTAAAAACAAGCTCTAAATTGTGATTTTCCTGCTTAAAAAAGAACTCCAGGAGCTGGGTTATTTTAAACCTCCTTTAAATTGAACTGTATTTTCTTCAGCAAGAAGGGTTGCACCTGGTAAAGTCTGCAGTTTTTTGCAATAATAGCAAATATTTAGACAAAAGGAAAATAGAAATTATCTCAAAGAAAACTGAACATATTATGTATAGAAGTAATATTTTAATTAGCATTAATCTAAGCCTTCCTGATATTGTGAAATGAAAAATATTGCTCCATATTTTATCATATGACTGTATCGTAAGAAATACAAATTTAACAGCAGCGTTTCAGGTTTTGGGGGGAAAAGTGAGTTTTAAAATAAGACAAAGATGATATATTTTAGTAGTGACAAACATCAAGAGTAGAAGTCTTTTGAAATCAGGTTTAGTTGGAAAATCAGCTCATGATAAGGAATTCTGAAGAAAATCTCTCTGGCTTATTGAGTTAACCATGAATTATTTTCATAGTGGTCAGGGATTTTTAGCTATTTAATTTTAATTAAACAATCCAGGAATGGGACTCGATGATCCCTGGGGTTCCCTTCCAGCTCAGGGTATTCTCAGATTCCAGAAATTTCAGGGAAAAACTCACAAATCGAGGCGGTTGCTTGCAGTTCCGAGGTTCAATCTCTAAGGACTTGTTGAACAGATAATCCGTAAACTCTTTTTCTGGTATCTTCCCCATGGGATTGAGATTTTCGAAGAATTTCTGAACGGAACAAGTATCAATAACAATATTTAAAAAAACAAGCCCGCAGAGAAAATTTTAATGAAACACTCCTAACTCAGCCATTCAAAATCTCCTTTTTCACCACTTCTGGCTGCTCCTTTGTGTGGTTCTTTGTTGTCTACCAGCCACTTCTCCCCCCTCTTTTGCTAATCACCATCCATGCAAAATTAGGCCCAGTGCTAGAAGATTATTTGGTATTTTTCCCCCCCTCTGCAATCCCCCAGGAGATAATTAATGGCTGCTTACCCGGATTTCTGGCTCAATCCGTAAGCAGTAGGGTTGGTTTTGATACTGCTGAATTTCTCCTGTAATTTCAGCCACTTTTCTCCTCTTACTGAAGTTAATTAATTCTTTCCCTTGTCTTTTAAGGAAGTCGGGATTCCCTTCTTCTGTCTTCAGGATATTTGTTAGGTATATTCCTGATTTTTTTTAAAAAAGGAGTTTTTAACCATACCTCTGCAGCAAACTCGAGTTCAGAGTGACAGCACACACAAAATTTGATGTCACTTACCAAAAAAAGGCACACAGGGGGGGTTGATTGACTTGAGCTTAGCTAAATACTTCTTAAAATGATCTTGGCTTAATTCCACTGCTTCATCCAAAACTCTTTTTTTCCTTTCCTGGAGTGCCTGAGTTGTCAAAAAAAAAAAAAAAAATTAAAAATTAGGGATGGAAATCTTCTCAACAGCATGGTTGGGAAATGACAAGGCAATTCCCTGGCTCTCTGAGCAAAATTTGGGAATTGAAATGAAGGTTTCAAAGAATCTCTTGTGTCAATGGTTTGCTCTGGATTACAGCACCCAGCAATTCAGTCATGTGGATCCTGAGATTCCAGAAAACAGATTATTATTTTAACTTCAAATACACAGAATTCAGTCTTTAATACAAATTCAACCTTTGATTTTAACTTCAAAGCCTTGTGCTGCCTTTCAGAGCCATACAAAACTCAAACCATTTTATTCCTATTCCTCTTTTCCTGTTTTGCTCCAGGGAGGCTTTGCTGCCAACAATGGATTTCACTCCAGAACCGTGCACGACCCAGGTCTGGACTCTGATTTAATTTCCTTTTCCATGCCCTAAACTCACCTCGAATGTGTGATCCAGCCTGTAGACTGAGACAGAGTTCACAGCACTGACAATCTCCAGAACACCATTGAAATTATTGAGGTCTTGGAAAACCTGCAGGATTTCGATGATCCTGCTCAGCACAGCCACTCGCTCCTCAAAGTTCTCCGTTTCCACGATGCACCTGATGGAAAGATGGGATTTGGGAAAGGGTGAGAAATAAAACCTGACACTTGGTGAGTTATTACATCAAAAATTTCCATGGAAACCCATCCAGCATGGAGATTTTGGCTCTCCCTCCAGAATCTCGAGTAGGAATTTATGTAATCACATCTTACGTACATTCGAGTTGGAAAGTCAAGGGAGGATTTGGCAGAAATAAACCAGCAAACCCCAGGGGTGCCCAGGGTGGGGGTGGTTAATGCCACTGAGCTGCACTCACTTTTCAAACCACAGAGTGAGGTTTGTAGTGTGACGAATCATTTTCAAGAGATTTGGGGAGTTAATTTCCTTATCCTCCTTCGTCCACACGCTGCCAACGAGTTCAGAGGGCTGCACAGCCCTGGGAATGACAGAACAGGAGGCAAAACGCTCAGTACAAATAAAAACTGTCATTTCTGTGTTTGCATTAAAAGATTATTTCTGCCCCTAGTCACGACCTGGTATTTCACAAACCCAATCCCACCTAATCTACTACACAACACAACTTTTTGATGAGAGCTCGAGTACGGAAGGAAATTCGTTTTTATCTTAATTGAAATTGGATAATTTTGAAGAAGCCTTTTCAGATAAGAAAATGACAAAGGAGTGAGTTTAGTTTTCTGAAAGGGCAAGAAAACAACTTCAGAAGAGTTAAAAATTGAAAATAGGAAGGTGAAGCGCTTGCAGCAACCGGCTGGATTCAACACAAAACCTCCCGTCACCGAAGCAGAAACGGGATTTTATAATTCGGATTTTGTAAGACTCCCGAATTATCCTCCCTATATTTCTGCTGCCACAAGTCTGACACGGAGATAAAACCTCATTTTTTTCCACTCCTTCGCACATTTTAACATGGAGCAGACAGCAAGGAAACCCCTTCCCGTGAACTCTGGAAGTCGCGGGCTGCGATTTCCAGAAAACAATCGGTTTCTGACCGACGGTGTGAACGAGGAGCATTGGTTTTTTGGGGGTGAAATAATGCAAAATGCAGGAGTGAGAGCTCAGCCTGCCTGTACAGGTCGGACTCGAGCAGGGTGAGCTGCCGGGCGATCTCGATGGGGTGCAGCGTCATCAGCTCCAGCGCCTCGCTGTGCCCCACGCGCCACAGGTGCCACTCCAGCGGCGGCGGGGGGCTCTCAAAGGTGATGTTGTGGCTGACCCCGTCTGCCTGCGCTTTCTTCCTCTTGATGATTTTAGCAATGGACTCCACCCACTTCTTCATGGATTTTCCTGGAGAAATCATAAAAAAACCAAAACCAAGCCACACATGAGTTTTTTAATGCTGTCGTAAGTGAAGTTTTAAACTGACACGGGGGAGGGTTAAACTCCAAGAGAGGGGGAAAGTGAATTAATCTTGTTACAAGTGTTGGGTTTTTTTAATAAATTCGTGTTCTTTCATAAATGTCAGTGTTACAGAGCAATCTCTGGGGAGGGAATATTTTGAGTTTGTAAATAAATAAATTCGGGAATTGGAACTCAGGCTGGAGGTGTCACCGAGACACACAAAGCAGTCACACGCAGACAAGAGATTTTCGCAGAGGTCCTTCTGATCCCAGCTCACAGCTGAGAGAGCAGAGAGAAGAGAGACCCCTTTGTTTATTTCTTACTTTTTATACATTTGTGGGTCTAGCAGAAGATTGGCTTTTTGGGGTTTCCACCCCTCAGCCTCAGTGGCCAGACCAATTGTCAGTTACAATTGTTTTCAGGTTAGAAATATGCAAACAAAGGACAGAGAATGAAAAACAAAGGATTTGTTTATGTTACATCTGTGGGAAAAGGTAGAAAACTGCTCTAATATTGTACAGTAACTAAAAGATCTGACTCCATTTATGAAAATCAAAAGGCTCAGAAAAACCAGGGTAACACTGGAGGGACTTTGGACAAGGGATGGAGTGACAGGACACGGGGAGATGGATTCAAACTGTGGGTCCTTGGAAATGCCCAAGGCCAGGTGGGATGAGGATTGGAGCACCCTGGGATGGTGGAAGGTGTCTTTGCCATGGCAGAGGTGGAGCTGGATGGGCTTTAAGTTCCCTTCAACCCAAATCATTCTGGGAAGCTCTGATTTTAAAGGACATTTGGTAACTTGGTGAAACCATCTCCCCCAAAATTTGAATGTACACGGAGAATTCTGCATTTCTGCATGTAAATTAATCAGGTTTGCATTTCTCTGTTTTCTTCTTATAGGTTCTTGCAGCTGTATCAGCTGACAAATAAACACATGTGAAACCAGCTCTATTTAACCACATCCTCTGACAGTTTTGGTGTGGAAAAAAGTGACCTTGTGTCCAGGGTCTTTTAATTATCTCAGAATTATGTTGCCTAATGTAAGAAAATGAAAACCTGGAACATGCCAACACTGCTGCCCGCCACAGAGGCTGCCAAAAATCTCGAGTTCATAAAGAAGAGATACCAAATGGGCCCGATATCCTCTTCTAAAAGGATAATGATTTTTTAGTTGGAACTTTATATAAATGGGCAAAATCAGCATGGGAAAAACTCAGTAAGCAAAAGGGAAGGAATTCCCTATGGAGAAGGGGAAGGTGACAGCCTGAATTACAGACTCAGGCAAGGATGACCAGAAGGAAATATATTTAAAGAGGTATTATCTTAATTCTTGAAATTATTTTTAGGAGTTGTTCAGGCTCCAGGCCAAATCTTCCTCAGGTAAAGGGGAGCCTCACAAACAGCTCAATTGAAGGCATTAAAATCACTCATGTGTTTAAAGGTATTCTCAAATCCATCAGGATCAGACTGGGAAGGGAGCAGGACCCCCATCACTGCACCTCTGACACTGGAAATGAAGGTCTCCAGCCTCTCCAGCAGCTCCAGATCCCTCTCAAAATCATAAAAATGGTGCTCGACCCAGTGGCGGAAAACATTCAGTATTCTGAGGAAAGAGGAAAAAAAATACATTAAGTTTCTTTTTAAGGAACTCCATTGCTTATCTCATAAAAATGAACCACAATCCTACAAAACTCAACTTACAGATTCATGGAGCTGGTGACTCTCAAAATACTCCCGGACAAAGGAGCAGAGCAAAAACTTTTTTTTTTTTTTTTTTTTTGGCAGGTGTTTAAAACTTAATTTATAGGTTTTAAAGAACAGTTTTAGCTTGGTGCTGTTTTAAAATCGAATATAAAAAATGCCAGTGCTGAGGTGGTTTCAGAAGAGGAAGAAACTCAGCAAAATCAGATAAAATTGGTATTTCTAATTTTCCTTGTCATTTCCTTTCTTTCTTGGTGTGGTTTTTTTAACAAAAAAAGCAAATTAGGGTCTCCCACTTGTTAAGAAGCAAATTTGTGATTCTTTCTCTCCTACACCCAAATTTCAACTTCAAAGTCGTTGTTACTGCCCTACTTATACAATTTTTAATGACCCAAAATGATTAGATCCAGTACATCCTTTAAGGATAACACTAAACTTCCTCTTGATTTTTCTCTACTCTTTCTTAGACAAATAAATCAGTCTCTAAAAGCGAACTCCAGCTGCTCTTCAGCCTTCTGCACTCCGGATAAATCAGAATACAAAAACTGGTTTGTCTCTTCTTCAGGCAAACAAGCTGAGCTCACACTTTGAACACTTTGTTTTATCCAGGTGCAATTTATGACCTGAGTAAAAATCAGATTTGCATTGAGGACAAATGAAGGACATCCACACGGACACATGGAAAATTCCTTGATTCTCCTCTTCTCAGTGTGCAAGGTAAAAAATAAGGTTTATGCCACAAAAGAATTGCTGCCCCAAGAGATCATTCGGGCTGGAAATCAATGGCACCTTCAAGAGGCAAAGTTTTGACCCAAGTTTCCTGTGCCAGGATCTTATCTAACCCACGTCTGCCCTTGAGATCCCGTGGTGAAAGCATTGCCTGGATCTGCTGACTGCGTTTGCAGCTGAGCACCTCCTCGCTCCCATCACCTCACACGCATTTATTTGTGTCCGAGCCCTTTCCAGGCCTGGGCACAGCATCTTCTACGAGATTTGGAGTGGAGGGAAGCAGGGAAGGAAGGGATGAACACCTTCAGTTCTCCACCTTCTTCCCACATTCCGGTCTCTGAAGCAGAGGTCAACGCTTTTACCAACACTGGAGTGCACAAAGCGCCGAGTTTATCGACCCAGCTGCTCAGAGTCACTCATTTTCAGCTGGAAGGCAGCTTCGAGCTACTGGAAATACACAGTATGGATCAGAAACAGCTCCCAGAAAACAGCAAAACCCAGGGAAGGCACGAGCTGAGAGGCAGCTCTCCCAGGAACTGCTAACAGCAGACTTCTGGTCCTGCTGAACCCACAGGAGCTGATAAGGTGGGAACAGCAAGGGCCTGAGAAGCTGCCCAAGGCCAGCAGCAGGCAGGAGTATCAAGGTTACGCTGAGATTGTGTGACTTGGATCACGTTCAAGAAGGTGGTGGCAGCTCTGTGTCGAGGAAAGTTACAGGGTTACCTTCAGATTTATCTTTGTAATCTTTGATATGTATGTGCACATGGGTGCCCGATAAAAATGGGACCCTGAGTGACTTTCTGAACACCTTGGAGGCGCTGGCATGTCAGGGTGACCCTTTGAGTCAACTGCTCCTGCTCCAACAGGAATGAGTGGTAGCAGAGTAAAGGAGGGTGCTGTGTGTCTAATTAACAGTGCTAATTACTATTAGTCGAATTAATATTCATAGTAGTATTAATGTGCCGTCAATGGAACATCTTGATGTTCCTCATCGCTGTAATGAATAAAAGTTGCTCAAGCAAACACTGGTTGTGATCTGTGTCTCCTCCTGTCTCGATCCCCAATCAGGGCAACAATTACTCTCATTCACGCTAGAAACGCTTAATTGTTCCCCAGATTAGCTCGGTCAGCAAGACCTCGGCGATTCCCTGCGGCCCACTGCAGCGAGCAGCACGGACAAGAGCCTCCCTGTCTGTGAGCAAACACATCCACGGCGCTGGGACACCGAGAGGAACACCAGCGGGGCTGGAGGACGGGAACACGGGAATTATCTGCGCAGGGGCTGGGAACAAGGAGGCTTTGAGAGCGTGGCCAGCCTGCCCTGAGCTCCAGTGCCCCCACCCGCGGCGCCGCGGCTGCGGGACGGATCCCAGATCCCGGATTCCGGATCCCAGCCGGGCCAGCTCCAGCACCGGGACAGCAGCGAGAGCAGGGACAGCAGGGAGAGCAGGGGCTGCAGCGAGAGCAGGGGCTGCAGTGAGAGCAGGGGCTGCAGGGACAGCAAGGGCTGCAGGGAGAGCAGGGGCTGCAGCGAGTGCAGAGGCTGCAGCGAGAGCAGGGGCTGCAATGAGAGCAGGGGCTGCAGCGAGAGCAGGGGCTGCAATGAGAGCAGGGGCTGCAGTGAGAGCAGGGGCTGCAGGGAGTGCAGGGGCTGCAGGGAGAGCAGGGGCTGCAGGGAGAGCAGGGGCTGCAGTGAGAGCAGGGGCTGCAGGGACAGCAGGGGCTGCAGCGAGTGCAGGGGCTGCAATGAGAGCAGGGGCTGCAGCGAGTGCAGGGGCTGCAGGGAGAGCAGGGGCTGCAATGAGAGCAGGGGCTGCAGTGAGAGCAGGGGCTGCAGGGACAGCAGGGGCTGCAGGGAGAGCAGGGGCTGCAGTGAGAGCAGGGGCTGCAGTGAGAGCAGGGGCTGCAGGGACAGCAGGGGCTGCAGGGAGTGCAGGGGCTGCAATGAGAGCAGGGGCTGCAGCGAGTGCAGGGGCTGCAGGGACAGCAGGGGCTGCAGGGACAGCAAGGGTTGCAGTGTGTGCAGGGGCTGCAGCGATTGCAGGGGCTGCAGGGAGAGCAGGGGCTGCAATGAGAGCAGGGAATGCAGTGAGAGCAGGGGCTGCAGGGACAGCAGGGGCTGCAAGAGATGTGGGCAGTGCCCAGGCAGGGCAGGGGGCAGACACACGGACAGACAGACACACGGACGGACACACACACACAGAGACAGACACACACACACAGACAGACAGACAGAGACACACACAGAGACACAGACACAGACACACAGACAGACAGATACACACACAGACAGACGGACAGACACACACACACACACAGACACAGACACACACAGAGAGACAGAGACACACAGAGACAGACAGACACAGACACAGACATACAGACAGACAGACAGAGACATACAGACAGATGGACACAGACATACACAGACACACACAGAGAGACAGAGACACACACACAGACAGACAGACACAGACACAGACAGACAGATGGACACACACAGAGACAGACAGACACAGACACACAGACAGACACATACACACACAGAGACACAGACACAGACAGACACACAGACAGATGGACACACACAGAGAGACAGACACACACAGACACGTCCTTGAGCTGCCAGGGCAATGCTGAGGGCACACACACACACTCACACTCACACACACACACAGACACACACACACACACTCACACACACCTGAGCTGCACTGGGAGGGCTGAAGGCACACACACACACACACATACACACACACTCACACACACACTCACACATACACACTCACACTCACACACACACTCACACTCACACTCACACATACACACTCACACACTCACACACTCTCACACACCTGAGCTGCACGGGCTGCACGTATTCCTTGCGGAAGCGCTTCAGGTCGGCGCTGATGGGCTGCTCGCCCTTCTCGATGGCCAGCCTGTCTGCCTCCGTGGGCTCGGGCTCAGGGATCTCAAACCTGGGGGAAAACACAAACCCTCTGTGCAGAAGCTGCAGTTTCACAGAAATGTATTTCTACAGATTCAGCGGGAGGAGAGTCGGGTGCTTCCCTGCCATCCGGTTTGCCCGGAATTCCCTCCTCCCCAGCTCCACACCCTGCTAATTCGCCGCTTCTCCGCTCGTCACACGATGTCTAGACTGGGATAGAAGGTTTTTAAGCACTTGATTAAGGGAAGATTAGACGAGAGCTTAAGAGCAGCTTTACCACGCTGCATTAAAATGCTGTTTACCCTAAGTCTGTGCCTTCAAACGAACTGCCTGGAACATTTCTGTCCTTATTTCCACGGAGATTTGGGTGCACTCAACTCTCTCATGAGCCAGTTTAGCAGTTCCAAACATCACCACCCGCCAGCTCACTCCTCATCCGGCTAACTCATTTAAAGTGGGAAAAGGAAGCTTCCACTGAAAACCTGGATCACTGTTTTCAAGTTACTGCTTTACAAATTTCACTAAAACACCGAAACATCACACTGGGATCCTGAGCAGGAAAGGAGCAGGAGAGTCTCTGATGTTTATGGGTCCCTTCCAACTCGGGATGTTCTGATTCCAGATAAACAAAACTCATCGGGAACTGAAGTGACAGGACGAGGGAAAAGGCCCGAAGTGAAGGAGAGGAGGGTTAGATGGGATTTGAGGGAGAAATTCCCGGCTGTGAGGGTGGGGAGACCCTGGAATAAAATTCCTGAAGAAAATGTGACTGCTCCATCCCTGGAAATGTCCAAGGCCAGCTTGGACAGGGCTTGGAGCAGCCTGGGATAGTGGGAGGTGCCCCTGCCCATGGTAAGGGTGGGACTGGATGGGTTTTAAGGTCCTTCCTCAAACCATTCTGGGATTCTATTCTATGATTCCAAACCCTTTCCAAGCCCTAAGGAAGGAGGATCACTCCTTACCTTTCTATCAGCAAACTCAGCAGCTCCTGGGGCTTGCAAAAGGAGCGGTAGGTGGTCAGGAAAGTCCGAACGAAATTAGGATCTGTAAGGATTGAGGAAGAAAATGATGGCAGTGGGTTTTTATCCAGTTGGAAGTAGAAATAAAATACAAAGAAGTTGTTTAATGTGCAGAGAAGACACAGGGGTTGTAAGGCAAACACTGTATTTGTAAAACACCAGAAATTCAAGTGATTGGGAACTCTTTACTCCGTTCTTTGGTGCATTTCCCTGAAAAATATTGAACTGCACATCCAACATTCTCTTAAAACCTCTGTCTCGGCCTTCCCTGAGGAATGACTCTCCCTGACCAGCTGTGCTATTGAGGAAGTTTCACAAAAATTGCACAGCAGTCCCGACAGCACCAGCTTCCCCTTGCACCCCAAAACTGAGACCCAACATTTTCCTCAGCCTCAGCAGTTCAGGGAACTCCTTCAAGCTTTCACTTCTGTGCCTGTCAGGCACTAAAAGGCTGAAAAATGCTGATTGCATCGACTTCAACCCAGATTCTTCACAGAGAGACAGGCTGAATGTAATAAATACAAAAAGCACAGGAAATATAATAAATATAACCTCTAACTGTTTTCCTCCTTCACAGAGCATCAGCCTGCAACAGCCTCACTGTTACCCTGGTTTTTCTGAGTTTCTTTATTAGCCTTTTGATTTTCATAAATGGAGTCAGATCTTTTAGTTACTGTAGAATATTAGAGCAGTTTTCTACCTTTCCCACAGAAGTAACATAAACAAATCCTTTGTTTTTCATTCTCTGTCCTTTGTTTGCATATTTCTAACCTGAAAACAATTGTAACTGACAATTGGTCTGGGCACTGAGGCTGAGGGGTGGAAACCCCAAAAAGCCAATCTTCTGCTGGACCCACAAATGTATAAAAAATAAGAAATAAACAAAGGGGTCTCTTCTTCTCTCCGCTCTCTCAGCTGGGAGCTGGATCAGAAGAACCTCTGCGAAAATCTCTTGTCTGCGTGTGATTTCTTTGTGTGTCTCGGTGACACCCCACTGCTTTGGCCACGATGAATCACGAAAATATATTTTTGTGATTTTTTTTTTTTTTTTAGGGGACGAAAGGTTTGCATACCCAAAATTCTCTTAGAGCTCTGCCTGCAAAGCCAGGTGATTTAATAACCCATTTTTACTCCCCGCATATCTCACTTTACGTTCCACTACAAGCAGAAAAAAGCCCCCAGTGTACTAAAGACAAAAGGCTAAAGACGAACCTCCTCCCCTTTCTAAGAACACCAGAGCTCAGGATACCTGCATACATGTGGTAGGTCAGCCTCTCGATGAGCTTCACCACCGTGCCCCCTTTGATGATGGGAATGCCGTTCCTGCTCTGCAAGCTGTCCTCGAAAACGATGTTGTCCTCGGAGTCCTCCACCACGAAGCGATAAACGCTGGCGCTGGGCAGCCTCAGGGGCTGCTCGTTCTCCTCCTGCAGCAGCACCGAGTCCAGCATCCTGTCCAGGGTGCTGCGGTACTGCAGCGAGATCAGCGCCGCCATCCACGTGCTCTTCTCCTCGGCCGACTTGGCGGCGAACAGGACGCTGTTGTCGTCCTTGGACACCAGCTCGAAGGCGTGCCGGTACTCCGCCGTGTCCTCCCTGTCCAGCACCTGCGCCTTCCTCATGACGATCTTCTCCTTGAGCCGGTACTCGGCGCTGCTGTAGCCGGGCAGCCGCGACTGCCCGTGGTTGGGTTTGCAGCTGATCATCAAGCCGTCGAAGAGGAAGATGTGGCGCTCGTGTTTGGCGCCGATTTTCGTCAGGCCCCCTTCCATGATGAACTCGTTGCAGCACTGGCCGATGTCCTTGCCTTCCCAGCCGTCGATGTTCTTCTGGATTTCGTTCATTTTCTTGATGGCCAAGTGTTTGCTTCGGAGCTGCCGGTGATAGAAGCGACACACCGGCTCCCTTGAAGGGAGAACGGAAAAAGTCACGGCGGGCGCGTGCCAGATTTGCAGTCCCGAAAGACTAAAATGATCAATTAAATCAATTGCTTAAATCGGGATTATTTTTTTTCCCCCCCCTCAAAATCAAGTTCCAAATGCGCCACGTGCACAGTGCTGGGAAGGAGCGAAACATTCACGTTATCCTTCCAAGCGGGGCATGAAGGCTAAAAAGAAAACAAGAAAACCACCAACAAGACGTGCCTTGCAAAGGAAATACTGAGATTTTCTAGCGGGACAAGGTGATTTACGTCCGTCCCTGGCAGCTGGGGGAAGCTCTGGGGGGAAATACTGAGATTTTCTAGCAGGACAAGGTGATTTACGTCCGTCCCTGGCAGCTGGGGGAAGCTCCGGGAGGAAATACTGAGATTTTCTAGCAGGACAAGGTGATTTCCGTCCGTCCCTGGCAGCTGGGGGAAGCTCTGGGGGGAAATACTGAGATTTTCTAGCAGGACAAGGTGATTTCCGTCCGTCCCTGGCAGCTGGGGGAAGCTCCGGGGGTGCTTACCCAGGCCGGCGCCGCGGGGAGTGCTTGCTGTAAATGCGCTCCATGCTGCACTGCAGGTTCAGGAGGGCTGTGATGGCCTGCTTCAGGCACTCCCTGTCCTCTTCATCCTCACTGCACTCCTGCAATTGCTGGCACAGAACAAACATTTATTTTCTTTTGGATTTGCCTCGTTTCTAGCAGGGTAAGAAGGCTGAACGACCTTCTCACACGGGGGTACCGGCAGCGCTCGGTGAAATCGGTGATTTCAACTCAGTGACTTTTTACATCTACACTCAAAAGCAGATGTGAAAGCATGAAAGTAAAAATATTTAGGCAGAGGTTCAGGAAAAATCCATGGATATCCCTCAAGTTTAGAAAGATCACCCTTTACCCTCTAATGCTAACTGCCAGGCATTATTCTGCCCGTTATCTCAACAACATCCTATTTCAAACTGGTTTGATTCAAGAGTTTGAAGGTTTGAAACAGCCAAGGACTCAGTGCTGCTTCGTGGAACTCCGTGCATCTTCCTTTCGTGAGCCCATCGCAACAATCCAAATCTAAGACAGAAGGAGCAAGAATCTCTCAGCTTCTTATCATCCTGAATTCTGCCACCTCCAGCGAACTCAAGAAGAAACATCAATTTTGCGCGGAGCAAACAGCAAAAGCCTGAAATTTAAGATTTGCTGCTACAGAAAAATGTAAAGGCAGTGAGAACAAATGTATTTCCTTTGTATAAAGACTAAGTCCATCCCCACCGCTCAGCAGAAACTCCCTGAACTGGGAAATTCCACAGATTTTCCTTTCATCTGCATCCACTTGGTAGCAACATGCTCTGAGCAAAACCTAACAGCTCCTCTTTCTGGTTCTTTGAGGTGGTACCGAAAAAAACTATTGAAAAAATGAAAGAGATTTCTCTTTTTAACCCTTCTCACATCCAAGATCATCTGAACTGCCCATGGCAGGGGCTGGAACGAGATGGGATTTAAGGTCCCTTCCAACACAAACCAGTCTGGGATTCTGTGAACTTTTCAAAGGAAGATTCAGGCTAAGAAATTGCTGGGCAAAACAGTGACAACTTGCCATGCAGTTTGGGATAAACTCTCTTTTACCTCTAGACATGAAGGGAAATCTTCCTCACACTCACTGGCATGGCAGAATCCTTCTTTTCCTTTCCCCACTACATTCCCTCAGCAAGGATCCCTCAGCTTCTTCTAAAAGCAATTGAGAGAACAGGATTTGACCACACTGGTCCAATCCCACGTTGTTTAAATGACTGAATTTTTCGTTTTCCGTGCCCAAATAACCTCCACATTCAAGAAAGTAAAGAGTTTTGTGGCTCAGAATTTTCTGGGAAGCTGAGGAACAGCACAGGGAAGGGAAAAATCAGATGTCTACCTCTGGAAATTCTACTTTTCCTTGCTGCCAGCCACAGAAATGCTGTGAAATGCAGAATCCTGAAGGTGGGAGAAGCAATTGAGGATAATTTCAGATGTTGCTGGATGAGAACACAGCGAGTCACAAGAAGAAATCAGGGATAATTCTGTGCAGGCTCTGATGCAGATCCTGAACATTTTTTCTACCGAGGAGGAAAAGTCCTACAGCTTGAAAGAATTTCCAGGCTTTTCACACTTTAATTTTATTAATTTTAGTTTTGTTGTTTTGCAAAAAAAAGAGCAAATGTTGAGGCCTGTGTTTCTGTAAATCATTATTTTATTCACCTCCCAGTTCAGAAGGGGTTTTTGGTAATTTTCTCAAGGAGTCAAAGTCTCAATCTGAGCTTCTCTCCCTACTGAAACTCTGAAAATATGAGTGCTTTGTTGCTCTTTTGCTTTCATTTTGGTCTTCTTCAACCTAGAGGCCAATGCAATGGCAACAGAGGAGCACTACCACCAGTTTTTAATGTTATATTTTAATACTGTTGAATAAATACATTTTTTATCCCCCAGACCACTCTGCTTTCTAAAAATCCCTGCTTTAAATCCAAGATTTTTTCGAAGTACAACGTAAAATTCAAAACTGAAACCCGTAACTAATGGGAGCACAACAAAATATTCTGGATTGACCACTTCTACGGGGAGATATTTCAGATTTCTGTTCTGTGCTCACATGGTTGTGAGACAGCCAAGCGTCAGATTCCACTCAGAAACCTCATACACTGTGGATAAAGGTCAAATTTAAATGTTTTCACTGCTAAAATGATCATCTTTCATGCAGCACCCTGCTGTATCATCCTTCAAAATAAATCAAAACATCACAAAATGATTTTGCCAGGCTTTATTTGCCCAAAATAGGAGGAAAACTCTGCTCAATAGGGCAGTTTAGTTTAGTTTCTCTAAAAAAGGAGGAAAACCACGACCTATTTCACCCTTGTAAAAGCAGCTTGAGGTTCAGATTCCCCCCAGAGCTGTGGCAGCCCGTGATTTCATCCTTCAATCTCACCCTGAGGCGCTTCCCCAGCTCTGAGACGCTCACGGATCAGCCTGACCCCAGCACGAGGCAGGGCAAGGACCCCACTCCGGCTTTTCAAGCTGAAAGGTTTGCAGGGATTCCAGAGAATTGCGGAAAGGGAAGTTCCATTATTTCCAGAGAGACTCTTCTGATGAAGAACTCGTCCCTGATATCCGATTCAAACCTCCCCTGGCAGAGCTGGAGGACATTTCCTCCTGTGCTGCCCCTTGCAGAGCTCGACCCTCCTGTCAGCAAGTTGTACAGAATCAAAGTTGTTTGGGTTTTTGGGGTTTTTTTTTAAGCTTTTCTGAACTGGTTTCTAAACTGACCATCACTAGAAATGCTTAACAGTTGAGAATTTACCGAAATCACACGTATTTAGGTGTATTGGAACCAGATGATCTTTAAGGTCCCTTCCAACCCAAACCAAACCCAATCCCAGTCCGGGATTTAAAGTTTTCTGCAAAATACTGGCAATCCATTCATTGGAGGTGGGTCAGGATAAATCACCACTTGTTTTGACTTATTAAATCAGGAAATGCAAAAAACAAATCACAGCAGACACGAGGAAAACAAGAGTGAAATTAAGTGGAAATAAATAAAAAAAAACCAAAAAAAAAGGAGTTTGTGCTAAATATTAATTACAGGTCTCAACACAACTCCTAAAAATATTCAGGCTGGATTACAGATAAATTCTATTTTCCTCCGTCACACAAGTAAATCCTTTGAAACACAAAGGAAATCCCTACTTCTCACCTGCACAGCAGCAGATTTTACAGTGAGAACCTCGAAGAGTAATTTCTGCTGCTCTTTCCAAATGTCAGCTATAGCCACAGGGTGTTTCACCCATTTAACTGAAGTTCATCCCTGTTCGTTAATAATTCATTTACCCTTAAAGCATTCCAAACTTTCCCCACACAATGGGGCAAACAGAACCTTTCTTTACATTATCCTCAGCTCATTCCAGTTAGGACTGAGGACAAATGGTTGAATATTAAGAATGGATTCTTCTGATTATTCTGAAATAATAAACTGAGCTGCAGCTGGAGTGGGACCTGAGACTGAGAATTCTGACTGAATCCTGCTCAGCTTTTTCTGAATGGACAAAAGAATTCAGAACTCACAGAAAGAAGGAATTAGATTTGTGTATTAAATTTTTAACTATATTAGAACTCAAGTTCAATATTTGTTTAATAAAATGTAGTTCAAATGTTGATACGAGAGCAGCAGATGCTTTGTAAGATTTTTTAAAATACATTTTTGCTTTTCAGAAATGAAGTAACCGGTGTCAAAGAATTTTAATTTTCAGAGGGAGCAAGTAAAACGTAGCCACCTAACTAAAAGCTCAGATTCTCTACATTAATAATTCTTTTCAGTCAGAAATGAGAGTGTGGCTCCATTTACCTGCAGCAACTCAAAGTAGTGCAAGCAGTGATAGACTGGGATCAGCATGAGGCGAGGCAGGACATACTGGACAGCTTCCTTAAATCCTTCAGCTGTGGACTGGAAAGGAAAAAAACCCCAGGATTATTTACATTGAAATACTCAGAATATTCAGTGTGTTCCCCTGATCCCACAGAAAAATGGGAGAACTCATCGGGTACTGAAGAAATCACTGAAGAAACAGAGAATCACAGGTTTATCACTTAAAAAACGAGAAATATTGTCCATTCCCAGTAGTTGACCAAGGCAATAATTCAGGTCGTAAGATGAGGTGAGATGGTGAAATTCCTGCTGTAACTGCTGAGGAGAAACTCAATTACCCCAGGGTCAGAAACGAGGCCACACTCACTGACACCTGACTGAACATCGATTTAATCCGCAATAAAAGAATGGAATTCCGGAATCTGAGCTTTAAACGGAGGAGGGAAGGAGGCAGAGAGCTTTCCTTACTCACATTGAAGAGTGAGATGATGCAGCTCAGCCAGGGCTCAGAGCTGGGGAGGAAACGCTCCCTGAAGGGCAGCTCCCGGGGATCTCACCTGCAGAGATCGGTTAAACCCAGCAGCACCAAACTGGGCTGAACTGGGAGCACCATCACTTGCTCAGCAGCTCCTCCGAGGGCGTTTCTGAGCACCAGCTCAACCTGAGCTGCATCCTCCATCGAGAAATCTGCTCCACAGGCAGGAGGAAGCAATAAAACAAGAAAAGGAGCACAGCTTACCCTGCTCCTAACACCATCCTCCTCCTAAGGAATGACAGAAGAGTTATTCCAGAAAAAACCCCCGTGACAGCCTCGGTGCTGAAGGAGGCCTTGGGAACGCACAGGAGAAAATGAACTGATGGTGTTTGTGCGCCTGTGGTTGGCTTGAAAAGGCAAAACAAACGTGGCAGCGTGAGAGTTCACCCTCTGCTCACATACAAGGGGTGAGGAGTAAAAAAAAACAAACCTGCAAAGCACCCAGGGACGGGTCAGAGCTGGGCCCTGATTTTACAGCAAGAGGCAAAGTGCAAATATCTCACACTGGAGAAGGGGCAGTGACGGGGGCTTTCCCCATCATTCAGGTGGTTTCAGGGTCCTTTGCTCCCCTGCACAGCTCCGAGCCGAAGGAAGAGACGGAGTTCTCAGGTTTAGATTTTTCAATGTTGCACACTTCGTTTATTGTTTCTTATCTTACAATTCTCTCAGAGTCCAACAAGATGTTCGCAGCTGCATGGATTCCTCACGTCTCCCCCCGAGCTGGGCTGTCCTTATCTTTTATACTAATTACTACCTATTTCTTGTTTACTATTTCTTACCAATGTCTATCACTATTACTAAAAGGTCATCATTACTCTGACCCAATCCTCACTGACTACTTTGTGCCACGTCAATGCAGAAATGGAGTGAGGGAAAAAGAAGGAGAAGGAGACAACGCCCCAGATTCTCCATCTTGTCCCCATTCACTTCAATGCTAGGAACTTAAAACTATTATTTTCTCACCCTGTGATAATCTAAACTACTATATTTCACACTCTTGTGGCCTGTAAACCTTCTCTCAGTGTAGGAAGTTTTTCCCATGGACTGGGATCAAAGCCAGTGTCTCTCTGAGCTCTGGGCTGGGGTCCCAGACCCCTCTGCCCAGGTCCCTGACCCTCCAGGGCAACCAAAGGAATGCCCTGGACTCCAACAGGGCAGGACCTGGAGGATTTCTCCTTGAGCTGGAAGCAAAGAGTGACTGACAGAACTGAAACCTTGGAAAGAGAAGTAAAACCATTCGGTTATTCTCCCCTGCACTCACCTGGAAGTGGAGAGCCACGGCAGGTTTGGCCATCAAGTTATTGAAATGCTCCTGAAATTGTGGAGAGAGAATATCCTGGGACAAGGTCTCATACGGATCAAAGGCTTGCTCCTAAATAAAGACACAGAATTACACACAGAACCGAGGATCCAAGCTACTCCCAGCTGGTACAACAATTTCCTTTAATAAGCTGATGGAACTTTACAAGAAAATACTGATTTTGCGAAATAAATATCGAGTAAACCAAAAATCTCGTTTCCCTTCCAGTTTTAAATCCCATCATTCTCTTGGCGCTCCTCAACCTCCCCATCTTTATGGCCAACACAAATTCTGTTGTACTGAAGCAGTGGGAACCAGGAGAAGTTTTTGGTTTTCACCCCATTTGGCATGGAATGGCACTTTTACCTCCTGTCCATAAAGATGGACAATGTGGAAAACTGGGACACTTTTCCAGGGCAAATATCTCAGCTGGGACAAAGCCACCAGGCTCGGGGGGAAGTGACGTCAAGGGTTTAGATGCAAAAAATGATGGCTCTGTGTGGAGAATCCAGCTGTGATTCCACAGGATCAGCTACAGCAGGATGGGATGGAAACCTGCAGGAATCCCACAGGAACCCCACAGGAACCCCACAGGAATGGCTCCTGGCTGCAGGAACCCCACAGGAACCCCACAGGAATCCCACAGGGACCGTTCCTGGCTGCAGGAACCCCACAGCAATCCCGCTGGATTCGGGAATACCAACCCCACAAAAGCTTTGTTTGAACACTGAAGCCTCAATCCCAGTGGAATCCACAGTGCAAACCCACTGCAGGAGCCAGGCCGGGATTTCCTGACTCTCTGCTGTCTTCTGGAAGATTTTGACATTTTTACAAGCGGTTTTAGTTTCTTCCACTTCGACTTCTAGCAGTATTTTTATGTTTGGGGTTTGTTTTATGAACACCAGATTAAAATGGACCCCATTAGGGATCTTCCCCATGGGATGAATGATTTCAAGAAGGGTTTTATGCCTGGAATGCTGCAAAAGTGATGGAGCCGTGGAATTCTGGAAGATGGAAATTGATGGCTTTTGGCTGGAGGAGGGCAGGGTTAGATGGGACATTGGGAATTCCTGGCTGGCAGGGTGGGCAGGCCCTGGAATAGAATTCCCAGAGCAGCTGTGGCTGCCCCTGGATCCCTGGCAGCGCCCAAGGCCAGGCTGGATGGGCTGGGAGCAGCCTGGCACAGTGGGAGGTGTCCCTGCCGTGGCTGGGGTGGGATTTAAGGTCTTTTCCAAGCCAATCCACTCTGGGATCCCATGGAAGCATCACCCTGATGTCCATATAAATCATTTATTCAATCAGGGCACGGCCCTGGGCCGGGGTTTGCCCGTCCCAGCCCCTCGCTGTGTGCCCTGCTCCCCACCTTCGCTCCTCTGTGGATATTTCAACTCCTCTTCTGGAAACACAGAGCAGAAGACAAATGTACAACCTCCTGCCTCGTTTGATCAGCTGCCTTGCAAAGATCCCCTCAAAGCAGGCAGAACTCTCTGCCCTGTTCTGAGGCTCTCAACCATCCACCTCCCGCTCTGGGCTGTCAATTTCTGAATTTCCTCCACACCAGCAAAAAAAAAAAAATAAAATTCTTTTCCTCACACCCACAAAAAATGAATGTTTTATTTTCCCCCACGCTTCCCCATCTCAAAACCACGACGATGTTTATGCCTTTAAACCTCCCAGGGGCGTGATGCAGAAAAAAACCCAGACAAAGCAGGAAGATTCCAGCTTGGCGGGGTTGTTTGGTTTTAATTATCCTTCCTAAGGAGCCGAAGGAGCTTTTTAATGGGAACACCAAACGAACAACGCCGGCAGCGAGATAAGCGGAGCAAATAAACACTTCACCTTCGTATCTCTCTTTAATGATTCCTCCTGCAAACACTGACACAAAGATGATCTCACCCCCCCGAGATGAGCAAATCAACAGCTCAGCTATTGCCCCATATTAACTGAATTAATCAATTCAAACATATTACCTTCATAAAAAGCTCGGAAAAATCACCTGGACTTCATCTCCTCTTCAAGTTTTTCAGTGAATGAAAAACCAGATGAGATTTTCACTCATTGAAAAGGATTTGTTTCCATTAAAGCACAGGGTGACTCAGAGCAGCTTTTGCAATAAAACCAGATTTTTTTTTATTTTTTTTTTCCCCAGGATAATGCTGCAGAATTTTAAACTTCAGGATTTTTTTTTCAGTTTCAATATTAAAACTACTTTAATCCATTGATCAAACACTTCTCCTTATCGTTATAAAGCAATTAAGACTTGACCAACTGGACTTTTCCTACATGAGTGGTTTATTGAAGCGATGCCAAGAAAACTTTATCTTTGTGATCCATTCCTAAATGAGTGCCCCAAAAATCGCTATTTTTGACAGATAGAAAAATGTAATAATTCCCCAGGTGGCAATGAGGCGTTCATGCAACCCTCAGATCTTAAAGATGGACGATACATAAAGGTAAAATGGAAGATTCATTGTTATTTTTGAAAACAAACTTCATGATTTTAAGATAAAACCAGAAACTTGCCATTCGCCGTGTGGTTCACCTGATACGTTAACTTCCCCTCTAACAGTGGTTTGTGTGATGGCTGTCACGTTTTAGGGTCAAAGCCTGGGATTTATACACATCCCAAGGAAAAGCAGATTCCACTTAAACCACGTCCAATGACAGCAAAACCTCCACCCCTACCTTGGTCACCCACTCCAAGAGTTTTCTCCCTAGACAATTACAATTTTGTGGTTTATTCTAAGTTGAACTGTCCTCTTGCCTCTAAGATCCCTTTTTTTTTTCCCCTGTGCACTCCCTGCTGAATTCCAGAGTCATTCTGCACCAATTCTCAGGAATTCTGACTAAACTGAGCTCTATCCCACTTCAGCTTCGTGACTTCCTTCTGTATTTCAGAGCAGTTTTAATATGGAGCATCTCAGAATTATTTTTTTTAAAAAATCCTTCCAGTAATTCAGTGCCCATTCAAAACAAACTGAGAAAATAATTAATGACGTTCCAGTATGAGCCACACCCAAGCCCAGTGCAGTGTTTTCCCTTATTCCTACTCTTTAATATCCATTTTAGAGCTCAGTGGGTATCAAGAGCACTTTGCTACAATCCTGAGCCGTAAACTGCTGCTTTGATTCTTCATTCCTTCCTGGAGCTCCTGCTCCGTGAAGGTATTTCCCATTCCAGATGTCAAACAATGCATTTGAATTAAAAACCCTCTTTTGAGTGATTTAATTTAAAAAAAAAGTAAATTAAAACCCCAACCAAAATGGAGCAAATTAAACACCAAACCTCTGCCAGGTCCTCAAAGCAGCTGCCAGCCAGAGGGTGAGGGCTGCTTTCGTCTGTCATCTCCACAGTGTCCTCGATCAATCCCAAAAGCTTCACTGTCAGCTCGTGGATGTCTGAAATGTTGCTGAATATCACATCAATGTCCTGCAAACACAAAACATTGATTTGGGGCGTGTAAACGTCGGGAGTGGGTTTTGTCTGAAGCGGGAGGTGAACGGAGAGGAGCCAACAAAAAGCAAGGAGAAGCTCAACTCCGTGGTCTTTCCAGGCGTCCCTGAGCGCACCCAGCCTTGCCCAGTTTCCACAGCATCCTGTGCCCCCAGGACAGGCTGGGGTCTGGACAGGCATTTCCATTCTCCCTTCCCACTGCTCCCTCTACTCGTCCTTGTCCCACAGAACACAGCAGGAAGGAGGTGATTTCCAGGAGGAATTCACAGCAGCTCCAGGCTCAGCTCCTCTAAAGCACAGGTGCAGCTCCTGGGCTGCTTCAGAGCTGGGAATGGAGCAGGAATTGGCAGCTTCCTTCCCAAATTCTCTTTGTAGATTTTCAGGTCCCCACACTCAATGAGGGAGCCCCTTCCAGGGTCCTGGATTCCCCCTCAGAATTCCCTGCTCAGAAGTTTCTCTGTCCCAGCCTCCCACTGACCTCCTGCAGTGCCCAGACCATGGCAACCCTTCTTGTGGGAACACGGAATCCTGAAATTTCCCATACCCATTCCCAGAATATTCCTCAGCTCCCACACACCGCTCCCTTCTCCTCCCATCACCTTCCCTGGGATTCTACCCCCACATCTGCACAATCCCAGCAGCTCCTGAGGAATCCCCACACCCAGCTGGAATGGGAATGGCTCCTGCTGCCTCTTTTTAACCTGCTGGTATCACCCCAAACTCCCAGTTCAGGTTCTGCTGGCCTGTCCCCTCCTCCCTGTCCCACAGGAAGGATCCACCAATCCCTCCTTACTCCTCCTGAGAACAGAATTTGCTGCACAGACGATTTCAATCAAATATTTCCATTGTTTATCACACAGTGATTCCCTTCACAGTCAGAGAACCCACAGCCAAGGGCTGCTTTAATTGGAATTTCTACAGATCAGGAGCAGCCTGGAAATGTCACTTCAAGCATTCACTGCACATGCAGGTAGATGATTTAATTTTTGTGTTAAGCCAAAACCTATTACCCAAACGACCAAAATCACGCAGCCACTGCTGGCATCTGACAGGGAATTGTGTCCATTAAGCTCCACTCCCACGCTATTAATGGCAATTCCCCCACTGGATTTCACACACAGACAATGCTCATTACTCACTGACACACGATAAATCCAATCTGATTTCACTTCCAACACAGTTAGTGCAAAATGAGGGAGTTCTGGCTGCTAATGGGGCAATTAGCATCGCTCATCAATGAAGGACTCACGTGAGGTGTGAAGAGCCTCCTGTTGGACAGAAAAGCTTCCCGGAATACTTTGATGATCAGGTTCAGCTCCCTCAGGTACTGCCTCTCTTCTGCAATCTCATTCCTCACCAGGTCGTAGTAGTTGAGCTCCCCAGAAGAAGAGGGCTCGTCCTCACACAGAGAAACCAAGCCAATCTCATCCTGATCAAACATATCCATCAAAACCTGCCAAAGGAATCCAGAGAATTACACCCGGCCGCATTTTCACACTTGGCTCCAGCTCAGCTGTTTCAATGTGCTCAAAGAAATCCTTGGGGTTTTTAATACAATCCTTGCTGTATTCATTTTCACAAGGGAGTAATATTTCAACTTTGGCAGCAGGAGCCTGCAGCAGTTGCCAAAGCCATTTTCCCCCTTGGAAGTGAGCACGACCTAGAAAACAAGTTACAATTCATGCAGAATCAACTTGGAAAACAAAGCATCTTGCATAAGCCTTGGACAAAACCTCCTGCCGAAGATAAAACCGAACAAAAATTGTTTCCCATTTTAATGGGCACGAAAACGAAAGGTCTTTTCTGTCTTATGAAGGAGAGCTGCCATGACAGAGTGACATCAGGAGGGTGCGAGAGCAGAGAAATAAAGGACAGCATCATTTTCTGTCCTTACACTGCCTGCAAAGGCTCCTGCTGCTCCCAAACTTGCCCAGGCTTAACTCAAATTCTGCTGTGACAGATCTGGCATGAGCAAGGAGAGAAGCTTTACCTTTGACTTAACTTAAATTTTTGCTGTTACAGGTCTGGCATGAGCAAGGAGAGAAGCTTTACCTTTGACTTAACTTAAATTTTTGCTGTGACAGGTCTGGCATGAGCAAGGAGAGCTCTGCCTTTGAGTAAAACCAGGCTCTGATCCTCCTTTGAACACACTTTCCAGGTCAAAGAAAATGAAACACATCGCCTCTAAATCCTGCTTCAATCCCAACCCCTCACCTTATCAGCACACATCGATACTTTAATGTCCTGCTGGGAGATCTCAAAGTGTCGGATATTGAAAACATAATTTCCAGCCAGCTTTAAAATGTCGGCTGAGATGTATTCCAAGACAGCCACGATATAGAGAGAGACATGGTAATCCACCTTGTAGCCCAAGACCTCCTGCAGAGTGAAAAGAGGAGAAAACAAACGGTGTTCGTTCCAGAAATCCATCTGGAATGACAATAAACACATTGAATTTTCGACTGAAAGGGATTTTGGCTGCGGTGATAATTTACAGTAAT
Source organism: Delichon dasypus (assembly GCA_037837765.1). Lineage (NCBI taxonomy): Eukaryota > Metazoa > Chordata > Aves > Passeriformes > Hirundinidae > Delichon > Delichon dasypus. The sequence goes on from JBBAXF010000007.1 coordinate 2,144,094, forward strand.
GGAACACCCAGGGCTGAGGACGTCACACGGAAATTGGAAGACGTGCCTGGAAGGAGATGCCTGTAAATACTTGTGTTATTTTGCAGCATTTTAACAGAGGAAAAGCTACAGAACGTGAAGTAATCCCTCCTCGAAAAATGACAGTCCTAAAAATAGAATTCATGAAAGGAAGGGACTTCAGTGGAATCACTCCCGTACTTGAATTCCCATCTCTGGCCCTGATGTGGACTCCTGAGAACAGAGCAGGTTGCACTTTCAAGGAACCATGGAATGGGTGGGAAGGGACCTTAAAGATCATCCCTTCCACGCCAGCTGAGCACTCTGCACTCCACAAAATAATGGCACTTTAATGATGGAAGCCTGAACAGACAAAAACCAGGACGAGCGCAGCAGGTCACCCCTGGGAACACGCTGCACGGCTTGCACCACGCAGCCTTTCACCTGGCAATAAATGCAGGTGGCTTTGGCAATCTGAATGAGGCAGACTTGTTCTCGTCACGTGTTTCCTCTAAAAATCACATGCTGGGCCTGTTTCCACACTTCTAAACCAGATTTCACCAAAGGACTCCGGTGGTGTTTAGGAAGATTTTATTTAACGCTGTTTTCTCTCTTGACATCCCTCCCCCTCTCATTAACCCTCAGGGATTGAGATGTGCACGTGAATGCAGCAAGGAGACCTGAAAAAGTGCTTTAATTCCTGCTCCTGCTCCAAGGAAGCTTTCCCAGCAGGTGGGAACACCTTTGCAGAGCTCTGGATTTTTAAACCCGAGGCAGCAGTGACATTCAGCAGCGGCTGAAAGGACACTGACACATCCTGCTTGACAGCGCACGAGGAACAGGATCTACTTGTTCCCTCTCCTCCTATTCTGGCTTCAAATAAAGGCAGCAAAGCAGAGCTGCTGAAGTAGGCAAGGTATTTGAGTTTTGTTTATGTTAAAAATGAACTCATCCTATTTCTGAGCAGAGTAATAGATGAACACACCGATGTGCTGAACGCGATGAATTTAAAGATTTGCGTTTATTACACACCACAATAAATTCAGCTTTACGGCCATTCTTGACTCCCTCTGCCAAGGACAGAAACTTCTCTAATTTCACACGAACTAAAGAAATACATTAAAGGCCATGCTGGGGGGCAGTAAAGGCGAGAGGTACCTTCAGCAAAGGATGGATTTTGTCCACGGGGAGCAGGAGAGGATTCCTCCTTTTCCGTTTCTCGATGGCCGACTGAGCATCGGCGATCGCCCACTTGTCTATGGGGTGAGGAAACGTCTTCTGAACCCGCTCCTGCCCAACACAGAGAGCACTGAGACAACCACAGCCACCAGGGAGCTTTCAATAAAACACAGCACAGCGAAGGACTGCCCCTCCAGGACGGACAGTTCTCCTCCCCCTCGGTGTTTGCACCACGTTTTCCTGATTGTTCTCTCCTCTCCCGACTCGGCTTCTCTCTTTTCAGCAATCCCCAACGACCTTCCCTTCCCTGGGCACCAAGAATTCCTTCAAATCTCCTAAAATCCATCACCTTTTCCAGAGCAGCAAGAAGGTTTCAGCCTCCAGTGCCAGTGGAAGGTGTTCCTGCCACGGTAGGGAGCTGGACATGGATGGTGTTTAAGATCCCTTCCAAGGCAGACTATTCTGGGATTCTGGGAGACCAGGAGCCCAAAATATAAACACTAGCAGGAAGTACTGAACAGTTTACAGCCTACAAAAACCCCAAGCTGATATTGTTCCCGTTTGAGAAAAGAGTGTAGCTTGCCTTACACCAGATCAAGTTTATGGCAGGAATGAAAAGCTGAAGGATGGGATGGTAAAAAAAGGTGAAATATTTGTGTCCCTTTGATGAAGAGATTTTTGCACGTATTCCAAGACCTAACAGGAGGCCCAAGGTCTTCAGAGAGGCAGATTTTCTTCGAGGCAGCTTTGAAATCCCTGCAGGTGCCCTTTAGTGCCCAGCTTTGTGATCAGCTCCCAGGTTAACAGGGGGTGACATTCCCTCCAGGACAGCAACCCCCGAATGACCCCTCCTGGAGATCCTACCAGGACACCTCCCAGAAATGGAGGTCAGGTGGCATTCAGCCACCCTTCAGCTTAGAATCGTGGAATTCCAGACTGGTTTGGGTTCAAGGGACTGAAATCCCATCCGGTTGCCCCCTGTCATGGCAGGGACACCTCGCACTGGCCCAGGCTGCTCCAAGCCCCCAATGCCAGGGATCCAGGGGCAGCCACAGCTGCTCTGGGAATTCCAGCCCAGCCAGCAATTCCTTCCCAACACCCAACCTGACACAGGCTTTGTGTGCTCCAACCCTGCTCCCCACTGTTTTCTTTAGGAACAATGTGAAGGGTTGTTTCTGTTTATCAAATATTTTTTTTTTAAAATTTGATTTTTAGACCTTGACCCTGCAAATACTTAAGGACAACATCTTGGACAAACAGCTCCATTAGCTCCGGGCTGTTTCGTAAATATCTGCGTGATAAACTTCAGAGATCACAGCTCTCATGTTCTCCCTTAACAGCTAAAACCAGCTCCAATCCCAAGAGCGATTAAGGAATATTCAATTTTGCTTTTATTTAGTGATGCAATAATCTTCATGCATCGATATTTAAAAAAAGGAGATAAATTAATAATTAATGTTGAATAAAGGGCATCTCATAAGAATCTAAAACCCTTTGGGCAATTATTTTGCCTACATATATATAAAACTAACATAAATATATATATTTATATATTTTTTATCTATATATACACACTTATAGGTATATGTAATATATACACGTGTGTGTGTATATGTATATTTATATACACACATATCTATTATATTAAAAAGCTATTATGTTATATAAAATGATATTCACCTATAGATACCATTTCCTTTCATGTCCATGACACACATATGTAATTTGTATTAATGTAGGCATACAATATTTTTGACACACATGTAATTTATATATATATATAAAATTCTTTTAATTTCCACAACAGCCACAGAGACTGCCACACAATGACATCGTTTCTGGATGAAGCTGAAAATCCTGCACCTACAGACTGATGTAAAATTAATTAATTAACAGAGCTCTACAAAGCTCTGTCGGGTCACAGCCACATGGAAACATTTTCTCCCTCCAGACTCCATCAAACCCTCGTTTTGGAATGATGACACAAAAGCTGACAGCTGCAATAACACAAGAGCCTCAGTGAGTCCAATGAAGTCCAGGAATATCCAACTCTGCTCCCTCAGCTGCACAATCCAGGCCTCACAACAGTAACCTTTCATTGAAAAATTTAAATTTTTTTTCTTGCATACTGATGTCAAAAAAGTAGGAAAAATTCTTAAATCCTCTTGTGCACTCGACAGCAGAAAATCCTTCGAAGCGTTTCGCATTTATAAAGACATTGCTGAAAGGAAAAATTCCCACAATTTCTATCCTCAAGCACTGGCTAAGAAAACGAGTTTCCAGTTAAATCTGCTTATAAAAAATCCACATAAAATCAGAGTATCCCAGAATAGTTTATGTTGGAAGAGACCTTAAGGATCATCCACTTCCAATCCCTGCCAAGGGACACCTCCCACTATCCCAGTTTGTTCCAAACCCCATCCAAGCCGGCTTCGGGCGCTTCCAGGGATCCAAGGACAGCCACAAAGTCGTGTCAGGGAACTCTGGGCTCCCAACTTGCGCTGCCCAAAACATCCCAAGGAAATTTCAGCCACCCCAGAGGCAAAGCCTTGCTTCCCCAGCCTGCAGCCCTACCTCCACATCCTGCACAGTCCGTGGCTGGGCGATGCACAGCTTGTTCAGCAGCTGCAGGATCAGCTCCTCAATGTAATAGAGGGAATCTTCCTTTGCTGAGAGGTTGGGGTGAACCTGCTGCTGGACCTGGAAAAAGGAATTCAAAGAGTGAGCATTTTTGTTTTATGGAAAGCTGGGCCTAAAAACGAATCCCAGCAAAAGCGGGATAACTCTGGACTGCAGTGCTGCCAAGTTCACACACTTTTAATATTTCTCACACGCTTTCCTCTGGAGTTAAGGTGGTAATTCCTATTCCTGCCAAGCTGGCACCTCTGTGCAATCACAACCTCACTGTTTTGCCATGATGGTGGGAAGGAGCTCCAAGCCAAGGCACTGCCAGCACTGGAGTGAAACCGTCCCTGTGGGTAACTCTGAGTTACTCATGGCCTGAATGAGTAACTGCAGTGACGTTACCAACCCTAAGGAGTGACTGATGCAGCCACTACCTGTAGCAGCAGCTCACCCTGCCTGGCTGAATGAACAGAGGAGAAGAGCAGACCCACCAGGGAAAAGCAAGGAAAAGCTGACTCCCACCTCCCTCCAAGGCAAGGCAGGATAATTCCCTTTATCTCACTTGGTGGAGATTAATCCCAGCTTTGGTTTCCCAGGCTAAACTGGAGCAGACAACCCAAAACAGGCAGCCTGACCACAAAGGGCTACGATTAACTCATCCTGGGTCAGCAGGGCTCTTCTTCTACTAAAGATCCCCCCCATCAAACCACCCTGCCTTAAAAAGAACAAAAAGGCACTCAGGGGTCGGTCTCCATGCTCAGTTTTCCCTGGCAGCCTCTCAATCAGGAAAGCGCTCGCTAGATCTAAACTACAGCCAAAAGATTCGTAAGGAATACAACCCAGGGAAATGCCCTCCTCTCCCCATACAAATTCCATGCAAATCACCCCAAAAAGTCATGTGACATTCCCACATCGGTGTTCACAGGACAAATGGGGCGGCACTTTCTTGGAACAAGGCAGAAACATCTTTGGGTTGAATTCTGATGCTCTGAATTACAGGTACAGCCCCTCCCAAAGCCCACGGAGCAGTTCCCAAAAACTGGGGGACTCCATGGGCTTCCTCCAAACTAAGGAGAATCCCAGAATGGTTGGGGTTTGAAAGGATCTTAAAGATCATCCCGTTCCCCTCCTGCCAGGGCAGGGACACCCTTCCCTATCCCAGGCTGCTCCAATCCCTCTCCAGCCTGGCCTTGGACACTTCCAGGGATGCAGAGAAGCCACAGCTCCTCTGAGAAACCTCTGCCAGGGCCTCCCCACCCTCCAATTCCCAATTCCCAACATCCCATCTAACCCTGCCCTCTGTGAGTTTGAACCCAGCTGCCTATAAAGTTATTTTCCAGCCCTGTAAATGTAATTTTGCCTTCTGTGCCTCAAATGTGAATCTGTGCCTGCCACGGATACAAGATCCTGAAAGAGAGAAAGAATCCTCAAGAAAACCAAACCCTCTCCTCGAAAACTCCTGCTAAAGACAGCAGGTTCTCAACAATAGCCAGGGCATTTTGTGCTCTTCCTGAGCATGAGAGCTGAATTCCCAGAACAATGGCAAAGCAGGAAGTGCCGGGTTAAGGTCCTGCCACGTGTCTCGGGGAGAGCCCCGCTACAGCGAGGAAACAAAATGAAACTGTGCGTCCCTGCAGCGAACCCCTAATGATGCTCCAGAGAACTGACAAGAACGGGAACGGTGAGAAGAGGAGGAAGATCAGGAGGAGATTGGGATTTCCATTCCCTGATCAGACTGCGGCCGTTCTCCTCCCTCCCATCGCTTATTTCAGACTTCACAAAAAAATGATTTCATTTTTGTACCTGACTTCAGCTCCCAGGTGTAAACACCTCCTGCCACACTCTCCTAAACTTCCTCGGGAGCCCACGGATGTCCAGCAAGGCTGAGGAGCAGCAGACGAGCACAGAGTGCTCCTTAATCACCGACAGGGAATCTCACCTTCATTTTAGGAACACAAGTCATGGAATTCTGGAATAGCCTGACAGAGAATCTCACCCTCATTTTAGGAACACAAGTCATGGAATTCTGGAATAGCCTGACAGGGAATCTCACCCTCATTTTAGGAACACAAGTCGTGGAATTCTGGAATAGCCTGGCTTGGAAGGGACTTTTAACACCATCCAGTGCCACCCCTGCCATGGGAGGGACACCTCCCACTGTCCCAGGCTGCTCCAACCTGGCCTTGGGCACTGCCAGGGATCCAGGGGCAGCCACAGCTGCTCTGGGAATTCCAGCCCAGCCAGGAATTCCCAGTTCCCGATCTCCCATCCATCCCTGCCCTCTGGCACTGGAAGCCATTCCCTGTGTCCTGTCCCTCCATCCCTTGTCCCCAGTCCCTCTCCAGCTCTCCTGGAGCCCCTTTAGGGACTCTGAGCTCTCCCTGGAGCCTTCTCCACTCCAGGGGAACATTCCCAGCTCTCCCAGCCTTCCCTCAAAACTGTTCCACCCCCAAAGCATCTCCGTGGCCCTCTCGAAGTCCTGGAGTCAATTTTCCTTCCAAAGGAGCAAACCCAAGAACAAAGCTGAGCATCTCCTAGTTGAGAGAATTCTCCCCAGAGGATTTACAAGATCTGCTGCCACTCGAAATGAGTTTGCCTGCAGCATCCTGGAAGGTCCCAGAGGTGCTTCTGCGCTCCCCAGCTTTCAGAGAAGTTATTTGGACATAAATGCACAGAAGGAAAAAAAAACCAATTTCATTTCAAGACAGTGTTTTTCAGAGCAAAACAAAAGCACTGTAACAAAAGCTGTGCACCAGCTGATGGGATCAGATGCCACTGGATCGAGGACAAAACACTTATTCTTTACAGTACTCCCCAAAGCCTGAGTGAGAGGACTGCAAAAGCAAGGAGAGACTCATCAAGCACTCAAAATATGGAAAAAAGCAGGATTTAGAAATTGCTGGGGATGTTACTCACAGAAAGGACACTCCCTGATCTCTGCTTCAGGTTGAAATATCTGAGCACAGTTTATATAAACTGGCATGGAATAAACTCACCAGAGCTGAATTTTGTCTGGTAATTGTTTCTTCTAAGGGTCAAAATACCCTTTAAAACCCCTCAAGGTGATGCACTGACCAGTGAGATCTCTGCTGCAAGAAGCTGAGCAGAAGGGAGCACAGAAAACAGATTTTTTTAAACTGTGTTATCTCTGAAACAGCAGAATGTCTGAAGTCATTAAAGAGAGATTAGGATTAGCAGAACGAACTAATTTTTACAGTGCCATTCACACGGGTTTAGTCCAAGTTGTTCCAACAAAAAGAAATGAAATAACAGGTGCAAGAGTGGCGTTTAAACTTGGCCTTAAGGCCCTTCTGGGGGACACAGGCTTATTTTACATTGAAATTCCTGAACTGCTCCTTCTCTTGCTCCTCATTTTTCCCCATTCTTCCACCCTTCCAATGTGCATTTGATGAAAATCCTTCAAAAGCTTCTCTTCAAAAATTCCTTCTCAGTGAGAGATCCTCAGAGCAAGGAGCCTGCTCAGAAGGGATGAGGATGAAACCATTTCACGGAGATAAATGGTATTAAAACTAGAAAAAAACCCTGATCTTATTTCTTTTTATTTTAACCAATGTAATGGCAGGGTTAATTCTGAAGCACAGGAATTCTGGATCTCGGACTTGGGGAAATTCAGAAGCTCAGAGCATAAAAGAAATGATCAAAGGGTTCCATTTGAAATGACCATAAGCTGAGGGAAAAAAAATAAAAGAGTCAAAACTGCAAGGAACTTCTTTTTGGCCTTTTCTGAGGCAAACCAACAGCTTGGCTACAACACCTAAATATATTCTTACTTGATAGATTGAGAGTGAAAACACATCCAGAAAGCTGCAGTTGTTCCACAGCGAGCACACGAGCAAAACAAGCGATTTTTCATTTAAAAATCCCCCAAGAACAGAAAATTCCCAAACCCATGACGAGTCTGGAGGCAGCACGTTCCACCATAAAAACATGGATTCGTATTCCTGAAATATTTGGTAAAAATACCTCAGTTTTCTACTGATATTCAAAGCGACACTTCCAGAAAACGGAATTCCAGCATCACCTGATATTTCAAAATGAGAAGTTTCTCGTTTCAAAGTCTGTGTTTTAATTCCTCCTTTATCTTTTCTCTCCTGAAGAAACACAAGACATCTGCTCCAAAGGCATTTTTAATCCCTCATCTGGATGATGCTCCAGAGGGAGAAGGGAACCAAATGGAGCAACTCAAAGGCTTCTGTTGCTCTAATTCAGTGAGAATTGATATTCCCATTTTTCAAGCATTATTCTTTAGGAGAACCACAAGGATTTAAACACTTGAAGGGAAATTCCCAATAAAAATCCACCGTCAACTTTTTTTTTAAAAATAACCAGGCTGATTTCTTATTTTATTTCCAGTACAGCAATTTCTGGCTGGCCTGTCTTTGATAAATCAGACTAAAACATGCTGAGAGAGGAAGGAGCCTCTGAAGTAAAAGAGAATTTTTATCTACATACAGCTTTTGGGAGGTTTTTTACTGCAAAAATCTTGAAGCATGGCTAGCCAAATAAAATTATCCCTCAACTGACTGTACAGGGGTATTGAAAAATCATCTTACACCACCACTTTTCCCATCTTTAGCCATTTAAATAATCTTCTACAGTACATTCGAGCTGAGGGAAGGGTGAAATACAGCAGGTGGTGCAGGCAGGATCTGACTCTGAAACAGCATCAAAGACTCTCTTGAAATCTCCTGGGAAAGCTGCTTCATGTCCACAATAAGGACAAAAATACACATAAATTCTTCTTTCTCTGGTTAATTGTTGTTTCCTTTTACACAGAGTCAAGGAGGAGCTAAAATGTGGGTTTGTTTACGTGTACACAAACTATATACATATCTTAATCTTCAAACCTGACAGAAAACGAAGCGTTTGGATTTTATCCACGCACACAAAATGCTCTGGTTAAATGGAGATAACCCCTGAGGGAGCCCAGCACAGCCTCTGCCCTGTGCTAGGGGAGGGAAGCACCAGGGCCAGGGTGGCTCTGAATTAACTCTGAATTAACCTCGTCTGAATTAACACTCAATTAAGAGCTCCCAAATCTCCCCGAGCTCCTCCGCAGGGAGCTGAGCGCCGCTCAGAACTCAGCACTCCCCACTCCTCACACCCCTCCCTTCCCAAGGAGAATGGTTCAGTGGGGAAGGTTGACTTATTCAAACCTGGAATTTGAATCCCAGAGTGGTCTGGGTTGGAAGAGAGCTTAAATCCCATCTCATTCCAATCCCCTGCCACGGCAGGGACAACTTCCATTATCCCAGGCTGCTCCAAGCTCTGCCCAGCCTGGCCTTGGGCACTGCCAGGGATCCAGGGGCAGCCACAGCTGCTCTGGGCACCCTGTGCCAGGGCCTCCCCACCCTCCCAGGGAACAATTCCCAAAATCTGGAGACCCTGAAGGCCCTCAGAGTCATTTCTCCACGATCATTCCGGAACCAGGGAGACCGGAGGCCGGGGATGCAGGAAAGCCACGCTCTCCACGTGAGAAACCCTCCGGAAGCGCTCATGCGAAAGGCTGGCACACGGGGAATCAGTGAGGTAATTAGAAAAGCAAATAACAGACTCCACAGCTCCTCTGCCAGAGATTAGATAAGGCCTGGGCAGAGAGGGAGCTGGAAGCCAGGGAGAGCGGGAGGAGGTGGGCAGGAGACGCGGCAGGAGGTGGGGAGGGATGAGAGGATGGAAAAGCACACGCCGGGATGGGGATTGGGACCGGAGCCCGGTCCTGAGGGGAAAAGGCACCACAAATCACGGCACCCGACGCCTCCTCGGGCGGTTTTTAACTCCTGGGCCTGCTCCCCAGGCCAAGGCAAACACTGATCCCATTTCCACTTGAACAACACAGGTAGGAAGTGTTCCTGGCGCTGGAGCTGCCAACCGAAATCACGCAATGCTATTCAACACCTGGGATCTGAAACCCACCCTCACCTCCCAGCAGTGAAAACGCTCCTGTCACAGGTTTGCCAACCACAGATTCCTGTGTCAGGAACTTTGTACAAACAAAACAAAGCGTGAAAAGAATAAGATTTCAGTAAAAGGGTCGGCTCCCTTCGGTTCCAGGCTGATGCATCCATAGAATCCCAGACTGGTTTGGGTTGGAAGGGATCTTAAAGCCCATCACAACCCAAACCCAAAGCTGGATTTGGGACACCTTCCACTAGCCCAGGCCACCCAAATTCACGTTTGGAGCAACTGCAAGGCTGCAAAGGTGCAGGCTTCTGAGCTCAAATAAATATGTCAAACCTAAATGCAACTATTATTTTAAAACTTCTTAAGGAGCAACTTTCCTGTTGGAATGATAATGCATGAAATCCTAACGGGTGCTAATGAAATTAAAATGCTTTAAATCATAATCCATATAATAATAATAATAATAATAATAATAATATAATTACAATAGTAATGAAGCCTGATCCTGCCAGGGAAAACACGCATGGAATAAAGCTGGACACCCCTGCACCTCCTGACCTTAACCCCAACCCTGCAGCCTCACACATCACCAGAGTAACTCCCACGTGTTTTAAAATACAGCAGCACTGAACTAATGTAAACTTCAAAAAAAAACCCTCCTCAAAATGGTCCTTTATATCTGTCCGTGCAACGTTTGCTAAGAATAAACCCTTTAGTCATGCTCTAGAAATTTGATGAGTGGTCCAGAGCAATGGTGGAATTGTTTTAGAAAATGCAGATAGTGCCCAGTGCCAGGGTTATCCCGACGTGTGGTGCTGCAGAGCCCTGGGCTTTAACTGTTTGCCAGGCTGCGTTCGTGCATCCCCGAGGAAATCCCAGAACAGGAATCCCCAGGAGATGCTCCTCAGCTTGGGTCCAGGAAATCAAAGAGCAAAGCAACCCAACACACGGCCCCTGTTCACACATCTTGAATTTGCCGGTGGGTCTGCAGGAAAACGCACAAATCAGAATCCTGGAATGGTTTGGGTTGGAAGGGAAATTCAAGGTAATCTCATCCCACCCCTGCCATGGCAGGGACACATTTCCCTATCCCAGGCTGCTCCAAGCCCACCCAGCCTGGCCTTGGGCACTGCCAGGGATCCAGGGGCAGCCACAGCTGCTCTGGGAATTCCAGCCCAGCCAGGAATTCCCAATTCCCAATCTCCATCCACCCCTGCCCTCTGGCAGTGGAAGCCATTCCCTGTGTGCTGTCCCTCCAGCCCTTGTCACAGGTAAGCTCAGGACACACAGGAATACTGTAAGGTGAAAAAATCCATATCTATAAATCTAACAACACATTCCTCACTATTTTCAAAGATACACACTGATTCTATGGGGGCATCTGGTTTATTTTAAAAACCTCTCCCCAATGCCTGGAATGGAAGTTTATTCCAAGCAGCAGTGGAAGGTATTCGGTACAAACGGATTCTTCAACTACAATTCCCAAAAACCTTTTATGCAACACACATCCAGGATATCACAACTGGGACCTCCAGTGGGCTGGAGGGAGAGACACACTCAGCTGCTGCCTCTGAAATTCCCACAGGAGTGGAATCCCATTCCATAATTCATACAGGGTTTGAATCCCATTCAATAATTCCCACAGGGCTGGAATCCCAGTCCTCAACCTGCAAAACAATTCATACAGGGCTGGAATTCCATTCAATAATTCCCACAGGGCTGGAATCCCAGTCCTCAATCTGCAAAATAATTCCCACAGGGCTGGAATCCCAGTCCTCAACCTGCAAAATAATTCATACAGGGCTGGAATTCCATTCAATAATTCCCACAGGGCTGGAATCCCAGTCCTCAACCTGCAAAATAATTCCCACAGGGCTGGAATCCCAGTCCTCAACCTGCAAAATAATTCACACAGGGCTGGAATCCCAGTCCTCAACCTGCAAAATAATTCATACAGGGCTGGAATTCCATTCAATAATTCCCACAGGGCTGGAATCCCAGTCCTCAACCTGCAAAATAATTTACCTCTGGGAAGTTCCATCTAGAATTCAGCAAGGACAAGCTCTGGCACTGGATCTGTGCTAGGAAAGGTGGTCCCAAAAACCAAAATGCAGCTTTAGAAAAGGGTTTCACCATTTGACATCTCCCCCAACGAAGGCCAAAAGAAAAAGCGAAACCGACCCAAACACGTGGAGAAATGAAAAACGGGGAGAGGAAAAAATGGAGAGAAATGCCAGTCCCAAGGAAAGCCCCCAGGAGCATTCCCCAAGCAAGAGCACCGCCAGGATCACATCCCACAGCTCCAAACCCTGTGATTCCTGCTGCAGCAGCTGCCTCAGTGCTCCCAGATTTATTCAGTGAGGAACTGGGATTCCTAAGAACTTCAAATCAGCTGCCAGGTTAAAAGCCTTTAGCAGAATTTGTCTGAGGTGCTTTACCTGCTCCAAGCAGCAGCTCAAGTCACTCACCCTCAGTGATCACGTAAAAATATTGCTTTCTTCTGATTCATTTACTTTGGAAGGACTTTTATCTCGAATCACCCTCGCTCCCTGCTTAGATTTCCAGCACAGCAGCAGAAGAAAAGAAAGTGTTTCGGAGCAAGGATGTGCTTGTCCATCTCCCAGCTGGAGCAGAGGCAATACATGAAAACTCCTTGGAATTTTCCAACTCACAAGATTCCCAGGCGCCAGTGCTAAGGAATGCGGGCACATAAATATATAAAATCTGGTTTAAAGATGTTTTACCATTTAGCTTTGGGTTCTTCCTAAAAATACTCCCACTCTAAGGTAAAATTTGGCACTCTCTACTAACCTGGAAAAGTATAAAAGCATACAAAATATTGTTCAAAATACAGATCTCATCGCTTTTTCGTGTATTAAAGTAAGAACTGATGTGTTTTACCATTTTTAAGTGTCCACTGCATAGAATGAAAGTAAAGCAAGAGTTTAAAAGTGGGTTGAAAAAATAAAGTTGCCTTAAACTTGCTGGGTGCATAATAAAGAGACTGCAGCTCTTCAGAGCTTGTTCTGAACTTCAAATCCAAGCCGTAAAGAAATATTTTTTTATGGTTAGTGAACTGCGTAGGCTTCTCACCCAGCTCCACAAATCTTTGTGCATTTTAGAATTAATTACTTCTCACACTTCACTGAGAGAACCAAAATCTATCTTCTATTCCTGCTGCTGCTTTCTGTTTCTCTCCTTCAAGAAGCGCTCATTTAAAGGAAAAGCTTTCAGGAATGGGAAATGATGCCCAGGATATTAAAAACACAGCTAAAGAGTTTAAAACCCTCTCTACTTCAGGTGTTTAACTAAAAAAAAAAACAAACCCTAAACTTTCTTCAAAGTCTTCATCACAAAGCAAGCTGCTTGGACAAATCACATCTCAGCTGGCCAACAAGTGGATTTTTAAACCACTTCAGCACAAAATCACAAACTGTGTGGAAGCAGCAGTGATGATGTTTAACGAATTGGGAAATGAACAGAAAATTTGAGGCTTTCACACTCTGGATTCACAGCCACGTTCTCCAGCTCCTCTAGAAATAATGGAATACTGGAATTTTGAATAATCTCCCGCTCCCTTTAAGATCTCCAGCGCTTATTTCACAGAGTTATCTTTCAGATGTGCTAAAACTGAGAGCGCTTCCCTAGCAGCCTGACAATGATACAGTTTTGGGTTGACTCACTGATACTGAGTGAAATTCACATTACAGCCCCGATTGCCTCACGCTCCAGGGTGGGTCCTGCAGACAAGGAACTTTCCCAGGGAGAAAAAAGCCTGGCTACAAGCAAATGCACATTTTTCCAGGCGGTCACCGGCATCACAACCCCGTTTGCTCCGCTTTAGAAAGCTGCAGCTCCTGCTCTAGTCACCAAAACCAAACGCACAGAGAATTGGTAAAGCAGCACGAATCCAACTTCGGCAGCATCTGTACTTTAGGATGACGAAATCACCTCTAAATTTTAGGAGAAGCTTTTAACTCAAGTTTGGGCAGATGCTGGTTGGTGTTAAGGGGCTGCTTTAGGTCAGATTCCAGAGAGATCAGGGAAAGAACAGCCTGGCATTCTCCAAGACACTGCAAAGCAGCTGCTATGAGGAGATTTTAGAGTAAAGAGCAGAAAATCCAGGATTCTTCAGACAGGCAATTAGTGGTTTCTGTGTCAGCCACAAGACTACTTAGACAGGCACCCGAAACAAATGCAAGTCTTTTATACTATTATTAAAAAAAAAAAGGAAAAAGAAAAAGAAAATAATGGAGAATCATTATCCAACAGCATCACTACATCCATTCTTGGGGAAAAAATAGACAAACCATTGCCTGAAGTGTGGCAGTCCTGCCCAGCAGATCAGCAGGTAATTACGGTCAGAATTATGGAATAATCCTCAATCTTTGTAAATGACCCAGAGCAGGGCACTCAATTTACCCAGTCCTTCCACTGCTGGGGGTGTCCTATGGAAACGGGGGTGAGCTGGAGCTTCCCTGCTGTGCAAACAAATCCTAAAAACACGGATTCACCTCCTGTGTGCTTTCCCCCAGGGTCTCTCTCAGCTGTGCAGATGTGGCACAGGGTGGATTCTCACAGGTGTCACCGCAGGTGAGCGCCCGGGGAAGGAACCCGGCTCGGGAAAGAGCCTGGAAAAGCTGTCAGGAGAAACGGGGAGGGGATGAAGGAAGGGATGAAGGAAGGGATGAAGGACGGGATGAAGGAAAGGATGAAGGAAGGGATGAAGGAAGGGATGAAGGAAGGGATGAAGGAAGGGATGAAGGAAGGGATGAAGGAAGGGATGAAGGAAGGGATGAAGGATGCCATTCCCTTGCACACCAGCAACGTTATCAGGGTGCCCAGAGAAGCTGCGGCTGCCCCCGGATCCCCTGGAATTGCCCAAGGCCAGGCTGGACGGGGCTTGCAGCAGCCTGGGATAGCGGAAGGTGTCCCTGCCCACGGCAGGGAACGACACGGGATTTAAGATCCCTCCCGAGCCGAACCAGCGCGGGATATCAATCCCTGGAAGCCAGAGCCCCGATTAAAGAGGAGAGCGAACTCCAGCGAGCGCAGGCGACAGAGAAAGCGGCGCCCGCCGGGTCCCTCCTCACCCGCAGCATCCCCGAGGGAGGCGCGGGGGGCTCGGGGCCCTCCCGGCGCTGCCTGAGGGCAGGGCGGGGGCCGGGGCTCCACCCGCCCGGAGCGCCGGGCCGCGGGGCAGGCTCCGAGCAGGTGCCGCCGCTCTCCGCCGGGACTGACCTTGCGCAGGGCGGGCACGAAGAGGCCGCGCCATTTCGGGCCGTTCTCCTCGCCCAGGAACTCGTAGGGCTGCGGCGGCGGCTGCATGGCGGCCGCTCCTCATCGGGGCCGGGGCCGCCGCGGTGTCGCCGCTCACCCTCCCGGCCGGGCCGCCATGGCTCGGCGGGGCCGCTCGGGGCTCGGCGGGGCCGCTGGGAGGCTCCGGGCGGGGGTCGGGACGGGCCGGGCCGGGCCCCGCTCGCTGCGGCCCCGCTGCCGCCGCCGCCCGCGGCCGCCGCCCTGCGCGCCTGCGCCGCCCGCCCCGCGCGCCCCCTGCGGGCAGCGCCCGGAACTGCACCGAGCGGGCACCGAGCGGGCACCGGGCACCGAGCGGGCACCGAGCGGGCACCGGGCACCGAGCGGGCACCGGGCACCGAGCGGGCACCGGGCACCGAGCGGGCACCGAGCGGGCACCGAGCACCGAGCGGGCACCGGGCACCGAGCGGGCACCGAGCGGGCACCGAGCGGGCACCGGGCACCGACCAGAACTGCGAGCACCGAGCGGGCACCGTTCACCGATCAGAACTGCGGGCACCGAGCGGGCACCGAGCGGGCACCGAGCACCGACCAGAACTGCGGGCACCGGGCGGGCACCGGGCAGCGCCCAGAACTGTGGGCACCGGGCGGGCACCGACCAGAACTGCGGGCACCGGGCGGGCACCGGGCACCGAGCGGACACCGAGCGGGCACCGGGCACCGGGCTCCGACCAGAACTGCGGGCACAGAGGGGGCACTGAGCACCGGGCACTGGGCGGTCACGGAGAGTTCCTGCCCTATGGAGATTTCCTTACCCAGGGGCGATTTCCCTGCCTCGGGCAGGTTTCCTTACCCAGGGGAGATTTCCCTGCCTAGGGGAGGTTTCCTGACCTAGAGGGTATTTCCCTGCCTAGGAGAGGTTTCCCTGCCCTGGGGATGTTTCTTCACCTACGGGAGATTTCCCTGCGCAGGAGAGGCTTCCTTGCCTAGAGGGTATTTCCCTGCCTGGAGATTTTCCTACCTCTATTTCCCTACACAGGACATATTTCCCTACCTAAAGGCTACTTCCCTACGTGGAGATTTCCTTGCCTAGGGGACGTTTCCCTTCCTAGAGGAGATTTCCCTGCCTGGAGGATATGACCCTGTCTAAAGGATATTTTTTCCTTGCCCGGATGATATTTCCCTAGCTGGAAGCACTTCTTTCCCAAGGCTCTTTCCCTCCCTTCCTCGAGGCAATCCCTGCCTCGGGGCTGTTTTATTCTTCCTCCCTGGATGCTATTTCCCTGCCTGTAGGCTGTTTTACCCTGCTTGGAGACTCTGCCTCTCCTTCCCGGGATGTTCCTTTTCCTCCCCGCCTGGAGGATGTGCCTCTCCTCACCTGGAAGGAGTTTCTCTCCCTGCTTGCAGCCTGTTTTCCTACCTGTAAACTGTTTTCCCTGCCCCCAGGCAGTTTTTCTCCTGTTTTCACCCCCAGCTGGGGGGATGCTCTTCTCCCAAGCTGGAGGCAGTTTTCCTCCCTGCCAGCAGTTTCTTTCCCTTTCTGGAGGCAGCTTCCCTCTCTCCTCCAGAAATCCTTCATCCACTGATCACACAAATCCTGCCAAATTTTCCCTCCTGACAGCATAACGTTCAAATCTCACACCTTATGTTTCCCTCCGCTCCCCGTTTTAAGACTTTTCCGCAGAGGGAATGGATAAATTAAACCAAAGGTGGGGGGGAAAAAAAAGAAGTGCCTTCCTGGCAGTAAAATCGTGATCCTTCTTTGTAAGAGATTTCCTGGAGGAGCCTGATGCTTCCAGAGGCAGAAACTGCTCCGTGCTTCCTGTCACACCTGGGAGATTCCCAGCGAAATATTTATTTCTGTGGGAAGACGCTTGTTCCTTGAACCCAAACTGCGAGCAGAAAGAAAAAGGAATAATGGGATAATGGCAGCACAACCCAGAGCTCCTGCTCCTTGCAGAGTTTAGGATTGGCCTTGCTGGAATACGAGATGGAACACGGGGAATTCATTGTTCGCTGTGAGTGTCCAAGGCCAGGCTGGACAGAGTTTGGAGCAGCCTGGGATCCGTGGAAGGGGTGCAATGGGATTTAAGGTCCTTCCCAACCCAGACCACGATTCCGTAACGCTTTTGGGGAACAAACGGTGTTTGTCCCAACCATTTATTCAGAGTTTCAGGAATTCTCATCCCACCTGTCCCAACAGGCCCAGAGCAGCCTCAGGAGCAGTCCTGTCGAGTGAGGAAAAGCTGGGAGGTGTGAGAAGCACAGGTAAGATAATTCAGGAAGACAAGTTTGGTCCTGTGTCCCCCTCCCGAAGTAATTCCTGTTACACAGAGTGATATCCTGCCTAATTCAGCTGAGAATTAGCAAATTCCAGTGAAACCTGTCTCTGAGTCAGGAGAAACACGCAGCATTTTAAAAAACCCCACCACGCTATTTTAATTCATGAAACCGTCAAAGTGAGATTTGTTTGGAAAATAAATTAAAACATTTTCACACCTTGTGAGCAACAAGATCGATGCCCGAAACCCCGATATCGTAACCTCTGAACTCATTTTTACAACAAAGTGTAAAACTTTTATCTCTGAAAAAATTCCTTTTTTTTTTTTTCCCCCCAGAATGCCACATCAAGGTTCATAATTTAAGTTTCAAATAAACTCTGCCCCCAAACAATCATCACCTGAGAGGAAAAAGCACGGCAGGCAGCACAGGGAAATGCTGACTTAGGACACCCCCCGGTCTCTGTCTGCTTTGCATTTTAAATGTTCTTTATTCTGTTAATACATGTCAGGGCCACACCCCGTGTGGGAGGAAGTGGCTTTTGCAATCCTTTTGTAGGATTTACTGTTGATAGGCAACACTTCTGGCAGCCAGGGAAAAGAGAATTGTGCCACTGTGGGAAGTTTTACACTCACTGCAGGACCTAGAACGGTCAAATCTCTGCCTGAAGTGAGCAAAACTTTGCTCTGAAAGGGCTGTTATTTGAATTTCCAGCAGTCAGTTTGCTGCTAAAGTAGATTTTACCAGGAGAAAAAATAAAGATAATTTTTAAAAGGCGGGTTAAGCCCTTTTTTCGCCCCTCAAAAAAGAAGCGTCTCCAATCTGTACAGTAAAATCAGCCTCACAGCTGCTCTCCCGTGCTAACCCACTCCAGAGGAGCTCAGAAAAATACTTTGTAAGGAAAAATCCGTGTCCAATCTTCTGGTACAAACTCCCCACAATTATCTGAGTTACCCAACGCCCTGTGAGAGCCTCTGCTGTAAAATCCTCAACACTTTGTCCCTGAGGCCACAAAATTCTGCTTTACAGCAATTCTGCAGGGCACTCCCAGATCCTCGGCTCAGCACTGAGTTTACTTCACGCCTCTCTCCACACAGACTCCCCCAGGGGTTATTTCTGATAAAAATCGGCTATCAGTGGAGCTCAGAGGAGT